>OY019131.1:96042515-98442515 GCA_955652365.1 Eristalinus aeneus
AGTCCTTCCCAGATGGAGAAGATAAGGCTGTTTGTGAGGCAGTGCCCCCTGACCTGTCTCAGGTTATATCGAACTCCCGAATCCGAGTACAAGAAATTCTATCCCAACGAGGTATTGATTTCTCAATAAAATTGATTCGAAGGGACGTTGCACGGGCGTCGACTTCTACCAACAGCCTGATCCTTGACGCTTAATAATAATTGTATGGCGCGACAGACCACAGAGGTGCCAGGGCCTAACTTGCTCATCAACTAATCGTGTTGTGGGCGCTACGAGTAGAAGCGTGTTTTGCCGACTCCGGATGGCGAAGTTTGACAGTTATAACTCTTTGAGTGTTGTGCATCGCATCGCACAGCAGCTCGAAAGAGGTGGTATATAACGCTTAGATACTGTTCCCAACAAACAGCAAAATCGACACTCACCACCTATTCGTCGATTTTAAGGCCGCATATGACAGTGTACATGGAGACGAGCTATACAGTGCCATGTCTCGTTTTGGCATGCCATGGTGTAGGATGACTATGGAGAACTTTCGCTGCTCCCTTAACGTCGGTAAGGAACTCACCGAGACCTTCAATATCAACGAAGGGTTAAGACAAGTTGACACGCCCTTATGTGACTTCTTGAACATCATTCTTGAGACGATCGTGTGTAACTCACGGGGCAACACCAGACGCACGATCTTCCAAAAGTCAGTTTGATTGCTAGCTTACCCGAACGACATTGACGTGATTGAACGCACACAGTAAGCCGTCAAAGGGGCGTATGCCAGCATTGAAGCGGAAGCGGCTAAAATGTGTCTGGTGGTTAATGAGGCAGGACGAACATGCTGTCATCAAGGAAGGACACACAGCATCGACGTCTCAGACAGAGGCAGAAACATGGAGGCAGTCAACAAAGTCTTCGTCTTCCCCGGCTTCGCGGTAAATAGGGACAACAACATCGCCTCAAACGAACTCTTGCCAATCGCTGCTTCTTTGGGCTCAGGAGACAATTGAGTACAAGAGCCCTCTCCCGCAAGACTAATCTGGCTTTGACAACTGCTCAGTCCCCCTTTACGGCGCTGAAACACTTACATTGCTAAAACCGAACGAGGAAGCCCTTGTCCTTAAGAAGTAAAGTTCTGCTTGCGATTTTTGCGTTGAAGGCCTTTGGAGAAGAAGATTCATCGACAAAATTTATGGGCCGTACGGCGACATGCTTCTGGTCAAGCGTCTTGGGTTTCAACGCTGGGGCATATGGACACCATTGCTTCTGCCCAAAAAGTTTGTTAGTGCAAGGACACCGCAACGTAGGACGACCTAAGCGGAGAAGGCGCATACAAATTGTGAAGGACTTCTAGTGCACTACTAGAGGCAGCTGGCGAAAAGTCAAGTCAGCTGAAGTGGAATATTGGATGAGGCCCCAGTACACCCCGGATTGTAGCGCCAATCAAGGAAGAACATCCCCTACTGACAAGAGTAACGATCTCCAGCTGGGGAGGTATTTTCCTCTTGGCCAATGAATCCACACGTTGTTCGTGTGTTTTAGAAGACGTTGACTTCTTCGATGTGACGGACATACTTTGGCTGGACCCAAATCAACCACAGTTAAGGGGCGAACAGGATCCCTGTTGAAAATTCGAATTGGTCAGGATGTGTGGCATTCCGAGTGATGATACTGCTTGAGGCAGGACTCACATCGTCCTCCATTCCGGCTCATCCTTCAGAGACTCGAACGAAGAAGCACACACTCCAAAAGATTAGGATGTCACTAAGCACCGCTAACAATGCCCAGCACACTCCTTTTCGCCACGCAAGAACCCTCAGCCCGGCCTCCAATAAACTGCTCATTCGCTCCGCCGCCCCTTCTGATCCTGCTCATCTTCACATTTTCCAGTCAGCTGCACCTGTCACCTGAAGCACTGTCAATCGTGCCAATTGTCAAAACCACTTGTGGCTCTGATTGCACTCGTTTTCACAGAGTCTCGCGTTTTATTGCACTCAATCACGTTACCAGCGAAACCACGACTCTTGAGGTGTCTTCATCCTACAGGCTCTGCCCCCACCGCGTTTCACATTTTTTTGCAGCCGTCATCCTCATGCATCATAATCATGTCACAGAGCCTTCCCGTGTTATTCCTGTCTCCCCCACATGTCTGTATACGAGTGGGTGCTTTTTTTTATGAATTATCCTTGCAATTATCAACTCTCTGTGGTGCTTCACCCCACTCTCGCCGCTATGCGGAATCCTTATCCTCAGAAGGCATTCCGTTTTGGCAATCATTTCCTCCTCAAGATGAAGCGAGGTACACTCTGAAGATGTTCTTGCCTGAAGAACGGAGGGCCGGGGAAGGATTCTTCTTTTGGCGCTTCCTCTCCTCAAGGGTTAGCAATATTTTGAGAAGATTCTTGCTCTTCATTCTGGATCCATGGATGGCACACACAAAGGCCCATACATTTCGCATCATTATCCTTTTTTTTGCTCCTGCCACTGCCGCTCTTTGTTGCTCCCCAAATTCTATTTTTGTTCCCTGTGTGCGTCAAAAGAAACCGCTCGCAAAAAAGGAAAAGAAAGTCAGCAAAGGTTACTTAAGGACTCGCCCTCGCCTCTGCCTTCCTTTGCAATCATTTAAGGTTATTAAAAAAGCACTCTTCCCTCTGTGGAACACACACGCCAGGATTTGACGGAGGAATGGGGGGATTCGCTCCATCCGCCAGAGGTAACGGCAGTCGTAGCACGAAAAGGGAACAACATTGCAATTATTTATTATTATTATCCTGGCTGCCGCAACGTGGGCAATGAGCCCCGTATGCGCGCTATCCTCGGAGGAATCTCGGGGACGATGGCAGACGAGGAGAAGATAATTTAAAAAGGATTTGATTTTTCCTAGCTTTGTGTCCTCGGCGTGCACGATCGACATTACTGCTTGGATTCGGGGGAAGATGTCGTTTTGGCAGCGTCCTTGATTTTTGTGTCTCGTTGTGCGTTTCCTTATGCGAGGGTCCTTTGAGCGGATTGCCTGATGGGGCCGTGGTGTGATCATTATTTTGGCATAACCTTAATTCAGATGCCTCCACCCACTTGACATTTAGCCCATGGAAAGGAGAGAAGGAGAGAGAGAGAGTGATATTTGAGTGTGTCTGAAGAGAGGATAATTCTGCCTTAATTAACTGACCGAAACTTTCGCCTGTTCTTGGGCGCACATGTGCCGTGGGAGGCAAATAAAATTAAGCCCCA
This sequence comes from Eristalinus aeneus, assembly GCA_955652365.1. Lineage (NCBI taxonomy): Eukaryota > Metazoa > Arthropoda > Insecta > Diptera > Syrphidae > Eristalinus > Eristalinus aeneus. The sequence continues at coordinate 96,045,735 of OY019131.1, forward strand.
GCCACAGACACACATGTTGCTCCTCCCTAGCAAGGGATACGGCTGAGGATACACTTGAATATTACCGTCGTGTCCTCGTCCCCATCGTATCCTTGGATATTCGAACCCGGTAATTAGTGCTCTGGATTCTTGGGAATTCAGTGAAGTCCTTTTGAAATTTGATTCGCTGCCTGCTGTGCGTCGTCATCATCGCCATCGTGCGTCCTCCAAACTGAAGGACAAAGTTTCACGCAAAGTAACTGATTAGATGACGTCGTTATTGATGATGGCATTAATTAGGTTTTTGAGTTTTATTTACATTTTCATGAGCGGGTTGGATGTGGGAGGTGGCAGGACGGGGATGTGCCAAAATTGACTTAAAAAGGATCAAAGTGTGCGGTGAGTCTCGGCAAAAGTTTCCGGATGTTGACAGATGATCCATCAGTCTGTCGGTTGGGTATGTGTGTGTCATGTGGGAGCCTGTTTGATTGATCGAAAGCCATTGACTTCGGTGACCTTTCGAAGAGAGCAACTCTCTGCTTGTCAGTTGCCGAAGAGACATTCATCAAAAAATAATTGCATCCCCTTCTAGTCAGCCTAACCAGTGTATCCCCCCTGATTGGTATTCAACGCAGTGTACAACGCCAGGCGTCACACTTCCCTCGATTCTCAGTGGAAAACGGCAGAAAATCGCCTAGAACCGTACCACCTTCCTTTCTCGGCCAGACAAGCGCATCGAAAAAATTCTAAAAATACCCCGACTTGACCGTCAAACCGAGACTAAGAAGAGTGTCTGCACAATGCCAGCCAGAGTGCTTCATCAGGTATTCTACGCACTACATGCACTGTGTCTGCCAGAGAAAAAAGGGTTCAACAAGTGACAACGGAGAGAAACAAAACGAAAACCACATGAACGCACATCCTCGGGGTGATAAATGTTAATGAGACTCTTCGATCCGCCGCTGCCGGCGGAATATTAATTTCGCACAGCACAGCTGAATTCACATGCCCCAGCCAGGTATCGGGCATGTGGGTGCAGTGCTGCGCTTCCACTTGATATCTCACGCGCTGCGCTTTTTAATTGAGATGCTCATTTGAAATCGAATGAATTACACCATGCCCGTCTAAACATTGCACGAAATTCTGGCACAAATGAGGTCTTCTTCATGAGTGCACTTCATAATGACTACAATGTGATGCATCAAAGGGAGGGAGGAGGAGGAGGGCCTTTGCCTGTGTCCGTGCACAGTGGTCGCTGCAAGGGACACGTACAAAATCCGCTCCACTCCGTTCCACTTCGAGGCACGTCAGAGACTGTTTTTGAATTTAACTTCAAATTACTGCGAAATTTCAATCGGACGGGTGGAACAATTCCATCAGCAAAGGGCTCCGGAGTGGAATTCGATTCCCTCTCCATTCGGAAGATTCAAAATGAAAGTGCATTCCGGGGGGATGGACAAATGAATGGGAACGCAAGCATGCAGCGATGGGGGGCCGGGATGAATTCCTCTTTGTGATCTCGACTAAATTGCACAATAATAGTCAAAAACTATGGCAAACCAAAGAGGAATGAAGAGCGCTGAGCTAACTTCCCAGGGGAGGGTGTTTATGGTGCGGGATGCAACCCCTCTCCGCCATCAGTGCATCTTGGCAGCTGACATTCTCTCAATACGATCCTCTCTGTCATTGGTTACACAAAAATTTTGGTTGAACATATGTACACTTGGGTGTCTTCCGAAATCCTTCAGAAATCCATTTCTCGCATCCTTTTGTTGATAAATTGATGAAATATTCATGTCACATGCAGTGCTCTTATGGCTTTAATGGTACAACACTCCATCTGCTTTTCGGATCTGTGTGGGTGGCTGTGTGTGCTCCTTTGGTCCTTTGTGTGATACTTCAGATTGTATTTTGTTATGCATCTAATGTTGGTTTCGAAGGATGTGCGTTATCTGTTCGCGAGGGTGAGCCTCCATCCCCTCCTGCCGTTGCCGTCGGGGGTAATGCAATTTGCAATGTTCTTGCTCTGCGACGACACATTCTTCTGTGCGTTTAGAGGAGGAGACCGGGACCAACGAAAAAATCTCAGAAAGCGAAGTAAAATAAAAAAAAAAAACCTAAGGAACAGGAAAATATCCTTTCTTTATGGGCGGCCATTAAAATATGGATATTAATACCCCGTGCATACGATACAGAGTCGTCTTCCTTTTGTGGGTCGCCTTTGATTGTTAGGGAGACGGAGGGAGCTCGGATGTTTGGTTGGATTAAGGAAGAGGTCCTTCTCTGGTTTTATTGAAGCTGTAAAAGTTCAGTTTTCTTATAAAATATTTTCCGCTGTTCGTTTTTCCTTTTTTCTGTGTCAATATGGTTGATGAGTCCTTTTTTTGAGCAGTGAACCGAGGGAGGCGTGCAAGGATTTATGTTTATGGACGATTTCGAAAGAAATACTCGGATTCGCTGTTCGTTTTATATTGCCACGGAGATAAAGTTCGGCTGTTCATTGGAATTCTGAGAAAGGAGGAGCCCATGGTTGTGGGATGACAGACGACGTGTCTTGCAAGGATTATGAAGCTTGTCAATGGGAAAGTCCTATGAATTAGAAAACTGGTCGGGGCAAGTGGGTGTGGTGAAGTTTGAATTAGGACAAGGATATTACACTTCAGTTGAGCTATAAAAGCAGCACAAGGGCAGGGGGTGGAATTACGCCTATTAAGTACCTATTTGTGGACACAGGCGAAGATCGCATTTGTCCGCGCAGAATATGCGTTCTTTGGCGGTATGACTCGGTTTATGGTCGACAGGGAATGTGTGACTTCTTGACAATGTCCGCGCTTTTAGTAGTTTTCCAAGAAATCTTCTGAATTCTGAAACTTTGAACAAATATGGAGCTTCCAAGGATGTGCTTTAGAACATGAAGGGAATTTCTATGAGAGGACAGTAAGTGTTCCAGATTTCAGGGATGTCTGCGAAGTAAGTGAAATAGTGGAAAAATACAAAGGAGTGCTTGTGGCCGACGTAGAATAGCGGGTCTGGGGACTTCCTACTAAAACGACGAGAGCCACAGTGTGCGAGGGACAACGCTTTGAATCACCCGCAACGGATTTCCTCGATCACCGTTTGCGGTGAAGGTCACGGTTTTCGGACCGATTTCTTTTGAGCATCATCATTCAGCGCTACTTCGATGCCAACACTTGTGCCTCATCGGTGAATCAATAGACCAAATGGATTTGCCCATATCGCCAGTTACTTCGTCTATGCCGGGAGACCTCTTTCCTCGTAAGCGTAAGTGATCTCCGAAGCGTGTGAGGTGGAGTCCCCATTTCTGAGGAGGTATCTTCAGCTTCAGTCGCCCCCGCACTAGAGAAGAACTCTTTCAGGAGTATCACCATTCATTGGGTTCATTATGTGATCAGCTCCGCATTACTTTCGAGCCTACCGATCCCAACGTGTTTTTTGCTGCGTCTACAGATGCGATTGAGATGCCTCCAGATATCCCGTTTTGTATGCGAAAATGCCCTTCAATGGTCTTCCTTCACCTTGACTTCGGTTGTACTTAGCAAGGCATGTCCCCAAGTTCCTGGGAGCACTGATTTAGATTTCCTGAACTGGTTCTGCGATCACTACCGACAAAACAAGACCCCCTGAAGTGTATGTATGAAGCTGACTTATCTCAATCGGAACAAGTTTTTGCATTCTGATCAAAGTGCCGTGGATGAAATAGACTTCGCCCGGTGAATGTACTCCAAAGAAGTCGTAAAACTGAGCTTTTAGTCCGAAACTCAATATATCATTGGATCCACATCGACTGCGACAGTGACAGAAGTCCATTCCGAAGAAGTGTTGTATGAAAGCCTCCATAACGAGGTGAAAAATGTCTCTTTAATGACAACCATCGGCCACGCATAAGTGGATAGAACAAGTGCCGTCCCAGATTCTGTCCCTTTTTTTGTTCCCAAAATTGCTTGTCAATCGTGGAGCAGAAAATTGTAATGGGGCGTCATTGATGCTGCCAATATTAAGTTCCCAGTCCTTCAGCTATTTGGAGCAATTTGGACCCTGGATCATCATCAATCAAAGACCAGTCTTCCAGTCGTGGTTCACGCTAAAGGAGACTCTTTTGGTGGGTAAATTAACACTGCTCAAATATTTGTTTTTTTCGTGGCCGCCGTGGCTAAGTGGGTAAAGTTCTTCACTCACATGTCGAGGGAACAGGTTCGTTTCCCGGCTGAACACCTCGAATTTTTCACGGCACCACCTCTTTTAAGCTGCTGACTACACACTGAAGTAATGACTGACTAAGACAAGGCTTCTCAAACTTCGTCGTTCGGAATCGGTAAAAATCTGTGGGTCACTTCTACTTGTGAAAGAGCAGAAGCGCGCACAACATGAGTAGTTTATGAGCTAGTTAGGCCCTGGTCCACCTGCCGACTGTAGCGCCACCCAATTAATATTATTTAAGCACATATCACATAGCCTTTCCTTTTTAGTTTTTTGTGATTGAGAAAAAATTTCAATACTCTCCAGTCAATGTTTGGCCACTTGACGCTTTCATTGAACGTTAAAAATTTTAAGACGAAACCTTCTGTGCGTGAGTGAAACTCGCACTTTCTCCAGTCTGCTTTTATAGAGTGTTGTGTTTTGAGACCTTGTTTTATCTCCACCAGTTGGCGATGTTTTCTTAGAAGGGACGTCTAGCAGGGCCTGAATCCAGAAGCAAGCAGTCAGGTTCTTGAAAAATGTTGTTGCAGTGGCTTGTGAAAGAAGTTTATTCCACATTGGTGTGTTCCCTCGTGTAGGATAAGTTTTTTCATCATCATCATCATCATTTTCAGTGGCCGCATGTTCCACTAGAGGGGTCGCGGGGGCAACGCAAGCACAAGAGATCTCCAGGCCGTTCGATTCTCCGCCATCGACTCTAACTCATCAGGAGATATGCCCAAACGTCCCCAGGTAAGTTCATGGACATCATCCAGCCATCTCTTCGTGGGTCTGCCAAGCGGCCGTCTACCTGATGGAATTGCATCTAAGGCACGTCTCGGGAGTCGAGGTGAATGGGACATTCGCGTCACGTGACCAAACCATCGAAGTATAGGTCTTTCCGTTCGGAGAAGTAGCTGCTCAACATTGAGTTCCCCTCCGTACTACCATGTTTCTCACCTTATTCTTCTTATTCCAGCAATAGCACGGAGAAATCTCATCTCGGCCACTTGTATTCTTATTCTTTCGGTCATTACCCATATTTTATGACCATAGGTGAAGGTTGGAACAAATACCGAGTTAAAAACCGATAACTTGGCTCTGACACCAAGTTCGGCCTTGCCTTGCCCAGATCGTCCAAACTTGATCCAGCTTGGCCAACCCTACAAGAAAGCTCAGCGTTGCTCCTCCCGTGAAAAGGACCCCAAGATATTTAAACTTCTCCACCTGTTTCAATGAGACTCCACTCATGGAGTGCATTGAACAGGGGTTCTGGAAATTACCATAACTTCCGATTTGTCCAGATTTACCTTCATCCCGGCTTCAGCACATGCGGCCACAAACATATCGAGTGTGCGCTGGAGTTCCATCAGGGAGGATGAGAGAATAACTAAGTCATCTGCAAAAAGGAGATGACTCACCCTCAAATTTCCCAAAGAGAAACATTCATCACCTCGGCTGCATGTTACAGAGCAGCAATCCATATAAATTATGAAGAGGAGAGGTGACAAGACACACTCTTGGCGAAGCCCAACGCCCACGGTGAAAGGTGTTGATTTACTACCGTTTACCCGGACACAGCTACCGCAGTTTGTTGAGACTGAATAGCACCCAGTAGAGGGCCATCAATCCCATACTTCTGCAGGACACTCCAGAGCTTACCTCGAGTAACTCGGTCGTATGCCTTTTCCAAGTCTACAAAACAAATGTAGATCGGTTTGCCATGCTTTCAAGCCTTCTCGATTACCTTTCTTAGAGTGAAAAGCTGGTCGGTTGTACTTCTGCCGGGACGAAGCCGCATTGTTCATCCCCAAACCCAGCTCTAGAACGGACTTCCAACACCTTAGCGTAGACATTACCAGGGAGACTTAAGAGAGATATGCCCCTGTAGTTTGAACACACTCTCTTGTCCCCCTTTTTAAAAAGAGGAACAATCGCCCCAGTCTGCCAATCGCCCGGTGTCTCGCCACGTTCCCAGGCCACCTTAAGGCACGAGTAAGCCACAGGACTCCCTCTACCCATTGCCTTGAGCATTTCTTGCCGGATTTCATCAACACCAGCGGATTTTCCCACCTTTAGCGATTCAATCGCCAAAGTGACTTCCTCCACTGTTGGACTATTTTCCGCCCCACTCAAGGCAACAGGACTGTCAGCTTCAGTGCCCTGTTCGGGATTGAGCAGCTCAGAAAAGTGCTCGCTCCACCTGTCAAAATGTCATCTCATTGGAGAGAAGCACAAGGACACAGAGAAGATTTAACTCCTTCCATGGTGTTGAACTTCCTTCGTCTGAGTCGGCGGATGGTTTGCCAAAACCATTTTGGATAAGTTATTTTTTATTCTTAATTTCCAACCTTCTGCTTTCATTCTGTTGTACCTTATCGTCAAATTTTACAGTGAAACGTTCAAACAGTCTTCTCAGTTTACCTTCAGCCTGAAGATTCATGTCAAGGCCAAATCTGTGCCCCCTGATATGAAGCAGTGGTAAATTAACTCTAAACGAAGTCCACTACAAACCCCTGCGTAAACTCGTTTGTCTTTCCTGTTCCCTCCGAGGACCTTCCCATCCAAAGGTGTTGCTAATTAATTTACCTAGACTTACAAGCTTACAAGCGCATCTATTCACAGTGTTGACCACCCCCCGCCGGCCCACCTAATAGCCTAAGTGCAGAATCTCATAACAGCCCTCCCCCTCCTCCAGCCGTCCATTACAGTGGCTGTGTCATTCCTTAAGAGTCGTGTGCCCCTTCAGTGTTTTTTCCTCCTTTGTCCCCGTCACATTACGAAGAGAAATCATCACAAATCCGTTCAATTTGCCCTGAAATTGGAATTAAAGCAGCTAAGGACATCCATCGGTGTGACGTGGCAAAGGGAAAAAAAAAGCAATTTCCCCGCCACTACGCTTGTCGCAGCAACGGCAGCGGTAAGTGGAAATGGAAATCCTTATTAATGGCCGCAACGGACAGCACAAGAAGGCGCAGAGAAGAAATAAAAACATGAAATCCCGTCAATTCGTCGACCGCCCAGGCCTGTCACACAGGGGGCACAGCATCTTGCCCTTCAAATGCACATGTATCGCCGTGTCGCTGCATTAGTTCCACCTTTTAAGGACTTGGCTTGTTGGTGAGTTATGTCGATTTCCGGGGCTAATGGATAAAAATGAGTGAAACCCGTCCTGAGTGTCCGCGTTGCGTTTTTTATTTCGCCCCTCCCCTCCACCGACACATGTGCGCCATTGTGTTGCACCCTCGCGGCAGAATGTTTTTATGACACCCAACACGGGCGGTGGTAAAAAAATAAATTGCAAAAATAAGTACACGTAACGGGGAGGATGGGTGTGCGCGCCGCACTTGTGTCCAGGATGAAGAGGACCAACGACACACAACACTGATAACAGGAGGATCATAAATTACCCCGTCTGCTGCTGTTATTGCAGGCAAACACCAATAATCATGGCTCCGGCATGAGATAAGGGTCCGCTTTGGACTTTTTGACGCAGGGATTATGTGGGGTGCGGCAGGTACACACACACACTCGGGGGTGTAACGAACTTTCAGCTCTCACATTGCAATGCAGCTCACATTTCGCAATTTGTCATTATGCACCATGAAATATGTCCTTTCCATCCTTGCAGTTCCTATTTCACTCTGTATTGATATATTCATCCCCTCCGACGTGGGGTGGGGCGGAGGTCCACCACAACCTGAACTAAGGGTGAGCTGCTGTCGGGCTTAAGTGCGAGCACATTCTTGAGGGTTTTTCGAATGAAGGTCCATTAGAGTGGGATGCTTCTTCACATCACACGCGAAAAGTCTATCTTCACAACCGCCCCCCTCCACACTCCTCATCGGCAACCTAGTGAGTCTGGGGATACAAAGAAGTGCAAAGTAATGTTGCTAATTTACGTTTTTCATACCGATGACTTCGTTTTCTTATCCTTCTCACAGGCGTGGGGGCGGGAAGGACGAAGAAAGGACTTTCTCCGAGTGTCGAGCAGACTAGTCGCGCCGGTCTCTTGTGGTGCTGTGTTTTCCTTTGGGGTTCTTAGTGCTCTTTTGTGGTTAATTAGGACTTTCTAGGAGCGAAGCTAATAATTATGACTTTCCATAGACGACGTGCGACAAGTTAATTTGCAGCCAATGTTGGGGTTTTGTTTTGCTGGCTTCTGAATGGTTGGTGGGTGGGTTGTTTGTTTCAGTGGGATGCATGCTGGATGGTGACGTCGGGGGTTGACTTGTTAGTTTTGTGCGTACTAATTGGTAGTTTTTGCGGCATTAACTTGTTGGAAGTGGATAACTGCCTGGGGGAGGTTTGGATGGTTTGACGGTTCGATGATTTTGGTGGTTGGTCTATGAAATGGGTTGATTGAAATGTAACACGTCAAATGTAAGGTGTCACATTGCGTAGGAGTGAATGGGCGCCCGTGAAAATGGGGGTGCCTTTGAGGACATTCGGGTTGTTTGAAGTGTGAAGGTCGAGTTTAAGCAAATTGAATGAAATGGGCAGTGGGTGCAGCTAAGTTTGTCAACAAAACGGATTACTCTGACTTTTTGTTACACGACTAGAGCCTCCACTGCACTTAAGGAGCTTTCACTAAAGACATTGAGAGAAAGGATCACATCACTGTTCTTTATCTTGAGCTGCTCTCAAGTCATTCTCCTCAATATGGGAAGAAGTGTATCTAAGCCAAGTGCTGGGCAGCTTACATTTTGAAAGGAAATAGTCAGAGGATTGTAAAGTTCTCGACTCCTCTTAAAACCATTTAATCTCACGTTAGGTCCTAAGACTTTGAAAGAGTTCTGCGAGGTAGAAAAATGAATTTGGGAGTTTCTGTTTGCAAGCGAGTGCTCTCTTTCGCAGGGAACCTTCTGTGGTTGCTCAAGACTAATTGGTCGAAAAGCCTAGAAACCCTCAACGTCCATATCCCCCAAATAGGCTCATCAGCTGTCACAAAGGAGTTGACAGGCATTGAATTTGCGCTTCTGCGGCCTCAGCATCAGCATCAGCATCAGCATCAGCATCAGCATCAGCATCAGCATCAGCATCAGCATCAGCATCAGCATCAGCATCAGCATCAGCATCAGCATCAGCATCAGCATCAGCATCAGCATCAGCATCAGCATCAGCATCAGCATCAGCATCAGCATCAGCATCAGCATCAGCATCAGCATCAGCATCAGCATCAGCATCAGCATCAGCATCAGCATCAGCATCAGCATCAGCATCAGCATCAGCATCAGCATCAGCATCAGCATCAGCATCAGCATCAGCATCAGCATCAGCATCAGCATCAGCATCAGCATCAGCATCAGCATCAGCATCAGCATCAGCATCAGCATCAGCATCAGCATCAGCATCAGCATCAGCATCAGCATCAGCATCAGCATCAGCATCAGCATCAGCATCAGCATCAGCATCAGCATCAGCATCAGCATCAGCATCAGCATCAGCATCAGCATCAGCATCAGCATCAGCATCAGCATCAGCATCAGCATCAGCATCAGCATCAGCATCAGCATCAGCATCAGCATCAGCATCAGCATCAGCATCAGCATCAGCATCAGCATCAGCATCAGCATCAGCATCAGCATCAGCATCAGCATCAGCATCAGCATCAGCATCAGCATCAGCATCAGCATCAGCATCAGCATCAGCATCAGCATCAGCATCAGCATCAGCATCAGCATCAGCATCAGCATCAGCATCAGCATCAGCATCAGCATCAGCATCAGCATCAGCATCAGCATCAGCATCAGCATCAGCATCAGCATCAGCATCAGCATCAGCATCAGCCTTAGCAATTGACCCCGCTTCTCCCGCTTCCTCTGCTTAATGAGTAACAATTATCCCTATTCCGCGTCAAAATGAAGATTTTCGGAGTTGGATCTTAATTTCAATCGCTCTGCCCGAACTCTTTCTCCTTACCCTTTTAATTGGATTTCTGAATGCTTGTTAGATCATAGGCCGTTTGATTTGTGATTTAAACCAAACAATCCATTTCCCCTGTCCCACGCACACCCCCCTCGAATTCCTTATCAATGCCAGTCAGAGTGGGCCAAAACTCCGTGCCCATAAACCATCACGATCCCGCCGTTGGTCCCTCGCATTAGATTCAAGTGAACGAGCAATCCGATGAACACCAAAGGACAAGTGAAAACTAGTTAACTCCCCCAAAGACCGCTGTAATCCGACATTTGTAAGCAGCCGCCCATTCCGATGAGAGTCTAGCCCTCTGAAACAAGAGCCTAATCTGCCTCGAACATGTGTCCGCAAGAGGATCATCGTGCGACGACCCAGTGCTCTACCATGATCAAACCACAACACACATGCACGCACACACCCTGTCCCCGAGTAGCCCGGCAGTGTCCTCCCATAATGTGTCTCTTCGGAGTAACGTGAGCTCACCAAAAACAAATGTCCTGCTCATCAATCTCACTCAATCTCACCATTCAATGGCATTCATCCCAGTGGACGCATGACCGAAATCGAAAGTGAAATTTCTGCGTTCGCCAGACAAGGCTGGGTGGACTGGTGGTGCTGGCGGCGCTGGCGACGATGGCGCGCCTCATCGATGCGGCGACCCTTCCAGTCCCTTTCAATTCTGTTCGCCTTATCAATCAGTAAATGACCAAACACTGACGGGGGTGAGGACAGCACGCTTCATTATGTTTTGAAATTTAAGGCAATTTTTCGGCCCGCTCTCGGGAGATGGATGATGATGGAGATTCTTTGTTCCTTGACTAAAGGGGGTGGGGGAGACCCAAAAGGATTGAGAGCAATCAAAACAGGAACCGCCCCCTGCAGCTGGATTATCGACTTGACACACACACGTGTGTGCGACACGTGATCACCCGGTAATTGCTGACGATGTCATCTGCAAGCCGAAACTACACTTCTCCTAATGAGACACACTCACCTCGCATCAAACGGACCACGCTCTTAGGATGTCGCCCGAGAAAGTTTTACAACCACCGCTCGTCGATGCCAGAAAGCCACGCCAACAGAAATTTCATAAATCTCTCTCAGAAACGCTAGCATGACACACAGCAGTGCAGGTACATAAAGTGTGCTAGACGCTAGTCTCCAAACGATGTGCTCCGGGGAGGTGGTGGTGTGGCTTGTTCGCAGCAGCAGCCGGGCTGTGCAGTCTCCAGCTATCTGGTGTCCCAGTTTTCCAAAGTCGAGTGTCTGTGCCAGGATTTGGTTTCCACATCGTAACTGACATATTTTTGGTGGCCAGCCAGGTGGGTGGCGAGCATGGGGCATCCTTCTGATAAAACTTTTGACTCGAGAACATGTGTGTGAGCATTTGAATGGTTGTTCAGGGAGGAGAAGCGAATGGGGTCTTGGGGTGTTAGTTGAGAGTGGTAGAGCAGTTTTAGAATTTTTCGCAAAATTCTCAAATGAAAAGGATTTGCATTGCAAACTTTTGAAACGGATTAATTAGGAGTCTAAATGAGGTGATGGTCACTGTTGTGATGCAGGGGGTGAGTGAGGGAGGTGGTCAGGTATTTTGTGTTCCATTTGTTAAATTCATTTAAAGCCATTTAAAGTTTTCATTCGATTAAGGACCAGGACACACCGAGGGGAACCGTAAGTGCCTGGAATTATGTGATGAGAAGCGGTTGCGGGGTGGTGGAGGATCCCAATCTGACCGAAATTCATGGACCAAGCTTCTGTTTGCGAATTATTTCCCAAATTGAAAGAAAAAGAGATCAAACTGAATCACAGAGGATCGCAGATGACTGCAAGATGATGGAAGGAGGGTGATTTCGAGTTTGACTTCGAAATGCGGTGCTGGTTTGGTAAGATTGAAAAGAACTTCTTAAGATGATGGCCTCTGTTGCCAATTCTAAATTTTTAAGAAATAAATTCAAAGTAATTGCCGAAAAACTTCTTTTTTTTCGTCTGGCGCTCTGGTTCCGGGGTGGACCTGGGCCTTAAATATTGTTTGCCAGTGTCGTCAAAAGCTAACTATTCCTTATTTAAGGCATGTTGTTGTCCCTGAAATGGACTTGTTTTGTAAGCGTCTCGCCACAGGTTTGTACGCCCGGTCCAGTACTTTACCCTCAGGCAGAGGAGTTCGCTGCATACAGTGGTTTACCACAAAACCGGTGCTTTGATGGGTACCCAGGAGCCGCCGCGGGAAGGCTGTACGCCAACTTGATCTGTGCAAAGGCGAGGATAGTGTTGGCAGCTCGCCTTGCTGTGACATTGTCTTGCTTGCAAAAGCCCATTGACGGAATGATCACTCGAAATGATACTACATTGCCCCAAGACAATGCCGACCCCTCATAAAGACTGACTTCCCACTTTTAGCTGAGCTTCGATCCCTGCAGAATCCGCATTTGGATCTGTTTTCCGTTCACAAATCGCAGAAGTTCCACTCACGCAAACGTTGCTCCAAAGGGTATGGGTGAACTTCCTTTCACCAGGGGTGACGATGACGACTTTTTTCGACGTTATACTCATTTTAAGTTCAAAGTATCAGCAAACAGAACATACTTGAATAACGTTTAAATCCACTATCGAACTCAAAGTTCAGGCGCCGGATCTTTAAGGACACGAATACAGTTTTTACACCGCCCTCATGCGCCTGTCAAATCAACAATTCGACAACTACTATGAGTTTCACATTTTTTTGCTGCTATGTTACAATGCCAGTAAGACAAGGATCGGTGGCTACTGAACAAAAAATTGGTGCCGCTATCGTTTCTGTTCCGGTTATGTTTTTCGACGTGTGAGCGTCGCAGTCTACCCATTATGCCACGGCGGCCGCAATGTTACCAATTCGTATATCGAAGAAGAACTTAAGCTTGGGTGAACTCTTTAGTGTAAAAATCGAACCCGTCGCATGACTGTCTTGTTTAGGTGACTCAACGCCTTTACATTAATTTCTTTGCAGCCAAGTGAAGTTTTTGCTTGACATCAACATGCCGACAACGATGGATCTGCTCAGAGAGTTTGCATATTAACTGGAATTTTTGGGAATTGGTCAACAAATGGTTTCAAAGAACTAGGCTTCTGCAAATGGGCCCGAGCTACAAAAAGAACAATCCTGCAAGAGAAATGAGTTCACGAATTTTTAAACCAACCCTTCAAAAGAAAACTGGAAAAGGTTAGAACGGGCCCGAAAGGAGTGTTATATAAAAACGACAGCTCCTTGGATAAAGCAAATCAGCTAAGTACATACAGTGGGCTTCAAAAGAAAGTGTACACCTCCAAATAGCATTTTAAATATTTCATACCAACGAATGGTTGATATCATTTTATGAAATATTTACAGTAACTCACAAAATTGAGCATACACCTATCGTTACTTCATATTCATGCCGTTTTAAGGCCGACAACTTTTTTGTTTTATTTTTTTTGTACACAATCATAACTGAATACATATCTTCTACAAGAGTATATGCCAAATTCATAGGCAGGCGACTTCCTACGGGTACTTTTCGCATGAAAAATTAAACAAACCCTGGAATCGACACACAAAATTGAGCATACAGATGTCATGTGTGCGTTATACACAAGTTTCGCAGAATCGATTTGTTTGTTCAGGAATGAAGCAACAAATGTCCCTCATGATCATTTCTGCACTCGCTTTTGAACTGAAAAGACTGATATACCCTTCTTTGTGCGAAAACAGACTACTTTGTCACCGAGAATGCTCATAATTAAGCTATTTTGCGAGGAGAAGTCGATGCGAAAAATAGGAGAAACTGTAGGGCGATCGCATGCAACGGAACAAAAAATAAACAATTATAGACATGAAGGGACACTAAAAACAGACCTGGAAGGGGAAGAAAAGAATTGCTCAACAAAATGAGCGGTATATTGTTCGGACAATCAAGTCCAATCCAAAATATAGCGTTCCAAAGTTGACGGCTGAGGTGTCATCCGTAATTAATAAGCCTCTTTCAGTGGAAACCGTTCGAGTCTTGAGAAAGAATAATTTAAATGGTACGATCGCCCGAAGATAGCCGTACATTTCCCTAGTTAATAAGAAGAAAAGATTGGAGTTTGCTAGACAATATGTAAACCACCCGGAAAGCTTTTGGGAAGGTGTTTTGTTTTCAGATGAAACAAAAATAAATTTATTTGGTTCTGATGGCAAACAAATTGTCTGGAGGGAACCAAACACAGCTCTCAAAGATAAAACTATAAAGTCAACCATAAAACACGGGGGAGGATCGGTGCTGTTGTTGGCTTGTATGGCTTCAAAAGGGCTGTGGAAAGTTTGAATTTATAAAAATTGGCTTCAAAAGGGCTGTGGAAACTTGGAATTTATAAAAAATACTATGGACAAAATTGGGTATTTGAATATTTTAAAACGAAATTTACAAAGTTTCGCAGTAAAATTAGGTCTACCTTGGGTTTTCAACTTCCAACAAGATAATGATCCGAAGCACACCTCCTATTTATAACGCTCCAAAGCAGCTCAAAACACCCCTGCAATCGCCGGATCTTAACCCTATTGAACATCTATGGCACGAAATAAAAGTGCAGGAGCTAAAAGTTAAAATTCAAGCAGCTTGGGAAGGGATTCAGCCATCTTTTACTGAAAAACTGGTAAAATCCACGCCACGGCGGTTACAAGCTGTCAAAGATGCTGAAGGAGGTGCCACGCGTTACTGAAATTTCATTTGTAACTGTTTTTGTTTTGTGTTTTAGTCGTAGCTCGAATTTACTTTAAGTGTATGCTCAATTTTGTGTGTTAAAATGAAGTGCCTTTTTTTTATTTCGCTTAGAAATAGTATTTTTTTTTTTTAATTTTCATATTTTTGTTTATGGTTTTTAGCAATTGAAATATGTCAATTCTAACTGCATTTAAGTTTTGTTAATTAACTACTTTTTGTAAGGCGAAAAAGATAAAAATATGTTTAAGCTGTGAGTGTATGCTCAATTTTGTGAGGTACTGTATGTACATTTTGTAAGCAGTTCATTCGTAAGCACTTTGCAAATAAACCTTAGCAAAAGGGCTAATAACAAAATAGTAATAGCAAAATAACAAAAATTACTTCATATTTAACTTTTTTTTTTTTACAGTGCATTTGTATTTATCTTAATTCAGTTTTTTACATGCTAGACCAAAACACTAAAAACTAGCTTACCAAGTTAATCTACTGACCTTATTTCTAACTTACTGACTCTTCATGAGTACTCTAAGCTAATCTAGGGTTGTTGTTTTTGCCTTTCGGGTTCATGTATTATTTAAAAAATCACCAAGAAAATTGAAAACTTGGATTTCGATATTTTTATTTTTATTCTTAACCTAACTTATTCAACTATATATCCTTGCTATACCTAAAAACGTATTTAAACTAAAACGTACGTCTATATACAATCATAGACCTAAAACTCAACTGTACTTAACTACTATAAGTCATCTTAACTATGTCCGTATAACTATACGGACGCGTGCATCAGGGCGTATGTGTTAATTATATTCTTAACATATATATCCAATACGCCGTGGTGCACCTTTTCTAATTTTGTATTTTTTTTTTCTGTTTTTTTTTCTTTTTTTTTTATATTGTCTATGAAAAGCCTTAAACTACCTTAACCTTAACCTACATGAGTTGGCCCTACTAACCAACTACCCCGTCATATGCCTAAAGAAGTGAGCGGCACCAAAGGCTGGTTCTGGTGCAACCACCAATAAAAAAGTCGTTCCTTTGCAGACAATGCTCTGTCGCGGGCCGAAATCGCTCTGCTGAACCGTAGGAGTTCCTCATGGCTGCGAGCGACGTCCGGCTCGCATTGAAGTCGCCTTTCCACTGTTCGGCGTACGACATGGAAGATGATAGGGCAGCCTTCCCTATCTTGAATCAGGCCTTTAGTGTCCAAGTAAAGGAAAGCTTCAGGTGGAATGAAGCCGTTAAGACGCACTTCATATTTTACTCGTCAAAATAAAGTGTACAGCTAGACGATCATACTGTAATGGATCCTCATAACGTAGAAATTACCCGTTACATTCGTTTTATTTTTCGGTTTTCACTTCGACTATTGTTACTTCAAAGGGATATCTCATTTTGTTTATTCTTATGGAAAATAGTTGGTTTCGTGTTTGAAGTATCAATATTATCCAAAGATGGGAAAGTAAAATTCAATTGAAACGCGAAAACTTGTGTTGAAATTTAATCAGGAAGGAAGTCATTATGGCAGATAGCGGAAATAGTTGGCAGACACTAAAATACAGTCAAAAAAATTATTGATTGAAACAGTTCGGAGACGTCAAAGATCTACCTCATGCCGGCCGACCAAAGAGATTGTCTGAAAGTGAAGTACGGTCTATTGTTAGGGCTGTACGAAAAAATCCTGTGGCAAGTGCATTTAAAATCGCAGAAGACATAAGCCTTTCTTTAGAAGTTCCCGTTAGTGCAAGTACTGTGTGTGCGTGCGTGCTGTGGGTGCTCCATAGGCAGAATGCCTCGAAAAAAACCTCTTCTTTCAGAAAAGAACCGAAAGCGACGACTGCTTTACGCCCAAAAGTTCTTCTTCTTCTTTCTTCTTTCTTCTTCTTCTTTAAAAGTTCCCGTTAGTGCAAGTACTGTGCGTGCGTGCGTACTGTGGGTGCTTCATAGGCAGAATGCCTCGAAAAAAACCTCTTTTTTCAGAAAAGAACCGAAAGCGACGACTGCTTTACGCCCAAAAGTTCTTCTTCTTCTTTCTTCTTTCTTCTTCTTCTTTAAAAGTTCCCGTTAGTGCAAGTACTGTGCGTGCGTGCGTACTGTGGGTGCTTCATAGGCAGAATGCCTCGAAAAAAACCTCTTTTTTCAGAAAAGAACCGAAAGCGACAACTGCTTTACGCCCAAAAGTATAAAAATGATGGTTTTCCATTCTGGAATAATGTTCTTTTTAGTGATGAAAGCAAATTTGAAATATTTGGTTCAAAAAAGCAGCCCAAAATATGGAGAGCCAAAAACACGGAATTTAATGAAAGCAATATAATTTCAACGGTCAAGCATGGTGGGGGTTGGGTTATAGTCTGGGGCTGTATGGCCGCATCAGGTGTTGGAAACCTAATTTTTATTGACAGCACAATGTATAAAAACGATTACTTTAATATTTTAAAGAAAAACTTACCACCAAGTGTTGAGAAATTAGGCTTAAATCAATCATGGGTCTTCCAACAGGACAATGATCCCAAACATAAGGCCAAATTGGTGAAGGAATGGTTGCTCTATCGCACACCTAAGCAACTGGATAACCCTCCGCAATCCCCAGACCTTAACCCTATAGAGCACTTGTGAAAATATCTAGATACGCAGATTCGAAAACGTGCGATAACCAGCAAAATCTCCTTGAACACGATTTTGCTAGAAGAATGGCAGAAAATTTCAACAGAATTTGTTAAGAAGTTAATACATTCCATGCCGAGGAAACTAGAAGCTGTTTCGAAGTCCAAAGAAAAGCAGACCAAATAGTGATATAAAGAATTCCATCTTTTTCGTGAACTGTACACTTTTTTTTGACGCATTAAATATGAAGCTTTTTATGATATTTTGTAATTATTATTTTGTTATTACTTTTTTCGTTAAATTATTTTACTCAAATGTTAGTAAATCAATTATTTATTAAATGTAAATAAATATTTCATAAAAAATATAAAGCTTTTCATCGTAGTAAAACCTTGAAAATGGAATGCGGTGTTATACACTTTCTTTTGACGCTCACAGTATTTTGCAGGCAGCTTTACGGTACAAGACTGTGCCTTGCCTCCTTCCGTACTTAAGAAGGTAATTTATTTTCTCAGACAAATGCTCTTTTGCAAAAACAAATTCATGCAAAATTGCCTCCAAATTGTCTCTTTTGTTTGGATATTTAAATCCGGTCTTAATGAAAAACTCTTTTAATGTAAAATTAACTTTATCCTTAGCCTGACCTAAGACATACGAAGGATGCCTCCTAAATTTCGGGAGATGGCAACCCTAATGTGGCAATCTAACAACTGCCAGCTCTATCAAAAAGTTTGACAGTTTTGAGGTTATACGTACTCAGAACGTTTTGACATACGAGCGCTATTTGTGTTGTTTACAGCAACTTAAAAGATTCATCTCGCCCAAGAAAATGAAGTTAAATCGTGAAAATTTTCGTGCGATTATTTTTTACAAGTTTCGTCGTGGATTAACTCAACAACAGTGCATCGATGAACTTAATTAAATTTTTGGCAATGAAGCTCCATCAATGACCAGTGTTTATCGATGGTATGGTGAATTCAACCCAGGTCGTAGTTCACTCCAAGACGAATTTCGTGAAGGTCGTCCGAAATCAGCTGTTGTTCCCGAAACCATTGATGCTGTGCGCCAACTGATATTGCAGGATCATCATGTGACCTATCGTGAGATTGAGACAACCTTAGGCATTGGTGGGACCGGCATACATTCGATATTGCATGAAGACGACCACGACCGTTAAAAAAATTTATTCGCGGATATTCGGATCCCACACAATTTGTCAATCACCCAAAAAAGGCTCGTGTCGGTTGGTCGAAAATCGCGGGTTGTGAATCCGCAGGGTTGTGAATCATGGACTTACGCGTATGAGGCCGAGAGTAAACAGCAGTCGACTGTATGGGTATTGCAAATTGAGCCAAATCCAACAAAAGTTGCTCTCGCACGAAGCACTTCCAAGCCTGTGCTGTCGCCTGTTTTTTCGGAACAACATGTCGCAACCGCACTACTAGAACAAAACAGAACAGTCAATTCTGAGTGATAAAACATCCATTTGTTTGCCAGTTGTCTTCCAAAAAATCAGGAAAACCAGCCGCCAAAGACGGATCACTCTTCACCACGACAATGCGAGCTCTCACACATCGGCTCAAACAACTGCATATTTGAGCAATCAAAGCATCGATTTGATGAGTCATTCACCGTATAGTCCTGACTTGGCATCGAATGACTTCTTTTCATTCCCGTATATAAAAAATAAAAGAGAGGTCAACGTTTTTCGACACCTGAAGATGTCGAACGCGGTTGATGCGTTCAGAATGCATGCTTTGGAGATACCTCAATCAGAGTGGCAAAAGTGCTTCGACAATTGGTTCAAACCACTTTAGGGGCATGCAAAAGTGTATAGATCTTAATGGGGAATATTTTGAAAAACAATGAATGGTCGATAATAGCGACCATTAATATTTGTTTTTGTTCTCTAGTCCCGAAATATAAAAGGCAACCCTCGTATATTTTTAAATAAAGCAATCCTGAAACGAGTTTTCTAATCCGAACCATAGAGACAACGCAACAGAGGACGTCTTAGACTGAAATGGCGCACAAGAGTGGAAAAGGACCTCAACCAACTTGGAGTGCGTAATTGGAGACAGCTGGCAAGAGATCGTGCTAGCTGGAGAGGCATGTTGGTTGAGGCCTATGTCCATCCCGGACTGTAGCGCCATCCGAAGAAGAAGAAGAATCCTGAAACGACCCTTCCGCTTTTTTGCTTTTCATTGAATGCTTCTTAAAAAGTGTTACAGTGAACGGATTTAGTTCAAATATGCGCCGTTTTGCTCGATAATCTGTTTCCATCTAGACCGCATCTTCATTATATCCCCCTCGTAGACGCCCTCCTCCTTATTTGCGGAGAAGACCTCGGACAGCCACTTTACACAAGCCTCTTTTGAGTTCAACTTCACACCACCAAGGGCGTTCGCCATGGACAGGAAAAGGTGGTAATCACTTGACGCTATGTTCGGGCTATATGGTGGATGCGATAAAACCTCCCATCCGAGCTCCCGTAGCTTCTGACGAGTCATCAACGAGGTGTGTGGCCCGGCGTTGTCCTGGTGGAACACTACACCCTTCCTGTTGGCCAATTCTGGATGCTTCTGGATGCTTGTGGACGCTTCTGGTCGATCGCCTGCTAGTTCGTGATCCAGTTGTTCGCAGTAGATGGTAGAACTAAGCATCAGGCCATTTGGGAGCAGTTTATAGTGGATGATTCCCTTCCAATCCCACCAAACACACAGCTATCCCGGCTTGGCCGTCAATCCCGGCTTGGCCGTCAATCCCGGCTTGGCCACTATTTGGGACGATTCACCGGCCTTCAACTACCACCGTTTTCGCTTGATATTTTCGTATGTCATGTGGAGTGAATTTCGGAACTTCTTTTGGCTTTTGTTATGGTTTTTCTTAAATGAACTGAGAGGTTGTTTTATTGGAATTTACCTTTCAAAAATATTTTTAGCTTATATTAGGCGAATGACAGCCTTTTTTCCAAATTGTACGCAAACTTTTATGGAGCATTTGAGCGATCCTTCAGACTAACCCAAGAGGCTGGGATTGCCGTGAAGCAGTTTATGGTAAAGCTGTTTTCGATGATTAATATTTGTTTGTTGTTCTCTAATCCCGAAATACAAACGGCAGCCCTCGTATAAGGAATTAATAAATTCGAGCGTGGTATGGCCCACCATGAACCAAGCCTTACCTTCTTCAGCCACTTTAGGGGCTGTGCGGCATGATTTTCTTCTAGGGATAGTGGGGACTGTTTCAATGTTGTTTCTCTCTGCCGTCTCCAACCAGGTAGTAATGCAAAATTTTCTCTTTTCGGTTCTGTTTTCAGGCTTAGGCTCCGTCAAGTACACATTGACTGCTTATTGTCTCTGACCTTTTGCCAACGTAGAATCACCCTCGTCAATCGCTGTTTCTTTGGGCTCAAGAGGCAATTGCGTAATTAAGCTCTCTCTCGAAGGACTAAGTTTGCTTTACATAACAGCTTGGCCATCCAAGTCCTACTGTATGGGGCGGAAACCTGGACGTTATTAAAGCGGATGGGGAAGCCTTTAGTCTCTTCGAGAGAAAAGTTTTCCGTGCGATTTTTGGTCCTCTTTGCGTTGATGGCATCTGGAGGAGAAGATTTAACGACGAACTCTATGGGCTGTACAGCGACACATCTAGGACATCGCGGGTTGTGGTCAAGCGTCTTCGGATACAACACTCAAGATGGCTAGACCATGTAGAGTGTATGGATAGCTCTGCTCCGGCCCGAAAAGTCTTCGAATCAGAGCCATTGGGATAACGCAACAGAAGACGGCCTACGCTAAGATGGCGCACACAAGTGGAGACGGACCTCAACCATCTTGGAGTGCGGAGCTGGAGGCAGCTGGCGAAAGATCGTGCTGGCTGGAGAGGTATGTTGGTTGAGACTCAGGTCCACTCCAAACTGTAGTGCCACAAGAAGAAGAAGAAGACCTTTTGCAATTTTGCAGGAAGCTTTATAATTCCATTTAAGGAGAACATCTTTGATTTATCGATGAACAACTTGGCCGTGTGATGTTTTCTGCGACAAATGGAGTCCAAAACAAGCGGCTGGTGGAAGATGCAATGCTGTTCCAAGTTGCCGAGGATGCTAGTATCTGGCTGCTCTTTGTCAACTCCTCTTGTTTGCTTTATTCAAACAGGTAAAGAGTGCAATGAGTACTACTGTTCACTAGGTTCTAGAGGCAGTCTTCCCCTGCCCAAAACACGAATCAATTAGCTCACCCCACATTCGTTGTTTCCTTGACCATGATTCTTTCCTTTTATTATTCTCACAATTAATGACTTCCAAATTGTTTCATTTCGTTACATTTTAGCATCGTTTCACTGATGACCTTTCGGACGACTTAGTTTCTATCCGTCAACGCATTTGGCATTTAAGTGTGAAGCTTCTCCGAGGACGCTTCTAGTTTTTATGGTTTCAGTCTTCTCTTCAATTCAGAGGCCTATAGCGTATCCCATCTCCCAACAGCTGCTTTGCCAGTCGTGCTCCATCAGTGGCAAATTTTCATCCACTTTCTCAGTAAGATGCCGTCTAGTGCGATCGAATAAACTGCTCTTGGATCGATTAGAATTCATATCGGTGTGGCCTTTGGTTTGATCTACATTTGCGAACTTAAATGACAAAATGAAACGTCAAACGTGCGCCACTTCAAATGGATAATCCAGTTCGAGGTCGAATAATCTTTAAATTGCAACCATTGGGGTAATGTTTTAGAGTGCTTTCCCGAAAGAGAAGAAGATTTAAATGTAAAAAAGAACTAAATGCTTGGACTTAAGACAGTGGGCATAAATCACGTTTGCTCACGGCGAAGACTTGTTCATGCCACCAATCGGTGACAGTCAAAACCATCCTAGGCTAATCAAGCTCGCCCCGAAAACTTCAAAAAAGCTGCCGATAGCTAGCTTGTAGTCTGATGCCTGACTGGAAAAATTTTAATAGGACTCTTTCTGCAATTTTTATGAACTTTCCGGTACGGATGCCGTGATCAGCTTCAAGGAGGGCGTACCCGTCATAAGGAAATATGTCCCTTGTCTGCACCCAGGAGAGAGAGTTAGTTCGTGGCGCGCGCTTTGAGCATCGATATCGAACTTCAACTCGGAACGACACACACCCAACACATTCACCACCCCAATAGCCAAATGTAAACCTTCACTCGGAGACCTCACTCCCCCCGTACCCAAGAAAAAAGAAACGTCCCTACCCTCTTATAAGCAAACATCAAGAAGTCTCCCTTCTGTTTGCAAAACTTTCCCCATATCATCGCCCCATCACGTTCAGCATTCACTCAAGAACCTGCAAATGGCATTTTAATAAAAATATGATTCCGAGCTTCCTCTTGAGACCAAAGCAAACAGTTTCCAACAATTACCGCCGCCTCGGACAGGACTCGCCCAGGTTTGTTTGCTGAAAAGCAACACAGTCAACCATATCAAGTCCACTCAATGTGACGGTGACACAACAAGCTTTGATTCCTCTCGTCCTTCCTGCTCCTGAGGACTAAGCAAATATCAAATACGAGAGTCCTTCGCCTCTCCGATGGCTTAATTCGACCGATAGACGAAATCATAATCAAACAAAATCAAACGGCAATTTCGTCCGCCGCGACTTCCTTCGCTCCCGCCTCCCAGTCATCGCCATTTTTTTCTGCTACATCATTCCTCATCGTTGGAAACATATGAACAGAAACAAATGAGAAACAGCGCGCGCAAAAAAAGGGGGCAGACAGAGCAGAAATTCTGCCAGCAACATGGAATGTGTTTGCTTAACGTGTTTTGACAAATTATTATGGCCGTGCCATTTGGGGATTCAGCCGAATGAGCGTGTGTGTGTGTGTGTGGATGTGCTCTGGGTGACGGGGCGGAACCCTTAAATAAAGAAAAATTGTGCAGGGATAACGTAAATTATTGCTCCGGACTTTGGCTTGAAGTTTGGTCACCACAGTGGACGCTGAACGTTGAGCGGATGCTCTGCGCCGTGCGGCTGGTGGGTGGAGTGGAGTGTCGATCCCATTATGGAAACATGAGTTTGTTATGATAGCGATTTTTTCTTCTGGCGTTGTTTTTGATTCCCTGGCTTTAAGCCCATCCAATGCCCACACCCGGTTGTACGCACGCAATCAGCGTTTATTCAGGAGAGTTGAGTTTTTTTTTCGCGCGCACTGCACACGAGTCCAGTGCTCCCCTTAGCCAGGAAACCGTTGCCGTTCAAATGCGAAACGACTTCGGATTGGTTTTCAGCTTTCAGTGGACCTTGGGGTGCGGGTGGACGCACATATGAGAGTGTGTGCGGTCGGCGTCGAGGTCCTTGTCCCTTTTGGTGGTCGCCAGCGAGTGCAATAAATCTTAATTGGCGGCGTTAATGGCAGCCGTGGTGGTGCGCGCAGGGATTAGGAATTTAAAAAATAATCAGCCGACACTCGCGTTCCTCCCCAATTATGTCACAGAAGAGTTGTCAGCAGACTAATTAGAATCTCTTTGAGGGTTTTAATTCAATTCACGCTTCAGTGAGAAGAGTGCTTTTGAGTCGGGCTTCCAAAAATGAACTCAGGGGGCGGCATGCCGTGGAATGGGCTCAAATTGGTTTTCCGACGACAAAGTGTGGGTTGGTTGCAACTGGATATTGCACTCTGGTCAGAGAAAGCTGAATCCTTTTATAGTTTAATGAAATGTGGACCCACTGACCACGAAAAGGTTGGGAAGGAGCGTCTCTTCATTTTCGTTTGTATTTCCTGAACTTAAAACAGACTTCAAAAATCAAAATGACACCTTAAGGGACTTCCTGAGGCATTGAAGAAAGTCTGTAGGAGGGAGAAGTTGAGCGGGAAGACGGTGGAGCCATGTATACAATTACGAACTGTACTGGACCTCATTCAAGCTGCTACAGTGACTCTAGTTGGCATGAGTGCGAGGGAAAAGGTTCGGAAATTCCTGTGTATCTCGAAAGGGTGGAGAACCATGCCAACGCTATAGGGATAATGTTGAACACGGGCACCCAAAGCCTTAAGGGCTCTTCTGGATCGCATCGATGCTTAACCCGGACTTGTGGGGGGACAGGATTCCAGTTGTCACTGTCACACCGACGCTGATGATGGGAAAACTCTACAGAACCACTGCTGGACTCCCTGTAACGTCCATTCACAGGTTCAAAGTAAGTGCCACAGACTGACGACCTCGGCAAGTGTTGCCTGAACGAAGAAGAGAAAGAAACTTCTCAAGTTCGCCAGGTAGTAGACCAAATTTCATACGAATTGCCTGTAAGAGCTAACCTTCGAATGTCTAAACCAACTCATTGCGGTCAAGCCACCCAACATGACCAGTAGCCAACGATAAATTGCCAGGCACCTTCCTCTCCAGTGTCCTCCAGCATCAGTCAGAATCCATTTAGAAGCTTCCAAGTTTCCGAAGTCCCTCAAAAACCACACTCGGGAACCCTTCAAAAGCCAGCCGCCCCTGGTTAGCAAACAAATCAATTCCCATCTAAATTTTAATCACATCTCCATCATGATCTCTGCCATGAAAAATGACCAAGGAGTGCCCCCAGTAATCCATCTCTCTCCCCATTCGCTCTTTATCGGAGAATGCACGCACACGCCTCAGGCTAAAAAGCCACCCTTGCCCCAAATAAATTCATCCCCCACACAAAACCTCACACAGCAACTAAGTGAATAAATAATTAAAACAACTTACCTGCCAAAGAGTTGATATATTAACTTGCGGCTGCGTTACGCCCCATGCACCCCAAAATGCGGAGAAAAAAGAACGCCCAACTCACCCTCGGCCAACACGGAGGGAGACGCGTCCATTCATCGTCCGTAAATCACCTTGATGAGTCTATAAAATAATTTTTATTACTTTAACCCAGCGTAAGTCTTCATTAAAGTCGGTCCGATTGGAAAATAAGAAACCCTTCCTCGAGGAACGATGGACCAGTGAGCTCTTGAGCGTGGACAAAGTCCAGCCACCGATGACCACATCCAATTATCCGACGTGCCACGAAATGGGCGAGCAATAAAATGATCTGCCTTCGCCTCACTGAATGGCGGAGTTCATGTGGAAAGGTGGCCACCACCAGAGAGGAGAAGTTCGATTTTGATTTAATTTGCTGGACGGTCCATTAAGTAGGTTCGATGGGGAAAGTTTTGCGAGGGGCGGCTTCATAAAAAGTGATTCCTCCTGACCGTGGATGATGTTTATGGAACGGTTCACGATTGACACTCGGTCCCAGGTTCCATTTGCGGAGAAGCTTTCGAATACGATGCCTCATTAGAAATTTATTGCAAAGTGGTCATCAAAAGTGAGGTGCGGGCGTAGATCCGTTAACGAGTCCATTTTGAGAGCCGCTAGGGACCGAACCCCTGCAGGTGTAATGGGACGGCATCCTTATCCAGCAGACGACAGTGAGCGAGTGGGGGGGAGGACAAACGTGTCCTTTGAGATGCAGGCGAAGGGGCTGAAGACGCAGCAATTAATTGGAAAGACGAAACCAAGTTTGTGGCAAAGGAGGAAGAACTGGAAGAGTATTGTCTGTATATGGGGGGAACGACTGTTTGATGCCCTTGCAAATGGAAGACATATTTGGAGAGGTTGAGTGTCAGTGCGGAAGATTCAGTTGGTAGATCTGTTGGAGGAGTCCCCCATAAGTCTGTTTAAAATTGGGGGACCTTGCACGGCTGTTAGTGGGCGCTGGCTTAAAATGAGAAATTTGAAGGCGCATTTGAGGTGACACTCCCTACTCTTCACGATTCGTAGCCATAAAGGATATGTCTTCTTCTTTCTTGAGCAGCAGTGTGGACCAAGGGGACTAAGGTAGACCAAGGTGGACCAAGGAAGGGGAAGGTGGACTAAGGTGCAGCAACATGGACCAAGGGGACCACCGTGGACCTTTCCCTTGATCAACTTCTTGTTCTTCTTGTGGCGCTACAGTCCGGGGTGGACCTGACCCTCAACCAATATGCCTCTCCAGCCAGCACGATCTTTAGCCAGCTGTCTCCAGTTGCGCACTCCAAGTTGGTTCAGGTCCTTCTCCACTTGTGTGCGCCACCTTAGTCGAGGTCGTCTTCTGTTGCGTTGTCTCAATGGCATGGATTCAAAGACTCCCTTGAACGACTGTTTAAAGGAAATAAAATGATGCTTTTCTCCACTTGCACCCAATGAATAGAAAAGGGAGACTCTTTGGAGAGTTGCTGAATTGCCTATACGTTAGACATGTCCTGGGCAATCGAAGTGAAGGTTACAGTTTTGACTTTATAACTCATGGTTGAATCCCGTCTTTCAAGTGCTACAACAGAAATAGGGCCACAAATTGCACGCAAGACCTGTTGATGGGGCATCATGCTCGACCATATTGCTGTCAAACAGAGCAGGAGCAGCTCACCAAAAGACTTCATTACGTTTGTCCCTCGAACTCAAAGATCTGTGACGGACGATTATGATTGAAATTTGTGCTCGTGACCCTGTCTCAATTTCCTGTGGATTTTAGAAAGAAAGAAACTACTGCTTGGATGCAGAACGTGACACCCTAACCAAGACGCCGATGGCATGCGCCTATCTCGCTCTTCTCGGTCTAGATCAATATTATCTGCTTGATGACAGATCGACTTTGTTCCCTCGTCCATGCTTATGTCGTCTGTGTTAGCAAGCAGCCGAACAGACGTTTAGAAAATAGAAATGGAGTATATCTGTGATGTTGGAAAAGTTTCCTTTCTTGGCACTGAAGGTGTCAGCAGTTTCGAGTTCTCTTCCATCATCCATCTGACGAGTAGTGTTTGAAAAAGACAATTACGACAGTAGAAGCGAAGAGAGAAAGTCTGTGACGATGAGCGGTTCCTACACAGTTTAAAGCTGAGCTTTGCAAGTCCTGTGGGACTGAATTGAATGAATCCGCTGATTGACACACTCCTGGGGGGGAATGCTTTCCTCCAATCATACTCTACACCTAGTCTTCTTATACACCCCATCCTACGCTTTGTACGGACTTTACCATAAAAGGTGCGTCTCGGAATGATAGAGCAATCGAAAAACTTGGAAGTACTGACAGTAAAACGAAAGTATAAAATTGCAAAATATCCTTTTTGTCTTTTGAATTTCCCGGCTGTGTACAAAGGGCTACAGAGCCTGTATCTGGCAATACTAAACATCATTCGAAAGGCCTTGACATAACCTACAAAACGACGCTATGAGTGATTAGTTTGGATATTGCGCTCAACAGTTATGGGCGTGTGAACATGAAGTCCACTAACGCCGAAATTGGCGCTATTTTAAAGTTTTCCTTCGTTAAAGGCAAATCCGCTAGAGAAACGTTCCGTGAGTTTACTGGTGTTCTTGGGGATGGTAGTCCATCACTTCGTACTGCGGAGGAATGGTTTTGACGAGACGGAGTCGGTGAAAACGACACCATGGATAAGGCAGTCGGCGGAAGAGCTGTGACGACAAATGCCGATCGAATCATGGAAATTATTGAGTTAGGCCGGCATGTGGCCTCTCATGACGTCTCCCAGGAAATGGGAGCTAGTCACCAAACCATTTTAAACCATCTGCAGAAGGCTTGATACAAAAAAAGCTTGATGTTTGGGTGCCGCATGGTTTGACACAAAAAAGTTGGGCAGAATCAACGCCTGCGATATGCTGTTGAAACGGAACGAACTCGACCCATTTTTGAAGCGGATGGTGACTGGTCACGAAAAATGGATCACTTTCGACAATATCTAGCGAAAGCGGTTGTGGTCGAAGGCCGGTGAATCGTCCCAAACAGTGGCCAAGCCGCGATTGACTGCCTGGAAGGTTTTGCTGTGTGTTTGGTGGGGTTGGAAGGGAATCATCCACTTACAGCGGGACGGTATTCTTGTCTATCATAATCTAAATTTAGTAGAACAAAGTATATGCTGTCATCAAGAAGACACACAACTTCGAGCGTCACACGAGGCAAGGTAGTTGATGACTTCGTTTTCCTCGGCTCCGCGGTAAATAGGGACAACAACAGCAGTGCAGAAATCAAACGCAGAATCACTCTTGCCAATCGCTGTTTCTTTGGGCTCAGTAGGCAATTGATTAAGAAAGCTCTCTCACGACGGACTGAGTTCGCTTTATATAACAGCAAGACCATCCCAGTCTTACTTAATGGCACGGAAACCTGAACAGTACTAACAGAGGGTGAGAAGGCCCTTAGTCCTATCGAGGGAAAAGTTTTGCGTGCGATTTTGGTCCTGTTTGCGTTGATGGCATCTGAAGGGGAAGATTTAACGAGGAATTCTATGGGCTGTATAGCCACATGCGACTGGTCAAGCGCCTTCGGATACAACGCTTGGGATGGCTAGGCCATGTAGAGCGTATGGACATCACTGTTTCGGCCCGAAAAGTCTTCGAATCTGAGCCAATGGGACTACGCAACATAGGACGGCCTAGGCTGAGAAGGCTCACACAAGTTGAGAAGGATCTCAACCAACTTGGAGTGTGCAGTTAGAGGCAGCTAGTGGAAGATCATGCTCGCTGGAGAAACATGTTGGTAAAGGCAAAGGTGCCTTTGCCCAGATTGTAGCGCCCCTAGAAGAAGAAGAAGTTCACTGAAGATTCTCTTACCGTCAAATTCGCTTTCGTCGCCCCATTTCTCGTCTCATCCCTTTCACTATCAATCTCCAGTCACCCTCCCAAAAGCTTATGCCTACAGCTCTAACCAAGTCCATCTGCTCAACGAAGCAAACAAAGTTGCTTTCAATTCAAAATTCATTCAACTCACTCCATTTCCAGTCAGCTGACATTTTTTTCCATAATTTACTACCGTGTGCCATGTGGCCAATTTTGCGCACCATATATCTCCGCCTCCGCCCCGCCGACAAGCTCCCAATTGTCCAGCCAACTGTTCTCCTCGCCCATTAAACCGAACGGCTACTCGGCTAACAAATTAAAAAGAAGCAACACAGCCCAATCAATTCCACGGAAAAACAACACCGAAGCCGACGAAGAACTTTTCGTGGAAACTGTCAAGAATTTCCATAATACAGCCATTCCGGCAGTTGCTCATCAAGATCACCCCTAATGAAGACATCAGGCATCAAATCGCCCATAAAACATTCAAAATTCGGCGCACCATCCCCGCACACCACGCCCAACATTCTGGCCGCCTCCCCAAAACAGTTTCTTATCGTTGCTTTGCATACGCTCCGACCCCGCTCTGCCTCACATCGCTGCATATCCAATTAAGTCATAAAACCGTAACCTAGCCGCTTGGGGGGGATGGCCTGCATCTCAAAGGCATTGTTTTAAGTGGTGACATAGCGCGCGGAGATGGCACACACTGTTTTGTCATTAATTAAGACCACTTAACGGCCTCCTCGTCGTCGACCAAGCCAATGGACGGCGAGCTAATAGAGTCATTAATTAGGCCCGCTCAGGAGCAGCGGGCCAACTGGTGGTGCTGAAAACCCAGGAGCGGAAATTATTGCCATTGCAAATGGCAAACGCAGTCAGCCGCGACTCGGCCAGGCTCTCTATCTCAAATCATAAATTTCAATAAAAAGTACTGGGCCCAGGAAAAATTATGAAAAATTGGAGAAATTTCGAGGAAATTCAGAGACAGTTGCAAATGCTCGCGCGGTGTAATGAGCCCATTAGCGGGCACCACGAAAGTCAATCCGGCAGCGACGCTCTCTCCCCTGTGTCCTCTCGACCGACTACCTCCTGCCGCCGGTGAAATGTCCGTGACACGTGTGAGTGCCGAGCGCAGCAACCCTCCAGAGCGGGGCATCCTGCAGCACAGCCAACACTCAGGGGTGACCTTCTGCGGAACTATTTTCGGTGAAATCAACGGTCTAACAAATAGCTCGGCGGTTGTAGCAATCATCGTAATGCATCTCATTAATTTTATTATCCTCATTCTGAGAGAGGAGAGAGCGAGGGAACGAAGGTAATGAGGGGTCTTTACGGGTAATGCGCTGCAGCGTCCCCGGAGGACAATGAAATGTAAGCCACGCAAACAAAAGGTCGACAATTGTCGCAATGAACTGCATGCGGTAGGTCATTGTGCTGCTGTCGCTGCTGTTGCAGGATTTGACTCTCGAACATGACGAATGCGCCTGTTATCCCCTGTTGAGAGGATGTCCAACGATCTGTTACACACACGCAATAACTTCCGAACGGCTCGTTCGTTCAAGACGAGTGCAATAATTGATGTTTAGGGGATTTTATATTTTGTGTTTGATTAAATGTTGCAACAGAGGACGGGACAGGGGAGATTTATGAAACACGCACGCTTCTGATGACGGCTGGCATTTGGTGGCGACTGACTTTTGTGGTCAGCTTTGCTTCCGTTTTGAGCACGGGACATTTCCGCGGTGAGCTGGTTTCCGGAAATCGTATCTTTTGTAGGTGAATGACTTGAATGGATTCCCTGGAGGCGTTAATGAACCCGAACGCTGAGACCCTTTGTTAAGCAGAGGTACTCTAGAGGGAAAAGGTTGCGTGTGTTCTTATTTTTGATTTCAATTTCGTTGTTTTGGCGGACGTATGGGATAAGTCCTCCCAAGAATGTCATTTTGCTTATACAGGAGTGAGCGGTAAGTGGGCAAGACAAAAGCTAGTCAGGTCTTTCTGCTAAATTTACTTACCGGCAGTGAAATCACTTTTCAGAAAAGTATCCTGCCAAGCAACCCTGCTGTCAACCAAGTCCCTCATCTCTCAAACAAGGAGCCAGGGTCTCTTGTTTGTGAAACCTTTTGCATATCGGTATACTGCCTCCTTTGTGCCTGCCTTAAGTTTACTAAAAGTCAGGACTCTTGCAGGTTGAAAATTAAAAATATTGAAATAAGAAACCGATCAAGAGCTCATTGAGTCGAACCCGCTACATGTCAAGCTTAAGCCGGCTGACTTTCCTACCGCAAGGCATCCTACCAGTCAGGTCTCCTTCCGGTTAGGTCTCCGTCCAGTCAGGACTCTTGCCAGTCAGGCCTCTTGGCCGTCAAGCTTCCTGCCAGACAGGCCTCCTGCCAGTCAGACCTCCTGCTAATCAGGCCTTCTGCCAGTCAGGCCCCAAGCGATTTAAGGCTCCTGCCAGTGAGGCCGTTTGCCAGTCAGGGCCCTTACTCGCCAGGCTTCTGCCTTCTACTAGTCAGGCCTCCTGTCACACAGGCCTCCTGCCCCACAGGCCTCCTGCCACACAGGCCTCCTGCCACACAGGCCTCCTGCCAGTCAGGCCTCCTGCCAGTCAGGCCTCCTACCGTACAATCGTCCTGCCAGTCAGACCTCCTAGTCAGGCCTCCTACCAGCCAGGCACCCTGCCATTTAGTGCTCCTGCCAGTGAGGCCGTTTGCCAGTCAGGGCCCCAACTCGCCAGGCTTCTGCCTTCTACCAGTCAGGCTTCATGACAGCCAAGCTCCCTGGCAGCCAAGCTTCCTGGCAGCCAAGCTTTCTGCCAGCTAGGCCTCCTGCCAGTCAGGCCTCCTGAAAGCCAGGCTTCCTGCCAGACAGGCCTGCTGCCAGTCAGACCTCCTGCTAATCAGGCCTTCTGCCAGTCAGGCCGCATACCATTTAAGGCTCCTACCAGTAAGGCCGATTGCCAGTCAGGGCCCCTACTAGCCAGGCTTCTGCCTTCTACCAGTCAGTCCTCCTGTCACACAGGCCTCCTGCCAGTCAGACCTCCTGCCACACAGGCCTCCTGCCAGTCAGACCTCCTAGTCAGGCCTCCTACCAGCCAGGCCCCCTGCCATTAAGTGCTCCTGCTAGTGAGGCCGTTTGCCAGTCAGGGCCCCTACTAGGCAGGCTTCTGCCTTCTACCAGTCAGTCCTCCTGTCACACAAGCCTCCTGCCAGTCAGGCCTCCTGCCAGTCAGGCCTCCTGCCAGACAGGCCTCCTGCCACACAGGCCTCCTGCCAGTCAGACCTCCTAGTCAGGCCTCCTGCCAGCCAGGCCCCCTGCCATTTAGGGCTCCTGCCAGTGAGGGCGTTTGGCAGTCAGGGACCCTACTAGCCAGGCTTCTGCCTTCTACCAGTCAGACTTCATGCCAGCCAAGCTTCCTGCCAGCCGGGCCTCCTGTCAGCCAGGTCTCCTGCCAGCCATCCCTCCTGCCAGACAGGCCTCCTGCCAGTCAGGCCTCCTGCCAGTCAGGTTTCCTGCCAGTCAGGCCTCCAGCCACACAGGCCTGCCAGTCAGGCCGGAGCATTCGCAGCCTCAAACCACTTGCAGACTTAAAGTGCCTGAGGAGTCTACCGGTGTCTCAATTCAGATCCTTTTGTGCAACAAATGAGCTCCCTTCCTACACTCCATATCCAGTCTATTGCTCTTTTCTGATTGATTCCATATCCTTATCAAATAAATCCCGAAAACCAACAAACGAGCTGACCTCCAACTCCACTCAGTCAACTGTCATCTTACCCAGCACGACAAGTCAGTCAAGCAACCCTCCCACCCACTCCACCGTTCACCCGTTCCGATGGGAGACGTGCAATTATTTTCGTAAATGTTTGCATTTCCTCACTCGCACAAAGGAAAGGATTCCACCAGCCCCCAGCCCCACAGCCCCGCAGCCAACGCCACCACTCGGCAAAGTGATTCCAGGTACCCATCGTTATTCACACACGAAGGAAAGAGCAAAAATTCCATCAACAGCCGCCCGTCAGGAACTGTGACTATGGATTGCTCCTTTGGACGTGGCCGGCCAAACAACACACACTGTCGTCCTGTCGACTTAACAACCGAAATAACGTAACAATGGCATATAAATGTTTTATTTATTTGCTTGCCCATTACATACGCAATGACCGGCCGGTCGGTGCACACCAACACACGCGCACAGGTGCACACTGGCCAGGACCCATAAATTATTTGCGATCCATGAATGTGTTACAACGACGACGCTGCAACCACCACCACCACCACCGCCATCAGCAACACAACAGCCGCAGCAGCTCGGGAAAGGACAATGATGACTCTGAGAAACAGGAACCAGCACAGGACTAAGACTGCGAATGCGGAGCCGAAGACGACGAAGGAATTCAATGGCGGAGTTCAGGTTTGTTTTTGTTCCGTGAAATGTTACACGTCCTGAAGGATATAAAAAATGACACAGTGGGAGGGGCGGGTGTACATATATCACCACAGCCAGCCAAAGGACACAACGAATGAGCAGCAATTTCGCAGACAATGTAAGGATACGCTTGTAAATGATATCCACCCCCACCTCGAGGTCTGGATCTGTTTTAGCCACCCCCTCCCCCCACACCCCAGTCAGGGCTCACAGCTCGCTGCTCCCAATGTGGCATGTAGTGTCCTTATTCCAGTCGATATATTTCATTTGTGTTTGCCCTTCCGACCTCGTGTCCTTCCATTCCTTCAATCCTCATTCACAACTCAGGTCCTTCGCTTCGTCTTGGAGTTAGTGGTTTGTACTTTGTCCTGGTCCGTTTCTCTAACCCTCTAACCCGCCACTTCGTTACGTAGTCACGAAGACATTGTGTGCTTTTTGTGCGGACGTTTCGGGGCGACTGAAATGACTTTCCCAAGGCAGATGGAGTTCAATTGTGTAACTGGGAATCAATGCACGTAGCGGTGGCGCGCCGTCACAACAGGAAAAGACGGGGAAGCTGCTCGGTGCACACGGGGCAGGACGAAGCGGTCCTTGGGGATATTTTAATGAAGTTTTCCAAACTATTGAACTATACACGCATTCACACCTGATGGGTTCACTTGATGGGTCATTGGGGGTGTGCTGGGCGTGATGGGGTGGGGTGGGGTGGAGGCGAAGCATTTATGGACCAATAATCTGAAGAACGAAGTGCGGGTGGGGAATGTGGTCTGGTTGAGTAAGGGGACCGGGAGCAGGGTGCAGCGGAGTGGAGTTTGTGTGAGGCCATGAGTCTTTAAGTGCAGAAGACGTCCACCAGATTCGTTGGCAATGTGGTGTGGTGACGATTCAATCGAAATGTTCGGAGACATTTTCCCGATCTCTTGCTTACAGAATTTTCCGTCTTCTTATTAGGGCTTCTCTTTATGGGATAGTTGCAGGCCTTGTCCATTTCAACTTCTCGTCGACTGCTTGACCTTTTTGCTGATGCTCCTCGTCTACTGCACGCTGCCTGTTAAAAACTATATCTGTTGAAATCTCTTTTCTATTACCACACTTCTCCTATGACGCCTCACTTGTATTGGGGCCGCCTTTCTACTTGGGTCCTGCTTTTGTTACGAGCTCAGCTTGTTGTAGTATCCAATCCGTTGCATACTATGTCTCCTATCGATTATGACTTCCCATCAGTTAGACCTTCTCTATGTGTCCCCGTCCATTAGGCCTACTCCCGTTTGTTACTACCCCTATCCCATCTGCCATGTCTATCCTTGTCTCTTATGCCTTCATTCGTCTGTACCGCCTTCTCTCGTCTGTTGAGCCTTCCCTCGTCTGTTGAGCTTTCCCTTGTCTGTTGAGCCTTCGCTCGTCTGTTGAGCTTTCCCATATCTGTTGAGCTTTCCCATATCTGTTGAGCTTTCCCATGTCTGTTGAGCCTTCCCTCATCCGGTATGCCTTCCCCCATCTGTTAAATATTCCCTCGTCTGTTGAGTCTTCCCTCGTCTGTTGAGCCTTCCCTTGTTTGTTGAGCTTTCCCGTGTCTGTTGAGCCTTCCTTGTTATGCCTTCCTTCGTCTGTTGTGCCTTCTTTTTGAGTCGTCCCTCGTCTGTTAACTCCTTCCCTCGTCTGTTGAGTTCTTCCCTCATCTGTTGAGTCCTTTCCTCGTCTGTTGAGTCCTTCCATCGTATGTTGAGTCCTTCCCTCGTCTGTTGAGTCCTTCCCTCGTCTGTTGAGCCTTCCCTCGTCTGCTGAGTTCTTCCCTCGTCTGTTGAGTCCTTCCCTCGTCTGCTGAGTTCTTCCCTCGTCTGTTGAGTGTTCCCTCGGCTGTTGAGTCTTCCCTCGGTTGTTGATTCCTTCCCTCGTCTATCCCATCTGCCTGTCTCTTATGCCTTCCGTCGTCGGTACCGCCTTCCCTCGTCTGTTGAGCATTCCTCCGCCTGTTGAGCTTTCCCTCGTCGGTTGAGCCTTCCCTCGTCTGTTGAGCTTTCCCACGTCTGTTGAGCTTTCCCTTGTCTCTTAAGCCTTCCCTCGTCAGTTATGCCTTCTCTCGTTGAGTTTGTTGAGTTTGTAACGCATTTTTATTAACACTTTACAATTCGTTAACTTAGTTGCTAGACAAAAATGCTTAAAACTAGCTTAAATATTTAATCTGAAATATTAATCTGATGCCTTCTCTCGTCTGTTGAGTCCTAACTTCGTCTGTTGAGTCCTTTCCTCGTCTGTTGAGCCTTCCCTCGTCTTTCCCCTTTCCTCTGTCTTGGCTTCATTGTCCACTGTCGCCTTTCACTTTTTTTGGCTCCTGATATATTGCAGCGTCTCATCCTTTGCGGACGCCTCTGTTGTAGAACCTTTCTGTTCATCCTCTTTTGGAAAACCCCCCGTCTACATTGAGTTCTCTGTGCTGATACTTCTCCTCGTTTACGGTCTTTCTTATTACAACCTCAATGTGATGCGTGTCCTACTTTCAAGAGACGCACAGACCTTCTTTATGTCGGCCTCATTCTGCTACTTTTCGCCTGCACACTGCATCCTTCGCAAGCAATCACATCCCAGTAATGATCCACCCTCGCCACCGGCTCTCTGTAATCACAACGGTCGCACGAAATTAATGACAATCGTTCCCGCATGCACCACAGCACCACGTATTAACCTAATTTCCCCGAAAAGGCATTCCAATAAATCTCCCGATAATAACTGCATTAAAAATTCAATAATTTTCACACACGCTCTGGGGCTAGGTGGAGGCTGGACATATGCCGCACGCAGGACAGCGTCCTCTAGCAGA
The DNA here is from genome assembly GCA_955652365.1 of Eristalinus aeneus. Lineage (NCBI taxonomy): Eukaryota > Metazoa > Arthropoda > Insecta > Diptera > Syrphidae > Eristalinus > Eristalinus aeneus. Next base: position 96,081,994 of record OY019131.1, read on the forward strand.
CTGCACCCATTATCATTGACTGAAAGCTATTATTCGAAACACCGTTGGCATTATCCGGTTTTTTAATTTGGCCGGAGGTTTGACGATTTTTGAACTATTCTCTTCTAATGGAAGGGCGGGCGGCGGCTAATGATTGGGCTTGGGAGTGGAATTATGCAGTGATCCTGGCGGGGATGGCTTTGAATATTTATTACGCATGCGGAACCACTAATTTGTTTCCAAGTGCGGCATCATTTAGTGAAAGTTGTTCACGTGGATTGGGATTGGCTCGTTAATGTAGGTTAGTGTGGGGCGATTGGTTGATCGATTTGAGGGGTTGCAGGTCGCGGGTCTGGGAAATTGGTACTTCTGGGAAATGTCCTTTGTTCATTACTCCGTGTAAGTGGGTTAACTGTCATCATCGCTCCATTGTAGAACATATGAAGCGGACTGCTACGCATAGCACCGTTAGTAAGTACTCATCCAAGGTGATGCGCCCTCTTTTCGAGTTATTCAAAAAAAGACGTTAATGTGGGGCAGTGAAGTGCCTTATTCTGCATTGTCTGTAAGTTTCAATTTATGTTCTGGACAGTTGTTTGTGGATTTTGAGAATTGTGAGATGTTCCCTTCTGACTGTTGAACGTACGTAGCTCCCTGTTTATAGCTCGCTACTGTCACTGAATTTCCACTGACAGGCTTTTGTCCAAACAAGTCGAACCAGCAATACAATCGATTTAACAACGTAGGCGATCAGTCATCATTGTCTTACTGTCGTCATGACAGTCAACGATAAGATGGTTTCTTCAGCTTCTACGTTAGGGGTCGCTCTCATGTCCTTCGCTGCACTCCCCATGTGAATAAAAAGTTTCATTTTCAATATGATTTTTTGACCCATCACTCGTGACATCTGTCAAACTGACTTCTCCGTTCTGTTCAGCATCATTTGGCAAATGATTTGAGGCATTCAGCCGCAACCAAAGTCATTCCTGATCTAACGACTTCGATTTAGTCTGTTAAAAATAAAAAAAAGAAGCCAGGCAATGTGCACTCTTTGCGTTGATCACAAATTCAGGTCTCAGGGCCATGTTTGGGGCCTACGGACTCAAGGCAACACCTTGGATTGTTAGGCAGCAGCCCGGACAGTCTTCGAGTCCGTTCCACTGGTGCAACGCAACTCAGGACGGTGCTTCTAAAATGGTTCACGCAAGTGAAGAAGAGCTTGCATCACCTGGCGGAATTAGAGTTAAATGCCTTTAGATCGTGCCTGCCGAAAAAGGCGTGCTGACGACGCTTAAAGATATCGGACCGTGAAACCTTTGATTCTATCATCGCACGCTTGTGGAGTAACACAGGACAGGTCTTGGACTTCAGTGTCTCATGAAAAAGAAGAGGACCAAACCAGGTTCTTTATATCGTCCTCTTAAGACTGCTGACGACGCTAAAAGGCATGGGACTGTCAACCCTTTTGTTCTATCATCGCAGGCTTGCGGAGTGTAACAGGACAGCGTTCGGACTTCAGTGTCTCATGAAAAAGAAGAGGACCCAACCACGTTCTCTGTATCGTCCTCTAAAGTCTGCTGACGACGCTTAAAGACATGGGATCGTCAAAATTTTGATACTATCGTCGCACCCTTGAGGAGTGACACAGGACAGGACTCGGACTTCAGTGTCTCATGAAAAAGAAGAGGACCAAACCACGTTCTTTGTATCGTCGTCCTGAACCTGTCAACGATGGTAAACGGTTCGACACCGTCGTCCTACCCATACGTAGACAAAGTATTCTATTTCACTTCACCTCTCTAAAATCAAACCTTCCAATCTTTCTGTGCCTTAAGAGTTCTGCAACTTTGTTCCTCGCTTCTCTTTAAGGAACCGAAACACATGAAACAAAACGTCTTTTTCCTCCACAAACTTTATCCTCAAACCGAAACAAAACTCAAAATTAGAAGTTTTCCAAAGCAGACACAATTAGATTGAATGTTCAAATAAATTGCTTCATTCTATGAAAAATCTCAGTTCACAACATTCCCTACTATCCTTGAGGACACACAGAACCACCCCCCAAGAACTCAGTGAATTAGCAATAAAATCCGACCATTTAACAAACCTGCCCAAATCAAATATCAACAAAGCACAGCAATTCTGTGAAATTCCATCGTGTCCACCTCAATCGCTCTGCTGGAGCTGGCGGCTAGTCCGCTCGAAGAGCTCCGAAACAATTTTCCCAATTACACATGCATTCAGTTCGCATCATCCCTGCGGCAGTCGAATGCACTCATTTACTTGAAAAGGACAAAACAACGCACATTCCAAATGAAATTACGATTTCAAAAGCGGCCCCCCGCCCACGCGCCCGCACACACGCAGAGAAGGAGATGTGCGGCAACCACTTAAAGTCCTTTAATGGGTATGATAATTTAAAATCATTAAAGCAGAAACTTTAATTAGTTTTCCATTGCCGGGGGGATTCGCAGACGTTGCTGCTCGCTGCTGGGCCCACGACGAATGCAGGGGGAATCGTTGTAGTCGTCTTCCGCCCGGGGTTGTCCTTTCTTGGGCGATACAAAGATAGATGTTCCCGAAAAAGGACTATGAGTCTGTTCTGACACATTCCTCCGTGGCTGTGGCCACAAGGAGGGTGCTTCTGCGTCCCCGCCCTTTAAAGTCGTAATCATGGCAACAAACGTCATTTTGCCGGGGATTTGGTCCGTGGTGCTTAAAACATTTTTTTGCTCTCGCCAGCTGGCTGGTGGATGACAATGACGGCAAACAGGGGGCGGCTGCTGGTCGGGCATCAGATGTTCTGGATGCGAGGTGGAAACGGTGTTGACATTTAAAAATGACTCCGGCTGACGCATGGCAGGATGTTTGGCGAGACGTTCGTAGGTAGATCGCTAATCTACCGCTTGAGTGACAGTTTGGCTTGTTTTGGCTTGGTCGTGGCAGGTTCTTTTGAGAGAAGAAGTGATGGAAGCCGCATAGTCCATGAACGGTGATTTATGTGAAATGGTGGCAGAGGGACGGGGAGAGGACTACGTTCGGAGGACGAGCGGAGGATGGGGTGTTTTGAAAAGGTGTCGTAAAGCGACGTCAATGCTCGGGAGGCAGCTTAGGCGACAACGATACACCGAAATAGGTTTCAGTGATCAGAAATTTAGCTTGGTCAGAAATTTAGCCAATATCATAGCAAGTGTCATAGCCAGAGAGTGCTTCAGACAGACAGTGCTTCAGACAGACAGCGCTTCAGAAGGACAGTACTTCAGACAGACAGTGCTTCAGACAGACAGTGCTTCAGACAGAGGGATGGGGAGAGGACTACGTTCGGAGAACGAGCGGAGGATGGGGAGTCTTGAAAAGGTGTCGTAGAGCGACGTCAATGCTCGGGAGGCAGCTTAGGCGACAACGAAACACCGAAATAGGTTTCAGTGATCAGAAATTTAGCTTGGTCAGAAATTTAGCAAATATCATAACAAGTGTCATAGCCAGAGAGTGCTTCAGACAGACGGTGCTTCAGACAAACAGTGCTTCAGACAGACAGTGCTTCAGACAGACAGTGCTTCAGACAGACAGTGCTTCAGACAGACAGTGCTTCAGACAGACAGTGCTTCAGACAGACAGTGCTCAAGACAGTCCGTACCATAGTCAAACAGAACCATATCCAACATGTGTCATCGGTCGAAATTCCCTAAGTTCTAAAATTTACAAAAGCCCAACATGCTCACCTCGGAGGTACTTAACTTGTCGGCAGTCAGAAAAAATCCTGAAATATCGAATATGTTGAAATGCCTCAAGCCAGCTAGAAGCCTAGAAATCCAAAATCTTTACTAATGCTGGATTGTGGGCCTCAATAGAAACTCCAAGGTGCAAGGAAGGAATCTTGTGAACAGGAAAACATGGTTTTTGAGAAATTTTGAGAAACTTGTGTGCAAGAACTTAGGCATCGAGATCATGTTGGATTTAACTCAATAAGTCCAGGGACATATAGGGGGCGCCACTTAAAACAGAAAAATATTAAAATAATAATTTTTGATAGTGGCGCCCCCTATATGTCCCGGGCCATATTGAGTGATCCGTTAAGTCCCCTTTAGAAACAGATTTGACATACATTTTATATCAAACGCTTGACTTTAACAAAGGGCCTAAAATATTCCAAATTTTCGAGAGGTGTATCAAAAAAGGCTTTAGACCAGCTTAGGCCAATGGATTTTGACGCTTTTTTTGGAACTTGACTCTTGACTTGACTCTTGATTACTGCACACAGTTTTCGAAATGTTTCATTCACATTAAGTTCAGTTGTCTTGCGTGAAAATTTGGTACATTTTTTGAGACAAATTTTTGACATTCAATAACACTCAAAAGGACACCAGTTTTGGGTCAGCTCATGTCGAACACTCTTATCGGTCTTGGGCTGATTGATCCAGATTTGTAACAAAGTTCTGGTCTTTCTCCAAATTTGGTCAATTTTCTTGAAATAAATTTAGCCGTTGTGGCTTAGTGGGTACAGTCTGACACTCACAAGTTGAAAGTCCCAGGTTCGATTCCCGAACTTAAGACCTCGCAATTTTTGTGACACCACCTATCTCTGTGACCTGCTGACCATACTCAAAGACTAAACATTGTCTATGAAAATACTTCCCAAAACTTCGCCGCCTCGGAGTCGGCAAAAACTGTAGGTCCTTTCCACTTGTGAAAGAATACTAGAGCGCATAGTACGAGTAGTTTATGAGGTAGCTAAGCCCTTTTGTGGACTGTCGTGACATTCATCCGACGTTCTACAAATTTGAGTGTGCAGCTCCTTTGTTTTTGATACATCGCTCAGCGGTACATATGGTAACTGTGGGTCTTTTCTTCTCGCTACAGAGCTAAACGACGGGTGGTTGTTCTCTTTTGAGCTATAGTCTCCACATCTCCTTCTATTACAGAGTACAGACACCATCAGGGGTTTTGCTAGGAAAGTTTTCAGCAGACGAAGAACTAGAATGACTGCCCTCATGGCGGCTACTAGTTACATTAGAATAGGAATACAAGGTCATCGGTCCTGGATGTTAAGGAATCCTACCGAGAGCAACATAGTTGCGAAGCTTGACCGGAAGCTATATTCTGGTACCACGGGAGGTCAGGAGCCCCTGAAACATAGTTTCAGCCTGACCGTGCGGTTGGCCCCCTTGTGGGAGTATCGTGGTGGCTGTGGTTTGTACCCAAATCGCCGAGAAAGTGGAAGTAGTTAACCGTGCTATATGATCTGATCTGCCCCAGTTACCTGGGTCAGATAGTGTCAAATGGTTATGGGAACGTACCTCTGATTCGATGTGGAGTTGCATCCAACCGGGTGCTGTGACCCAAAGAACAGCAGAGGTGTTAGAAAGGCCTCGCTCCTTACCAAGGAGGAGAGACTGTCCCTTAAGACAAGAGCTCAGATTGGTACTTGGGATCCCCAAGGCGTTAGTCATCGTTCTCCTGACTATGGGTGTGTGGACCCCGTGGTATTAAGCCATAACGGCAGGTGATCACGTAAATCCAAATACACACATCTCCTTCTATTCTGCGAGTGCTTGAGGTTTAAAAAAGAATTTGGCATTTGGTCAAAATATTGGCTAGAGGTGGAGTGCGCTGTGAAAGTTTTCAGTCTACAAGGAAGTCCACAAGGAAAACTTGCAGGCCTGTGTTTCTGAGTAGAAGTGGGTCTCCATTAACTTTCAGCTAGGTGCATAGTACTCACTAAACTAACAGGTCTTTATTTTTGGATAAAAGTGGGTCACTATCAAACTTAAGCTAGATACATAATACACTTCAAAGTGATTCAGAGTCAACCGCCCTTGTGAACGTCATCGCAGAGAACATTCTTTAATGAACTGTTTCGGATTTGTTTCTGTGCCCGCACGCATTATGAAGCATGATTTCAATGCTTACATCGACATCCAGCTTCGGAATACTGTAGTGGCTTTACAGTTTTTCTTCTTCTTCTTCTTTTGGCGCTACAATCTGGGGAGAGCCTGGGCCTCAACCAACATCTTCTCCAGCCAACACGATCTTTCATCAACTGCCTCCAGTTCCGCAAAGTTGGTTGGGGTCCTTCTCTACTTGTGTGCGCCACCTTTGCCCAGGCCGCCTCTTGCGTTGTCCCAATGGCTCAGATTCGAAGACTTTTCGGGCCGGAGCAGTGGTGTGCATACTCTTTACACGGCCTTAAGCGTTGTCTCCGAAGACTCTTGACCAGGCACATGTCGCTGTACAGCTTATAGAGTTCGTCATTATATCTTCTCCTTCGGATGCCATTAACGCTAACAGGAACGAAAATTGAAAGCACAACTACTCTCGAAAGGACTAAGAACTTCCGCCTTTAGTAACGTCTAGATTTTCGCGCCATACTGGGATGATCAGGCTTTTTTATTTGTCCTTCGAGAGAGGGCTTTCTTACTCAATTGCCTCTTGAACCCAAAGAAACAGCGACTTTCAAGAACGATTCTGCGTTTGATTTGGATGCTATTTCTGTTGTCCCTATTTACGGGTGAGACGCGTTAGACGAAAGCCTTGGCTACTCGAAGTTTGTGCTTCCAAATGTGACTCCCTGACCGAGACGTCGCTTTTGTGTGTCTTTTCTTGACAACAGCATGTATGTTGTTGTTTTGGAATCATTAACCATCAGACCCATTTTTGCCGCTTTTGCTTCAATGCCGACATACGCCTCATTGATGGCTCGCTGTGTTCGTCCAATCAAGTCAATGTCGTCCTTGTAAGCCAGCAATTGAACTGACTTTTGAAAAATCGTGCCTCTGGTGTTGACTTGTGAGCTACACACGATCCTCTCCAGGATGATGTAAAGAAATCACATGACAGTGCGTCACCTTGTCTGAAACCTTTTTTGACATTGAAGGTCTCGGTGAGCTCGTTACCGAATTTGACGGAGCAGCGAGAGCAGGAGTACCGACCTTCACGGAGCAGCGAGAGTCAGATTGGCATTCCTACCAATCTGACGAGTTTGGTAGGAATGCCAAAACAGGCCATCGCACTGAGTAGCTCGTCTCTATGCACACTGCCTTAAAATCGACGAATAGATGCTGAGGGTCGATTCGCACTATTTGTGGCTTTTCCAGGATCTGCCGTAATGTGAAGATCTGGTCTATCGTGAATTTCCTTGGCCCGAAACCACACTGATAGAGACATATCAGGTTATGGACCAACGGTTTCAAACGCTTCCTCAATACGGCAGAGAGGATGTTGTATGCGATGTTAAGAAGGCTGGTCCCCCGATTATTGACGCAGTCAAAGGAGTTTCCTTTCTTGTAATAATAATTGTTGGCGCTACAGTCCAAAGGGGGACCAGGGCCTAGCGTGCTCATCAACTATACGTGTTGTGCGCGCTACTGTTCTCTTACGAGTTGAAGGGACGTACAGTTTTTTGCTGACTCCGAACGGCGAAATTTGAGAAGTTTTCTTGGACAGTTATTACTCTTTGAGCTCGAAAGAGGTGGTGCCGTGAAAAATTCGAAAAATCGGTGTTGAGCTGGGAATCGGACCTAGACCCTTCGGTGTGTGAGCGTCGCACGCTATCCACAACGCCACGGCGACCACTTACTTTCTTGTAGATCGGGCAAAGTAAACTGAGATTCCACTCGTTGGGCATGCTTTCCTCCGACCATATCTTATAGATAAACTGGTGCATGTGCCCAACAAGGTAATCTTCAAGTGCTTTAAATAGTTCTGTGGACAGTCGGACAGATTCCAGTTCCGATATTTCTATCCTCACTTCGTCTTAGTCGGGGGCACGGAATTCATGCCTATCATCGTCCAAATTGGGTAAAACATTCTGTCACAGCGGAATTGGGGCTGTCGTCGCCGTTAAGGAGTTTCCAAGTTCCAAGTCTCAGCTCAGACTGCGAAACTGCCACGAGTTTTCAATTTTGGTCAGGGCAGGCTTTGCTTCGAAGGCTTCACAATTCATTGCACATTAATCTGAAGAGCCAGAACCTACAGACCGACTTTCCCAGAGAGGAGACAGTCATTCTCGTAGAGTTTCTGCACCATACAGTAGGACAAGACATTCGTGCGCTTGGGCTTACCAAGTGAGGCCTGTCTTACTTAGATTCGTCTGCAGCGATGGCTTGAATTTTGAACTGAGGTGATTGCCTTTACCCACAACTGAGTCCTTAGCTACCTGTTAGCATTTTTTCCCATTGTGACACTCTGTTTAAGGCGTCAACTTTGCGTATCCCACATGGGTACGCTTTCTGTGCTAGCAAATGCTGTTCATTGTGTCCGACTAAGCTAGAGGTTAAAGAGATAATTAGGAGATCGTGGGTTGAACTTGGGTGAATTTTCAAGAATCTGGTTAAAGGGATAATTAGGAGATCGTGGGTTGAACTTGGGTGAGTTTTCAAGAATCTTTCTAGAAATTCGGTTCGTCAAATGACAGTGTGACTACTTGTGAGACAACAGTAGCGCGCACAACACCAATAGTTGATGAGCAAGCTAGGCCCTGGTCCCCTTCTGGACTGTTGCGCCAACAAGTATTATTAAATGACAGTGTTTTGGTCTGTCTAAGATCTTGACAACGGAAGGTCATTTTCAGTTCATCCCCGACCAGCTGGCAAGACTCATTGTGAACTTAAGTTTGGTTCTGATGGTTGTTGACGCTTATGGTGGGAAGCGGTGGAAGAAGAAGCCTTTGAATAACTCCAAATTTGTGCATTTGTGACACAGTGTAGGACAAGTCAACGAATTCATTGATTACATTTACTCCCAACAAACGCCTCATTCACGGCTAAAAGCGTTCATCTACAAAGGCCGGTAGCTAAACGAATCCTTGTAAAATGGTGTCTGAAAGTGACGAGTATGGATGAGGAATCTTTTAGCTTCACACAGCAACTTGTCACCAAGCTCTGCTTCGTTCGGTTTGACGAAGTCCAGTCCAGCACAGCAACTTGTCACCAAGCTCTCCTTCGTTCGGTTTGACGAAGTCCAGTCCAGCACATTTCGTGGCAGCTATCCTAACAACACTCACAGAGTAATAGCGGTCTAAGAAAAAAGTGTAGGTCCCTTTTACTCGTGAGAGAACAGTAGCGAGCACAACACGAGAAGTCGATAAGTAAGCTAGGCCTGGTACCCTGTGGATTATCGCGCCATACAAGAATTATAATCCTGTAGTCAAACCTCTAAGTTGGAATGTCTTGTCAACATTTGGACGGTCTGTGGTTCAAAAGTTCAAAAGTGCACCTTGTGCGACTTTCTAATGCATCAGCAGCTAGATAAGGAGGCCCTTGAGCATTCACCCCATATTCCAACTCTTGCACCAACGGATTACATCCTCCGTGGAAAATTTTCAAATAAACTGAAGGCAATGGATGATGCTGGTGCAACTATACACGTAGAGACAAATCAAAGAAAACGGTTCAAATTTAACTTCAAGCAGTTTCTGTTCACGCAGTTAATAAACTTCACAACCGAAAGCTTCCCTATAACCTGACGACAGCTCAATTCAAGTCGTCCTCTCTTATCCAAGCTACCATTGAGAGTAAGTTATCGCTGCCAGCCAACAAACAAAGGAGTAAAATGCAAATTTGAATGAAAAGGACGTATCCTTCGTAAAGAATAAGTGCTTCATAACCAGCCATTTACTCGCACTCCATCCGCCAGCCGTAACCAACAGGAAAATGCTCATCATCGTAACCGGATCGACTTCCATCTTATCGCACTGCCCTCCGCCTTCGGGCCCGACCAGATGGCCCTTGGACAGTATTCAAAATCTTGCCATGCGTCTGTTTTATTATCTCTTCAAATCCAATAACCATCACAAAGGCCTCCACCCCATGCACAGCCATACGCTGCTGCCTCGGTCCCTTTGGCACAACCGACCGATCCGCCTAATCTCAATAATTATGTAAACGATTTCCATATCCTTTCAGCAAACAAAATCCTCTTTCATCCTCATGACCAGGAGGCAATAGGCGAGAGGAGCAAGCAAAGCGAAGAGCGCACTCGAGACACGAAAATGCCCGGTTTTGAGTACGGCGATTGTTACCTTTTCGGCGGCTAATAGTTAACCGCTCAAGGGTTGTTTTGTAGCCGGGCATGTAGTCATTTTGTTAACTATTATCGGGCAAATCAAATTTCGCTCAGTGTAACGCACCCCCACGGGCGGCGACGCTCATAATCCCTCCGACACGTGCTTCCATCACATGCCGAGCTGTAAGTCGGTGCTGCACTGTGCTGTGTGTCCTGTCAGAGATTGCGATGGGTGATGGATTTTTCGAGCGCAGGAAGAAATGATGATAACCAACCAACCATCCACCGCTGCTGACAACATGCGACAGCACTTAAAGGATCTGCCTGCACGGTGAAGGGACGCAATTTGTGTTGTTTTTCTGGTTTTTTGTGCTATCGCGAAAATCCAAAGCATGTGGAAATCGTGTAATCCGTTCCCAGATTATCGCGGTGACAATATTTAAATTGATTGCTTGCAAATGTATGTGGAGGGAGGTCTGCGGGGACACCTGTGAGTGATGGTTGAAGGGAGACGTCACGTAGTCGGTTGTAGACTGCAAATGGGTGGAGATGACTGAAAGTCAATTTTGGCTAGGAAGGGGAGCTTAATGCAAGGAGGATGGTCTTTTGTGAAGTACACGAAAGGACTGTCATTGAAACTTGTCAGGATATAGAGGCATTTGGTGAAATTGAGATGAGTAGGGTAGATCTAAGGAGGAATGGACATATCCCACCCGATAGTTAAAAAATTTGCAGCCAGTGAGAATTTCAAACGCCCTCCTTGTGCTTCTTTAAATACCTCCAGTGCTCTGTGGTGCTTGGGTTTCCTTGTATAAGCGGCATCCGTTTGGAAGCTCGATTTGAAAAGCTCTTGCAGTTTGTCTTGTTGTGGGTCTCCTTGAAAATATTTACCCATTGACAGATTCTCCCTTTTGAGCAAGAATATAGACTTCGCCCTGCTATATTAAAATTAAATCCTGGATGTCGAGTTAGGGCTTTGAATAATGACTCCGAATGGACCTTAATAGCCGACTCCGATTAATAACTCCAAAGAAAGAGTTTGAATTGTGATCATGAATGTTGACTGGAAAGAAAAATGTGGAATAAATTTTGTCTCTAAATAAGCGTATGTCTCAAATTCGGACTCCGAAAATTATCTGTGCCTCACAACTTTAATTGACGACTGCGATTAATGACTCCAAGGGAAGAGTTTGAATTGTGATCATAAATGGTGACTGGAAAGAAAAGTTTGGAATAAAAAGTAGGAATTTAGTCTCTAAATAAGCGTATGTCTCAAATTCGGACTCCGAAAATTTACTGTGCGCCACAACCACGAATCGCAGCTGCAAGTAAATTGTGCTACAGACTGGTATTGACGAGTCGAACCAGGGTTATTTTCGATGGTTAATTTAATGCATGACTTTGAGTGGTGAGACCTATTGATCACTCCGACTCGGCATTCCGAATAACTCCGATTGCTGATTTTTATTGACAAATCCAAATCCAATAGAGAAACTATTTCAGGCTAACTTGAATAAGGTTTAAAGCCGGTATTACACTTAATTCTTACTCCGAAAATAATCCGAAAAGACTTTGAAAAGACTCCGAAAAGACTCCGAAAAAATATTTGGAATGTAAATTTCAAAATTGAAGTGATGTTAAAGCCTATTGCTGACTTTGGATGACCCTGAGTAACGCCTTTGGAATACTACAGCTCTTAATATTAATGTAAAAGGTTTTCTCTAGTGACTCCGAAAAATAAATTTGAGGGATGATTCCGATTGCCGCAGTTTTAAACGTCCAGTTTGCTTCTCCTGATGTTGGTTGTTGATTTGTCCAATACCTTATTCCAGAAGGATATTCCACAGTGAAGCCGGCAACTTAACCACCATCGTTGTTGAAAAGATGAAAATGTTGGTTAAGACGCTGCCGAAGAGGCCCACCAGAAGAAAGCCTCACCAAAGTAGAAGGAACATGGATTATAGTGAAGACTCTTCAAATGAGATCCGTATGACAGTACGTCACGTCACATATCCCTTGGTAATGCTTGGAGTCACTAACGATGATAGGCCAGTCCGAAAAGTATGTTCGCTCCAACTCCCAATCTCTGCCAAGACCACCGCCCTCGTAGCATGAACATATCCCCTCATGAAAGACGTCCTTAAGCAGATTTAATGTGAAGTCAGATACTAATCCGCTGTCCATTCCTCTAGTTCACCGCCACCTCCCTCGAGCGCACCTTCCGTAAGCCAATTCAAATCGATTGTTCTCGGCTCACGCTCTGCCAAAACCGCTTTACGATTTCCAATTTCGGGATTTCAATTTATTTCGCGCGACTTAAAAGCCCATTAAATCGGCCAAGTGTGTCGTTTCGCTTTCGTTTTATGAACCGCTCCGCCCCCAGCGGGCCTTAACAAGCTTGTGCAATGTGGTCCTACCACACACAGCAGCAACACACCAACAACACGAAGAAAGTGCCTATCAAATTAATTTATCTTCCACGTCAATATTTTCGGCAGTTCGCCGCTTTTTTTTCCAGCTCTCGTTCCATATGACACTTAAACGAACACCTCCCACATGATAGTCATGTTCCTAGTTTGAGTGTATTTTGATTTAGGCTTCAGGCCTCATATACCCCAGTGGCGGCGGTAGCAGCAGCCCAACCACAACGCGGCTCTTTTGAGTTTACGGCCGAGCATAAAGATAAACCACTTTCGCTCAAAAGCGATATTAGGACGTCGTCGTTGTTGGTGTCGAAGGCGTCGGGCGGTCGTGGCAGGGGGAATGGGTTGCGAGTGAGCGAACGCGTGGGTGCTTGTGGCGTGAGAGAAAGAAAAAAAATGAGAGAAGGCTGTAATCTTTATTAGTCCAAAAAGCTTTCAGTTTCTCGGCGGCAGCGACGGGGAAGTCTTATTCTAGTCGGAAATACCTTAACCCCATAAAGTCAGCAATAAAACGTATCCAAAGCACCGGGCCTATGGAGGAACTTCTGCGTGATGACGAATTCCCATTTATTCATCATAGCTCATTACGAGGACGGAACGCGTATGTTAGCGAGTGAGCAGACGCTATTTTAGACCCGCTTTATCGCAGGTTTCTACCCTTACGCGCATACATGGGCTGATGACGGCTTACATGCGCCTATCTGAGGCATAGGACATTTTTCAAGGAGTCTGAGGTTTCCGGTGACGATTTAAATATTCTATCTTGGGACACATTAAAGATGGTTGTATGAACATACGATATTTGTGCATGTCAAGGATCCGTGAATTGCGTGGGGAGATGGCGACTTGTGCTCCGAAGGGGTGGAAATGTCGTTAATTTTGATATGGTGACAAATTTTCACTTTTGATGGTTGGGGGCGAAGGCAAGAGACTTGGGTTGCACTTGAGAGACGCGTCAATTTGGCAGATGGAAGCTCCAACCTTCGAGTGCTGATTTCAATAAATTTAAATAAATTTCAATAGCACATGAAAAATCAATATTTTTATCTAAATGATAACTGAGAATTTTGACTCCGAATTTTGACTCCTAATTTTGACTCCGAATTTTGACTCCTAATTTTGACTTCGAATTTTGACTCCGAATTTTGACTCCGAATCCTGAATTGCAACTCCGAAAAATGGATTCCAATGACGAATTCTTATAATTCCAACAAACGGCCTTTAAAGTTGAATCTAAATGGGACAATTTATCCGAAAAATTACTCTGAATGACGATTGCAAAATTGTATGCGCAACCCAAATAATAACTACTAACAGTGAATATGAATGACATTGAATCGAAAATGCGAAGAGGACCTCCTAAGGCTCTAAAGGTACATTCCGAAGTTATAATCCGAAGGAATGTTCCTAATTGCAACTTTCATTGGATTCTGAATGGCGACATCAAATGTCGATTTCCCGTGGCGAGTCTGGATTATGGCCTAAAAGAGCAACTCCGAATAGCTATCCTGAATTGCGAGTCCGAATAGTCACTCCGAATAGCACTCCGAAGAGCGAATCTAAATATCTACCTAGAATTGACACTTCGAATAGTGACCTCAAATAGCGACTTCGAAAACCGTCTTCGACTAGTGAATCCGAAAAGCGACTACCAATAGTCACCCCAAATAGCGACTCCGATAAGCTACCTCAAATTACGACTCCGAATAGTAACCCCGAATAGAAACTCGGGGTAGCGACTCCGAATAGTGACTCCGATGAACTACCTCAAATTGCTACTCCAAATAGGGACTTCGAAGGGCAACTCCGAATTGTGACTCCGAATTTCAAGATATGAGATTTAATTAAAATGATAATTTGATAAGGGATAAGAAAAGGCTGCCATGGGATGAGGAAGTTAAGTAGTCATGATAATGTTCCTCAACAATGTCGCATTCTTGACTGTAAATCATGGAGTGAACACATGGAAACAGAATCAAGTAGTCAACTCCGATGTCAACACTCCTCATTCTGACAAGCCTTTCAGCTGTCATTCCTTAAGAGCTCCTTAGGTGTTTCAAATTTCTCTTCTTCAACAGGTACAGGAGCCATTGACATCCGCCCCTTTCCAGAGAGGGCTTCAGATGTCCATCGATGAATTCGTCCAGGAATGTTGCCCACGTTTCCTACATTACACGTAGGATACTCCGTCATCCTGGCGACACTAGACTCTCAGATATACCAGAGATAACAAGTAACTAGAAGCCACACATGCAAGCGCTAATGAAGATACCATCGCGCGTCCCAAGGGACTCCCTACCGTGCAGCAGGCGCTACTGAAGAACATAAATCCACCCGACCGATGGAAGATGTGTTTTATTACTTGTTTACGTCATAAAACAAAAAACCTGAATGCATGCTACTCCAATGACTTCTGTGGATGTCCTTGTTTCACTGGAAAATTTGCTCTCATTAAAAGGGACACTTGTACCTGCACACGATTGGCTCAAAACACTCTCCATTCTCGAACAGCAAGGAGAACAGAGAAAAAAAAAACATAAAAACATAAAAACAAGAACAAGGACCTTGCTTATGGCATAAATGTCAGCATCTGATAAGATCATTAGTTTCTAAAACACGCCCCACTCAGCACCTGCCAGGATATGCCTTGTATTTCGTTTTGGACGCAGCCGAGAGCAGCATTGTGTTCCATTTTAATTATCTTTGTTAATTTCTCAACATTTTGTTCGGTTTTGTGTGCGCGCCACGAGGAGTGCGGAGCAACACACAATGTTAATTGCATGCATTCGGGAACTGCACAGGAACAAAAGGACATTTTCTTTTGTTCGCACTCTGTCAGCATGCGTGTGCAGTGGTTGATGGCCGGTGGGTGGTGAATTGTTTGTGAGAGAAAATCAAAAGAAGGGAACTGCCTTTCGAAAAGTGATTTTGAAGATTAATTTCGAAAATGAATATGATGGGGTGGGCGGATTTTGTGCATGATGGAGGGGATGTGGAGTGTAGGGGGGCTGGGGAGAGGATTGAATTTAAAATTGCACATGCACTTTAGTGCGTACTGCTATGAACTGCAGATGTGCGTGCAGTGTTTCAAGAGCAATTATACGCATTTTCGAAGTGAATTGGTTTTAATGGGCGTTCGAACAAAGAACGTGTGTGTTCATCAAAACGGAGCTTCATGGAGACGTAAATGCGAACGTAGCCTTGTCTTGAGGCTTGCAAAACATGGCGTTGCATTGTTCTCGATGAGGCTAATGAGGCGTGAATGGGATTGAAATTAAGGTCGTTCTGAAGCAAATGGCTCTGGCTGCTGCTAATGGCGGTGGTGTATGAGCTGAATGTTCTGAAAGCGTGACACCACTTTAGTGGCCTAGAGAGATCATGGAAATTTAAATTGGGTTAGCTACACGTTTTTGTGGTTTTTCGTTTGGGCCGCGTGTCCACTTCAATCACTTTTTTGCCATGGCAAGGGACTCTGACTGAGGCCCAATTTTTTTCCTCATCTGAAAACAGGATTTCTTATTTAATTTTGGAATTTTTTTAAACACACTAAAGCAGTTCGAAAATTTTATTGTATTAACAAAATTTGCACAGAGAAGGGCCCAACTTTTTTTCCGAAATTGCTCTTTAGTATAGGAGCAACATTCAAAGATTTTCATGGATTTCAAGCCAAAAAAAACATTCGCTTCCATATAAGAGATTTTGACAAAGCTAGGGCCCAACTATTTCTACATTTTGAACAAGAGCTTTTCCAATGAACTAGCAGAATTTTGTTTGATTTTCGAAAATTCCATAAACAAAGGGGTTTGAATTGCAATTGATTAGTAGGCGCAAATATTTGGGCCCTACATTTTCTGCTATTAAAGCAAAGAATTCGATGGAATTGCACATTTTTAAGAAAATTTAGTGATGTTTTCTTTCTTTACAGAAATCGTGTAAGAACTACATGATTGCAAAATTTTCAGGGCCTTGTCCCAATTTTTTTCTTGCAGCAAATTAAAGGCTGTCGGGTGTTCGCCGTGGCGTAGTGGGTAGAGTGCGACGCTCACACGCCGAAGGATCTAGATTCGACTCCCAGCTCAACACCAATTTTTCGAAATTTTCACGGCACCACCTCTTTCGAGCTGCTTACAACACTCAAAGAGTAATAACTGTCTAAGAAACCTTCTCAAATTTCGCCGTTCGGAGTCGGCAAAAAGCTGTAGGTCCCTTCTACTCGTGAGAGAACAGTAGCGCGCACAACACGAGTAGTTGATGAGCAAGCTAGGCCCTGGCCCCCCTTTGGACTGTAGCGCCAACAATTATTATTAAATTAAAGGCTTAGTGCCGTTTTTATGATTTCAAAAAAGAAACGGCCGAAGTTCTAGAGAAATTGTCTCAAAACGAATCGAATGCAAGTTCAACCAACGTGGGCCTAACTTTTTCTTTGTTGATTTTTACAACCACATTGAACTGAAACCCTGCATTGTAAGCAGAGTCTTATTGCGTTTCTTCCTGCATTCCTTCCTTATTATAACTTGGTCTACCGCAACCGGGGCAACCTGGACGCTATTAAAAGCGAATGAGGAAGCCCTTTGTCTTTTTGAGAGAAAAGTTTTCCTGTTTGCGTTGATGGCATCTGAAGGAGAAGATTAAACGGCAAGCTCCCTGGGCGGCTTAGCGATATGCGCCTGGAAAAGTGTCTTCTAATATTACGCCTAAGATGGCTAGGCCATGTAGAGCGTATGGACACCACTACTTCGGCTGGAAAATTCTTCGAATCTGAGCCATTGGGACAACGCAACCGAGGACGGCCTAGGTTAGGATGGCGCACAAAAGTGGAGAAGCACTTCATCTGAATTGGAGTGCGCAATTGGAGGCAGCTAGCAAAAGATCACGCTGACTGGGGAGGCATGTTGGTAGAGACCCAGGTCCACCCAATGCTGTAGCGCCACAAGAAGACAACGAAGAAGTAAAAGGTTTACTGCATGGTCCACACCAAACATTTTCTTCCTAACGTTCTAACCTATCTTAACTTATGGAAAATAAAAGTTGGCTGTAGGGGATGAATAATCAGCTTTTAAGGTTGACAGCAACTGGGGTACTTGATGTAGCTAAGGCCACCGAAAAGAATCCTATGAAGAAAATAATGAAAGAAGAATGGAAAGAAATGACGTTTCCCTCCCCTTTATTTCTGACGCATGTGCTGAACCGAGTATCCCTCGGACTAACGGTTCCAACATTGCTCTCTTAGAGTAGCCGCTTGTCCACTGCCCGTCTTACAACGTGGTAGAGAAGTGGACATCCCTCTGCAACCTGGACCAATTTTAGTCATTCCAAAAATAAGAAAGATTCCGGCAGAATGAATCCTCTTCAGCGTGCAATCTTATAATATGCGTCGTTGGGGTAGTAAGCTCCAAATATGATCTTGTTTCCGAGGTCATTGATTGTGCAACATGCCCTCGAATCAGCTTAATCATAAAATCATCCAGCCTATTCAGGTTTGCTGCGTTGTACAAGATATCATTGGAATACAACTCATTGGAATAGAATACTCTGATTCTGGGGTTTTGGTAAAGTAAGTTAAGGTAAACCCGAAGACACTGCCTTCCGAAGGCCCTAATCCTTTCCATCTGGGAAGGACTCATGTTGAACCACCAGCCATACACCATTTGGCATACAACCTTCACCCTAAAATCAAGTTGGCTGCTGTAAAAAAAAAATGCTTGCCATAACGAAAGCTTCTCTGGCATTGCCAAACCCGTTCTTATTTTTCTTCTAATGGAAGTACGATCCAAAGTGGACCTGAGAATCAACCGACATGCCTTTCCAGCCAGGACGATCTTTCTCCAGCTGCCTCCAGTTGCGCACTCCAAGTTGGTTGAGGACCTTCTCCACTTGTGTGCGCCATCTCAGCTTAGGCCGTCCTCTGTTGCGTTGTCCCAATGGCACGGATTCAAAGACTTTTCGGGCCGGAGCAGTGGTTTCCATACGCTCTACATGGCCAAGCCATCTTAAGCGTTGTATCCGAAGACGCTTGACTAGGCGCATGTCGCTGTACAGCCAATAGAGTTCGTCATTTTATCTTCTCCTCCAGATGTCATCAACGCATTCCAGATGGAATCAAGTTGGCTGCTGTAAAACAGCCTGCTTTTGCGACACCCCCTTGCTGCTTGGATATAACAATACAGCAACTGATGCAACACAATGCCCAAATATCTCCCCACACTCCTCCCAGCAAATAGTCGCCCATGGGGGTTCAAGATGCCAGCTGTTATTCGTATTCTTTTAAGTCCTGTTCAACGGAGTTCACAACAGGATGGCTCCGCACTTCTAGTAGTTGATTTTCAGTTTCCAGTCGTCGCAAATTTGCTGGGTTTTCGAGAAGTCACGCTGCAAGAGGACAGTAATGACCTCAATCTTCTAGGTAGTCCTCTACAAGATCCTGTCGCTAGCGTACGGGATACGATACTGCATGGATCCAATTTATTCACTGGTGAAGACAGTGAAAGTGGATGCCGTGGCGTAGTGGGTAGAGTGCGACGCTCACACGCCGAAGGGTCTAGGTTCGACTCCCAGCTCAACACCAATTTTTCGAATTTTTCTCGGCACCACCTCCTTCGAGCTGTTTACAACACTCAAAGAGTAATAACTGTCTAAGAAAGCTTCTCAAATTTCGCCGTTCGGAGTCGGCAAAAAATTGTAGGTCCTTTCCACTCGTCAGAGAACAGTAGCGCGCACAGCACGAGTAGTTGATGAGCAAGCTAGGCCCTGGTCCCACTTTGGACTGTAGCGCCAAAAATTATTATTATTATTAAGACAGTGAAAAGAATTGGTGAGTTCACTGCGACCTGCTGGAGCCCATTTTTAATGTAAAAGGCATTAGTAGAAACCTTATTACCGCTGTTAAGAACAAACTTTTCTACCTGTCACCATACTGGCGATCATGTTAAGCAGTTCTTTGCTCATACCCAACCTCGTCATCTTAAGGAAGACGCTTTCTAACCCGACGGTGTCGAATGCTTTATCCAAATGAACAAGACAGGCCCCGGTGCACTGATCGTTCTGTGTGTTTAATTACTGCTGTTAACAGGTCAGCAGAAGTGAATAACGCCCGAGTTCTCAAAAAAAAAAAAGAATCCACAATCAGCTCTGAATGCTCTAGTCCCTTAGAAGTACGTCCCCTGCCACCCACTGAAAGAAAAAAATTTTCCTCCCATCTACTCATTGTTTGTCATTCTTCCAAAGATTTCGTAAAACAAGTCTTTGTTACATCACCCCGCAGACTGCAGAGGGACGTGTAATGAACACGTGCCTTGCGTTCACTCGCATTAGGCATCTGCGAATTCACTAAGAAATTAAAAACCATCACGCCACCATCCCGGGGGTTGACATGTGATCCTTTGTTTCAGTGGCTGTCGATTTTTCTTTGGCTGTCGGTCCTTTCAAGGTGCATCCGATTCAATCGATTCGGTTGCAGCACAGCACATGGCGGCGAATCTGTGTCTATGGGGTAAGTGTGTAGCCGCCGCCACCCCTATTGTTCAGTTCTTGTTGACGCAAGTGCATCGGTTCTCGCGCGTATCGCTCGTGCGTGACTAATGCAATCCCAGCAGCCGGCCAAAAAAGAAATCCAGCTTCGACATAACCCCAGAGTATGGCGCCGCCTGCATTGTGAGAGTGCACCAGGCTGTTCGTCGACAAGTCCACCCTTACACAGACTCCGGGATTTAATTAAGCAAATTCCATGCTGAGTTGTGCGCCATTTGCATTTGTTCCTTAAAGTCGTTCATCATCATCCCTTTTGTTTCGAACCTGTTGTCTCACCCCCTTCCACGCCCCGTGGATTCCTTTCGAACTGTCAAAGTCTCATTAAAAGTCCTTTTTAACGACGAACACCGCTTGAATATATGAAAAGTCAATGTCGAGTTCAATTCGCAAGTAGGCGAAAAAGGATATCATCCCCCAGTCACCGGCGCGGCTCCTTGAACCCCATGTTCAAGAGCGGCGGTACATTGAAAATGGAGGAAGGGAAAAGTTTGCATCAAAATTAAAGAACTTCTCAACCGGGGAACGCTCAATTTTTACCTCTTGCGTGGTCGGTCGGACGGTCGTTTGATGAGCGCGCACCGCCAAACTATTTTATATGCGAGCACGGAATTAACGTGGCGGATGCCCCTTTAAATAGAATCACGTACTCTAATTATTAAGGGGATCAAAGGGAATTCTCTCTCGCGTCGAGGGAACTCCAAGGGCTGTGATGGCCGTCGTCTGCGTGTGTGCCTGGGGGCGGGGATTACCACGAGCCCGTTCCCCGTTCATATTTTACGCATTTTTTCTCCAATCCAGCCAGACGCAAAGCCACAATAACTTGAAATTATCGCAGCTATGCGGAGGTAAAATAATTTGTTGGCGAGCTGGAAAATGGCTGCTTCAGTTTTGGGAAAAACGAATTCACAAGGGATGATATGCTAACCGACGTCGGTCGCATCCACCGCCGCCACCGCAGCCGCCCACCAGCCGTGGTGTGATTCCTGATGTATTAATTTAATTTTTCATGTTTAATTTGGGTAATGCGGGGGCATTTGTTCGAATTTTTGTTTGGGGGCGCTACCCGTGGCGATGATGGAAGCAGAGCGTGGATCCTTCTGATGGGGTGGTGTGGCTCCAGTTGATTTGTAAATAGACCGCAGGGAGTACATTTTTTCGGGCTCAGGAATTCCTTTGACGTGGTGTGTGCGCGATTTGAAAATGGAAACTTTTGGGGTGAATTTTTTTTTGAATTAAGGGTTGATCTTTTTCAATTTGGGAAAAAGGGTGTGGGGGGTGGGTGTGATTGGGAAAATTAGACAACTTGTTCTTTTTACAGGCTCTTTGCAAAAGCATGTATACTCACATCCCTCATCATCTGGAAACTTTTTATACTTTGAGTCGTCTTGAAGTAACACCGGGAGAGAAGCTCTGCTCCAGGGCACGCTATTTCTAGTGATCTCAGGCCCTACACATTAAAGTCGAAATAAAGACGAAAGAGTGCAACATACTCAGATTCACAAAACAGGAGCCTAGACAAGCAGTTAGGAATCCGGCTCGAAGGACAAACCACGTCATCTCCGCAGCTGATATGAAATCGACGATGACCATGGTGAGACAGTTCTCGATGTGTTCCTTGCCGATCTAGGGTGCTAAGTTCCGCCTAAAGACAACATCATGAACTTTAATTGAACAAGGGAAGGAAATGGGAAGAATGCCGATGACAAGAATGAATCCTTCGGTACTCTGAATCTTCTTCAGGTCCTGAGTGCGGAACTAATTTGGGACAAGACGGGGGCGAAGTAACTGCAGAATCAACCAGAACGACCAAAGCCTCTACAGGCAGTGGGCTTGGGCTTGCACAAGCTATATAGGCTATAGACTACAACGCTCACACGCCGAAGGGGCTAGCTTCGATTCCCGGCTGAACGTCTCGAATTTTTCACGGCACCACCTTCTTCTAGCTGCTGACAACACTCAAAGAGTCATAACTGTCGAAGAAACTTTTTTTTCGAAGTTTCTCAAATCTCGCCGTTCGCAGTCTGCAAAAAAACTGTAGGTCCCTTCTACTCGTGAGGGAACAACATCTGGAAGCACAACACGAGTAGTTGATGAGCAAGCTAGGCCCTGGCGCCCCTGTGGACTGTCTCGCCAACAATTATTATTATTGAATTTCCAAACAAGCGTGGGGTGGCTTCGTCAGCTCCTGTTTTCAATCGATTTCAACTTTGAGACCGAATAGGTTCTAATCTAGTTGGCTGACGTCCAAGCCCGTAATCCAGGATCCGAAGCAATGAATCCATTTAGTCTTTGTGTGTACATTGTGGGGCCAATTGGCAGAGTAGAAAGGTTTTAGAAGTGTGCAAGAACTTGCAGGGAGACGCTATTGTTCTGAGAAGATTTCCTATTGAATGGACATATGACAAAGGTCTTGCAGGTTTACAAGAACGACTTTCCCGACTAAGGAATTACAAGACAGACTTTCGGTGCAAAGAAGATGCCAGAAGTATTGTGAGTGAAGTGATGCGTGAAAAAACGATTTCAACAGGATGCGGTGAAGACCCTTAGTTTCTTGAAAACGACCGAAGGCCAGTGGATGTAGGTGCAAAAATGACCTCCCTGAAGGAAAGAAATCAGAATTATGACGGAGATTCCCTTATGCTTTGAGCGACAGAGAAATTGTTGATGTTTGAGTAAGTCGTTGTTTTGATTTATCGGGTGCTATGCCTGTTCGACTTTTCAACCTTTGATGCATGCTGCAATCCGTAGCAGACCTAGCCGTCAACCGCCAACAGACAACCGACAACGCATGACAAAGTTTTCAAAGAGCTCCCTCCCTCAGTCTTATGGGGTCCGTACGCCTAAATGGAGTCTCTCTAAAGTGAAACCCTGTCAGCATCATCGCGCAGAAACCTTTTAAAAATGTCCCGCCACTCTCAAAGGAACCAACAAATTATTACGTTGATACAACGATGTCATTGGTTTAGTCCCCAAGCCGAAATCTGCAAAACAAAGCTGCTGCCCCTCTCTCCATGGGGACGCACCAAGGCACATCACTCATCTGAAATGTTTATGTATGCTCTGCAACAAGCTAATGACTCCCGTGTTCCCCTTAGAAACTGTAAGAGGAAAAAAAAATTCCTGGAACCATCCAGTCAGTGGCGTCCTTGCTGTGAGCACGAATGAATGAAAATTTAAATCCAACCCGAGGGACGCTGCCTAATTCACAAGGCGCGCGCGCGCATCAAAAGTTGAAAGCGAAAACACGGCAAAAAAGATGCATGTTAGGACGCGAGGCACTCAATCGAATTTGGGACTAAAATGTGACCCAGATACAATGTCGCTAGGTCCTTTGTGCAACACCCGGAATGAAATAATGGAAGCGCTGCAGTCAAAAAGCACACACACCAGGCGTGTGGCAGGGAGACGTTACAGGAGCATTACACGCACGCTTGCATTATTTATAAGGCGAGCCAGCATTTTTTCGTCCCCAAACTAGGACGCCCCCCTCTCCCCACCTGTCAAGCGGGAACAGGAGAACTGAAACACAAAAAATGGAAAAGCGGAAAAAAATGAAAGGAAACTTCAATGGAACAGGGGCGCAAACACAAGCAGCTTTTTCATAAATTTTTAAATGTCCTTTTGTTGTTCCGTATTGGGAGCCGTCGTCGTCGTCGTCGTCGTCTTCTTTGCCATTGTGCGGATCCCAAGTGGAGAAAAGGTTAAAAAGGGCTCGTTTCAGCGATGAGGCATTTTTTCAGTAAATTCCTTTAGGAATTAAGGACGAGTGGGGGGGAGGGTGGAGAGCAACCTTTCGGGGGGAAAACATCAAAAAATATAAAACTTGTGAATAATTCGTCTGACGAGGGGATCTCTGTTAATTGCAGTGGCCCGGCATGGAATGTACGTCAGGGGACTATCCAAAGACACAAAGTGTTTACCTCGGAGAATTTTCGGGCGCACTTTGATACGTCTGTCGGTTTCTGTGACGGGCGGCAGTGGCAAATATTTGCAGGCGGAAGTCGCTAGTCTTGAGCAAATCTAGTTTACACACCCATCACTTTCTGACTGTGCTTGTTCGTCAACGGTGGCTGACAGGCGCTTGGCACAGAAAAAAAAAGGAAGAATCGTGACGCGATTTGCCTTTTCGAACGAACCCCACTTGAACTTTCTTTGTTGATGGCGGTGGTGGCGGCGGTAGCTTGGGGGAGCGGCAGCGGCGGTTACATGACGTGTCCTTACACAGTGCAGCCACGTTAATGAAAGGCAAACATCATGAAAAATGAATGCTTTAATTATAAGCCCATCGTCTAGGGTCTGTTTGAATTTGCAACGTATGTTGGTGCAATAATTCCGTTTTCTTTTCTTGCCTGCAGTCGCGTTCGTTCCCTTTCACTTCTGCTTGACGGGGTGTAAATCGCTTGTGAAACGCAGTTCAGCTGTGGAGTAGGCCGGAGGACGACGTCGGAGAGGGCGGGGTAACTTTGTGGAAGGTGTTAGAGAAGTTGCATAACCTTGTGGCTTTTGAATTTGAAAAAGGTCACAGTGTAGAGAAGAAAGACTTGGCGGACGTGCTTGGTGGCGCTTGTTAGGTGCGGGCTGTGTAAATTTGAATAGAGGCTGTAGTGCGTAATTAGAAGAAGAATTTTTCTTTGGGGGAGAATCGAAAGCGTTCTCTGACCAGCTGCAGAGAAGAAAGGAAAGTTTGGGTAGGCTCAGTAGACAGGTGGAGGAGTCTTCTCCTTTAAGGCCTTCTTATCTCATTGTGAGACAAGGAATATTTGCTCCATTTGCCTTCGCATGTCAAATGTTGTCTTGTCACCTTGAAGCAGAGAAGAAAGGATTGCCTTGTTGCATTGTCGCCTTGTCTTTTTGTTTTGTCGCTTTCGGTCTTGTCGTCTTTTTGTCTTGTCGTCTTTTCGTCTTGTCGTCTTGTCGTCTTGTCGTCTTGTTGTCTTGTCGTCTTGTCGTCTTGTTGTCTTGTCGTCTTGTCGTCTTGTCGTCTTGTCGTCTTGTCGTCTTGTCGTCTTGTCGTCTTGTCGTCTTGTCGTCTTGTCGTCTTGTCGTCTTGCAATTTTGCGATTTTGTCGTCATGCCATCTTGTCGTCTTGTCGTCTTACAATCTTGCCATCTTGTCATCCTGTCGTCATGCCATCTTGTCGTCTTGTTGTCTTGTCGTCTTGTCGTCTTTTCGTCTTGTCGTCTTGTCGTCTTGTCGTCTTGTCGTCTTGTCGTCTTGTCGTCTTGTCGTCTTGTCGTCTTGTCGTCTTGTCGTCTTGTCGTCTTGTCGTCTTGTCGTCTTGTCGTCTTGTCGTCTTGTCGTCTTGTCGTCTTGTCGTCTTGTCGTCTTGTCGTCTTGTCGTCTTGTCGTCTTGTCGTCTTGTCGTCGTCTTGTCGTCTTGTCGTCTTGTCGTCTTGTCGTCTTTTCGTCTTGTCGTCTTGTCGTCTTGTCGTCTTGTCGTCTTGTCGTCTTTTCGTCTTGTCGTCTTGTCGTCTTGTCGTCTTGTCGTCTTGTCGTCTTGTCGTCTTGTCGTCTTGTCGTCTTGTCGTCTTGTCGTCTTGTCGTCTTGTCGTCTTGTCGTCTTGTCGTCTTGTCGTCTTGTCGTCTTGTCGTCTTGGCGTCTTGTCGTCTTGTCGTCTTGTCGTCTTGTCGTCTTGTCGTCTTGTCGTCTTGTCGTCTTGTCGTCTTGTCGTCTTGTCGTCTTGTCGTCTTGTCGTCTTGTCGTCTTGTCGTCTTGTCGTCTTGTCGTCTTGTCGTCTTGTCGTCTTGTCGTCTTGTCGTCTTGTCGTCTTTTTGTATTGTCGTCTTGTTGTATTGTCGTCTTGTCGTCTTGTCGTCTTGTCGTCTTGTTGTCTTGTCGTCTTGTCGTCTTGTCGTCTTGTCGTCTTGTCGTCTTGTCGTCTTGTCGTCTTGTCGTCTTGTCGTCTTGTCGTCTTGTCGTCTTGTCGTCTTGTCGTCTTGTCGTCTTGTCGTCTTGTCGTCTTGTCGTCTTGTCGTCTTGTCGTCTTGTCGTCTTGTCGTCTTGTCGTCTTGTCGTCTTGTCGTCTTGTCGTCTTGTCGTCTTGTCGTCTTGTCGTCTTGTCGTCTTGTCGTCTTGTCGTCTTGTCGTCTTGTCGTCTTGTCGTCTTGTCGTCTTGTCGTCTTGTCGTCTTGTCGTCTTGTCGTCTTGTCGTCTTGTCGTCTTGTCGTCTTGTCGTCTTGTCGTCTTGTCGTCTTGTCGTCTTGTCGTCTTGTCGTCTTGTCGTCTTGTCGTCTTGTCGTCTTGTCGTCTTGTCGTCTTGTTGTATTGTCGTCTTGTCGTCTTGTCGTCTTGTCGTCTTGTCGTCTTGTCGTCTTGTCGTCTTGTCGTCTAGTTGTATTGTCGTCTTGTTGTATTGTCGTCTTGTCGTCTTGTCGTCTTGTCGTCTTGTCGTCTTGTCGTCTTGTCGTCTTGTTGTCTTGTCGTCTTGTCGTCTTGTCGTCTTGTCGTCTTGTCGTCTTGTCGTCTTGTCGTCTTGTCGTCTTGTCGTCTTGTCGTCTTGTCGTCTTGTCGTCTTGTCGTCTTGTCGTCTTGTCGTCTTGTCGTCTTGTCGTCTTGTCGTCTTGTCGTCTTGTCGTCTTGTCGTCTTGTCGTCTTGTCGTCTTGTCGTCTTGTCGTCTTGTCGTCTTGGCGTCTTGTCGTCTTGTCGTCTTGTCGTCTTGTCGTCTTGTCGTCTTGTCGTCTTGTCGTCTTGTCGTCTTGTCGTCTTGTCGTCTTGTCGTCTTGTCGTCTTGTCGTCTTGTCGTCTTGTCGTCTTGTCGTCTTGTCGTCTTGTCGTCTTGTCGTCTTGTCGTCTTGTCGTCTTTTTGTATTGTCGTCTTGTTGTATTGTCGTCTTGTCGTCTTGTCGTCTTGTCGTCTTGTTGTCTTGTCGTCTTGTCGTCTTGTCGTCTTGTCGTCTTGTCGTCTTGTCGTCTTGTCGTCTTGTCGTCTTGTCGTCTTGTCGTCTTGTCGTCTTGTCGTCTTGTCGTCTTGTCGTCTAGTTGTATTGTCGTCTTGTTGTATTGTCGTCTTGTCGTCTTGTCGTCTTGTCGTCTTGTCGTCTTGTCGTCTTGTTGTCTTGTCGTCTTGTCGTCTTGTCGTCTTGTCGTCTTGTCGTCTTGTCGTCTTGTCGTCTTGTCGTCTTGTCGTCTTGTCGTCTTGTCGTCTTGTCGTCTTGTCGTCTTGTCGTATTGTCGTCTTGTCGTCTTGTCGTCTTGTCGTCTTGTCGTCTTGTCGTCTTGTCGTCTTGTCGTCTTGTCGTCTTGTCGTCTTGTCGTCTTGTCGTCTTGTCGCCTTGTCGTCTTGTCGTCTTGTCGTCTTGACGTCTTGTCGTCTTGTCGTCTTGTCGTCTTGTCGTCTTGTCGTCTTGTCGTCTTGTCGTCTTGTCGTCTTGTCGTCTTGTCGCCTTGTTGTATTGTCGTCTTGTTGTATTGTCGTCTTGTCGTCTTGTCGTCTTGTCGTCTTGTTGTCTTGTCGTCTTGTCGTCTTGTCGTCTTGTCGTCTTGTCGTCTTGTCGTCTTGTCGTCTTGTCGTCTTGTCGTCGTGTCATCTTGTCGTCTTGTCGTCTTGTCGTCTTGTCGTCTTCTTGTCTTTTCGTCTTGTCGTCTTGTCGTCGTGTCGTCTTATCGTCTTGTCGTCTTATCGCCTTGTCATCTTGTCGTCTTGTAGCTTTGTAGTTTTGTAGTTTTGTCGTCTTGTCAACGGTAGCGGTTCCACATAATCAAGGAATAAGCTAAGGTTTCCTCCTTCCGTTCGACAAGATGAAGTCAGACGTCTTCCAAGAAACTGGGTTCCCACAGTTGAATGATTAAATTCTTAGAATCCGTTCAGCATCCTTAAATTGTTCATTCCTTTGAAGTGTGCGAAATTCTATTTCAATTTCCCAGGGTCAACAAGGGCTCCCCACCTCCACGGGCGCCGCATAAAATTTCTATTAGCAAGCGCCATTCGTTGCTTCCATAAATTGCTCGGTTTTCACAAAGGCCATCGCACATCATAAACGTCCCAGTTCATTGTGTTCAAGTGCCTTGTAGTCCATTTTAAGGGTTAAATTCATCGCTTTTTCGCAAATAAAATTCGCCGATTGCGCCGGATCGGAGTTTATTTAGGCTCCTGTCCCGCACAACAATTTCAATCAAAATTCCATTATTCAGGTTTTTTGTTTGGCTGCCTTTCGAAAACCCCCATTGTCCTGCACGGCAGAGACACACAGATATCTGATGCACTCGTGTGTGATCAAATAGGCTTTTCAAACCTTTCCCCAAACGACCGACAACGACGCGACGACATACGCACGCGGCCACGAATTCAATTTCATCGCCAAATAACTTTCGCATGCGATTTTATTGGTGATGCTATCCTAAGTTGTCCCTCCAGCACACAAAACGAAAATCCTTACATCATCCTTAAATGGGTGTTAAAAATTTGCATTTAATGTTCATGTGTCCATAAGCCAGGGTACAGCCAGGAAAAATAAAAAAATGAAAATGTGGTAGCGAGCCCATGGGAGGCAGAGTGCAGAATCGAACGGAACGAATAAGGGCCGAGGGGAACAATAATAATAATAAGGATGTCCTCAATTTTTTTTCGCTCTCCTTTTTTGCAATACATTTCCGCCCACCACTGCCAGACCACATCGGGTCCGCCCTCACTTTGAGATGGGTGGAAAACGCTTGCCCATCAATTCGCCGGAGATGACACAATAACTGTGAATCGTTTTGTAAGCACGCAATACGATTATCCTTAAATTTATGGCAAAACGGAAATGCGAACAGGAGTGAGAACGAGACCGACGACTGGGCTTAGGCGAGGCGGAATGGGCGTGAGAGAGGGAGAGGGAAAGATGAATTTGCATTTTTATCGGAAAATCCTTGTACGAGCATACACATCAGCACATATTCTGCACAAAAAAATCCTTTTCCTTGCAATGGAATTTGTTTATATAAATTTTTCTCTTCTCCCATAACCCTCGTTCCCGCCCTGTTTCTGACCAAGAGCTCGCAGCGTTTAACCTAGAGTCCTCCTAGGTTGATCCTCTTGATGACGGTTGACTTTTGTGTCACATGTCCGAGGGGACGAGGAGTGGGTGCATTCCCCAGGCATCTCCTTCATGTCAAATAAAGTATCAAATATTTTTTTATGATCTCACCCCGTCTCCCCCTGCCACACATATCTTTTTGCAACCGCATTTCTGCGCACCCACACACACTGCACAGAGAGAAGGGACGACTGGAATTCGACATCCATTGACAGCGGAAGAGGCCGCATCACCCTGTTTTTGTTGTGTTCCCCGCATGAGATGAGGAATTTGAACATGTCAACCATGGCCAGGCCGGCCAGAGGACCACGACACCCCTTTGTCCCCAATCACACAAAGGATCGTTCGTAAATACGGCAAAAAATATTTTTAAATATTAAAATGTGTGTCAGAGTGGGTGGGAACCTCCTCCTCCGAGAACAGTTCATTTCCTCGCATGTTGTGGAATTTGCTAGAAGTCCCCTATGTGCGTGTGTATGAAATTTATTCATGACATAAGACAACATACTCGAGGCCATGAAACGAAATTAAAAACGCACCCCTCGTCGAAGCTGGGTCGGCCAGTCTTGAAGATGCACCATTCGCGACAGCACGTGAAAGCCTTGCAGTCCTGTTTATCTGACACACAACCGCTGCGGGGGAAATCTCGTCGCTATTTCCTGATGCATCATTTTTTACCCCCAAAGCCAGTGATGAGGAGAAAGCGCGTACAAAGCACGAGGCGACGTATGCAGGGACTGCGTGCGGAGAGTTCGCTTGGAGGGTTAGTTTTTGTGTTTGAATGCAGAGTGACGATATCCTTATTCGCACTTCGAAATGTCTCTTCCTGGTTTGTGGGGATCCTTGGTGCTCAGTGCTTGGGCATTTTTTAAAATATAATTGAGCCTCTATTTTGCGAAAACTCATGTGAACGAGACTCGTGAACTGAAAGGAGTGCATTTGTGTGAAGGGTTTGTGTCGGGGAGTCATTGAACTCTGTAGGGCAGTGGCTGCGAAAGCAGTTGGATAGGGGGATGCAGCCTTATTCAATTCATTTCAATCTTTCTGCATTTCCACATGTAGTCGGATGGATAATGGAGGTCTCTGACTAGACCTTGTGAGTCCCAGACATCGGCGGGATAGGCTTCAGCTTGTTCAGAGCCGACGAACGTCTGAAGTTCACTTTTCTGTTTGTTCCTTGAACTCTGGTGACAGTCACAAATCATTAGCTCACAGATCTTCGCGGCGTGCGGTTGTGTGGTGACAGTCACAAATCATTTACTGATCTTCGCCGCGTGCGGTTGTGCTCTGATAAATTAAAATTAAAAGTATTAGCAGTGATAGTTGACTTAAGACAGTGACAAGACACTAAATATCGAGCTGGCCTGTTGCCGTAGTGGTAGAGGCGACGGTAAAAACAATGAAGGGTTGGAACCATCGTCGACGCGCTCCCCGTGCATAAAAGCAGACTACTGTCAAGACTTAATTTCTTGCACAGACGGTTCATAAGCCCGAAGAATACTGAAGTCCGGTCTTTAAAAGCGGAAATTAAAAACCTCCAACATCTTATTAAAATTAAGTGCAGAATGGCTGTGAAATTGCACTTCTTCTTCTTCTTCTTGTGGCGCTACAGTCCGGGGTGGACCTGGGCCTCAACCAACATGCCTCTCCAGCCAGCACGATCTTTCGCCAGCTGTCTCCAGTTGCGCACTCCAAGTTGGTTGAGGTCCTTCTCCACTTGTGTGCGCCACTTTAGTCTCGGTCGTCCTCTGTTGCGTTGTCCCAATGGCTCGGATTCAAAGACTTTTCGGGCCGGAGCAGTGGTGTCCATACGCTCTACATGGCCTAGCCATCTTAAGCGTTGTATCCGTAGACGCTTGACCAGGCGCATGTCGCTGTACAGCCTATAGAGTTCGTCATTAAATCTTCAGATGCCATCAACGCAAACAGGACCAAAAATCGCGCGCAAAACTTTTCTCTCGAAGAAACTAAGGGCTTCCTCATCCGCCTTTGCTACCGTCCAAGATTCTGCGCCACATAGTAGGGCGGGGATGATCAAGCTGTTATATAAAGCGAGCTTAGTCCTTCGAGAGAGGGCTTTATTACTCAATTGCCGCTTGAGCCCAAAGATTTCGGTACTGATGTTGTTGTCCCTGTTTACCGCGGAGCCGAGGTAGACGAAGTCCTTAACTACCTCGAAGTTTCTGCTGTCTAGTGTGACGTGTGAAATTGCACTGCGGCAATAATATCCAGGTTGTGAGATCCAGCAACTCGTGTATGTTCTTGCAAATAAATAAAATATTGTAGGAAGAAAGATCAGAACGGCATTCAGGGCGTACAGCTGGAAAGGACGAAAGAAAACTCGGACATACTGACTGACACATTGGGATCAGTTAGGTTAAGGCAGTGCATGATGATAACTTCTTCCTAGTTGATGATCCTCAGGAAAAGGTAACGACACTGAGAGGCTGTTTTCCAGAAAGGTATGTGCCCGACCACAATCTGGAGAACAGAGCCCTGTTGAACCACTTCTACCTTCGGAGAGAGATTAGGCAGTGACGATCTGAGAACACTGGCTGCATCATGTTCAGTGACGAGAATATGGCTAATAATGTCGTTGCCATAGATGGAATCAATGCTGCACAAATCTCAAAAGAAGAACTTCAGGGCATCTTCAACTCTTTGAAGAAGAAGAAATCAGCAGTTGTCATTGATATGCCCAACATTGTGGTACGCCATCTACCCTCAGGGGCGGTGTAGACTTACACGACACTGTTCAAGAATGCGCTGAGTAATTCAAGTTATGGTAAGTGGCGAAATATTTCTCTACCTCACACGATGGCATCGAATCACCAGCAACGTTCGCTAAAGTTGCAAAACGCTGATCTAGCGTCTGGCGAACCAGAGACAGTATTGCAACCAGCCACATTCCATTCCCGTACGGCATCCGGATATCTGAGCGCACCAGGGGGAACGCGCTCCAAGGGGGAACGCGCACAAGGGTGAACGCGCTCCAAGGGGGAACGCGCACAAGGGAAAACGCGCACCAGGGGAAACGCGCCATTAACTCAGTGCATGCGAGGTGTATTTAAGGTAGTCGTAAGCACAATTCGCCGTGGCGTAGTGGGCAGAGTGCGACGATCACACGGCGAATGGTCCAGGTTCAACTCCCAGCTCAACACCAATTTTTCGAATTTTTCACGGCACCACCTCCTTCGAGCTCCCGACAACACTCAAAGAGTAATAACTGTCTAAGAAAGCTTCTCAAATTTTGCCGTTCGGAGTCGGAAAAAAACTGTAGGTCCTTTCTACTCATGAGAGAACAGTAGAGCGCACAACACGAGCAGTTGCAGAGCAAGCTGGTCCCCCTTTGGACTGTTGCCTCAACAATTACTATTGTAAGCACAATTGAAGTGCAGTCTTAATCTAGCTTGTAAGTGATTGGTATGCCCAGATAAATAGAAACATTTTTTTTAAAATAATAAAACACAGAAGTGTTTAATTTTCCTATTACTAGATGGAATGCAAAACAGATGTGGTCCCTAAAAGGGACAACGGTAGGTCCATCAAAAAAAATCTCCGGTCGATCAGTCTTCTTGGTAAGGTCTTTGAAAAAATTATATAAGCTCTGAAAAAGTGGGTTGAGACAATACTATAATCCGGGAACACCTACTTCAGAGTAGATCATGATACCATACATGGAACAAATCCAAGAGCCAATGCACGTGTGCATGTCTGATCCACTTGGAAAAGGCGTTCGACACCGTTTGGTTAGAAGGACTTTTTCTAAAGCTGGTCAGACTTCGCATAAGTAAACCATTGCTATAAATGCTCGTTGACATGATAGCAGGTAGGGAGTTACTATAGCCCTTAGTCTGTTCGAGAGAAAAGTTTTGCGAGTGATTTTTGGTCCTGCTTTCGTTGATGGCATCTGGAGGAGAAGATAAAATGACGAACTCTATGGGCTGCGCCTGGTCAAGCGTCTTCGAATACAACGCTTAAGGTGGCTAGGCCATGAAGAGTTTATGGACACCACTACTCCGGCCCGAGTTTTCGAATCTGAGCCATTGGGACAACGCAACAGAGAACGCTCTCGGCTAAAGTGACGCACACAAGTGGATAAGAACTTCAATCAACTTGGAGTGCGCAACTGGAGGCAACTGTCGAAAGATCGTGCTGGCTGGAGAAGCATGTTTGTTGAGGCCCAGGTTCACCCCGGACTATAGAGCCACAAAAAGAAGAATAAGAACAGAGAATTAAGCACTCAAGTGAAGAAGGACCTCAAACAACTTGTATTGGAGCTGGCAAGAAATCGTGCTGGTAGGAGGGGTATGTTGGTTGCGGCCCAGGTTCACCCCGGATTGTAGCGCCACAAGAAGAATAAGAACAGAGGGTGAACCACACAAGTGAAGAAGGACCTGAACCAACTTGTACTGGAGCTGGGAAGAGTTCATGTTAGCTGGAGGCATGTTGGTTGAGGCCCAGGTCCACCTCGCGCTGTAGCGCCACAAGCAGAAAGAGAACAGAGGGCAGTTGGTTCGTCAACTTTGTTCGCTATATTTACTTGCAATCTTTTTCATGGCCTCAAGGGACACGAAGTTAAACTGGCGTAAGTTCCGCATTGTTGATCCAAGGGGAGAACCGTTAGCTGTGAGGCTCGGTGAGGTACTTAGGCGTTTGGTTGGGCCAATATCTGTACTTTGAAAAACATGAAGATACTGCTCTGACGAAAACAAAAGGCTAAACAAAGCTTTTGCTGTGGCAAGAAGGTTCTTTTACAACATCCAACACGATACCAGGGTGAAGGTAATATGCTATAAGGAACTCATCCGGCCGATAATGGCGTACGCTTGTCATATGTGGTTCAACGTGAGGCCTTCGCAGATTGAAAAGATAAGACGTTTTGAGTGGCAGTGTCACCGCACCTGTCTCATGTTGTATCGAACTCCCGAATGCGAGTACAAGAGATTCTATTCCAAAGAGGTTCTGTACAACGAGGCAAACCGGATTAGGATTGATAAGTTCATAATGAAATTGATTCGAAGGCACGTTGCACGGACGTTCACTTCTACTAACAACCTGATCTTCTGGGCTTAGTACCCCAATATTTTGTATTTTTAAAAGGTACTTCATTCCACCTGAGGCATTCCTCTATTTAGATACGATGGGTCTAATTCAGGACAGAGAGGGATGCCCTATAATCTTCCACGACGCAAACCGAACAGTGGACTGGCGACACCTGCATGAACCGCACGTCGCTTGCAGTAGCGAGCATCTGCTTCGGGTCAGTAGAGCGATCTCCGCCCGAGACAGGCGGGAGTCTGGCCAAGAACGTCACCTGTACTGGTGGTTGTGTTAAAGTCGTCCCCTGCCGCCGTTAACATATCTTTATACATTTATGTTACGTGTAAGTAGTATTGCCAGTTGTGCTGTCTTTGGTCAACTTCTTTGTGTTTAGTTTTAATTTAAATTTAATTATAAGTTCTACAAAACAACAGAAAAAAACAAAACTATAAAAACAGTCACAAAGAACTCCAGATTCATTCGAATTTTTATGTCTACATCGCAGATTTTGTGTAGGACTGGGAAGAGGATTGCAGCAGCTTGTAGTTCAGATTGTGATATCTTCCACGGTCTCTATTCCTCGCTGGAATGAAGATCGTCTAGAGTGCTGGAGTTTAATACGAAACAGTTCCTTCCTGGAATTGTTGTGAAAAAAAATCATCAAAGTCTGATAACTGCTAGTTTTCTTCTCCTGTTTCTTGAAATACTTGAAGAATCGGTGTCATCTGAAGAACTCATCTGACTTACTATGTGGGGTTCAAGAACCAGCCCCAAAGGCAAGGGGAGAATATTTCAGCAACTTGTAGTTCCACGAGCGGTGTGCTTTGCCGTCCCTGCTCTTCGCTGGCAGATGTTAATACGAACCACTCCCTTCCTGGAGTTGAGACGAAAAAATGTCATCAGAGTGAGGTAACTTTCATTAATGCAAACCACATGCTTTCTGTAGTTGGCAAGAAACGAAAACATCAACGCTACACGACTGCTAGTTCTCTCATGCACAGTCACTTCCTTTTGAAATACTTGTCAATCTGCGTCAGTTCAAGACCTCATCTGAATTTTTGTGAAAAGCTCAAGAGCCAGCTTCAACACATTCGGATACCCAGTCATCCATGTGAGTCCTCCACAAGTATTACAAAGCACGTTTGCACCTGTCCCGTCCTTGGAGACAAGATCACATCATCGTCTGCATCCACTCACATGGCCCCCCACCCTCTAGGCACATCATTCCGTCGAATGTCACATCAACCACCCGCCCTCGCACCCAATCAAAACCTTACTCATTTCCCAGCATTAACTACTTTACTACTCTGCTTACGCCGTGGCTTATCTCATTTTATGGCCTCTGCCTTATCACTCTGGCTCAGCAATAAAGTCCCAAATCTAAGTCCGCCCACACGCGCGCGCCGCAATCAATCCACACGGTCAAATACACTCCATTGGGCCGATTTGCGTAGTCAAACTTTCGTCCCCAGAATCGGGCAGGGCAGTGGGGGCAGGGGGTGGAGATGGCTGGGGAATCGATAGGACTCCTAAATCACAGCCACCTAATTCCATCAATCATCGAGCCCATAAAAAGTATGATTTCACTTTTCAGTCACCACCGAGACCGCCCACTGCCGACCGGTTGCCACTTAAATTCGAGAACGCACCAACAAGCCTCTGGCCTGGTGCTTAACGACAGGGCTATGTGGCGCATACGAGGCTGAGCGAGGGCGGAAGGATAGCGAGCAGGCAACCATTTGTTTTCGACCATTTAAAAGAGGATATAAGTGGGGAACGCTAAAACGCTTTCCATAATTTTGCACGAAACTCAAACACACACAGCGCCAGCCGGAGATGCATACCATCACGCGTGCCTACCTCGGAGCAGAACGTTGATATTGAATTTAGGTCGAGAAATGCCTCCTCGCTTCCATTACCGAGCGGCCTTAGTCGTAGTCGGTCGGTCGTCGTTGTCGTCGTCGTCGTCGCCGCACCTTTTAGGGCGAGAACAATGAAAGCGCAAAGGAAGGAAGACGCCCGCGACGAGCGAAAGGGAAAAGCGAGGGAAAACAAAACCTCAAAAGCTTAATAAAACAATGGAAAACCTGTGAGTGGTTCTTAGGCACCTAATACAATGTAGGATTAACTTTGTTTTCGTTTCCTTTCAACTTTGCCAGGCTTCGAGTTAGTTGGGCACCAGCAGCTGGTCCGACAAACATCACACCACCACCACCCCACACACACACACACTCGTTCAGGGACCACTAGCGTGCTCGTGGATTTCCGAAATACATCGTTCATTTTAGCGCGCCTTCTGCCCACAATCAACATACCTGAGTCGCAGGAGCGGTATGTGTGTGTGCCCAGTGTGGGTAGTCTCGTTTTATGTTGGCCATCAGGGAGCGCGCGTGGGAGGAGGATGAAAATTAATTTTCTTCCTTTTTATGATTTGTCTGAGAGCACCTTTGCCGTAGGGAAAGAGCATGTCCACAAAGTCGTCCTTCGTCGACGACGTCGTCGTCGTTTAACGTTTTTATTGTGTGCCCCACACACACACGAACATCACGTACATTGGAGCGCATATGGATATGAGGATCCGACACAGTGACCAGAGCCAGGACTCGCTGCTGGATCGCATGTCAATTGCTCATAAAGCATATTGCCTAACAAGGACATTCGACGGTTGTTTCAGCGCATGAAAGATGTTTTGCGGATGCGGATGAATGGAGTGGAGTGGCAGTGTCTGCGGAGGTAGGCTAGCGTGTGTGTATTCCGAGAGCTAACCACTGGTGATATCAAATGCATTTAGGATTATTTACTTTTTGCCTCCTTAAGGGAATTGCCATGCCAGTTGTGGGCTGAGTGGAGTGAGGGGTGGAGCGGGGAAGTTTGTGTGGGGGCGTGAATGAGCGCTGTTGGAGCGAGAGGCGTGGTGACTTTTCGTAGTGATTTTCTAGTTAAGCACCTCTAACGCCGGGCGGTCTGAGAGCGAAGAACGGCTCCGGAAAGAAAGGGGCGTTCGGCTTGCTTCCGGTACGGCTAACAGTGGCCACCAGAAGTTGTGATCGGACGGCTGAAGTGGTTGTTTTCAGCGAATTATTGAAGATTTTATATTAAACATTGAATATCTTGGATATCTAAAGGAAAGCACAGTGGCCGCCACAAAAATTTTAACACATGGATAAACCAATTTTTGTGCGGGCTTACTGTTTCATAATCTAGCAAAAACCCACAAAATTCATGCACAAGAAGCAGATACCATATACAGTGGTGTTTAGAAGTAATGCAACACAATACACACTTTTATTTAAAAAGTATTGAAACTCGCTTATTGGTTTAAATTTGAGTGAAATAAAAATAATGTGTAACAAACATCAACTTCAACTTAAAACAGTGGCAAAAAAAGGTAACGGTCATGTGGCTTGAATGGCTTAATCGGATTTTAGAATGTGTTTAGATGATGGAAACAGTACTCTTGAAAGTCTCTTTTTTGACTGGACAGACTGTACAGTGACAGCAAAAAGTAATGATCACATAGAAATGTATTGAAAAATTTACATGAAATATGTGAGTATTTAAAGGCTGTAGTGACGACCAAAGGTTGATATTTCGAATATGATGAATTTAGTCACAACAGTAGTAGCAAAAAGTGTTAAACACTTTTTAGAAAATAATTTAATTGGCTCTTTGTTCGAGTGGATTTCTAGTCTTAACAATCTGCAGCTGGAACAGTGGAAACAAGAATTATTCAACAGGAAAGAAATATTTTTCCAAATTTTTCCTTAGCTTGTTTTTTTAAATTTACCATTAATTCGTCCCGTTGGCCATAATTTGTTGCTCCTTCTACCATAATTATCATTGCCGGCTTATTCTCCACCCGCAGCTGACAAATTTCCATCGTTCCTCCTGATCCCGCTTCATCACGAAACAAATATCGACACAAATTACAGCTTTTCCGTTGCGGTTACTTTTAAGGCAGTCTCCAGTGGCCATCTTTCCCCCAGAGAACTTAAACTCACTCCCTCGTGCGTTCATCCCTCATCCATAAAATATAACAGTCCTTCGCCAGTTTACTCACCCATCCGCAAACGACTTGCCAAGTGTCCATGAAAAGGTTGCAAAAATCTCAACCCCACTGTGCACTGCATCCTTCGCGGTGGGCCCACAGTCCCCACAGGAAGTGGTTCACCCACAACCCGTCTAACCGCACTCTCTCATTGTGGAAATGTTTCATTTGGAAAATTTTAATTAACTAACTGTGAGTGCAATTTGAGACCCATTTAACCCGAACCCTGCTACTCATTTGTATGCCCACACATTCTCCGCCCACAGCGCATAAACAAACACCAGCTAAGCCAGTCACCAGTTACCAGTCACCCAGAAAGGGAAGTTACACAAATCCATACCCGCCGCGCCGCCCACCGGAAAGTCAAGCAAGCAACCCTCGCGACAGAATTACCAAAGTGTGATATGACGTTGGATCCTTTTGAAATGTATTATTGCGGTTCTTATCGCAAGAACCGTCCCAAGGGAGCTTTTTCCATTTTCGGGACGCCATCCACCCATCCACCCATGAGCAGTCACTAAGGCACCAGTACTCGCAGCACAACCACCAGCAACAGCAGCAGGTGAAGCACAAAACTATAATGAAAAGTGAAAAACATGGAAAACCACTTGAACTAATGTCCCAATAAAACGCCAAACCAAGGCACTGTGGAGAACCGAGGGGAGAGCTTAAAATGAGTCACGCCACACGGATGGCTTTCCAGGTGCGAGAACTGTGTGCACACGGGGACCACAACAAAGATGGCGTGTGTTCTAATTGAAAATTCTAATCATAATCTCCATCTCCGTCCGCCATCCGCCATCCGCCGCAGTCCGCACAAGTCGCCGCACAATTACTGCAATCCTGCTGTCGTTTGTTGCACACGAGCCGAGATATCAAATGCCGTTCGAATTCCAAGGCCGCACAAGGAACTGCCGCGGCCATAGCGTGAGTGAATCGGTGACGGGGCGGTCGCGGTCGTTGCGAAATGAATTATAGGGCGTTGCTTCGCGGGGCATCCCCCTCCGTTGTGGGGGCGGAAGAGGAACAATTTCTTTCCTCTGCCGAAATGTATCAAGCAATTACTGAGCTGTCAGAAGCACCATCCGTGCTCTGAGAAAAGAAAACGCCGCAAGGGACACTCGCTGAAAAGTTGTGCGAAGTGGGAAGTCGCAGAAGTCGCAGCTGTCGCAAGGAGACAGTTAAAGGTCGCAGGTGGCAGTTCGCACCCGAAATCGATAGTCAGTTACGGGTCATCGCGGATTGGAATTTTTCATTGCTCAGTTTGTTTTGACTGGAACCACTTAGGCTGGCCGACACCGACTGAGGAGGTGGTCATTCGTGGGTGGCGATGATAATCGATCTGAGTTTTGACTGCGTGGGCGGATGACTTTAGGGACGGAGTGGGAGGAAATTAATTGATGAGTGGGCTAGTGAGCGATAAGATGTCAAATGGAAAGTAGTTCACCTTGGTGGCGTTTATGTGTCGCCAGGAGTGGCACATTGTGTGACAAGGTTGGGAAGCTCCGTACTATTGCGCAGTTTTTCGTAAAATCTGGGTAGTCTTAGAAACTTCCAATGACTGCTCCAAGTCCAGAAATTATTCTTGCCCTTTTTCGGTGACGATCCGCCGCACACCACCTACGCCAAAACGTTACAATCAATAGCTACAATTTCGAGGTAGTAGAGGAGTTTGTCTACCTCGTGGGAAACGTAATCCCAACGAATGACATCGTAGTGGAGATCGGACGTAGAATCGCCCTTGGCAACCGATGCTACTTCGGTCTGTCAAAACAACTGGGCTCGAAACTCCTGACCAAAGTCATGCTCTACAAAACCCTTATGCTGACAATCCTGCTTTATGGAGCTGAAAGCTGGATATTAAGTAAGGCTGCAGAGCTGATTCTTGGTGCCTTCGAAAGGAAAATTCTACGTCAGATATATGGTCCGGTCTGCGAGGAAGGCGAATGGAGGAGAAGACACAACCGCGAACTCTACGAGCTGTACAAAGATGTGGATGTAGTCCGGAAGGCAAAAATCCGTTGACTACACTGGCACGGCCACACCGAGTGAATAGACAACAACGACCCAGCAAAGAGGGTCTTCGAATCCGAGCCTCCTGGATCGAGAAGGGGAGGAAGACCAAGCCCCCGGTACAGAGACCAAGTCATCGCGAATGTAAGACAGCTCGGCCTTGATGACTGGAAACAGCGTGCCCAGAAGCGTCACCGATGGAAGGCAGCAATTGCTCAGGCTCGGACTCTTCGCGATTCGTCTGCCTGATAAGTAAGTAAGTATTTGCTGACTGATATCGCCTTATGGTTTGTTGGTCTTTCAAAGGGTGTATCGGCATTTTCTGAAATGCAGGCATAATTATCAAAAATTGTTTTAAAAAAATAGTGCAAGATGGCATGACGAGGATGAAAGGTTGAGGCTAGTCGTGTCTTTCCTCCCACTTGCCGGTACAATGAAGTCTTTGTAAATTTCGTCCTGTCTTCTTCAATGGCTTGCGCTTAGGGGTTCCTCTTAAAATGCCTAGTGACTGAGGACCTCTACGGGGGATGAAATCCTTTCCATTCTGTTCTGACACGTTTAGACTGACCTTCTAGACCTTAGGAAAACTGACTTCAAATCATTTCAGTGATAAGTTGCAACAGAAGCAGGGCTTATGAAGCCTGTCGTAGTTCATGTCGTCATCCTGAAGTCAATAGCTTCAAGGGTGGGATTGAGTGACTCTTTGTGTCGGTTCTCCAGAACCTTTAACCAATTTCATTTGTCTCATATACTGATGGGTTTGAAACGCTAGGACCTTACCTACTCCCAGTGAGGTTCCGAACCTTGTTATCGCTGCCTTCAACGTTGTCAGTCAGGGAGAGCAAGTTGTTTTGCGATCTTCCTCTCGATACAGAGAGAGCTGAGTCCAAAACCTCCTTTGCCGGGGCATTGGTGTTCATGTGGCCGATGTGGAGGAGCCCAGGCAGTCGATGAACTTTTGCCTTCCGGAATACATCCACATTTTCATACAGCTTTGTCTTGTTCCTGATTAATTAATTAAATGGCGTGACAGTCTACAAGGGACCATGGCCTAGCTTGCTCATCAACTACAATTGTTGTGCGCGCTACTGTTCTCTGACAAGTAGAAGAGACCTCAGATACTTTGCCGGATTCGAACGGCGAAGGTTGAGGAGCTTTCTTAGGCAGTTATTAATCTTTGAGTGGCGTCAGCAGTTAGAAAAGAGGTAATGCCGTGAAAAATTGAAGGTGTTCAGCCGGGAATCGAACCTGAAGCTTCGGCGTGTGAGTGAGCATCGTACTTTAGCCACTACGCCACGGCGGCCACCTTCTTCTCCATTATAAAGAAGTATAGGCGACGCAGAATTTTGTTTGGAAACCATAATGAATCAGTTCTGCGGTTCAACCTACTTCACCTTCAACCTTGCGACTTTCTATAGCTGAAAAAAATGAGCTGTGTAAGATTTTAGTTCAAAGGACTTACTTCGTGCGCATCGAACAGCCTAACCTTATAGCCGAAAACAAAATCCTTTATTTTATGCCATGCTTGTTAACCAGACTGTATGTCGTTGTTTGCTCTATCTATCCCTTGCGTACGATTCCCCCGAAATTTCTACACATCAGCCTACAGCCTTAATTTAAGTGTCTAGCATAAACACACAAACACAACCAAGAATGTACAGTTGGGCCCAAAATAAAATCAAAACACCAGTAGATCGTTGGCCTTCTATTTTTCCACTGATCCGCTTACTTCCTTCGCTTGATACGTCTACAACATAAGCAAGTGCTTTATTCCCACAACGCCACAAATCTACAACAAAATGCAATAAAGGCATCTCTCCCCACCTTCGAATCTTGAATTTGGAGCCCAGCACCGGCTGCCACAGATTATTTTGCATATCATTTGTAGAATGAATCAAACCTGCAGCTGTCGATGGAAAAGTTTGGACTAGGTGTGAGGGAGCCAATCGGTTCCCTGATTAAGCCATAGACCAGCCTATTTCGTCTATTATTCAATTACCGTGAAAACTTCCAAAGTGCTATGCGAGCTGAACTTTTTACCAATTGGAGAGACTCAGTCCAGGGTGGACATGGGGCTCAACAAACATGCTTCTCCAGGCAGCACGATCTCTTGCCAGAGCCAATACATGTTGGTTGAGCCCCTTCTTCAATTGTGTGCTTAATTCTCTGTTCTTATTCTTCTTTTTGTGGCTGTACAGTCCGGGGTGAACCTGGGCCTAAATAAACATGTTTCTCCAGCCAGATCTTTCGACAGTTGCCTCCAGTTGCGCACTACAAGTTGAATGAGGTTCTTATCCACTTGTGTGCGCCATCT
This sequence comes from Eristalinus aeneus, assembly GCA_955652365.1. Lineage (NCBI taxonomy): Eukaryota > Metazoa > Arthropoda > Insecta > Diptera > Syrphidae > Eristalinus > Eristalinus aeneus. Next base: position 96,124,360 of record OY019131.1, read on the forward strand.
TAGCCTAGGCCGTCCTCTGTTGCGCTGTCCCAATAGCTCAGATTCGATGACTTTTCGGGCCGAAGCAGTGGTGTTCATACGCTCTTCATGGCCAATCCACCTTAAGCGTTGTATTCGAAGACGCTTAACAAGGCGCATGTCGCTGCCCATAGAGTTTGTCGTTAAATCTTCTCCTCCAGATGCCATCAACGCAAACAGGATCAAAAATCGCACGCAAAACTTTTCTCTCGAAAAGGCTAAGGGCTTCCTCATCCATTTTTGCTAATGTCCAGGTTTCCGCGCCACAAAGTATGACTGGGATGATCAAGGTGTTATATAAAACGAGCTTAGTCCTTCGAGAAATGGATTTATTACTCAATTGCCTCTTGATCCCAAAGAAACAGCGATTGGCAGGATTGATTCTGCGTTTTCGGTACTGGTGTTGTTGTCCTTATTTACCGGGGAGCCGCGTTAGACGAAATCCTTGACTACTTGAAGGTTCTGCTTCCAAGTGTGACACTCTGACCGAGACGACGCTTTTGTGTGTCTTTTCTTGACGACAGCATGTATTTGGTTTTGGCCTCATTAACCGTCAGACCCATTTTTGCAACTTCTGTTTTAATGCCGGCATACGCCTCTGCGGCCATACGCCTCTGCGGCCATACGCCTCTGCGGCCATACACCTCTGCGGCCATACGCCTCTGCGGCCATACGCCTGACGGCTCGCTGTGTGCGTTTAATCACGTCAATTGAACTGACTTTTGGAAGATCGTGAATGTGGTGTTGGCTAGTGAGTTAGGCACGATCTTCTCGAAGATGATGTTAAAGAATTCACATGACAGTGCGTCCCCTTGTCTAAGACCTTTTTTCACATTGAAGGTCTAGGTGAGTTCGTTACCGACCTTGACGGAGCGGTGAGAGTTCTCCATGGTCATCCTACAAGATCTGACGAGTTTGGTAGGAATGCCATAACTGGATATGACACTCTATGGCTCGTCCCTGTGAACACTGTCGTATACGGCCTTGAAATCGACGAATAGGTGGTGAGTGCCAATTTGCATTTCATGCGTCTTTTCCAGGATCTGGTGTAATGTGAAGATCTAGTCTATAGTCGACTTCCTATCAGGTCATGGAAAAACGGTTTCAGATGCTCACACAATACGGCAGAGAGGAACTTGTGTGCGATGTTCAGGAGACTAATCCATCGGTAGTTGACGCAGTCAAAGGTGTCTCCTTTCTTGTGAACCGGGCAAACGACGCTGAGATTCCACTCATCGGGCATGCTTTCCCCCGACCATATCTTATAGATGAGCTGGTGCATGCGCCCAACCAGGTCATCACCAGCTGCTTTAAATAGTTCTGCGGCCAGTTCGTCCGCTCTAGCAGCTCCTGCAACTCCAGCAGCTAAAGCAAAATAGTTCAGAGACAACAAAGGTCGGGTCAACTGTTGACGACTTGTGTAATAGCGCCTTCCATGTTCACTTCACGTTCTTCTTTGATATCAGACTGACGAAGTTCCTTGGAATGGACCTTGTCCTTGGACAGAACAGCTCGGCAAATGTAAAAAGGATCTGGGGCGAGTTTGCCCCCAAACGTGCTGAAGTCCATTAAGCTGACTGAATTCGAAGTGTATTCAAGACGGTACCGCTTCTGGCGATGTTACCGTGGTTTTGTTGACTTTCCGCTACAATTGGACCTTAGCGACTTCATCTGTTTCTATGGGGAGTTTCTGCCTTTCAACTCTCTGCCTCCGTGCATCATTTCTTTGGTGCACATTGCTGCTATTAGTCCAGCTGAAGCTTCCTCTCCAGACAAAGGCTTAAGTTAAGTTCTGGTCACACTTGTTGCTCCGTGATTTTTTGGCCTTCTGTAAGAAGAACTTTCGTGCAAACTCTTCAGTTAGTGTTTACGTGCCACAGCGAACTTTGTATCAAGATCAAGCATTTCCAAGCGAAGTGCCTTGGTTTTCTATGAACTACTCCCATCCGCCTTGAAGATGAAGAGGCTTCTTCAAGTTGAATGCCTTAGGTTCTTGGCTAAAGCATCATTTGAATTTGACATCTCCAGCAATCATCCCTATCCCCTCCTCCTCCATTTCATCCGTTCTCCAACTTGTGCCCCATTTCACCAGCAGCCGGATGCCTTTCCATTTAACAAGCGATTCTTCTGCTTAATCAGTCGCGGTACTCATTAGAAAAATCATCTTTCACAAGCGATCAGGCGGAGCCTTCGTTGACTTAGTTCCACGCCGCCTGCAGGAGTTCCGCCTTCGTTTCGACAGCAGATTCTCTCCCTTGTCAGGAACTGCATGCTCACGCATCGCGGATTAATAAGCCGCTGCCTTCCGTTGCTCATCCGAGGCTCTGTCTTCATATCGAACGCCACGTCACTCTTCGTCTTCCTGTCCACCACCCTCGGAATATGGGACGCAGCCCGCCCGAAGCCCGTAACACCGTTTTCCATTCAACCTACTGCTCCAATTGTGCCGTCTCTTTGTCCCACACACACACAAACACACACACACTGCACACACTCGGCTCTCACTCACTCGCAGCTTATAGCGGTTTTTGAGAGGGAATCACATAAATTTTCCGGGAACTCATTATTTATCCTGTCAGCGAATGTATGGATGACTGAGAGTGTTTGAGAGCAAAGCACTCTCGTTTCTATTCACACATGTATCCTGGCGAATGGAGGGATAATTAAACTTTAATTAGGAAACTATACAAGTGTGTCACACAGAGAGTGGAAAACGTGACGCTGTACCCGTGTCACTTTGTGTGCCGCTTTTTCTTTTCTCTTCTCTGAAGTTTGTCAGAGTGGGTGAGACAGAGGGGCACGCAGGCAGGGAGGTGCCTATATTGCATTCCGTCGTGGATTCGATGTGGCGCTGTGGGAATGAAGCACTTCCTTGTGTTTTCTTCACTAAGTAGGCGCTTCGGAGCACACGAAGAGAGTCCTTTGAACTAAAGGATCACACGTCTTCGGCGTGTGTGGAGGTTGGGGGTGGTTATTAATTTTAAGCGGGGAATAAGATATCTTCTAATGAAGGACTACACTATTCTGGGTGTGTGGGGTGTGCGGGTGCGGGTGCCTCCGCATGGCGGCGTGTCACTGTGTCTCCACTGTGTCCCTCCTTATGTGATCCTCAATTAAATGACTGCAAGGAGAAGCAATTAATGAGAAGCAGCATCTTGTAAGAAGGATGTAGCAGCTGGCTGCCTCCTCGACGGCTGTAGGGCCAATTGTAGGAGAACGTGGGTGGATATGGCTTCAATTAGATGTAATTGATTCTTCGTATGGAAATCCCCGACATGCGCCGGCATGAGCTCAGACATTCAGTCCTTAATGACGTCAGTTACTCAGACATGCACGTCTGACTTGAAGTGCTAATATCCAGCGTTTCCTTTGACAGCCTTCCTCCTCGTCCCGCTTAAAGTTTGATGTGAAGCAAAAAATAGCTTTATTGCATCGTTTTCCGTCCGCCCGTTGTTTCGCCGTCCTCAGCCGTAATCCGGCGTTCTTAAAGTTTCTCACAGGAAATCTTCTTTCCATGGCACTAAAAACGAAAGGCACACAGCACGAAAGCGTCCCTCCACCGCCGCCCCCTCCAATCTATTCTCAAGGTACTAAACTAAAATGGCATGCAATTTGATTGACATGGCTCTCTCTCCTTTGCTATCGTGCTTCAGTTACCCGCCTGCTGTCCGGTGTCGTTGCGCCGCAGCGCCACCGTCCTCGTCGAGCGCATTTCATAGCTGAGGCCTTTATCCTCGGGAGGAGTGCACAAAATACGATTTCATCAGGAATGGCGAAATGGGAAAACATGATTTTTTTTGTTTTGGTTCCGTTCACTTCTAGCGCGGGTCTTCTTAGCATTCCCGCCCGCAACACGTCCAGCACGCCATCGCGCACACAGAGTCCTGGGCTCAGTACTCTCGGCTAAAATCCCATGTGACCCTATCGTGCGCCCCGTAATCCGGTAAAACTGTAAGCAACGACGACGGACGACAAGGATGGAGAAAATATCCTCCAGCAAGCACCCGAATAAACAACAAATCTGCGAAAAAAGTGAAAAAATGCCATAATACCGTGTGACGCCGTGGTGTGTGTGTGTGTGCCTGGCTGATGGCCGGTTGGTCCTCATTAAAAGTCAATTCAGAGGCGCATTAAGCGTCCGGACTTTGAATTAAAACCCAGACTCGTCCCGGTTGTAACCCTTTTTTGGATGCAGAGCGGAGCGCGTTCCCGTGAATTATCATTGCGCTACAATGGCCTGGTCTAGTGCACGAGCCCTCAAGTGGGCTCTCCTCCTCGTTTTTAATTTGTTTTGTTTATTTGCTCAGGACTTTGCGCTGCTGCTCCGCGAATTGAGGGAAGGAGTCCATTTCGCTGAATTGGCAGCAGATGTGATGTGCTTGACGGCGACGACGGCGAACCCCGACCTTGTGCCCTTCGGAAGTGTTCGAAAGGAAGCCGAGTAGAGCTTCTGGCAAACCGGCTCTGCTCTGATTCATATGCAAACGAGACCCCGTGAGAGAGTGAGAGAGAGGGGGTGTGCTGAGTGATCAAAGCGAAAGGGTTGAAGTGCGCTGTGCAGTGCATGCAAAAAGGGGGCGATGATGCACAGCCCGCGCGTACCTGTTAAGTATTTCATGCAGACTCTTCAAAACCCGCTCTCCTGGATTCTGGATTAGTGGAAGTTGGTGCCGCCACCACCCCTTCGTGTGCGAGACGTCCCTTTGTGAGTCACGTTACATACGCTTTTGGGCGAAACTAATTAATTAGTGTTTTAAATTTTGTCGAAGGCATGCGGCTGTGTGTAAGTGGTCGTCGACTTCAAATGAAACTACACGCGCAGCACGAGGGTCGTAGCTGCGATGTGATGGCGCAGCGATATCCGACACCAGCCGGGGCACAGTGGGAGTGAAACTAAAGAGTTCCTTGGGACCTGGGTGGAAGTTTCGTAATACACTCGTAAATTGTGCGGGTTTCTTTTGTGTGGCAATTCACTTTGATCACTCGTCGGACTGGAGGGGGTTGGATGTGGACATGCGTCGGAGGAGTGATATGATTGAGCTCAGCTTTCGCCCTAAATGACGGTTGGAAGTGTCTAATTAATTTAATTCCTTTTTCTTGCACCCCCGGGATGGGTTCCTTTAATTTTCCTGAAACGGTGGAATGGGGAGAAAGTGTTTAAGCATCTGTCTGTCTGATTGTTGCGTTTGTGGCTGAGCCATCACTGAAAGTGAAATTGAATGGAAGGGAGAGCAAGCATCGCGTTAATTGTTAATTCCTTGCACTGGTGTCTGTTTGAATGACGTATGCTTAGTCCAGATATTTGTCTGTAGTGATGCTGAGGTGGTGACTGCAGCAACTTGCAGAGTTTGAGCTATTTCTCTGTTCTTCTTCTTGTGGGGCTAAAGTCCGGAGTGGACCTGGGCCTCAACTAACATGCCTCTCCGCGATCTTTCGCCAGCTGCCTCCAGTTGCGCACTCCGAGTTAGTTGAGCTCCTTCTCCATTTGTGGGCGCCATCTTAGTCTAGGCCGTCCTCTGTTGCCTTGTCCCATTGGCTCAGATTCGAAGACTTTTCGGGCCGGAGCAGAGGTGTCCACACGCTCTAGGCCATGTTGAGCTACTTCTCTGGTGTCCCCAAATGTCGAAGAAAAGTTGGTGGCATGAGGGGATAAGCAAGAGCGGTGGCTGATTGATTTGGAGGCTTGTATTAAGGCTGAGCGTTCTGCCTGAGAAGAGGTTTTCCACCTTCTTGCCCATCTGAGGACTGATTCTCAGTCTAGATACCAGTTTGAGCTCTGATTTCGAGCTAAGGTGCTATCGGTTGTCGCTGCGGCCGAAAGTGTATCACAAGGTTGCGTAAGTAGCTTTGTACGAAGCGCATTGCCTCGCTTGTGGCGAAACAAACGCCTGTTGGATTGTGGCTGGGTGGTCGACAAGTTTGCAAGGACAACTAAGAAGGTGAGACCGATAAAGAGAGACTCATACCCCTTGTCCGATTAATGTTCGCGAATATTTGTTTGGGTTTCGCTGAGCGATGAAAATATACGACCGCAGAGGGAAGGCAAAAGAATCGCTGTCCAGCAGCAACAGGAACAGGTATTAGTACAGGACGAAATCGACGGAGTTTCTTGAATGAGAAGGCACAGTACCTTTTTGTCTGACAAGTCAAATATAATTGTTGGTGCTTCTTGAAGTAAGACAACAGGTAGGAAACCAGATCTCTCGTTTCTCCTTCAAACAATAGCCAAAGTTGCTGTAGTTGATTGAAGAGACCTCACTCGAGTCCAATAAGTGAGCCCCTGAATGTGATCTTTCAGAGGAAGAGTTCGGCTCAGAAGCAACATAGCCATCAGACACGTTTGTGTCTTCCTTCGCCTCCATGTGATGCGGCTAGATTTAAGAATCACATCTGTAACGCGGTGTTCCTAAAACCATTTGGTGAACGACGCCGACCTAACCCACACACGTGTTGTGACTAGCCGTCTACTCATTATATTCGGACGTCATTGAAGGCCTGGAGTCTCTGAAACCTTGAAGTAAGGCCTTCTTGATGTGGTTTAGCATCACAAGAATCCAAGTTAGTGCATCATGCTGACGGATCTGATTCAGACTCAGGTTTGGCAGTTAAGGGGGCCTTTCTTAACGCTATGTGGAGCTTGATGCGACTGGGTGCTGTGAATTTGTCACAAACTTCCCCTTAATAATAATTGTTGGCCCGACAGTCCACAGGGCGACCAGCTTTCTCATCAACTACACGTGATGTGTGCGATACTGTTCTCTCACGAGTAAAAGGGACCTACAGTTTTTGCCGACTCTGAACGGCGAGATTTGAGAAGCTTTCTTCGGCAGTTATTACTCGTTGAGTGTTGTCAGCAGCTCGAAAGAGGTGGTGCCGTAAAAAATTCGAGATGTTCAGCCGGGAGTCGAACCTAGACCCTTCAGCGTGTGAGCGTCGCTCTCTGCCCTCTACGCCAGGGCAGCAACCTTCCCCTTAGTTGTCTGGAAAGTCATCCAAATGAGATCTTTTTCTTGTCAGAGCTTGAGGAGAGATGAAACAATGATTTGTCTTGCCTCAAGCAGCTTCTAAGGAAGTCTTTTGTAAAGGACTCCTAGAAGCGCCTGCTATTCTGCTATCCAGTTCTTCAATAAGTCACGAACGAATGCTTTTTCTACATTGACAGAGTTCCGATTGTGATTGATTTGACACATGACGCCTTTAAGCGACTCTTTGCTTAAGATCATCGTCGAATAAGACTAGTAAGACACATGACAAGAATAGCAGCAAAGCTGGCCTTACCACATTTCAGTCACTTTCCTCCATTAGTCTGTAGAAAAGTTGCAAGCAGTTTGCCCGCTTGTTTCCTTCTGTCCGAAGGAGACTGAGCCTCTGCCAACATGTCTCTCCAGCAAGCACACACTTTCGTTAGTTCCTTTCAATTTGGCCTCGAAAATTGTTTGACGCCCTCCAGCACTTGCGGGTGCCACTTTTGAAGATGAGATCCCGTGTTGGCGTGACTCCATGCGTTGGATTCAAAGACTGTGTTTGCCGATAGTCAGAGAAAGAGTTTATTCGTCGTGAAGTCCACACCTTCTATTCCGAGATCTGAGCCATTGTGAAGCTCCTAGACGTTGCCCAGATGCATACGGCCATAAAGTTCGGCCTTGAATGTAATTGAACAACACGAAATGCATACTTTAGGAAAATTATCTGGTGCTCTATTCAATTTCCTTCCACAGAATGGCAGTGCAAGAGATGTGTTATGTATGACGGAATGCACTGAAATTGCAGTACAAGCCTAAAAATGAACATATGGCTATAATGACCAACTCCAGTCTCTAATTCACGACATGTCATACTGCTACACGCATAACGTTTGGTCCACCACTGGCGACTTCTTTCTCAATGTTTCCGTCGATCTGAATTTCCAGTTCGAATTTGCGAAACAGGGGCTGTTTGGGCAACTGCATTATCTTGCTGAGACCAACAATGAAGTCGAAGAAACGCCGCCAAGATAAACTCGTTAGGCATTTGATGGCAATGGACGTTATTAGATCCACAGCCGCCATCGGCTTCTCAAGACAAAAGGAAACTAGACTAAAGCAGCAGAGCATGCATCTTGGTCTAGAGGCCTTACAGCAACAATGACAGGCAGGCGGCATTTGTGTAAGCTTTTAGAGAAAGGTTTTGATTTTGAAACAAATGTATCCTTCCGTCCTCAGTGACAGTCAATCCGGCATCAAATGGACTTCGCTGCGGCGAACAAGGCAAGTGAGCTGGTTCCTACAAGCTTGATGCTTGACTGCTGATCCTAAGAACCTCAACAGATTCTTCGCATTTTATGCGATTCAACGGGCTATATAGCGACATGCGCTTGGTCCTTGTGTCTTCGTATACAACGCTTAAGGTGGGTATACCAGCGTTTGAATACTTCAGTCCCGGGCGGAAAAACCCTCAAATCCTAACCATTTAGACCACACATAGTGGATGAACATCGCATAGAAGATCCTCCTTTGCTGCGCCTGAAACCTTTCGTCCATAACCTAACATGTCCCTATCAGCGTGGTTTCAGACCAGGGAAGTCCACAATACACCAGATCTTCACATCACGACAGATCCTGGAAAAGACTCAAGAAGTTCAAATCTACACCCACCACCTATTCGTCGATTTCAAGTCCGCATATGACAGTGTGCATAGAGACGAGCTATACAGTGCCATGTCTAGATTTGGCATTCCTACCAAACTCGTCAGATTTTGTAGGATGACCATGGAGAATACTCACCGCTCCGTCAGGGTCGGTAACGAACTCACCGAGACCTTCAATGTCAAAAAAGGTTTTAGACAAGGCGACGCACTGTCATGTGACTTCTTTAACATCATCTTCGAGAAGATCGTGCCTAACTCACTAGCCAACACCACATTCACGATCTTCCAAAAGTCAGTTCAATTGACGTGATTAAACGCACACAGCGAGCCGTCAGGCGTATGGCCGCAGAGGCGTTGAGGCAGAAGTTGCAAAAATGGGTCTGATGGTTCATGAGGCCAAAACAAAATACATACTGTCGTCAAGAAAAGACACACAAAAGCGTCGTCTCGGTCATAGTGTCACATTTGGAAGCAGAACCTTCAAGTAGCCAAGGATTTTGTCTAACGCGGCTCCCCGGTAAATAGGGACAACAACGCCAGTACCGAAATCAAAGCAGAATCACTCCTGCCAATCGCTGTTTCTTTGGGATCAAGAGGCAATTGAGTAATAAATCCATTTCTCGAAGGACTAAGCTCGTTTTATATAACACCTTGATCATCCCAGTCCTACTTTATGGCGCGGAAACCTGGACATTAGCAAAAATGGATGGGGAAGCCCTTAGCCTTTTCGAGAGAAAAGTTTTGCGTGCGATTTTTGATCCTGTTTGCCTTGATGGCATCTGGAGGAGAAGATTTAACGACGAACTCTATAGGCAGCGACATGCGCCTTGTTAAGCGTCTTCGAATACAACGCTTAAGGTGGATTGGCCATGAAGAGCGTATGAACACCACTGCTCCGGCCCGAAAAGTCTTCGAATCTGAGCCATTGGGACAACGCAACAGAGAATGGTCTAGCCTAAGGTTGCACACACAAGTGGATAAGAGCCTCAATCAAATTGGAGTGCGCAACTGGAGGCAACTGTCGAAAGATCTGGCTGGAGAAACATGTTTATGTAGGCCCAGGTTCATCCCGGACTGTAGAGCCACAAAAAGAAGAATAAGAACAGAGAATTATGCACACAAGTGAAGAAGGACCTCAAACTACTTGTATTTGAGCTGGCAAGAAATCGTGCTGGCAGGAGGGGTATGTTGGTTGCGGTCCAGGTTCATCTCGGACTGTAGCGCCACAAGAAGAATAAGAACAGAGGGTGAACCACAGTAGTGAAGAACAAGAGTTCATGCTAGCTGGAGGCAGGTTGGTTGGTTGGTCCTGCTCAGGTCCACCGCCGATTGTGTAAGAAGTGTATAGAAGGGCTTCTTGATTTACCAGAGTATGGGGACCTCTCAAATGGATGCGAATGAAGCCATTGCCTCTTGAGCTGTAGAGTCACACATTAAATTTGTCTATGGAAGTTCAAGGCTCCCAAATGGCTCAATGCCTCTTTTTTCAGGCTTACTATGGTAACCCTGAATGAGTCGTTGGTAGTCGTTGACTTCTTTTAGTTGAAAATAGAGGACTACATCCTTCTGTACATGTAGGAGGTGGCTGCGTCATTCCGAGGAGGAAGTGTGAAGTAGGCAAAACTTGGTAATTAGTTCAATTCATCTTATTTTGGACTGAAGAGGTTTCTGCCTTCTTACAGGCTGAGACGAGGGAAAATGAATTTATTCTCCCTGCAAAGTCAAGCTTAGTTTACTCGAAAACGACCATGGATGTGGCTTTGTTCATCTATTTCAAAACAACAGTTTACTGAATTACTTCTTTAAAATTCATAAAAAGGAGTGTGTGGAGTTCGCAATGAAACGGATTTCATGATGATTAAATGCAACAACCGAGCGGATTCTATCACAGTTCTATCTGCTCCAAAAAATTGTTGACTGCTTCCATAAATTGCACAGTTCCCTTTCTTTATGCCGAAAGTTCCCCACAAATCAAAATTCCCGTCCAATCAACAAGCCAACAGCCTTCAGCCGACCTCCGTCACTGGTAATCCGCAAAGTCCTCCGTATCAGCAATTTTTTCGCAGCGTCTGCAGCCGGTCCACGCCCTCATTTGACTCTTCACCCAGTCGACCACTTCAATCAACAAACCCAATTCCCCACAGCGGTGCTCCCAAAGTCAAACGCGAAAAGAGCCACCGATGGACTACTACTCCCCACTCACCACAGCACTCAACGATCGCCCCTAAAAGTATACTAATTAAAACAACAATCATTTCGACGTTTCTAATTACAAAACGCCAGCCAATCACTTAAGTGCACACGGAATGACTTCTATCGATAAATAATTTAATTGCACCTAAACAGCGCACACCTGTGCACGGTGTGGTGCCTCCATTATCAGGCGCAGCTGGTGTCCCGTGGGCCGTTCGCTTCGTGCGTTCGTTTAATTTTTTTTCGTTCATCCAAAAAGCATGCACCAAATGTTGTTGTTCGGGAATTTGCAAAGAACCGTGCATGTGCTGGATGGGCCGGTCTGGGACAGGGTGTATCAGCGGGAATTTTTCGTTTTTCATCTCTTCAGAGGTGTGCCCAGAAATCAATAAAATTGAAGCATAAATATTAAAGCGGCTCCATTTTACATGAAAAACTGTCGACAGCGCCAACAACGACACAATTCCACTTCAGAGCCTATGCACAAATGTGTGTGTGTGTCAGGAGGTTGTTTTGTGCAAAGGTCCCTCACCCCGCCCGCACACAATCATCGCACTCTACGTCGCCGCTGTCAGTGAATGGGGATACGCTGCGAGTAAGCTGTGGAAGACCTTATGAAGAAAAATTATCGTCCTGCGAGACAAAACACAGAAGAGAGCAAGGTACTCCTCGTACCCTCACATTCAACTAGGAAAACACCACATACACAGTGAGGGAGGAACGCAAAGTAGGAAAAAAACATGCCAACCGAACAACAACACTTGTGAAAGCGAAAAGAAAAAAATGTGAAAACTCGGGAAAAAGGAAAAACCCCCGATCCCAAAGACTGCATTCCAAGTTCAAGTCAAAATTTAAACTCAATAATTCATCTCACAGGACTGGAGTGCGGAGCGCTTCGCTCCGTTCTCTGAGTGGGTGGTGGGTTGGGTAATAGAGAAGAGCAACAGGGACATGGACGCATGTCCTGTGAGAGCACGGGCAGCGCCAAAATTCACACTCAGCGGCGGGTGTCAGAAACTTCTCCAGCAGAGAGGGAGAGAAAGAGAGAGAGATTAGTGTATCCTTTCAATTTTGTGGGGGAAAACTGCTGACTCAGTTGAGCTTCTCAGTCATTTCCCTGCCCTCGGCACGGTTAACTCGCCAGCTGACAGGCGTTCATTTTTCCTCCCCTGACTTCTCAACATTTTTCGGCTTGAACATGACGCAATTACACTGCATTAGGGTTAAATTAATTATCCCTTCTTGCGCCTACTCACTAAGTGGGCCAGACACACACGCGTGAAAGGATCCTCTTTGGCCCTAAAAAGCCTAGCTCCTCGGCGCTGCTCTGAGAAGCATCGAGCAGCCTGAAAGAGGATGAAACAGGGCGAAAAAAAATAGATTGGTTCCATTAATCATGCACAGATGACCAGGAAAATGGATTTTTTCACTTCGTCCTTGTGTAGACTCCTCCAGGATCCCACCAGCCCACCGCCTCCTTTCTTGTGTTGTTTCCTTTTTTCTGTGTTCTGTTCGGCTGTGCCTGCCTGCCGTCACTGTTGCCTCATTGTATTGATTTTCGTTCTTTTTCCGGTTTTCCTGCGTGTTTCGTTTTTTTCTTCTTTTCGCTGGTCTTTCGTTCGTTTTTGGCTTGTAGCATATTTTTTTTTGCTCTCCCTCTCTGTTTGGTTATCTATTCGAAGTGATGGTCCCACACATAGCCACACAGACGGCGCTGTAGGAGGCGAGCGCGCTGTAATTTATTAATTCAACTTTCGGGTGGTATTTGGATGGGAAAGGATATTTGCTTTTGACCGAGAATAAATTGACGAACAGCCTAGGAGGTCCTAGTGTGAATGGTTAATTTTCTGGTGGGCGTTGGAGGGACAGAGCAGTCCTGATTGGAATGTGTACGGCGTGAGTGAATGAATGGCCGGCGGAAAGGGCTTGCTTAGCGCGTTGTCATTACTGAAATCAATGAAATGGTCGGAGTGGATGAAGAGAGGGTCAGGCGGACGACCTACGACAGCATAAATGTCAATTGGCCTCCATCTGGTCGCATGTCATTGTAATTAGTGACGGTTTCGTTGAACTTGTTTTTTTCGTTGGGCGCCCAATAGGAGGGGAATGGTTTGGAGGTCCTCGAAAGGTCAGTGATGGCCGATGTAGGATAATTTTCAAGGTTGTCAGTGTAATGATGATTCAATAACGGAAACAGGCTTCTGTTTTCCTAATTGTGACAAGGGGGCGGAGAAGGAGCGGGGAATTCAGGTTTCCAGGGTGAATTTTTGTAACCGACTCCGTGGCGCTTGATAATAGGAGAGAATCGGTGTCTTGGGATGCGTTTCTGGGTTTGGGAAATCCATGGAATCCCCTGTTGCCACAAATACGAAATCAGCGCCTTAATTTTTCACTCTTCCGCTTTCTAAGTTTGAGTTGTCAAAGACCGCGAGTTGGACTCACATCTTGGTAGAAGGACCGACTAGCACAGGCTTCAATTCTTCCAAAGGGGAGAATTCAACTGGCCATCTTTGATGCGTAATTATGAGTTAACTTGAGTATACCTTCGAAGTTTTCTGTTGTTTTCCGGGTTTACTGAAGTAATGGTGCTAGTGTGCAGGATGGTTTCGGACATCCAACAAGGTTCCTTGTGCACCTAGTTAGTCGAGGTTCTTCTCCGCTTGTGAATGTCATTTCGTTAGAGGTGTACTGCTGCCTTATTTTAATGTCTTGGATTCAAGAACTCATCGGGGCTCGTCGATTCGCCTAAGACGCACGTTTTGAGGTAGCAAATTTTTAAGGAAACTTGTAAGTCCCAACTTTTGAAAGGTCATACTCTCCAATTAAAAAAAAAAAACGTTGGAAAGCCAAAAAGGATATTTTCTCACTGTGATAGAATATGACCAAGATAAGCTGTAAAGAACTCGAAAATGTATATCCAAAGTGAGTGCTGGACAGGACAACTAATGTACTTTTTCAAAATGAAGTTTGGCTGAAATAAAGCTTCAAATGCGGCTTCTGTACGCAAGACTTCAATGGTCGCAAGGTACACTCATGATCTGTTTGACCACGCACAGAGAATGTTGCAATTGTGGCAAAGGTGTCACAATCAACTTGCAGTTGATCTCATCAGTCGAACATATCAGTCACTAGAGTGAGAGGGCTTCTATATAAGAATCTCTATTCCTTGTTTATAAAGCCTGCTTAGACTTGAAGACTCGGGACCATATGCATTCTTACCGCTTCCCAGATTGTCACGTGGATCATCTAAAAGCTGGGCTTCAATTTCAGGGAGAGAAAAACACTTCTTCTAGATAGACCTACATTCTTCATTTCCATTCGAATTTGGGGCCCAGAAAGTTCGCATATTTTACTTAAGAAGCCAATGCATCTTCAGAGACTAGAGTGGAGTGCGGGATGGCGGCATTGAAGGGCTTTGAATAAGGGCAGGAAGCAAAGCATTAACGCTTTCATAAATCTTTGGCATTCACAGAAAGCAACTCTATAACACGCCAAACCCTCTAAATCCTAACAGTGAGGAGACAAAGCTTCTTTAAAGTTAGTCAAAACGGTACAGTTGGCTCAGGTTTTCCTGTGATTCGGGCTTGAGACACAGCTACTGCGATTTTCTTTTTGTTGGAGGTTGGGATACACTGCACTGGAGCGCTTAGACCCAAATACTGGTCCATTGTACTACCAGGCAGTAGCCTTCATTTGATGAAATTTCTTGGTTTTCCAAAGAAAGAAAGAAAGAAAGAAAGAGAGGCGCTTCTGTGATATAGAACTTAGTTTTTCACTTCCAACCAAATCAGCGCCAAACAGCCGCCACCTGATACAAGCAAAGGTGCTCTGAAGTGTCTTCACATCTCCACAGGTGTCGTAAAGGTTGACATCACTAAGCCCAAGTTGACTTAAATACTTAGCAAAGGTGCCGACAAGTCGTTTGCACTCTTTTGTGTCTAGAAATAACAGAAAAACCGCGGTTTTCGTGCTAACGTTCGGGAGCATACACTTGGTCATCCTGCAACCTCGAGAGTCACGCCATTTCTGGTTGTGCTGTCGGGAGACCCAACCATCGACGGAAGCCCAAACCAAAAATTCAGGTAGTCCCAAGGTAGGTTCGGGCTCTGTGAATGTCTCTTTTGAACCTTAAACGCTACAGCAATACTCCCTCCCTGGATATACAGGCTCAATCAGTAGACCAACGAACCAATTTATTGAAAGATTCACATATGCAGGCAGATACATGTTACTAGCCTTTGGCTAAACTGTCGCAGTCTGGTTTGATTATAAACCCAGGGGCCCACAGATTCACAAACATTCAGACCTACACGACAAAAAACAAGTCCACGAACGCCCTGACAGACAGATACATACATAGTTTCTCAAATTCACAAACCCACAAATTCACAGACCCACAAATGCACACACCAACCGACCAACTGACCCACAGACCTAAATGTCGACAGAACCACAGACCTTCAGAGTTAGAGACCTACAAACTCACAGAATTGAAGACCCACGAACCAAAAGAGCCACAGAGCCACAGAGCCACAGAGCCACAGAGCCACAGAGCCACATAGCCACAGAGACACAGAGCCAAAGAGTCCCAGAGCCACCGACCTGGGAACCCACAGAGCCGCAGAGCTAAAGAGCTACAGATCTACAGATCCACAGAGCCACAGAGCCACAGAGCCACAGAGCCACAGAGCCATAGAGCCACAGAGCTACAGAGCCACAGAGACACAGAGTCACAGAGACACAGAGTCACAGAGCCACAGAGCCACAGTGCCCCAGAGCCCCAGAGCCCCAGAGCCACGACCCAGGGACCTAGAGAGCCACAGACCCACAGAGCCACGGAGTCACAGAGTCACAGAGCCACAGAGCCACAGACCCACCGACACAGGGATCCACAGAGCCCCAGAGCCCCCGAGCGACAGAGCCCCAGAGCGACCGACCCAGGGAACCACAAACCCACAGAGCCACTGAGTTACAGAGCCACAGAGCCACGACCCAGGGACCTACAGAGCCACATACCCACAGAGCCACAGAGCCACAGATACACAGAGCCACAGAGCCACAGATCCACAGAGCCACAGAGCTACAGAGTGACAGAGTCACAGAGACACAGACACACAGAGCCACAGAGCCACAGAGCCACAGAGTCACAGAGTCACAGAGTCACAGAGTCACAGAGCCACAGAGCCACAGAGCCACAGACCCACAGACCCACAGACCCACAGACCCACAGAGCCACATAGCCTCTGATCCACCGACCCAGGGACCCACAGAGCCACCGACCCAGGTATCCACAGAGCCACATACCCACAGATCTACAAGCCCACTGGAGTCTTGTCAAATATCTGACGGGGGGGAGCAGTAGATGGGGGACCCTTTTCAGGAGATAGGGCGTAGGATTAGTTAAAATTTCAAAACCAGTCCGCAGAGAAAGGAACAAGCTAGAGTAGAACTTTCTAGATACTACTCTAAAATTGACAGTAAGCGAGTAGAATAAGTGCCAAAGACCTCAAAGACGGAAGGCTTCAGCGAAAGAGGATCGAAAGTCTCAAAATCAAGTTTACAAACAATGAAATCACATATTATGACAAGCTTCTTATGTGACGTATTAGCCGCCAGAGGTACAAGAAGGGACCACACTAAGGCAGATGCCGGGAGGGATATTTTTAAGGAAAGAACGAGGCTCGGACTTTTGTCAACAAGAGCCTCTGGAACATGTAAAACAAACCAGTGAACCACAATTTCAGGCGGTCCACTGAGACTCCGTACAGGAAGGGAACGAATGTGCTTTAGCAGCCACCCTTCAGTATCCGGCAGACATTAGTTAAAGGCTAGGTTAAAGGCAAGGATCTTTTGAGTGGAAGGTTGGAAGTAAGGCATGGTTGCAGACCACTCTGTCAATGCAGACAGATCCAACTGGCTCGCAGCTATCAAGTCTTGAAAGGAGAGTCGACAAACTTCCAACTGAACAAGTTCAAGCTAAAGTTTAGATCTGCCACAGCGTACAGAGTCACACGTGAAGTCGAAGTAATAGAGGAGAAAGCCCACGTCTTCACCCTTGAAACGAGCTCATATGCTTCAGTGCTTCAGCTAAGAGGCGATACATGCTTTCAAAGGCGGACAGACTTGGGAACGAGCTGCAGGGTGATCAAATCCAGTCTCCAGCCGACATGAAATACATGCTACATACTTTCAAAGGCGGACAGACTTGGGAATGAGCTGCTGGGTGATCTATTTCAGACTCAGGACCACAAGAAATCCAAGCTACATTCATGAGCTTCCAAATTAAGTTCGGAATGTCTACATACCATACGTAACAAGAGCGACAGTTCAGCCCCTCTTCCACTACGCAAATCACAACCCACCCCCAACTAAATCCAATTCAAAGCCCCAACGACTGTATCGTCACCCAGCAAGTCATCTTGTTTCGCGATTAAAAATCCATTTCAGCCGTCATCCCCCGCCGCGGCGCTCTTTTTCAATCCTTTCGACATTTTATCGCAGATGTCGCTGCCACAGCCGATTAGCTGACAGAGGAAATCATTCGTTTTTTCTCGCCACCCTCCACCGCAGAATAATCACACACAAGCCACAAATGACGCATTCACCAGCGCTCCAGAATATGAAACAGCGTTCAGGCTCAATAAGGGCGCGGCTATAAATTTAAATATATCCTCGCGTGTGTGCGAGTGTGAGTGAAGCCCACGTTTCAATTGTTGTGCGGCATCCAAGAGGACAGCATACATTTTAATGTGCTCGCAGTCAGAGGCCAACCAACGAAGAAGATACACTCTCAACAACAATCGCGCAGACATAGTGTGCAAGGAAGAAAGTTATTTATCATTCCCAAAGGGATGTCCTTTTTATCCTAGTCCGCCCCCACTCGCCCCCTCAAGCGGGGAGCGTGTTGCATACATTTGTTTCGATTTTTCTTCGCCGACACTGCCGCGCCGCCGTTGTTGTCGCCACTGCCGTCGCCGGTTGGCTAACGAGAATTTGATGATGCCGCGAGGAGGACTTTCGCTTCTTCCTTCGCCAACATTACGGTGCACCACATTGTGGATAGTGTGGCCGGGCGAAGGAATTACACTTGCGGAGTGTCTGTGCATTCAACCGGCGAACGGGATTCAATGTTGCAATATTGTGCTCGGCTGTCCGCATCCATTCCCTGGGGCAGGGATGAGCAGCGGAAAGTATTCCTAAACTTTGCTGTGCAGCAGTCCCTTGTGTCGCATATGGCGCGCGTCCCCGTCCCCGCAGAATGGAAAAGAAGGAAATAGTGGCAATCTTGTGTGAATAAGATTAATCTACGGCTAATATGGGATTCTTTTTATAATTTATTGCCAACAAGGCGCCTGGAGGGGCTGATGGGGTGGGGGACAGTAAGGATCGGTGTGGAGTCTCTGCGTGAGTCGTAGATAATTGAATTCCGATTTTCAATGTCGCCGAGAGCATGTCATGTGTCAGAGCGTGTGACTGGCAGTTCTCTAACCGGGGAGGTGTAAGAGAATCGATTTCTACCGGTGTTTGCTTCTTCGATTACCCCCGCTGACTGAGTGACTGCTCGGCTGGTTGCCTTCAAGGACACGTCGATCGATGTCATGCGAGCAGTCTAGACGTCTCGCATTCAAATTGCAACGTCAATCGTCTTGAGGGCATAATATTTCTAATGTTACGGTCTCAGGGGTGTCAGGGGAGGATGAGTCGGAATGTCTGGAGGGGGGGTGCTTTCAGTCATCAAAATCAATTCAGCGACGACTGTAATTGTGGGGGACGACTGGGGGCAGGTAATGTGTGGACAGAAGAGTGTGACAAGGCTTAGGTGGTTCAAGGATCATGGCCGTTGGGAATGTGGAACAAAAGCCAGAAGGATAGGGTAGCGGCTGTTCAGTTATTTCAAGGATCAAGGCTGTTGAGCTTCAAGCAATCCTTGAAAAGGGGCGTAAGACAGAAGAGAAGGTACAGGGATCAAGGCCATTGGGAATGGAACAAAAGACAGAAGGATAGGGTTGCGGTCGTTCAGTTGTTTCAAGGATCAAGGCTGTTGAGCTTCAAGCAATCCTCGAAAAGTGGCGCAAGACAGAAGAGAAGAAATAGCTGCTGGTGGTTCAAGGATCAAGGCCGTTGGGAATGGAACAAAAGACAGAAGGATAGGGTTGCGGCCGTTCAGTTGTTTCAGTTTCAAGGATCAAGGCTGTTGAGCTTCAAGCAATCCTTGAAAAGGGGCGTAAGACAGAAGGGAAGAAAAAGCTGCTGGTGGTTCAAGGATCAATGTCGTTGTTAATGGAACAAAAGAGAGAAGGATAGGGTTGCGGTCGTTCAGTTGTTTCAAGGATCAAGGCTGTTGAGCTTCAAGCAATCCTGGAAAAGGGGCGTATGACAGAAAGGAAGAAAAAGCTGGTGGTGGTTCAAGGATCAAGGCCGTTGGGAATGTGGAACAAAAGACAGAAGGATAGGGTTAAAGGATCAAGGTCCTCAAGCCTGAGGAATACGGATAATGGGACATAAGACAGAAGTGTAGGCAAGCAGAGGAGGCATGGGCCTGCCTGATCAAATGTCTTCGGATACAACGTTTAAGATGGCTTGGCCACGTCGAGCGTATGGACCCCACTGCTCCGGCCCAAAAAGTCATCCAGTCAGAGTCATTGAGACAACGCAACAGAGGGCGGCCTAGTCTAAAGTGGCGCAGAGAAGAGGAAGGACCTCTTGGAGTGCGCAACTGGAGGCAGCTAGTGAAAGATCGTGCTGGCGGGAGGAGCATGTTGGTTGAGTTCCAGAGCCACCCCGGACTCTAACACAAGAAGAAGAAGAAGAAGTAGGCAAGAAGAAACAGGCCGCTCGTCAGCCAACTGAGCTCCGGTTTGCAGTTTCTTAGTCCACTACTGCCGCAATCGATGTTAACGTCTTATGAAGAGAAGCAGGGTTGTATCGTGCTGTCATATGGGTCATCGCAGAGAGTCAGACGTTCAATTCCCAATTCAATCCCCGCCTCGCCGCCAATCTTAGAAGGATCGAAAATCAGACTCATTCCTGGCCCCAGAAATCCTGAAATTCTCAATTTCAAGTTTGCTGTTTTCGACTTAGGATTCATCTGAAAGAATCTTCTTGTCACAGCAAAGGCCAAACAATTGGGTGAACCCTCAGCATCCCACTTTTCAACTGATCGCATCATCAATCAACTCCTTCAGGTGAAACACTGGAAACCTCTTCATTTTCAACAAACACTGAATGGGAGGTGGTTGGGTCCGTCTTCCATTTAGTGTTAAAAAGTTTCTGCTTCGTTGGACTACCTCCTGCGCCACACAGGCTGCGCATAAATCACACGATCCTTTCGGAGGGACGGTGTGAACAAAAAAACCAACAGCAAACGCATAAAACTCACATTACCATCCAATTTGCAGGCAGCAGCCCCAACTCCGAGCCTCATCGCACACCGCAGGATACTTTATTGAACTTCCAGCCCAGACACCATCGCCAACGCAAACGCACACCGCTTTATTTATTACTTCGCAAGAAGACCTTCGCTTCTCCTTCACCCCACCAACTCTCCTCCCCTGCTCATCTGTGCCCCTGCCCATCTGCTCCCCTCGGCCGCCCGTAAATATGCGAAAAACGTTTAAA
Organism: Eristalinus aeneus; assembly: GCA_955652365.1. Lineage (NCBI taxonomy): Eukaryota > Metazoa > Arthropoda > Insecta > Diptera > Syrphidae > Eristalinus > Eristalinus aeneus. Next base: position 96,144,815 of record OY019131.1, read on the forward strand.
CGCAATAACTCTGCGATTTGCGCACGGACCGTGCCAGGTCCTGCTGAGATGTCCGCCCACCGCGCTGCGATCGGAGCAACCCTCGCCAGAAGCACAAATCTTTTTATAGTTTTTGATTACATTTGCGTGAACCACCCCGTTGGCGTGCTGCGGCCTGCCCGCTGGAGCCGTCAGAGCCCGTCACAGCTTGGCATAGTTTAAAGACAATTTGTTCGCGCTCAGGTCGAGGATGAGGGTTAAATTCGTCCCTCCGTCTATCCGTTTTATTTTCAATCGGTTATCGATAACTTATAAGGATATCAATTGAGTTTCGCTTATTCCACTTATTTGAGGTGGCATCGGCGTCTTTGCGCGTCGCCGACGCTGGCACCATCACGGTCGTTGTCATCGTCATCGTTAGCGTTGCTTTGCCGCTCTGCTTCTGCTGCTGGGGCTGGCTGGTGGGGTTGTATAGTGTTTCATTCTTTGCCTGCATCTCTGTTGGGCGCCATTTTGTGTGCGCGGGTAGTCGATTTCATTTCTTTCTCTCACTTTGCGCTGTCATTCTTTATTTTTATCCGGCTCCCCCTAGCCCGTCACCCGTTCACCGTTCCGACGCATATCAGACAAATAAATTTCAAGAATTTTCATTTTATTGAAAACGATTTGAGGGGGTGGGATGGGGGGAGGGAGTGGAGTGGGGTGGGAAAAATTCCAAACGCAACGGCAGTGGCACCTAAACGTATGTGAAGTTGGCCGGTGGCACGGGGTTGATGATGGTGCCGCCAACTGGCGAATTCGAATGAAAACGCTACTCTGCCGAAGTGGTCCCCGACCAATTGTTGGCGCGTATGCACCACACACACACACACACGCCCACACCGAGAGGCGCTCGTGCAGCAAACGTTCTTGAGTTTTGAAATAATTGTAAATACAAGGAACTGTGTGCGAGCGCTGAATGGTTTCCCTTCGTTGGCGGAGGCAGCCAGTCAGACAGTCAGACATTTCGAAAGACAGCACAAGTGCTTAGCGCCCAGGACCAAGCTTCCAGTGTGGCAGTGTCAGTGGCAACCACTGCTCTCTGCTCTGCCCTGCTCTACTGCCTGGGTGTATAATATTCATGGCGGATGTTGTAATAAAAAGGATTCCGCTGAGTGTGCCGTTATTTTGCATTCAATGGCAGGATTGCTTTCAATTCGACATAAATAGAATTATTTTTGTGAGTCCTGTTCGTCGTTTGATTTGTTTTTTTTTCTTTCCCGAGCAGCGTGGCTGTGTGTGTGCATAAGGGCAGGAGTTTGTCTGCAGCATCGGTCTTGGCTTACAGTTGAGAGCGTGCTACTGTCTTCAAGTGCGGGTTTTTTTATGTGATTCCGTTTTATTTTTATTCATTTTTAAATAATTTATTTCGATTTGCGCGCATTTTCAGTTCTCAGTTTTGTCGGAATGGTGGCGCGCATAAAATCGTCGGAGGAAAACATCGCCATCAAGGATTTTATCGGTGGCGCGGCGCAAGCACCGGCATGACGACGGGGCGATGATGGTGATGGTGATTTTCATGGAATCGAACATCTTAGCCAGAGAGACAAGGGAATCGATTTTAATTTTTTCGATGCAGCAGTTAAGGGCTGCCGCATGCCGCTCCACGGAATGACGGTTGATGCTGTAAATTCGGGCTACAAATAGCAATGCGGTCTTAATTTTTGTGAGTCGATCGCTGACTGCTGATGGGGTGGCTGGGAGAGGGCGGCTGGGAGAGAGCGGCTGGGAAGGGGCGGCTGGGAGAGGGCGTCGGTAATGTGGGTCGTTTCGCATGAATTTGGAATGGGCGTACAAAATTTGGGACTTTGTGGAGGTCTTGAAAGCTGTTCCTTGGCTTTGTCTTATATATGTTGAGAAGTCCTTAACTGCCATTGTTCTTTCTGTTAAGCAATGTTGTATCAATTGGGGCCTTAGTCTGTTGCGGTGGCCTATTGGGTGGCAGTGGTCCGACCTCACTTTGTACCCCAGTTTCATCGATCCCGAAAATTGGTCTTCACCTCTTACTCTCATTCACCAATTGATCCCTGAACTTAAGGCTTAGCCTTCCTTCAGTTTTGGCAACAGCATAGAGACTAAAGAATCTCCGTTCCTCCGTGAAGATTGCCATTCCCCTAACATGTGGGTTGGAGGCTAAGTTATGACGTTTAAGTCCGGAAAAAAGCACGATTTGCAGCGGGAGGGGCAATCTGCCTCCTTTAAAACCCTTCTTTGTATCGCCATAGAATTTTAAATAGCTGCTCAAAATACAAAACGTCCACGTATATCAAAGGAAAAATTTAGGAAGGAACAGATAAGGGCGGGGCACGCTGCCCCCTTGAAACCCCTCTAGTTGGGTTCAATGTAGAGTTTGAAGGAGGTGTTTGTTTGGGATGATGCAAATCGCTACAATTTAAATTTTTCATAATTTTATAAAATTTGGGAGTTTTGGTCCTTTTCGAGATTTCGTATATTTTGGTCTTTGGAATTTTAGGTGTCTTTACTAAACTCATGTAAGCCATTAACTCGTAGTCGTTGGCCCTTCCTCTTGGGACTTGACTCACTCTAGAGCCTGTCATATGTAACAGCCTTAGCCAGTGGAAATAAGAGCTAAGCGGAAGAAAATCGGCCGCCTAAACTGCAGTTATACACAAATTTTGGTTTGTACTTCGACTGTAGGTATAAGTTCTGGCAACCGGTCTTGCGTTCTCTTTCCACAGTCGAAAGTTATATGGATCCATGGTTTGAGGGAGACTTTGACGATCCTTATATTCCTCTGTCGAGAGGCTTGAAAACGCCTTTAAGAAGCTCTTTAATCAACACTTCAGGGTTGCTGAGTCTGAAGTGTTGACTAAAAAGCTTCTCAATGGCGTTTTCAAGCCTCTCGACAGAGTATCATTAGGATCGTCACAGTGTCCCTCAAGCCAGGAACCTTGTCAGGTACTCAAAGGGCAGAAATGAACATCGAACAGTGATGTCCTTGTAAGGGGATTTGCTCATAGGAGTCATAACTGATGAAGGATCAGAGATTATTTTTACGACATCGAAACCAGAGTAAATCCTTCCAAAATAACAGCCCAGGAGAGCCAAGACCAAAGAAAAAGAACTTCATTCCATGAAATGTGAACCGTGACGCTGTGCATTATAAGTTCTCACCACATGGACGTGTGGTCAGCAAGGAGCATGATCCTGAAGTTATGTACCGCTTGCGAGAAGCAATATGAAGAAATCGTTCGGAATTGTGGAAAAACAATTGATGGCTTTAACGTCACGATAATGCACCTGCTCACTCGTTGTCGCTTGTTTGTAAGTTTTTTTGCGATAACCAACACCATAACCATGTCTCAGTCACAGACATGGTCCTCTGCGACTTCTGCTTGTTCCCAAGATTGAAGAGACAACACAGGAGCATACCAAAAAAGGGATATTAGAACTGCTTTAAGGGTAGGAAAAAACACACTGGTACAAGTGTATAACATTTCTCCTCTAAGTCGAGGTTAATAACTTCAATAATTGTCGGCGCGACAGTTCACAGGGGGACCTGGGCCTAGCTTGCTGATAAACTACTCATGTAGTGCGCGCTACTGTTCTCTCACGATTAAAAGGGACCTACAATCTGTTGCCGACTCCGAACAGTGAAATTTGAGAAGCGTTTTTTAAAACAGTTATTACTCTTTGGGTGTTTTCAGGAGCTCGAGGTCTTTGGAAAATGGGAGCTGCTAAGTTCGGAAATCAAGTCTTGGACCTTCGGTGTGTGTAATTTGCATTCTACCCACTGAGTAACGGCTGCCATAACTCCTCACATTCAAGACTCAGAAAATCTCCTCCCCAATCTTGACTTCAGTAACTCCTTCTATACCTATTAGTATACCAAAGGAATGTGGGATGATGCTAGCTTCTACTTCTTCTTGTGGCGCTGCAATCTGGGGAAGACCTGAGCATCAACCAACATGCCTCTGTAGCCAGCACGATAGTTCGCTAGCTGCCTCCAATTACAAGCTACATGTTGGTTGAGGTCCTTCTCCACTTGTGTGCGCCACCTTAGCCTAGGCTATCCTTTGTTGCGCTGTCCCAATGACTGATATTCGAAGACTTTTTGGGCCAGAGCAGTGGGGTCCATACGCTCTACATAGACTAGCCATTCTAAGCGTTGTATCCGAAGACGCTTGCTTAGGCGCATGGCGCTGTACAGCCCCTAGAGTTCGTCGTTTAATCTTCTCCCCCAGATGCCATTAACGCAAATAGGACCAAAAAACTCACGCAAAACTGTTCACTTAAAAAGGCTAAGGGCTAACTCATCTGCTTTTAGTAACGTCCAGATTTCCCGCCATTCTTGCTACATACCTTCAATGAGTGTTGGATGGAGAGGAAAGTCCCAAAAGTGATGGATAATGTTGTGTCAAAAAAGTATTAAAAAAACACCGACATTATGTGCGTCAATTCCTACGCCAAAGATCATTGGTTCGGTTCCAGGACTAAATACCTTCCATTTCTTTCACAGAACTGCCTCCCTCTTTCGTGTTGTTCACAAGACTCCAGGAGATCTTAGTGTAAAGCAAAAGCTTTCTAAATTTCGCTGATCGGAGTTGACAATAAACTGTAGGTTTCCTCCACTCAAGAGAGAAGAATACTAAGCACGACAAGAGTTCTCCATGAAGAAGCTTTTAAGGCCTAAGTTCAAAGTCCTGAATTCTAAGTCCTGAATTCTAAGTCCTGAATTCTAAGAAACCACTGAAGGCAAAATCTCAAACTTCTCTAGGCAAGAATAGTCAGACTGTTGGGTACCCTTACTGGGCGCTGTTTTTGTAATTTTCTAAAACCTTTCGCTTCTTAAAGTTCAGCTGTCAAATGGAGTGTAAATCGCTTGAAATTTTGTACAAGTCCCTTCTTCTGTTATTCACCCTTCTGTCTCCATAAAGCCCATCTCTGAAGTGAATGTCCAACCTCCATGATTTTGCATGAATAACGTTCAATTTTCACCCCTCCGCAGTGAGAAATGAAAACTCTCAAGCACACAGAGTTGAAGGATGCTCCTCTCTGGTTACAGCAAAGTCCACCTCTCAAATGAATGTCCTTGCCACACCCGCCCATTGCACTGCTGCCGAGGCTCGGCAACACAATGCCCAGCCGGGGCCATAATTTACATGTTTATGTGCTCTCCTGCAGATGAAAGCATGAGTCAGCCTCCTGGAGTCGAACAGTTTCCAATTTTTCCCGGTCTCCTTCGACACTCAATCGGATTGTCATCGGCCCTTGCATGCACTTCAAGGGCCTCCACCGACAACTCAGCATGTTGTCCCGTCCCCTGGAATGTGTCGCATTCTCAAGAAAATTCGTTTCTTTCACCGGAAGACAGACGACGCGACTGGAGTCTACCCCACACCGACTCCTGCCCGGCCACAGGCGCACTCAGGAAGGACACACCATGTCATCTATCGCTTAGGGATTATTTATTTCAACGTTTCTTGAATTTATAATCCTTTACGTTGATTTACTCGTCTTCGGGAGGGGTGCTGCGCTAATCCTATTCGCCGTCGTCGTCGTCGCCATTACTGCTGCTGCTGCTGCTGCTTGTCAACAGGAAGTCAACATAGTCTCGAACATCGTCCTTGCGCCCAGTGCAGTATGTTAAACATCACGTGACTGACATTGTATTATTCCTGAGCTGTGTGTTATCCCCCACCCAATGGCACCGCCACAGTCGTCGTCGTGGCGTGATTTGGGTTTGGTTAGCGCGCGACCAAGTCCATAAATAACTGTCGCCCATGTGTCACAAGGTAAGAAACATGATTGTGGCAGTCACAGAGCCCCCGGCCGCATATCGTGACACAAGTCAAGAGACAGCTTTCCAAACATCAACGAAAAACGGGTTAAGGGGCTGCGCCGCGGAGGAAACCAAGAACAAAAATCAAAAAGCAAAGAAAACTCCGCCAGCGGCGAAGTTAAGCGGCCGTGAAAATCAGGACATGAGAAGTTTATTGTTGCAGCAACCAGTGCGGCAGCATCGCGCTGCGCCCCAGTTTTTCGGGGATCCCGAGGTTTGATTAATGATGAGAGAAGCTCTTCCGCGTTTGTTTCGTTGTTGTTTGCTTTGTGTCCCGGGGACAGGCTCGCCGAGGGGTGCGGACCATTCAGGGGGTGGATGATTAATTGCATAGCCAGCCAAGTTAATTCCTTGTGCCATTTTTAATCATACGCCATTTTAAAGTCCCAATGCTGGCTTTGCAGTTGCTCGCGTCGTGCTGTGACCGGAGGGAGCCGAGCGGGGAGCGATGATAATGATGTAGCGCAAGCAAGGCGATGGTAAATGAAATGATTAAGTGTTAAGAGTTGCATAAGTAATTTTTCATTATGTGCTCGTAATTTGTCTGAATGTAGTGAGCCATGCAATGCTGGTCGATGCGAGGCGAGGGTGGGGGTGGGAGTGCAATTTGTTAGCGGATTTATTGTTTTTATGTTCATTTTCGGGGGTTGAATGGACTTGGACGTGAAATGATTTTTACCTTATTTGTCAGACAGACAGACAAATGTCTGCTGTAATGCGAATAGAGTTGCAGTGTAGAATTAGGGTGGCTGTGTGCGCGTCGATGGCTTCTTTCGGGGTAATTTATCATCAGCGGGTGATAGCTGGTGAGTTGATGAGGAAACGACTGAGCGGTAGTTTTGGGGTCGGGAGTGAGTGAATTTTAATGTCAGTCTGACGACGGGATCGTGGAGTGGCTAACTGGAGGATGCTGGCGAAGGGGTTGTACTCCAACGAGATTTGTAAGGTTCTCGATTTTTGGTAACGACTCATGGCAGTGTTCAGGGGTCGTTGAAGTGTAGGGGTTTCTCTGTTATTTGCGGACGTCCTTTGTGACACTAGTTTTCACTTAGTTTTGAGGCACATTGAACGAATTGGGGAAAGCACTGAGAATCAGCGATGGACGAAGAAAGGGATGAGGGTGATGGAGCTATGAAGAACTATGGGACAGGAGTGGATATGCAACCTAAGTCCGTCTAGGCGCTGAGTTAGGGGAAGTCAGTTCTGGTTTCATTTCGTAAGACTCGCATTTCTTCCCCTGTGTTCTGTTTTTCCTGGTTCCCTAATTTTCATTGTCAGCGAATGTCTCATCATTCAAGTGACAAGTGCTCATACATGCAGCATTCTCAAGGACGCAAGGCAGAAGGCACTTAAAAGAGGTCTTTGATAACCATCGCGATATTCTATGACAGCGTCCTTCTTGTTCAACGTTTCCTTCTCCTTTTCAAGACGGCCACTCCAGGACATGAAGATTTTTCATCATTTGAACTTAGTGAAAGCAGCCATTGGAAAATAAAATTTTTAGAAATTCCAAAATACAGTGGCTCAAGACTTTCTTGTGACAGAAAAAAAAAACAACATTTTGTAAGTTTTTTGTTCTTTCTCTGGTCCGAGCGTATGTTTCATGGTTAAAGCTCTATCGACCTAACTTTGTGTTTGTTTGCTGCATGGAGATCCCACATTTATTCTAAATTATACTTCTTAAGACTTCTTTGTTGCACGGAAATTGAAGCGTGCTTGCAAAGTGGTGGAGTTTGTGCGTCTAGTCACAGAAAGCTGTCGGTGTCGCGCCAATTCGTGATGTGGCGCCAAAAGTTTTTACCAAAAGATGACCTGTGGGTGTGACTAGTACGAGAGGCTTCATTTTTCACTCTACATTTCGAAAAAAAGAGTCCTCCACTCTGAGCCAGGCGTGTTTGGGAAAGCCTCTGTGCAGCCGAGACAAGCTTCTGTTCTTTGAAGTTTGGTGAAAGCAGCAGTCACGTATTTGCGCGAAAGCTCGTTCCACCAAACGGCTGGTGCATATGGAACAAGAGGTCTTATCATAGGCGTATAGATCCATAAGGATCTTTTTGGTGACCGGCCCCAGGTTTTGTCCAAAAATCCCTCACACTGCCAGAAGACTGATAGCGCCTTGGAGGTTTTCATCTCTATGTGTGTTTCCAAAGAAGTTGTTTTATCCAGGATAACACCTAGATATATGGCTTCATTGGAAAGTGAAATAATGACACCTTTAAGCACTTGTTGAGTCAGACCAGTCAGATTCCTCCTTCTCGTGAACAGAACAACCTCCGTTTTAAGAGGTACGAAGGTTGCCTTTTATATTTCGGGATTGGGCAACCCTAGTGTTGCAATCTGGCAACTGCCAGCTCTATCATAAAGTTTGACACTTCTGAGGTTATACGTACTCAGAACGTTTTGCCATACGTGCGCTATTTGTGTTGTTTACAGAAACTTAAGGTTCATCTCGCATAAAAAATGGAATCAAATCGTGAAATTTTTTACAACTTTTAACTCAACAACAGTGCATCGATGAACTGAATTCAATTGTTGGCGATGAAGCTCCATCAAGGACCAGCGTTTATCGATGGTATGGTGAACTCAACCGAGGCCCTAATTCACTCCAAGACGTATTTCGTGAAGGTCATCCAAAATCAGTTGTTGCTCCGGAAACCATTGATGCTGTGCGCCAACTGATATTGCAAGTACGTCATGTGCCTCTGCGGTAAGCCAGTAGATCCATGTTTTGCCAGTGGCCATGAGGTTGATGTAGAATTTGTCTCTGTTTGCCTTTAAACAACGCCAGAATCTGCTCTAAAATGTCCTGACGTTTGTCCGGAGTGAAAAAACGCGGTCTTCGAGCAGGATATGACCTCAAGCAACTCTGGGTCCTTCAACCGGAAGTTGAACAACAATTGTAACCCTTAACATCATAGTGTTTCTTTCTACGAAGAAGCTCCTCAAACATCGCCGGCAGGAGTCGGCAATAGTCCGTACTTCTTCTCGTAATAGAACAGTAGCGCGCACAACACACAGCACAAAATGTGCCTTTCATATTTCGGAATTGGGCAACTCTAGTTTTGCAATCTGGGAACTTCCTACACGTTACTCAGAACGTTTTGACGTACGAGCGCTATTTGTGTTGTTTACCGAAACTGAAAAGATTCCTCTCGCCCAAGAAATGGAATTAAATCGTGAAAAATTTCATGCGATTATTTTTTTACAACTTTCGACGTGGATTAACTCAACAACAGTGCATCGATGAACTGAATTCAATTTTTGGCGATGAAGCTCCATCAAGGACCAGTGTTTGTCGATGGTATGGTGAATTCAACCGAGGTCGTAATTCACTCCAAGACGAATTTCGTGAAGGTCATCCAAAATCAGTTGTTGCTCCGGAAACCATTGATGCTGTGCGCCAACTGATATTGCAAGACCTATCGTGAGATTAAGGCAATCTTAGGCATTAGTGGGACCAGCATACATTCAATATTGCATGAACATTTGACCGTCAAACAAATTTGTTCGCGTTGGATCCCACACAATTTGTCAATCGCTCAAAAAAGACTCGTGTCGATTGGTCGAAAGAAATGCTTCAATCTTCAATACGATCGCGGTGCTTCGAAACACGTCTAGGACATCGCGGGTTGTGAATCCGCAGGGTTGCGAATCGTGGATTTACACGTATGAGGCCGAAAGTAAACAGCAGTCGACTGTATGGGTGTTTTAAATTGAGCTAAATCCAACAAAAGTTGCTCGCGCACGAAGCACTTCCAAGCCTGTGCTGTCGCCTGTTCTTTCGGAAACACATGTCGCAACCGTTCCACTAGAAAAAAACAGAACAATCAATTCTGAGTGGTACACAACCATTCGTTTGCCAGTTGCCTTCCAAGAAATCAGGAAATCCAACCACCGAAGACGGATCACTCTTCACGACGACAAGGCGAGCTCTCACACATCGGCTCAAAAAACTGCATTTTTGAGCACTCAGAACATCGAATTAATGAGTCATCCTTCGTATAGTCCTGACTTTATTTTCTCTATACTTCTTTTTATTCCCGTACGTAAAAAATCAAATGAGAGGTCACCGGTTTTCGACACCTGAAGAAGCGGTTGATGTGTTCAGAATGCATGTTGTGGAGATACCTCAAACAGAGTGGCAAAAGTGCTTCGAAAATTGATTTAAGCGCATGCAAAAGCGTATAGATCTTAATGGGGAATCTTTTGAAAAACAATGAAGCTATTTGCGATGATTAATATTTGTTTTTGTTCTCTAATCGCGAAATATAAAAGGCAACCCTCGTACACCAGTTATCGATCATGACGAGGGGTGCTTGCACAAACGGGCGCAAGGCATGGACCGGTAACCAGTGAGACTACATCATCCGCATAGGCCTGGGCGTAGGTTCTTTATCCATTCAAGACGGCAAGCAAAGGATTGCTAGTCGATCACACCATAGGAGAGGTGACAGGACGCCACCTTGTGGGCAGCCCCCGTTAGCCACGACGTTACAAACTGATCACACTCCGCCTCCGCGATTATAGTTTTATTCATTAGCATTGCTTTTATCCCTCCCCCCCAACACCAATGATTCTATACGCCACTCTGGCCGAGTTGCACATGCCATCAAAAGTCGCATTGTTGGGAGCACCCTCTATAATAATAATAATTGTTGGCACTACAGTCCAAAGGGGGACCAAGGTCTAGCTTGCTCACCAACTACTCTTGTTGTGCGCGCTTCTGTTTTCTCACGAGTAGAAGGTACCTACAGTTTTTTTCCGACTCCGAACGGCGAAATTTGAGAAGCTTTCTTAGACAGTTATTACTCTTTGAGTGTTGTCGGGAGCTCGAAAGAGGTGGTGCCGTGAAAAATTCGAAAAATTGGTGTTGAGCTGGGAGTCGAACCTAACCCCTTCGGCGTGTGAGCGTCGCACTCTACTCACTACGCCACGGCGGCCACCCTCTAGGTCGATGCAAATGCACAGTGCGCATTTGTTCCTGTCAAGTGCACGTTCAATTCTGCCGACGAGATTTTGAAGCGCAGTCTTGCAAGTTAAGAATCTGGAAGGATCATTTCCGCAGACATCTTAACGGCTATGACGGCCGAAACCCCGCTGTTAGGCAGAATGTTCCACTCAATTTGGAAAATGACAGACAAGAATTCCGTCCCCCCGACTTAGACGAGGTGAAGATAGTAATATCCAAGCTGAAGTCGAACAAAGCTGCTGGAGCGGACGGACTGTCTATGTCTGTCCAAAACTATTTAAAGCAGCTGGAGATGACCTGGTTGGGCGCATACACCAGCTCATCTGTAAGATATGATCGGGGAAAAGCATGCCCCATGAGTAGAATCTCAGCGTCGTTTGCCCATTTCACAAGAAAGGAGACCCCTCTGACTGCATCAACCACCGAGGGATTAGTCCCCTCAACAGTGCATACAAGATCTTCTCTGCCGTAATGTGTGGGCGTCTGAAACCGTTTGTCCATGACATGACAGGTCCCTATCAGTGTGATTTCAGACTAGAAAAGTTCACTATAGACCAAATCTTCACATTACGGCAGATCCTGGAAAAGACCCAAGAAATGCAAATCGACACCCACCACCTATTCGTCGATTTCAAATCCGCCTATGACAGTGTGCATAGAGACGAGCTATACAGTGCCATGTCTAGATTTGGCATTCCTACCAAACTCTTCAGGTTGTGTAGGATGACGATGGAGAACTCTCGCTACTTCGTCAAGGTCGGCAACGAACTCACCGAGACCTTCAATGTCTAAAAAGCTTTTAGACAGGTAGACGCACTGTCATGTGACTTCTTTAACATCATCCTCGAGAAGATCGTGCGTAACTCACAAGTCAACACCACATCCATGATCTTTCAGAAGTCAGTTCAATTACTAGCTTATGCTGTTGACATTGACCTAATTGGACAAATTAGTGTGACGTTCAATGAGGCGTTTGTTGGCATTGAAGCGGAAGCGGCTGAAATGGGTCTGGCGGTAAATGAGGGCAAGGCTATTGCCTTCTGCCTTTTGCCTTCTACCTTTTGCCTTCTGGTTTTTGCCTTTTGCCTTCTGGCTTTTGCCTTCTGGCTTTTGCCTTCTGCCCTTTACTTTCTGACTTTTGCCGTCTACATTTTGCCTTCTGCCTTTTGCTTTCTGCCTTTTGCCTTCTGCCTTTTGCTTTCTGACTTTTGCCTTCTGCCTTTTGCCTTCTGCCTTTTGCTTTCTGACTTTTGCCTTCTGCCTTTTGCTTTCTGACTTTTGCCTTCTACCTTTTGCCTTCTGGCACTTGCCTTCTGCCTTTTGGCTTCTGGCTTTTGCCTTCTGGCTTTTGCCTTCTGGCTTTTGCCTTCTGGCTTTTGCCTTCTGCCTTTTGCTTTCTGACTTTTGCCTTCTGCCTTTTGCTTTCTGACTTTTGCCTTCTACCTTTTGCCTTCTGGCACTTGCCTTGTGCCTTTTGCCTTCTGCTTTTGCCTTTTACCTTTTGCCTTTTACCTCTCGCCTTCTGGCTTTTGACTTCTGCCTTTTGCCTTCAGCCTTTTGGACATTTGCTCAAAATTGATTTCGTTTTTCATTCCATCTCCTCGCCCGCTCACTTGTTCCACGCATTCTTCTGCCTTCGATCCCGTAAGCTTCAGGGTTAAGGGTGTTGTCTTGCAAGTATCCTTTCAAGCTTCTGATAAACGATATCGCGGGTCTTTGTGTGTAGTTTCTGAGACGCTTTTTGAGAACGTTTTCCGGTGTCTTATGCCTACCGCCCATAATCTTGAAAATCTTGGAGAAATAGTTTTTGCTGTTAACTCCCATAATCCCCTGACATCCACGAGCAGACATTGTCTCAATTATACGGGTCTGTGATGACCGTCTGTAAACGCTTGAGTGCCACTCAGATTGATCCTCCTCAAAACCCCCTCCCCCTCCCTAGACCACCGTTAAACAGATATTCCATCAAAAATAAGAAAACCCCACAAGTTCTTGCTCAAATACACAAAACTTTTCTGGCCCTTAATTCAACCGCATTGTAATCATACACTGCGCCAGCTGCATGGCGCAATCACATCGCTCTCCAGCATCAACTTGCTCCTTGCACCTCACAAGTTTGTCGCGCACAAACCGCATCTTTTCATTACCAGCGAATTTCTCGTCGTTCACCTGGCAATCGCTTATGTAGCCAGAATGCTCAAGGAGGCAAGCCAGAAAGCACCTCATCTCGGCATTTCGTCCGCCGTTCCGGACTTCTCCTCGCTCTAGGGCGTCTTCCAGCTCGGCCAGGGTTAAATTTTCCTCCTCAAGGCAGCCGCTCTGGAGGATGAAGTCAGTTCGCCATTTGATCTTAGGGAAGGCAGCCTGCGAAGGGAAAATTTACTTAAATTTGGACAGTGAACGGTACCGTAATGTGCTCACCTGAGCCAGGGCAATGCACATGACGAGGACTATGCTGCTTGTTTTCTGCTTCATGGCGGTAGGTTGGGAACTTCGGGAGTGATTGTCATTCCCCTGGTCAGAGAGAATGTTTTATAGAGAGAGTCTAGATGCAATCAGCGAACTTTTTGTTTCATGCTCACATGCATGGCCACTCAGAACAATGGGGAAACGGTTTTTGCTCGGACGCATACTATGCTATCGGTGTCACAAGTCACGTGTCAACGGGCGTGATCGGGCGATGATGAGTCTGTAGGGGGAGTGACATATTCGAGTGCTGTGTTGTAAAATTAAGGAACTTTTGAAGTCGGAATGGCCCGAGAGCTTCTATTCGAACAATACGATGTTTTGAGAGAAAAGTAGCTTGTCGCTAGGTAATGCTTATGTAATGGGTGTTTTTCTTAGAGGTAAGTAACTTTGATGAGAACTTGTTTGTTCTTATAGATGGTTTGACATTTAATTTGTTGGAAAGATGATGTTTTGGCATTGCAAGGTATGTATTTTTTATATCACATAACGGCCACGCCTGTGTGGGAAGGGGTCTAGTCGAAAGATCCATATTTCGATATATTTTTCAACTACTGCGGGTGTATACCGGCAATGACGCAGCGAATGTTGGCCTCCTTGTGGTCTTTCATTTCGGATTTATCAGTATGAACTAACAAACTCGCATATTCTTACAACAAATAGTCTAGCGGCGTTAAGAAAGACACTCTTGGAGGTCATTTTACGGGTTCATGAAGATGCTACGTAGTCGTAAAAGTCAGAAATCGCACGCAAAACTTTTCTCTCGAAAAGACTAAGGGCTTCTTCATCCGCCTTTGGTAACGTCCAGGTTTCCGCGCCATGGTGTAGGACTGGGATGATCAAGCTGATGTATAAAGCGAGCTTAGTCCTTCGAGAGAGGGATTTATTATTCAATTTCCAACAGCAATTGGCAAGAGTGTTTCTGCGTTTGATTTCGGTACTGGTGTTGTTGTCCCTATTTACCGTGGAGCCGCGTTAGACGAAATCCTTGACTACTCGAATGTTCTGCTTCCACATGTGACACGTCTCGGTCAGACGTCGCTTTTGTGTGTCTTTTCTTGACAACAGCACGTATTTTGTTTTGGCCTCATTAGCCATCAGACCCACTTTTTGCGCTTCTGCCTTAATGCCGGCATACGCCTCATTTTTTTTTTATCATTTTTTTTTATTTTTATTTACCATAATTCAGTTTCTTACATGCTAGACGAAAATACTTAAAACTAGCTTACCAAAGTAATCTACTGATCTTAATTCTAACTTACTGACTCTTCATGAGTACTCTAAGCTAATCTAGGGTTTTGTTTTTTGCCTTTCGGCTTCATGTGTTATTGTATTATTTTAATAAGTTCTTAAACCTACATATATATATTAAATGAATTAATCCAAGAAAATTGTAAAAACTCGGATTTACATTTTTTATTCTTAAATTAACTTATTAAACTATTTAACCTAATTACATACCTAAAAATGTTTTTACACCTAAACTTATGTCTATATACAATTATATAGACCTAAACTTAACTCTATTTAACTATAAATGATCTATAAATGATCTATAAATGATCTTAACTATGTCCGTATAGCTATACGGACGCGTGCATCAGGGCGTATGTGTTAATCATATGCTTGACATATATATCCAATACGCCGTGGTGCACCTTTTTTTTCATGTTTATGTTATTTTTGTTTTTTTTTTATATTTTTTTTGTTGTTTTTTTTTGCAGATATTGCTCTGTTGCCGGCCGAAATCGCTCTACTGAAACGTAGGAGTTCCTCGTGGCTGCGAGCGACGTTCGGCTCGTATTGAAGTCGGCTTTCCACTGTTCGGCGTACCACATGGAAGATAAGAGGGCAGCCTTCCCTATCTTGTATCAGGCCTTTAGTGTCCAAGTAGAGGAAAACTTCAGGTGGAATGAAGCCGTTAAGACGCACCCGTTCATGGTACCTTTCATTTGGGTAGTAGGCCCCAAAGATCAGACTGTTGGTTGAAGTCATGGCTCCAGCAGTGTGACACCGAATCAACTTAATAATAAAATTATCTATTCTAATAAGGTTTGCCTCGTTGTACAGAACCTCGTTTGGATAGAATTTCTTGTACTGAGATTCTGGTGTTCGATATAAACGAAGACAGGCTCGAAGGCACCGCCTCTCGAACACTCTCATCTTTTCCATCTGAGAAGGACTCACGTTGAACCACACAGGACAACCATATACCATGATTGGCCGGATGAGGGTCATGTAGCAGATTACCTTCACTCTGGTGTCAAGTTGACTGCTATAAAACAGTCCTCTTGCCATAGCGAAGGCATTCTTAGCTCTGGTTAGAGCTGTATCTACATGGATATCAACATATAGATATTGGTCCGACCAGATGCCTAGATATCTTACTACATTTTTCACGGACAACGGCCGTCCCAGTGGATCAACTATGCCGAACTTGCGCCAGTTCATTTTCGTGTCCCTTGAGGCTCTGGACAGCGGGGTTCTGAAAAGGATAGTTTCACACTTCTGGTAGTTGATCTTCAACTTCCAGTCGTCGCAAAATCGTTGAATTGCGTCGAAGTCACTCTGCAACAAACCGTTTA
The DNA here is from genome assembly GCA_955652365.1 of Eristalinus aeneus. NCBI lineage: Eukaryota > Metazoa > Arthropoda > Insecta > Diptera > Syrphidae > Eristalinus > Eristalinus aeneus. The sequence continues at coordinate 96,160,653 of OY019131.1, forward strand.
TTTCTTCAACCTTCGGACCTGATCTGTACGCGATAAGATCATCGGCAAACGCTATAATGTTAGGCATAGAACCTATAAGATCGCTAGTGAATATAGTGAACAAGGTTGGCGAACCCACCGCTCCTTGTTGCAACCCATTTTTTATATGGAACACAGTGGTGGAAATTTCGTTGCCATTTTTTACAACGAACTTCCTACCTGTTACCATGTCGTAGATCATATATAGCAATGTTTTATGGATGCCAAGCCTGATCAACTTGAGGAAGAGCTCCTCTAACCATACAAGGTCGAAAGCCTTTTCCATGTCGATCAAGCAGCTGTTTTCCAATGAGCCGGGTAATATGCATTAATCAGCGCATTGTTGAACATAGTTGTGTATACGTCCACCGCCTTAGAGAGTAGATGGCGCAAAACAATATTTGGTATCCCATCTATTCCCACTGACTTCTTCTTTTTCAGTGAGTTGAGGATACCTTGGAGTTCATTTTTTGAAATAAGGATGGAGTTGTTTCCATCATCGGCGACGACATTATTTGCCGGAAAATCGTCACTGAACCTGGTGAAACCAGGGTTCTCGGATCGCCATTGACTTATTTCATTCCGAAGAGAGACATGGTTAAGCAAGGCTCTGTTCTCCAGATCGTGATTCGGATTTCGAGTCTCGTTGGCCGTATACACTCTCTGGAAGACAGCACCAATTGCTCTCACCTTCTCCTGGGGATCCTCAACTACAAAATAGTCGTTGTCAAGCCCAGCTCTATCCGGATCGATGCCAACTGAAGTAAGTAGATTCGCGTTGTCTGTTGTTCTGTCAAGTCGAACGCTCTGAATGTCATTATGGTCTTTCCTCCGCAAGATTTTATTTACTTGCGGGTACATGCTCGGGTTGTTAGATCTTACAGCCCGAATCTTATTGCCCCAATGCAAGCTTACAGCTAGTCTGTAATTATGTTTGATTAACTGTTGGAGTACTTTGATCTGTGACTTCAGACAGCGAATCTCCGCATTCTGTAAATCTCCTGTACAAAAGTAGCATACGCCTCATTGACGGCTGACTGTGTTCTTCCAATCAGGTCAATGTCGTCAGCGTAAAGTAGCAATTGAACTGACTTTTGGAAGATCGTGGGTCTGGTGTTGAGGGAGTGAGTTAGGCACGATCTCCTCAAGAATGATGTTAAAGAACTCGACTTGCCTAAAACTTTACTTAACACTTGACTACTCAAAGTTTATGCTACCTAGTGTGACACTCTGTCCGAGATCTCAATGTTGTGTCATTTGTTAAGCCCTCATTTACCTGGTTCCCCCGTCGACTGTCGCGCAATCTAATTATTATTATTTTTAATCACCTTAATCATTGATGAAGCCTAACTGTATCTAGTAACTTCGAGCAAATGTATGAAATGAAAACTAAACGAAGGAACCAGTTGGCTTTTGTATGGAAATCTCATCTCACTACCTTATCCGCTTCCTGTTACTTCCTTCCTCCTTCGTCTTTCTAGGTTTTTCCCTTTAATTGTCTTCTGCCTTTTCGTCTTTTTTGTAAACTTCGACTGTCCTGTCTCCTTTTTCGTCTTCTTCTTCTACCTTCCGCCGCAATGATCCTTCTCTTTGAGAATGGCTTATTTTTCTTTTGCGTTTCTTCGTGTTTCTTCTTCTTCTTCTTCCTTTACCCTTCTTTTTCTTTTTTCCCTTCTTCTTTTTTCCATTTATCTAAAAATAGAGGCTCTTGAGTTCGCAATTGATCCAAGTTGCAGATCCCTCTCCAGCAACCACTGTCCCCCTCAAACTCCCCACAATCGACTTCCTTCTGCACTTCTAAATGCAATCTCAAGAAGAGACGCTGCCTGCTTTCGGTGAAAATGAGGACCAGCATCAGAAGCCACACAGACGACAAAAAACAAGTGAACGCGCAATCAGTTCCATGTTCGAATTTGAAACACGGCCATAGACGGCAGTGGTTGCGGGCGGACCTCTCACAGAATTCCTGTTCCTTCTTCATTTCGAAGCGAATCTAGATCCATTTTGTTCATCACCCGTCTCTCCGACCTCCTGCTCCTCCAGTATTTCATCCTGCAACACGATGCACTTTCAAATCGAATGCCCAGCCTCCAGCCGTCTAGCACTCAATCACCATTGACCCACATTTCGAAGCTGGATTGTTGTCTAGCAGAGACCTTTCCTCCTGGTTACATTTTCGCGTTGATTAGATTTCAATCCTTTGAAGGAATTCCATCAACCGTTCACCGGTTCAGATCCTCCGGCGTTTCTGCCTCCACCTCAGCCCCCCAATCGAATTCGAACCTCTGTGATTGTTGAACACGGAGATTTTCACAATTCACACGAGAGCGTTTTATTATTAAAATCGAATTGATTCAACCCTGTCTACCCGCCCCCTCATCATTCTTGGAACAATGTTTGGATGAGTGAATGAAAGCAAAACAAAGCACACAAAAATGAATGGAGCTCCTCCACCGCCGCTTTAGAACAACATTCAGCCGGGCGATGATCTGCACATTTGTACGCGTGTTGTTTCGATTTGCAAACGGGAAGCACCCCCTCACACTGGCCCGCCGCCTATCCAGCGCCTCACATAGCATTCTTCAGTTTTAATGAAAAGTTACAAATTGAAGTCCATTTGTTCTGCGCCGGCAAAAATTACTTCGGCCATCAATCATTCCTCACTTTCTGACGGAACTTCTTTTCCTGCGATTGAGGGTGTTGTGTGTGTGTTTGTGTGTGAAACCCCTTTTTCTTTGTGCTGCACTTCCGAAACGGAAATCTCCATTTCGGATTGAGTGAGTTATATTTATACTCTCTGTCGGTGGTGTCGTCTGAAGAAAGGCAGTCTCCAGCGGGAAACTTTCTCTTCATGTAGATTCGGGCGGAATTGAGTTATGAACGGTCACCAATGTGGCGCGCAATTGGAGTCTCCTTCAAGCGTGGAGGTTTTACGAGCGAGAGAAGATTGAAAAGTTGATGCACGAGTGGTCACGGCTCATATCTCAGTTGGATATAGAATTGGGAGCAGCCCAGCTGTGGTTTGAAGAGGATGCCCTTCAGCGGAAAGTTTTCGTCACTGACCCAGATTCTTTTGCTGATGACACCTACTAGATCCTAGCGTTAGAGAGTTCATAAGTCTCCTCAGAGGAGGCCAAAATCCTCCTGCGCTGAATAACCACTTCAAGTTCCAAGGTAAGCTCACATTCCCCTGACCATCTAGCACCTTCCCTCTAAAAACTTGTCATTCAACGAAAAACCTCCCAGCACCCTCGTTAGTCCCCCAGAAGCTGTCCCAGTTCGAAAGTCCACGACACTCTCTCTCGAATGAAGCGCCAAGCGACTCCACCCAATCTATCATTCGGACACTATCGCTTGTTGAATCTACTCGAGGAGGCAGCACAGAACAAAAAACAGAGCTGAGGAGAATTTCTCAAATCAAAGCTGACCATGACCACGTCCTCTTTCATCTCGGTCAGTGAATACATCTTGTCACCCTTGCACCCAGCTCACATTCATCCTCTCATCCGCTCATCCTCGTCGCCCACCGCCACCTCTAGTCGTGGTTGTTGTCGTTCAATCCACGACGACGACAAAGAAGAAGACAGAGAGAGCAGTCAAAACTTTGAACATTTTTATCAAGTTTTCATTTGGAGAATTGTTCCACTTCGGGTTTGCTTGAAGTGGACCGACAGACCGAAGGATCTCAAAAAGTATCGCCTCCCCCCCCACCGTGCCATCCCCAAAACAAGGACATAACAGACACTAGATGGTCATGGGGGGCGGGAGCAGAAAAACAGATGGACAAACTGTGAACTGAGGAGAACGCGAACGAGAAGCGGAAAAGAAAAATAGAACTTTCCTAAGGACACCATCAGGACAAACTTGAAAATTACTTTTGCTGGTGGAAAAGTTTGTCGCTTCAGACTGTCGCTCTCTCAATTCGCCCGCCACTGACCACTGCGGGAATTTTCGTTTTTTCTTCAAGCTCCTTCTGTATTTTAGCCACAAACGTTCATCTCCATGGCATCGGGGGCTGTGTGTTGTGTCTGCTGGCTGCGGCAGTCTTATCTGGTGGTGCTTCCTGAATTTATGCAAATATCTCTGTTATCCTTGTTGTCGGAGATGTCATGCTGTCATGAATTAAATTTTTCCCAATTTCTTCTTCTTTTCGTGTCCTTGCCGCGGCGCTCGTTTCTCGGTTGTTATTGTCATCGTTCACACCCTTTGCCTCGCCATCGCTCGTCCTCCACGTCGTTGTCCTTCTCATCACCATCATCATCATCATCATCGTGCTTGGTACGGTAAGAATTCCTGTTAGACGGGTTCTTGGTGTGGAAAATGATGAATACGAGGGAGTCGAGGGCCAAAACGATAAATTCTACTTCTTCGCCAGCACCAGCCACACAATGGATGGCGACGACGACGACGGCATCCAGTCTCGGAACTTGTGAATCGCTCGGGAGTCGCTTCTGTTCATCGCCTGATGATGTCAAGTTGATTTTGTGATATTGAGATGGAAGTGCTTATTAGCGGTTCTTGAGTGCCGTTGGGAAGAGCGGCAAAAAAATACAGAAGCGGAGGGAAAAACGAGAGAACCGGTAATTAATCTCCTCTCTTATCGGAGATGATTTTCCAGAATTCGTGTTGTTTTGCCAACGGGAACGAAAGGGGCTCGAAACGAAAGCGAGAGAAATTGGCAGGATTCCTGCGCGGTGCCAATGACAAAGTGGACGATGATTCTTGTCTGAGGGCTATGATTAGGTGGCTGGGAGCTGGGTGCCTGTTGCGAAAATAAAGATTAATTGGGTTTTGAATTTTTGCTTTTGTTTTGCTCACTACTGAAGACGTCACAAAAGAAGGAGGAGGCGCTGTGTCTGTATGGGAATCATCACCTGATGCAGCTGCGAAGTTCTGGGATCCTGTCCTGTGGTATCCTGTCCTGAGTGTCTTTCAAACCTCGCGTACCTTGAACAGTTGTATCATAGTCGGCGGCAATAGCGTTATGTCAAACGATGTGTGGCTCTCCAGAGTAACAATGAGCCACCATCGGCTCCACCCTGGCAATGGTCATGATCCCTGTCGTGAAACATTTTGACTCCGTAAAGTTCCCTTCACTGAAGTTTTTCCCTTGATCCTTTTGCGGACACCAGGTGCACCAAGCGCAAAGCACATCATCCTGGTTTTACACACTTTTTAACCACCAACAGGCCCAATGAAAAATTTTCCGTGTCAGGACGTGGGAGATAGATTTCCGAAGTGATTGTCGAAGTGAGTGTCAACACTTGCAAGTCAATGAAACGTAAGACTGGGCAAGAGCAACGCCATCGATGAGGGGGTGCAGCATAAGCCGACGCTGTAGGTTCCGCAGGGTTCATATATGTCGACAGTCTCCAACAGTATAACTTGAGCCTCCTCCGGAAAGAATTCAGTTGAACCAGGACATTCAAACTAAAGTCAAACAGAGGTGACCGGATTGATGGACTGACCAGGACTTGCAAGGCATCCAAACTGAAGTCAAACAGAGGTGACGGGATTGATGGACTGAGCAGGACTTACAAGGCATCCAAACTGAAGTCAAACAGAGGTGATCGAATTGACAGGCTCTTCCTAGAACTATTTGCGGCAGTTGAAGATGATGTGGTTGGGCAATGCACCAAATCTTCTTTGAGATAGTCCCAGAAAATGGGACTTCTCCAACCACAGTCTTTCTAGCATCTCTCTGGCGCTTTGTGCGAACGCCTAAGGTCATTCGTGACCAGCCTGATAGATCCTTGTCCGTGTGGCCTCAGAACAGGGAGTTTAGAGTTGATATTCACATTGTGGCGGGCTCTACGAAAGCCCTAGGAAGCCCAAAAAAACACCCACGATATGATTGTGCTGCGTGCGTAGGGGCGGGTCATACTGTGGAATGGCTTTTTATTTTTTAATCCCATCAAGCTCGTCAAACTGTGGAGAACTCTCACCCAAACTTCAATGTCAGTGACGCACTCTCCAAGTCCTTTGATGTCAAAAGAATGTCTAAGGCAAAGAGTAGTGCTTTCATGGGACGTTGTCAACGACATTCTGAGGAAGATTAAACTCAGACGTCAACGACAGGTGCACGTTATTCGAGACGTTTAATCAATTTCTAGTCGACTTGGATGACATTAGCGTGATGAGGCGTTTGCGTCACTGCAACGGAAGTGGCCTAACCTCGTCTGGCGGCAAATGGGGCAAAGTACGCACAACATCGACGTCTTGGACGAAGTGTCGCAATGAGCACCAATAGCTTGGAGGAAACAGTTTTCAACAGCCGCCGTTCCTGCTTCTCACTTTCCTCCAGTCAAGCTGCATACCTAGGTTATGGCTGTTGGATTGCTAAACAGTCAAAACTGGTGGCCCTTAGGGAGGCGTTGATCTTTGCGTCGAGTGGCCAAATTTGATCCGTCACTGGACATATCGAATGGTGCGGCTTGAAATAGTCTGAGGATTTCACAACGCAGACTGGACAGGATCTTGTAAGTGACATTCAGCAAGATTACTCACGACTGTAGAGTGGATTGGAGGTAAGGCGACATCTGTTTAGAACGAGGGCTTAAGTGGGTGGTGTTTATTTCGTGCTCGTCAGTTCGGAAGATGTTCCGGCGATTGCTTAGGAACCAGCACGTTCTTCCCAAAGCTTTACCAAATTCTTTTAGATTGGGCGGGAGTGCATATTAATCCACTGGAGTTTTGAGAAGTTCCTCGACTCTTTCTAGGTCCTCGCTTTTCCTCCTTCTTCTATCTTCCTCCTTCCTTGTATTCTCCTCTTTCTGCGTATTCTTCTTCTTCCTTTTATAATCCTCCTTCCTCGTATCCTCCTGCTTCTTCTTGTCTTCCTCCTTCTTTTTATCCTTCTTCTTCCTCCTTCCTCGTATTCTCTTTCTTCCTCATATCTTCCTTCTTCCTCATATCCCTCCCCTTCTTCATGTCCTCCTCCATCCTGGTATCCTCCTCCTCCTTCTTTTTATCTTCCTCCTTCTTCTTATCCTCCCCCTTCCTCGTATCCACCTCATTCCTCGCATCCTTTTTCTTCGTCGTATCCTCCACTTTCCTCGTATTGCCCTCCTTCCTCGTATCCTCCTCCTTTCTCGTATTCTTCTTCTTCCTAGTATTCTCCTGCTTTCTCGTATTCTCCTTCTTTCTCATAATCACCTCCTTCCTCGTATCCTCTTACTTCTTCTTGTCTTCCTCCTTCTTTTTATCTTTCTTCTTCCTCGTATTCTCCTCCTTCCTCGTATTCTCTTTCTTCCTCATCATTCCCTTCCTCATGTCCTCCTACATCCATTTATCCTCCTCCTCCTTCTTCTTATCTTCCTCCTTCTTCTTATCATCCCCCTTTCCCGTATCCACCTTATTCCTCGCATCCTTCTTCTTCTTCGTATCCTCCACTTTCCTCGTTTTGCTCTCCTTCCTCGTGTCCTCCTTCTTCTTCTTGTCTTCATCCTGCTTCTTCTTGTCTTCCCCCTGCTTCTTCTTGTCTTCCTCTTTCTTTTTATCCTTCTCCTTCCTTGTATCCTCCTCGCATCCTCCTCTTTCCTCGTATCCTCCTCCTTCCTTGTATTCTCCTCTTTCCTCGTATTCTCCTCCTTCCTCGTATTCTTCTTATACCTCGTATCCTCCTTCCTCGTATGCCTGTCCTTCCTCATGTCCTCCTACATCCTCGTATCCTCCTCTTCCTTCCTCTTATCTTCCTCATTCTTCTTACCCTCCACCTTCCTCGTATCCACCTCATTCCTCGTATCCTCCTTCTTCCTCTTATCCTTTTTCTCAGTCTTATCCTCCTCCTTCCTCGTATTCTCCACTTTCCTCATATCGCCCTCCATCCCCCTCCTTTCTCGTATCCTTCTTCTTCCTCGTATCGTCCTCCATCCTGGTATACTCCTTCTTAGACGTTACGTACTTACTTATGAAGGGTCTGAGCTTAAGGTATAGCTGCCTTTCATTCGTCGCGGTCCCAGGCACGCTGCTTTCAGTTGTCAAAACAAAGCTCTCTAGCGTCCGCCATTACTTGGTCTCTATATTGGAGGTTCGGCCTTCCTATTCTTCTCGGACCCGGAGCGTTGTTGTCCATTCGCTCGACGTGGCCGAGGCAATGTAGTCGACGGATTTTTGCTCTTCGGAATACATCCACATCTTGATACAGCACATAGAGTTCGCGGTTGTGTCCTCTCCTCCATTTGCCTTCTTTGCAGACAAGACCATATTTGTCGCAGAAATGATCTTTCAAAGGAACCATGAATCTGCTCCGCCGTTTTGCTTATCGGCTAGCACTCGGCTCCGAAAAGAGTAAGGTTTGGAATGGTTCAGAGGTTCTCGAACAAAACTGCACGGTGCATCGCGTTTATGTTAGCTTTGTGCGACACAACCAGATAAGTTTTCCCGCGATCCCGGTCATCGCGTCTAAAAGACTTTAGCGTTGCTGTCGTATGTGGCGTTGAAATCAATGAAATAGTGGTGTGAATCGCTGGTCTTTTCCTGGATTTGCCTCTAAAGTCTATTTGCCAGGGAGGAAGCCGAAGTGGAACGTGCGGTGCGGTGCGCACCGGCTTTAGACGTTCACACAGTCTCCCTAACACAGAAGATACCGACGCTCATTGCTTTTAAAAGCCTATGGAATGTAATGTGGTGGGGGGGGGGGCGGAGTTATGAGGTAGTTGGGCTGGGAAGAGCATTCCATATTCGTGTGGTGCGGCTGAAGAACGAGTCTCTAATCTTAACTGTACGTCCGAAGATGGGCTTAAGGGTGAACGGTTGAGCAGCGAGACGAGTGTTGCGGGTGAATTCTTGAAGGGAAGGAATGCAGCTGGCTTACTCATTCTAGTATTTGTTGTTGAATAGAGTTGCTTTTATTCTCCCGAATTCTACAGATGTTCTGCTGCATGCTCCCAATCAGAACACCGCCCCCAGCCTTGAAAAGCTCTGATAGCAAACCAAAAAAATAAGCCCGGGACTTCGTTGTTCCCCACCTTTTGAATGTCTGCCCCAACTTCTTCAAGACTGGGCGGGAGAACTACTACATCAATTGGAGGTGGGTTTCCTCGTCCCCTACTTCTTTCTGCTGGTTATTCCTATATTTCTCGGTGGGTCAGTTACTAGGTTAATAGTTATAGCGCGACAGCCAACAGGGACACCAGGGCATAGCTTGCTCATCAACTACTGTTGTCGGGCGTGCTACTGTTCTCTCACGAGCAGAAGGGATGTAGAGTTTTTTTGCCGGCTCACAGCGGCGAAGCTTGAGAAGCTTTTTCTTAGACAAATCTTTGAGTGTTGTAAGCAGCGGGAAAAAAGGTGGTGCTGTGGAAAAGTGGTGTTTAGCAGGAAATCGAACCTAGACCTTTCGCGTGTGAGTGCCGCGCTCAACCCACTACGCCATGACGGCCATAAGTAACTAGTTTGCCCCTAAAATTTCGAAAAGCAAGCCGGCTACCAGGCTCTTTGCCTCTTTATAAAAAGCTTGTTTTGTTTTTGAACTCTTCGTCTTTAAGCTGCAAGGCCGTAGAAGAACTTTTTTTCCAGGCGTAGAAGTTTTTCCGCCTCCCCCGCCTCCCTCCCGCGCTGTCATAGTTTTGAGTTGCCGTGCATTTCTGTATGCCTAGTCCGTTGCCTGTTTGTTTTCTTGCTCGTGCTCGCCATCATACCACGGGTTGCGTGTCCAGGGTGGAGGGTAGCAAATTATGGATTCAGCTACCCGGTGGATGGCTGAGCGGCAGTGCAACCACGTTGCACATCACTCCATAAGTCCCGGGACCTATAGCTGGCGCCACTGACAAAAAGGTTAATTTCAAATTAAAAATGTTTGGTAGTGGCGCCCTCTATACTTATGTCCCAGGACATTTTGAGTGATCTGTTATTGGTTACGTCTGTGTTTCGCGTAGGCATACTGGAGTGCCTTTCGCTGAGTTCCTTCCCCGGTGTGATGTGGCGTGCAATGTCAAATCTCCTCTTGGTTGACTGGTGCTGCTTTCTAGCATTGGGCAGACAAGGGCACGTCGGCTTATCGCAGTGAAATGCGTTTTGTCGCCATATCTTATCAGATGGCCTTAAGGGAAAAGACAAATAGTGAGATCTGCTGCTTCTAGAATCCACTTATTGAATAAATAAGCACCGAATGAGTTCCGTGGACCTTGCAAATGTGAGTTGAGCTTGTAGGAAGAAGGAGAACGTCGAATGATTTGCTTCGAAACTTCGAATGTTCTCCCACAAATGTGACACACTGGTGAACTAAGTCAAAAGTTAAGGCTGAATCATTGCCCAAGAATTTTGCATATTTTCCTAAAATGGCCAACAATTCTGCTATGGCATGACCTTCTTGGAGTTGATAACAATAATAAGAGTATTAATTGTATTTGGAAGTGATAATAATAATTCTCTGCGCGACAGTCCACAGGGAGACCAAGACCTAGCTTGCTTATCAACTACTCGTGTTGTGCGCGCTATTGTTCTCTCACGAGTAGAAGGGACCTACAGTTTTTTGCCGACTCCGATCGGCGAAGTTTTGAGAAGTTAGACAGTTATATCTCTTTGAGTGTTGTCAGCAGCTCGAAATGAGTGAAAACAATTCGAGGTGTTCAGACGGGAATCGAACCTAGACCCTTCAGCGTGTGAGCGTCGCACTCTACCCACTTCACCACGGCGCGTTTATTTGGAAGTGCTTTTTCAAAAATCACCGCTCGGAGTTTAGGAGAACGTTCAACATAAATAATTGCTGAGTAAGCTTGGGTAAAATCTCTTTGTGAACTGTGCTACTGTCCAGTTATTGTGATTTTTAAATTAAATGCAAACACTGTTTACAGGATTCAAGGAACGGCATCTTACGTTAGCACAAAAGTTGATAACGTTCAATCCGAAAGTCTCAAATCTTGCTGCCACGAGGCAACGATCTGTTGTGACTACAAAGCACAACAAAGAAGTATAACTCCGCAAGACAGGTGACTTGCCCAGAAGATAATTTGTGTGGTGTAAAATTTCTATTGTAAATAGCTAAGTAAGCAAGGAGAATTTTGTAGTATTTAAGGAGAATTTCGTTTCAATAAATTTTAAACAAACAATCTGAGTGTTAACTTGACTTCCCCCCACCAGTGGAAGGGGGTCAGATAATATTTCAGTAATCGAGTTCAACTAAAACACGATCAGAGTCGATATTCGCTCCGGGTATGCTCCTAGGCCTCCTTTTCCCCCTTCTCTTTTCATATCCTTGCGTCCTCCTATTACATCCTATCCTCCTCCTTCTCGAACCTTTCTCGTACCTTCCCTTAGCCTCGCCCATTCAACACCTCCTTTCTCGAACCTTTCTCGTACCTTCCCTTTGCTTCGCCCATTGAACACCTCCTTTCTCGAACTTTTCCGGTACCTCCCTTTTGCAGCGCTCATTGAACACCTCGTTTCTCGAACCTTTCTCGTACCTTCCCTTTGCTTCGCCCAATGAACACCTCCTTTCTCGAACCTTTCTCGTACCTCATATTTGCAGTGCCCATTAAACACCAGCTCGATATACAACATAAAACCCTGCCAATCGGGCGCTCATCGAAGTGTCCTTTATGAAGACTTCCTCTCTCAGCCTCAGCTCCTCTCATTGCCCATACGAGACAGTCCTCATCCCACCCACCCACAACTCAACCCCATCCATATAGCCACTGATGGTGATTACCACTCATTACACGAATGTGCTTTAAATTAATTAATGCGCGGCGCTGTTTTTAATGCGTCCACCGCGTCTTTGTCAAAATACCACTGACAGGATCAGGGCAGAAACAGCAACACCATCAGCACGAGGGGGGCTGAGCGCTTGTCACTTGTTTGGTTCAGGCGTTAAAAAATATTTTCACAGAACTGCATGCTTCCCTGCACTGCTCCTGATCTCTGCAGTCGGCGGCGGCGATACTTATTGCCATAGTTCCCGGTGTGCCTCTCCCCGGGACCCCAGTAAATCCCTGTGGATGTGTGCTGCTTGTTGGAAATGTTTTTATTCATTTTACACTTTTTTTTCTTGCGGTCAAGATATGTGGGCGTGATTCGCAGCGACCGCACTGGATCGGAGGCTGGGCGCACCACCGCCGCTGCCAAAGTAATTAAAATAAAATTCGCTGCGCGTTAAAAGTACAATAAACGCCATTAAAACATTTTTATTAATTTGTTAATTGTATAAATTATTGTGTGTGCGTGCGTGATTCCCCCCTGCACGGCACGGCGCCTCGTGCAATGACACCAGACAGATGTACTTTGCTGTTTGACGGCACCTTTGACGGGGGCAACTGCCGCGCATCGCACACACAAAAGTAAATTGAATTAACAATTGAAGGCGCATCAGCGTGGCGGCGTTAGCTACCGCCGCTGGTCAGCCTTTTTGTTGGCTCTCAATATTTCGCACATAATCAGTTGGCCGGTGTTGTTGTTCACCTGAACTTTGTCACTCGTCCGATAAGAGGACGATACGGTCATTCACGGCTTTAAATGAATTTAAATTGGTCCAAATGACGAGCAGATTGAAGGCCGTGCGCTTTTGTGAATTTAATTGGCCGCCGGGAGACTGCGGAGCGATGAATAAGGCTATTATTTGAAGTTAATGCGGTATTACTGCTTATTCGACGGCAATATTCGTTTTTAATCATTCATTGTTCGACGCGGAAACGATGAAAATTTAATTACTGGCTCGGCGGCGTTGCGGCGGTGGATGGAATGGCGGTGATCTCTCAATTGTGTTCGCTTGGAAATGAGTTAATTGAGTTTGGCTGTGTGCAGTTCGTCCCAACGTACGGGCGTGCATCGGTTTGGGAAATGGCTGACAGGAGATGTGAACCGAATTATTGTGACGTGCGGCTATGACAAGCTGTGTCCAGGACGCTTTTGATATCGGAGCCACTGATCGCATGAACCGTAGAAGCGATCAGGTCTGCAGGTCATTTCCTTGAAATCGTAGAGAAAGAAGCCAACACTCAATCGCCCACTGTTGCTGTACCAGTGCTCTAGAGTGAATGAAAAGCCTCGAGAAAGCTCACTCCCTTTCAATCTTCGGCCCTAGTATGGGGAAAAGGATTATATGATGAACTGTGCGGACTGTACAAGGACATCATCATAGACAGTCGGCTATGAAGTTGACGTCTAAGCCGATGAGGCCATGCAGAGCTCTTGCTCCAGCTTGAAGAGCCTTCAATCCTTAACCAGCGGAGCAACTCAATAGGGGACGTCTGCAAGCACAGTGGCGCAGTCAAGTGAAGAAGGACCCTAACAACCGTGCCCTGCCAAGTGAGACGCCTTGCCAGCTGGAAAGGCTTGTTGCTTGAGCCACTCCGAACTGTAGCACTAACCGAAGAAGTTGAAGAAGGTCACCCCGCTAAGTGCAGGGATTGGAGGTTGTCGGCATGAAATGGTCCTTTATACACATTTTAGAGTTGAGGGATCATGGACCTTTAATTGGAACTCCAGGTTGCCCACGTGGTGAAGGCAGACTAAACCTACATGTGATCCAACCTGTGGACTGAGGGTAAGATCTTGTTGCAGGTTCTGAGACAAGGTTGTGGGCTGACTTCGCTGCTCATCAGAGTTATGTGACTCAGAGCCGAATGCTGGCCGAAGACAGACTGAGGGCTCCTGAGACACACTGAGGGTCGGAGACGGACTGAAGGCGGAATGCAGACTAACGACAGGATGCAGACTGAAGGCCGGAGGCGGACAGAGAGCCGCAGTAGGAATGAGGGTTTGAAACGGAATAAAAGTTGGAGACAGACTGGGGATAAAAGACGGACTGGGGATAGAAGGCGGACTGGGGATAGAAGACGGACTGGGGATAGAAGGCGGACTGGGGATAGAAGACGGACTGAAGGCTGGGTGCAGACTGCGGTCTGAAGGCAGGCTGAAGGTCGGAGGCGGCCTAATGGCTGGAGGCAGGCTGAAAATCTGAGAAGGATTGAAGACCTGAGACGGACGGCTGCATGTCCATGGACAGACTAAGGTTCAGAAACGGACTGAAGGTCAGAGGCAGACTTAGGGTTGGAGACAGACTAAGGGTCGGAGACGGACTAAAAGCTGGGTGCGGGCTGAAGTTAAGAGGCAGATTGAGGACTTGCGATGGACTGAGGGCCAGATAGAGACTGACGGCTAGATGGAGACTTAAGACCACATGCCAAGTATGGTTCAAAGACAGATTAAGGGTCGGAAATGGAGTAAAGGTCAGAAACGGACAGGGGTTCGGAGATAAACTGAGGGTCGGAGATGGGCTGAAAGTCGGAGACAAACTAAGGGTCGTAGACAGTCTTATGGTACAAAGCGGATTAGGGCGGGAGACAAACTAAGGATCGGAGGCGGGCTGACGTCCGGATGCAAATTGAAGGCTACTAGCGATAGAGGCGTGGACAGACTGCGGATCAGAGACGGACTAAGGGCTAGATGCAGAATGAAATCCAGCGGCAGGCAGATGCTCGCGGTCGGAGCGAAGGTTGGAAACGGAATGAGGTTTGGAGACGGCCTAAGGGTCAGAGACGGACTGGGGATAGAAGATAGACTAAAGGCTGGAAGCAGACTGCGGTCTGAAGACAGACCGGACTAACGGCCGGATGTAGACTGAAGGCCGTATGCACACCGAAGGCCGAATGCCGACCGCGGGCTAAAGACAGGCAGCCGGACTGGCAGCCAGATACAGACTGAACGCTAGTGTCGAGACTAAGAGTTGATGAAGGTTTGAGGTGTATTGAAGACTTGAGACGAACTGAAGGCTAGATAGAGACTGAAGGCCGGATGCAGACCGACGAGCTGAGGCGGACAGAGAGGAATGAAGGTTGGAAACGGAATGAGGGTTGGAGACGGACTGAGGGCTAGATACAGACAGAAATCCAAATGCAGACCTAGAACTGTGGAGTGACAGAGGGCTGAAGAGTGGCTATGGAGGAAGTGAAATTTTGTTTGACCTAAACATCTTGTCCTTTAACTAAATCACGTTTTCTGACCTTTTATTTCAACATTACCTGACAGCCTCTACCAGTGCGTGTAAAACTGCTCAATGCAAAGGAAATTCTTCTGTCCAAGCATCATACGGATAAAATAAACGTTCTCCCTCCAAAGGTCAGGCTTCTACCAATTCTCTAAAGAAGCCAGCACAACACTGCATTCACGGTCAGGCCCGATGGATTCTTTAGAATTCAATTACAACCCCGCACCACCCACAGTACACGCTCACGTCGTCAGCTGTCTCCATGTGGCATTAACAACGCCCTAAGCACATTTCCCAAATTAGGCACAGATTTACCCCGCCGAACAGGCCCCGACTACCTTTCGCACACAAAAGAGAACAAACATCAATCAGGATAACGCAATTTCCCCGATCACGGCCCACACATATTACACTCATCAAAAGCCAGACTGCAGCCGTGGCCAGGGCGGAGCGGCGAGCGTCCTCAACGAAATCAAAGAAGAATTCCAAGACGCTCTGCGCCAAAACGGGAGCGAATCCATTTGCGATAATTAAAGTAATGTGACGGAGAGATTCGTCAGTGTCCCCTTATGATTTGTCGAGGCCAAGAATCTGGCCGCAGCTAAACAAGACGTATAACCGCTCCCCCAAACGGAAGACCGCACAAAAGGCTGCTGTGGGCAGGAAAATAGTGAAAGACAGAGGAAAACAAATAGCGGAAGCGACAAAATGAATTATTTCATTTCAGGACATCCCCAGCGCCAGTCTTTCATCGGCCGAGGCGGCGTCATCGCCATGGACTCCCCTGCAGGCTCTGCAGAGGATCAATCTTTCGAAACGATGAACGGGTGTGTATGTGTGTGTGAGTCCTTTTGTCTGTCAATTGTCTCGACGTGGAGGGTGATTATGTCTTATCCTCGGAAATCCTGAGAATCGATTTTTTTTTCACGTCTCGCTGCTAATATTTCGCCGGCTGTCGTCGGCATCATAGGACATTTTGCCAATTATTCGACGCATGGCGCAGACACACAGGGAATCCGGCTCCAGGAAGGACAGCCAATGCTGCCGGGAGGATGGGGAATTAGATGCGTGAATAGTTGTCACTCTCAAACGGGTCCCGGAGGGGGGTTGCTGTGTGTGAAAAGTAAATCCCGTGGCGGGGATTTCGCCCGACAAAGGCACAAGCCCCAGACAAACGGCAGGACGACCACCCCGTGGCCCACGCCCGTGCTCAAATTGAAAACATGTCAATGGCTTTTGCCGGCGTGTCAGAGACAGAGTCGGAGTCGGAGTCGAAGACGGAGTCTGAACGACGTTGCAGGCGCCCGGTCTAAGCTGTCAGTTGATCATCTCTCAAAAAGTTAATTCATTATTATGTCGAATCGGAACCCCCGAAGAGTGTCCTCCCCAAGGAGTTGCGCGCTGCGCAAAAAATGGAAACGAAGAAAATATTATGTCGACGCGAGCAAAATGGATGAGTGCCTCTGGGTCCTTACAAGCTGCAGTCGATGTTTGTTTATGCGGCTGTGTGTGCGCAGAGGGGGCAAACAAAAACCGTTTAAGTTTTCGTGGTATAACAACTTCACTCATGCAGTTCCGTTCGTGTCGGAGATCGCTGGAGAATTCAGTCCTTTTGGGTGAGTCTCTTCTGTTCGTCCTTTTGTGCGCCGCTTAAAGTGCGATTAATTTCCGCTCTTTGTCAGGGTGAATTTGAACCCGTTTCTCGGTCGTTGGCGCCTTTTTTTCGCTTCCTGCTGAAGTGGTCCCCGCCCGGGCGAGGACGATCGTCCATGGGCTGGCTTCCCATGAATTTTGCCGTCAGGTTGAGCGACTAACACTAACTTTTAATTAAATTTTCTGCTGCACACACCTCGCTGCCGATAGAGGGGAGCTCTCATCGCGCTGCTTCCTCAAAGCGCCCTCTTGACGAAATTTATGGCAAATTAATTGACTGAAGGTTCTGTTCTTAGTTTATTAGGGGTGACACATTGAATGGATGGATGGAAGGCGCTGGGGATGGCGGAAGATGGTTGAGAAGGTGGACGGGGAGTCTTATCTTCCGATGGGCATTGGTGAGTGAAGTTTTTCAGGAAATGCGTGGAAAGGGGATTGGGACAGTTGATGGTCTGCTCTGCCGATGCGGGACGTGTACAGTATGTGTCTGTCTGGGGACTTAGGTTAACACTTAGCCTGCACTGTCGTCACTATTAAGGTGCATCAACGCTGCAGGTGTTGGCACAGAAATTGTAGATCGGGTGATAATGCAATGCAACGTGCACGCTGGCCCATTGTACTTTGAAGCTTCTGAGGGCATTGTTCGTATGAGGACGCCATCACAAGCAGTGACACAATTGAGAGGAAATGGTGGTGATTCATTCTTGTACCAGCTTGAAAAAGGCGATTGCAGTGTGGACTGTGATAGAACTAAGTTAACTCAACGAAGCTTCACGGCTCACAGAGTGGCTTAAAAGTTCAACAGGACAGCGGCTAGGTTTCCTTTGGTACTGCTTAAAGCATCAGCCTAAGAGTTGCAATCAAGGACACAAATGGCAGTGTACATAAAGGAGAGGCACACAGCGCAATGTCTACTGTTGACAGCCCTGCCAAACTCGTCAGGCCGTTCAAAATTCTCTCTACTCCATCACGGTAGGTAACGAACTCACAAGGCGACGCGCAGTCATGTGTTCAACGCCGTTCTTGAAAAGCTTATGCAAAACGCGTTCGCCAGCACAAGAAGCACGTTCTTCCAAACATTCTTCCAAACAACAAACTGAACAATTGCAGACGTTCTGGAACAACAAGAAACTAGACTAGTCAGCCCAGTGCACTTCCTTCGACTCTGCCAGAGATGTTGGGGTTTAAGCCACAGCCATCACGATACTTGCGCAAGGAGGTCTTTTGCACGGTTAGGCTAGAATCGAAGTTAAAAGGGCTCCTCACCTCCCGTGGGACCAGAATATTGCTCTGGTCCAGTCAGGTTCCCTGGACCTGACACCTGGTTCTGGTAGCCGCCATCGCACCAAATGGTCTTTGATTCCATCAGTGATTTCGTTGACACTTATAACATCTGTTTGGATGTGAGACGAGTCTTAGCGAATTCAGTCTTCCGACCAAACTAAGGCAAGATTTGCCTTTCTCGATTATGTTGGCTGAGTGAGGCCTTAAGCGCAACTTGGCTGTTACTACAGGCGAAGATACTCCCTTCCACCTATTCTTCACAATAAAGTCAGTGGCCATAATAATAATAATAATTGCTGGCGCGACAGCCCTCAGGGGGACCAGGGCCTGGCTTGCTCATCAACTACTCGTTGACTCTACTTCTACTCTTCTACTCTAACGAGCAGAAGGGATCTACAGTTTTTGCCGACTCCGAACGGCGAAGTTTGAGAAGCTTTCTTAGAGAGTAAAGACTCTTTGAGTGTTGTTAACAGCTCGAAAGAGGTGGTGCCGTGAAAAATTCGAGGTGTTCAGCCGGAAATCGAACCTAGACCATTCGGCGTGTGAGCATCGCACTCTACACACTACGCCACAGCGGCCATAAGCATCGCAAATTATTCTGCCTGGAAGACCGACGCAAAATTAACTAAACACGTGTGAAGTCTGACGTTGTCATTTTCTACGAAGGCCCCAGCTCCAGATCCCTCCGTCATCTTTGAGTCCTTCATCTACGTTTCTTTCGCTGTTCAATTTCTGGCCGCAGCCAGCTCTGGGCACGGAAAAAAACCAACTTGGTGTGCAAAGGTGGCGGCAGCTAGCTAAAGACTGTGTTAGGCGAGAAGGCTTTCTTGTTTGAAGGCCATGTCCACCCCGGATTTTTTTTTGGTTGAGTCCATCGCAGACTATTGGTGGTGGAGGCCCGGGTCCATCGCAGACTGTTGGTGGTGGAGGACCAGATCCGATCCCGGCTTTTGATGGTTGAGGAACAGGAATTAACACCTCGGGCTGTTAGTGGTTGAGGACAAGGTCCACCCTGGGCTGTTGGTGGTTAAGGACCAGGTCCACCCCGGGCTGTTGGTGGTTGGGGACCAGGTCCACCCAGGACTGTTGGTGGTTGAGGACCAGGTCCAGCCCGAACTGTTGGTGATTGAGAACCAGGTCCAGCCCAAGCCGTTGTTGGTTGAAGACCAGGTCCAGCCTGGACTGTTGGTGGTTGAGGACTAGGTCCACCCCGGACTGTTGGTGGTTGAGGACCAGGTCCAGCCCAAGCCGTTGTTGGTTGAAGACCAGGTCCAGCCTGGACTGTTGGTGGTTGAGGACCAGGTCCACACCGGGCTGTTGGTGGTTGGGGACCAGGTCCACCCAGGACTGTTGGTGGTTGAGGACCAGGTCCAGCCCGAACTGTTGGTGGTTGAGGACCAGGTCCACACCGGGCTGTTGGTGGTTGAGGACCAGGTCCAGCCCAAGCCGTTGTTGGTTGAAGACCAGGTCCAGCCTGGACTGTTGGTGGTTGAGGACTAGGTCCGCCCCGGACTGTTGGTGGTTGAGGACCAGGTCCACACCGGGCTGTTGGTGGTTGAGGACCAGGTCCACCCCGGGCTGTTGGTGGTTGGGGACCAGGTCCACCCAGGACTGTTGGTGGTTGAGGACCAGGTCCAGCCCAAGCCGTTGTTGGTTGAAGACCAGGTCCACCCAGGACTGTTGGTGGTTGAGGACCAGGTCCAGCCCGAACTGTTGGTGGTTGAGGACCAGGTCCACACCGGGCTGTTGGTGGTTGAGGACCAGGTCCCCCTAGGGATGTTGGTGGTTGAGGACCAGGTCCAGTTTGAACTGTTGGTGGTTGAAGACCAGGTCCGGCCCAAGCCGTTGTTGGTTGAAGACCAGGTCCAGCCTGGACTGTTGGTGATTGAGGACCAAGTCCACCCCGGCCTGTTGACAGTTGAGGACAAGGTCCACCCCGGACTTTTGGTGGTTGAGGACCAAGTCAACTCCAGACTGTAGCGCGAGTCCAGGGAGGATAGAAAAAGTACCCGTTCGCTTTTTCTCTTTTTGCAGTCAAGCGCAGCGCGTGTCGTTTTTGAGTGGCGAACTGAGGTCGTCGTCTGATAAATGCCTGATCCGTTCGGTAATCATGCTAATCATGCGATGGAAGCAGGAGAATTAAGTGCCCTAGAGTTGTACTATCGCACGTATCTTTACTAAAAATTTGAAATGAAAGAAACGCTTCTAATGTAGGCTCTATCGAACACTTTCGACACAAAAGACAACCTAAATCGAACTGACTCTTTGATTGAATTGACTGTTTGGGTATGCCCAACACAGCTGAATGACAATTTTCCCTTAAATCTGGCCGTTGTATCGGCTACACTTTCGTTCCTTGATGGCAATCACTGTGTGGCTAGTGGCACATGGTTCAAAAGAGTCAACTAAAACAGCGATATGACGTTCACCTGTTTCCGTACGAGCTTGAATGCCTCCATATTGCGATCAGCAAGCTGCAAACTAGAAGACTGACGGCTGGGGACACCTTCAGTTGTTTTTTAACAGGCAGGTTTAAAATCTGGGACCTTTTCCAATCTATGTTTCTTTTGGGGAAAGAGGTAGGGGCGGTACTTGGACGCCTTCTCCAGACTCAGTATTCTTTCGTCCTGTGGCCTTCTGATTTTCAACCACCTCTTTCGATATAGAAATTTAAAGAACAACTTCGCGACGCAGAGTCACTGACAGTGAACTAATCATCTCACATACGTGAACTTCTGCCCTTTACGCCTGCTCTTAGAGCCCTCCCCTTGGTATTCCATGAACCTGCCAAGCATTTCCTGGTACCAACGCAACTACAATTCACAAGCAGCTCACGACTCCATCAAACCTCCGCGTTAGTTTCCGAGAATCTCCACACCCGACTACAGCGTGAGTTTACACGGAATTGCGAGACTATTTACAAAAGCGAACAAAAGAAGAATTTGTTGCCAGAAAAGCCCTTTATTCCACTCGCAATCGACTAGCTACCTGCTGCGTGATTTCCTCGCAACAATGGCGAAAAGTAAATCGAGGCCTGCGCTAGGAAAGTTCATTAATTAATAATTCGCGAGAGGATTGCCTCAACCCTGCACCCCGCCCACTAAACCCACTGCCAACCTCCGACGACGGCACAAAGGATCGGCAGAAAAAAACCGTCAGAAATACTAAAATAAACTTTCGAATTTGAATCGCAAATACCCGCTGAAAGGCGCCCCTTTTTCAAAAAAAAGAAAAAGGAGTCCACTCATATCCTTGCAGTTTTAATGTAAACAATCAGGCCCTCAACTGCCATCGCCACCGCCACTGCCACGGCAAGAACACACGCATATGTATGTCCTGCAAGCAAATCAGCCGTACCAACGGCGGGCGCCCGGCGCGGCGTTGACTGTGCTTGCCGCAGTGGTGTGTCGATGTCGGCGTGGTTTGTGACTTTATTTGCCGCTTAATGAATGTTTAATGATTTGTTAATTGGATTTTCGGTTTTAACCGTTTATAGCGTAGGACTTTTGTACAATGAACACGATTCATCATCGTGGACTGTTGTTGGTGGAGCTGGTGCAGTGGTGTGCGTGTGCCAATTGGGAATTGCTTTTGTAAAGAAACTTTCTAACGAAGAGGGACTTTTAAACGTCTGTTTGCGTTTGTTTATTGCCCGCGAGGGGACCTCATTTAGAGACATTTGTAATGCAGGACAATGGCCCCTCCTCCCCCACGCCTAACTTGAGCGCAAATTGAAAGTCTCTCGTAATTGGGTTTCACGTTGGTTTTTGAATGGCACTCTGATTGGTTTCAAGGATAATTGACGATGCCTCATGACGCTCAGGTAGCTCACCGTTGAATTGAAATTGATTTCATCCCCACCCCGCCACATCGAACCCCCACAGCAAACTGGCGCAAATTGAGTTTTGAAGTCACTTTTCAAGTCACTGAGGGAATTTCGAGTTGTTGCCCAAAAGCACTTTTCGCACCCAAGGACTGCGAATAATTGGAGACCTGCATTGGATCGCTCTTATCTGGCCGGATGTCCTCCTCGTAAATAATTTATCATCAAAGGGGGTTGCACATTGCAGTGGTGGCTGCAACTATTTGCCGTTGGATAACCACTTTTCTCGTAATCCGATGCAGAGTGTGCCAGAGTGCCGGAGTCAAAGTCAGATTCGGAAGTGTGTCGCGTTATGTGGCTTAATGGAGTTTTGTCGCTGTGCTTACACCATCATCGGCGCCCTACACAGCGGGATTATGAAGCGCATTATGGCCGGCGAATTGCGCCAATTAAACGCAATAATGAGCGAAAATTTCTCACAGCTATCGTGCGGTTTGCTTGGGAAACAATGTGCTCTGGGAGCCGCATTTTTCGAGGACAATGCGAGGACAATGGGGACCTGGAACAATGGCAATGAGATGGAAATGCATCAGTTTTTCCTGTTTATGTTTCGGAGTTGGTGGGATAATTCTTAATTTCTATTCATCTGCAAGACCGATGTGATGAATGGGGCTATGGGTGCGATCTGGGCAGGGGTGGGTGAGTAGCATAAGAAACACTGACTGCGAACAGAGTAGTGTAGCGAAGTTAATGATTTTTAGTGCGACGGTTAAAGATGGGCCAAACATTCGAACCATAAAAAGCGGCATCAGCATCAGCATCAGCATCAGCATCAGCATCAGCATCAGCATCAGCATCAGCATCAGCATCAGCATCAGCATCAGCATCAGCATCAGCATCAGCATCAGCATCAGCATCAGCATCAGCATCAGCATCAGCATCAGCATCAGCATCAGCATCAGCATTAGCATCAGCATCAGCATCAGCATCAGCATCAGCATCAGCATCAGCATCAGCATCAGCATCAGCATCAGCATCAGCATCAGCATCAGCATCAGCATCAGCATCAGCATCAGCATCAGCATCAGCATCAGCATCAGCATCAGCATCAGCATCAGCATCAGCATCAGCATCAGCATCAGCATCAGCATCAGCATCAGCATCAGCATCAGCATCAGCATCAGCATCAGCATCAGCATCAGCATCAGCATCAGCATCAGCATCAGCATCAGCATCAGCATCAGCATCAGCATCAGCATCAGCATCAGCATCAGCATCAGCATCAGCATCAGCATCAGCATCAGCATCAGCATCAGCATCAGCATCAGCATCAGCATCAGCATCAGCATCAGCATCAGCAGCAGCATTAGCATAAGCATCAGCAGCAGACTCAAACTCAGACTCTGTCTCAGCCACAGCCTCTGCAACTTTCTTTTCTCTGTTCTGCCTGAGCCTCTGCCTAAAGTGCTCAGCAACTCCCAACAATCGTTTTCCTTGCGTTTGCCTGCAGCAATTCCTTAAGCTTGGCAAAGTGGTTGATTTAATTCGCCGCAGCCGTGGGACGTTGTGGGGCACTTGGCACATAAGTAGTTGAGTGGCGAGCACTTATCAGTGTCTGTCAACTACCAGGTATAACGATGCAATCGTCTCGTCTCCGGCCAACAGCAACTCCTTCGTCCTGTCATCGCCAGAGGCATCATCACACTCCAAATCAACCTCCGACTCCGTGCAGCATCCCGATGGAAGTCCAATTGACGATCAACATTGTGCAACGGTACGGTACACCTAACTCTAAAGTAAACAAATATTATTGAGTGGTGACGAAGAATGGAAAACAAAAGGACCTCAAATCCCGACAGCTTTCGCAAGGAAGACACATGTTTTCCCAATGACAATGAGAGTTTTCCCTTTCTGTTGATTTTGAGAGATCCGACAGATTGTTTGCGCAAAAAACCAGCATCTAGAGAGATGCATTCAGTTGCGGAAAGAATACACACACACATGCACCCTTATCTGCATCTGCAATCCTTTCGGTAACTGGCCAACAGGACCACCTCGCCCCAAGATTCACCGGAAAAGAGTTAGCAAGTGCCGTGCTCGGCAGGACATCATACACACCACCGACGGGGCGGAAGGGGAGGACAGAAACAATTGAAATGGATTTTCAAGATGAGAGTGAACAAACACACCGGTAGAACAAATATTGAGGAAAAATAAATTAAAAGCAAATAAGAGTCTCGCTCCGCTCCACGCCACGTATTCGCCGCATCCTTGCCGGATCTGTAGCCCTCATCATGAGGGCATAGGACGCCCCGCACTTACCATTTCACGTCCGCCATCATCAACGGCAGAGCTGAGCTGTGCCCTGCCCGGCTGTGTGCGTGCGGGTGCGGGACGATGAGACGATTTCGCTTTGTTTGCAAGGACATCAGTGAATCTATCAGCGGCATCCATCAAATCACGATCTACTTTATAAATGTTTAATTAAAACATCTAGTAAAAGGTTTCGTTTCGGTTTGGCAGGGTTGTCGTCTCGGTCATGTGTCCTTTTCAGTTTCCGCAGGTTACCCCGTGCCTCAAGGATGGGGCGTCGCTTGTTTGATGTATCCTTTAGAAGATGACGGCGATTTGTTGTCGGAATTCACGCTTCACTTTAATTGAGTTCTGAATTAATTTCGTTACGGACACGTGTCCTTTTTCAAAGGCCGTGCATCCCTTTTTTGTGAGCTCGTTGGTCCTTTTTTGCAGTGGATTTGCGAGGGAATTGATTTAATGGCCGACAGGTAGCCAGTGAAAGGATTGTATTTGCTCTCTGGCGAAGGATATACAGACAGAGGCCGCCTGTCGAGTGATTTCTGGTTGAATTGTGGCTTGGCCTTGGACGTCGATTAGTGGTTTCCAATGTGTGAATCTCAGCTACGGCCGAAAGGAGGAAGCAGGGAGTGGCTCTGTGCCTAAGCCTTCTCAACGCAAATTCCATGCAAATCCTTATGAAATGCTCGGCAAAATGGGAGAGCTTTCAGAGATCCCGTAGTCAAAATGAAAGAACAAAAAACACAAAAAGTTTTAATCCACACGCACGTGTACAGTGGTCCCAATGAGACCCGGGAAACCTGCACACATCCACTTAACCCACGGCCCCACTCAGCAAATGCAAATCCTAATCCTTGCCAGGTTCATACATCCGTCCAATCGAACTGCCTGGGAACCCCACACTTCCTCAGAGCCTCTCGAAGAGCACTTCGAGGCTTAGAAAAAAAGAGCTGCAGGAGCGTGGGGAAAAGAAGTAGCGAAAGAAATTTTCCCAGGCGGCGGCGGCGACAACAGATGGCCGTAAGCCTGCATTCGCACATCCGGCAAACTTCAAATGGAACAAATGTGTCTTCGCGCTGCTGTAATGAGGAATGGGGTGAGCTGGTTGGATGGAAGTTGGCAACTTTACTGCGCTCGGAAAGTTCGAATTAGCCAAGCAAATCCAAATTGAAAAGTGATTACCAACGGCGACGGTCGGAGGGACAGACGCCTTTGCCTTGCGTCGTACAAACATTGGATTGATTTGGAATCAAAGACCAATTGTTGAGTGCAGTGATTGGTAACGGGACTTACGACGTCTGTGGGGTTGGGTGTGAATGGGGGAATGGGGGAATTGAGAGGAACTGTGGGGTCGATTAATAACACAAAGAGGGAGTCTTGTCAAGGAAATGAAAGCACGGCTTGGAATCGGTTTGAAAACTTTTGCTCAGGTATAGGCATCTTAGACCTGGGCCCAAGCTAAACTTTGCCTGAACTAAGGCTTGGGATGATAAATAGAAAGGAGTACTTTTCTGAAATTCAGGCTCATTTTAAGGCTTTGGTTTAACGCTTGGTCTTGAGTTAGAAACAAAAACTTGACTTACGCCTTATCCAGGGCTCAGCCCAGAGCTTTGCCTAAGCCGTTTGTTATTGTTTTAGATCATGGTCGGTACAGAAGTTTAATCATGCTTGGACTGAATTTATATAATTTTGAACTCAAGCTTATTTTTAAGCTCAGGCGGAGGCTTAAGATTGGGATTGTTTTAAGTCTTACACTAAAATTCTGCCAGAGCTAGGATTTCTGAGCACTTCAAGGTCTAACACTGATTGTAAGTGAGTGCACGGCTCCTTTAGGCAGAGTCTCAGGTAGAACAGAGAAAAGAAAGTTGCAGAGGCTGAGCCTGAGGCAGAGTCTGAGTCTGATGCTGATGCTGATGCTGATGCTGATGCTGATGCTGATGCTGATGCTGATGCTGATGCTGATGCTGTTGCTGATGCTGATGCTGATGCTGATGCTGATGCTGATGCTGATGCTGATGCTGATGCTGATGCTGATGCTGATGCTGATGCTGATGCTGATGCTGATGCTGATGCTGATGCTGATGCTGATGCTGATGCTGATGCTGATGCTGATGCTGATGCTGATGCTGATGCTGATGCTGATGCTGATGCTGATGCTGATGCTGATGCTGATGCTGATGCTGATGCTGATGCTGATGCTGATGCTGATGCTGATGCTGATGCTGATGCTGATGCTGATGCTGATGCTGATGCTGATGCTGATGCTGATGCTGATGCTGATGCTGATGCTGATGCTGATGCTGATGCTGATGCTGATGCTGATGCTGATGCTGATGCTGATGCTGATGCTGATGCTGATGCTGATGCTGATGCTGATGCTGATGCTGATGCTGATGCTGATGCTGATGCTGATGCTGATGCTGATGCTGATGCTGATGCTGATGCTGATGCTGATGCTGATGCTGATGCTGATGCTGATGCTGATGCTAATGCTGACTCAGGTATTCGTTGAAGTTGAGGCTTAGCCTTGAGCGTAAGCTTAAGCCTAATCCGAAACTCAGGCTTTAGATCAGAGTTTGTTTGTCAATCTTAGAACCAGGTTGACTCCTTTATCTATGCCAACGCTCACGTCTAGTCTGGGAACAAGGTTTTGACTGTTTCTCATGGTTGGTCTTAAGTTCAAGCTTAGACTTAGGGTCGTGCTTATGCGGAAGATCAGGGTTGAACACAAGTTCCTTACCCTCCAAGAGTTATTCAACCTGGCCGCCAGGCACAGCTTGGATTTAGGCTGAGATTCAAGCTTAGACTGTGGCTAAGACATGAGTTAAAATGTTTGCTCAAACTAATAATATTCAGGCTTACAACCAGGTAAAGACTTAGTCTTGTGCTCGAACAATTAATAATCAGGCTTACAACCGGATTTCTACAACCGATGCGCCAAGGTTGGGCCCAAGCATATGTTGAGGCTTGGCTTGAGGCAGAGATTGTAGCCAATACTTAGCCGTTGGTACAAGCCCAGTGAAAGCAACGCCATATTCAAATGGGTTCCCACAACTTTTCACAATTAAAAAGTGGATGGGAGCTCTCTTTGTTGTAAGGCCCAAGACAAGATCTGAGGGGAATGTGGTTTGTCCCTAGCTTGCATAAGGCACTTTGTCCACTGACAGCGTTGAATCCTGATTGAACCCGGCTTTTAAACTTTTGCAACTTGCGATAAAGATTGCCAGACTTGTCACGCACGGACTACTGTTCATAGAGATCTGGTGATGACTTGGCAGGACTTGTGATGGGACAATGATCTCTAGAGATAAAAAAGTCACTTGTATCCCTGATGACCCTTGGTTGAGGCCCAGTTCCCGGACTGTAGCACCACAAGAAGAAGAAGAAGAAGAAGAAGAAGAAGAAGAAGAAGAAGTAGAAGAAGAAAAAAAAGAAGAAGAAGAAGAAGAAGATTCCTCGTGACCTGTGAATGATTAACTTATGACTCGATGACACTTAGAAAACATAAGTCTAACGCAGATCTTCAATCAAAAGGTCACCCACAAAACCTCCCACAGACTATGTTGCCTCTGACTTATCATGTACACATTTATCTGCTTACATCCACATTAAGGCCACAAGGCCAGCTAATCGAAGAAGAGATCAAAACTTCGGTGAAGCCCCGCCAGAACCCACCATTCCACACAGACACTTAATTTATTGCCTGCCCCACAGTGCAAAGCCATCAGACTTGTAGATTGAACTCCGCTTCATCCAAATGAAGTTCGAGGTCGATGGTGGCTGTATTAATAAACCAGAGAGACATCCCTTCACACACACACTCATACCCCCCTGCCCACCCTCACACCAGAAGACACAAACGAAGAAGAATAAGGAACAGAAAGAAGTTGCGAAATGACTTTCCGCTGTCATTCAAAGGATAAAAAGCTTACAGCTGGAAGGGAATAATAGGATTTTTATGCCACTTCTAGTGAGAGCCGTATCAAAAGGCTAGGGAACCCTTCGTTTGCTTCTTTTCCCAACGACAAAGTTGACAATCAGAACGAAATTAAGTTTCACTCGTTGCCGTCGTTGGTCGGCGCGTGCCTCCGCCTTCCCCCTCTCCGCCTTCTCATCCATTCAGCGTGCCGGCGATGAATGACATTTGGTTTATGTTATGTCTTGAGTTTTATTTTCCATTTTATTTGGTCGTCGGGAGGGACCTGGCACCGGGCGCCAATCAGATAAATGCCGCCTCGAACGGCCGTGGTGCGGCCCTAATGTGTGTGTTCGAATGATAATGATATGAACCCAAATTTGACACTTGTCCGTTCGTTGCGTCGTCTGTGGTGGACGGGGACGGCCATATGTCCTTTGTTGATAGTTAATTTGGATGGAACAGGAAAATCTTGGAATTTCATTAGATAATCCCAGTGGTCTGCGGACACAACGTCGTTCGAGACGATGATGCGGGCTTGGAAGTGGGGCTCTTTGCACGCTCAGTTGATCGCAGGAAGATGAAAACGAGTGCTTGGAGGTGGCTCTTGGAAGAGCCTTTAATTAGACAGTAGTTGGCAGTTAGGTTGACCCAAGTGGAATGCCTGTTAGTGGGAAGGTGTGGCGGGCGGAGAGGTGGATTTTATGATCGCATTAGGGAATGAAGAAGGCGTTCGCATTATTGATGAGGGGAAATGTACGTAGTGCGTGAGGATTTCTTAAGACACAGTCCTTCCTGCCTGAGATGAGATTTTATCAGCATCGAGATGGGAATCTGTGCAGACCTGGGATTAGGTTCTTCACTAGCCAGTCTCATCCACTTCACTGCGTCTGCATTACACATTCCGCTCGCCTTTGTGATGTAATTAATTCCGACTCCTTTCATGTTAACTATTTGCATTCGCTTCCTTAGTGCACGTCTCACGTGTGATTGTTATTACCCACTTCCGCCACTTGTGAATCCTTCATCAAAGCGCGCCCAACTTACTCTGTGCGGCTACGACTGCGGCTGGTGGCTGCGGTCGTCTCGGCGAGGGATTCTTTAAACAAGCATTTTTTTCTCCCGCCTTCCCAACGCTTGCCTGCCTGCCAGCCAGGCTCTGGTGGTAATTTTAGAAAATTCTCATCCGCACACAGTCAGCAGGCAGCTTGTGTACCATTTCAAGCGTCTAGACGTAATTTTTCACATCCTTGCCTCTGAATGCTTAATGTTTGAGTGTTCCCCTCCGTGGGGTGTGGGGGGCTCTAGGAACTATGAGAAAAGAGAGAAAAAAAAAAGAACTCAAAACTGAAGCACACACTCGTACACAGTTAACTAGCAAGCGAACACTCTTAAGCAGGATTTATAATGTGGCGTTAAGGATTCTTAATTGCTGTGGTTTTTCATTTTTCGCCTTTCTCTTCCTCTCCTTGCTCCCTGTGCTCACATGCAGGACATCGCACTGAACAGCTCCTGGAACTTTATTTTTTCGCACGATTTTTGTGTGTGAGTACTGAGATTGCGTACTGTGTTTCCAGGCAAACAACAGCCTCCAGGATAATGGAGTACGACATTTGCATCTGATGAAAGGATTGGAGTTTCTTAGGCTTCACTCCTGTGTCTTCCTTTTGTTCGCTTGTGTTCTCTCTCCTCGTGGTTGTTACAGTTTTTTTCTTCTGTCGTTTTCTTTGTCTGCGCGTGATAGTCCTTTTGGTGTACGGCACTTGTGCAAAGTGGTCATTAATTTTGAGTATGAGTGGTGAGTGCTTAATTATGAAATGAATTGGGGGCATTGTGATGGAGGTGGGTTCAGCTGGATGGATTATGGAGGAAGGGGAACTTCCCGTTGTGCGGCTACAACCAGTGCGAGGATTCTAGAAGGCTTTAAATTCCCAACTTAGCACAAGCTCTGTGTAAACTTGGCTTTCCTTTACCAGCTGCAGACAAGCTGGGGAGCTTCGACGAGCGTAAGACATCTGACACACAGGGGTTAGAATGTTTGCATAGACAGATGAAGGATTGAGTAGATGAAAACTTTTGTAGGCTAGGCCAGGCTAAGCCTTAGCGAAGGCTTAGCAAACTTTCCTGGAAGTTTAAGATAAGAAGGAAAGTGATTCGTTTCCTTGAGAATCCTTGGAGCCCGATAGATGAATCGTGGCCTTTTTATCGAAGCATCGGCTAGGTAGGAGGCTGCTAAGTAGGAGTTGGCTAAGCACGAGGAGGCTAGGAAGAAGGCAGTTGGGTAATAGGTGCCAAAGTAGGAGGCGGGTCGGAAGGATGCGGTTGGGTAGGAGGCGGCTGGTCAGTAGACGGCTAAGTAGGAGACGGCTACGTAGGAGGCTGTTGGGTAGAAGGAGGCTGGGTAGGAGTAGGTAAGAAAGGAGGCGGCTAGGTAGAAGGCGGTTGGGTAAAGGAAGCAATTGCGTAGGAGGCGGTTAAGTACAGGCAACTGCTGGGTAGAAGGCGTTTTAGTAAGAGGCGGCTAAGTAGGAGGCGGCTAGGAAGGAGGCGGCTAAGTAGGAGGTGGCTAGGGAGAAGGCATTTGGATATAGGAAACGGCTGGGTAGGAAGCGTCTTAGTAAGGGTAGGTTAAGTAGGATGCGGCCATGTAAAAGGCGGTTAGATAGAAGCAAGTTACCCCAGTAGCTCGACTTCAAAGGGTTTTGATGGCTTTCCGGTGAACTCTCAGCCTATGTTCTGCTGAGATCATTAAAATTAAAGAAGAAAGAATCTAGTATGTCAACTTAAAAGAGGATGCTGGACGCCTAACATTCTTTTTGGCAAGGAATAATTTTGGATACCTTCAACGCCATACACCAGACGGCGATAGTTTTGAATAGGGGCAAGGCAAGGTTCAAGCAGGTGAAGCCCGTTGACCGCCTGTCGTAAACTTGTGCAGGTGACTAGATGGCAGATTACAGGTATTTAAGAAAGTAGCAATGGAGGTACCTAAAGAGGCTGCTAAGTGGGTAGATTAGGACGTGGTT
Source organism: Eristalinus aeneus (assembly GCA_955652365.1). Taxonomy (NCBI): domain Eukaryota; kingdom Metazoa; phylum Arthropoda; class Insecta; order Diptera; family Syrphidae; genus Eristalinus; species Eristalinus aeneus. The sequence goes on from OY019131.1 coordinate 96,191,612, forward strand.
AAGAATGTATCAAAGCGGAAAGCTAAGAAGTTAACTGAGGAGAAAGTCAAGGGAGCAAACAAGTTAGGAGCTTAGGAGGAACCTAAGTAAGTAGCAAAGGAGCTAGCAATGGTTGTAGCTAAGGGTCTAGGAATAGGAGCGGCTAAGAAGCTATTTGGTAGGTAAGGAGTAACATAAGGAGGCTGTTAGTAGGGCAGCTTAGTGGGTAGATTAGAAGGTGGAGGATACAAAAGTGGATCACAAAGAAGTTAACTAAGTATCTAAGGAGTAAATTAAGCGAGTAGCAAAGAAGCCAGCAATTGGAGTAGATAAGGGACTAAGAATGTGGGAGGCTAAGGAGCTAGTAGCTATGAGGGCATCTGAGGGGACAGTTGAAGCCTTGTTACTTTGTGAAAGAATGCACAATAGGAACCAATTCATCCCGGCTAAAAGAAGGAGTCAACGCGATCAGTCTGAGGAAGGCCTAAAGTCATCTGACTCGAATCTGTATTTTGCACAGGGAGCAGTACGCTCTCTGTCGTTCAGTATTCTGAGACAGGCGGCTTACCAATTTTTTCTTTCACGTCTGGAACTCGTTCTTCATCTTTCTACACAAATCTGAGAGAAGCGGTTTGATCTCTAGGATTACAGGCGCTGGATCGATATCAACACCCTATTACGTCCTGCTGCCTTACCCACCCTCTGCGAAATATTTTGTTTCGGCACTCCTGCTTTAGGAACTGCCTTAATGGCCACCTGAAAGCCAATCCAAGATGTACGTGATCCGCTGTTCTTATAGAATATTTTGATTGAAGGATTCAAAGATTTGCTGGCGACTGCCTTAGAATTCTAAGTTCAATCATCATCAGACATTTGCTCTGAAATTTCTGGAGGAGCCGACTTTTAAGAAATTGAAAGCAGTACGAACGACTGACTACTCGGCTGGTAGACAGACAGCAGATAGTTCACGAAGAGATTCGTTGATCTAGGTTTTGAGCCTTGTTTTGAGATTGAGGCTTAACGCCCCATTTATTTCCTGGCATGCTTGTCGTTGAATTCTACGCAATGTGAAGAGACCAGCTCCCCATTTTACTGTCTCCCTAAAGATGCATGTCATGATCGTTCCTAGGAAGGACACGCAAACTCCCCATGTTGTCTTACTCTTTCACTCACAAAGAATTCTCTCTACCTTCACCGACCGACAAAGACAAACCAACCACCACACGCAAAAGACACAGTTATTTATTTGCACATTTCAACTGTTATTAGCGCTCTTCTTCACACTTTGTAAGCACTTGGTGAGCTGATAACCGCATTCGCAGCGTTCGTTAGCGACTACCGCGAGCTGACACGCTTGGAAGACAAAGTAGATCTTTCTCAGTTTCTCGTCTGGGATCGATCCTTTTTCATTTATCCGGCAATTCGTTATAATTCCCTCCTGCTCAAGGATGCAAGCGGCAAGGCACTTCAATTTGGGATTCCTATTGCTCGGAGCAAAAATACCCGCCTCTTTTATGGTTACATTCTCCTTCTCCATGCACTCTCTATGGCGGGTGTTAGGTTTCTGCAGTTGGGCTTTAGACACCCCTTTCTATTCGGAATAGGACTTTTTTAGAATTGACGAGATCTCCAGAAGGTTTATCCTCACCTGTATGCTGGCGATGCACAGGGTAAGCAACACGCTGACGACTAACCGCTGCATTGTGGTGTGAGGGAGCTTTGAGGGTGATTGGAATCAATTTGTCTTTTTTATAGGGAACGTGAGTTTGTGTTTTTCGTGGCGAGTGAGTGCCACTTTTTGTCTCCGCATCCGTAACAATAGAATCTCTTTTTGCACACTGTTGGAGAACGATACGGAATAGATTACGTTTAATGAGGGAGGGTGTAAGGCAACTCCACTAAACCCTCGTTGATTGAAGAGTCTGCTTCCAGAACGTGCTATCAGCAGTGCAGAAAGTGTGAGGGCAAGCATATTTTCCCACAAACCAGTCTTCTGTCCATCATCCTTCATCACATGATTTCAGTCATCATTCGGTGGCACTCAAAGCAGGTGGTCCATGTCGAGTGAAGTTCAGTCCGAGTTGGTGGTATTCCTACAGTGCGGATAAGGCCAGATACTTTCCACTGTTGAGTGGAGCTTCTTCCTTAAAGTCCCACAAGTGTCAGGGTTTTTCCACTGTCGAGGGAAGCTTCTTTCTAAAAGTGCCACTAGGGCCAGATTCTTTTCACTGTCGAGAGGAGCTTCTTCCTTAAAGTGCCACTAGTGTCAGGGTATTTCCACTGTCGAGGGAAGCTTCTTTCTAACAATGCCACTGGGGTAGATACTTTCCACTGTCCAGAGGAGCTTCTTCCTTAAAGTGCCACTAGTGTCAGGGTTTTTCCACTGTCGAGGGAAGCTTCTTTCTAACAGTGCCACTAGGGCCAGATACTTTCCACTTTTCCTACAGTCCCACTAGGACCAGACTCGCTTACTGTCTGGGGAAGCTTCTTTTCTACAGTGCCACTAGGGCCATATTCTTTCTGCTTTTTCCTACGGTACCACCAGAACCAGATTCTTTCAGCTCTTTTCTACGGGGTCAGATTCTTTCTGTTTTTTTTACGGTGCCACTAGGGCCAGATTCTTTCTGCTTTTTCCTACAGTGCCTCTAGAGCCAGATTCTTTTCACTGTCGAGAGGAGCTTCTTCCTTAAAGTGCCATTAGTGTCAGGGTTTTACCACTGTCGAAGAAAGCTTCTTTCTAAAAGTGCCACTAGGGCCAGATTCTTTTCACTGTCGAGAGGATCTTCTTCCTTAAAGTGCCACTAGTGTCAGGGTATTTCCACTGTCGAGGGAAGCTTCTTTCTAACAGTGCCACTGGGGTAGATACTTTCCACTGTCGAGAGGAGCTTCTTCCTTAAAGTGCCACTAGTGTCAGGGTATTTCCAGTGTCGAGGGAAGCTTCTTTCTAACAATGCCACTGGGGTAGATACTTTCCACTGTCCAGAGGAGCTTCTTCCTTAAAGTGCCACTAGTGTCAGGGTATTTCCACTGTCGAGGGAAGCTTCTTTCTAACAGTGCCACTGGGGTAGATACTTTCCACTGTCGAGAGGAGCTTCTTCCTTAAAGTGCCACTAGTGTCAGGGTTTTTCCACTGTCGAGGGAAGCTTCTTTCTAACAGTGCCACTAGGGCCAGATACTTTCCACTTTTCCTACAGTCCCACTAGGACCAGACTCGCTTACTGTCTGGGGAAGCTTCTTTTCTACAGTGCCACTAGGGCCATATTCTTTCTGCTTTTTCCTACGGTACCACCAGGACCAGATTCTTTCAGCTCTTTCCTACGGGGTCAGATTCTTTCTGTTTTTTTTACGTTGCCACTAGGGTCAGATTCTTTCTGCTTTTTCCTACAGTGCCACTAGGGCCAGATTCCTTTTGCTTTTTCCTACGGTGCCACTGGGGCCAGATTATTTCTGCTTTTTCCTACGTGCCACTAGTGCCAGATTCTTTCCACTGTTGAATTAAGATCCTTCTGTACGTTGCTACAAGACCCAGCTTTATATTAAATACCCTTGATGTCCTTTCAGTGAGTTTCCGAGTTTGGAGTCAAACCGGGGACCTTCGGAGTGTGAGGTCATTTTCCTGCCATCGGAATGTGCATTCATGAAAAAGATTTAAGATTAAGGCTACATTTCGTCCAGCTTGAGGCTGAACAGGGGTGAAACGGAACCGATTCTCCTCAGTTTAGAAACAAGACCAACTTTCAGAGATTCTAAGATCCAACTGCTCAACTATATTTTGCAACTGGAGGCTGCTACACCATTTGAATCCTTTCCCGTCTCACGGAACACTGCGATTATCCCAATCAATGTTCACCTTCGTGTTCTGGGAACCGCCTTGAAGGCGATAGCCCGCCATCGGTCATAACCCCCACTCCATGCTGCTCACACAGCACTCTCCCACCCATAATCGAAAAAGTGGAAACCATTCACAAGTACAGAAAGCACACACATGTATTTTCCAGCATACACACACCTCACATGTTCTTCTTCATGTCCTCCATACACTTCGCCAGTTGAAAGGCGCACTCGCAGCGTTCGTCGGAAACAACTGCTGACTTGCACGCCTCGTAGATGTCCCGCACCTCCTTCGTGACATAGTTCAATATGTCGTCGTTTGCCTCGCAATTCTCCATAACGTGAATGTGCTCAAAGATGCAAGCGATAAAGCACTTCAGGTTGGGATTGCTCCCGGCAGCCTCAATGTTTCCTTGGATCACATTCTCCACTTCGTCCAAAGTTATGTTTTCCTTCTTGGCGCAGTCAGTGTACTTGGCGAAGCTCCGGTTGGTTTCATCTGCCCCCGAGTCTCCACTGGCGAGCTGAGAAATAGAAATTTTTGAAAATTAGCAGGAGACACAGTCGTTCTCACCTGAACGCTGGCGATGCACAAGGCAAGCAACAAAGTAACGACTACCGCCCTCATGGTGATGCGGTCGACTTTCGGAGATGATTGCCGCTTCACGTTTTATAGCGAACGCGTTTCCGCTTCTCGCAGAGTGATGCAATCCAGACAAAGGGAGGCTGTGCTGCTTACGGGAACGTGTCCATTGTTTGCTTTGTAATGACTGCGGTGCACTGTCGGAGGACAATGTGGGACGGTTTTTGCGTTGAGCTCGGAAACAGATTCGAATTAATCACATTTGAATGGTGACAGGTATAGATCGGCGATGTGGGGTCATTAGCTTGAGGGCTCAGCTTGGGGGCTTTGCTCGGGGGCTCAGCTTGGGGGCTCAGCTGTCACAGCGAACTGCTGGGGTTTCAGTTTTTGTTCAATGTTTGGTTGTTAGTGTCGAGACATCAGCGAGAGTGCATTGAAAAGTCTCCAAACCAATGTGCTGGTGATCGTGTCAATTGTCCGCCTTCAGGGTTTTGTTACAGGGAAGATCGGCTGTAGGGATGAAGGGCTGTAGAGTGGTGGACAGCAGAGATGAATGGCGGGCCGCAGGGATGCGAAGCTTAAGGGATGAGGAGCTGAAGAGTTGAGGGACTTAAGGGATGAGAGACTTAAGGGATGTGGGGCTTAACGGCTGAGGGGCTTAAGGGCTGAGGGGCTTAAGGGCTGAGGGGCTTAAGGGCTGAGGGACTTAAGGGCTGATGAGCTGCTGGATGGGTAGCAGCGATGATAGGCCACAGGAATTTTGGATTTAAAGAATGATGGGCTGCAGAGGTAGACTGGCGGATCGAAGGATGATGAGCTGGAATAGGCAGGAGGGATGATAAGCTTCTGGAATGATGGGCTGCAGGAATAAACAGCTGCAGAGATGAGGTTTTACCGGCATGATGGGCTACACGAATGATTGGCCGTCTGGAGTTGTCTGAATCGTCTGCGGTGATGCAGACCTGCAGGATGAATGGATAACAGTGCTGCAGGTATGTTGGGCACCAGGGACGCTGGTATGATGGGCTACAAGAATGTGTGATTGTTGGGAAATAAGACTGCAGAAATGATAGGCTGTGGAGATGGTGGGCTGGGAACAACACCTACAACATTCTACCTCATTCTGTATGTTGACATCGAAGGACTGAGGCGTTACCTTTTCACTCACAATCTTAAGACCTTAGCTCAAGCTTTCTTCATCTTCTGAGTCCGATCTAAGGCACTTTGGGGTGGGTCTGGTGTGTGTTCTTGAGTAGCCACCAGATCTTACTACCATGCTAGTCGCCTGCTTCATCGGTGTTTTTTCCTCTTTTTTCAAGATGACGGCACCGCGCTTATTCAGTGTTTAATGCCATCTATGTGATGGCGTTGTGGATAGCTGGCGACACTCAAACGCTGAAGGTCCAGGTTCGATTCCCGACTGAAAAGCTAGAAATTTTCAAGGCACCACCTCTTTCGAGCTGCTGACAACTCTCAGAAGTGCTTCTCAAACTTCACTGTTCGGAATTGGCAAAAAAAAACTGTAGGTCCCTTCTACGCGAGAGAGAAGAGTAGCGCGCACAACACGAGTAGTTGATGAGCAAGCTAGGCGCTGGTCTCCCAGTGGACTATAGCCTCACCCAATTATTATTATCATGTGATATACTTGCCCCAGGTTTGTTTCTTGAGATTGAGCTTCATGGGCGGGTTTATTAGCATAGAATACTCTTGGTTTGGCTTCTCTTCTAGTTCTAGTTACTTCTAGCCCCTAACTTCTCCAATTCGCATGGAGTTCTTGAAAGAAAGTTTCTATGGCTTTGGCTGCTCCCTCATTTCACGCAAAAGCCTGCTTCTGACTGACTGGAATCAGTCGGCTGGAATTCTTTTGCTTCTTCTTATTGTGGTGCCGGGGCCTCAACCTCAACCAACCTGACCTTCCAGCCAGCACGATCTTTCGGCAGCTGCCTCCAGTTTCGTACTCCTAGTTGGTTGAGGTCCTTCTCCACTTGTGTGCGCCACCTTAGCCTAGGCGGTCATCTGTTGCATTGTCCCAATGGTTCAGATTCGAAGACTTTTCGGGCCGAAGCAGTGGTGTTCATACGCTCTTCATGACCTATCCACCTTAAGCGTTGTGTTCGAAGACGTTTGACAAGGCGCATGTTTCTGTATAGCCCATAGAGTTCGTCATTAAATCTTCTCCTCCAGATGCCATCAACGCAAATAGGAACAAAAAACCGACGAAAAACTTTTCTCTCGAAGATATTAAGGGCTTCCTCATCCGCCTTTGGAAACGTCCAGGTTTCCGCGCCATAGAGTAGGACTGGGATGATTAAGCTGTTATATAAAGCGAGCTTAGCCCTTTGAGAGACGGCTTTATTACTCAATTGCCTCTTAAGCCCAAGGTAACAGCGATTGGCAAGAGTAGTCCTGCGTTTGATATCGGTACTGGTGTTGTTGTCCCTATTTACCGCGGAGCCGTGGTAGACGAAGTTCTTGACCACCTCGGAGTTTCTGCTGCCTAGTATGACGCTCTGTCCGAGACGTCGATGTTGTGAGTCCTTCCTTGATGACAGTATGAACTTCGTTTTGCCCTCATTTACCGCCAGACCCATTTCACCCGTTTCCGCTTCATGCAAGTAAACGGCTCAGTGACGGCTGGCTGTGTTCGTCCAATCGCGTCAACGTTGTTCACGTAAGCTAGCAATTCAACTGACTCTTGAAAGATCGTGCCTCTGGTGTTGACTTGTGAGTTACGATCGATCCTCTCGCGAAAGATGTTAAAGAAGTCGAATTGTCTAGAACCTAACTTGACACTGAAGGTCTCGGTGAGTTCGTTACCGACCTCGACGGAGCAGCGAGAGGTCGCTATCGTCATCCTACACAATTTGACGAGTTTGATAGGAATGCCAAAGTTAGACATGGCACTGTATAGCTCGTCTCTATGCACACTGTCATATGCAGCCTTGAAATCGACGAGTAAGATGCTTAGTGTCGATTTGCACTTCTTGAGTATTTTACAGTCGGCTGGAGTATGCCGTTTTAAGCTTGGAGACCAACAGAAGTCTTATGGATCAGGGGTCAAAGTTGATGTCGGAACCTGATGCTTGAACCTGATACCGGAACCTGATGCCAACGAACCCAGATGCCGATGCAATGGTGGCTGTGCTTTTCCCCATTCATATCTGAGGGTTCTGCTTTTTCCCTATCGCATGTCCTTTCTTATAAAGTGCGAAGATTGCCAAAAATTTAAACCTGCTGACCACTCACAACACCAGCACAGACAGACAGTTTACTGATAAGGCGCACAGCACTGACCAAGCACATTTGTAACTCAGCAACTAAGCAAATAGATAAATTTTCCACATGTAGGGAATCCCGCAAGGGCTTGGGGGCGGGCTGGTTCATCCAGAAAATAAAACTGCTTTCTGTCCTTGTTTCGTACTTCAAAGAGACGTCTATGTTCGCCCGGTTGCTGGGGATTCGAAGCGATAATGGATAAGTATGACTTTGACGGGAACAAGTCACACACCATACACCACACCACACAGATCACACACCACACACCACACACCACACACCACACACTACACACCACACACCACACACCACACACCACATACCACACACCACACACCACACACCACACACCACACACCACACACCACACACCACACACCACACACCACACACCACACACCACACACCACACACCACACACCACACACCACACACCACACACCACACACCACACACCACACACCACACACCACACACCACACACCACACACCACACACCACACACTACACACCACACACCACACACCACACACCACACACCACACACCACACACCACACACCACACACCACACACTACACACCACACACCACACACCACACACTACACACCACGCACCACTGTTTTATTTCGGGACAAATCGCGCATCTCACGTTTTGGTGAACAGAATTAACCACTTCGATCATTTGATTCTCCACTGTTCTGTAAGGCTCCCAAGAGTCCTGGTTGGAACGAATGCATCATGAATTCTAAAAGGAACCAACAATTCTTAAGTTACAGCCCAGAAATCGATCGAATTGTGCCTAAAAGTGGTCAAAAATTGCTTCAAATCGTCCGCAAAATAACGAAACCCTCCAAGTTTGAGTGTAACCCGCACCCCAGTTCAATTTATTTTTCCCTCCATGCACTCGTGATCCTTTGCAATGCCACAACATTGAACACACGCAACTCTCAACTCTCCTCCCTTTCAGGCAATTTCTCATTGATGCAGCTGCTCAATTGATAGGCGCACTCACAGCGATCGCTTCCCTTCACGGATTCCTTACAAGAGGCCAAAGCATCCTGGAACTCCTCCAACATACCAAAGTTAGCCAAATTATCCTCGCCGACGGTGCAATTGTCCACAACCCCGGCCTGCTCCAGGATACACGCTTCAAAGCATTTCAATTGGGGATTACTTCCATCGATTGGGAAGGTGCTCATATCCTGCATACGTACATTCTCCGTATCCATGCACCTAGTGTTGCGCACGACGCTCGCTCGAAGGTCTTGATATGATCTGTAGGCCTGAAAAATTGGCATTAATTCTGGCACAACATTAGCGACATTGTGTGAGTCTCACCTCTGTGTTGGTTATGCAAAGGGTAAGCAGGAAGCCGAGGAATATCCGCTTCATGGCGTTGGAGGGGGAGTTTTGAGGCAGACTGACACTCAGTTGGCTGTTTTATAGACAGCCCTACAGATTGGTTTTTTTCATTGAGACAGTATCAGCAGGGGATCTGTGATTTTTTCGTTTGTGCTGTATCGGTGGAGAAAAATAGTGAACGTTTGTTTCAATCTCCGAGAAGATAATGGTTTATTTAATTGAGCTGAATAGCGTGTCAATAGGCGTGTTGCAGCGATGGGGGAGTGTGAAAGGCAACTGTTCTATGAACTTAGGAGATGCCCGTTCCCGGTTGTAGCTCAATGTGCACAAAGGCTGTGAATGCCAGACACATGTCATCTCTTGGAGCTTCTTCCTCAGAGGACATAGACGCACGGTAGAGGACACAGTCGGGAATGATGGTGAAAAGCCGGGTTACAAGCCGGTTCTTATTCTTGAAGCCCACCTTGGAAGACCCGTCACCGCAAGGCCTTGGTTGAGCTCGACAATGAATTGAGGTTGTCCAGGACGGTTAAAGTGACTGTAGGATTTGCCATTTTAGCCTCCCTGGATAACTTCAATCCATTGCCGAGCCACCGCGCATGCCGCCATACTTCCTTAACGCTTGTCACTCAAATTCCACCAATGCAAGTAGGACCAAAAATCACAGGCGCAACTCGTATACTCTTAACGACGTCATGCCTTTCGCACCACAGAGCAAGACGGGGCTGTCATGTGATGAATGGAAGACAAGAGTGATTCTCCTCTTGGCTTCTTGACTGCTGAGAAGTTTCCTCAGTCCGTGGTAACGCTCTGACCACAACGTCGACGTTATGTGTTTATCTTTGACCCGGCCCCTCCCTCACGTCAAACCCTAATTTAACCTCTTTTGCTCCAAGGACAGAATACGCCTCATCAACGGTTCGCTTTGTTCCTCTAATCAACGGTTGGCTCCATCGTAAGCCAACTTACTTCTGAAGGATCATGCTTCTGAACCCTAGTCCGTCTTGGAAAACCAATGGAATGTGCCCCACCTTGCCCTTAATCAGTGAGACGTTGATGGCAACACAGAGTGTCTCCAATGATCTAAGAAGTGTTAAGTTGAAACCTCCTCCCGATGCACGTTGTAGGAAGCTTCAAAATTCGTGTCGATGTAGAATTGTGGGAAGTTCTTCAGGATCAGCCGCTGTTGTAAGAATCAGATCCAATCTGTAAGTTCACTACGACCAGGACTTAAAACTAAACTTTCTGTAGCGCCTTCCTTCTCCTAGACTGTGCGCCCAACCAGATTATCTTCAGCCGCATTTCAAGGCTGCAGCTGCTTTCAAAGCCTGAGTAGAGAGTCATTCAGCTTAAGCAGCTCCAGCTGCATTTCAAGGCTAAATAGACAGCCTGCCAGCTTAAGCAACTCCAGCTGCATTCAAAGGCGAGATATACAGTCCGACAGCTTAAGCAACTGCAGCTGCATTCAAAGGCTAGATAGACAGTCCGCCAGCTTAAGCAACTCCAGCTGCTTTCAAAGCCTGAGTAGAGAGTCATTCAGCTTAATCAACTCCAGCTGCATTTCAAGGCTAAATAGACAGCCTGCCAGCTTAAGCAACTCCAGCTGCATTCAAAGGCTAGATAGACAGTCCGACAGCTTAAGCAACTGCAGCTGCATTCAAAGGCTAGATAGACAGTCCGCCAGCTTAAGCAACTCTAGCTGCATACAAAGGCTAAATAGACAGTCCGCCAGCTTAAGCAACTTCAGCTGCATTCAAAGGATAGATAGACAGTCCGCCAGCTTAAGCAACTCCAGCTGCTTTCAAAGCCTGAGTAGAGAGTCATTCAGCTTAATCAACTCCAGCTGCATTTCAAGGCTAAATAGACAGCCTGCCAGCTTAAGCAACTCCAGCTGCATTCAAAGGCGAGATATACAGTCCGACAGCTTAAGCAACTGCAGCTGCATTCAAAGGCTAGATAGACAGTCCGCCAGCTTAAGCAACTCCAGCTGCTTTCAAAGCCTGAGTAGAGAGTCATTCAGCTTAATCAACTCCAGCTGCATTTAAAGGCTAAATAGACAGCCTGCCAGCTTAAGCAACTCCAGCTGCATTCAAAGGCTAGATAGACAGTCCGACAGCTTAAGCAACTGCAGCTGCATTCAAAGTCTACATAGACAGCCCGCCAGCTTAAGCAACTCCAGCTGCTTTCACAGCCTGAGTAGAGAGTCATTCAGCTTAAGCAACTCTAGCTGCATTCAAAGGCTAGATATACAGTCCGCCAGCTTAAGCACCTGCAACTGCTTTCAAAGCCTGAGTAGAGAGTCATTCAGCTTAATCAACTCCAGCTGCATTTCAAGGCTAAATAGACAGCCTGCCAGCTTAAGCAACTCTAGCTGCATTCAAAGGCTAGATATACAGTCCGCCAGCTTAAGTAGCTCCAGCTGCTTTCAAAGCCTCAGAAGAGAGTCATTCAGCTTAAGCAACTCTAGCTGCATTCAAAGGCTAAGTAGACAGCCTGCCAGCTTAAGCAACTGCAGCTGCATTCAAAGGCTAGATAGACAGTCCGCCAGCTTAAGCAACTCCAGCTGCTTTCAAAGCCTGAGTAGAGAGTCATTCAGCTTAAGCAACTCCAGCTGCATTTCAAGGCTAAATAGACAGCCTGCCAGCTTAAGCAACTCTAGCTGCATTCAAAGGCTAGATATACAGTCCGCCAGCTTAAGCTTTCAAAGCCTGAGTAGAGAGTCATTCAGCTTAATCAACTCCAGCTGCATTTCAAGGCTAAATAGACAGCCTGCCAGCTTAAGCAACTCTAGCTGCATTCAAAGGCTAGATATACAGTCCGCCAGCTTAAGTAGCTCCAGCTGCTTTCAAAGCCTGAGAAGAGAGTCATTCAGCTTAAGCAACTCTAGCTGCATTCAAAGGCTAGATATACAGTCCGCCAGCTTAAGCACCTGCAACTGCTTTCAAAGCCTGAGTAGAGAGTCATTCAGCTTAATCAACTCCAGCTGCATTTCAAGGCTAAATAGACAGCCTGCCAGCTTAAGCAACTGCAGCTGCATTCAAAGGCTAGATAGACAGTCCGCCAGCTTAAGCAACTCCAGCTGCTTTCAAAGCCTGAGTAGAGAGTCATTCAGCTTAAGCAACTCCAGCTGCATTTCAAGGCTAAATAGACAGCCTGCCAGCTTAAGCAACTGCAGCTGCATTCAAAGGCTAGATAGACAGTCCGCCAGCTTAAGCAACTCCAGCTGCTTTCAAAGCCTGAGTAGAGAGTCATTCAGCTTAAGCAACTCCAGCTGCATTTCAAGGCTAAATAGACAGCCTGCCAGCTTAAGCAACTCTAGCTGCATTCAAAGGCTAGATATACAGTCCACCAGCTTAAGGAACTCCAGCTGCTTTCAAAGCCTGAGTAGAGAGTCATTCAGCTTAAGCAACTCCAGCTGCATTTCAAGGCTAAATAGACAGCCTGCCAGCTTAAGCAACTGCAGCTGCATTCAAAGGCTAGATAGACAGTCCGCCAGCTTAAGCAACTCCAGCTGCTTTCAAAGCCTGAGTAGAGAGTCATTCAGCTTAAGCAACTCCAGCTGCATTTCAAGGCTAAATAGACAGCCTGCCAGCTTAAGCAACTGCAGCTGCATTCAAAGGCTAGATAGACAGTCCGCCAGCTTAAGCAACTCCAGCTGCTTTCAAAGCCTGAGTAGAGAGTCATTCAGCTTAAGCAACTCCAGCTGCATTTCAAGGCTAAATAGACAGCCTGCCAGCTTAAGCAACTCTAGCTGCATTCAAAGGCTAGATATACAGTCCACCAGCTTAAGGAACTCCAGCTGCTTTCAAAGCCTGAGTAGAGAGTCATTCAGCTTAAGCAACTCTAGCTGCATTCAAAGGCTAGATATACAGTCCGCCAGCTTAAGCACCTGCAACTGCTTTCAAAGCCTGAGTAGAGAGTCATTTAGCTTAAGCAACTCCAGCTGCATTCAAAGGCTAAATAGAAAGCCTGCCAGCTTAAGCAACTTCAGCTGGATTCAAGGGCTAGATAGACAGTCCGCCAGCTTAAGCAACTCCAGCTTCAAGTACTAGATAGAGAGTCCGCTATCTTAAGCAACTTCAGCTGGACTCAAAGGCTAAATAGACAGCCTGCCAGCTTAATCAACTCAAGTTGAATTTAAAGACTAGTTAGACAGGTCGCCATCATTTCAAGGCTAGATATACAAATCGCCAAATTAAGCAACTCCAGCTTCAAGTACTAGATAGAGAGTCCGCTATCTTAAGCAACTTCAGCTGGACTCAAAGGCTAAATAGACAGCCTGCCAGCTTAATCAACTCAAGTTGAATTTAAAGACTAGTTAGACAGGTCGCCAGCTTAAGCAACTCCAGCTGCATTTAAAGACTAGATAGACAGTCCGCCAGCTTAAGCAGCTCCAGCTGCATTCAATTGCTAGATAGACGGTCCGCCAGCTTAAGCAACTCTAGCTGCATTTAAAGGCTAGATAGAGAGTACGTCAAATTAAGCACATTGCCTCGATTTCGTCTTGATCGAGAAGAATGTAATGACATACTTAGCGCAAAGGGTAATCCTTTGTTCTACTCTTGAAAGTCCACCTTTGTCGTAATTCCGTCATTTTAAATGCGCCGCACAGTGGAGCCCTCGTTTGGGGAACGCTTAAATTAATTTGTAACTTTTGAACCCGTTAAACGATCTTGATGTTTGGAGTATAGTATCAGTGCCGTAATATCCTCCTGTTGCCAAAATGTGATCGATTAAGCATGAAGGGTAACAGAGTAATCCAAAACAATTTGTTTTTGATTACATAAAAAAATGTTTTTTAATAATTTGCCAGAGTAAATTTAGGTTCAAAATAAAGCTGGAATTCATACCTATAAAGCAAAAAAGATTGTAAGTCTGAATTAAGTGTAAAAAGTGGTTCGCTCTGTGCGCTTCACTACTCAGTGGTTCATGTCCGTGATATTTGCACAATTTAAGCAAGAAAAATCGTAGGGAAATTCACAAAGACACTGAAAAATGTCCGATAGTGCTCCGCTAAAACGACTCGTTCTCCCAAAGTGCAAGAAACGGGATTTTCGTGTTTTGCACAATCGATAAATAATATTTCAAACTTGCAGAACAATTTAATTACCTGTTGGGGCCTCTGGAAGAAATTTTGTTATGCTCCACCAAACATGGGAGTACTTCCCGCAAAAGGTGGCCTTAACTAAAAAGCCTGCTCTACAAAACTGGAAGTCAAAATAAAAAACTGTTGATGCAGTTTGAAGGCTTGATATACGGCCTTTCAAATAAATGTAGCATCAAGTTCCAAGGTGGCTTAATTTAGAAAAATATGTTAAGTTGAATTTTTTTGGAAAAATACGCTCAATTTCTAAAACGGCTGAGTCCCAACTTTGGGCTAGTCGTACACCGAAACGGCTCACTAGATACTAACAGTATTTCGGGTTTCTAGGTTCTCAGATATATATTATCGGAAAACTAATACCACTTGACTAAAAAAATTACTTCGCCCGGTTCAGCATTTCATTCACTCACCTTCAACTCCCTTTGCTAAAAAATTCAACTGCCAGAACCGTCTCTTCTCCAAGCAACCGCAAAACGTCGGACAGATCAAATTTTCACTCTTGACTCCTGCCAGAAATTTCCTTTCCTACACCGTCACAGTCCTTTTGAGAACATTCTCCGCACAAGTACGATGGCTGGCGTGTCGTTAACCACTGTCCATCACTCGTCTCCAGTCCCAACAGCAGTACAGCATCTTCCCGGCAGGTCATAAATCGCCAAGACATTCACGGGAGAACACGTTTTTAACTCTTCCACCGGACGCATTTCGAAAAGCATAAATTCACCCGCCGGAGGATCAGACCGCTCCCCAAGCAATCACTCCTAAGGACGATAAAACCATTTTCTGTCGCCTTATCATCTCCCAGAGAGTACTGCTTCACCCGAAAAGGAAACCCATTCCCGGCCATCAGCAAAAATATGAACCAGTCAAGAGACACAAAAACAAAATGCACAGAATGCGCAGAAAAACAAAAGAAGAGTCCTTCTGCTCCAGAGAAAAAATATAACCTCTCCCAACTGAAAAGTTTTGGACGTCATAAAAGTCACCGAAGAGAGCGAGAGACGGGAAGTTGTCACTTTTAAATAACTTATCCCACTGGTGATGTCTCAGCGAAAGAATGCCATCTCGCCCACGCACCTCCATCCCGCCGACGTGGCACTTAAACAAAACAAGGGAACGAAAGCAAGATGGAAGAAGAGCGACTAAAGTAGCGGCAGTCACCCACAGGGCGGTGTAAAAAGTTTCATGTTTGAAGTTGAAACTTTTCGCAGTTGAATCCTCAGTGCGAGCCGCGCCATCTCGATGTCCTTTCGCTCGCTCAAATGACATCTCGGCAAACAGTTTATCTAATTTCCTTAAACAGTTTTTGCAAACAGAGTTGTCACAAGGAATGGACCTCCGCCGCCGGGGGGAGATAGTTTGCTTCATAGTTTTCCTTGGAGCTGGCAGCAGTTTTAGAGGGCCCCCTTTGGCGCTGTTACAGCAGCTTTCAATTCTCTCTCTTCTTCTTCAATCCCCTGTCACTCTGAGGGAGATGTCCTCTGGAGGAGCCATCGTCTAGATAAGAAGTTGCATTCGCACAAGAAGCGAACACGTTACAAAGTGACAAAGCATCGATGACGACTTTTGGCAAAAGTCCCCCAGTGCACCCCAGCGACGGAGATAAGACCCAGAAATCGGGATTTGGATACCATTTCACTCGCTCCCGTCGTCCTGCGAAAGCGCGGAAGGCTCAAACTACGGACTGGAACAGAGGGAAAAAATCGAGCTCCCTACGGTCGTTTCTTTGACTTGGCATCGCTGCCGGGGGTGGGGGCGAGCAGGCGGTTTCTTTCAGTGTACTTTGCGGAGTGTGGGTGCGAACATGGAACTACTACTCGCCTAATGTGAAATCCATTAAAAGTTTAGTCCTGGCTGGAGAACGCTACTATCACACGGGTTAAATTGAAAATCTGTCATCGGATGTGGGAATGTGTTGGCTGGGGACGGAAAGACTTTGGTACAAAGTCCATTTGCTAATCTTTTGGGAGAGGTAGTGATGTCGTCGCTGTCGTCTGTGTGCGGTGGAATTTTAGAGTGAAACCACCGCAGGACTTTTCCTGTGTGCTCGCCCTCTCCCCGTGCACTTTACGACACTGGTAAAGTTTTGATGCAAGCAACCGGGGCGAGCGACCGGCACGTCGGGCGACGAAGCGAGGGCAATGAAGACGGCAAGTAGTCGGCATCCGCAATCCGAATGTGAGATTTAAATTTATTTGATTTGAAATTAATTGAGTTGAGTCGTCGGCAGCGGTGCTGGTGGTGGTGGTGGTGGCGGACAGAAACATGTGGTTGGGGCTTGGATCAAAGGGATGCACAGGCTGGCGGTGTAATATTGGGATGCAATTTGGTTAAGTAAATTGTTTGCACAGGAATCTCTGAGATGGAGATGTGCCCTGAGTGTGGAGAGTGTTAAGTGATTGAGTGCAGGAGTGACTTGAAGCGGATTGGATTTGCAATTTGTTTGCAAAAAGTTTGGCCAGAGATGGCTTCCGATAGGCGGAGATGGGAAAGAAGTTTCGGTGCTGTCACCTAGGGAATTTAGTTTTGCTGCTAAAGGGACAACTTTACTTGATTGGTTTCAGCCTACTCGAGTGGGGATGTAATCATGCCCATCCTTCAGCTCCAACCAGCTGAAGGATATTTGTGCTTCAGCAAGTTTTATTTCAGCGAGTTGTGTTTCAGCGAGTTGCGCTCCAGCCAGTTCTGCTTCAGTGAGCTGGAGCAAGTTGTGCTGCAATAAGTATGGTTGCAGTCAGTTGTGGCGTAGTGAGTTGTGCTCCAGCTAGTTCTGCTTCAGCAATCTGCACTCCAGCGAGTTGTCTTTCATTGTGTTGTACTACAGT
This sequence comes from Eristalinus aeneus, assembly GCA_955652365.1. Classification (NCBI taxonomy): domain Eukaryota; kingdom Metazoa; phylum Arthropoda; class Insecta; order Diptera; family Syrphidae; genus Eristalinus; species Eristalinus aeneus. The sequence goes on from OY019131.1 coordinate 96,208,575, forward strand.
GAGTTGTGCTCAAGCATTTTGTGCTTCAGAGAGTTGTGTTTCAGCGAGTTGTGTTTCAGCGAGTTTTGCTCTAGTAAGTGGTGCTGCAGCGAGTTGTATTTCAGGGAGTTGGATATTTGTGCTTCACCAAGTTTTATTTCAGCGAGTTGTGTTTCAGCGAGTTGGGCTCCAGCCAGTTCTGCTTCAGTGAGCTGGAGCATGTTGTGCTGCAATAAGTATGGTTGCAGTCAGTTGCGCTGTAGTGAGTTGTGCTTCAGATAGTTCTGCTCCAGCAATTTGCAATCCAGCGAGTTGTCTTTCATTGTGTTGTACTACAGTGAGTTATGCTTAAGCATTTTGTGCTTCAGCGAGTTGTGTTTTAGCAAGTTGTGTTTCAGAGAGTTTTGCTCTAGTGAGTAGGTCTGCAGCGAGGTGTTGCTGTGTTTCAGCGAGTTGTGCTGCACCGAGATATGCTGTAGCGAGTTTTGCTCTAGTTAGTAGGTCTGCAGCGAGTTGTTGTTGTGTTTCAGAGAGTTGTGCTGCAGCGAGTTGTTCTGCAGAGAGCTGTGCTGCAGCGAGTTGTGTTCCATTCAGTAAAGCTATAGCGAGTTGTGTTCCAGTGAGTAGGGCTGCACAACTCATTGCAGCCCTACTCACTGCTTTAGCAACTGATAGTGCAACGACTTGTCCTTCAGCGATTTTTGCTTCAACGAGTTGTGCTGCGATACTGCAGTAAGTAGGGCTGCAGCCACTTGTGCTGAAGTGAGTCATGCTCCAGCCAGTTATGCGGCAGTGAGTTGCGTTTCAGCGAGTCGTACTTTAGCGACTTGTTCTGCAGCGGGTTGTGTTTTAAAAAACTCATACTGCAGCGAGTTGTGCGTCATCAATTCGTACTTCAGCGAATTGTGCTTCAGTGAGAAGGGCCACAGCGAGTTGTGTTTCAGTGAGTTGCACTCCAGCGAGTTATTTTTCAGTGTGTTGTACTACACAGAATTGTGCTTAAGCATTTTGTGCTTTAGCGAGTTTTGCTCTAGTGAGTAGGTGCAGCGAGTGGTCGTTGTGTTTCAGCGAGTTGTGCGCAACAACTTGTGCTGCAGCGAGTTGTGCTGCAGCGAGTTGTTCTGCAGCGAGTTGTTCTGCAGCGAGTTGTGCTTTAGCAACTTATCCTGCAGTGAGTTGCGCTGCAGCGAGTTGTGCTTCAGCGAGTTGAGCTCCAGTGAGTACAGCTGCAATGAGTTGTGCTTCAGCCAATTGTGCTCCAGTGAGAACGGCTGCAGCGAGTTATGCTATAGTGACTTGTGCTTCAGAGAGTTGTGCTTTAGCAACTTGTGAGGCAGCGAGTTGTGCTACAGCGAGTTGTGCTTTAGAAACTTGTGCTGCAGCGAGTTGTGCTTTAGAAACTTGTGCTGCAGCGAGTTGTGATTTAGAAACTTGTGCTGCAGCGAGTTGTGATTTAGAAACTTGTGCTGCAGCGAGTTGTGCTTCAGCGAGCAATGCTGATGCAAGCTGAACTAGGACAGTTTTTGGAGAGGTACGTGTAAAAACAATGTATGGCAGTTCTTCCCCGTTCCATGACTGATGAGTCACTTCCATATCGAAAATCCCCATCCATTGTCACGCTATTCAAGTTAATGAATGCTCAACAAACGAACAAAAACATTCCAATTGTATTGTGCAATCTAGATAAACAAATCTCCTACTGATAGAAACGATATAGCCCTTTCACAAGCAGTAAGCTCTCTATAAAACGGCCAGTTAGCCGGGATAAACATTCAAATTTCTCTGGTGTTGGCATCATGAACCGAATAGTCCTTGGGTTGCTGCTTGCCCTGACCCTGGTCCGCATCCAGGTAACACAGACACTGCCTTTTCAGTTGTACAAATTGTCAGTTCACAATTTTTTTTCCCAGGCTCAATCAGTGGACAAAACGGAGGCTCTGAAGAACTTCATTCGCGGAACCGAATGCCTTGAGAAGGAGAATCTTACGATGGATGAAGTATTGACGTTTGCAATTGAAAAGAAATTTGAAATGGCTGAAACCGTTCCCAAGTTGAAGTGCTTTAATGCCTGCATCGTTGAGCATTCCGGGTTTATGAACAACTGCGCCGTGAACGAGGAAAAATTAGCTAACATTCCGGCTCTTGCGAAAATTCAAGACGCCCTCGTAACATGTAAGTCATCGGTAAACGCCGATGAACGTTGCGAGTGCGCCTATCAGTTGACCAAGTGTATGTCGGAAAAGTTGCTCGATGGCTTTGGTGGCATGTAAGTGGTGTGCATTTAGAATGTCCATTTGAAATAAAAGTTAAATAAAAGCTGTTTGAAAAATGAATGCTTCAGATAAGGAAACGTTGTTTATGTTTCATGACCAATTTTAGGAGATATTCGGATTGAATGTCCACATTTGCAGCTTGAATTAAGGATCCTCTCTGCCTAAATGCCGCTATAAGTGGCGTGCGGAGAGTGGGTCTTTGTGCGAACTGGAATGAGTACTCCCTTAGACTGTAAAATGTGTTATGAGGATATCACGGAAGTCCGGCTTCATCCTGGTTTTAATCAGCGACATAGGAACTTGTACATAATAACAGGTAGATGAGAAGGTCCATAGCCCATCTGAAAAAAAGTTCTTCTTGATCTAAGGGGTTGCGCCGCGGGATGCCTTTTCGCATAAGTCGTAGACAACACTAGACTAGGCGGCTAGCTACCCAAATTCTAAATTTAATTCGATGTCAGGTGTTTACCAGTCCCTGGAGTCCAGTGCAATGCAATTCCTTGCTGATCTAGGAACGTCGCCCGTGGAGTGATCAAACTTGATTCAGACCAGTCAGCACTTACATGGGCTCGGTGCTCAAGGTTGGGTACTACACTGCAGCCATAACAACTTTCCCTTTGACAAGAACTAAGTTTCTAAGCTTCTTCTGACTTCTGACCTCCTGTGGTATCGGAATACAGCAGCTGGTCAAGCTGTCACCAACAATCAAGTCCTCCTCCCATTGGCACTCGAATAAACTGAATCGCTTTCGCCTCCATGAGTGATTTGGTTGATTTGTGTGTTTCAATAGGCGATTGCAGCCTGCGATTGTTCAGCCTTTACAATCGAGGACTTCACATTTGGGGTAGCGTCTTCGAAGAACCGAAAAATTCACTTTACACGTCTTTTGGTCTTCTGGCACATCTTCTGCTGTTAAGCGTGTGACTTAGTGGCTCCTGCAACCGCGCGTTGGTCTCTCATGTATTGCAGCAGTGTTCTCATCAGGAAAATAAGAAATTTGACATCTAGAACCTGTAAGGTTGAATCAAAGTGCTTAACATTCTTTAAGTCCTTTACTATATTCCGGTTTGATTTTGCTGCATTTGCCCTGGCTAGAATGTCGTTTCCGATGCGCGACTCTGCTGATGAGTAATAAACCTGCTTAAGCACATTTACGTCTCTGCAACGATTAAGATAAGTCAATACAAAGACCGTGCTCTAAAGTTGCACTCGCAGGACGTTGATGTGATTGCGCCAAAGAATGTTCTCGTCGATGAAAGTTCCTAAGTAGTAGTCCTTTTTGCCTCGGTGGCATCTGGAGGAGTAGACTCAACGACGAGCTCTATGGGCTGTTAAGCGGCATGTGAATGATCAAGCTTCTTTAAATAGATCGCTTAACTTGGCTAAAATAAGAGGGTATGGATACCACTGCTACGGCCTGAGAAGTTTTAGAATCTGAACTATTGGACAACACAACAGGGGACAGCCTAGGTTTAGACGGCGCACACAAGTGGAGAAGGACCACAACCAACTTGGAGTGTGGAACTGGAGGCACTTGGCGAAAGATCATGCTGGCTAGAGGGGTATGTTGGTTGAGGCCCAGGTCCACGCTGGACTGTAGCGCCACATGAAGAACAAGAAGCAACAAGAAAAGGTCCACTCCGGACTGTAGCGCCACAAGAAGAACGAGGACAAGCGCAACTTACGTGTTGTTTAGAGCTTTAGAGCATGGTTAGAGCATGGTTTTTCCAGATGCTAAAGAGCGGAGTAGGTGGAGCACATGGCGGTCTCGAAATGTTTGCGGCCCTTTGGGACATTCTTTTTAAGACACAACTGCGCCACTTTTCTGCAGAAAGACGAGGTGCTTGCAGTCACTTTTTTGCGCTAAGCACACGCCATGTACTGTTTGGCGGAATTAACGGTATTTCCAAAGAGAACTGAACTCGAACAGCTGCTAATATAAATTCAGGAATTAGTTCCCAACCTCTCAAGGGATAAAAGGAACTTGAGGCATCTCCGTTCTAGCATTTGTTGTGTTTCCAAATTGCGCTTGAAAAGGTTATCAGCCCTTCAAAACCAAAAACAGATCATGGTGCGACTGAACTTCCCTTCAACTTCCCAGGCGGCCCTTGAAAAAGCATAACACTTCTTTTTAGTTGATTGCTTCTGCAATTTGTAGATGAATTCTTTCCACTAAGTGCTCAGGGGAAGATAGCCCTCCCCCCACTTCCTTAAGCCACGTAATAATAGATTCCATGGCGTTTGCCAGCGTCCGTGCCGCCCACCAGATGTGACGAACAATTAACTCATCCCCGTTGGCATGCCATACAACGTGACTTTATCAGAAAACAAACAAAAACTTTCCCACGAAGACGCACGATCACGATAAATCGTTCGAAAACCGAATCGCTATAAAACAGAGCCTTTCACAGCCAGACACCTTCAAAGCCCCCGTCACCATGAACCGGGCAATCATCGGCTTACTGCTTGCCTTGTGCATATCAACCCCCCTCCAGGTAAGACGAGCTGACCACCGCCATCGACAAATTTTGAATGAATTCCAATTTCCAGGGTCGCTCGCTTGAAAAGGAACTCATGCGACGCAACTTCATCCGTCAGTCCAGGTGTCTTGAGACGGTGGGCCTGACTATGGACGAGGTAGAGGCCTATGCAGTGTTTGGAAAAATTGAGGAGGCCGAGAGCAGACCCGAGATGAAGTGTCTCTCTGGCTGCCTGATGGAGAGATCCGGATACATGCACAACTGTATCGTGCAGGACGAAATTTTCGCCCACAACCAAGAGTTCGAGGATTTTTACAATTTGCTCGTGACTTGCAAGGGCCGGGTGAATGCTGGCGATCGTTGTGAATGCGGCCATCAGCTGGCCAAGTGTGTTGTGGAAGAAAGGCCGGAAGATTTTTAAGAAAATAAGTATGGCTTGGAATTAACATTCAAAAGCTTGTTTCTAGTTGTTTTCTTCTGTGCGATGTGGGGGGCGTAGAAAATTAAGCACGCAGGTGGTTGTCACAGGCAGCATGGCCCTTAATTCATGCGCCATGCCACCCAGCATTCGCCATCTGAATTCCGATTTTGTGGCAACAATTCGAAAAAAAATTGGTGCCGTCAAACGTTGCAGCGATGGCAGAAGAGAAAACCCTTTGAATGGCGTTGTGTTCCAAAGTCTAAGGACCAAGTGTGCTCCAACCTCTTTGATTTCTTTAAAAGATATGATTTTCGGAGGTGTACAGTGTGCGGCCTAGGCAGTAATAATACTCGGCGTCGTCAATTTGTAGAACAAAACGAAAGGACAGGTGTGTCGATCTGGAAAGCACGGAAAATGGGACAACTGTCTATCGCTCATACCGATTTGCGTTGGAAAATAGCGAGTTTTGCTTGCAATTTGGCATCGAATCTGTTTCCCGCTGGCTATGCGACACTATTCCGGTAGACTTTCACCGATGAAACACAAGTGCTGCCGTCGAAGTAGCGCTGGATTAGATCTCCATGTTGATGCTCAAGGGACAGCTGTCCGCAAACCATGGAATACGGGTTTACGCGCTTACGTGCTTTAGTCACTTCACTGTGAATGGTGAAATACCTCGGCATGGGACTGAATTTTCTCCCTCATGTACCTAGGGAACGTCTAGTGAAGGTTTCAAGGCATCTTTGTTTGGTGCTCAAGGACGACTGGGGACTGAGCGGACTGAGTCCCCAGTCCCACCACCCTTGGCGGGTGCTCAAGGACTGAACACGCAAATAATATTCTGGCTTGTATGTTCCTGTACAGCGTATGGTACCTATATTGCTGTGATGTTGTGGACACTACTTGGGATACGTGGCGAATTCAGTCATGTCAGAGGGTTGACATTCTAGCATGTCTTTCAATTTGGCAAACCGTCTCCACTGAGGCTCTTCAGGTACTCATGGGAGCAATGCCACTTGAACTAGAAACAGTTAGAGGCAACCCAACACCATGTGCTGGAGGGATCGTCACTAGCGGCTTAGAGCGACAAGAGATCATCAGCGGAATCCCAACTCCAAGGGCTGGAGGGACCGACAGCAGCGGCTCTTAACGAGCGAAAAGACCTCCTAGATCATTGGCTAAGATAGAAATGTCAGGATAGATGGGAGACCTGCGTAAATGGCAAAATGACAAACAGCTTCCTTCGCGATGCGTCACTTGTGAAGACAATTGGAGATCCTTATCTGAGTTTGTCTTTAAGTTAATTGCTTACAGGAAACGGTTCCGTGAACTCGTTTTTGCTCAAGCGGCCCATAAGCAACTCAGAGGTTTGCGTGTGCGGTTATAGCTCCGAGGATTGATTGCACTATGTCCCTTCTATGAAGACATTTGGGACCTTGGAGTAATAAACATATCCTGCCCTGATGGGATTTACGACGTCAACTTGGTTCTCCAGACCAGACGGAGTACAGACATCATCAGGACTTTTGTAGAGAAGCTGTCAGCAGATGACGAGTTGGAATGGCGCCTGCCCTTACGGCAGCTCGGAGCTATATTTGAATAGGACTATAGGTTATCGGCCCTTGATATTAAGGAATCCTATGGCGAGCGAAACAGTCGCTAAGCTCGATCACGGGACGACGGGACGTTAGTAGCCGCTGAAAAGTAGTTTCAGCCTGACCATGAAGTTGCCACCTTTCTGGTGGCTGTCGTCTACACCCAAATGGCGGGAAGAGTTGGAAGTAATCAACCGTGCTATCTGATCTGGCAGCCATCGCGTAGTGGGTAAAGTGAGATGCTCACTCGCTTAAGGTCTGCGTTCGTTTCTTGGCTTTCAAACTACTGACAACCCTTAAAGAAAAATAATTTTCTTAGAAACAGTTTCTCAAACTTCGCCGTTCGGAGTCGGCAGAAAACTGTAGGGCCCTTCTACTCGCGAGAGATCAGTGGCGCACACAATACGAGTAGTTGATGAAGAAGCTAGACCCAGGTCCAATTCATTCAATGAGCTGCCAAGACTTTTAGAATCTGAAACATTTATAATCAGAATATTCAAAGGCTCTATAAAGCCACGGATTCACAGACCTATGGATGAGAAGGATGCAAAGCATACAAAACCTTGAAGGCTGTGGTCCAGGTCATTGTCCCCTTGTGGACTGTAGCCGGGTGTTGTGACCCAAAGAACACTCCTTACCAAGGAGGAGTGACTGTCCCTTAAGACAAGAACTCAGATAGGTACTTAAGACAGTTCCCTAAGCGTTAGTCAGCGTGTACAAGCCCCTTGGTGTTAAGCCTTAATGGCAAGTGATCACGTTAATTTAAGAACACACATTCTGACCGACTTCCTCAAGGAAAGCCGGCTTCTTCTCTCTTGTTTAGAATGTTGGGTGAAGTCAATTGTCTTCCTTGCCATTTGGAATGAAACAGTGGCTTCATGTTTTATTAACTGATAGATGGTTTCGCAGGGTGTTTTGGGCCCTGAGCTCAATCAACGTCAATTACTAGTTACGGTAACGTTTCTTAAGCCTTTCCAGCTAGCACGATCTTAAGCTGGCTGTATCTTTCTCTGCAACCCAAGGTAGTTGATCATTTGTGTGCGCCACCTTAGCCTAGGCCGTCCTCTGTTGCGTTGTCCCAATGATCTTCAGATTCGAAGACTTTTCGGGCCGCAGCAGTGATGTCCATACGCTCTTCGTGGCCTAGCCATCTTCAGCTTTCTATCCGAAGACGCATGTTCACAAGTGTTACTTCACTGGTTTCGAGTTTAAGTCTCTTCAAGCCGTAGCATGACCTCTTCATGGCCTAATCTTCTTGGCATTAAACCCTTCGCCGCCTATCTAGGCTTACGTCGTTGTACAGCTCAGTCCTTTCGAACAATTCATCAACGCAAACCAGGCCAATTATTGAACGCAGAGAAGATCAGGGACTTCATCGTCTGTTCGCGAAATTGTTGAGACTCCTGAGCCAAAGAACAAGACAGGCTACCGCTTCATTCACCAAGCGAGGCTTCTAAAACTCAATCGCCTCTTGAGCCCAAGGAAACAGCGAAACGAAGGCCGAAATTTTGCTGTTGTTTGTACTTCTTACTGGAGAGCCGAGTTGGACGAAGTGAATGATGCCCATGTTGGCATTTTCACCGTGCCGTCGATGCTGTGTGTCCCTTCTCGTCGGCAGCTTGTACTTCATTGTGCCCTCGTGGCCTTCGCTTCAATATAACGGATCGCTCGGTTCGACCGATCACATCAGTGTCCTCTCACTGACGCTTCCAAAGTGGATAGTCCTCCGTTCAACTTTCAGTAGTGTCCCGTCAAAGCCGTTCCCGTTTGGCAAGGCCTTTCAACTGGCATTCCCTTGAGAAAGAGAATCAACAGATGATCGGTAGAAAGTGAAGCGAACCTGAGTTGATACTCCCAGCTGCATGGCTTACAGCTCCTTTCTTCCCGGTATGTCTTTTCTCGATGGCAGCGATCGTTGTGCCCTCGCTGCCTCCGTTTCAATAACGCGGATGGCTCTGTGCGGCCGATTTCGACTGATGGAAGTCAGATGCTTTGAAAGCCTTTGCTCTACAGTCAGCACACATCAATCCCGTTCCCGACTTCCATTGCATTGTTTTAAGAAGAATCATCTACAGATGATCCAAGTGCTTGCAGGCGATAGAAAGTTGATTGGGTCTGAGTTAATGCTCGAAGCTCTCATCTTCCCGATTAGCCCAATTGACACAAACAGTCAGAACGAACGAACGAACGAACGAGCGAAACGATCACAAACAGTGATCGAAGTGCTTGCAGGCGATAGAAAGTGGAGTGGGCCTGAGTTGATGCTCCAAGCTCTCATCTTCCCGATTAGCCCAAATGACACAAACAGTCAGAACGAACGAACGAACGAACGAACGAACGAACGAACGAACGAACGAACGAACGAACGAACGAACGAACGCGCGAAACGATCACAAACAGTCATCGAAGTGCTTGCAGGCGATAGAAAGTGGAGTGGAGTTGATGCTCGAAGCTCTCATCTTCCCGATTAGCCCAAATGACACAAACAGTCAGAACGAACGAAAGAACGAACGAAACGATTAGAAACAGTGATCGAAGTGCTTGCAGGCGATAGAAAGTGGAGTGGGCCTGAGTTGATGCTCGATGCTCCCATCTTCCCGATTAGCCCAAATGACACAAACAGTCAGAACGAACGAACGAACGAACGAACGCACGAACGAACGAAAGAACGAACGAACGTACGAACGAACGAAAGAAAGAACGAACGAACGAACGAACGAACGAACGAAACGATCACAAACAGTGATCGAAGTGCTTGCAGGCGATAGAAAGTGGATTGGGCCTGAGTTGATGCTCGAAGCTCTCATCGTCCCGATAGCCCAAATAGCCCAAAGTCAGGACGAACGAAAGAACGAACGAAATGATCAGAAACAGTGATCGAAGTGCCTGCAGGCGATAGAATTTGATGCTCGAAGCTCCCATCTTCCCGATTAGCCCAAATGACACAAACAGTCAGAACTAACGAACGAACGAACGAACGAACGAACGAACGTACGAACGAACGAATGAACGAACGAAGGAACGAACGAAACGATCACAAACAGTGATCGAAGTGCTTGCAGGCGATAGAAAGTGGAGTGGAGTTGATGCTCGAAGCTCTCATCATCCCGATTAGCCCAAATGACACAAACAGTCAGAACGAACGAAAGAACGAAACGATCAGAAACAGTGATCGAAGTGCTTGCAAGCGATAGAAAGTGGAGTGGGCCTGAGTTGGTGTTCGAAGCTCTCATCTTCCCGATTAGCCCAAATGACACAAACAGTCAGACAGATAAAGAGACAGCCCGCCACAGCCCATCACAAATCACTCCTCACTCAGGCACCCCATTCGTCTCTCAAAATTCGATTCAGTAAATTAAATTTAAATCCCACTTAAGGCATCTCCAAATGCCGAAGGACGCCCGCACTCCGGCACATAATTCGTGCACCAAAAATGAAACAAAATCTGATTTATGCCTTCACTCCCTCAGTTCGCCGTCTGTGTAGCGCGCGCCGTTCGCAAATAATATTTATTACATCCATTCCTCCCCCGCCCCCAGCACGCAGTACAACACAAGACAATTGTAATCCGGCGCCCCATCCCCCTCCGGTTCATTTCAAAAGTGAAGTCAAACAAAACAAGACAAAATGAAAATTAACGAGAATTTAATTATCCTTCTTATTGGCAAATGAACCGCGCCCCGCTCCCGTCGCGCAAATGAAAAGTGTCTTACGACTTAATTACACAACCATTCGCATATGCAAGTCAGTCACAGTCTCAGGACGGGTGGGCAGGGGGGTGGTACGAAACAGTGGCTTTGCTCAAGCAAGTGGTGTGTGTGTGTTCGCTCGGCACATGGAGTTTCGTTGCAGCGGCCTTGTAAGAGGTCGGAGGAATCCTTTTTATTCGCGAACTCCACTTATGGCGTACATGGCTCCACAGAGGAAGTCATGTGTGTGCGCTTTGTACGCGATGCTCATTATTCGCCATTACTTAGTGTCACACACCAGACGGCGTGCAGCGCGGGGCGGAGAAAGGACTTTTGTAATTTATGAGATGTAAACCGATATGACAGGTCCTGGCTGCCTATAGAACTTCCTTCCAGTTGCGCGAGAGCATGCCATACAACCGAGTAATTGATTTATGACTTCAATTTGTAGGATGCGACCGACAAAACGAGGACAACTCCTTCTGCATGATGTAGAAGTTCGAGAAAACACTGGTGTACCTGGCGGATGGGGGTGCGAGTGACTAGAGAAGGCAGCGACCTACTAGAGGAGGGAGCACAGTGTGGCGCCCATGGGGAGTACTTAAAGCGGCTTTAAAGCGCAACAATGGGCTTTTTGTCTCATGACTCAAGGATGGCACAGAATGGAGGCATTGACAAATGGGTCGCTTTTCTATGAATTCTCTCTCCGTTCTCGGTACCAGCTAGCAGGCGGTATGATCGGGTAGTAAATGACCGCTGACCTCACACGGTGAAACCTAAGCCCACCCAACCGCGAAATGTCTCATGCGTCAGCTGTGTGCTGATGACCAGACTTTAATTCGAAGCTCTTAATTTGATGACCGCTGGCCAATGAGGCTCCAAATCGCTTGGCAATTTGCCCGCCTATCGACGGAAAAATCAGCAAATCGGAAAAATATAAAAACGCTCGCGGAATGGTGCGCAAATCATTCCCCAAACCATTCAGTCACGCTTTGCGATGTCTTTTGTGAGCCTGCTTGCCATTGTCGTCGTTCTCAGCGCCCAGGGAGCATTGGTAAGTGCGGTCCTTTGAAGGATTCCCCACCGATTCAGAGTCTTCTCCCCCTCACAGACCCGTCACGCAACAATCAACCTCAGCCTGAACTTATCGGCGCACCTATCCGATGAGAGCAACCAACTCACCGACGAGAAGGTTCGCATTTGCATGAAGGAGACCCAGCTCTCGATGGCCGAGTTGGAGAAATTCAAGACCAACGAAGTGGTAAACAGCGAAACCGACGAGTCGACGCAGTGCTTTGCGCACTGCCTCTATGAACAGCTGGGCCTCATGAAGAACGGCATCTTCGTTGACAACGACGACACCCATCAACTGCTGGCGGAACCTGACCACCCCGAGTTCACGGTCTGCCGATCGATCCGCGGCACCAACAAGTGCGACACTGCCTACAAAATCCACCAGTGCATTCAGAAGGTGAAGTTTGGGGCCCACGAGGATGCCCCCATGATGCTGGCCAGCGATGACGGCGACGACGACAGATCCAACGACGAGAGTCAGGACGGACAGCAGTGAGCCGCAGACGAGTGATTTTGTTTGTTTTCTGTTCGCCTCGTGACAATTACATCTAGACTCACGATCAGCAGATGACTGTCGCTTTATGGGATTGTTGTTTTCATTGTTCTTGGATTATCTCTTTCAATTTTTTCGGTGTGGGAAAACCGGCGCAATTAAGTTAATTGGAGAGCGTATGTGTGTGCGATTTAATCGGGCTAGGCAGGCAGTCAGATGCTTGCCGTAAATTGATGCAATCGGCGGATGTTTTATGGGATATCATTTAATGGAGGGTTTGCTGTAACCGTGAGACGGGAGATTTCATATGCGATGGGCACTGTACGTGAGGGAAATTGTTTTGAAAAGGTTGCGTCAACAATTGTTGGAAGGTGTGGGGAGGCGGAGTTTTATTGTGGGGTCTCAATTTCCAAGGACCGCACAAAGTTTTTCAATCAGCTTTTCGAGCTCGACTTAAGGGAAAGGCTTAAGGGCAAGGTCTAAGGCAAGACCGGTGAGCAAATTTTTTTCGCATAGGGTGGGGCAGACCATTACAGGCCAGCTGTGTCTTTTGTATAGAGACTTGTTGGACGTGCCTTGGAGATTTGCTTTTTTTTTCATTCTGATCGACTATGCCAAGGGTTTATTGATCTTCGGGTATAAAGCTTGAGAACACGTGGCAAAATGGGCTGCCACTCAATACAGAAGCAGATCATGGCTTAATTCAATGTAAATTCTATCTGCTCACTTATTGATGATCGGCACCACTGTTCCTGAAGGGGAGTTATACTTTTAGAAGGAAGGGACGCCATAGAAGGGCGTCTTGAATGTTTGTTTCTGAGGATTAATCGCTTTTTGATAATCAATCAATATATTTGGCAAACTCTAGAGACAGTCAGCGCTTGTCTCGTAAGCTAAAAATCTTTTAGCTGAAGGGGCTGAAAAGACCTAATCCAGAAGGAAAACCATATTGCTTCCGTTGACTTCAAAGCCAATCCTTCTAAAGAAAACAGGAAGAAGGTCAAAGGGGCCCAAAATTATTGCAATGCATTAGTGAGACCTGTTAAATTCTCCTATGATCAAAAATTGCTGCTTAAAGTGCTGCATTGGCCCAAGGGCAACATAAACTTCTGGTTATTCGCAAAAATCGTACAGAATTTGGCTTCGTCTTTAAAACCAACTCGCATTTGCAATGACATTCCAACTGTCAGCTCTTTGGAAATAACAAATCTGTTAGCTGCACATTTTGCAGCCAGCTCAAGGCTTCCAGATCGCGTTTTGTCCGCGCCTGGATGAGGGTTGCCTTTTATATTTCGGGATTAGAGAACAAAAGCAAATATTAATCATCGCAACTAGCTTTTTTGTTTTTCAAAAGATTCTCCATTAAGATCTATACACTTTTGCATGCGTTTGAACCAAAACATGCAGTCTGAACGCATCAACCGCTTCTTCAGGTGTCGATTAACGTTGACCTCTCATTTTATTTTTTACGTACGGGAATAAAAAGAAGTCATTCGATGCCAAGTCAGGACTATACGACGGATGATTCATCAAATCGATGTTTTGGGTGCTCAAAAATGCAATTGTTTGAGCCGATGTGTGAGAGGTCGCATTGTCGTGGTGAAGAGTGATCTGTCTTCGGCGGCTGGTTTTCCTGAATTCTTGGAAGACAGTTGCCAAACAAATGGTTGTGTACAACTCAGAATTGACTGTTCTGCGTTGTTCTAGTGGTACGGTTGCGACATGTCCAGTTTTTTTCCCGAAAAACAGGCGACCATTTGGAAGTGCTTCGTGGGCGAGCAACTTTTGTTGGACTTGGCTCAATTTGAAACAGCCATACAGTCGACTGCTGTTTACTTTCGGGCTCATACGCGTAAATCCACAATTCAAAACCTTGTCACGATGTCATAGACGTCGTTTCGAAGCACCGCAATCGTATTTTTGGAGCATTTCTTTCGACCAATCAACACGAGCCTTTTTTGAGTGATTGACAAATTGTGTGGGATCCAACGCGAACAAATTTTTTTGACGGTCAAATGTTCATGCACAATTTTTGTTGTTAAAATTGCATTTTTATTACTAACTATGCAAATATGTTACGAACTAGACAAAGAACGCTTAAGGCTGGCTTATCTAAACAATTCATTTATGGCTAACTGGCCCTTCTCGGGCACTCTAAGCTAACCTTACTTACTGGCCCTTCTCGGGCACTCTAAGCTAACCGAAACTTAACGCTATGTCTCTCGACGTCTCAAGGAAAGCAGAATTGAATGTACAGCACTGTGCAAAATAGTAGCACTGTGTTCAAGCTTGTCACAATTTTGTCGCAATTTTGCCAATAGCCTTTTCCTACCGTGATGTAAACACATCATATTTATGGCACAACATCCTTATTCCATCAGTAATAAAACCATCTAAAAAAGATAAGAAAAAAGCGCATTCTGAACTTAGAAAAGGCCCGTTATCCGGAACAACACCGAACTTCGGTGTGTGCGAAATAATGGCACTAAGATCAAAAATTCATGAATGTGAAGCAAAAGTCAATGGAATAGTAAGGTTTTTTGTTTTCCTTCTTTTTATTGGTTTAGTATTGGGTTTTATGACCTTTATTTTGAAGTATAAAGTAAAAACATCATGGCATGGAGTCGAATAAGGCATGACATCGCCGAACAGGGATATTCTTCCAGGCAACCTGCACAACACTCAAAGAGTAATAACTGTCTAAGAAAGCTTCTCAAATTTCGCCGTTCGGAGTCGGCAAAAAGCTGTAGGTCCCTTCTACTCGTGAGAGAACAGTAGCGCGCACAACACGAGTAGTTGATGAGCAAGCTAGGCCCTGGTCCCCCTTTGGACTGTAGCGCCAACAATTATTATTATAACCTGCACAACATCCCATAGCTGTTTTGTTTTTTTTGGGGTTTTGCCTCATATGCAGCTTTGTTAACATCTGTCCAAAGTATTTGAATGGGATTCAGGTCGTGAGACTGAGGCGACCACTTCATAACTTGAACTCCATTGCTTTGGAAATATTCTTTGGCCGATTTGCTCGTATGTTTGGGGTCATTGTTTTGCTGTAGAATCCACATAAGAGGCATATTCCACTCTGCCTAAGGTAGCATGGTTTCTCTCACTATGCTAACGTAAACGTCATCGGTTTTATCCAAAAAACGGGACAAGTAATATAATAGGAAAAGTATCCTCATACGTCAATTTTTGCTCCGCCCTTCTTAACAGTCTTTACAGGTTGAAACTCTTGGTTTTTTGCCTGCGACAAATATCTTGGTTTTAAGAGTACCAAATAGAACAATTTGGATTCGTCCGTCCATAATATATTGCGCCATTTGGATTGTTCCCAGTTCAGGTGCTCATTTGCAAATTTGATTCGTTTTCCAAGGTTGATTTTTGACAGTAGGCATACTTTTCAGGGACTCCTGGCAGTTCAATTCTTCAATGCCAGCATTCTTCTTATTATTGATGTCCCCACGGGTAAATTTAACTCCTCTTTTGTTGTTTTAGCGTTTAAAACCGGGTTGCATTGGACTAATCTTACTATTTGTCGTTCATCGGCGGGGGCTAGTTTCGACTTCCTCCCTCTATTTTCTTCCTGTTGACTATATTTTTTGCCATTTGCGATCATTTTATTTGAACACCCACCAGTTTCACTTATAAATCTGTAAGTTTTACTCTCTGAAAGCAACTTTTTTGTTAGGCACGTTTCTCAGGAGTACAATGCACACCACGACCCATTTTACTTCGTTAACAACGTTACTTTTTGGAATATTATCTTTTAATAATTACGATAATTGGTCGTCGTCGTGGCGTAATGGGTAGAGTGCGACGCTGACACGCCGAAGGGTCTAGGTTCGACTCCCAGCTCAACAGCAATTTTTGAAATTTTCACGGCACCACTTCTTTCGACTGCTGACAACACTCAAAGAGTAATAACTGTCTAAGAAAGGTTCTCAAATCTCGCCGTTCGGAGTCGGCAAAAAACTGTAGGTCCCTTCTACTCGTGAGAGAACAGTAGCGGGCACAACACGAGTAGCTGATTAGCAAGCTAGGCCCTGGTCCCCCTTTGGATTGTAGCGCAAAAAATTATTATTGTTATTATTATTAATTACGATAATATGTGCAGAATTAGTTTAAAACCAAAAGCAATTCAAAAGACTGATGTACATTTCGAAAACGCTTCTCAGAATGTAGTGGTGCTATTATTTTGAACATTTTAGTTCGGCTGCATTTCCGGTATCAGGACCTTTCTTAATGACAAGATGCATTTTTTATTGCATTATTATTGGGATTTATGACTGATATAATGAGGATGTTGTCCAACAAATATGAGGCTCCTGACTGTCCAGAGGAAAAAGTAATTAGCAAAATAGTGACAAAGTCGAACACGGTACTATTATTTTGCACAGTACTTTATGCTGGTCCCACTAACGCATAAGGTTGTCTCAATCTCACAATACTTCACATTACGATCTTGCAATATCAGTTGGCGCACAGCGTCACTGGTTTCCGGAACAACAACTGATTTTGGACGACCTTCACGAAATTTGTCTTCGACTGAACTACGACCTCGGTTGAATTCACCAAACCATCGATAAACACTGTTCCGTGATGGAGCTTGATCGCCAAAGATTGAATTAAGTTCATCAATGCACTGTTGTTCAGTAAATCCACGTCGAAAGTTTTAAAAAAAAATTACACGAAAATTTTCACGATTTAAATCAATTTTTTAAGTAAGATGAATCTTTTAAGTAACTGTAAAGATAACAAATAGCGCTCATATGTCAAAACATTCTGAGTACGTATAACCTCAAAAATGTCAAACTTTACGATAGAGCTGGCAGTTGTAAGATTGCAACACTAGGGTTGCCCAATCCCGAAATATAACACGCAACATTCGTACTCAAGAACATACATTTTTCCATAGGACAAGTCCATTTTTGCACTCGTACAGTTGCACGAGTACTTAAAGACCTAAATATTCACAAATCTGCTGGCCCGGATAGTTTTCCCACCGTTCTTATGACGCGTGTTCTTCTACACTGTCAAAACCACTAAGTTTGCCTTTCCATCTGTCCTACTCCTTAGGGCTCTTTCTGAGTTAGTGCAAAACAGCATTTGTGCAGCCCGTCCCATCATCACCCACCTCCTCTCGACCCATAGCACTTACGTCCCTACTTTCCAAGGTCATGGAAACGCTGATAAGTCCTCAGCTTATGAAATATCTTGAAACCCGGAAGCTTCTTAATGACCGGCAATACAACTTCCGCAGCAAACAGGTCCACTGGTGAATTAATGCCATATCTCGCCGAAAAATGGAACCAATCTTTGCACAATGTAGGAGAAAGCAAGATCGTTGCGCTTGATATTTCAAAAGCATTTGACAGGGTCTGGCATCAGACTCTTTTGCCGAAAATGCGTGCTTTTGGCGTCGATGAATCTCTTCTTTAATGGATTAGAAATTACCTTTCGAATCCAGGGATGGGTTCCAGTCTGATATTCACCATATTAATGCTGGTGTTCCCCAGGCCTCCTTTTTGTCTTCGACTCATCCTCATTATTAGAAATGATCTCCTGTCTGTCACTTCCAATCCAAGTTACTCCTTCGCTGAAGACAGTACCCTCAGCTTTGCATATTCGCTCTTCGGCCTTTGACCCTCCTCTAAGGCCATAGTCTTGGAACGGCAGCGTACGTTAAGCTCATTAAATTCCGATTTTGACAGCCTAATTGATTGGAGTTAAAAGAATAGAGTGGAATTTAATGCTTCCAGAACTCAGTGCTGTCTACTGTCACTCCATTATCTATGAATGGCTCCTGCGTTGTTGAAACTAGACGACTTTCCATCCTCGGTATGTGTAGCAACTCAACACTAAGTTGGAACGATCGCATATTCGAAATCGCAAAAAATGCAGCGAAAGGTCTAGGTGTCAAGAAATATTTCACCCCTTCTGACCTGGCAATATTATATGAGGCGTGCATTCGTCCAAAGTTGGGGTAAAACGCTCCTATCTGCTCTGGCGCTCCTTAAACCTCTCTTCACCTACAAGATAGAATCCAACAGCGAGCGATAGGACTTATTAATAATAATAGCGCTGCGAGGTCAATCGTCCTGTCTATCACTCTTTTATCGCTATTTGAACAAAAAATGCTCTAAGTTAGCCAGCTGCATTCCTCCCCTTCAAGAATTCACCTGCAATTCACCTCGCTAGGAATGCTCGCCCGTTCACCCTTAAGCCCACCTTCGGACGTGCAGTAAAGTTCAGAGACTCGTTCTTCAGCAGGGCACCACCCAAATATGGAATGCTCTTCCAAACCCAAATTTTCCCTTCCATTACAATACAGAGGAATTGAAAACCGCTGTAAATCGCTACCTCCTTTCCCTATCTTCCTCTAAGTCTTCGGCCCGTGCTGTGACTTAATTCTGGTCAAGGGTACAAACAATACCTTCAGTGCGCGCCTATTAAACAACAAAAATTTGGAAAACTCCTTCAGTAAGTGCTTTCTACTTGGAAGGGCTTTTCATAAAGGTCCTAATCCAGAAGAAGATACCTTCTGCTTCTTATTGACATTTACTTTTGAGAGAGTCAGGGAAAAATTTGGGCTTTAGCCAACTTAGCTCCTCATGTGACCCATTCTAGTGCTAGTTGCTTCCTTCTGCGTACATCCTATTTCTACTGCATGAGCCGCTGCAGGCTTGTTTTTGAAGTTGAAGACTGTTTGAGTTGAAGCCTTGGAGTCCATTCACCAGATGCCTCAGCGATTTAAGGCGGGAGAATCAAACCAGATCAATGTCCCTGTAGAACTCATAAGGTCCATCGTTCAGGCTGAACAAAGGCTTCAGCGATGATTCTCAATGGAAAGGAAAACAAGGAAACCTGAACTAACAGGTCACTCAATAAGTTCCAGGACATATAGGGGGCGCCACTTACAGAAACTGTCAATTTAATATTCATTTTATTTTTGTTAGTGGCGCCCTCTATGTGTTGCGGGACATATTGACTCATGTGTAAGGGAGTCTCAGTTGGACTGTCACACAAAACAGAAGACAGAATGAGGAGAAGTAGTCCTGCATCCTGACTTCCATTCTAATCAAATGGCTCTAAGTCCATGATTGTTCTAGAACGTAGTCCTTGGTCCAGTGCCACATTTAAAGTTTCACTAGAGTGGAGAGTGTTCAGCGAAGCATGGGATGAACGATAAGCTCATCTTTGATTTGCTGAAATTTTATCTCTGTTTGGCTGCCACAACATTTGGGTGGCTAAATCAAGAATTCGTATCGCCACTACTGTCTCTGTCTCTTACTCCCGCCGCATTACCTTATGACGATGGTCATGTTCAGGCAGATCACGGTGATCAAGAGGGCGCTTTTCTCTATTCCAGGATCGAGTCCATAGACATAGTTGAAAGCATATTAACAATTTAATCGACTACTTATGATTTTAGATCCATCTCAACACTCCCTTTTTTCTTCAAAGTTTTGGAGAACATTTTTCAAAATCAGATTGCTGGCTTTCTTCTTAGGAATAACGTTTTGTTGTTTCATCAATCTGGTCTTAGATAATACCAAAGCTGTTTAACTGCCTTTTTGACTGTCATCGAGGATTTAAGGCAAACATTAGTTGAGGACAAAATAACTTGTTTAGTACTGCTAAACTTCTCAAAGGCATTGGACACAGTTGATCTATCGATTCTTTGTCAGAAACTCTCACGTCTATACAGTTTTTTAGCGACATCTGTGAAACTAATAAAATCCTATCTTTCCGAAAAATGCAAGCCGTAAAGATAGTGAACACCCTTCCAACATTCTCACCACTCAAGAGTGTGCCAAGGGTCCATTCTTGGTCCACTTCTGTTTTCTTTGTACATAAACCAACTTCCCGCATGTGCTCCATCTTCTTCTATTCACATGTTCGTAAATGATGTCCAAATGCTTAGAACTTCTCCCTTGGGGTAAATTGAAGACTATATCTGCCGCGTTAATGAAGATCTAAACAATATATGGAACTACCTTTGCTTCGTGCAATGTTCTTATTCTGAATCCATGTAAGGTTTAATGCCTTATCATTTCTTAAAAGCTCATTCCTAGCTGGACACTTGAATACAAATATCCAAACCGACAAAGAGTGACTTTGCTGCTTTCCTGTCAGGTCAACAGGCGGATCGTCCATACAACCAAGGTCGAGTCTCAGTTCCACCAGATCTGGTTCAAATTCAAATCATCTTTAATTGCATGTCGATTTCAGATCCATGCGTATGATGAAGTCTGATGGATTTTACGACCCTCGCCTGCACTTGCCACAGACAAAGAAGCACACTAAATGCTACATTCCATGTGCTACATTCCAAGTGCAACAATCCAACTGCTACATTCTAAGTGCTACATTCCAAGTGCAACATTCCAAGTGCTACATTCCAATTGCTACATTCTAAATGCTACATTCCGAGTGCTACATTCTAAGTTCCAAGTGCTACATTCCAAGTGCAACGTTCCAAGTGCAACATTCCAAGTGCTACATTCCAAGTGCTACATTCCAAGTGCAACGTTCCAAGTGCTACATTCCAAGTGCTACATTCCAAGTGCTACATTTGAAGTGCTACATTCCAAGTGCTACATTCCAAGTGCTACATTCCAAGTGCTACATTCCAAGTGCTACATTCCAAGTGCTACATTTCAAGTGCTACATTCCAAGTGCAACATTCCAAGTGCTACATTCCAAGTGCTACATTCCAAGTGCAACATTCCAATTGCAGAGTTCCAAGTGCTACATTCCAAGTGCTACATTCCAAGTGCAACATTCCAATTGCAGCGTTCCAAGTCCTACATTCCAAGTGCTACATTCCAAGTGCTACATTCCAAGTGCTACATTTCAAGTGTAACATTCCAAGTGCTACATTCCAAGTGCTACATTCCAAGTGCAACATTCCAAGTGCTACATTCCAAGTGCTACATTTCAAGTGCTACATTCCAAGTGCTACATTCCAAGTGCTACATTCCAAGTGCAACATTCCAAGTGCTACATTCCAAGTGCTACATTCCAAGTGCTACATTCCAAGTGCTACATTCCATGTGCTACATTCCAAGTGCTACATTCCAAGTGCTACATTCCAAGTGCTACATTCCACAAGAAGTCAGTTCTTCTCCAGAAACTGCTTTTGCTGCGAGTGTTCTTCTTCTCCCACGAGTCATATTTGCCGACTCCGAACGTCAAAATTCGAGGAGCTCCTTATGGAAAGGGAAAGCGAAGTACAAAATTCAAAGAACTCAGACCAGAAATCGAACCTGAGATCTTTGGCGTGTGAGTTGATGTACAGCAAAGTGATTTCCTTCTTTCCGATTTCCGGAGGTAGATGCGAGTTACGCTGCCACCTTCCTGCCAAAGAGCTTTCTACGTCAAGCACTTGTTTGTTTTCTGTTTCTTAAAGCACAGACACCAACCGCGGAGACTCGATCCCTACCAGTAGCTCATCCAGGGCATCCCAGGCTAAGACACACGACTAGAGATCGCTTTCCAGTCTTAAGCCATTCATTCAGACGCGATCGCCGTCTGGCTGTACAGTTCCCTAACGTATTTGGCTCAAATAAAAAATTATGTCACCTCCGGAACACGAGCAAGTCCCTTCAAAACCCACAACCAACTCAACCCTTTCAACAAATCGAAAGAACCGAAAATTACTCTCAATGCTCGTATATTTTCCACTCACACATTCCATCCTCAATTGAAGGCAATTTTGGCAGCTGCCTGTTCAGCGAAACACTTCAGCAGCTGATAAGAGCATTCACAGCGTTCGCCAGCGTTCACCTCTCCTTCGCAGCGGACGAGGTTCTTGTGCAGATCAGCCAGAGCCTCGACATGGGCCATTTGCTTGTGGAGTACCGTGCAGCCTCTCATGATGCCATTGCGCTCAAGTACGCAGGCGCCAAAGCACTTCAGCTCGGGTTGCACCTCCGCCTGCATCAGCTTTCCCTGTATTACGTACGCCTCAACCTGTTGCATTGTCAGATTCTCCCGTTCCAGGCATCTAGTCTGCCGGATGTAGCGACGCCCAATTTCCTCCAACGTCATCTTGCAGGAAGCCTACGAAATGGGAGAGTTTTGAAATTCGACACAAGAGGGTGGTGGGTTGGGTACTTCACCTGCACAACGTACAAGGCAACCAATGCGATGATTGTTACTTTCATGACACCGACTGGGGGATCTGTGAAACATCTGCCGGTAAATTAGTGCGGCGGGTTGTTTTATAGAAAGAGAAAAGGGCGAAGATTGCATCGCTGATGTGGTAGCCAGTGGGCGGTTCCTGGAGCACGGCTTGGGGTTTTTGCTGAGTGTCATGGTGGGCTTCTAGAACAATGAGAGACAGTTTTTGCCTGGGCTCTGGGGGAGATATCGAAGCGATCAAGTTAAGCACTCGGCTGGGCTGTAATTTGTGGCTAGGAAGAGTGATCGGTGAACTGGAGGCCATCAATCGCCAACGACTCTTAGCTTAACAGATGGAACAGGAAGGAGCAGGAAAATGGAAAAAAAAAAAGAAACACAAGGACAGCAGGGACTGCTTTCCAACAAACGAACATTTGCCGCTTCAAGATCATTTGCCATCGACAAACCAGACAGGATTTATCACTGCAGTAGGCAGGAGAGCGCGTTGTGGCGTTTTTATAAATCATATTCAGTGTCTTATTTTTGTAGAAGTGAAAGTGGGAAGGAACGCGGGGGCTTGATCCCCCACTTTCACTTCTGTGTGTGGAGCAGGGGTTACAGAGCCTCATAGCATGGTCTAGTGGCTTAAAGTGATACTTGTTATGACCATTTTAAGGAAGAAGGTGTCTACGGAAGGAGATGTCAACAGAAGGAGGTGTCAACGGAAAGAGATGTCAACGGAAGGAGGTGTCAACGGAAGGAGATGTCAACAGAAGGAGGTTTCAACGGAAGGAGATGTCAACATGAGACGTGAAAGAAGATCTGCTTATCTTCAATTGCTCTTGGAAATAAGATCTTCCACGCCACTGACCATTTATCTGTCCTTATGGCCATTGGCTGAATGCTAAGCAATTGAACCCGTCCTTCAAACTTGTACTGACTTAGCCAGGTTTCATCCCTTGGAGATATTTTGATCTTTCAAACACTAACATCACCTCTTAGAGAAGTAGTTTCCGATAGAAGTCTCCGCTTGACCTCTGTCTCTCCTCGGCTGTGGTGTAGCAACGGCTCGAATTCAGAGACCAGTCGGGTTGAAGCTTTTTATCTCTAGGCTTTGCGCATTCTGCTGATCATTGGCCTTCCTACACTGGAGCTCATCGTTTGACCTGCTCCTCAAAAACGTATCTTTTGGCGAGACAAAGAGTTTCCTCACGCCGAAGTCTCCGTGGTTCAGGGCTGGACAGAAACGATCAAGAACTTGTACGAAGCCAGTTTGATCCTCAAACAGAATGCTTTGATATTCAGTTGCGTCTTGTGCCCACTGAATCTACGACAAGGGTGCTATCAGGAATAATGTTGTTGGGGAACTGAATTTTACGAAGCACTTAACTATGTCTATTGCAGCACTTCATCTGCTATGTCGTTTGGTTTGATGACGGGATCTGCCTTGTTAACTATCAGATTATCAGAAGCCATCTAGTTTCACTGCCAGCAAGCCACCTCATGCACAACTCGCTTTATTCATCAACTTCCGCCTTAGTCCCCGCAAAGGCAAAGATCTGAATCAAGTTTTGGATTCGTGTCCCTGGAGTTGCTCATGCTCCTCTCAAGTGCTTTGTTTAAAATGTCACATAAAGTCAGAACCCCATAAGGTCTCCACTTTCATCCTACACAATCTGATTTGGAAGGAGAGTGGAAATCAGAAGTGGAACTGTATGCCTGCGGTGGCATATTGTGGACGTCCGGAGACGGTCTCGTTTTTGGTTGGCAGGTTTTTCAGGAACGGCGAAGATGATCTAGCAACCGAAACTGACCTCGATTCTGAAGCCAGCACAATCGTGAGTGTAACCTTTCTGGTTTACTGAGCAGACGGCACTGAGATTCAACTAGTGCGTGCGTTCAGTCAGATCATCTTCAGCTGCGACTCTGTGGACAGTGCGATACCTGCAAGAGCTCCCTTTTGACTTCAGCTCCTTAGTGCTGTCCCAACAGATCATCTACCGCTGCGACGAAGAACTCTGTGGCCAGTCCGTCAGCTGCAAGTGCAGTGTTTGACTCAAACTCGATCGTTTGCTACTGAACTTGAACACAGAATGTGCTTCTGAGCTGCCTACACGTAAGACCTGCCTCCTCTCAAGCCTCCAATGGTTTCGTGTGTTGTGACTTATTCGCGACCCCACAGTCCCGTGAATGATGAGAAAATTACTAGACACCGCACCCGTCAGACATAATTGAAATGTATGCCTTTGTCGAACCCGACAGTGCAAAAACCGTCTTTGATTGTTCCTAGTGGACTTCCTGCCAAGTCCAACAATGCCCGTTATTTCTTTGCTCCACTCCATTAAATCCTCATTAGCACTCGGAGCTCCTATAAAATGCATGAGCAGCCCAGCGCCAAACGTTAAATGTCACCCACTTTCGGCATGAATCGGTTAGTCACCGGCTTACTGGTTGCGTTGAGCATCGCTCTCGTGCAGGTAAGGAAAAGTAGTTGCTGCACCAACGACCAGCATTTACCGACACCTCGTTTTCTTTCAGTGCTCCATAAGGGATTTCGTGAATTTGTCGATTGAGGAACTGATTCGGCAGAGCAAATGCCTTGAGAAGTACAACCTAACCATCGAGGAAATCGGGCTACACTCAGGAGAGGTCAAGCCGCAAGTGAAGTGCTACATGGATTGCTTCTTTGAGTACACCGAAGTCATGCAGAACTGCACGTTCATCGCTGAAGACTTAAGCACCGATGAAGTGCTCTACACGTTCAACAATTTTCTTATGAGCTGCAAGGGAGCCGTGACGTCCACCGACAGATGCGAGTGCGGCCACCAGTTAGCTAGGTGCATAGCGGAGCAGGACTTTGCCTTAGAGGCGGACAACTGAAATTTGAAATTGTGCAAAATAGAAGCAGTTTGCTGAAAGTTGTTTTGAATTTTTATTTAATTTTAAAGTAACGAGTAGTGCAACTGAAAGCCTGTAGCTTCGCGGCACGAGGTACGAAGTAGAGTGAGTCTTCTTCGCAAGACGAGAAGGGCCTTAATTAGCTTGGAGTGTGGAATTTTGAAAAAGGTGATAGCTGCGAGAGATCCTGCTGGTTGCAATGCTCTCGAGACTTCTGGACTTTGCTGCCAAGACTTTTCATAAGAAGTTAGGTAGGCGTTAGGTACCCGAGGAGGAATTCAATGCAGAGGCGGATTCAATTGTTCTCCAATACCCAGGACACTGGTTCACCAGAAAATGTCTATAATCTCTTCCAGCATCTTGTGGGGTGACAGCGAACCCTTGGGGAAAATTGGCTTTGGTCGGTACAATGCTAGGTTCACATTGCTGGCCTGCTCTTATCTTCCCCTGTGCTTGCTTATGGTTTGGACCTTCAGTTTATTGGTGACTCTGAAAAGCAGAGGACGTTTTGTCCACAGCAATTGGAAACAGAAAGCAAATGCAAGAAGTCGACTTCTTTAACATCATCCTCGAGAACATCGTGCGTAACTCACAAGTCAACACCAGAGGCACGATCTTCCAGAAGTCAGTTGAATTGCTAGCTTTCGCTGATGACATTTACGTGATTGGACGAACACAGCGAGCCGTCAATGAGGCGTTTGCTGGCATTGAAGCGAAAGCGGCTAAAATGGGTCTGGCGGTAAATGAGGGCAAAACTAAGTACATGCTGTCATCAAGGAAGGACACACAACATCGACGGAGCGTCACACTAGGCAGCAGAAATTTCGAGGTAGTCAAGGACTTCGTCTACCTCGGCTCCGCGGTAAATAGGGACAACAACGCCAGTACCGAAATCAAAGCAGAATCACTCTTGCCAATCGCTGTTTCTTTGGGCTCAAGAGGCAATTGAGTAATAAAGCCCTCTCTCGCAAGACGAAGCTCGCTTTATATAATAGCTTGATCATCCCCGTCCTACTTTATGGCGCGGAATCTTGGACGTTAGCAAAAGTGGATGAGGAAGCCCTTAGTCTCTTCGAGAGAAAAGTTCTGCGTGCGATTTTTGGTCCTGTTTGCGTTGATGGCATCTGGAGGAGAAGATTTAATGACGAACTCTATGGGCTGTACAGCGACATGCGCCTGGCCAAACGTCTACGGATACAACGCTTAAGATGGCTAGGCCATGAAGAGCGTATGGAAACCACTACTCCGGCCCGAAAAGTCTTTGAATCCGTGCCATTGGGACAACGCAACAGAGGACGACCTAGACTAAAGTGGCACACAAAAGTGGAGAAGGACCTCAACCAACTTGGAATGCGCAACTGGAGACAGCTAGCGAAAGATCGTGCTAGCTAAAGAGGCATGTTGGTTGAGGCCCAGGTCCACCCCGGACTGTAGCGCCACAAGAAGAAGAAGAAGAAGAAGCAAATGCAAGGCGAACAGTCCAGCCATCTGACAGCGTGCGATTCCACGGACTTGCTTTCTAAGACACGGCGAGCGCCCTAAACTAATACAACATCAGGAATGCACAGAGGCGCTGGACAAATGTGAACGATTCTACTTTGGGCAAAAAGGGAACTGAGAAGAGAGGGGATTTAGAACTACGTCTGAAGTTAATCCAGTGACACCCTACGTGCCTTCGAGAGTAAGCCGTCGAGTGTAAGACTCTGAGTCCAAGCCTTCGAGTCGAAGCCTTCAAGTCCACGGTTTCTAGTCCAAGCCTTTGAGTCTAAGCCTTCGAGTGTAAGCCGTCGATTGCAAGGCTCTGAATCCAATCCCTCGAGTCTAAGCCTTCAAGTCCATGCTTTCTAGTCCAAGATTTTAAGTCTAAGCCTTCGAGTATAAGCCGTCGAGTGTAAGGCTTTGAGTCCAATCCCTCGAGTCTAAGCCTTCAAGTCCATGGTTTCTAGTCCATGATTTTGAGTCTAAGCCTTCGAGTGTAAGCCGTCGAGTGTAAGGCTTTGAGTCCAAGCCTGCGACTTAAAGCCTTCAAGTTCAAGGTTTCTAGTTCAAGCCTTCGAGAGTAAGCCGTCAAGTGTAAGAGTCTGAGTCCAAGCCTTCGAGTCTAAGCCTTCAAGTCTATAGTTTCTAGTCCAAGATTTTAAGTCTAAGCCTTCGAGTGTAAGCCGTCGAGTGTAAGGCTTTGAGTCCAATCCCTCGAGTCTAAGCCCTCAAGTCCAAAGTTTCTAGTCCAAGCTCTTGAATCTAAGCCTTCGAGTGTAAGCCGTCGATTGTAAGGCTCTGAATCCAATCCCTCGAGTCTAAGCCTTCAAGTCCATGGTTTCTAGTCCAAGATTTTGAGTCTAAGCCTTCGAGTGTAAGCCGTCGAGAGTAATGCTCATAGTCCAAGCCGTCGAGTCCAAGTGGCCAATGCTTCCAGTGTCCCATGCCTCCAGTGGTTCATGCCTCCAGTGGCCCATGCAATAGGATAAAAGTTCATAATCGGGTCAACGTAAGTGGCTGTGAGAAACTCACACTGGCTACCTGAGGCCTCATCCATCCCAGACTGTCGCATGAGCCAAAGGATGAATAAAAAGTTGATGTCATCGGTTAGCAATAGAAGATGAGGATCAAGAGATAAGCCTTCACTGTTCCTGGATTTCTCCAAAAAATTTGATTGATCACGAAAATTTAATCAACCCCTAGCAACGACCGATCAAGCAGGGATCTCCCTCCGATGGCGTCTCTCCTAACAGCAGAATTCGCAGATTGGTGATAGGAAAGTAGCGAGGGCAACCTGTCATTGAAAGTGTACTCTTTGTTTATACTCCCAGCAATAAGGGGAGCTGATTAGGACTCGCCCGTGGGGCTCGTGTGACAGTTTTGTGTCCAATGTCCTATGCAATTCACAGCAACTGACAAAATCAACGCTTGTGTGGCCTGGTGAGGGCGGTTTCCCGTCAAACGGATTATCTAAGAAGCAAAGGACACGCTCACAGTGAACGCCGCTGCCAGTCAAGCAGTATTTAAATGAAAAAATATTTTTGAATCCAGAAAGTCATAAAAGTCGAAAAGAGAGGATTTTCTCCAACAAGCTGTCCTTTGGTCCGCATCGCTTTGTAGTAAACTGCTTTCCTGGACTATACTGCTTTGGTTGTCTCACTTAACACTTCAATTTAATCACGCCGGTGCCATTATTTATTGTCCCTTCACCTTAAGAGCAAAACTACGCAAGATGTGTTGTATTACAGTTGAAATTGTGCTTTTTACAACTCTCATTTCGGAATCCTTTAAAATGGAAAAACAAGTGTCACTTTAAGGCAGTAGACCATACTACACCTGGCATACCACTTTGAATGCCTTTTCAATTGCTGTTGACAAAACGTCCTCTGCTGTTCAGAGTCACCAATAAACTGAAGGTCCAAACCATAAGCAAGCACAGGAGAAGATAAGAGCAGGTCAGCAATGTGAACCTAGCATTGTACCGACCAATTCCCCAAGGGTTCGCTGTCACCCCACAAGATGCTGGAAGAGATTATAGACATTTTCTGGTGAACCAGTGTCCTGGGTATTGGAGTACCCTCTGCATTGAATTCCTCCTCGGGTACCTAACGCCTACCTAACTTCTTATGAAAAGTCTTGGCAGCTTGCTCCAGAAGTCTCGAGAGCATTGCAACCAGCAGGGTCTCTCGCAGCTATCACCTTTTTCAAAATTTCACACTCCAAGCTAATTAAGGCCCTTCTCGTCTTGCGAAGAAGACTCACTCTACTTCGTACCTCGTGCCGCGAAGCTACAGGGTTTCAGTTGCACTACTCGTTACTTTAAAATTAAATAAAAATTCAAAACAACTTTCAGCAAACTGCGTCTTTTTTTGCACAATTTCAAATCTCAGTTGCCCGCCTCGAAGGTAAAGTCCTGCACGCCTATGCACATAGCCAACTGATAGCCGCAGTCGCAACTGTCACTGGACGTCACGGCTCCCTTGCAGTTTTTGACAAAATTTTGGAAATTATAGAGCACTTCATCGGTGCTTAAATCTTCAGCGATGAACGTGCAGTTCTGCATGACTTCTATATAATCAAAGAAACAATCCATATAGCACTTCACTTTCCGCTTAATCTCTCCAGAGTGTGATCCAAAATCCTCGATGGTTAGGTTGTACTTCTCGAGGCATTTACTCTGCCGAACCAGGTCCTCAATTGACATGTTTACGAAATCCATTGTGGAGCACTGAAAGAAAACGAAGCATATTTAAATGCTAGTCGTTATTGGCGCAATTTCTTTTCTTCACCTGCACGAGAGCGATGGTCAACGCAACCAGTAAGCCGGTGACTAACCGATTCATCGCGACTATGGGTGACTTTTGACGCTTGGCGCTAGACAGCGGGTGTATTTTATAGGAGCTACGGCTGCTAATGAGGATTTAATGGAGTGGAGCAAATGAAACAACGGGCATTGTTGGACTTGGCAGGAAGTCCACTAGGAGCACAATCGGAAGCAGTTTTTGCGCTGTCGATTTCAATTAGGTCTGACAGGTGCGATGCGATCTCTGGTGCCTCGTAATTTTCTCATCAGTCGCGGCTGATAGAGGGATGGCCACTGGCACTGAGTGCTCGCGAATAAGTCACAACTAACGAAATCTGTCGGAGGTTTGAGAGAGGAGGCAGGCCTTACATGTCGGCAGCTCAGAAATATATTCTGTACTCAAGTTCAGCGGCAAAGGATCGAGTTTGAACCTTTGGAAAGAAGGCCTTAAGAATTGAAGAATGTTTTCGACGGAGAAAGGGGGTAGAAGTGTTACTGCCTAAATCATCTGAGAATCTCTTGAGGCAATGTCAAGGACGGCTTTGTGGGCCATACCATCTTGATATCTTTTGAGGATCTCGTTGACCGTTTTTGGAGTTGTAAAAAGAATTTCGTCCTTCCGAGCTAGACGAAAACAATGTGGCGCTAAAGAGCCGAAGTCGAGCAAAGCTCTTGCAGCGGACGGATTGTCTACAGTGCTCTTCATCGCAGCTGTCGATGATCTGATGGAATAGCGCTAAGGAACTGAAGTCAAACAGAGCTGACGGACTATCCACAGAGCTCTTCGTCGCAGCTGTAGATGATCTGACTGTATAGCACTCGGACGCTGAAGTCAAACGAAGCTCATGTAGGTGACAGACTGTCCACAGAGCTCTTCATTGCATCTGGAGATGATATGACTGGGTAGCGCTCAGGAGCCGAAGTCAAACAAAACTCTTGCAGCTGACGAACTGTTTACAGAGTCGCAGCTAGAAATGATCTAACTGAACGCACGCACCAGTTGAATCTCTGCGCCGTTTGCTCAGTTCAGGAGAAAGGAGGAACTCACGATTGTGCTCGGGTGCTAGATCATCTTCGCTGTTCCTGAAAAACCTGACAGGTCTTCCGGGCCAAGGAATCCGAAAAAAATCAGACTGCGGCAGGTCGTAGAGGAGACGGCATTACACCCACTCAGTTTTACACAAACTCAGTTCCAGTGCTGCAATAGACATCGTCGAGGGCTTCGTCGAATTCAGTTCCTCGACGATATTTGTCCTGATAACACCCTTGTCGTAGTTTCAGTGGACACAAAACGCAATCAAAGCCTTCTGTCGCAGGCTCAAACTGGCTTCGCACAAGTTCTTGATTGTTTCGGTCCTGCTTTGAACCACGAAGACTTCGGCGTGAGGAAACTCTTTGGCTCGCCACGAGATACGTTTTTGAGGAGCAGGTCAAACGATGAGCTCTAGTGTGGGAAAGCCAATGATCAGCAGAATGTTGAGAGCCTAGAGACATAAAATGCTTCAACCCGACTGGTCTCTGAATTGGAGCCGTTGTTACATCACAGCCGAGGAGAGACAGAGGTCAAGCGGAGACTTTCATCGGAAACTACTTCTTTAAGAGGTGATGTCAGTGTTTGACAGATCCAAACATCTCCAAGGGAAGGAACTGGCTAAGTCAGTACAAGTTTGAAGGACGAGTTCAATTGCTTAAGATTCAGCCAATGGCTATAAGAACAGATAAATGGTCAGCGGCGTGGAAGATCTAACTTCCAAGGGCAATTGAAGACAAACAGATCTTCTTACACGCCTCATATTGGCACCCCCTTCCGTTGACACGTCCTTCCGTTGACACCTCTTTCCGTTGACACCTCTTTCCGTTGACAGCTCCTTATGTTGACTCCTCCTTCCGTTAACACCTCCTTAAGTTGACACCTGTTTCTCTTGACAGTTCCTTACGTTGACACCTCCTTCCGTTGACAGCTCCTTACGTTGACACGCCCTACCGTTGATATCTCCTTCCGAATTCATCGTATGTCCAGAGTTTCCGCTGTTTCGATCCAACATTGCCCCCGAACTACCCGTTTACAAAACAGGTGGCTATTGCATTTCACAGTCACTCAGAGAGGGTTTGAAAACGCAAAAAATCTGTGAATCCGAGGAGCTGGGTTTTGGAGGGTTTTGAAGTATCTGTAGTTGCAATTATCTGTTTGAGGATAGAGGTGCTATTGGTGAAGCACGTTTCTGAACCAATGCCGCTCCAACTCTAGAACTAAATGTCATTCTTTCAGGCGGTCCCTCCAGCAACAACCGAACAAAACGCTGACTTCTTTCAAAGTCCCACACGCGTTTCACTGGTCCATTGCCCACCCGGCCAGCTTCACTTCTACACTGAACAGCAGCTCTGGCTGCTTCTCACATACACCAAATCACACCTGTCACCGCGTCATTTCTCGTGATCGATGGGATGCCATCGTTACAAAAACCGCCTCCATTGTACTCGAGGTGGTGCATCCCAACACAAAAACAAGATTCCACTGTCCTCCGAAGCTGCGCAATTTCCGCAGTGAGCAGCGACGTTTTTTGAGCGAATCAATTGACTCCTCATTAAAAAACGGTGTCATGGGGAACGCGTACACTATAAAACCGACCGCTGGACTAGTGCGACAGCAAACGCTTTCAAAATCTCTCTGCCAGCACCATGAAACGGACAGCCATCACTTTGGTGCTTGCCCTGTTCACCGCCCTGGTTCAGGTGCGTACAGACAAGCTCAACAATTTCAAATCAAAATTTGGACAGTTTCCTCTTCCAGGGTTCTGACGAAGATTTTTCCAAGGAATATGTGGAGCACCTGATTCACGAGAGTAACTGCCTTGAGACGGAAGACCTAACAATGGACGAGGTAACGGAGTACGCGTTCGGAAAGAACTTGGAAGCGGCCGACACCAATCCTAAGTTGAAGTGCTTTAATTCCTGTCTATTCGAGCACACCAGGATTCTGAAAAATTGCACCATAAATGAAGATCGCTTCGCGGAGAAAGACAAAGAAGAGTTGGATGAGCTGCACAGATTCCTGGATGTGTGCAAGGGAACTATGACTGCTGGCGACCGTTGCGAATGCGCCCACCAACTGACTAGGTGCCTGGTGGAGCAGGAGGCCTCTGCAGAGGAAGACAAATGAGTTTGGAAATAAAAAGAAATGCGCTTTCAGGCTGAGAATTTTTGTGTATTTTGGGGAGGACCATTATCTCGGCTATTCATTACTTTTTTCTTCAGCTGGTTGATTTAGGATGACTTTTTTTCCAAAGCTCCTGAAGCATTGATACAGTTGGTAGCCGATCTCACACTCGCCAGTAGACTCAACGTCCTTGCAATATTCAACAATCCTGACGGCGGCGTTTACTTCTGCGGTGCCCTTAGTGCGCTTGTTCAAGAGAGCGGTGTTCACTTTGTTGTCGGTGGTAAGACCCATGGTGTCGAATAAGCACGTCAAGTAGCACTTCACCGCCTGGGTCGGCACTTCACGATCGTTTCCGTACAGAAGCGCCAAGTCTATGGCCTTCACTTTAGAGTCCTTCACACATGACCTTATGATGACCGGGGGGAAGCTAGCCGCCACCTAAAGAAATCCTTTATAAGAGTATGATTTGGACGTGAAGGAAAGCACAAGTTTACCAAGCCCACGAGTAGGACACTGAATGTAAATTGAAGAAGACCCCTCATGGCAACAGACTCCAGTCGGTCACACGATGAGGGATTTTAGACGGTGAGGGATTTTATAGGTCTCCGGCGGGGTCATGGGCGATTTGTTTAATGACCACGTCAATTGTGCGCGACCAGCTTTATAGGATTCACAAAGTGCACACTTTGCGCGGTAATGTGCGCCGTTGATTGAAGTGATTGGTTTTGTGATTTCCATGAAATCAGTTTTCTGTCTGTTTTCTAGGTGTGTGAACGCGGAGGGAATGTTGAAGGCTCGGTATTCTCGAATTCTGCACCAAATTCAGAGAATTGGAAAATATAGAAGTGCGGCATATCTACAAAGAGAGGGTTTTGTCCTTCTCATCATTTTTGAAAGCTCCTCTAGAGCCAGTCAGTGCAGAGGCTAGTTGCGTGAAGCTTCTTAACGGCGGTCCTTAGTAGTGAAAGCCAAAGCAGCGCTATTCTTGCGCTATTCAGCGTACACAGAGGAAGGCATGGAATTTCTGGACTTTTGAGGAAACAGCAAACAGGGTTGAAGTACCTGAGAAAGTTTGGAAGATTAGCGGCTTTATGAAATTCAGCAAAAAGAAGGGAAGCATTTCTGCGCAAAATCTGTACACATCCCAATATAAATCGGTTTTTTTGACATTTCAGTGTTGACACTTCATTGCGAAGACTTCATTTTTAGCACTTCAGTCTACACTTCAATCAGAACTTCAGTCAGCACTTCAGTCAGAGATTCAGTCAGTACGTAAGTCAGCACTTCAGTCAGAGATTCAGGCAGTACGCAAGTCAGCACTTCAGTCAAAACTTCAGTCGGAACTTCAGTTAGAACTTCAGTCAAAACTTCAGTCAGAACTTCAGTCAGAACTTCAAGTACAAATTCAATCAGCACTTTAGTCAGAGATTCAGTCAGTACGAATGTCAGCACTTCAGTCTAATCTGCAGTCGGAACTTCAGTCAGAACTTCAGTCAGAACTTCAGTCAGCACTTCAGCCAAAACTTCAGTCGGAACTTCAGTCAGATCTTCAGTCAGAACTTCAGTCAGCACTTCTGTCAAAACTTCAGTCGGAACTTCAGTCAGCACTTTAGTCGAAACTTCTGTCAAAACTTCAGTCGGAACTTCAGTCAGAACTTCAGTCAGCACTTCAGTCAGCACTTCAGTCAGCACTTCAGTCAAAACTTCAATCGGAGCTTCAGTCAGATCTTCAATCAGAACTTCGGTAAGCACTTCAGTTAGAGATTCATTCAGTACGTAAGTCAGCACTTCAGTCAAAACTTCAGTCGGAACTTCAGTCAGAACTTCAGTCAAACTTCAGTCAGCACTTCAGTCAGCACTTCACTCAGAACTTCTGTCAAAACTTCAGTCGGAACTTCAGTCAGCACTTTAGTCAAAACTTCAGTCGAAACTTCAGTCGGAACTTCAGTCAGAACTTCAAGTACAAATTCAATCAGCATTTCAGTCAGAGATTCAGTCAGTACGAATGTCAGTACTTCAGTCTAAGCTTCAGTCGGAACTTCAGTCGGAACTTCAGTCAAAACTTCAGTCTGCACTTCAGTCAGAGATTCAGTCAGCACTTCAGTCAGCACTTTATTCGTCACTTCAGTCAGAGCTTCATTTAGCACTCCAGTCAGCATTTCTGAAGCTTCTGAAGTGAAAATGAGAATATGTAGCTGACAAGTGTGGAGATAGGGGAAGAAAAAGAGTGCACAGCGTTGCACTAATCGTGAAAAATTCAAAATTCTCAAAATCTCAAAATTTCGTAACGCCTGCGGACCCGAAAACTGGAAAACCAAAAATTCCGAAAAGCTTATCCCACCGGAGAAGCAACCGTTGGGGCCTAGGGAAAGTCATATACTGTTATCATGCCCAGAATAGCTTGAGAAAAGTGTTGAGATTAAAAGATGACCACGGTGAGCATTTTAAAGGGGTACCTTACCATCTAAAGGAAAACGGCACAGTCAAATCAAGTTGCAAATTCCACCAAAGTTTGCATTCACTCCCAACTCAACGGTCATCGTCATTCTCCTCCCCAAACACTGTGGGCATTCAAATCAATTTTTCAAAATTTTCTCAAGTTTATTACTCCCCATGAACAATCATGTTTCCGGTATGTCATAACTCTGCTCAAAATAAATAAGCACAAAGTCCCATCTCAGGAAAACAATCATTTACGGATCGTTAAGTAATTTTGAAATTAACTGCACGATTTCCAGACCGATTGATGCCGGTTAAAAAATGATATTTCCTCCTCCGATAAGACACACACAAATTAATTGCTCACTGCAACAACTGAATCCGACGTCCAAACAAAGCAACAAGTCACAACATCGTCAACCTCTCCCCCAATGAATCACAGTCACAGCGTTAATGGACTTCAGCATCAGTTTGTTCGACCAATTGCCGTCAACATAATCTGCTCGTGGACTAATTTGGGGCTGAATGGAAAAAGTGTTCTTTCGATTAGCCAGCCACAATGATACAAAAAACCACTCGTTTACGTGTGTAATGACTCTGGACATGAATATGGGTATTGTTTGGGGTTTTCCATGTGTCAACATTGTTCAGTAAATAATTTCTGTCAATTTCACATTCTTTGCTTTGTTTGAATTTGCTTTTTTTTTCTGTTTGTTTGTTCAATTACTCGCTAATGTAATTCATAAATCGGACACATTTGAAAATAGGTCAAAACATAATGATTTGTTGTTTTAAGCAGAAGCACTTAACTCGGGTAGAGGCCACGAGAGGAGGTTCATGTAGATTGAGGGCGATTTTCGTAAACTGTTTGGTTTTGGATAGATTCTTAAGGGGGTCTAATACATGCACTGCCATCGCAATATGAAAGGAAGAAGATCTCAGCTTCGTCAACAACCACAAGAGGCCTTTTCGCTACGGTTCTCTCATAAGTGGAGAAGACCAGCAGTTTGATAGCGATCAAATTTATGAATTTTTCGAAAGAGAGAAGAAATTTCGCTCCAAATGCGACTTGTAAGTTGAAAAAAAATAAAAGAAAGGACAATTATTCCAAAACTCGGTAATTTTAAATTTAAAGTAAGAAGTATTCGGAAAATCAGGACAAAGGGGTTCCAAAATTTGGATAGAAAAGAGATCACCCCACGTTTCACTTGCTTCATGTCTTAAATTGATTTCTCGATGGTTAGTATTATTAGGAAGACAGATTGTATCCTGAGATCTAAAAGCCCAAAGAGCCCAAAATTGCAGAATGGCCGAAATTTTAAAATTGAAAAGACCCAAATCAGGAAATCGCAAAACTTGACAGCTGAAAGTGTTATATCTCTTGAATTGTAAAACGACCCTAAAATTAAATAATGTTTGTCTTTTTTCAATATATAACAGACAACTCAATAAGAACCAAAACATATAGGGGGCGCCACAAACAAAAAATATTAATTTAATAGTAATGTTTTTGTTAGTGGCGCCCCCTGTATGGCCTGGGACTTATTGAGTGATGTGTTGATGTGTTAGTTGTGTGGCTCATATTTTTGGGATTTTGAGCTCCTAAAAACTGGAGGTCGTTAGTTTAAAATGGTCTCGTCTCACTGTGAAAGAGATTAACTAGATAAGAACTAAGAATACGAGGTTTACGTTCATAAACACCTTCTTGTGCCCCAGGTTCCCTTGTTTTCTGTTCTCCCGCATTGGCAGGGCGGACAGTTTAATGCCGACTAAAAGCGATGAACTGGAAAGGTTTTTTGTAGCCTCTTTAGGTGACATACTCGTTCACTCTGTACACTCTCACTCTGTACCTGGAACCTACATTTCTCCTTCTCCTTCTCCTTCCCCTTCTCCTTCTCCTTCTCCTTCTCCTTCTCCTTCTCCTTCTCCTTCTCCTTCTCCTTCTCCTTCTCCTTCTCCTTCTCCTTCTCCTTCTCCTTCTCCTTCTCCTTCTCCTTCTCCTTCTCCTTCTCCTTCTCCTTCTCCTTCTCCTTCTCCTTCTCCTTCTCCTTCTCCTTCTCCTATTCCTTCTTTTCCTGAAAGACTTCCGTCGTTCCTAGAACTTTTAGCGTTAGTTGAACCGACGCTGCAGCAATGATCTGTAAATCCACTTCCAAAATGCAAGAATCCAATGATGCCTCTTCATGAAAATTACTTTGCCTTCCTCCCAGCTGTGCACTGACCCCAAAAACCAGCGCCCGTGTTCCTCAAACTGATTTCCTTCTCAGCCAGAACCTTCCACCTCAAGCGCTGTGCATCTCCTAAATTTGTTTGACGTTAATTGTTGCAAATCGAAAAACTAACAAATTGCCCCCGCACCCCATTCCGTGAAAATCGAACAACGTTGCCTTCGGAATTGATATCCACCCGCTCACCACGGACACAAACCACACAACCCCCGACCCGGCTATTCCGAGAATTAATTTGCAGACGGGAATTTTTCAATTTGAATGTACGACCGACGAACCCCTTCTCTCGCGAACGCATCACGTTTTCGCTTCGCAACGGATTGGGAACATTGCAGGGGAGTGGGAGGACGAGCGATTTTTAAGCAAAAGGTGGATGAAAGCGCGGTGTGGTGAATCTCAAAACAATTTATTTGCTCTGGGACGTGCCTGGACTCCGAGATAAGGATGTAGACACAACTTGACCCCATCTCACCGCTCATCATTCGAGCCATTTAGCAATGAAACTAAAGCGTTCCCGCAATTATTTGTAATTTTCTGCGGATTTGGATTCTTTTGGGTTTGCCAGAACAGCGGAGAACGTCGTCGTCGTCGTCGTTGTCGACATCCTCTTCCGGAAGTCTTACAGTTTAAGGAAAATCGTGAATTGATGTGATCAGAAGGTACATAAATTTTCTTCGAAAGGGTTGTGTGCCAGGGTCTGGGCAGGACGTTTGTTATGGACGGCACGACGCTCAAGTCAAAATTGATAGCCACAGATAAATATCCAGCGACCTTTCTTTGGGACCCCCTTCTCGCCCCGTTGGGATTTTTATTGGGTCAAGGCGACACATTTGTGTGGTGTCATAAATCGTCTTTGAAAAGTTTCCCGGTCTTTTTGTGCGTTTATGGTAGGCTTGGTCGGTTAATGGGTCAGAAAATGTCAAACAACCGACCGCCTTCAATGTAATCTTGTTGGCATGCACCACGAGATTAAGACGAAGTCGGCTGCGAGGTTGATGATTGTTTGGGGGCAGCGTTCGTCATCGATTTTTCAGCCGCCGCGTGACATTCAGCTGCCACAACGCAATGTGTGGGCAATCAAAAAAACGTTACCGAATCGTAATTGCGGCCAATTTGGTCATTCAAACCCAACGCTGGATAATGATGGCTGTAAACTTGAACTTGATTATGAGAGATACGAGTGCTGTCTGAACCTTCAGCTGACCGTGAAGTGGCAGCGCACACAAACAGCTCGCTTCCACTTCGAACTGAAATCTGACAGAGGTGGCAGCGGCGGCCGGTAATGGTTGGCAGTCGGCAGCGACGTTTAAATCAGTTCACACACTCATGCACTTGTACATGCAGTTTAATTCGCTTCGGTGGCGTCATAATTAATTCGCCGCCGTGAGTGTGAGAGACGAACAATTGCCTGCCGGCCTGCCAGGTGGATCCATGGAATCAATGCCAAGGTGGTCGCACAAGCTACTGTCGGCTGAATTGTTGCTTAATTGTCGCTAATTTGCATTTGAGGTGAGATTTTGAATAATCTTCAATGCGACTGCGTCTGCGGGGGGCGTTAAGCTGCTTAGTATACAGCGGCGATTTTTTGGTTGAATGACTTGGCGTGTGACAAGCCGCGAACGAGAGCAAACAGCGGTGTGTGTGTGGAAAACCTGTTTTTGGCAGCGAATCACTTCCTGTCAACAAGATTTTTATGCAATCTCATCTTGATTGGATCTGTTCCTGGTTTCTGCTCAACCCACGCAGTCCAAGATTGTTGCACGGTCTGACACCAACAAATGCTGACTCAGAGAGAGCTCTCCCTCCCCTCGTAAAGCACCTCATAAACAGATAAACAATTTCACAGACCAAGTCGTAACGAAGTGAAGAAAACTTATTTAGTCCGTCCCAGAAACAGGCTCCAGTCAGACTTCTCCGTGGAGGACAGCCCTGCAGTCGCATATTTTATCGGAACTTTGTCTAAAGTTTCCACATCCTTCCACTGCCGCCAACGATAGTTCATGGCGGTCGTTATATTTTATTATTTAAACTTTTCACCGTTATGAATGTGAGTCGTTCCTTTTTTTCTCTCTCGCTTGGCCCTTGTTGCATGCATGCTGAACGTCTCCTTACTGCATGTCATCCCTGCTGGCTGGGCGGCGAGGGGCCCTAATGTGTTCGATGTGTTTTTGCGGGGGATCATTATTACTGCCATAATGGTTATTGTTTTCCTTCGGAGGTCCTTTCGCCGTTTATCTCATTCGGTGGTTGGGTTTCTACCGTAAATTCGGAATGAAGTCAATGAGCCTTGAAAACTACAATTTCCGCCAAAGCCAGAAGCGGAGAAAAGTTCGACGTGGCGGAGTTACCCTCCGTTTGCGGATTGTGAGAGGAGGACAAACTATCAACAGTCACAGAGGATGCCGGGGGTGGAGTTGGCAGGGGGAGTATGTTTATTGGTTGGATGCTATCAAGGAGGGCAATCTTTTTTTTTGTACTGAAGCTGCGGTGTTTTGCAGGGTCTTTGAGCGATTAGGGGAATTCAGAACTGCTTCTGGTTTTGAGGTGGGTGCAAGGAACGCAAACGACACATCTATACAGATGTTGAAGGAGGAGTTATGGTTTGGCCAACTTTAGTGGGTCGAAGGCATCAGTTTTGACGGAGGGCGTTGTGCCAATTTGCTGTCAAAGCAGATCCTAGAGACCAACGCATAGCTTGAAAGTAGAAACAGAAAAGAGCTGCACCTGAGGTCACTTACTTCATGGGAATGGAACCGATAGCAGAAAATCAACCAAGCTGCCAATGGAAAGCCAAGCAGCTGTTAAGGCTCCAGAGACGCCATAAGTTCAGGTTTGGTAAGAGCGACCGGTGGCAGAAGGCTCGCTGGACTCCGCGTCTATAGATCCCTATTGCCTTCCGTGTGCAAACAAAGCGAGCTACCCATGCATCTTCTGATGCGTTCTCCAGTTATGTGACTGAACTCAACACTCTTTGCTCAACTAGGTATTCAAAACAGTCTTTTTCTAAATGTTTTCATATTCCTATTGCAAGAACTGAGCAGATGCAGGGAAGATGGGAGACGAATTTTATCGCCTTCTCGGTTTTGTGGCTTCTGCAGAAGTCGTTAGAAGGGATGTGGAATGTGGCGTTGTATTCCAATGTGTGGCCTGCTTGGCAGTCAATTGTAGTTCATACATGAAGTGTGCTTAGCCAAGTGAAGCGTAAAGAGAGACTTCATAACACACGAAGCAAGGTGACCCCAATAAAGTCTTCAAACTAAAGTATTATTTTTGGCGGTAAACAGGCAGCTGCAGAAAACCTCAAATCGGGCTCATTGATTTCCTAGGAAATGCTGCACATCCCTAAATGTGAACCAATCCAATGCCTTTTTGCCCTGCGAGACATACAACAGCCACATTTTGGGACGAAGTGGTCAGGCTTGCAGTTCAGCTTGCAAGATCTCGCCGTTTCTTTGTCTAAAAACGTAAAACACATCGCAACAGACTGTAAGAAACACCTCGTCATTCCTCGTCACTAGGGCAGATATTGAATGTTAGGTTGCTTGTAAGACCAAGAAAAGCACGCTCTCTGCTTGTCGAGCCTACAATGAAGCTCGGAACTCCTTAAAATAACTTCGTCTTCAAGAAAGAGTTGGAAACCCTCTTGAAAGTGCTTAGTACCTACACGACCTCAACATGCCTCAGATGCGAATAACTTTGGGCTCCTATTTCTAAAAGGTTCATTAAAGAAAACAGCTAAAAATGGCTTGTTGTCTGATGTGAAATCGTCTCTCTTGAAGCTATGTGCATCTAAGTCAACTCCGGCAGCTTGAAACAATCGCTGCTCACTTGGTCTGGACAAACTACACAAGGAGTGGAGGTTGGGTGGTTGAGTATACAATCCAACAAATCGGTAAAAGAAGTCTTATAAAGTTCGTCCAGACCGTAAGCTTGCTATACGCTTCTTTCTAAGGAATTCGAGTCTCTGATGCCACCTCATACAGCCTTCCGACTTGCAACCCTCAGTGATTGCGGGCCTGAGATAGCAATCAAAATTGGATGGCGCGACAGTCCACAGTGGGGCCAGGATCATCATCATCGCCAGTCGACGTGGGCGAAACCGTGTGGAATCAATAAAAAACAGCCCGCCGCCTGACTGACTATTAATTTATTATTTTTGTTATTTTTTTTTTTTGGTCAGATGACGCTCGGCTGGCTGCTTTTTGAATTGTTCCCGGAGACGGCTGATTTATGGCCGAAACTGAAGGGTAACGGGAAAGGTGGAATTTCAGGATAATGACTAGTTCGTCTCATACGGCATCAAATATGATTACCGTGGTTGGCGTGTGGTCATGAGTGGTGAAGAAAACAACAATCTCATGAAAAGCAGCATAGGACGGGCTCCTTTCTGCAGGATGGCGAATATTTGATGAGGGGAAGTGGGAGTTTTGAAAGCTAAGATAAACCGAAATATTGTTTGCAAGACAAACTAAGAAAGCTTCTCAAACTTCGTCGTTCGGAGTCAGCAGAAAATTGTAGGTCCCTTCTACTCGTGAGAGAACAGTAGCGCACATAGCGCGAGTGGTTGATGAGCAAGCTAGGCCCTGATCCCCCTGTGAACTGTCGCACCAACAATTATTATTATTATTATTGTTTCCAAGAAAATATGGTGACCGCCAATTCGGAGTGAGAGACAGGGGTTCCACAAAAAGTCACGCTTACCTATGTTCGATAGTCTTCGAGCGAGGTGGTGACTCTTATGATTAATTAATAATTGTATGGCGCGACAGTCCACAGGGGCCAAGCATGCTCATCAACCCCTCATGCTGTGCGGGCCACTGTTCTCTCACAAATAGAAGGTTTTTACCGACTCCGAACGGCGAAGTTTTGAGAAGCTTTTTCTTGGACAATTATTACTCTTTGGGTGCTGTCAACAGCTCGAAGGCGGTGATGCCGTGAAAAGTTCGAGGTGCATGGCCGGGAACCGAACCTAGACATTCGGCGTGTGTGCGTCGCACACTTCCCACTACGCTACCACGGCCAGGGCGGTCACGTCGAGCCTGAGATAACGCTGTCTTTTATCATTGACGATCCATGGTCATCAAGATCATTCTGTCCTACGTCCGCTATAATTCAATCTTTATACTATAAAGTGTTCATATTTGGGACTTGAATTTGATTGCCCCTTTCCTTGATCGTGGTCGCCATGGCGTAGTGGGTAGAGTGCGACGCTCACATGCCGAAGGGTCTAGGTTCAACTCCCAGCTCAACACCAATTTTTCGAATTTTTTACCGCACAAACTCTTTCGAGCTGCTGACAACACTCAAAGAGTAATAACTGCCTAAGAAAGCTTCACAGATCTCGCCGTTCGGAGTCGGCAAAAAATTGTAGGTCCCTTCTACTTATGAGAGAACAGTAGCGCGCACAACACGAGTAGTTGATGAGCAAGCTAGGCCCTGGTCCTCCTTTGGACTGTAGCGCCAACAATTTTTTCCTTGATCGTGCAACTGTAGTCGACTTATTTTCGGCTACATCCACATCTTGGTGCAGATTGTAGTCTTCTCCTTCACTCACCTTTCTCTTCGACACAATCATATTTGCGACTCGAAAGCAAACAAGACTCAGTACTATAGTTTAAAACTTCCGTCTCCTGATTAAAACCTTCTTCCTTCAATTCAGGAATTTTGAGTCCAGATGTTTCAACAAAACGAAGTTCAGCCGGTTGCCTAGATCGACTCCGAATTTCCTCTAAGACCTCATTTCTGGAGTTCGGGTATGTCCCGATCTCAACCAAAGTTCTTAAAGCCTCGAAATTTAAAGCGAACACGTTGTGCAAGTTAATACTTCGACCCAATCGTAAAAAGAACACTGGACAAACAATACAATCTGGCATTCATAAACATTATGGTTTATGAACCAAGCGATCCCAAGATCCAAGAAGCCACTTGAATATCGGAATGATTTTCAAGCATGTGCATGGGTTCACATTTCAACCATTCACAATACATCAGATTAAGAACACCAAGGTGACTTACTCCGAGCAGCATCCTACAAAAAAGGAATCGAGATCCAAACGTAGAACGGTACAGCCATCGAGATTCAGTCGTCGGACGGTCCAGTCCTCGGACGGCCCAGTCCTTGGACGGCCGAGAATCATTTTTTCAAATATCTAAATTGTACCGTCCTTTAAATAAAGTTTTTTTTTTACTTTTACTTGGAAAGAAATAAATTAATTTGCATTTGCTTGTTCGCCATCAGACAGTTTCCGGTTATTGCTTCCACACACAGGATTATGTATTTTTCTCCGATTTGAGCACAAACTTGGTCATGCCTCAAGTTGCACCGATTTAGCAGACACTGGAATTTCACAGACTCTGTCGTCCTATCCTACCAAAGGCAAGGAGGATGATATGAGACATGATGAGTCTGCCTCTGAATTTGTGTTCCCCGTGACAGCCACATTCACGCATTTTCTGAGACTTGTTTCACGGGAATCATAAAAAGATTCGAATTCTTTCTTACCCTGAATTGTTTCCATTTTCATCGGTAGTCCTTCTTCTTCTTCTTCTTGTAGCGCTACAGTCCGGGTGGACCTGGGCCTCAACCAACATGCCTCTCCAGCCAGCACGATCTTTCGCTAGCTGTCTCCAGTTGCGCACTCCAAGTTGGTTGAGGTCCTTCTCCATTTGTGTGCGCCACTTTAGTCTAGGTCGTCCTCTGGTGCGTTGTCCCAATGGCTCCGATTCAAAGACTATTATGGCCGGAGCAGTGGTTTCCATACGCTCTACATGGCCTAGCCATCTTAAGCGTTGTATCCGTAGACGCTTGACCAGGCGCATGTTGCTTAACAGCCCATAGAGTTCGTCATTGATTCTTCTCCTCCAGATGCCATCAACGCAAACAGGACCAAAAATCGCACGCAGAACTTTTCTCTCGAAGAGACTAAGGGCTTCCTCATCCACCTTTGCTAACATCCAAGATTCCATTTAAAGTAGGACGGGGATGATCAAGCTGTTATATAAAGCGAGCATAGTCCTTCGAGAGAGAGTTTCATTACTCAATTACCTCTTGAGCCCAAAGAAACAGCGATTGGCAGGAGTGATTCAACGTTTGATTTCGGTACTGGTGTTGTTGTCCCTATCTACCGCGGAGCCGAGGTAGACGAAGTCCTTGACTACCTCAAAGTTTCTGCTGTCTGGTGAGACGCTCCGTCCGAGACATCGATGCTGTGTGTCCTTCCTTGATGACAGCATGTACTTCGTTTTGCCCTCATTTACTGCCAGACCCATTTTAGCCGCTTCCGCTTCAATGCCAGCAAACGCCTCATTGACGGCTCGCTGTGATCGTCCAATCACGTCAATGTTGTCCGCGTAAGGCAGCAATTGAACTGACTTCTGGAAGATCGTGCCTCTGGTGTTGACTTGTGAGTTACGCACGATGTTCTCGAGGATGATGTTAAAGAAGCCACATGACAGTGCGTCGCCTTGTCTAAAACCTTTTTTGACATTGAAGGTCTCGGTAAGTTCGTAACCGACCTTGACGGAGCAGCGAGAGTTCTCCATCGTCATTTTACACAATCTGACGAGTTTGGTAGGAATGCCAAAACTAGACATGGCACTGTATAGCTCGTCTCTATGCACACTGTCATATGCAGCCTTGAAATCGACGGTAGTCCTTGCATACTCTTAATTAGTCTTATAGCCTGAGGAGGACTGGAGCGTAGAGCGTGTTCCTTCTGGTCGCAGGGCATCTATTTGAAATGACTTTTGGAACACAGGAGAGTCCCTGTCTTCCAAAAGACGTGTCTTCCCCCTTCTTTGGAAACAGCTTCATTCC
Organism: Eristalinus aeneus; assembly: GCA_955652365.1. Taxonomy (NCBI): domain Eukaryota; kingdom Metazoa; phylum Arthropoda; class Insecta; order Diptera; family Syrphidae; genus Eristalinus; species Eristalinus aeneus. The sequence continues at coordinate 96,253,527 of OY019131.1, forward strand.
CCTTAGCCCCACGTTCCTTCGTGGGGCTTAGGCTAGAAACTCTGAGGGTCCCATGCAGCTGGCTTCCATCTTTTACGGTTCTAGCCATTATGCTTCAATCAATAAGTCCTTAGGCATATAGGAGGCGTTACCAACAAAACACCCATTGTCGATTTTAAATTTTTTGTTAGTGACGCCCGCTATAGGTCCAGGAACTTATCATCTTTTTCTGCTTTCAGTCAACAAGACAAAGCTGTCCTACGCCCATGATGATCTTTGTACTGCAGAGTCTTTGGACTTGAATTTGAAAGTCTCCTTTCCTGAAGAACCGGTGTTCATATGCTCGACTTGTTTAAGCAAGTCCAGTCGACTTATTTTTGGCGAAATCCACATCTTAATAAAGCTTGCAGTTATCCCCTTCGTTCTCCTTCCTTCTAGACAAGATCAAGTTTCCAACACCCACTTCTTTTAAATTAAACAAGACTCAGCCCTGCAGGTTCAAGCTTGCGCCTCCATTCAGTACAACTGCAAGAATAAGTCCTTTATCCTTTATGCCAGAAGGACGAAGGACTTATTCTTGCAGAGCCTAGATGTTTGAACAAACCGAAGTTCAGCCGCTTGCCTAGGTCATCTCCAGGTCTAATGTCCTCTAAGACGTGGTTTATGGAACTTGCGTTTGTCCCAAGCGTGACAATTGTCTTTGCAGCCTTCAAATTTCAAGAGACCACCTGCTGGCCATCACACATCGGCCACTAATTGCTTTTACACCCAGGATTATTAGTTTTATTCCATTTTAAGCAGAAACTTTGACTTTTTCTCAAATTGCACCGATTTAGCAGACACTAGAATTTCACTGAATCTGTCGGTCAGTCCTTCCAAAGGCGGCGGGTGTCGGTAAAGTTCAACAAAATTTAATAGAGATATCCTTATTTTATGTATCCTTATGTGGTCCTTAAGAGGGATTGCTTCATGTCTTTCAGATCAACAACAAAGCACAGAACACGACGCGGTACGTCGGCAGGGTGGGATAGGTGTGGTGTGGACGGGACGTCAAATAAAACGAAAAATTTCGTAAGGAATCACAAATCAGTCTTATGTGGAGTGTTGGTCACTTCAAACACACACCACACACCAATATAATATGATACAAGTTAACGACACAAATATTACATTCCACGCGACGTCTGAATGACATCCGTTCTCACACCATGATCTACAAAACATCATCTTCAAGGTTGCTGACAATGAACATTCTATCACGTACCAATGCATGGGAACAGCGTACTAACGAATTGCTATTTGACCCGTACCAGCCACTGATGGGAACGTCGTACGAACAGCGTGTCACCTGATCCACATCATCCACCGCATCATCCAGCAGCAGAATTTAGTGTTTAAGGTAGTGTAAGGAAATTTACAGATATAGTTCATTTTAACGTGTAAGGGAAACCACTGCCCTACATCGGGAAAAATAATAATATTTTTTAAGTAAATTAATGTAAAATAGTTTAATTTACATTATGAATTTGTGCTCTCAGTGGCAATCACATTCTCGCCTTTTCTGAAATTGGCTACATGGGAATCATTGAGAAGATTCGTATTCTTTCTTACCCTGAATTATTTCCGTCGTCATCGGTAGTCTTTGCAAACTCTTCTTTAGATGAAGCCTGAGAAGGACTAGAGCGTGTTTCTTCTGCTTGCAGGGCATTTGTTTAAGACGTCTTTTCGGAAACCCAGGGAATCTACCTTCACCTTCTTTGGAAACAGTTCCGTTCCTCTTCAAATTTGCCTTTTTTCGTAGGGTTAAGTCTAGAAGCTCTGAGGGTTCCGAAAAGGGCTTCTGGTTGAAAAAAGGTCTGAACTAATTCTTGTGAAGAAGAGACTATTCATTGCGTCCTGTGCTAAGAATACATTCGTGGACAGGCCGATTTCGGTTAGTGAAACAAGTTTCGAAAAGTTTGGCTTGATTTATTTTGTGCCTTTGAAGGACGAACTTCCATGCCACTGGAGTTCCGTCAGCAACAAAATCTTTGTCTACATGGGAGACGAGATTGCCGATGAACTTGCTAATCTAGGTTTAAAAGAGACATTCGTAGAGCCCGAACCCATCTCGGGACTACCGTCGACGGTTAAGTCTCCCAACAGTACAACCAGAGATCTCATTACTTCCCAGAATGCTATGAATGAAAACTAAGTGCATGCTCCCGAATGTCAGCAAGGAATCCGCGACTTTTCTGTTATCTCTAAATAGAAAAGAGTGCAGACGTCTGGTCGGCGTACAAGCGGGACACTTAGCTTTCGCTAAGCACCTAAGCCAGCTTGGGCTCAGTGATGGCACTCTTTGCGATGCCTGTGGAGAAGGATAAGACACTTCCTCTGTCAATGTCCCGCCTTTGCTCGTATCAGGTGGTGACTCTCTTGCGCTGACGTGTGGGAGCTGAAAACTTATTTTCCTCATCACAGAAGCGCTTGGCGTTTTTTCGGACGACCAAGAAACTACATGCTGTCATCAAGGAAGAACACACAACATCCACGTCTCGGACGGAGTGTCACACTAGGCAGCAGAAACTTCGAGGTAGTTAAGGACTTCGTCTACCTCGGCTCCGCGGTAAACAGGGACAACAACATCAGTATCGAAATCAAACGCAGAATCACTCTTGCCAACCGCTGTTTCTTTGGGCTCAAGAGGCAATTGAGTAATAAAGCCCTCTCTCGAAGGACTAAACTAGCTTTATATAACAGCTTGATCATCCCCGTCCTAATATATGGCGCAGAATCTTGGACGTTAGCAAAGGCGGATGAGGAAGCCCTTAGTCTTTTCGAGAGAAAAGTTTTTCGTGCGATTTTTGGTCCTGTTTGCGTTGATGGCATCTGGAGGAGAAGATTTAATGACGAACTCTATAGGCTGTACAGCGACATGCGCCTGGTTAAGCGTCTACGGATACAACGCTTAAGATGGCTAGGCCATGTAGAGCGTATTGACACCACTGCTCCGGCCCGAAAAGTCTTTGAATCCGAGCCATTGGGACAACGCAACAGCGGACGGCCTAGACTGAAGTGGCGCACACAAGTGGAGAAGGACCTCAACCAACTTGGAGTGCGCAACTGGAGACAGCTGGCGAAAGATCGTGCTGGCTGGAGAGGCATGTTGGTTGAGGCCCAGGTCCACCCCGGACTGTAGCCTATATGGCAAAACCGCCTAAGGCATTACATATGACATGGCTGGGCACGTGTTGATGTAAATTTCGTGGTTGGATCTGCATCTGCAAGACTCTTTAACGCGAACCAGGGTCAATATTGAATCCAGAACCCCTCTCTCGAGAAAACCAAGAGAGACTTCATCAGCTCTCGAGTTCATAGGTACCTTCAAGGTTAGCTTTAGATTTTCGAAGTCAAACCGTTTGGATCTGAAAAGGATTCCCATCTGTCATCGCGCTAGATACTGCCATTTTCTCCACCTCTACTTCTAGTGATCCATTTTTGGGCCACCATCAATTCCTTCTTCAGCCCATCGTAGTAGGGCCCTACCTTGGCTGCTTTTACCCGTACAGTAAACGAGATAGTCAAGACCACTTCAAATTTGATCAGTCCATCATTGTGGAAGAATGCATTGTCTCCATTCGAATGAAGGTGACTTCTGCGTTCCAGGTTATGTACAGGTTATGAGGGACATTCACTCACACTCAGCGAAGTCACAAATCAAATCAGCAGAGTGGCTGGAGTGTAATCAGAATTCTTGGGAAATGAAAAGCACTCGCTGTGTAAGCTTAACAGCAAGAAGTGGAACATAAGCTGCCGAAAGGCTTCTAGGCTTCTGCCTTTCACAAGTCTTCGTTCAAATCCCAAGCCCCGGAGTAAAGTGCTTGTCAAAGGCAGGCATTTCTTCAAACTGAGTTCACTCCTCCTCCATCGCTGGGGCGGCCATCAATCAACTGGCCGACCGTCGACCTCACACAAATTGTCACCATCTCACATAATAGACATTTCTTTTCTCTCCAAAAAGACCACCTTCACCACCGCACCCACTTAGTGATCACTCATTCCATCATTACACCAGAAGAACGAAAAAATAAATCACACCTCCCCGACCACAAGGCGACAGTCCTCCATTAAGCCCCCCTAAGGCCATGGCTAAGCGCAAGCCACAACAAAAATCACCAAACAAACGACGGCGCAGGCACTAAGCCGCAAACCCGTCCAACGATGAGAGTAAATCACAAACGCCGGCAGAATCCGAAACTATGACCGATGGCGGAACGCGTCAAATCGGACTCGCATCTAGCCGATCTGGACTTTGACATTCGATAAGCCCGCACCGCGTGTTGCCAAAAACAACCGTCTCGCCCTGGTACAGTGCTGTGTGACGAAAGAATCAGATGCAAATACGAAAACCGCGGCAGCGGCCCATCATCGCCGCGGTCTGGCCGCGAGTGGCCACCCGGCATGAAAACCGGCTCCGGCTTAGCGCAGTTGTTGTGTAGTCCCTTCCCGCGCTTAATGACAGCTGATATCATTAAATTGTTTGTGCCAGCAGCAATAGTCAACCGGACCGGTGTCTAGTTTTCGGGGGTATATAAGTGCTGGCAGCCGCCAGAAACTCCATCAGTTCAGTTCTAAAGCTTTCCGAGACATCTTCTGAAAACCAAACCACACCACAATGAAATTCTTGATCGTAGTCGCTTTCGTTGCCATCATCGCTGCAGTTCACGTAAGTTCTCACCTCACCCTCGTCGTCCGCCACACCACATCAGATTTTTCTTCCCGCAGGCAGCTGTCCTCACCGAGGAGCAGAAGGCCAAGGCCAAGGAGCTGATTACCGAGTGCAGGAAGGAATTCGAAATCACAGATGAGCAGATCGCCGACATGCGAAAGGGAATCATCAGCGAGCCCTCGGAGGAGATCAAGTGTTTCGCCAACTGCTTCCTGGAGAAGGCAGGCATCATCAAGGATGGCGCCATTCAGGAATCCGTGGTCGTTGAGAAATTCCAGCCCAACCTCGGCGAGGAGAAATCCAAGGAGATCCTTGGTGCTTGCCGTGACGTCAAGGGAGCCAACAACTGCGAGACTGCCTACCTCCTGCATGAGTGCTTCGTCAAGAACAGGGGACTCGAAGAGTAAAGTGTAACAACGCAGGACATGTTTGACCAAAACATTTTTGAACGAATAAAGTGATTCCCTGACAAGTGAATGTGTTCTCTCCTCGGAACTCCTTCGTCGAGGGCTGTGTCCTCATTTGTGGCCCTCCGTTGTAAGCACTCGCTTCACTAGGCCTTCCTAGAAGCGCGCCTGCAAGTGGGAGGGGAAGGACTCCTAATTAGCTGCAAATTTCCGCACTCATCCTTAAAACGGTCCCTGTTCGGCAATAATGAGTTTTTCCTCCCTTCTGCAATTTTCCCCCTCCTGTGGGGCATCATCCGGACATGCCTGCAGCATCAATTATATCCCCCATACCCCGATCACTACCCTCAACATTCGACCGGGGGCCGAATGTATTTTAAAACCACAACAATGGCTACTGTGCCATTTGCGCTATTGTTCCTCTCGCTCCGCTCGCCTTGCCTTCCCTCGCGGTCGCTTATGTACGTGACCCAATTACCGAAACTTTCAATCCACCGTTAATTATACATCAATTAATTAATTAATTAATTAAGTATGAGCCAGTTAAGGTCTTTAGTTCAATTGGCACCGGCCCTCACCTGGACTACAATGCGGTCCCCGAATGACACACAACAGCGTTAATGACTGTCGATGGTAATGGCTTTCTGCTGAGTTTGAGTGTGACGATTGAGGGGGAGTGATGATTTTTTCAAGCGCCCACGGACAACAGCAGCAGCAAGAGTGCTCGGCTATGAGTGAGTCCTTATTGGGTGCCGTGCAGTGCGCACTTCCGGATATCTGGTGATGCTTCAGTGGACTCTCGTGTCATTGTTTGACAAGGAGAGCTCGTCAAAAATGAATTCACTGCACCACGGTCATTCTGAATTTTTGAATGCACTGGAAGGGGTGAACGCGAGGACGGCCGTGAGAGTGCGGGATGTGCTTTTGGAGCGAATCGGTTCACTGGTTTAAATGGCATCATCATGTAGTCGGTAAGATGGAAAGATTAATAGACATCAAGAAGGCATCGGCACTGCATCGATGGGGTTGTATACGGAGAGCTCAAAACTGCCTTCGTCAGTGAAGCTCAGACCATCCACCGTCGTTCGACTTTGTGTCAACGACTCTGCTCTTTTGTCTACTTGCGTGTTTAACCACAGTCTTTCTCGACTAGTGTATGGCTGCTTTATGCGCTTTAACCGACAACTGCCTGGGCTACGTTCATTTACCTGCTGGTCCATCCGTTGTTGGCTACGTTCGTTTATCAACTTACTCGTTGAGATGCTTTCACGTGTTTGTACACCGCTTTGCTCATTGACAGGCTTACTCGCCTTCTGCCTCCTAAGTTGACGACGCTTTATATCACCTACGTCCTATCCAGTCCATGTCCCAAGCCTTGCCTTTCAATGGCCTTGGTCCTTCACAGCCTCACCCATTTATGGTTTGATCGTCCGCGTCTAAGACTCTGCTTATCTATACTCGCCAATGCTTACGAAATTCTCCATGACCGTGTCTGATCACAGCTGTGCACTTTCATAGTGGTACTCGTTAATAGCCGGGCGTATCCACAGCCGTGCTCGTCCATAGCCATGCACGTCCACAGCCGTGCTCGTCCATAGTCATGCTCGTCCATAGCCGTGTTCCGTCCATAGCCGTGCTCGTCCATACATGTGCTCTTCCATAGCTGTGCTCACCCATAGCCGTGCTCATCCATAGACATGCCCGTCCATAGCCGTGCTTATCCATAGCCGTGCTCGTTCGTAGCCGTGCTTGTCAATAATCGTGCTTGTCCATAGCCGTGCTCGTCCATAGCCGTGCTCGTCCATAGCCATGCTCGTCTATAGCCGTGCTCGCTCATAGCCGTGTTCGTCTATAATCGTGCTCGGCCATAGCCGTGCGCGTCCATAGCGGTGCTCATCCATAGCCATGCTCTTCCATAGCCGTGCTTGTTCGCAGCCGTGCTCGTTCGTAGTGGCGCTTGTTCGTAGCCGGACTCGTCCATAATCGCGCTTGTCCATAATCGTGCTCGTCCATAGCGGTGCTCGTTCGTAGCCGTGCTCATCCACAGCCGTGCTTGTCAATAATCGTGCTTGTCCATAGCCGTGCTCGTCCATAGTGGTACTCGACCATAATCGTGCTTGTCCATAGCCGTGCTCGTCCATAATCGTGTTCGTCCATAGCTGTGCTCGTGCATAACCGTGATTGTCCATAGCCGTGCTCGTCCATAACCCTGCTTCCTAATGCCTTCCCTAAGTCTACCACGTCCACAGTAAATTGTCTCCAATGGTCTTGGTCTTCCACAGCCTTTATGTACCTCCAGCTATGCCGCGGCACAGTGATATGCCCATACAGGACCCATATCGCACTGACAAGCACTCATGATGTTCGCGGTATTCAATCCAAGTTCAAACGATTCTTTTGGCAAAGTTTCCATTTAGTGATTGCTTACAGAGCTATTGGCTACGAAAACCAACCGGAGGATCGCGTCAACAGAGCCAACTTAGTCAGCGAAGTCACACCGACTTTTGTGTAGCCTGTTAAAAATCGACCTTAATCCGGAAGTCAAGCTAAACAACATCATCTCTGATCAGTTGTCTCTGACAAACGGTTTCAGCTCCTTCTACCCGTCAATGAAAAACAACACTTGGCGCCCAAAAAGAAGAAAGCTCACTTTACTCCCCATCACCAGACAACACAACCATCACCAGTTAGAAGGCCGCCTCTCTATGGAAACAAGTAAACATTTTGAACTCCTTCTCACACGGAGCGTCTCCCTGCTCGTCCCTGCACTTCTCGATCAATGCCATCATCTTCTCTTCGCCTACGTACGGTGCAAACTTCTCGGTAAGAGCAGCCTCATCCAGAACGCCGCCCTCCATGACGCCCCACTCCTCCAATTCGCACTTGGCAAAGCACATGGTGCTTGGCTCCCCTGCGTCCACATCAAACTTGGCGTCTATCAGCCTCTTCTGCTCGTCTTCCGGGATGCCGTTCTTCGCGAAGCAGCTTTCCGTGATCTTCAACATTTGATCGCTCAGCTCGTCTGAAAGGACACACTGAGCGCGATGTCAGAGATTGACCCTGTCGACTGAGAAATGACTTACGTGAGCTGCTGCCAGAACGACGATGACAGTGACTACGTTCAAGTGCTTCATTCCGAGAGTTTGTTGGTGAGCCGCACTAAGGGTCGCCTTTTATAGGTGCTGGCATCTGCGATGCGACATGCAAAGCGAGAATTGAAGAGGTGATAGCTTTGTGTGCGCCAGACAAAGCCACCGTGCATGCGCAGTCAGGCTATCGACGGAAAACGATTGTTTGCTATTGTCTGACGGTGACACTGACTAATTGCTTTCCAGGTTTTTGCTGAACGGAAGCCCTGGAGCGGAGCGGTTATGAACGGAAACCAATTTGCATACGAGTACGGTACAGTTTGGGGTCTGGAACATTTGGTTTGATAACTGATTGAACCGTAAAGTTCCGCCTCTGTCATTCTTTTGAGGCGACGTTTCGAGAAAGGCTTAAGACTCAAAAAGGCAGTGTCATGCCTAGTTTCGACCTCCATACTCGACTGACTGTGTAGGATGACGTTGGAGGACTATTGTTGCAAACGCGATGCAACGCCTGGCGTGTTATAGAAAGTTGTGTAAAATACAGAACTTACCATCCAAGGCACAAGTTTGCAAAAATCAGTCAGCTGCCAAATTTTGCGACCTATTGGAGGAATGCACCGAGTCGACAGTAGAGTGCTTTCTTGTAAGAAGGATATAAGCTACAACCTCCTCCAGTGAACTTACGCTGCTTTAAGTGGGATACAGCCGCCTTAAACGGACAAATGTCGTCTACAGTGGGCTACAGTGGCCTTCAATGGACTATAGTCATCCACAATGAGCTACAGCCGTCTACAGCGGAATAAATCTGCCTACAATGGACTGCAGCCGCCTACAACGGCCTACAGCCGCCTACAGTGGGCTACAGCCGCCTACAATGGGCTAATCCGCCTTCAGTGGGCTACAGCCGCCTTCTGTGGATGACCCACAATGAGCTACAATCGCCCACAGCGGACTAAATCTGGTTACAGTGGGCTGCAGCCGCCTACAACGGGCTACAGCCGCCTACAGTGGGCTACAGCCGCCTACAAATGGCTACAGCCGCCTACAATGGGCTACAGCCGCTTACAATGGGCTACAGCCGCCTTCAATGGACTACAGTCATCCACAATGAGCTACAGCTACTTACAGCGGAACAAATCTGCCTACTGTGGGCTGCAGCCGCCTACAACGGTCTACAGCCGCCTACAACGGTCTACAGCCGCCTACGGTGGGCTACAGCCGGCTACAATGGACTACAGTCATCCACAATAAGCTATAGCTGCTTACAGCGGAACAAATCTGCCTACTGTGGGCTGCAGCCGCCTACAACGGTCTACAGCCGCCTACAGTGGGCTACAGCCGCCTTCCGTGGACTACAGTCATCCACAATGAGCTACAGCCGCCTACAGCGAACTTAAGCGGCCTACAATAAAGAACCAGACGTCTACAACGGGCTACAGTCGCCTACAGCTGCCTTTAGTGGGGTACAGCTACCTACAACGGACTACAGCTGCCTATTGTGAGCTGCCGCCGCATGCAACGGCTGCAGCCGCCTACAGCTGCCTACAGTGGGCTACAGCCGCCTTCAATGGACTACAGTCATCCACAATGAGCTACAGCCGCCTACAGCGGAATAAATCTGCCTACAGTGGACTACAGCTGTCTACAACGAACTACTGTCACCTAAAGTGGGGCTATAGCCCCTTCCCATTGAAAACAAATGAGAAAGTCCCCGGCAGGGTGTTGTACCTATTCTTAGGTATTGCGTCCTCTCTGTACCTCGATGCGATTTGCGTGCATCCTAGAGAGCCTTCCTTGTGCTTCTGTGAAGGCCAGCTATTTGCTCAAAGTGTCTCCGATGAGAGTTTGAATCTGGAGAGTAGTCCCTCTGAGCATTGTCTATACAATTGAGGGAAAACTTTCATTCCAGAAATGTGGTTGGAGGGCCGCTGCCGTTTCGACCAACAAAGCACAGCGTCCTTCATAATACACACCATACAAAGCGCATAAGGTACCCATTGACAGCCGACGCAGGCTTCCGTACCCAGTCGTATAATCTAATGTTGCCGCCCTGTAGGAAGTCTCGGCATCAGGCCCTTAATATTCAGCAAGTCTTTCCTGTCTCGGCTTCCATCAACAGCCAGTCCTGTCTGCTCAGAAGGTCAACCCTCGCAGATCGCCAAATGGGGCGCGCATGAGTCTGGAGTCGAACAAGAGCATCGCAAGTTCGTAAGCCACTTGGTCCCATCATACAGACGTCCTTCGTCCTTCCACAAAACGACCGAGTTCCGCCTCTCTTTAGCATGTAATTAAAAAATTATAAAAATGTTCACACCTTAAAAAGAAACAGAGCCCGGATTCCACAACTCACACACAGCCACACAGGCGGCCACTCGCCCGTTTATCCCGGTCGCAGCTAGCCACTTGAAAGTTAACCGCTCGAAAACGAACTCCGCCGTTTCACGTGAGCGTTCGTGACAGTTGGTCATAATTAACAGCGGCTCCTGCCAGGTGTTGTTCGGCCATTCAAGGAGGGCAAGCAAAGGGATGATTGCGCCCCCGTCTCCCTCTGGTGACAGAGGACTACAACCATTCAATGCCAGACTACTTGCCGAACAACTACCGCCGAGCGGGCATCTGCGGGCAAGACGTCATCGAGGAGGTCCTAGTGGCGGGCACTCTGTCTCACGGTCAATTAATTTCCATAAGGACGAGAGCTTATTTACTCTGACAAATCTCCGCCCTCCCCGAAATTTTGACGTTTCGCGAGACTTTTGAATACCTTGGCAATTGTCCAATGTCACGCCATCTGTTGGCGTTGAGAGCCGACGCGCGCGATTGTTGCCGTAATGACCTCGTTGACATTGCCGGTGATATTTCTTTGGCCCGAGATGTGTGAACGGACTGGGGGGTACCGTGGGGTGTTTATTACCATAATTTATCCACGACAAATGTTATATTTTATTAGCGGCTTTCAACACATGACACTGCGGCTGGCTAAAGGGTGTTAACTGGGTAAGTAATGGCGGTGGTCGCGTTGCGGGTCCGGCGGTGGCGAATGCAAATGGAGTACACAATAGCGCGCGCGGATAAGGATTTCAGTGAATTGTTTCAGAAATTGAAATGAGCCCTACAGTGGTTTCTTGTCCGAGACCAGGCGCAGGAGGTGTTTCTTTAAGGAGTTGGAAGACGTGTGGGGACATGGGGTTGAGAATGAGTGGAAGCGAAGGCACTTCTCGGTTTAACGTGGAAAGAAGAAGATGAATTTCATTTCTTTCATTCCCTAGGACCGTAACAGAGAGCAAGTTTCTGACCAAAGCTTAGATCAAGTTAAAGATCGATGCCCCATCTGGAATCAGATAGCTGGGTGGCGACAAGGTTCGACGGAAGGATTACCAGCAAGGCTGAGATCAAGGCAAAAAACCGAGAGGTCTGCAGTGTTCAGCACGATGAAAGGTAGTTCGAAACCAGTTCTGTGCCACAGTCCAATGCCACAAAAGGTTTGATACCAAAACTTGAACCAATAATATGAATTGCCCTTATCACAGGCATGAGATGAAGATCGATATCTATGCTTAATAAAATTAGACTAACAACTAAGAAGTCAATTAATTGTGTGGTCAAAGTTTGGTAGAAATGGGTGATCCAAAATTTGAAACAAACAAAGCAAGGAAATGAAGAAAAAAAGTTGTCAGAGACCGGTGCTGTCTAGAGTCATCTTACAGGCCATAATGGAGCAAGTCATAAATAGCTGACTTTGAAAAGGTTTGCAAACTAAGTTGGGATTGGGATTTGAAATTGAGAGCACGTTCGCAGCAATAATGCGAAATTTATATCCAAAGCCTAACCGAAATCTTCATTAACCAAAAAATTGAGGAGCATCAAGGTAAGGCCGCCACTTGGGCCGGATTAGAATTAAATTTTTCCTCAGAAATACAACGAAAGTTTTAGTCAGCAAGTTAGCTTAGCTAAGTTGCAAATTTGGACCAAAACTTGGACGAAAACTTGGACCACAACTTGGACCAAAACTTGGACCTAAACTTGGACCAAAAATTTAACCAAAACTTGGACCAAAATGTTGACTAACATTTGAGCCAAAAGTTGGATCAACATTTTGAGCATAATTTCGACTAAAATTTTGAGCAATATTTGGACCAACATTTGGAAAAAAATTTAGAGCACTATTTGGACAAATATTTGGACCAAAATTTGTACCGAAATTTGGACCAACATTTTGAGCAATATTTGGACCAACATTTGGACCAAAATTTTGACCAATATTTGGACAAACATTTGGGCAAAAATTTGGACCAAAATTTGGACCAAAATGTGAACAAAAATTTGGACCAAAATTTTCAGCAAATTTTGAACCAACATTTAAGCCAAAATTTGGACCAAAATTTTGAGCAATGTTTGCACAAACATTTGGACCAACATTTTAACCAAAACTCTGAACAAAATTTCGACCGAAATTTTGAGCAATATTTCGACCGAAATTTGTACCAGAATTTGAACCAAAATTTTACCAAACTTTGAATTAAATTGTGAACCAATCCAAATATTAGACCAAATTTTGAAACTAAATTTGGATCAAACTGCGGGCCAAACTTAGAACCAAAATTCGGACCGAAATTGAGGGCATATACCTTCACAGCTTCCGAAATGACAATTTAGACTTGAACAAAATCTAGATGTTTACCCCTGTAGCCAGAGACAGAGGCTAACTTAAGTCTACTGTTCGAAATTCTGATTTCATCTTCCAAAAATTAGAAACTACTCAGTCGGACTCAAGACCAAAATGAGGCACTAAGCTAAGATATGGAAAAGACAATGTTAAAATTTTGATCAAAATTTAAGCAGAAGGTGGAGACACAAATTAGAATTGTATGCGAAGCGCTGTAGGTGGCTGATCATGATCCAAAACATGTGATGATAACCACAACACACAGTCAGGCTGTATAGCAGTTAACCTACACTGAACCTGAACTTGAAAAAAAAGAAAAAATATGAGAAATGGGTCCAAATAGAAAAAGTCAAAGAACTAGCCAGACTAGCAGTCCATGTTGATCATCACTATTATCACTAAGATGGCGTCCAGCGACTGTGAGGTTGAGGAAATTATGAATCATAGAGACCTATCAGCAGGATGGTATCGGGCTAGTCCCATTATGAGCACGTGAATGACGGATTCAAAATAGAGATAGGGGTAATAGAAATTTCTGATATCAATGACGAATTTCAGGACAGGATATAGTCTTAAACGCATAGAGAAAATTCAAGGAAAATAAGAACCAAAGAATGGAGTCAAAAATGGAACCGAAATATTATGAGTGATGTCTCTCAAAATTTTTGACCTTTTACGAAATCTGATCTGTAAAGCAACAGCAGAAAATCGAAGCTTGTGGCCACATGCTTTGGAAGAACGCAGCAATTTAGACAATCATTATTTTGGGCGAAAATTTGGGTCAAGCCTTACAATCAAATTAAGAGCAATATTTGCATGGAAATTTGGACCATATGCTATTCCCTTTGAGCAGTTACAGCGAAGCTGAAACAGTGGATGAATCGAAAGTCTAAATTCTGTTTGATAGGCAAGTACAGGGTGGGGCATACATTTGGATCAAATATGAAGATAGCAGAACTTTTTTTTGCTTATCTTAAAAACTATATAAGCTAGCCACAAGGTCAACTTTCGGGGTTAATTGTGAACTGTGGCGGGGGCTGGTTTTGGTAAAGCCACCAATAAAAATGACGTTCTTAAGCGGACTGTGCCCTGTCTCGGACGGAGATCGCCCTACTAACTTGAAGAAGTTCCTCGCGGCCACGAGCTATATCCGCTTCATATTGGAATCGCCTATCCACTGTTCTGCGTACGACATGGAAGATGACAGGAAATCCTTCAGTATTCTGTATGAGCCCTTTGGAGTCTAGATAGACAAATGCTTCGGGCGAAATGAAGTCGTTTTGCCGCACCTTCTCGTGGTTCATAAGGTTTGGGCAGTAAGTCCCACAGATCAGACTCTTTGCCGAAGTTATCGCTTATGCAATATGCCTTCGAGTCAGCTTAAAAATAGGTATACCTCCACGAAGTGAGTGTCAAGATACAAATGTCTCGATAGGGAACATTTGTTGTGAACGAGCCCTTATTTTTTTTGCTTGTTTGTTATGAGATCTGTGACAAATATTTGGTATACATCAAGTCATTGAACAGACAACATCATATTTTTTCATCGTGTTAAAAATGTCGAATTTTGTACCAGAAAGTGATGATTTGCGGAAAGCATTAATTTGTTATTTTCATTTGGAGAAAAGTGCTGGAAAGTCGTATCGAATGTTTGTCGAGGCATATGGTGATCATGCTCTATCAGAAGCAACATGCAAAAGATGGTTGCAACGGTTCAGAAATAATGATTTTGATGTGAGAAATGAAGAACGTGGAAGAACACCAAAAAAGTTTGAAGACGCCGAATTGCAAACGACATTAGATGGCGATTACACTTTGAGTCAAAAGCAAATGACAGCAATGTTAAATGTTGCACAACAAACAGTTTCTGACCGTTTCAAAGCTGTGGGAAAGATCCAGGAGTGTGGAAAATGGGTGCCACATGAATTGAATGAAAGACAGATGGAAAACCGAAAAAACACTTGAGAAATTTTGCTTCAAAGACACAAAAGAAAATCGGTTTTGCATCTGATTGTTACTGGAGATGAAAAATGGATTTATTTTAAGAATCCTAAACGGAAAAAATCATGGGTTAGTCTGGGACAACCATCAACATCGACTGCAAAACCAGATCGATTCGGCAAGAAGACAATGCTATGTGTTTGGTGGGACCAGAAAGGTGTGCTGTACCACGAGCTCCTAAAACCTGGTGAAACCGTTAATACTGATCGCTACCGACAACAAATGATCAATTTTAACTATCCATTGATCGAGAAACGACCAGAATGGGCCAGAAGACACGGCAAGGTAATTTTGCTCCATGACAATGCACCTGCACACAAAGAAAAACCGGTTCAGAATACAATGAAAACACTTGGCTGCGAGCAGCTACCCCACCCGCCGTATTCACCAGACTTGGCTCCTTCCGACTACCATTTGTTTTCATCGATGGGACACGCATTGGCTGAGCAGCACTTTGGTTCCTACCAGGAAGTCGAAAATTGGGTGTCTGATTGGTTTGCTTTAAAAGACGAACAAATTTATTGGCGTGGTATTCACAAATTACCAGAAAGGTGGTCAAAATGTGTAGAAAGCAATGGCCGATACTTCAAATAAAATGTTTTTACTTTCCAATTGATAATTAGTGTTTTATTTTCAAAAAAAATGCTTATTTCATACCGGTATACCGGTATACTGATTAGGCTTACCTCGTTGTACAAAACCTCGTTGGGATAGACTTTCTTGTAATCGGACTCAGATGTTCGATACAAACGAACTGAGCTCGAACACCCTCATCTTTTCCATCTGGGAAGAATTCAGATTGAACCACATTGGGCAACCGTACACCATGATTGTAGCCATGTAGCAGATCACCTTTACTCTGGTATCAAGTTGGCTGCTGTAAAACAAACAGCTTGCTTTCTTAGCTTTTCCCAGAGATGTAGCTGCATGCTTACTGCAGTAGAAATACTGGTCAAATCAAATGCCAAGATATCTATCTGCATTTTGCATAGCTTACGGCTGGCCCCGCGGGTCAAATATGCCGAACTTGAGCCATGTTTTTTCGTGTCCCTTGATTCAAGGGTCGCCGTAGCGTGGTGGGTAGAGTGCGACACTAACACGCCGAAGGTCCAGGTTAGATTACCGGCTGAACACCTCGTATTTTTCACATCACCATCTCTTTCAGGCTGCTAACAGTTTTAGTGCTTGACAGTTATGTCTATGAAAAACTTCGCCGTTCGGAGTCCGCAACAAACTGTAGGTCCCTTCTACTCGGGAAAGAACAGTTGCGCGCACAACACGAGTAGTTGGCGAGGAAACTAGGCCCTGGTCCCTCTGTGGAGTGCCGCTCCATCCAATTATTTTTAGAAGGGTTTGACAGAAATATTCGACCAAAGGGACAGTTTGAGTATTAAAAAGTGCTTGGAAAGATTAACAGAGCTGTCAGGCGTGTCGCAAGTGTTCCAATTAGGCTCGACTTGGGACTGTCATAGATACATCATTTTCTTAAATAGAAGCCGAGGAGATGTTCAGCATTCTTATCGCCAAGTTCTACAGATTTTTTTTCCGCAGAATGAGTTTCTGGGACGTACCAGTCTGGCAAAGTGCAGAAATGGTCTGCGCAAACTTCTTAGGTGTATGCTCTGTGTTCAGCTATAGGTTTTGCTCCCTTGGTGTATGACTAGGGCCAAGACATGTCCAATATTTTCTCACGAGACCAATAATCTGAACTAAGACCGCCTTTATTGTCCGACGGTCTCATGCACAATATTTTCACCACGCATGAAATTTTCTTGCGTCCGCTGTTACTTCCTCTCTTTGTCCGAATACCTTTCCATGGATCCCGATTTTTTATTTCTAAGATTTTCTTGTGTTGAGAACTGCCACCGGGACTCGGAAATCGTTCAAATGTTTAAGTCTGAGTTAAGGCTGCTTTTCAGGTCCGTGCATTGTACTTCCATTCCACGTCAAATTTTCCCTGCGTTGTGATATTCTTTCCCCTTTAAAATAGCCAGCCGGATATTTTAAAGAGGACTTGCTCCCCGAAACTTCGTCCACATTCTTCTAATGCTTAAATGGTTCACGACTTCATCTTGTCATCCATTCATCCTTGTTGCAGACAGAACTAAAAATCTACACACAGCCTCCTACATTTCATTTGCGCCCAACTCTTAACAAAAGTTCAACCAAACCCAGGTCAGGTTTGCCACAACCTCCGTCACCAATTTCTGTCGCCATAAAGTGGTGACAATTCAGGTCGGTTCTGTTTGCACACTCTCAGAGACGCGGTACATACGGCGCCGCCTCTAAAGTGAATTTAATCAAATTTTTGATACACACACCGAACAACCAAAGTCACATCGCCGAAAAGCTTCAGGTGACCACTTCAAACGTTAACCAAATAAGCGACCAACTGAAACGTTCCCCATCAGCATCGAGTAAAGTTTAAACCGCACCCATAGCTCCCGACTGGCATTTTATTTATTATTTGCTTAAACCGCAATTTCAAAGGGTAACGCGATACGGTACGACAGCACTGTAAAAAGCCAACAATCACACTCCCTCCAAGCGGCAGAAAAACAAAAATCAGGAAATATAAATGTGAACACACTCCGAAAACGCTTTTGACCCCTCTCACCGCAGAACATGTTCCGATTAAGTCCAGGGGGGTGTAGGCCAACATCAATACCACCACCACTGCCATTGTGACTCCACTTTGCATTGTTTTTCGCCGTGAATTAAGGACACAACATAACCTCACAACTCTCCCAGGCATTGTGTTTGTTTGCATACCCAGAAGAGGTGCGACGCGATGACGACTGTCGACGTTCGCGGCTCTCGGTCGTTGCTCGTTTCTTGTCGACCATCGTCCACCAGTTATTACCGCAGTCATGCGATATCCTTTTTTACATAAATTCCTCGCTTTCGCGTCTCATGTGTGAGAGAGGAAAAACAAAAAACAAACAAAAAAAAAACAATTTCAAGATAAGAATTGCATGGATATTCACATAACAGTAAACAATAAAGGAAAGGAACAATTAAGAGATTAAATTTTCGTGAATCTCTCGAGGTTAATGCTCATTACTCGACTCGTAACGACAGTCCACAGCGGCCACTATGAAAGCACCACCCATCCATCCAGCCATCCAGCCATCGCCTCTCAACTGACTGAAGCCGAATGAGAGCAGGGACCTTTAGTGCTTTTATGGTTGGCAACGATATTCGCATTTTAGAGTGCGATTCGCAATTTATTTAATCCGATTACTGTAATCAACAGTACGCTGCTGTCAAGTGCCCACTCAGGTGGCCTGAAAAGGGGGCTGACGGCCCGTGCGGTCGGTAATTACACTGCCATTGTTTGTAATCAAATCAGTGAGTGAATGAGGTACGCCGGAAAGGTGGGGAGTCGGTTGAGTCAGTGTCATTGAATGTGAAATAATTATGAGAGGGCTCCCTGATCCCATCTGAGTGGTACTTGTCATTATCATAATGCAGGCATGCCTACACACACTGACAAATTGGAAAGGACTCTCTTTCCATCTCTTCCTTTCGGTGAAAGAATTATTTCATTATTTACCCGTAATGGTTGACCAATATCCGAGTCACGATGACGGGGACTCTAAGTTTGAATGTTCTTCGGAAATGTTCTCAGGCACACTTTAGCATCGGTAACCACATCCAGTATTCGAGCAATCGACTGGAGTGGGCACTTGATGCTTCTGCTGTTGCTGGTGGTTTCAGTGCTGCCGACTAGTTCGTGGAAACGGCAAATACTTTGCTGCCTTTAAGTACAATCAACGTAATCCTGTGGGCAGGAGATTTTGGTCGCCCATCGGTTCCAACCAACCACTTCAACCACCCACCGGTGCTGGCGATCCATTTCGTATTCGAGGGATGTGTACTCATTCGGTGGGCCTGTAAATGAATAGGGAGTCAGAGAGGGAGACGGGTAACCCATGGCAGCAAATCTAAGCGCTCGGAAGTGCTGCCTGCGTGGAAACAATTTCTGAAATTCCAAATCAAATGAAATGGAGCGCCATTTGCCACCGGTGCTGTGTGCGCGCTGCCTATCGACTGGGCGGTGATTGAAATTCGGCATAAGTACCAGCTCGAGTGGCGGTGTCAGGGATGTTCTCTTTGGTGAATGAGGTGCCATGGGGCTTCGTGGGCTTCATTGGGGGAGTGAAGTGGTTAGTTGCACAAGGCCAGCAGTTCAGAGGGCTGTTCTTGACTCTGAATTTATGGGGAAAACGGAGAAGAGGGACAGAGGTCAAGGCGAGTGGAATCAGCTAGAAAAAATTAGATCGAGTTGATATGGGGACAGTCAGAGGCAGTCTGTGGCAGGATTTGTCTCTGAAATGTTTTTTTTTCCCTTGAAGTGGGCACTCGTTTGGAACCTAAGGACAACAAAATCCGGTACGCAAAGCTGACAAGAGCCAGTCAATTAATGGTGCGACGCAGGGTTGAATGCTTGCCACTGAGAACTTAAATCTGAGCCCGCATCTTGAGACTAACAACTTGTGCTGAGCTTTCAATGAATTTTAAGTGTCTTCTCATTTCCTGTAACAAGTAGCGAGTGACAAGACAGAGTTCGAACTTACAAAGAGGTTCAAATCCCACTGCTTAGTGGATTTTCCTTAAGTCCCAGGATTCTGAATGTTAATAGAGAACTTTAACAGACTTAACAGGTAGAATCGATCTAACGACATTGGCTTACACCTTGTGTTGTCCTACCGTCCTAAGTGAAGAGAGCCCGCAGTTTATTGCTGACTGCGAAAAAATCGAGCCAGCCAATTAATGGTGCGACGCAGGGATGGTTCCATGTCCACATCTTGTAACTGACAACTTGTGCTGACCTTTAAATGAACTTAAAGTGTCCTTTCACACCCCACGACAAGTAGCGTGAAAAGTCGGTGTTCGGTCGTAACGACACAAGAGGTGCAAGTTTTGCGAGTCTGGATGTTAATCCAAGACTTCAAAAGATTTAAATTTATGATATTCAAATTGCAAATCCCATTCACATTATACTTCCTTTCATATTGTGTGCTCCTACCGCCACAAATGGAGAGGACCCGCAGTTTATTGGTGACTGCGAAATAGTCGCGAAATTTGAGTCAATTAGCTACTGAGTGTTATCAGCAACTTTAAACAGAGGACTTGGTGAAAAAGTAAAGATGAACCTTGGGTACACAATCAATTCAAGCAACTCCATGTTCTAGGCAACTTCCGCCATCCGCTAGTTTCGCTCCAATCGACCTCACCAGCACCTTGAATTATTATGTGTTGGCATGCCAGTGGGAAAGAGTTTCCGAGCAGTTACCTTAAACCATACTTTCCAACATCCGCTGCCGACATAGTTCTTACCCAGGTCCATTTAACTTATTCATGTCCACTCAAGTGCTGTTTCGAAGTTTTCTTCAAGTCAAGGAGCTTAAAATTCCATGCCCATGGACTGACGGTTCTCTGATTGGGAACATCTCGTTGCCCTGAACTATCTAGACGCCACATACCCAAAACAAGGGTTTCCTGTTTCCACAATGCGGCTTTTGTGGCATGTGCAACGCAGCCAGTGAACACGGCGAAGAAGAATCATTGGTGTTGCGGATTAAAGCAATACTAATGAATAGAACGACATTCGCGGAGGCGGAGTGTGGCCAGTTTGTAATGTCGGGGGTAAACAGGGGCTGCCACCAAGGTAGCGTGCTGTCACCGCTCCTATGGTTCATGTTGGTCAACTCTCTCCTTTCCACCTTAAATGGATCTCACACCTATGTCCAGGGTTATGCGGATGACGTATCTGTACAGATTACCGGAGCATGCCTTGTGGCCGTTTGTGCAAGCTAGCTGGCGGACCTTGTCATGATCGACGACTGGCGTAACAGGAATGGGCTTTTAGTCAACCCTCTCAAAACCGAGGTTGTTCTCTCTACGAAAAGGAGTGATCTGACTGGTCTGACTCAACAAGTGCTTAAAGGTGTCATCATTCCACATTCCAATGAAACCATATACCAGGTATACCGGTATGAAAATTTTTTTTGAAAATTAAACTAATTATCAATGGGAAAGTAAAAAAATTTTATTCAAAGTATTGGCCATTGTTTTCTACACATTTTGACCACCTTTCTGCCAGTTTGTGAATACCACGCCAATCAAATTGTTCGTCTTTTAAAGCAAACCAATCAGACACCCAATTTTCGACCTCCTGGGAGGAACCAAAGTGCTGCTCAGCCAATGCGTGTCCCATCGATGAAAACAAATGATAGTCGAAAGGAGCCAAGTCTGGTGAATACGGTGGATGGGGTAGCTGCTTCCAGGCAAGTGTTTTGCTTGTTTCCTGAAACGGTTTTGTGTGCAGGTGCATTGTCATGGAGCAAAATTACCTTGCCGTGCCTTCTGGCCCATTCTGGTCGTTTCTCGATCAATGCATGGTTCAAATTGATCATTTGTTGTCGGTAGCGATCAGTATTGACGGTTTCACCAGGTTTAAGGAGCTCGTGGTACAGCACACCTTTCTGGTCCCACCAAACACACAGCATTGTCTTCTTGCCGAATCGATCTGGTTTTGCAGTCGATGTTGATGGTTGTCCCAGACTAACCCATGATTTTTTCCGTTTAGGATTCTTAAAATAAATCCATTTTTCATCGCCAGTAACAATCAGATGCAAACCTGATTTTCTTTTGTGTCTTTGAAGCAAAATTTCACAAGTGTTTTTTCGGTTTTCCATCTGTCTTTCATTTAATTCATGTGGCACCAATTTTCCACACTTTTGGATCTTTCCCATAGCTTTGAAACGGTCAGAAACTGTTTGTTGTGCAACATTTAACATTGCTGCCATTTGCTTTTGACTCAAAGTGTCACATTCATCCAATATCGTTTGCAATTCGGCGTCTTCAAACTTTTTTGGTGGTCTTCCACGTTCTTCATTTCTCACATCAAGATCATTATTTCTGAACCGCTGAAACCATCTTTTGCATGTTGCGTCTGATTGAGCATGAACACCAGATGCCTCGAGAGGCATTCAATGCGACTCTGCAGCACTTTTCTTCAAAAGAAAACAAAAAATGAATGCTTTCCGCAAATCATCACTTTCTAGTACAAAATTCGACATTTTTAACACGATGAAAAAATATGATGTTGTCTGTTCAATGACTTGATGTATACTAAATAGTTTTCACAGATGTCATAGCAAACAAACAAAAAAAAAAAAAATAAGGGCTAGTTCACAACAAATGTTCCCTATCAAGACATTTGTATCTTGATGCTCACTTCATACCGGTAAACCTACGGTACGTGACTGCTGCTTTCGCAAAGCTTCAATGAACGGTCTGTCTCGGCTGCGCAGAGGAGTGAGTGGAGGACATTATTTTTCGAAAGGTAGAGTTACAGAAATGAAGCCTCATCCACATTCATCCACAGCTCATCGCTTTGTCGAAGCTTTAGCGCCACATATCGAACTGACGCGACAACGATAGCTTTATGGGACTTGAGGCACAAGTTCCTCCACTTTGCAGCACGCTTCAATTTCTTCGCAACAAAAAAGTCTTCACAAGTAAATTGCTTTCGCTAGACAAATGTGGGATCTCCATGCAGCAAACAAACGAAGCCAAGTCGATAGAGTTTTCCCCATGAAACGTCCGCTCCGTTACAAAATGTTTGTTTTTTGTCACATAGAAAGCTTGAGTTACTGTGTATTGGAAGTTCTAAAAGTCTTCCTTCCAATGGCTGCTTTCACTGAGTTCGAATGACGAAAAGCCTACATGTCCTGAAGCGGCTGCTGCACAGAGGTTTTCCTGGCTCTGCTCTTGACGCACTGTTTAATTTCCTTCCACTTGACATTTACATCATTGGATGTACAATCAAGGTCATCTCTCGCGTAAAAAGCTTCATCTCGCGCTGGAGTTTCGATGACCTCGTGCACCACATCTCCTATGAAACTAGTCTCATGGCCATGCCGTCTAAGGCGAGGTCACCAATGATACAGCTACGTCGCTTATAAAAAAAACCAATCTCCCCCGTGTTCAGGATTAGCTCTAGTCAGAAACTGAACCGGTAAAGGAATGCATTCGGATTTTCACGGACGGCTCCAAGATGACGGAGGAATCTGGAGCTGGGGCATTCGTGGAACACGGCAACATAAGACTTCACTGATCAATCTCCCTCTCCTTGATCTTCACAACAAGGCCATCTCTCGATTAAAAAGGAATGGAATTTGGTTCGACACGCACTGCAGATTTGAAGACTTTTCACACCGCATCTACTCTGACACTATTCTCATGGTCATGCCGACTGAGGGGAGATCACCAATGATACAGCTGCGTCGCTTATAAAAAAACCAATCCCCCCCGTATCCAGGGCCAGCTGTAGTCAGAAACTGAACTGGGAAGGGATTGCAGTCGGATTTGCATGGACAGCTCTAAGAGGACGGAGGAATCTGTAGCTAGGGCCTTTGTGGAAGACGACGACATCAAACTTCACACCTGGTTAGGTAAGTTCGCGTCGGCCTTCCAGGGGAAAACGTTTGCGATCCTAGTGGCCACTAACTAACACATCACTCAATAAGTCTGAGGACGTATAGAGGGCGCCACTAACAAAAAAAAACATTACATTAATAATTTTGTTCATGGCGCCCCATTTATGTCCGAAGACTTATTGAGGGATCTGTTATATTGTGAAGAATAGGTGGAATGGGCGAATTATCTGAGTCTGTAAAGAGATCCAAGCTGTGTCTGTGTGGTCTTACTGAAGTCTTTAACTACTGCCACGGTAGTCCAAGAATGAAAGTCTTCCATTAGTTTCGTCGGCTGACCGAATTCGGTAAGACTTGTCCGGGACACCACGGGCTCATGGAAAACGAGATTGCCGACGAACTTACTGGATAAGGTTCAAACGAAGCAATCGTAGGACCCGAACCCACCTTGGAACTTCCCGCATCATTGGTTAGGGCCTCTGTCGACAGTTGGGTCAACCAGAGATGGCATAATTCTTCAGGATGCAGGTTAGGGCCTCTGTCGACAGTTGGGTCAACCAGAGATGGCATAATTCTTCAGGATGCAGGCCGATCAAATGCACGCTCCAGAGCTTTAGAAAGAAATCCGCGGCTTTTCCGTTATCTCTAGAAAAAAGTGCAGACGACTTGTCGGCGTACAAACGGAACACTACACCTTCACTAAGCACCGAAGTCGGCTTGGGGTTAGTGAAGGTGTCCTTTGCAACACGCTTACTGTTTTTTTTTTCGGATGACCAAGAAAATACATTAAATTAAGGTTACTGCCTGGTAGTACAATGGATCAGTTTTTGAATTTGAGCGGTTCCAAGAAAAAAAGAGGGATTCCTCGTCGGGCTTTGCCTCTGCGCCAAAGACGTGAACTTGAATAGACTCGATTTTGATTTCCATTTCTCAATGGCTTCTTTGTAAGAAGTCGCGTGTGACTTGACTGAAAGTGAATCTGCGCTCGTTCTGTTGCAGATGTTGCTGGCCATGTCTTTGACCTTGACCACATCAAGTTTCCGCTGTGCATTGTGAGTGTGTGCCCAAGGTGTCGATGTTGTGTCGATGCTGTGCCTATGTTGCGTTTTGCCATTATTCACTGTTTAAGTTAGACTTTACTAAATCCTTCTAAATATGCTAAGGCAAGGCATAAGCAGGGGAAACTGCCTGAGTCCTCTAGATTAACAGCAAATGGGTAGACAGAGGAACAACATTCTATGCGCAAGGCCATGCTCTGTATTTGGTGGGCCCAGGGAAGTATCATCAGTCTGTATCTGTCAAGGCCTATGTAGACTATAAGAACTCAACAAACTAGATCTCTGCTCGTAGCCCTGTATATCTATTTGCTGTAAATATTGAGGATTTCAGACAATTTCCCCTGCAAGGCCTATGTACTCTTAAGGCACTCTTGATCTGTCAAAGCCTGCGGAAGCTACGACCACTCAACTAGATCGCTGCTTGAAACGCGGATGCACAAAGTCCTGTTTCTCCACGCCAAAACAATCTCCTTGCGACGAGTTTGAAGCCCCAGTTGCTGCTCATTACGAAACGACCAAAAGGTTTGTGTTCACAAATCGCACAAAAACCTGGAATGAAGGAAATGAGTCAACCTCTTACGTCCCTCCACTCGCCAACAACTCTATTTCCAAGATTGACGACAGATTGTAGGCATTCGTACAATTGACAGAATTACTCCTCAAGTGCGTGAGGTGACTGAGCGACGTGTCGCATGGTGGGAGGCTCGCCAGGCCTCCTTCGATTTCAGCAATCGCATTACTCATTGTTCACCATTCACATCAATCGCCGAGAGAGCTTCGAAAACAGTTCAAAAATCTAGGCCGGAAGGAGCATACAGTCGAAAGACGCTTTCTCACGTCCTGCATTCATCTGCCCATTCGCTACCACTCCAGTCTGTCCCTGAACCACTACACCGCATCCTTCCCAGATGTTAGTCCATTCCATGGCACTGTCCTTGAGCAAATTGTGTAATCCTCTTGACGTCGAAGCACTTTCGTTAGCAAAAACCCAAAATCCAGACGAACTGTGACCCAGTTCAACCTCCGCCACCACTGGGACCCATCTTTTCATATTCGGTCTCGGTCCACTCGAGCGCATCCCACTGCCGGTTGCCTTCCATTGAAATTGTTTCCATTTGTATCTGCTGCTGCTGCTGTTGCTGCTGCACACACAATACATCCCAACTTTGGCACCCACAATCCATGCTGAGATCTATAACCACTCTTGACTTGGTTCATCTCTTGGCTGTGCGGTTCATCTGCCGTGCCATCCCCGCTGCACTCGACAATCCCGTAGTTGAAAATGTAATTCCCTGTGATAAGCTTGTTATTTATTTGAACGCAAGGGCCCCAGGAGCAGAGTCTTTCGCTTCTCTCTCTACCTCCCTTTCCTCGCCACCGCATGCATTTGCAATTTTTGTGCGCTTCTTGTGCTCTGGCGTTTTCGACTTCGGTGCGGTTCCAGTGCACTGGGTCACATCAAGAGTCCTTAACGGCCACGGGAACTGAACCGAAGATAAAGCGGGCCACAGATTGGATTCATTCGCATGCCCAAACCTTTCTTTTGCTTTCGAAAATATTTCGAGTGAAGCACTTGTGGCAATTGTGCCAAGGCTCCTCCACGCGATTTTTGAAGAAGATTGACCCATTGGTGAAGGGGTGGGAGGGGGAAGCTGAATTTTCAGGGGTTCGTTGATCCTAGACACGGCGGAGATAGCGCCGAGACCGAAGACTAAACACCATTTGACTCAACCAAACCGTTGGTGAATTTATGTTGCCTGCATATTTCATTGGAGGTGGTTGAGGGCGACGGCGTGTCGTTGAATTATTTATCCGCCTGCAGGAGTGTGTGGCCGCCACAGAAGCAGCAGGACATGACCCGAATGCCGAGTGTGCGAGCCGAAAAAAAAGCTTTTTGCGATTTAAATATTTGATCCACCTGAAAAACAGGAAAAACCAGCAAAAACAGGATGTTTTCTTCAATTTCGCCTGCCGTTGGGTTTTGTGCCATGTCCGAGTCCTAACTGCGACGGTGTGCCAGATGTGGGGCGGGAGTGAACTTGTTTATTAGGTTGCGCGACCATCCGCAAGACAGAAGCCAGCTCAACAAAAACAGACAAAAAAAGGTCTAAGTGCAAAGTGATTTTAAATTGTATCATGACACATGTTTTGAATAAAGGACACGAGCTCCGGTCGGTTTCGGCAGCGTACACGTAGTCACATGCATAATGCAAGGACGACTGGTTTGAAATTGAATTTTCCAAAAGCGAACCCAGACCAGTCCCAAGCCCGCCACGGACAAAGTAAATGCCAATGAATCGAGCGGGGAATGAATTTTGAATTGGGCTGCCATTTGCTGCTGGTCAATGTGTGCGGTTAAATGGGCGTTTCAATTGAACGAGGATCAAGTGCTGCAAACAGTTGTTCACTTCGGGAATAAAAAATGCAACAGTCACTGCAGCAGGATGTGGTTAAGTAATGATGCTGCTGCTGCTAGTGGTCAGGTGGTGCAATGGACAATTGTTTGATGCAGATTCCGCCTGCATTCGGCTGAGATTTGTGTTTGTGTGGCGCAATCGGTTTGTTTGTTACTTGCTGCCTGAAGTCAGGGATATGTGTGTCTGGGTATGGAGGTTTTTGCATTTCATTCAGGGAGTCGTGGCACAATTCTGGGCAACAGGCCATGCCACTTGAAAGCTTTTCACATTCGCAGCTACGGCCTTTGATAGGCAGGGAACCAAAATTCAAAAGAAGGCGGTGAAGGTTTCCAGACTTTGAAAGATGTGGAGAGATGTGGCTTTCTTTTATCATTTCTCAGGTAGGTTCGAAATTTCATAGTTGGATTGTGTGCCTCATTTGCCCAAGTTTCAAAAGCTCTTTTCAGAGACCAAACCGATTGGTTAGCGGATCGTGCGAGCCTCAGCCTCACCTTTTCATCTGGGAAGGACTCACGCTGAACCGCACAGGACAAGCATGCGCCATCATCGGCCTGATGAGTGTCATGTTGCATATTACCTTCACCCTATCAACTTTGCTGCTGTACAACAACCTTGTTGCCGCAACAAAGGCTTCCTTGGCTTTCGTCAGATCAGTATCTACATGTTTGTCAAAGTATATATACTGGTCCAACCAAACGCCTTAGTACCTCACCGAGCCTTTCACAGCCAGTGGTTCTCCCCGCGGGTGGAACTTACGCCAGTTTAACTTCATGTCCCTTGAGGTCTTGGACAGCGGGGTCCTGAAAAGTACAGTCCCGCACTAATTGAAATTAATGTTTAATTTCCAGCTATCGCAATATTTCTGAATTTTTTCGAAGTCATGTTACAAGACGCTACTAGATCATCGGCGTACGCTATAATGTGCTGAATTGAGTACAAAATATCGCGAGTAAATGAAGCGAACAAAGTTGGCGAACCAACTGCCACCTGTTCTCATTCTTCTTGTGGCCGGCTACAGTCCGGAGTGGAGCTTTTCTTTTTGCTTCTTGTTCTTCATGTGGCGCTACAGTCCCAGGTGGACCTGGGCATCAACCAACATGCCTCTCCAGCCTCCCACGCTCTTTCGCTAGCTGCCTCCAATTGCGCACTACAAGTTGGTTAAGGTCCTTCTTCACCTTGGCCTAGGCCGCCCTCTTTTGCGTTGTCCCAATTGCTCTGATTCGAAGACTTCTCTGGCCAGACCAGTGGTGTCCATATGCTCTACATGGCCAACTGCCCCATGTTGCAGACCGTTTTTATTGTCAGAAACCATGATAGAGGCTACGTTGCCATTTTTCACAACGAACATAGATTTGTTCCATTGTACGTCGGAAACCAACGTTGACGCGTCATGCCCCGCTTGGAAGCCGAACTGGTTGTCAGGGACCGGCAGTCGTGAGCGGCAGACAATAATCCGGTTCCGCTCATTAAAACTTCTAAAACGCGGCAGGGACTGTGTAACACCGTCGAGTACACACGTACCTCCTGTCTAAATGTTCCGCTGTGCACCTTAGTGAAGTCTGTGAGGCGCTACATGCTGCATGCTGCCTTAGTTCTATTTTTCGTTAGCTGTCATAGTTCACGTTGGGCTCCTCCACTTGGGGCTCTCGGGCTCCTCCACTGCCTTGTTGTTACCACGAATGAAAACATCAGTGTTTCGCCCTGAAAGTCATCGAAACTGTTTTTGTAGATCTCATCATTTCTGCCCTCCTTCCCAACTCACGCTTGAGTTTCGTGTTCAGAAGGGCTAGTGGGCAATGTGATGTGAATGTATTTAATGGGTCAATACGTGGTTGTTGTCTAACCTATTCTGCTCCTTTGTTGAGTAATTGGACCAACAGTAAGTTAACAAAGCCATACACCGAATTTGTAAGCAAAGATCGAAACCATCGAATTGCATACTCGTAGGCGCTTTACTCTTATGTATGGTGGTTGTAGATCAGTCACTTACTCCCCTGCCAAATGTCACAGTGGAATGTTCTATTTCCAATTATATCCGTCTGCAGCCTCCATTTTGAGTTTTACACAAAGACATAATGTTCTTGCAGTCCTCGATAGTATAGTGGTTAGTATCCCCGCCTGTCACGCGGGAGACCGGGGTTCAATTCCCCGTCGGGGAGATGTTCGTGTTTTTATTTCTTTTGACGTAGGTTTTTTTATTGTTTGAGCTTTTTATAATTATGCCTTACAGCCATGTTCCTCCACTGCCTCAGCACAAATCCAAAAGCCCATCAGCAAGCATCCCCGCCCAGTGCTTAAACCAGCAATCGATCAATGCAAAAATGATTCCTTCCGAATGCGTGTTATCGATGCCCGTCGCTGGTTTAGCTCGCATCACCGCTGCTCACCTGCAGAAGACTGATTGGAGAGATTTATCCTTCGCTCAGAGGCTGTATCCTCCCCCGTCGAACTTAAGCCACCGAAACGAGAACACCGCGATACCGGGTACACCGCGTACAAAGTGACATCAAAAATCTCCTGTTCTGGTCGATAAACTTGTGCAATACCGTTTCCACCACTCGCGCGGTAGTTCAACACGGGTCGGAACATTTGAAAGCAGAAAAAAATAAGCATCCACACACACACAACAATTCACAAGGATTTACCTGGACAACGGCGGAATCTGTGGACCATAAAAATGAGCTTCATCTAGCATCGTCGTCGGCATTGATGTCGCTTATCCTGCCGTGGCTGTGCGTCGTCATCCTTGTCGTCGTCGCCGGCGTCGTCGGTCGTGTCAGATTAATTGGTCTTTGCACAGGCAATTGGACATGTTGACCGACCAAAGCGGCGCGGATCTATTCCCCGACTATGAATCCATAATCCAATTAAAGTGCTTGTTAGTCCTGCTGACACTGGACGAAAATCAGTGGAAAAAACAGGAAATGGGAATGGAAGAGAAATGAAATGATTTGCGAGTGGAGGAGGAACAAATGGCGGGGAGAGTGGTAATGTAGAATTCATATCGTCGCCAGGATCATCCTCGGAGGAGGTAAGTTTCGGTCATAAATGTGGTTTCAGTGTTCTCGACGTCGACGCTAAACTTTGTTTTCGATGAAATGATTCATTGTTTCCCACTAGACAGCAGGACTTCCGGAGCAGAAGACCGTGAAATATTCTGAATGTATGGCACCATTATCACCGCCGCCGTGCGTCGTCGCCTTGGATACACATTGGCGCTGCACTCACAAAGGAGGATCAAAGAAAACTAACTTCTGGCTTCCTTTCCGAGATGTTAACAACTTAATTCAATAAAGTTGCTGCTCCCGCTCCTGCATTGATTCATTCAATGAAGTCGTTGATGTGTGCATGCGACTCGGAGAGGTCCTTTGTGCTGGCGTGCTTCATTCAGCGTCTGTGTTTTGTGTGTTGGAATTTGCCAAAGGAGTACACAGTCTTTGATAATCCTGCTCCTAGTTGAGTTTTCGGGAAAAGTTCACTGCTGGGAGTGGGGTGCTAGAAAATTGAAACTTTTAAGGTGCGTGTTGAGGTGATTCAGTTGAGTTGCCTTGGCAATGATGAATATCAGACTGCTTAGAAGCAGTTCCATCAATAGGTGCAGACGGGATGGCAGGTGAATGAATGCGACAAGAAACTTCGGAGAAATATACAGTTTGAAGCGAACAAAGATTCTGCATAGTCTTGAGAGGATGAGAGAGTTAATGAGAAGGACATCAAAACGTCTTCACAGCGTGATAATTTCTTGGTTGAATGAAGGACTCAAATGATGGATGAGGATAGGAGGAGGTCCTTTTTTCATTGAAACTGAGCAGCAAACGGAGATGAAGATGTTTTTCTATCGATTAGAAAATGAGCAGATGACTTCCAACAAAACTTTCAATATTTTCTCCGAATGACCAGCCCGACAGCAGCCCCGTTGAAGAATTTCAGCATCTGCTCCGATAAGATTCCAGGCTTGTTATAAAGTTCAACAGTTGCTATCCACAAACTCCACCCAACCCCCCATCTACTGATCAAATGCAGACCCGCTACCAAAATCCATTCCAAGTCCATCATCTCCCCAGATTGATCTCGATTTCCATTTAAAATTGCAACAGTTGCCCAGGACTCCGTCTTCCCGGTTTCGTGCTCCATTTCTGCCACTTCCAATTGCATAAATCACCCAGAGACGCCCCCTCCTATTTGACCCACAAAACGAAAACAAATGTCCGCTCATTTGGAGCGTCAACAATTTTGTGGCGCTCGTTATCCTCGAAATAAAAATTATTCTTCAATTTCATGCCTCTTTGTCGAAAATTAAATATCATCCCCCGTCTCATGCTGGCAAAGAAGAACAAAGAAAAGTTCAACCTCATGCAGAGCTGTCTTGTGAAAACTCTTCGCCCCATCGCCCACACACACCCTCCGGTGTTGCAGAGCTCAACTCGAACACTAGTTCATTATGTTTCGGAAGCCTCCTTGTTTCGCGACGAACTTTTTCTCGTTAAAGTCATCCTTTTGTGGACACACCCCTCGCAACAGCACCCCCATCCGATGCTCATTTGCTCGCCTCAGCAACGCAGCGAGGTATTTCATTAAAAAACTTTAAAGGGCGCTTTCACTCCCTTTTCCACACCTCCCGATAAGTCTGCCATTCTTCTCCCCTGTTTTCCTTTTCTTCTCCCTTCATCTACCTCATCTCGTCCCTCGTTTACGTCGTAGTCGTGCTCGTCGTCGTACTCGGCGTCATGCTCGTCGACGTTATCGTCGACGTTATCGTCGTCGTGTTCGTCGTTGTGCTCGTCGTTGTGCTCGTTGTCGTACTCGGCGTCGTTCTTGTCGACGTTATCGTCGCCGTGTTCGTCGTTGTTCTTGTTGTCGTACTCATCGTCATGCTCGTCGTTTTGCTCATCGTCGTACTCGTCGTCATGCTCGTCGACGTTATCGTCGTCGCGTTCGTCGTTGTGCTCGTCGTTGTGCTCGTTGTCGTACTCGGCGTCGTTCTTGTCGATGTTATCATCGTCGTATTCGTCGTCGTACTCATTTTCGTGCTCATCGTCGTAGTCATCGTCGTAGTCATTGTCGTAGTCATCGTCATGTCATACTTGTCGTCGTGGTCGAGTTCGTCGTTGTGATCGTCGTTGTGCTCGTTGTCGTACAGGGCGTCGTTCTTGTCGACGTTGGCGTCATCGTGTTCGTTGTCGTACTAATCGTAGTGCTCGTCGTCGTACTTATCGTCGTCTTCGTCGACGTTATCGTGGTCATGGGCGCCTTCTTGCTCATCGTCGTGCTTTTCGACGTTATCGTCGTTGCGGTCGGCGATACGGTACTCGTTGTCAGTGTCAGCTCGTTTTCCATGTCATCGTCTTTCCTAAGTAGTGCCCCTCGCTAAATTTTGCTCGTCGTTGTTGTCGCCATCGTGGTTGGTACAGTAGTGCTCATTGTTAAGATGCTCTACATTAGTGCGCTTATCGTCAGCGTGCTAGCAGTCAGCGTTCCCGTAGTCAATGTGCCCGCAGTCCATAAACATGCTCGTCGACCAAATGTTCTCGTCGATCAAATTTTGCTCGTTGCAGTAGTTTTCGCGAGAATGATTGTCATGCTCGACAACAGGTTATTGTCACTTTCACTTACGCGCTCGTTCTCGCTAACGCGCTTGTCCTCGCCAACGCGTTCGTCCTCGCCAATGCGCTTGTCCTCACCAACGCGCTTGTCCTCGCACTTGTACTTGTCCTCAACCTTGTGTCCAGTGGCGCTGCTGGCATCCCCTCACCATCAATGTTCCATCATCACCCCCTCCTCATCGCAAAACTTGAGACGCCAAGCGAAAGAGAGCGCCGGGGTTGGTGTTCACAGTTGAATCTGGACCTCATCTGAGGGTCCACCTCCACAGGTTGTCATCGATTGAGCAGAAGTGTGAGACTCACCCTCTTCGCGGCCTGAGAACTTCTCAGACAGCATCGCGCGTAGATAACCGAAATGGAAGACAAAGCACCCCTGCAGGTTTAAAATCAAAAACCAATCCGATCCTTTGTTTTCTCTGTGTGTTACGTTTGCACACGGAACCGAATCCTGGTGCGCAATAAATCTCTTCCAAAAGCCTTTTGACATTTCAATTCCTGGTGCCAGTCCTCGTGCCAGTGCTCGTGCCCTCCACGATGCTCTCGTTGCCGTCCAAATGTAAGGCAAAGTAATTTCCCTCAACATCCTGGACATCACACACAGTGAGGCAAGCCGGGCCACCACCACCCCCAAAAATTGGATGGGGACGTCGCATAAATATCGTTTAAGCAATGACAGTTGTCATTTCTCCTTAGCAACGCTGCCGCCAGTTCATTATCCTTTTCCGTAAGTTTTCCAATTTTCCCCCATCGCAAAACGAAGAAGAACAGAAGAATGCCTCGGGAGAGCTTGCCAGGACCAACAAAACCCGAACTTGTTAGGAAACTACGAGATTAAGGGACAATTACTTCACAACATAATGCATGCTTCCACATAAAGTATCCACCGCCGCCCTCGCTCCCCGCCATCAAGGGGCTTGGTCTGAGAGAGGATCCCTTGGACTTGTTGTTAAGCGGGATTTTTGCAATCTTCTCGGCTGAAATTCAGCCGCAGGACTGTAGTTTTACACTCTCCCTCTCTCTCGCTCTCCCTCTGTCTTGCGTTATCTTTGCAAAAAGGGAATGCGTGTGTTCTACAAGCTGGGTGCTTGTTTTTTAAAATTAGTCCTTAGTACATGTGTTCCTTGCAGGGGTGTGCTGCTACATTGTGTGTGGAAGGTTCTTCGTTTCTTGTGGATGCTTTGGTTTGCATTTTTTTTTTGTTGTGTTCTGCAATAATTAGGATTACATTAAAGAGTTGTTGTCCTGGGGGATGACTGGCGTCTGCATGTGCAAGCATGATGGGGTGTCCTGGGGGCTTGATCTTCCAAGACTCAATTACAATGTTTTACCCGGCCCAGTGGGGTCGTTTCCTGAAGATTCTGTGTTATCTGCTTGCGCCGTGCGTGTATGGAGCTGATGTTGCCAGCGGCGGGATGTGTAACCATGTTCTCTTCTGTTCTGTTCTTCTTCAAAAATCTGTTTGAGGTGGTCACAGCGGTTCCAAGGAGCAGAGTCTAGGCTTGCCATGGGGCACTGGTTCTGCCTTATGGAGACGGCTCTGTTTCCTTTGAGTTGTTTTATGCAATCACAGTGGGCGCATGTAGACTGAACTCACTTTTAGACAGACGCTCTGTCACAGACGCTCTGTCACAGACGCTCTGTCACAGACGCTCTGTCACAGACGCTATGTCACAGACGCTCTGTCACAGACGCTCTGTCACAGACGCTCTGTCACAGACGCTCTGTCACAGACGCTTTGTCACTGACGCTCTGCCAAAGACGCTCTGTCACAGACGCTCTGTCACAGACGCTATGTCACAGACGCTCTGTCACAGACGCTCTGTCACAGACGCTCTGTCACAGACGCTCTGTCACAGACGCTTTGTCACTGACGCTCTGCCAAAGACGCTCTGTCACAGACGCTCTGTCACAGACGCTCTGTCACAGAAGCTCTGTCACAGAAGCTCTGTCACAGAAGCTCTGTCACAGAAGTTCTGTCACAGAAGCTCTGTTACCGACGCTCTGTCACAGACGCTCTGTCACAGACGCTCTGTCACAGACGCTCTGTCACAGACGCTCTGTCACAGACGCTCTGTCACAGACGCTCTGTCACAGACGCTCTGTCACAGACGCTCTGTCACAGACGCTCTGTAACAGACGCTCTGTAACAGACGCTCTGTCACAGAAGCTCTGTCACAGAAGCTCTGTCACAGAAGCTCTGTCACAGACGCTCTGTCACAGACGCTCTGTCACAGACGCTCTGTCACAGACGCTCTGTCACAGACGCTCTGTCACAGACGCTCTGTCACAGACGCTCTGTCACAGACGCTCTGTCACAGACCCTCTGTCACAGACCCTCTGTCACAGACGCTCTGTCACAGACGCTCTGTCACAGATGCTCAGTCACAGACGCTCTGTCACAGACGCTCTGCCACAGACGCTCTGTCACAGACGCTCTGTCACAGACGCTCTGTCACAGACGCTCTGTCACAGACGCTCTGTCACAGACGCTCTGTCACAGACGCTCTGTCACAGACGCTCTGTCACAGACGCTCTGTCACAGACGCTCTGTCACAGACGCTCTGTCACAGACGCTCTGTCACAGACGCTCTGTCACAGACGCTCTGTCACAGACGCTCTGTCACAGACGCTCTGTCACAGACGCTCTGTCACAGACGCTCTGTCACAGACGCTCTGTCACAGACGCTCTGTCACAGACGCTCTGTCACAGACGCTCTGTCACAGACGCTCTGTCACAGACGCTCTGTCACAGACGCTCTGTCACAGACGCTCTGTCACAGACGCTCTGTCACAGACGCTCTGTCACAGACGCTCTGTCACAGACGCTCTGTCACAGACGCTCTGTCACAGACGCTCTGTCACAGACGCTCTGTCACAGACGCTCTGTCACAGACGCTCTGTCACAGACGCTCTGTCACAGACGCTCTGTCACAGACGCTCTGTCACAGACGCTCTGTCACAGACGCTCTGTCACAGACGCTCTGTCACAGACGCTCTGTCACAGACGCTCTGTCACAGACGCTCTGTCACAGACGCTCTGTCACAGACGCTCTGTCACAGACGCTCTGTCACAGACGCTCTGTCACAGACGCTCTGTCACAGACGCTCTGTCACAGACGCTCTGTCACAGACGCTCTGTCACAGACGCTCTGTCACAGACGCTCTGTCACAGACGCTCTGTCACAGACGCTCTGTCACAGACGCTCTGTCACAGACGCTCTGTCACAGATGCTCTGTCACAGACGCTCTGTCACAGACGCTCTGTCACAGACGCTCTGTCACAGACGCTCTGTCACAGACGCTCTGTCACAGACGCTCTGTCACAGACGCTCTGTCACAGACGCTCTGTCACAGACGCTCTGTCACAGACGCTCTGTCACAGACGCTCTGTCACAGACGCTCTGTCACAGACGCTCTGTCACAAACGCTCTGTCACAGACGCTCTGTCACAGACGCTCTGTCACAGACGCTCTGTCACAGACGCTCTGTCACAGACGCTCTGTCACAGACGCACTGTCACAGACGCACTGTCACTGCCTGAGCATGTCCCCAGACGCAGTCGCAGTCAAACAGCTTCGGTTTCGCTTCGGGTGCTACGGTCCGCCGAGCACGACACTGTCGGCGGCACGATCTTATGCCAGCTACTTCAAGTTAACAAAGGTCTCCCCCAACTCTACCTCTGGCAATTTCGGACTTTTTCAGCTTCGCTATCCCCGTGGCTTAGACTTGGAAAGCCTGCTGGGCGGAGCTGTGTCCCCCATGATCTTCTAAGGTCCAACCCACCTTTGTGTTGAATTCAATGGTTTTGTCGGCGCTGAGGTTGTTGCCTCTACTTAATGGGAAATTGAGGAGGATGAAGTCGTGGGACGCGTCTAAGCCTTTACTTTTCGTTGCAACGATTCGTATGAAACGTCGAAGTATTGCGCTCTTTCTTGATAACAGGGCCTACTTCGTCTGGACATTGTAAGGAGCTTTACTTACGCTTGGATTTGTTCACCTAATGAAGTCAATGTCGACCTCTGACGCTTCAGGTGGCGCTGAACGTGTAGGGAAAACGAGAGCTGTTACCCAAAATAATTGCCCGCGAGTTATGGTTTATTGAATGAGATTCTACCTACGGTCTGGAGTTGTAGCACTCGTTGTCTTCGCTCACTCGCTTGTGTCGTCAACAGTAACCCCATCAGACTCAATCACTGTCAAGACTTGTCTTTGGGTTGCGGACACCAAGCTACGTGAGATGACCTATTTTTTAGTCTAAAAGTAATAAAGCCAATCTGTCACTCAGACCCGGTTTATCCTCGAATCCCCGACAAACACGCCTGAGTTGAGGTGAAATTGAATTGCATACAAGTCACAACTCCTGTCGTGGATGTTTCAATTCGAAAAATGTTATTTTTCAGATCCCCCTCTATGAGGATATCCCTGCAGCACATACTCGTACCTCGCGCGCGCACATTTCACCAGCAATAAAGTTAAAAATTTATGAAACCAGACAAAAACCCTGCTGTGGAAAGGGCACAGACTGAGCACGGTTCAGTGGAAGACCTCAAAAGGACGACATCATAGTCGGGGATTGGTGGTGTTGCAGTCCCCCTCTCCACCTCCCCATCCTCTGTGAGTTAGAAATTCTTAAGTCGTCCTTTTTGTGCTCCGTTCAAATTGTTTTCTCAGAAATAAATATGAAAGCGGACGATGGATAGGGGAGAGGGCATGCATCCTCCTTGACTTCGCCACCAACAAGTGCTGGACAGTGCACTCCTCTTCGAACAATCGTGTCTAATATTTCACACTCATAATTTTCCCTTGCTGCTTGTGAAGCTGCTCCTGCTGTTGCGCATCTCATGTTTTTGCTGTGCTCTCCCTGGCGGCGGGTCCGGTGTAGGGAGAGCGAGAATTTCTCGAAACAGTTGCAATACGCGACACAGAGCTATCATTTAGGTTTCATGTTGGAATTTCTTATGGCCAGTATCTCACTTGGAGGAGGTCCATGGGAAGGAGGTCAAGAAAGGACGCAAAACTTGAGGCGAGGGAAAAAGAATTTCTTGAGATAATTTGTTGCCAGTTGGTGTGTTCAAAAAAAAGAAAATATGAGCGCGGGAGGAAAGGAGGAATTTATTCATCTCGACTTCGTGCACCACTTTTCAAGGCTACACCGCTGCTTCAGGTGGGCAAGACAATTGAGTGCACGAAGACTTGTTACAGTTGGGTGTGAAGGTAATGTACTGGATGGGGACTCAGGCGAATAGGGTCAGTTTCAGTGCAGAGGGAAGTCTCGAAGGGCAAAAAAAGTTGTCTTTGTCTTCTTTTAGATGATCCCACTGTACCGGATGCTGTTTCGAGCGGGGGCAGCCAGAGTTGCGTAGAAACATTGCTTGTAAGACTGTGACGCTTTCCGAGACAAAATATAAAGTTAACGACCTTGCCAAGCTGACTCTATTCTCAGCTGAGGAAGATGTGAACGGAAATTGGTCCGAAAAACGTAGAAAATGTTTAACTTTCGAATCAAAATTTTGCGAAGCAAACTACCCTAGGGTTGATAAGTGAGTTTAAGCAACCTAGGCCGTTGGCTTAATATTGGTGTCACAGCTGCCACACATCCCAGAAGGCTGGCGTTTACCTTAAGCGATTTGCGGCGTAATTGTAGTGACGGTTTAGATTTGTTCTCTCTGTGGCGCCCAACAAGGAACTCAGAAGCACAGGGGGGCTGAAGCTGGATTTTGAATTCTATTTCCCACAACTGTCCTTAAATTTGAGTTCACAGCACATCTGGATGAACGAAAATGAAGCGCGATGATTTTTCTTTCAAGTGGCGCCCAATTTAGGTGTATTCTGCTTTGGCGCCCAACAAGGAACATAGAAGAGGCTGGATTTTGACATTTATTTCCCACAACTGTTTTTAAATGAAAGTTTACCACACGTATCATTGAACGAGAAAGACACGCGACGGTCTTTTTTCCATGTGGCGCCCGAATTAGGTGTATTCCCTATTTGGCGCCCAACAAGGAACTCATAAGAAGCTGCATTTTGACATTTATTTCCCATAACTATTTTTTAATTTAAGTTCATACCACATCTCGTTGAACGTCACTGACGTGCGATAGTTTTTCTTTCAAGTTCCGCCCGACTTTGGCGCCCAACAAGGAACCCAAGAGAAGCTGGATTTTGACATTTATATCCCACAACTGTTCTTAAATTTGAGTTCATAGCACATCTCGTTGAATGTTAATGACGTGCGATGTTTTTTTCTCAAGCGGGTCTCGATTTAAGTGTATTCGGCTTTTGGCGCCCAACAAGGAACTCATAAGAAGCTGCATTTTGACATTTATTTCCCATAACTGGTTTTTAATTTAAGTTCATACCACATCTCGTTGAACCTCACTGACGTGCGATAGTTTTTCTTTCAAGTTCCGCCCGACTTTCGCGCCCAACAAGGAACCCACGGTTTTTTTTTTCCAAGTGACGCCCAACTTAGGTGTATTCTGCTTGTGGCGTCTCACAAGGAAGTCAAGAGAAACTGGGGTTTTATGTTTTTTTCTCACCACTTTTTCTTAAGGTTATGTTCATTGTATACCTCGATGAAGAAAATGAAACGCCATGTTTTGTTTTTTTGTTTCAAGTGGCGCCCGAATTAAGTGTATTCTGCTTTTGGCGCCCGACAAGAAACTCTGAAGAAGCTGGGCTTTGACATTTATTTCGAATTACTGTTCTTGAATTTTAGTTCATCTCTACAAACGAAAATGACGCGCGATGGCATTTCTTTCAAGTGGCGTCCGACTCTGCTATATTTTGTTCTTGGCGCCCAAGAAGAAATTCAAGTTAAATTGGGCTTTGATATTCATTTCCAACAAATGTTTTCAAATTCAAGTTGATAGCACTTTTCCTTGCACGTCAGTGACGTGCGATGATTTTTCTTTCAAGTGGCGCCCGAAGCGGGAATCAGAAAAAATGGCTTCCAGCACTCTTAAGTTTTGCTGATTAAAGACTTTCTTTTGGAGTGAATGAAATCTGAGTTTACGTCTTTTGGCATCCAACGATGGAGGATACCAAAGTTTAAACTTGTCAGTTAAGAAATGTAAAAATTGCAAAATGCTTCAAACATCGGCGAGGGCGACGCTCATCAAACGATGAAAAGGAGAAAAGGCAACTCTGACTCTCACCACACACTGTTTCTCTTGTCTCTCAACCTCCGCAATTCAGCCCCCTCCCTTGGCCAGTCATCTAAGCGCAAATATAATGGACAGAAAGTGAGTGGTTTCACTTAACTAATACCTGTCGGAGGATATTTTGCACTTGAGTTGGGGTCGAAGATGCCATCCCCTGCTGCCACTCGATTGGGTCTAGGGATGGCGGTATGTTTCTACGCCTTTTCACCTTTTTCGGTTTTGTCCATTTTAGAGCGTGTGTCTGTTTGCCCATGAAAAGACGTGCCTTATGTCTTGCAATAAGCCTGAGTGGATCTGGAGCTGGAGGAAATGTTTAAAATATCCAAGGTAATCGTTCCCTCATTTCATTTAGACTTTTTTCCTTCGCCTTCTTTTTGCTTCATCCCTCTTCGATTTACACTTTTTAATTTCGTTTTGCTCCCTCGCAGGGGCACACACATATGCACCCCGGCACAGAGGAGGAGCCTCTTATGGATGTCAAGAAATCAATTTCCGGATTGCGTCGGCTGGCTCTGCCTCTCCGTTGTCGTTCACGAAACAAGGATATTAAATTCGGCTGATTGCGTTTTAAGTAATTAAAAAGCGAGTTACTATGAGTTCCCGATGAAATAACTTTTCGCCTGAATGCGAGTGGAATTCGATGAGGATGTCGGTAATTTGGTGGCAATTTACAACCTTTCCGCCTGCCGGTGACAATGAGTGACAGATTGAATTGTGAGATGTGCTGGCGTTCGTTTGGGTGACCTAGTTTAAGGTGACAGCTGCATGGTTCGGAGTGGATTTGTGATGGTGTCCATTGGGGGTTGGTAGAGCGCCTGTTTGATCTAGAGTTCCAGTTAATGGATTGCAGATCATCTCGGTTTACGTGAACATGAAGGGAATACTCAGTTGTTTTCTTTTTTTTTGCGCCGACGGAGCTTCGCAAAGGGCTTTCAAGAAATTACAGAGGTGTTATATTCTGGGTACATGGTGCTCCTCAAGGTTGTCGCTTTTCAGCAGAGGCAATGTACCGTGGCAGCTTTTATGGCAAAATCGACATTTCACAACGGCTTTAGTTCCCTAGAGGAAGTTTCAGATAGAAGATTCCTGGCCTAGCTACC
Organism: Eristalinus aeneus; assembly: GCA_955652365.1. Classification (NCBI taxonomy): domain Eukaryota; kingdom Metazoa; phylum Arthropoda; class Insecta; order Diptera; family Syrphidae; genus Eristalinus; species Eristalinus aeneus. The sequence goes on from OY019131.1 coordinate 96,294,165, forward strand.
TAGGATCTTTCTGTTGTCGTTGTTTATTAGGAAAGTCTGGCTGTTCCAGCTTTTCTGCTGATTTCAAGAATAATTTCGATTTCTTCGACAAGGGTTTGAATGCACCTTCCATTCGGTACCTCTCGAGGGCAATTTCAAGAAGGCCTACTCTAGATTAACACTCAGTCTGAAGACGACGTCTACATCCGTCAGGAATATCTGAAAAGGGACTTTATTGAGCCACTTTGCAGGAAGGACTAAATTGGAGTTTCAGTGGACCTCCAATCTTGAATTGACGAAAATCTTGAGAATGAACTGAACTAAAGCTGTGTTAAGCCTGTTCTGTCTCTAGGAATGACGGAAATCTTGAGAATGAACTGAACTAAAGCTGTGTTGAGCCTGTTCTGTCTCCGGGAATGACGAAAATCTTGAGAATGAACTAAACTAAAGCTGTGTTGAGCCTGTTCTGTCTCCGGGAATGACGAAAATCTTGAGAATGAACTAAACTAAAGTTGTGTTGAGCCTGTTCTGTCTTTGGGAATGACGGAAATCTTGGGAATGAACTGAACTAAAGCTGTGTTGAGCCTGTTCTGTCTCCGGGAATGACGGAAATCTTGGAAATGAACTAAACTAAAGCTGTGTTGAGCCTGTTCTGTCCCTGGGAATGACGAAAATCTTGGAAGTGAACTAAACTAAAGCTGTGTTGAGCCTGTTCTGTCTCTGGAAATGACGAAAATCTTGGGAATGAACTGAACTAAAGCTGTGTTGAGAGTGTTCTGTCTCCGGGAATGACGAAAATCTTGGAAATGAATTGAACTAAAGCTGTGTTGAGCCTGTTCTGTCCCTGGGAATGACGGAAATCTGGAAAATGAACTGAACTAAAGCTGTGTTGAGTCTGTTCTGTCCCTGGGAATGACGGAAATCTTGAGAATGAACTGAACTAAAATGAACTGAACTCAAGTTTTGTTCAGCTATATATTCAGTTGCTCATGAGAATCACGAAATATCACGATACACAAGGGCTTTATTGGGCCACATCAATGAGCGAGAACGGCATTAATTCACATTGCTTCAGATGTTCGACCTGGGACACGCTGTTCTCACTTTGGCGTCCAACTCACTCTCTGTCCACAATTCCCTTAATGGACTTCGTTGGGCTACACGAATGAAGGAGAACGACGTCAGTTTGTCCCTTGAGACATTCGATCTGAAATTCGTTCGTTCATTTACTTCAGTGCAAGTGGTTGAATAATGCATCTAATGTGTAGTTCACAGAAAACCACTATTCAAAGGTTTTATTGAATGAATGAACGAGAACGACATCAGTTTACATCACTTCAGACCATCGAGGTGGAAGCTGAAGTCGTTCTCATTCATTCGCTCATTTGCTTTAGCTCTCGTTCGTTCGTTAATTTATTTCAGTTTTTCACTCCAGTTCCCTGCAACTGAATCACGTTCATTCAATTGCTGTGAGAACGACTAAGGGAGCCCCTGATCATGGCGATGGCCTAAGTCTGCGTCGAGTAGGTAAGCCTCGTAAAGGACCATTTTTCAGGAACCTCGGCTCTGTGTGTCAGTCACTTGGGCAGGTGCACCACATTTCTTGAAACCCCTGTCAATCTAAAACGAATTTTCAACTATGTTACCCCTTTCCAATACCTTCCCTTCCCCTTCCCTTGACAAAACTCTCACACAGTATCCCCAGGGATCATCTCGAATCCTACCCAAATCTGAACCACCTTCCATGAGTGCTCTTAAAAACCCCCCACGCAGAATCCTCTCATCCTTTCTCCCTTTAGCTCCAACAACCAGCATCCTTCCGGTGTCGTTTATTATTTTAACACTTTCAACCACATTCATTGTCTCAGGCTCCCGCATGTGTGAGAGTTTGCTGTAACTCACGCTGCACGTGCTGCGCTTACGTCGTGTATATGACAAACCACCACCCGCCCGTTTTACAGCTCGGCTCGACTTTCTGTTCGTGGTTTCTGCCGCCACTTGAAGGCCATTAATTTCGTAAACTTCGAAGCCCGAAACCGAAAAGCTATAAAGCTCCATAACTAATGGTTAAGCATTAATTAGTGCGGTTATTAACAGGCCTCAGTGTAGTAAATTCGAAGAGCGCCCGCACCCGCGCCCTCCCTCCGCCTTACAGCGCCACCGGCAGCAGTTTTCAGTTGAGATACTGAAAAACCCATGCATCTGCACGCCGGCACACAAACGCGCGCAAGCCGATACACTCGAAATTATTCTCTGCGGTCGGCTAAAGAGTACGTCTCTCGGAAGCCCCATGAAAGGCCTGGCGGTCGGCCTGTAGTTTTGGACACCGACGCTGTGAAGCCAGCTGGGGGTGAGTGAAAAATTGCGAGCGAGGTGGCGAGAGCTCGCACGGGCGGATGTGTGTGGTGGGCGTGACAGAGTGTCATGAGAAAATGAAAATGCATCGGTTTTCAGGCAAAAATTGGCAACGAACCAAAAGTCGTTCATCCCGAATGGTGTCCTGATATCGTACGCCGCTTCATCCTCCATTCAGTTCCCTGCTCTGCTGTGCCCGGCTGTGTTATGTGGTGCTCGTGTGCTGCTGCTGGAGCAGTGATAAAAGTAATTGCTAGTGGGGTGGAGCAGTGTCCTTTTTTAAAGCCAACTCTTGGCTTTATTTCTTTTTTCGCCCGCCAGGAGACTAGACGCCATTATTTTTTGGAATAGTTTACCCGGTAGTTGTGTGGTGCGCGAAACTGAGTGGGCGTGGTGGGGGCCGGGAAATGATGAAATGATTGGGGCGATGGCCCGGGCGCCGTTTTTGGTCAAATCAAATGAAGATTTAGCTGCGGTGCCAGTGGCTCGGCGGGCACTCGGACGCGGAGATTATTTGTGAAGTGGATTGCTTCCAAGCAGATGTTGGCGCGCCGATGGTGGCCGGTGGTCAGTCCAACAAGTGGAACTGGAAATCGAAGCGCATTTAGATATTCAACGGCTTTGAGGCGGGTGTGGGAATATGTTCTGGTGGTGCTTTTCCTTTTGCGAAACAGATGTGAGGATGACACGGCTGTCGTTTCGCAGAGGAGTTTTTTTCATGAATTGATGAATTGCGGCGCGAGATAGGCGCTGTGATGAATGGCGAGCTCTGCATATGGCAGCTGCGAAGAGACGAGCTTAGAATTTGCGCGAAGAGAGAGTGGTTTGGCTTTAAGGATGGAATTTGAAATAAATTTCGGACGATTTTTTGAAATTTGAGACGTAGCCCAGCTCTTGCTGTTCCAAAATTTAAGTCCAGTCTGATCCAGATGCGATTTTGTTGACTCCTTGAAAATTTAGGACAAGACAATCTTTTCGAATGAACTCTTACAACCCAGCGACGTGAATTTCGGTTGAAAATGTTCCATTTGAAGGATTCACGCCACGCATCTGATATGTCGAAAACTGCCACTCAAGTTGATGCCACCGGAGTAAATCGGTTAAGCAGGTGTTTCTGGCCACATCAAAGAATTGCGTCACAGAGTACAAAGACAAGCATGAAGGCTACTGCTACTCCTCCAGGGCAGTGGAAAGTACGTCTGTCAAGACACCGACAAGTGTGGCAAAGTAAGTCACCGTCCTGCGTTGAGGCAACACGTGCCCCCGTGAACAGTTGTCCCAATACAAGGGAGGGTAACAGAAAGTTAGACAGTGCAATGGCCCCACTACAACGAAGGGTAACAGAAAGCAAGAACAACGCACTGGCAATGGGTCATCCATTCGTTTTCCCCTCACAACCTGGAAACCCCTCTTACAAACTTCATACCACCCCACGACTGAATAATCAAATTCCATGGTAAAGAGATATGAATACCATTGGCCACGCTTCTCTCGCCCTCATCCCAATCTCAAACTGCTGTCCACTGTCGGCCACACGCCACTTGCTGCACGGTTGTGTATTATTCTCGGATTAAAACTTGAACACGAGGATCTCAGCGTGTCCCTGCGAAGTGAAATTTTCTTCGAAGTCTTGAGTTTGAGAAAATTTGCATCTGAATGTCAATGAAGGGGGTGAGGTGTTTTCTTCCTGAATAGCCCGACGGACTCGTTTGTAATTATTAGAGTTTGGTAATCCTTTTCTGGGATGCACATTGTTTGTGCTTAATTTAAGGGATTCAAAGGAGGGTATCCTTCTGGGACAGCCCCGTCGGAGCTTTCATGCGATACTGACTGTGAATAAATTTCGAACAGGTTTATTGTCTTTAGGTGACAGTGCTTTGGGTTTCTTCTTTTGCTTGGTTTCGTTGGCATTGGAAGCCTTTTTGGATCAAATTGAGACGTGATTGCGGTTGATGTTGGATATTGGCTTGTAGCGTCCGACATGTGTCTCATGAATATGTGGCGAGACCTCTTCTTCTTTGTCATTTAATTTAAAATTCTGTTTTTCGGCGAATGGCGCCCGACTTATGACCCATGACATGTTGTGTTTCTGCCACACATATCTTAAAAGTGTCTGACTGTCAGAGGTTCAATCCGATTTGAAAAGATTTTCAGCATGATTGGAAGGGGTGTTGGTTATTGACTCCTCGTGCCCGGGTAAAGACTATCAGTTTAATGAACCTGAGCATCCTTCGAACTGCCAAGGTTTCTATTTTTGCCCACCGATATTCGTCTGGAGGTGTTCTGAACGATTCTGAGAATCGGTTGCAGTGAATGTTGGATTTTATGTCGTGGCGCCAGACGTTTGACTCATCAAAATTTGCTAGTTTCAGACTCAATGTCTAGGTATTTAGGCTCATTGCCTAGAATTCTCATAAGAGCCATTTTTCAGGGGAGGTACGGTGCAAGTGGTGCCATTTTAAGCTTTTGAATCGTGGCGCCCGACGTGTGATTCATTAACATTTGCTTATGTGAAGCTAAATGTCTAGGCCATTTAACTCGTATCCTAGAATTCTCATATGAACCGTTTTACAGTGGAGGTACCGTGCAACTAGCGTCATTATAAATTTTTGAATATTGGCGCCCGACGTATGGCTCATAAAAATTTGCTAGTTTGAGACTAATTGTCTATGTATTTAGACTCATTGCCTAGAATTCTCATAAGATCCATTTTTCAGGGGAGGTACGGTGCAAGTGGTGTCATTATAAGCTTTTGAATCTTGGCGCCCAACATGTGATTCATTAACATTTTCTTATGTGAAGATAAATGTCTAGGTTCTTTAACTCGTATCCTAGAATTCTCATATGAGCCATTTTGCAGTGGAGATACGTTACCACTAGCGTCATTTTAAACTTTTGAATATTGGCGCCCGACGTCTGCCTCATAAAATTTTTTTTAGTTTAAGACTAGCAGACAAACTCGTTCCCTAGAATTTTCATATGAGCCATTTTTTAGTGGGAATACGGTGCAAGTGATGTCGTTATAAACTTTTTAATCTTGGCGCCCGACGTGTGACTCATAAAAATGTGCTTGTTTCAGACTAAATGTCTATGTATTTTAACTTTTTGCCTAGAATACTCTTATGAGCCATTTTTCAGGGGGAGACGGTCCAAGTGGTGTCATTATAAATTTTTGAATCCTGGCGCTCGACGTGTGACTTGTAAAAATTTGCTAGTTTCAGAATAGCAGACAAACCCGTTGCCGTTTACTGTTTGCAGTCGGAATACGGTGCGATTGGTGGCATTATGTACTTTTGAAACTTGGCGCCCAACGTGTGACTTTCATATGAGCTACTTTTCAGTGGGAATACGGTGCAACTAGCGTCATAATAAGTTTTTGAATACTGGCGCCCGACATATGACTCATGGTACAAGTGGTGGACAACCAATGCCAATGAATAGTTTTTTGATTCTCATGCTTCTCTGAGATCAGTTTGTAAAGTGAGATATTCTCGACTGTAATCCTTCCTAGAGCACCGTTACCTCACATACCCATCTGCTTGAACAGAACTTGATGTCAATGGATCCAAAAGCAAAATATATTCATAAGCGGATAAGCTTTATGTGAACATCTACCTGAACATTCTCCCAACTCGACTGGATGGAGGTGAGACAAAAAGAAAAATTACCCTCAGTTACAAATCTTTTTGCCCACTCTCTCTCTCTCTCTTAGGGATTAGCAATCGCAAATGATTGTCGGGGTTTTCATCTTATTAGCTCCATTGTCTGGCAACTGGATTGTAGCTGAAATCCCTGCCCACACCAGTTCCAAATGCATTCACATTGCGACAATGAAACCCAAGTAAAAACTCAACTTTCGATTGTACACTCTGTTCCGGTATTTGTGTCCTTGAAGCAGACTATGAATCCTTATCTATCCGTCTGCATCAACTCACCCAGGCGTTGGTCTTATTGTCCTTCTATCGTGGCAACCAGGAAAGGAATGAATGGGAACGGGCTGGGGAGGAAGTTGGTCGTACTCAACAGAAGGATTAACGAAAAGCCGTTGCTGGAGTGAATAAAAGAGAACGAAAAGGAAGAAAACTCTTTTGGAATCCTATTACAATGTTGCATTTACGCGGCAGAATGGAGTCATGGCGAGAGGAGGCAGGACTTCATGATGTAATGATGACAAGGATGCGACTTATCTCCTGTGAGCGAAAAAATTTGATTACAAGCGTTTGTTTAATGTGGCCGCAGGACATGCCAAACAAAGTGGGTGCCTGTGTGAGCGTGTGGAGTGCTTAGCTTGCTTTTTGATAAATTTTACGAGAAAGATACATATCCTACGGATGATTGCTAAGTGAATTCGTAGACAAGAAAATATTTAATTAAGATCCATGCGATGATGATGACTCTCCCTCGTCTCACCCACACAATGTGTTGTGTATCCCTTTCGTGTTTCGGGGAAAGTTCTGTGCCATCATCAAAGTGAAAAAGTCCTTGCAAATATGAAGTGGAAATGCTGATGAGAAACGACAGTGTTGTGTCGTTTCTTTTATGCTGCCATGCGGGTGGACCCCTTGCCATTATTTGGCACCCTGTAGCCCTGTCTTGTGCGATGGTGCCCTTGTCAACATTTAATTTGGCAAAAGTAAATTTGGATAGTTTATCTCTTTTGATGGAGATACTGTTTCTCTCGATGGCAGGGGTGAGGGGATAAGTTGACGTTGGTTAAGTGAATGAGTTTTTGAAAGTTTTCTGCATCGCATTTGGAATATGACCGTGTTGTGGGTGGTTTCAAAGTGATTTTGATTTGCAGAGAATTTAGTAAGAAAAAGTGTCGGTTCTGGGGCGGTATTTGGGGAATTTTCCGGAGGAATCTTGTTCATATAAAAAAATTTTTTTTGAACAATTTTTATAAAGAATATGAGAATTGTCTCCTATTCCAGGCTTTTAAAAATTTGTTGGAAACATCTTCATCCGAAATTGGCAGTCTTTCCTTGATGTTTAATTTAATTGTGATTTTTTCTTAAAAAACTCCTGGGCATATATACAGCAACAAAGTAATACACGAAGTTCTGTGAACTGAATCATTTAATACTTGCCGCTCACAAAGTTGTTCGCAAATGCAAGCGACACTGCCGGTTCTGTTCTTTATTTTTTTCAACACTCTGCTTAAGCAAAGTTTGCTTAATTGTCTGCAATACGATAAAACCCTCAGTGCGAAATATAAACACATTCATCATAATTTTACATTCAATTTGATTTTGAATATTATTTAGAATACATTTTCAGACGCGGGTCACAATATCAGAGACGCACCTTCAATACCTAATTTTATGGTACAAAAGGTCATCTACGATGAACGTTCAATATATTCTCGGTATCAATATGAAGGAAATGTGAATTCAATTTAATTTTTTTTTATTTTTCAATACAATCTTCCCTTTCCCGGGTTTCGGCACCAAATGTAAGAAATTAAACTAACGCGTTTAGAATTCAAATACTTTTGTCACAAAAGGGAGACTTTAAGCATCTAGAATCGTTGCCACATGAGAACTGAACTGTACAAAGTAAAATGTTGCATTATATATAAGATTGTCAAATGTCTCCTTCCATTGCTTCATAAAAAGTGTTATAGTGATCGGGCTTAGTTCAAATATGCGCCGTTTTGTTCGATAATCTGTTTCCATCTAGACGGCAGCTTCATAATGCCCCCCTCCTTATTTGTGAAGAAATCGGACAGCCACTTTTCACAAGCCTCTTTTGAGTTCAACTACACACCACCAAGGGCGTTCGCCATGGATAGGAAGAGGCGGTAATCAATTGGCGTTATAGCCGGGCTATATGGTGGATGCGATAAAACCTCGCATCTGAGCTCTCGTAGCTACTGAGGAGTCATCAACGAAGTGTGTGGTCTGGCGTTGTCCTGGTGGAGCACTACACCCTTCCTGTTGGCCAGTTCTGGACGCTTCTGATCGATCGCCTGCTTCAAGTGGTCCAGCTGTTCGCAGTTGATGGTGGAATTAATCGTCTGGCCATATGGGAGCAGCTCATGCAAAGTGGAAGCGTAGGATGTGGCGTTGATGGTTCCACCTTTTTTTATACTCAATGAACACGATTTCCTTTGAGTCCCAAAAACCTGTGGCCATGAGCTTCCCGGCAGACGGAGTGACTTTGAACTTCTTTGGGGGTCTGTTAGTTTTTTATGCCACTGCATGGACTCTTATTTGCTTTCAGGGTGACAGTGGTGAACCTATGTTTCGTCCCCAGTAACAATTCAATCCATAACACCATCCGCGTTCTCACTACACATCTCCAAAAGCTCTCTTCAGCACGCGATTCTAACTTTTTTCTGGGGCGCTGTGAGCATTCGTGACACCCACCTTGCACTGACCGTTGACAGGTTAAGATGGTCATGAAGAACGGTGTGAATGTTGAAAGCCTAGTGATCTCTGCCATGATTTTGACCTTTATTCGGGCATCATCAAGAACAAGTTTTTCGACTTCTTTGATGCGTTCTCCCGTTAAAGCAGTAGCCGGTGCGACAGAGCGATGCTCACTCTGCCTCACTTGAGCCCACTTGACCACTTTAGCACAGTTGATAATGAAGGTATGGGACCCTGGTGAACAGCCACCATCTCCTCATGAATAGTTTTTTGACTTTTTCCTTGCTTAGTGAGAAATTGAATTACAGCGCGAAGCTCAATTTTCACCATCGTCGTCTCAGTTGTCACTATGATTCTGTTTAACAACAGATAAAACGCGAATTAATAATCACGTTTATATGAATTTTTACATGAATGCACTAAAATAATAGTATGACTTCATAAATAAGACAATTTTTATATATAACCACAGCTTCACCCGATAATAATAGTAATAATAATAATAATAATTGTTGGCGCGACAGAACACAGGGCGACCAGGAGGACCAGACCTAGCTTGCTCATCAACTGCTCGTGTTGTGCGCGCTACTGTTCTCTCACGAGTAGAACCTACAGTTTCTTACCGACTCCAAACGGCGAAGTTTGAGAAGCTTTCTTTGACAATTTATACACTTTGAGTGTTGTCAGCAGCTCGAAAGAGGTGATGCCGTGAAAAATTCGAGGTGTTCAGCCGGGAATCGAAGCTAGACCCTTCGGCGTGTGAGCGTCGCACTCTACCCACTACGCCCCGGTACTGAAAATATATTGAACGCCCCTCGTACATTTGATCGAATTGTTTTTGGCAACGAAGCTTTGGGTCACTATTGTGAAGCTGAATACAAGCAAGATTCTGTGCAGTGTCATTAAGTAGGGGACAGAAAACTTCGTTAGCAGGGAAACTGTTACGGTAGCCTTCTTCTTCTTCTTGTTGTGGCGCTACAGTCCGGGGTGGACCTGGGCCTCAACCAACATGCCTCTCCAGCCAGCACGATCTTTTGCCAGCTGTCTCCAGTTGCACACTCCAAGTTGGTTGAGGTCCTTCTCCACTTGTGTGCGCCACTTTAGACTAGGTTGTCCTCTGTTGCGTTGTCCCAATGGCACGGATTCAAGGACTTTTCGAGCCGGAGGAGTGCTGTCCATACGCTCTATATGGCCTAGCCATCTTAAGCGTTGTTACGGTAGCCAGTTCCTGAAATAAAAAAGGAAATGATTAGAGTTGTAGAATTCTTAGAAATTCCATCAGCTTTGTCGAAATAACCCCTCACGCGAATAACATTTAACGAGACACCAACAACAATAAACGAGACCAGAGACAACATACTGAAAGAGACGACACTTCCAGCCTGAAAGTTGATAGATGAACGGGATAGGAAGACAAGCTGGACATCGAGACGACGGTGCACTTAGGCAAGACCAAGGAAACACAATGGGAGTCTAGAAAAGGCAGAAGAAAGAGTTGAGTTGAGGAGTGAAAATATAGCTTTTCATAAAAAAAATTGGAGTTTAAACGCACAAAGAAAAGGAAAAATTAAAAGAAGTTATAAGTAACCCAGTGCAGAAAAAAGGTGAAACGTGTAAAGAAACAAAACAAAGGAAATTACTTGAGGATCATAAGTGGTGGGGTCTCCAAGCTGTTTGCATATATACTCATAGTTAGATATATATACAGTCAATCAACCCCATATTTGTAGAGCATATGTAATATATAAAGCCAACAAAAAAAATTTAAGTACAGGGAAGTGAACAAAGAATTTTGCCCAAAACAAAAAAAATGAAAATTTGTTTAAAGAAAATTTGAAGTCCACGCCAAGGGCAGAGTGAGCAAAATAAGAAAATAAAAACAAACCAAGATTAATAATCAGTTTTCAAAAAAAAACAAAAAAAAAAAAAAAAGAAATTTTACAGTAGTGGATTACCTCGGATTACCTCGTTGCTTTGAACAAATTATAGAACTAAAGCCAACCGGGATCGTGTGCAGTGCGTCGAGTACAGTGTGCCGGTTAACCGAGGAATTCGCCGAAGTTCCAGGCATTGAACACCTTTTCCTTTTTCGCCACTTCATTCCTCCCCTAGATGTCTGTCCGCTGTCCGGTCTGGCTAGTAGGTTTCCTTTCATTCATTACAACCTTTTCTTTCTCTTCCTTCTATCTTCCCTTAGTTAGCTAAGACACGATTTTTTTTTGTGTGCAATGCGAGTGGGGTGGACGAGAACCACCCCGTTTGAACAGCTGAGCCGTGCAATCACAAGCGTGCCGCCGCCCTCCTTCTCCTTACAGAAGCTGCCCCTATGACTAAGACAACATAGCCATAGTCTTGTCATGGTCTGATACTTCCAATCGATCAAATCTCTCTTCATCCCTAGTCGAGGCTCATTTATTGCTTCTTTCCGTCGATTTTGATTCAGGACTCATTTATGGCCTTGAGGGCTTAGATTTGTAACGCTCAAATAATTCTAAGACCCTGTATGACATCTAATAATAATTGATGGTATGACAACTAATAATAATTTGTAACGCTCAAATAATTCTAAAGCCTTGTATGACATCTAATAATAATTGTTGGCGCTACACTCCAAAGGGGGACCAGGGCCTAGCTTGATCATTAACTACTCGTGTTGTGCGCGCTACTGTTCTCTCACGAGTAGAAGGGACCTACAGTTTTTTGCCGACTACGAACGGCGAAATTTGAGAAGCTTTCTTAGACAGTTATTACTCTTTGAGTGTTGTCAGCAGCTCGAAAGTGGTGGTTCCGTGAAAAATTCGAAAAATTGGTGCTGAGCTGGGAATCGAACCGACACCCTTCGGCGTGTGAGCATCGCACTCTACCCACTACGCCACGGCGACATCTCCTTCGTCTTTAATTTCTGCCACTCTGACAAGTGGACTAGGTGACGAAAATTTTGAAAAATCGGTGAACGCGCGAAAATTCAAACATATGACGGAGGCGAACAAGCATTGTCTTGACAACGACTCAGTTCAAGACTTTCTGCCTATGAAGTCTGCTTTCCAAACATCTCTCCATTTCCTTTCCTTTCGCCGAGGAAATAAAAAGTTGTTTGGTCATATGCACTTTTCTGGACGAGGCCCATGGTTGGGGTATGTCCTTCATCTGCAATCATCCTTTCCCTAGACCATACAAACCTCTCATCACATGCGATGCGGTTGCAATTGACTGACGACCAAGTTCACCAAAAAATTACTGGCAGACGGATGAGTGGAGTTCCCAGTAGTGTTGCTGTGGGAGGGTGAATTTGTAGAGCAAAACCATGATTGGCCGTGGATAGCAAGCGGTTCTCATCGGTCGTAGCGAGCACCCGAGACCATTCTTTTTCAAACTTCTTTTTCAATCTTCATTTTCAAATCCACCGGCTTGGCAATTTAAGCTCTGTATGCGCCAACTTTATTAGCTGACCCCATAATCTGTGGCTTTCTAAGTTCATCTTGGGCTTCAGCGCAATCTCGGTCCGATCAGTACCTTTCGCGGCTATCAGCACATCAGTGGCAGCTGGAGGAGCTTTTTCTTTTCTTTCATTCTAGTCCTCCCGGTACGGACCCTGATTTAGCATCCCGTCTTCTGTTCAAAATATTGCTCTGTCATGTTTCTCAACTGAAGAAAGATAGGTTTTGGTTTTCGGCGAGGTTGGTTTTTAAGTCTTAAGCTTTCTAAACGGACCTTACACCCCAACGCCAAATAAAGAGCTCTTCTTCTTCTTCTTCTCCTTTTTGTGTAATGAGCTCGTCAACCGATATTTGTTAACGGTGTATGTCCTTACCCGTGATGCATATTAATCCAGCTTTAAGGCGTGATTCGAGAATGAGGAACGTTCAATAGTATATTAATAGGAAATGCCCAACCGAGCCCTCAGTCTTCCGATTCGCCATCAATCCCGGCCATCAGTCGCGCTCAAATAGCTCCAAACAAAACCAATTTCTCGCAAACTACACCATTTCGTTGTTTTTGCCGCAGAAACCACTCACCCCACCCCGTGTCCTGGTAAACCCCTTTAATTGGCACTGAATCTAATTAACAAACTGTTTACTTTTCCCACCTTTCAGGTGTGCTGTCATTATTACACTGACACATCCCCCCCGTGCAGTGCCCGCCAACCCGGCGTCAGCAGCAGCGCCAGCAAATCATAATAAACAAACAAACTTTGCTCTAACCTCAAACACATTAAAAGCATAACGCACGGGACTTCTCTAGTTCCATTCGCCACCCTCGCCACCGCGCACACACGCACTCTCAGCCACAGCATCGCAGCACAACAGCAATTCACAGTTGAAATCATAAACCCGGCGGAGGGAACAATGTCAAGCATCAGAGGTGCCATGAAAATTAAACGACTTCAAATTAGCCGGATCCTAATCCGCGTTAAATGTGTATGCGGTGGGCGCCGCCGTTTGCCGCCCCATGCTGCTGTTGCTGTTGCCGTCGTCGCTGCCAGGACTCGCCATAAATGCGGATTATGACAAGCGGCGGCCGTGTGTGCACATGTGCATGCACGTGTTGTGGATCGCCTGCGTTGGGGGCGGGGGTTATTGTGTTTAATTGTTATAAACTTTCGCACTAAGCCCATCAGCAGCTCCACCGCCCAGCCGCCAGCACAGCGATGTCTAGTTCGAAAGGATTTGAATGAGCACACGGCACTGCATCCATGACCGGGGCTTCCATTAGACAGACGCTGCCGGAAAGGGGCGAAGGACTCTGTCTTTCCGCCGATGCAGCGGATGCCAGGCGGTGCACAGTGATGTGTGAATATCCTTCAAAACGAAGTGCAAGTGATTGCTGCCAAGGATGTGAGGGGGCATGTGCGTAGCACTAATTAAAGGAAAACTCTGCACAAACATTTGCCTTTTGACGCGTTTCGTTTTTCAGTGCGTTGGACTCAATTGTTGGTGTTTCGTTTATTGGAAGCGACAACACGATGAGTTACTGTGCGAGTAAACTGTTTCTGGCTGGCAAACAGGATAATGCGGGCTGCAAACAGGAGCCAATCATCTATAACCAAATCGGTGGATTGGACGGAGGGAATTTGCAGGTGTACCAGTCGCTCTGCTGGCAGGCTACATGCATTTGTGAAGTCTAGCGTTAATTAAGGCGATTTCTTGACTGGGGCTCGGGGATCCATGGTGATGCCTGCTGTTTGAGATGTGCCCGCAATTAGTATGCATGCGAGGAGATTTTAACAAAAACATGTGTGGAGCAGGCTTATTTCATGCGGAAATAGTTTCGATAGGTAGGTGGGCCTGGTCGATGCATCTCCGTCCCGTTCCAGACGTGAAGTATTTACAACATAGTCCCTTCCGAGTGAGTGATCAGACGGAGCTCAATCAGGGGCTTGTCCCAATGTTTGTCCAGCTGGGATGTAAGAAGTTGCTTGACTGAACTGAGTGGAGTTATGGATGCGTGAAGAGGGCACTACTACTCGCCTTGTCTGTTAGACAAAGGCCTGTTGAGGAGTGAAACATAAAGGTGCATCAGTTGTGTCTTGGGTGGTGGTATATTCGCAGTCGGGACAACAACCAAATGGTCCTTTTGTGGAGGGAGTCTGATCTTTAGGGGAAAAGCGCGCGCGGCTGCAAACCACCAAAAGAGAGTTTGCAGTCTGCGGGAATATATTCGAAGGTCAGTCTTGGTAATCCTACTAAGGGCACTACTACTCGCGATGTCTGTCAGACGGTGGTCTGCTGATTAGCGAAAACCGAAGGTGCATCAGTTGTGTCTTGGGTGGTGGTATATTCGAAGTTGGGACGATCACCACATGGTCCTTTTGTGGCGGGAGTCTGATCTTTGGGGGAAAAGCGAGCGCGGCTGCAAACCACCGAAAGAGAGTTTGCAGTCTGCAGGAATATATTCGAAGTTCACTTTTGGTAGTCCTACTAAGGGCACTTCTACTCGCGATGTCTGTCAGACGGTGGTCTGCTGAGGAGCGAAAACCGAAGGTGCATCAGTTGTGTCTTGGGTGGTGGTATATTCGAAGTTGGGACAATCACCATATGGTCCTTTTGTGGCGGGAGTCTGATCTTTGGGGGAAAAGCGAGCGCGGCTGCAAGCCACCGAAAGAGAGTTTGCAGTCTGCGGGAATATATTCGAAGTTCACTTTTGGTAGTCCTACTAAGGGCACTTCTACTCGCGATGTCTGTCAGACGGTGGTCTGCTGAGGAGCGAAAACCGAAGGTGCATCAGTTGTGTCTTGGGTGGTGGTATATTCGAAGTTGGGACAATCACCATATGGTCCTTTTGTGGCGGGAGTCTGATCTTTGGGGGAAAAGCGAGCGCGGCTGCAAACCACCGAAAGAGAGTTTGAAATCTGCGGGAATATATTCGAAGGTCAGTTTTGGTAATCCTACTAAGAGACGGGAGACTTGTATGTAACGGGGGCCTCCTCAAGTTCTTATTTTCTCAAATAAGCTGACATCTATAGTGTTAAAGACAGTCAGTCTGACACCAGGGGCACGATTTTTAAAAAGTCAGCTCAACTGTTAACTAACGCGGGCGACATTGACGTGGACACAGCGAGTCTTTAATGAAGTGGAAGAGGCTTAAATAGGTACAAATAAGGGCGAAACGAAGTACACCCTGGATACACTACATCGACGTCTTGGACAGAGCATCCCATTGGCAACAGAGAAAGCAATTTGTCGTTTCGAAGGAAAAGTTTTGCTTGTATTTTTTGGAGCTGTGTGAATGGATGGCATTTGGAGGAGAAGTTACTACTTAACTAATTCTATGGACTATACGGCGGCATGCGCTTAAGATGACTAGGGCATGTAAGGCGTATAGACACACACGCAGCAGAGGATGGCGTTGGTTGAGATGCCGCACACAAGTAGAAAAGTAGTTCAACCAATTTTGGCTGCGCGATTAAAGGCAGTTGACAACAGAATTTGTTGGCTGGAGGGGCATCTTGGTTGAGGCCGAGTTTCACTCCGGACTGTAACGCCACCCAAGGAAGAAGAATCAGTCCTTACAGCTGATTGTTTCTACGAGAAGTCAGAACCATTCCTTTAGCGAACGATCTGAGTTACCCTTCGATTGACTAAGGTTGGCTGGAGGCAACAATTAATTTCAAAACTGAGTGCTGTGTTGCCCAAACTGTGTGTGTTTTGTGGAAAGAGGTTACACTGAAGCAGAGCATTACCACTGGGCTTGAGTTTGTGCAAAGAGTGAAATGCTTGTGGGAGTAGGGGTGGGGAGTGGGGGTGGGGAGTGGAACGCTTATGCCTTCCATGGTCAAACAGCACAGACATAACAAAATGCTTCAGCTCACAAACAATAAGCTCAACATATGCCGGACTAGCATGAGGAGACGCGAGAGGATCATTAATTTCCTACCGATAATACCTCGCCCTTTCCACCTATTCCTTACAATATAGTAAATTGCCATCGCAAACGTTTCCGCCTGAAAGAGCGACGCGAAATTACCTAAGGAGGTGTGAAGATTGATGTTGTCGCATCACCTCCAGATCCCTCCGTCGTCTTGGAGTCGTCCATGAAAATCCGACTACAATCCCTTTTCGGTTAAGTTTCTCACTAGAGCCAATCCCGAACACAGCGAAAGTCGACTTTGTACAAGCGACGCTGATGCGTCTTTGATGAGTTCGCATCAGACCCCGAACACAGGGAAAGTCGACTTTGTACAAGCGACGCAGCTGCGTCTTTGATGAGTTCGCATCAGACGGCATGTCCATCAGACTAGTGCTTTAGGAGATGCGGTGCGCGAGGTCATCAAAGCTTCAGTGCGAGTTGAACTAAAGGCTGTTCCATTTTTAGTCGAGAGATGGCCTAGATTGAACATCCCATCATGTGGAGGTCTAGGGAAAAGAGATTAAGCAGAGAACGTTAGGGTAACCCCTGTGCAGCCGAGGCAGACCGTTCTTCGAAACTAAATGAAAGCAGCAGTCACGTTTTCGCGCGAAAGCTTAATCCACCGAAAGACTGATGCATATGAGAACTGAGGTCTTATCACCGGCGTGTAGATCCAAACAGATCTAGGCTCCAGGTTTTGTCAAAAATGCCCTTTCACTGCCAGAAGACTGACAGCGCCTCGGAGGTTTTCGTTTCTATGTGTTTTTGCAAAGAAGCTTTCATCCAGGATAACACCTAAAAATGTGGCTTCATTGGAAAGGGGAATGATGACACCTTTAAGCACTAGTTGAGTCAGACCAGTCAGATTCCTTCTTCTCATAAAGGGAATAACCGGAATAACAGGTTTGAGAGGCTTGACTGAAATCCCATTCCTATTACACCGATCATCAATCACGTCGTGGGCCGCCCGCTTGTGCAAACGGCCACAAGACATAGTCCGGTAACCAGCACGGTACATCATCCGTGTAAGCCTGGACGTATTCGAGGCGGAAGACAGTGAGTCAAATAACATACAACATACGAGAGGCGTTCATTGCGTACTAAGCTTTGTGTGACTCAGAGAATAACTTTGATTGCTATCACAGCCGAGTGCGACAGTCTGATGATCTTTGGTGTCACTCCTCTGGGAATAAGGTGAGGCGCTGCCCATCCTCGAAGAACGAAAGTTTCGCAAAATCCTTTGATTCCTTCGGCTTCGGATTGAATAGAAACCCACCTGCGCCAGAGCAATGCAGAAAGGAAGGGCTCTGAAGACATTTGCAAGTAACACGACATTTTCAATGAATCAAAGAGCAAGAAGTGCTCCATCTCCCGCACTTCTTGATTGCAGCGCAGAATAGATCTCCAATCTTTGAAATCTTAACGACGACTAGTTCCTTCAAATTCACATTTTGTTTCGTAAACAAAGCCACGCAGTGTCCGTTTATTTTCCTCATGCGGGGCATTCGTCTTCTACCGTCGAACGAGGCGAGGTTAAAGCTCACACCTTCAAAATGGTGAGCACTCCGTATGACCTGCAAGAGGTTTCCTTCTTAACAGAATTATTTCCCTCCACACAGGATAAGCCATCCATCCTGTCTCTCGCATTAAAACTTTATCGATGATGAACTTCAAACAAACTTCCAGCAAGCGTTCATAAATAATTCATCACTCCAAGCTGAAGCTGAAGCTGAAGACTAATGAAACTCCATCAGCCAGAACATACGCTCTCCGAGGAGTTCCACGACCCGGCAGACATCATCCAGCTCCAGACACCCCGGCCACCGAAATAATCAGACATTTACAAATGTCCCTTCATTATACTGACCACAAATGCACACACACACAGGGTCTGGCATCCTCTCATTCCCCTCCCCAGTGCCGGACAACACATGTAATGGATTACGGGTTATTTTCTTTTTAATTCAATCCATCGCTCCTTGCTGCTGCTGCAATGTCCAGCTCTGGCTGGCTGGGGCTCCAAGGAGTGACAACGCCTCCAAAGGGAAATCCTCCACCTAAAGCAGTTATCTTCAACATGATGGCCCTATCATAGGACTATTTATTTTCACTCTAGCGGAAGTAACGTAAATAAGTTAATACACGTCTGGAGTGGGGGTGGAACAGGCAGCAGCAACCCTTCTCCGCATCGTCTCTATGGAATTTCTGGGTCATTTTTTACGTGTCCTGCTGGCTTCCCCCGTTTTCATTTTTTTTTTCTGCGACGGCGTCCTCTGAGGGTGGCAAATGAATTTACGAGCTCGGTCAGGCAGGAGATGGTCGACAATATGTTCAGTTTAGGGCCAAACTAGAATTCACCCAGTTCCTGGGCCCTCAAACCGATTTTAATTCGAAGTCAAAATCAATTTCGGGTCTTCCGGGGGGAGTGAGGTTATAAATTCGTAATGCGTCCGGCGGGGGGCTTGGATTGATTTCGATTCACGTGCAGCGCTGGTTATTTAATTTGCAAGGTGCGGGAGAGGCTTAACTCGGGACAGGGGAACCCAGACGTGCCCCAGAAGCGCTCAGACTTCCAAGGCTGGCGAGAATCCTCCGAAACCCATCGCAGCACGCATTTTAAACGTTTTTATAGTTCTCCAAGTGATCCGGGCGTGCGGTTAATAATAATAATTGTTGGCGCTACAGTCCAAAGGGGGACCAGGGCCTAGCTTGCTTATCAACTACTCGTGTTGTGCGTGCTACTGTTCTCTCACGAGTAGAAGTCACCTACAGTTTTTTACCGACTCCGAACGGCGAAATTTGAGAAGCTTTCTTAGACAGTTATTACTCTTTGAGTGTTGTCAGCAGCTCGAAAGAGGTGGTGCCGTGAAATATTAGAAAAATTGGTGTTGAACTGGGAGTCGAACCTAGACCCTTCGGCGTGTGAGCGTCGCACTCTACCCACTACGCCACGGCGTGCGGTTGGTAAATTATTAATTTTTCTATTTAGCAAACGACTGCAACTGTGCGTGGGGTGGGTTTCAACTTAACCAAATGGCAAGCTTAAATGGCTTAAATGCTCTCAAACCGAGTGGTTGGGTGGGGTGGCGGTGCAGGCGAGGGGCTGATGAGCAAATATTCCGCTCGTGTTTGGGACGAAAAGTCATTTACGTTTCGAGGCAGCACATAAATGCGAAATAAATTGAGGAGAGCAAATATGGCAGCGGTAGGAGCATTTGGGGCTGCCGGCTACCGACTGCCTCTCATGTTTGCTGCCCGTCATGAGGCGGAGATGGTTGAAATGGATGGTAAACACACAAATGGGGAGAGCCAAATTTTAGGAACTCTGTGCTTACACAGAACCAGGTTTTTGCCTTTGATAGGGTTTCTGTGGAAACTTTAACTCTTTAACTGTGTGTCCGGACATCTCCTTGGCATCCGCCCATGGAAGGAGACAAAGGAAAAGTCGGCAACTTCCTCAACACCTCACTTTATCAATCCACCGAGATGGCACTGGCAACTGTCAGGAATTCAATTCAATTCAGTTTACAAAAGTTTCTTATTCTTTCACTCGTTTGCAAAGGATCTCCATCCTCTGCGCCATGCAGCTCGCATTCAAAATCCTTGTTGTCAACTCCCACACATCGCCGAAACAATTCGAAACTCTTTCTCCATTCAAGGAGAGCGCGCGAGCGAGTGTGTGTATGCTGGCAAGACAACATGACTCCTGCCCGTTTGAGTAATTGCATCGTAACATGCCACACAACAGGCCAACTGTTGGACAAAGAAAATGAAACTAAAAGAGGAGGACCGACTCCGAGCAAACCGAATGACATAAGGAGCAACATTCTTCGGAGGAGACACGACAAAGAACCCAAGTTTTTCGCAACTTCCCGGATGAAGTTCCTTCGGCCAGCCACCCATTGTGCGGATGTGTGGAGAAGTTTGCGAGTGAGTGGGCTGGTCAAACACATAAGTACCTTCGAAAAGTCACTCCGGGGTTGGACGCATCTCCTGCAATCGTATGGAATTCCAGCAGCACCCGCACACACACTCGGGCTGTTGCGTGAAAGGATCCTGTGTAATTCTATGCATGTTGCGAGGAGCCACCGGCAAGCAAACAGCTCCTCCATCGACGACGACGACGAGGATTCAAAGGCGAACTTCTTTAGCTGGGCTTTGACTAGTCGTAGTCGCAGTTGGAGTCGTTGCCGTCGTCGTCATTCTCTCCAATGGATTCCAACTCCAAAGTTTGAATGCAGACCTCCTGACTGAGGGCTGGTGGCTGGTGGCTGTTTGGGGAATGCTCCTGCTGGTGATGTTGCTCCTCATAAATGTAGTTACACGAGTAAATATTTACAAATGGCGATATTATGCCGCACAAACATGCATGCGGAGCGTGCATGCCATGGCACAACTGCATTGTGAGAGAGACAGCAACCCCTCCAGCCTTGCCTGCGCCCTGGGGGACTACATCTAGTTCCGGGTTAGAAAACAGTGCAAATTTATTATTCCGTTTGGCTAACTGTCTTTCTGTCTGTGTGTGTCCTGACGCAGACACATGGGTCTTGTTTTGAAGTCGTCGTCGTTCGTCGTCCTCCTCGGTCTAGTCCGTCGCCTCCCTCTCACCCTCGTTCCCTGTGCAGATGTTTGACTTGGGAAAGGAATCTTCTTTGGCGTGGCAACAGGGATCGAGGTGGAAGTGGAAAATATTTTCCAAATGTCAGCGGCGGTGATGATGATGATGATGATGAGCTACTGGTAGTGGAGTCGGTGGTGTGCTGCCCTATTCCTTGAGGCACTCATAAGGGTCGAGACTCCACAACTTTCTCTGCGGTTGTTTGTCGGGAGCCGGCTGTGTTGTGTGTTTCAGAAGTATGCTGCTGATGTTTTTTCACATGACCCCCCCCCCCCCAGAGAGAGCGGTCCGCTGCAAGAACATTTGTAAATATGTGCTCACTCGTCAACTTAACTGATGCGAGAATATTTTGCGGATTATGTCAGCTGGAGAGACAAAGCAGAAGGATCCATCGCTCTCGGGTGTGTGCTTCGCTATCGCTCGTATCCCTTTGCGGCGTTGCGAAATGGTTGAGTGCAGTGCTTACATGTTCGTTTCGTGCAGCATGCAGAGAATGTTGTCTGGCTTGGTGAGATGTCCTTGGGGCTCGCGGTGCACTGCACTTTGTGCGCCTTGAGCTTGGCAGTGAAGTTAATTTCAATGAAGTCGCTTAAAGATTTAAAGCCGCTGCGTCTCGCTGGCTGGGAGTAATGGCTCGTGGTTGAATTTAGAATTGTCGTCCTGTGGGGAGGGAATATTTTCTGTGTACTGGAAATGACCACCAAGTGCCAGAAAGGCAAACTCGACTGAAAGAGGGGGGTTGGGGAGGCGTCCACTAATGCCCCTGGGTGTACAAGAAGATGAGAAGAAGGACGAGGGGGTCGGAGGTATAAGTAACAGACACTTATTTGCTTTGAAGAAGCTCTCGATTCAGAAAGGCAAAAAGGAACAGACTCCTTCAAGGTATAGACGTAGTGGTCGGTGTTGTCTCGTAGCGAAAAAAGGTGCATGGATTGGCTTTTATGACAGATGCTGGTGGGTAGAGTCTCCTCGAGAGGCGTTCATGCCACCAGAGCAGCGCACACAAGGATGTCTTAAATGATCTCTCCCTTCTTGATGCACGTGTCTAGTGAAGAATCTGTTGACTTCATATCTGGAAATAAAAGCTGGTGTGTCCGTCTTTGTCAGTCGTTGACAGTCATGGACTCGGTTGGCTTCACCAGTTCGTTGTTTTGACCAAAATTGATATTAGCCTCGAACTGGAAATAAAATTAGCCTGAAAATGCACTGACATCGATCAATATGCCATGTGCGTCTGTGTCTGTGTCTGCCGGACAGTGGTGCCGAAGCGGAAAAAAATACGTACAAAGAAAAAATTTTCTCAGCCAAGTGGTACTGACTTTTCGATTCTACATACACTCAATTCTCTTTTTATGCGGTAGATACGTTCCAAAACTAACCGCACAAAAAAAATCGCATACAAAAATGCACTAATGTAGTGTAAAAGAAGGAATGTGTTCCATTATTTTCAAAAACGCATAAAACCAAAAAATCATATAAAAATAGATATTAATTACATTATATAATTAGGGTTACGTTCCGAAATTTTTTAAAAGTTGATAGGACCAAAAAATCGCATAGAAAACTCGATATCAACTAATAAAAAATGAGGTTACCTGAGAATTTTTGAGCAGAGTATAAAGTTTTGGTAAATTCAAGTCAAATACATAACATTACTTTATTTTTAATTAAATATATTTATTTCACATTACTTTAATAAGTAGTTTCATACAAATTTTGTATTTAGTCATTTTCTTCCTTTTATTGCCCGTGGTCTAAGAGATCGATTAATGAGCAAGGGTTTAAGTATTCGATCACCTGATGCACTGCTACAAAGTAGGAATGTTACTCTATCATTGGCTGCTTTAAAACCACTTGCTTTTTTTTCAGCTTTCGAAATGTAAATTCACGTAGGCATTTTTTTCCTAAACAATCCTGTTTCGTCTGCGTTGAAAACTTGATCGGGGCAGTATCTACCATCTTCAATAATTTTAATCAACTTTTCAGGACAACGTTTTGCAGCTTCTTCATCTGCTGATGCAACCTTGCCGGTAATCTTCACGTTGTGAAAAGCATTTCTTTTTAGAAAACGAGTCAGCCATTCTGTGCTCGCTGAAAATTCTGTACCAGACTGAGTGCAAGAAGTAGTAGATGGTTCCACTTGCATTAGCTTCTCGTAAAAGCAAAAAGCTTTTTTTTTATTAAATTACCATCTAAAGGAATCCTTTTTTTGTAAGTTTTTCAATCCAAACCACCAGCGCTTTTTCAGTTTTTTCAATTAAAACACTTTTTGAATATGAAGAAAATTTGGAACTTAATTTAGTACCGGATATTACAGACTGCCTTATTGAAGCTTCATTCTTTTTAAAGGCTCTTATTGTCGATTCACCGTAGCCAAAACGCCTCCCAACATCAGTAAATCTTTTTCCTTTCACAAAGCAATCTAAAATTGCAATTTTTATTTCTAAGGGAATTGCTTTTCGTTGCTGCTTCTTTCTTTCCATTTTCAAACAAATTTTTATTTTAAAATTTAAAAAATTAAAGTTCTTAATCAACCAAGCGCGTCTTTACTCAACGAAAGCATTAGCTCAAGGGATAATTCATTCTTACACAAATAGAATTGAGCATATGTAACTATTGTTTGCTTGCTCTATATAGAAGAAATATTTAAAAAGGGGAATTCCATACAAAATACTATAGAAAAAGAACGCATAACTTCAAAATTTTGTACAAAAAAATCAGAATTAGATTCTCAGGAAAAATCGCATAACTTCAAAATCGCATAAAAAAGATTCGCATAAAAAGAGAATTGAGTGTATTTGAGAACCCAGAAAATCCAAAATTTTGTTGACTTCTAATGAACAACTTTGAACAGTGTAGAACTAGCCCAATGTTGCGACTTTAACATTTTAAAAATTTAACTTTTTTTTTCAAATAAATTCGATGTGGAATAATTTCTAAAATGGGGAGCATGGGCCTGTCCTTGCGAGGCAACGTTGTTGATTGCGCGCAGCAGGGCGAGCTGCCAACACTATCCTTGTTAGTGCACAGGTCAAATTGACATACAGCCTCCTCGCGGCGCCCCCTGAATAGCCATCACAACACCCGTTGTATTGTGAACGAATGTATGCAGCGAACCCCTCTCCCCGACGCCTAAAAACTTGGGCCTGGCCTACCAGTCTGTGGGTTGTGCGTGAGGGTAACTTTCTCGCTACGTAACACAGCACTAGTTCAGAGACAACAACATGTCTCGGATAAGGACGGATTAACTGTTGACGACCCCAGCAAACATTTTAAGGACAACGATTTTCGGTTCTGCACGTGGAATGTGAGTTCCCTTAGCAGATCACGTGCAGCAAACAACTTGCGGAGGCCCTGGACTGCTACAAAGTAGACATTACCGCCATCCAGAAAGTGCAATGGGATGGGCTCGGCAAAAAAGCTATGGAGAGTTGCGATATATACAACGGCAATTGCTATAGAGAGAGAAGTCAGCGCTTATTCGGATGCGGATTTGTTGTTCGAGGCAGACTTAGGCAGAAAGTCTTGAGCCTCGATCCCTCAGCGAACGCCTCATGACAATCCGCATCAAGGCTAAATTTGGGATCATCAGCCTTATTTGAGCGCACGCCTCGACAGAGGAGAAGAATGACAACACCAAGGATGACTTCTATGATCTCCTAGAAAGAACATACGATCGATGCCCCAGAAACGACAACAAGATCGTTCTAGGAGATTTCAAAGCTCAGCTGGGAAAAGAGGACACCTTTGCTGGAGTCATTGGTAAGCACAGCCTGCACGACAATATATCCGGAAATGGACTCAGGCTGTTGGACTTCGCCTCGGGGCGGAACCTCTCTGTGGCTAGCACGCGATTCCCACACCTGGACATTCACAAAGGGAACTGGCGATCTCCTGATCACCAGATTGATCACGTTGCGATCGACGTCAGACACTCCTCCAGTATTCTCGATGTCCGAACCTTCCGAGGTGCAGACATCGACTCGGATCATCACCTTGTTGTAGCCAAGGTAAGAGCCCTCATATTATGTTCACTTACAAAATGATCCTAATTTCATCAAAATCGGTCATCTGGTACATTTATTTCCACGATCCCCATACAAGGGTACTGTTGTGTGCCGTGATCATGATGTCCGTGGAAGTAAGACTTGGCACGTCTACACTACCAGTGGCTACATCATCTCCTACAATGCAGTCGGCCCCGAAAGGGCCTGCGTGGCAGTTGAAGTCTCAAATAGTTTGAAAAAAAGCTGACTGGGGACCCAACTTCTATATTATTTGCTGCTTAGGCAAGTCTTAAGTAGCCAAAAGACAGCGAATCGGCTTGAAGGCTTGTGGGGGGGCAGGGAGGGGCTAAGTCCCTTAATTGGATAAGATCGATGAACCAAGAGAATATGTTTGACAAGGCAAACAAGACCAATATTCCGTCGATTTCCAACGATCTGAGCATCACGCAAAATCTGTGTCAACTGTGTTTAATTGGCGTTTGCTTGAAGTGAGAGGTATGTCGAAAAATGCTTGCTTTCAATTCTGAAGGTGTGCCACTTCGTTATGAGTGCCTGTATCCTCTAAAAGCACCAAAAATGGGAATTTTTTGATGAAACTGTTAAAAATATTTTTAATTTGAACCTGAACTAGGGAAACCTTCAATCCTTGACCATCGCAGAGTTCTCATTCAGCTATAGTTCCCTATCAATGAGCGACCTTTTCATGCTTCTACTTCTTCTTCTCTTCTTCTTCTTATCTTCTGCTCTTCTTCTTCTGCTCTTCTTCTTCTTCTTCTTCTCTTCTTCTTCTTCTTCTCTTCTTCTTCTTCCTTTCTTCTTCTTCTCTTCTTCTTTTCTTCTTCTTCTTTTTCTTCTTGTGGAGTTACAGACTGGGGTGGACCTGGGCTAACATGCTTCTCCAGCCAGCACGTTTTTTCACCAGCTGCCTCCAGTTGCACACT
Source organism: Eristalinus aeneus (assembly GCA_955652365.1). Classification (NCBI taxonomy): domain Eukaryota; kingdom Metazoa; phylum Arthropoda; class Insecta; order Diptera; family Syrphidae; genus Eristalinus; species Eristalinus aeneus. The sequence continues at coordinate 96,319,783 of OY019131.1, forward strand.
CCAAGTTGGTTAATGTCCTTCTCCACTTGTGTGCGTCACCTAAGCCTAGGCCGTCATCTATTGTGTTGCCCAATGAATCAGATTCGAAGACTTTTCTAGCCGGGAGCAGTGATGTCCATATGGTCTACATGGCCTAGCCATCTTAAGCGTTGAATCTGAAGGCGCTTCATCAGGCGTACTGTACAGCACATAAAGTTTGTCGTAAAATTTTCACCTCCAGATGCCATCAACTCAAACAGGATCAAAAATCGCACATAGAACTTTTCTCTCGAAAAGACTGAAGGCTTCCTCATCCGCCTTTGGTAACGTCCAGGTTTCCGCGCCATAAAGTAGGACTGGGATAATCAAGCTGTTATATAAGGCGAGCTTATTCCTTCGAGAGAATGATTTATTAATCAATTGTCTGTTGAGCCCAAAAACGAAATGATTGAGCACAGCCATTTGAAGCAGCGATTGCCAAGAGTGGTTCTGCGTTTGATATCGGTACTGGTGTTGTAGTCCCTATTTACCGCGGAGCCCCGTAAGACGAAATCCTTGACTACTCGAAGTTTCTGTTATCTAGTTTGACGCTCTGTCCGAGACGTCGGTGTTCGGTGTCCTTTCTTAATGACAGCCACCACCAGACCCATTTTCGCCGATTCCGGGTCAATGAAAGCAAACGCCTCATTGACGGCTCGCTGTGTTCATCCAATCATGTCAATATCGTCAGCGCAAGCTAGCAATTGAACTGATTTTTGGAAGATCGTGCCTCTGGTGTTGACTTGTGACTTACGATCGATCTTCTCGAGGATGATGTTAAGGAAGTCGACTTGCCTAAAACCTTACTTGACACTGAAGGTCTCGGTAAGTTCGGAGTCGACCTTGACGGAGCAGCGAGAGGTCCTTATCGTCATCCTACACAATTTGACGAGTTTGGTAGGAATGCTGAAACTAGACATGGCGCTGTATACCTCGTCTCAATGCACACTGCATTTGCGGCCTTAAAAACGACGAATAGGTGGCGAGTGTCGATTTGTACTTCTTGGGTAGTTTCCAGGATCTACCGTAATGTGAAGATCTGGTCTATCGTGGACTTCCCTGGTCTGAAACCACACTGATAGGGACCTATCAGGTTTTGGACAAACGCTGACACAATACCGCAGAGAAGATCTTATATGCAATGTTAAGAAGGCTAATCCTTCAATTATCCTTTTTTTTATACTTGGAATCCAAAAAGTCGCCGCGATAGGTTAGATCTTGAAAATACGGTGGATAAGGCAGCGGATTTCAAACTCAGAAGAAAAGTTTTGGCAGAGGCCTGGTGAAGACGATGAAAGTTGCTACAAACAGGGCTGTTTTCAGTTTAATTTGCCATCGAATAAGCTGAGCATCTTACCAGAGTAGAGCTCGTGACCGGTTAGTCCTTTTCCAAGTCAGCGATGTGCATGACAACTTCTGGATGCCCAAAAGTACTGATCTCTGTCTCTCCAGACCTGCAACATCGGGTATAGTCCATTGTCTCGACTGTTCCCTGGGTTCTGATATCTTCATTGAATGTATGATTCACTTGCGCTTAGACACGGTGAGACAGTTCCTACCGTCGGAAGGCATAATGCGTGCTGTCGTTTGCTCTTGGCGGTTTAACAACAGAAGATCGTGGTTTCTTGTCCAGCACTCCTAATTCTCCATCCGAGTCCTTGAAGGTAAGCAAAACGGCCGACCAGATTCATGGTTTCTTTGAAAGAAAAATTCTGCGAAGAATGTATGGTCCTGTCTGCGAGAAAAGCGAATGAAGGAGATGACACAACCGCGAACTCTATTTGCTGTACCCAGATGTTGACGTAGCTTGCAAAGCGAAAATCCGTCGACTACAGTCCCAAGGCCACATCGAACGAATGAACAGCGCTCCAGCTAAGAGGTTCTTCGAATCGCAGTCTTCGGGTCCGAGAAGGTGAGAAACACCTGACCTCCGGTATAGAGACCAAATTATGGCGGACGTTTGAAAACTTGGTTTTGACAGCTGAAAGTATCGTACCTGGGACTGTCAAGAACGGAAGCAAAGGCTCAAACGCTTTATGAGTCGCAGGCCTGGTAAGTAATTAAGTAATCCTTCTCCTCCAAACTCGCTAAACAAATTTTCGACATCCGCCGAAGCCCAAGAAGAATGACTTCCAAACGTGAACGACTCTCTTTCAATTTTGAAAGCAAAAATGACTTAAAATCCATTTCCCAAGCGAACTTCCAAAACTTTAAGGACACCAACCGTTGCCAGCATCTTTCCCTCAATCAGCAAACGCCAGCGATTGTCTTTCAATTCCCAAAATCCCGCATCCGAGAACGGAGTACAAGACCCATCCCTTCGTGCGACGCGACACGAGTCCCTTTAAGATCTTTCAACTTCCAAGTAATTACTTTCAACCCCACACTCGGAGCAATGTCCAATCAATACATGCCTTATCCTTTAAGCCCACCACCCCCACAGCCGCCATCACCATCGTTCCCCTTTACCACGGCCATCAGGCCAACGTTCGCCCCCCGAGCAGAAGAGGAGGAACAATCGCACAGCGCCAGCAACGTCGGTGGCGTTGGTTGGCGGTGAAGAGGACGACAACTCAAAGGGCACAGAGAAAAAGAAAATAAAACCAAAAGCTCTCTGCTGAATCCGATTAGCCGTCCGAAATACGAAACAACCGTTCTTTGTTCAATGATACGAAATTAATTACAATTGACAGGATTCTCTGCTGGCAGCGATTGTCTGTGTGTCAGCCGGAGCACAAGCGTTGTCCATCAAAGGGCCAGCCCGAGAGTGAGGATTTAAGACCGTAAGTTGGGAAAAAGTATCCCTTATCCTGATAATTGCAAATACTCCCCCGGGGTGTTGCATAAACGATCATCAGGGGGAAAGGATAATCAGCTCTGTGTCAATCGAGTGTTTCATGAAATCAGCTAATGTGGCGGGCTGCCGGGACATCGGCACAACCTGCTCGACATTCAAAGTACACCCAGGTGCCGGGTGGTAGGCACATCTGTGGTTAATTAGGTCTCTAAATCCTTTCACCCATCGATTTCCAATTGACATTTCAAACTTTAAGACGAGGGTGGCGGGTGGGGATGGAACGAGCAACAATCGCACGAGTAGCGCCAAAAGGAAATGGCGTCCCTCCACCGGAAATCCTTGCAAAGCGAAATAATTATCAGATTATGTGGGCAACACAGAGGAGGACGCCAGAAAAGGGACAACAATAAATTTCCACGGAACAATTAAAACAGTTTGGGATTTTCTTTAATTTTTCTGCTTTCTTTGTGAGCGTCCCCGCCTTCCGCTCGGGCATTATCCTCCTGTTCATCAGTGTGGCGGGGGAAAGCAGTTCCTCTATTCTCTCTGTTCCTTCATTTCTTTTTTTGCGGGGAAATTGTCATTTCGGGATCCCGCTGCGCCAGCATCTCGTCCTTCTTGTTTTCTGCTTGGTGTTTCAGTTTATCTCTCGACAGGATATTCTTAATCTATTTTGGAAGGCATCGCGTCTTATTAACAGCGGGAAATGCCAACAGCGAGGAGGAGGAGGAGGAGGTGGACCGAACACAACATGGAGTCCGTTTGCTTGTTTTTTGTTTGTTTCTGTGCCGGCTTCATCCTCTGCAGGGAAAATTATAATTTAAACAGTCCTGATGCGAGACCATTATTTGTCTTGTCGAGGCTTAATCTCCACGACGCGGCGGCTGCCGCGGTGGCTTTCTTGTAGCTTCTTTATTTTCTCGCGATTTGTTTTTTTCTTCTTGCTTCTGCTTTTTTGTACACTGGTTTGGGGTGTCTTAAGATGTCGACTTCTATTCTGACGACCATTTGGTGGACGCACAGGGGGTAATTGCTGTTTTAGCTTATTGGCGCCGTTGTGCTTTTTTTGTGTTTGAGTTTAGAATTAGCGACGCGAAGATGGATGCCCAGGTAAAGAGAATGGAAGTGAAGGGGATTTGTGAATGGATTGTTCATTTTGGAACATTAAGTATTTAGTGATTGAAGAGTGTTTGCTTTGTGTGCTGGACACTCGAAAGGGGGAGTGTTCGAAAGTTTAGATTTTGGGTAAATCTTTCCATGGAATCCTACTTAAGAGACGAATCTGAAATTTAGCTACGTAAAGTCGTTGACGAAAGCAAGGCAGATGTAACCACCGCAAGTTGAGCCTCACATGTGCCCATAAGAGTTCAAAAGAGGCCGTCAAATAGACCCCGCTCACTAAGTTAGCAACAACACACTAGTGTATACACCAACCTCCCAGTCTACCACGCGGTTGTGGAAGCAAAACGTACGTCAATGCTACAATCCACAATGGACCCATGATGATGGTACAATCCACGATGGGCCGACGACGATGTTACAATTCATCATGCACATTAAACTAACGTTTATTAGTTTTTATTAAATAAAATATTTGTTTAATCTTTTCTTGAGGACGAACCTCTTTATTCCTAATTAACATAAAGACTGAACTTAACAGAAACACTAATAACACAAGATACCTAAAACCATGCCCTAGCATGTGTTGCTGCTGCTAGCGATGTTCCCACGATTGGTTTCTGTTTGCATCCGCTGAGCTGTTGCTTGGAATGTGCTGTTGCTTGGAATGTCGCCCACACGTGGATTCCAATTTCGTCCATATCTGCTGTTTGCTACGCGATGGAATTCAGTAGCTTCGTCTTGCCAGACGCATTGTCAGCAATCTCGATCGTGAGAACGATCATAAATTATTTGATGCTAACTTGTTTGGCGTTAACTTGCATTCATGAAGCGGTGCCATCATCAATTGTTCTTCAGCAACTGCGCAGATTGGACTGTGAAAAACCCACAGTTTAATGTCATCTCCAAACAGGAAAATTTGCGGCGTTCTTTAAAGAGGTGCCATCATCAAATGTTCTTAAGCAACAACCCTGATACCTGCAGCTGTACTGTACAGATCGGACTGTGAAAAACCCACAGTTTAATGTCATCTCCAAATAGGAAAATTCGCGGCGTTCTTTAAAGACACCGAGAACTCTTTGAAGTGGTGCCATCACCAAATGTCCAGAAATCAATACGGGGAACTTCAGCATGTAAATTCATGAATTTGCCCACATTGTCACGGTACTCACAATCCTTTTAAGTAAAAGGAACAACGCCTCCGACCTCTACTTCAGCGTGGCATGCCTCACTGCCCATAAGGGATTACTCAAGATGCTGTTTCAAGTCTACTATGAATCCATCGCTTCAATCACGTTGAAAACGTTGCTGAAAGGCTCTTCATACCCACAGCTCAAGGAAAGATAAAAGAAGACTGAACTTTTAGCAAAAAAACGCAGTCATGAGGCATGTTGGACAGGTTGTTCGGTATGAATGTTTGAAAGTAGGGAGCCATCAGTTTGTTCAAACTCAGACGCACTCCAAAGTGCATCTAAAATACTTTCCTACTCTTGGCTACAGATAAACCTCATCAGAAACATGCTGTAAAACGGATGTAATGTCCCATTCCATTACCTCGGGAGATGACTGCTTTTGAGTAGAATGCAGTCCTTCACTGAAACTTGACCGACCAGTTTCTGAGCTTCACCCTTTCGAAAAAGTCCCTGAGGTGGAAAACACTTTAAAAGGAGCGTTTAACCACAATATATGAAGCCGTTCTTGCCTGGTACACAGCATTTCCACAGGAAAAGGTCATTTAATTGACTTGCAAGCCAAATAACCCACAACCTATAACCAAAGCTAAGGTTATACCACCAATTTTGAGTTTCCTAGAATTCAGTTAAGAAGAATCGTGTTGAATGACCTCCACCTTTCAGATTAAAGCTTGAAACCAGGCTTAGGCAAATCTATTGGGCCGTGAAGGAAACCCCTCTGTTTTGATGATTGACGTTAAGGGCAGTCTGAACTCAAAGAGAACTAATTGCCTTTAATCCCGGCTTAAACATTTATAAAAATCATCACCTCTCACGCTTATGACTCAAACCTTTCCCACCCTCAAGCACAGCTTCAGTAGCTTAGGTCTAGTTGCTTAGCACACCTTCAGGGGCTCACTTCAGTAGCTCAGCTTCAGTAACCCAGCTTCAGTGGCACAGCTTCAGTACCTCAACTTCAGAAGCTCAGTTTCAGTAGCTCAGTTTCTGGAGTTCCGTTTCAGTAGTTCAGCTTCAGTAGTTCGGCTGTAGTAGCTCACCTTCTGGAGTTAAGCTTCAGTAGCTCAGCTTCAGTACCTCATCTCAAGTAGCTAAGCCTCAATAAATCAGCTTCAGGATTTCAGCGTGACTAGCTCAGCTTCAGGAGTTCAGCTTCAGCAGCTCCGCTTCAGTAGCTCAGTTTCAGAAGCGTAGGTTCCATAGCTCTGCTTCAGTAGTTCAGCTTCAGTAGTTCAGCTTCAGTAGCTCAGTTTCAGCAGCTCTGCTTTAGCAGCTCAGCTTCAGTAGCTCTGCTTCAGTAACCCAGCTTCAGTGGGACAGCTTCAGTAGCTCAGCTTCAGTAGTTCAGCTTCAGTAGTTCAGCTTCAGTAGCTCAGTTTCAGCAGCTCTGCTTTAGCAGCTCTGCTTCAGTAGCTCTGCTTCAGCAGCTCTGCTTCAGCAGCTCTGCTTCAGTAGCTCAGCTTCAGTAGTTCAGCTTCTGTAGTTCAGCTTCAGTAGGTCAGCTTCAGTAGGTCTGCTTCAGAAGTTCATCTTCGGTAGACTCGCTGAAGTAGCTCAGCTTCAGTATCCCAGCTTCAGTAGCTCATCTCCAATAGCGCAGCTTCAATAGCTCAGCTTCAGTAGCTCAGCTTCAGTAGCTCAACTTAAGTAGCTCTGATTCAGTAGCTCAGTTTCATCAACTCAGCTTCAGTAGCTCAGCTTCAGTAACCCAGCTTCAGTGGGACAGCTTCAGTAGGTCAGCTTCAGTAGCTCTGCTTCAGAAGTTCAGCTTCGGTAGACTCGCTGAAGTAGCTCAGCTTCAGTAGCTCAGCTTTAAGTAGCTCAACTTAAGTAGCTCTGCTTCAGTAGCTCAGCTTCAGTAGCTCAGTTTCAGTAACTTAGCTGCAGTAGCTCTGCTTCAGTAGCTCAGCTTCAGTAACTCAGCTTTAGGAGTCTGGCTTCAGTAGATCAATTTTAGAAGCTCAGCTTAAGTAGCTCAGATGTAGTAACACAGCTTCAGTAGATCAGCTTCAGTATCTAAACTTCAGTAGTTCAGCTTCAGTAGCTCAGCTTCAGTAGCTCAGCTTCAGTAGCTCAGCTTCAGTAGCCCAGCTTCAGTAGCTCTGCTTCAGTAGCTCCGCTTCAGTAGCTCAGCTTCAGTAAACCAGCTTCAGTAGCTCTGCTTCAGTAGTTCGGCTTCAGTAGCTCAGCTTCAGTAGCTCAGCTTCAGTAGCTCAGCTTCAGTAACCCAGCTTCAGTAGCTCAGCTGCAGTAGCTCTGCTTCAGTAGTTCAGCTTCGATAGCTCCGCTTCAGTAGCTCAGCTTCAGTAACCCAGCTTCAGTAGCTCTGCTTCAGTAGTTCAGCTTCAGAAGCTCTTCTTCAGTAGCTCCGCTTCAATAACTCACCTTCAGTAACCCAGCTTCAGCAGCTCAGCCTCAGCAACTCAGCTTCAGTAGCCCAGATTCAGTAACCCAGCTTCAGTGGCACAGCTTCAGTAGCTCAGCTCACACCTCTAGAAAGACATTTAATGACGGAAGACTCGAAAGCCACTCTTTCCGCTTCAAATTTTCTCGTACATGCCTTTACCACATTTCCCATTCGTCTAATCTATGAACTTCTTGACTACATTCTCCCAACGGGCATCATCACCGACAACTGAGGACACCCGATGTAAATCCACAAAAACCTTGTCAACACGAATCCGGTTCTCCTTCTGCGCCCTAATTAGACACAACTGCTACAGTGACGCAAAGACAACGTGCGCCTCCCCTCATTTGTTTCGAAAATTAATTACAAGCCCATTTCAAGGACACACACGAGGACTCGAAATAAAAATTTCATTTCAGCCCAGTGACACGTAACCTGTTGCCAATAAATATCGAATGTAGGCCCTAATCGACGCACTGTCACTCACAGCAGATAAAATCCAAAGTCCCCGCCTCCGCACAAGCACAAAAACTTCAGTGGCGAGGAGAGAGGAGGAGAAAACAAAAAAACAAGCAACGCCATCAGACAACGGAACCAAGCCGGAACGAGCGAAGGATGCTTCATTTGAATTCAATTGAAAAAGAAATTACCATGTCATGTCTAATGAAAAATGACATTTCTTATCTTTTGACATGTGGAGCAGAAATGACAGTTGCTGTGTGACGGCGGCAGCAGCAGCACGAGTGAATTGATTCACCGGCGTGCTGTATGTATCTCTGACAAACAACTGAGGGCGTGGGGGACCTGCGGTGCGTGCAGAAAAGGGTTGAAAATCACCTGCACACTGAAGAGTGGCTTGCAAGCCACACAGAAAGAATGTGTTGCCAAATTGATGTTTACAATTTCCTCCATGGCGGCGGCGGCGGGGAACGAACAGGCGTTCATCCTCGCCGCCAGGAGAACGCTTTCAATTTATGGCACAGCTTGAGTGGCGCGTTATCTTTGCACTGCGGGCAGATGACTGGTGTGGGAGTGGAGTGTCATTTCCCGGGCGAAGGAGGGAAAAAAATTGAAGCAATCAAATATACATCTCTGGAGTCATATCGTGTGCATAATGTCACCGTGAACAGTGATTCGCTGGCTTTTATTGAGCTGTCATAAGCAGGACTGTCATACTTGCGGTGCTGCCGAATGGATTCTACGCCCTTCTCCATCCACCGAATGGGGTAAGTATTGCGTGAGAGGGGCTGCTTTCCTTTTGCCGACTCTTTGTTTGTTCGCCGTTTGCAGTGTGTCCCTGGGGGGATGAGCGATGCGGGAAAAGTTCGATAATTTGATTACACAAGGACAAGTGATTGAATTTGAAGAAGGATGAAAGTTATGTGCCAACGCGATGAGTGGATCGCTGGCAGCGTGGGCACATGTCCCTCGCCGATTTATATTTCTGGCCTAGAAAACAAACTTTTTTAAATTGTTTATTGATTTATGGAGAAGTTGGTGAATCGGTCGCCCCCCGCTCCAGCCGCTCTCGGGGGGAATCATTGCATGAAATTGGATTTAAGTTTTTTTCCTCCTTGGGAAATCAATAAATAAACGAAAATATTGGAACATATTGGCCATCGGCAAGATGGCAGCAGGCTATGGGAAACGGTTCTTCGAAAGCCATTAGTTTGAACAACAATCGCCCCGCGAGTGACTTAATAATTTAAAGGCAGTGTCGGAAGTTGGCTTGGGACCATGTATGAAAAAAAAAATTGAAAGCGCTGTTGTCGCTTATTGTAAAGTTTTGCCATGTAATTAGGTCTGGGATAAGTGGCAGGTTTTGCAGTTTGTTTTATGAGAAGTGTAGGTCTTGCCGGTAAATATTTTACCTCCCGTTTGAGTGTGTTAAGGTTCATGCGACTGAAGGCTGAAAATACCGTCAGTTGTAGGAGTTGTTTTGAAAGTTTTTCGTCTCTGTTTGGAGTCCGAAGTTGACTTTGGTTGGAGTTGCAATAATGTTCCCACTAAAGGAGTCATGCTTACCCGGCCTACATTTTAAAAACATTTTAAAAGATGGACGCAGACTACAGAATGTCAGCAGAAACTTCGAGCTGCTGTTGAAATCTTCGCTGAGGAAAATAATTTAACCCAGCTTGTGAATGAGCCAACACGAATACCTGACATTGCAGATCATACCGCTAACACCTTGGATCTGTATCTCACCTCTCATCCGGAAAAATATTAAATTGATATATTGTCGCCTCTAGGCTCGTCCGACCACTGTGTCGTGTCAGCCAAATTCTCGTACTCCTCCCACACAGTTAGAGAACAAATTCCGAAAAGAACAGTATGGCTCTACGAGAAAGCCAACTGGAGCGCACTTAACAACTTCTTTAGGAATTTTAGCTGGTCACTATGCTTCCTCGATAGTGACGTGGATGCCGCTACTGATGCGATCACAAACATTATTTCGCTGGGCATGAGGTCCTCCATTCCTCACAGAGAGAGAACATCAAGCCTAAGGCAAACGCGTGGTTCGACTTGAGCTGTAAAGAGGCTATCAGCATGAGAGAGTTGAGTTTCCGGGATTATAAAGCCAACCCTTCTGAGGAAGCCCGAAAAAAGTTCAAACGGATACGAAATGACTGTAATGCATTAATAAGACGTGTTAAATTCTCCTTTGACCAAAAGTTGAGGCAAAAAGTTCTACAATGCCCCAAGGGTAGCAGAAGCTTTTGGTCTTTCGTAAAAAACATAAGGAATTCAGCCTCGTCTTCGATCCCAACGCTCATTTGCAATGACATTCCAGCTGTCAGCTCTTTGGACAAAGCTAATCTGCTTGCTGCACACTTTGCAGCTAGCTCAACGCTGCCAGATAGCACTTTGTCTCCGCCTGTACTTGAGAGCGTAAATTTCTCCATGGGGCAAATCCATTTTCGCACTCGTACAGTAGCAAGAGTACTTAAAGATCTAAACATACACAAATCCGCTGGCCCGGATGGTATACCCCCTGTTCTTCTGAATAGGTGTTCTTCTACGTTGGCAAAACCACTGCTTAAGCTTTTCCATCTGTCCTACTCTTCAGGGCTCTTTCCGAGTAAGTGGAAAACTGCATTTGTCCAGCCTCCTACCTACCCAAAGCGCTAACGTCCCTTCTCTCCAAGGTCATGGAAACGCTGATAAACCGTCAGCTTATGAAATATCTTGAATCCCGGAAGCTTCTTAATGACCGGCTGTACGGCTTCCGAAGCAACCGTTCCACTGGTGATCTGATGGCATATCTCGATGAAAAGTGGAACCAATCTTTGCACAATTTAGGAGAAAGCAAGATTGTTGCTCTTGATATTTCAAAGGCATTTGACAGGGTCTGGCATCAGGCTCTTTTGTCGAAAACGCGTGCTTTTGGGATCGATGAGTCTCTTCTTCAATGGATTAGAAATTACCTTTCGAATCGTTCAATACAAGTCGTTTTGGATGGATTCACGGCTGATATTCACCATATTAATGCTGGTGTTCCCCAGGGCTCTGTTTTGTCTCCGACACTCTTTCTCATTTTTATAAATGATCTCTTGTCTGCTATTTCTAATCCTATTCATTCCTTCGCTGATGACAGTACCCTCAGCTTTTCATATTAGTTCCTTGGCTCATGTCCCTCCACTTCGGCCATAGACTCAAAACGGCAGCGTATGTTAAGCACATTAAATTCCCACCTTGACAGCATAAAAAAAAAAGATACGTGGTCTGCCAGCAGCCAGTAATATCTGTAGATTCAGACTTCTATCTCTGCCTCTCTCGACCAGCGAATCAAGTCCATAAAGAAGAATGTTCGTATTCGTTAAAGCACGTGGTGCATGGAGGCCTCAAATATCAGCTGTGGAAGTTGATGACATCTGGAGGGGAATGCTGTACAGTGTGTTCTGCGAGTGCAACACTTCTAATTATAAGCTCGCGTGAATCGAAGCACAACGGTCCATTTTTTTTAATCTAACGTAGGCCACAGAAGTCACACACGATCGAGGTGGCGAAACATGAAACTCTTAGAGCATATGTTCAAAAACAGACAGTTGGGGAGGCACAGTGTCAGATTCCTTGTGACCATGCCGGAATAATGCCACCAGGAAGACCCGATGAGGACTTCAACTAAATGGAACAGCTGAATAGTTGAGACAGGGAAAAGGTGACTTGGAAAACTTGACCGAACCCCTTTCCTATCACTGTAAGCGACACTGTGTGAACCACAACCCAGCAAAGGAGATGGTTCAAGTTTGAAAGCCATAACCGCGGCCCGAGCTAGTCTCCAGAATAATCGCAGTGGAAGCTAGCGCTGAGTGGACTTGAAGCAGCTACTGTACGGCAGTCTTTTGTCTTCCCTGACTCGTATGACTAGTAAAAAAATCATTTGAGGCGATAAAGTGTGAAACCAAATGCCCATCAGTCTCAGAGCCTTACATTCAATGCTCTCTGTCTAACCCACGGAGAAAGTGGCATCCCACATTTTTCCCGTAATTCGGAGGCACATAAGCTCTTCCTTGGCTCTTCCTCTTGGTCGAGCAAAGGAACAATTTCAGCTCCTCAGCTCCCCGCTCTGACTGTCTCAAATGATTCATCGACATGGCACCCAGCAGAGGCAGAAAAACAATTTTATAGTGCGTCACGCTTCAATGTAGTTGAACCAGAGGATCTTCGAGTCTGAGCCATTGGGACAACGTAAATTAGTGAAAGGCAGCGCTCACAGGTGGACAATGACCTCAACCAACTTGGATTGCGCAGCTGGAGGCAGCTGGCGAAAGATCGTGCTCGCTGGAGAGGCATGTGCAGTGAGGCCCAACTAGAAACCGGACTGAAGCGCCACAAAAAGAAGAAGAAAAAGAATTGATGATTTTTAGGTGAACTCAAGTTCCTCTTCATCCTCTTTTTTTACTTTTTCTCTTTCTCCTTCTCCTTCTCCTTCTCCTTCTCCTTCTCCTTCTCCTTCTCCTTCTCCTTCTCCTTCTCCTTCTCCTTCTCCTTCTCCTTCTCCTTCTCCTTCTCCTTCTCCTTCTCCTTCTCCTTCTCCTTCTCCTTCTCCTTCTCCTTCTCCTTCTCCTTCTCCTTCTCCTTCTCCTTCTCCTTCTCCTTCTCCTTCTCCTTCTCCTTCTCCTTCTCCTTCTCCTTCTCCTTCTCCTTCTCCTTCTCCTTCTCCTTCTACTTCTCCTTCTCATTCTCATTCTCCTTCTCCTTTTCATTTTCTATTTCATTCTTCTTCTTTTTCTTCTTTTTCTTCTTTTTCTTGTGGCTCTATACTCCGGGTTGAACCTGAGCCTCAGCCAACATGCCTCTCCAGCCAGCACGATCCTTCGCCGGCTAGTTGCGCATTCCGAGTTGGTTGAGTTCCTTCTCACTTGTGTGCGCCACCTTACCCTAAGCTGTTCTTTGTCCCATTGTCGCAATGGCTCTGATTTGAAGACTTTTCGGGCCGAAGCAGTGGTGTCCATACCCTCAACATAGCCATGCCCCATTAAAAATAAAAAAAAAAAAAAAAAAAAAAAAAAAAATAAATAAATAATTCCTTACAAAAAAAAAATAAAAAAAAAAAAAAAAGTGCAGTGTAGTGCAGTGTAGTGCAGTGAAGTGATTCGGTAGAGCGCACTCGGCCCGCTCCCCCCTCTCCCACTCCTTCACAAGCCACTGTTGGGCATTCTCGGTCGCAACTCCCGTTTGATTTACCAGACGGGCTGGGGCGATGTCCGAGTCTGCCTAACATCTGACATAGCGGATTCGGAAGTGTGAATTTTTGTTAGTGGACCAATTCAAGTCAATGTACGGGCATAACACCTACGTTGATTTGTTTTGTGAAGCTAATCGCTGAATTTACACTTCTGAACTCTGCTTACTTTCACCAACTGCATTGTCGGAGTTGGTTTTCAAATGCCTACGACTGACATGAGGGGGCAATTTCGTGTTGACGTGAGTAACATTCGCGGACTGAGAACTAATCTCTTTGCCGTTTACGTCCACCTCTCTCGTCACAAACCAGCTGTCTTGGCGCTGAGCGAAACACAGGTGGGTGAGAATACCGATTTATCGGATTTGAACCTGCCTGGATATAGCTTGGTGCCCTTATTCTTTTTACACCGCGGTCTCGCCATTTATGTGCGTAGTGATGTTGCTTACCAAATTCAACCACAATATGGCCACTGTTCCAATCCGGAATTTAATTTTCTGTGGTTAAAACTCTTTGTCCGTAAGCATTTAATCCACTACTGCTTTATTTATAGAAGTCCAAACCTGGACAGCAACTCAACTTATAATGAGCTTGATGCGCTGTCTGACTCCATCACAAGAATTGTATCCCTGTACCCTCGCACTGAAATCGTTATTGCGGGCGATTTCAATGTACACAATTCTACTTGGCTTCGACATTCAGGCCAGACAACACCCGAAGGAAGGTATGTTGAAATCTTCGCTGAGGTAAATAATTTAACCCAGCTTGTGAATGAGCCAACACGAATACCTGACATTGCAGATCATACCGCTAACACCTTGGATCTGTTTCTCACCTCTCATCCGGAAAAATATTCAGTTGATATATTGTCGCCTCTAGGCTCGTCCGACCACTGTGTCGTGTCAGCCAAATTCTCGTACTCCTCCCACACAGTTAGAGAACAAATTCCGAAAAGAACAGTATGGCTCTACGAGAAAGCCAACTGGAGCGGACTTAACAACTTCTTTAGGAATTTTAACTGGTCACTATGCTTCCTCGATAGTGACGTGGATGCCGCTACTGATGCGATCACAAACATTATTTCGCTGGGCATGAGGTCCTTCATTCCTCACAGAGTGAAGAGCATCAAGCCTAAGGCAAACGCGTGGTTCGACTTGAGCTGCAAAGAGGCTATCAGGGTGAGAGAGTTGAGTTTCCGGGATTATAAAGCCAACCCTTCTGAGGAAGCCCGGAAAAAGTTCAAACGGATCCGAAATGACTGTAATGCATTAATAAGACGTGTTAAATTCTCCTTTGACCAAAAGTTGAGGCAAAAAGTTCTACAATGCCCCAAGGGTAGCAGAAGCTTTTGGTCTTTCGTAAAAAACATAAGGAATTCAGCCTCGTCTTCGATCCCAACGCTCATTTGCAATGACATTCCAGCTGTCAGCTCTTTGGACAAAGCTAATCTGCTTGCTGCACACTTTGCAGCTAGCTCAACGCTGCCAGATAACACTTTGTCCCCACCTGTACTTGAGAGCGTAAATTTCTCCATGGGGCAAATCCATTTTCGCACTCGTACAGTAGCAAGAGTACTTAAAGATCTAAACATACACAAATCCGCTGGCCCGGATGGTATACCCCCTGTTCTTCTGAAGAGGTGTTCTTCTACGCTGGCAAAACCACTGCGTAAGCTTTTCCATCTGTCCTACTCTTCAGGGCTCTTTCCGAGTAAGTGGAAAACTGCATTTGTCCAGCCCGTCCCTAAAAAGGGCGAAAGTTCGTCACCCACCTCCTACCGACCCATAGCACTAACGTCCCTTCTCTCCAAGGTCATGGAAACGCTGATCAACCGTCAACTTATGAAATATCTTGAGTCCCGGAAGCTTCTTAATGACCGGCAGTACGGCTTCCGAAGCAACCGTTCCACTGGTGATCTGATGGCATATCTCACTGAAAAGTGGAACCAATCTTTGCACAATTTAGGAGAAAGCAAGATTGTTGCGCTTGATATTTCAAAGGCATTTGACAGGGTCTGGCATCAGGCTCTTTTGTCGAAAATGCGTGCTTTTGGGATCGATGAGTCTCTTCTTCAATGGATTAGAAATTACCTTTCGAATCGTTCAATACAAGTCGTTTTGGATGGATTCAAGTCTGATATCCACTATATTAATGCTGGTGTTCCCCAGGGCTCTGTTTTGTCTCCGACACTCTTTCTCATTTTTATAAATGATCTCTTGTCTGCTACTTCTAATCCTATTCATTCCTTCGCTGATGACAGTACCCTCAGCTTTTCATATTCGTTCCTTGGCTCACGTCCCTCCACTTCGGCCTTAGACTCGGAACGGCAGCGTATGTTAAGCACATTAAATTCCGACCTTGACAGCATAATCGATTGGGGAAACAAGAATAGAGTGGAATTTAATGCTTCCAAAACACAGTGCTGTCTACTGTCGTTGAAGCGATCACAAAATAATCAGCCGTTATCCATGAACGGCACTTGCGTTGTTGAAACCGAAAGACTTTCCATCCTCGGTATGTGTATCAACCCAACAATTAGTTGGAACGATCACATATTTGAGGTCGCCAAAAATGCTGCGAAATGTCTAGGTTTCCTTAAACGATGCAAGAAGTACTTCACCCCCTCTGATCTGGCTACAATATACAAGGCATACATACGCCCAAAACTTGAGTATAACGCTCCTATCTGGTCAGGTGCTTCTAAGACCTCCCTGCACCTGCTGGATAGAATTCAAAAGCGAGCGATAAAACTTATAGGTGACAGTAATATTGCGAAGTCGATTGACTCGTTAGAACACCGACGTAATGTCGCGTCGTTGTCACTTTTTTATCGCTATTTCAACAAGAAATGCTCAGACGAATTAGCCAGTTGCATTCCTCCCCTTCAAGAATTCACCCGCAATACACGCCTCGCTAGGAATGCCCATCAATTCACCCTCAAGCCCTCTTTCGGACGTACAGTCAAATTCAGAGACTCGTTCTTTAGCCGCACTACACGAATCTGGAATGCTCTTCCCAGCACGATTTTTCCTCCTCATTACAATCCACAGGCATTTAAAACCAATGTGCATCGGTACCTCCTCTCCCTCTCTTCCTCTATACCTTCGGCCCGTGCTGTGACTTGATCCGGTCACTTAAGGGTACTCGCAACCCCTTTTGCACGCGTCAATTATAAAAAAAAAAAAAAAAAAAAATTAAACGTTGAGTCCGAGGCTGTTTGGCCAGGCGCACGTCGCTGTTCAGGCCATGGAGTACCTCGTTGAATCTTCTGCTACAGCAAAGCAGGACCAAAAAGCGCAAGTCCCCTGTTTCGCCCTTTTTCGAGACAATCGTTTCAGTTCGTCTTTGTAAGAAAGCCACATTCGTTGCCCGTTGAACCTCCGTTAGATCCCCGTTGAACCTCCGTTGGAACTCCATTGAACCCCCCTTTCTTTACCATCACTCAATTCACATCTTCAGCCATCCTTGATCCAATTACATCCAAACAAAGAACAAACCAACCCGTTTCTGAGCACCTTCACAGAACCACGTCGGTCTTTTGTTCACAGATCTCATTTCTATTGCGACCCGCTGCCATTCCCATTAACTATTGACTCTTAAACCACTTGCCCTCCCCCTCCTCACTACTCAACACCATCAGCAACTTTTTCATATTCATAATGGATAACCTCGCACGTCCTTGAACTACACTCGCGTATCCTTTCATCAGTGCGGCATCCATCATCCATACATCCTGTATGCAGATTTGAAACTCATCTCTTATCTCTAAATGAAATCAAAGGCAATTCCCCAAAGGCAAGGAGGAGCCTTTGCAAGAAATTGTGTCACAAGGACAACAATAACGCACACACTCATCACTCTATAGACGTGCCGTGTGCGCTGGATGCAAGGAAAACAACTCAACTTTCTAAAAAATATAACTTATTTCCCATGCAAGCTGACACCACCATTCCCACCCCCAAGCCCCCCCACCGAACAGCCAGACATTCAGCATTGCACCAAAACCAGCCGTTGCAGGGAGGGATGAGGTGCCGGATGGAATGGCACAGTTTCGGTTTTCAATTCGAGAGTGAATAGCGGTTAAATTATGGTGTGAATACCGTACAAATTGTGGTTTCATTTTATCCTTTCTTGCTGAACTCACACTCTCCGGGTACATGTGTGTGTGTGTGATTGCGAGGATGCGAGGTTACCCGCCGCATAATAGAGATGACAATCTGAAGATTGTGTTGGGTACTTTTCCCCCCTTCATACTCTTCTTGAGTCTCCATAAGTAGTGCGCGCCTCTAACAATCTTGTGTATCCTTGTGAGAGAAAGAAAAGCTTTCGTGGAGAGTGGGGGGAGGGGCAGGCACGGATCAGCATATTTTCGAGTTGAATATGAGAGTTCGCATTTTCCAATTGACTTCACGTTTTCATCTTCATGCCGAGGGTGGCCGCTGGGTGGGCAAATGGAAATTCGGGCATGATGATGGGGTTATCCTTTTATCCGGTGAATGCAGTCGTGTGGTTGGTCGGTGGGCAGATGATTCTGAATGGAATATGGAAAATTGCTTGTGCGCGCGATTGGCTATGACATGGCTTCCTTGGGGTGCTCGCGAGACTGAAGCGCTTCTTGAGGTGAGATATGCTCAAGCCCCTTATTCAATTTTCTGGCAAATTTTTGCTTTGATTTGTCTCTTAATCCAGAGGCATCCAACAGGAGGAGAATGACGATTTCGGGTTTTGAATGACAGTAGGAGGAGGGAGGTTTCCGATTCGTTCTTGAGTCTGTGTCACATTTTGGGAGAGTTTTTTTAGTCTGCCTTCGGGCGCTTGGTTTTAAAATTTTGTGAAGGGGACAAAGAGCAAGAGGAAAGTTTCACTGCGAAACCCTTGAGCACGCTTTCTGACAGCGTTTGGCCTTCACTTGCAGAAGCTTTGTTCTCAAGTCACACCATTTAGAAGGAAGACAGTTTTTTAAAGCTAATACAAGGAAGTTTCAGTCTTTCAATGCTAATGCAAGTAAGGCAGTTTTTCAATGCTAATGCAAGGAAGACAAATTTTCAATGCTAATGGGAGGAAGATAGGTTTTCAATGCTAATGCAAGGAAGACAGGTTTTCAATGCTAATGCAAGGAAGACAGGTTTTCAATGTTAATGCAAGGAAGACAGGTTTTCATTGCTAATGCAAGGAAGACAGGTTTTCAATGCTAATGCAAGGAAGCCAGTTTTTCAATGACAATGCAAGGAAGACAGTTTTCAATGCTAGTAAAAGGAAGACAGGTTTTCAATGCTAATGCAAGGTAGACAGGTGTTCAATGCTAATGCATAGAAGACAGTCTTTCAATGACAATGCAAGGAAGACAGTTTTTCAATGCTAATGCAAGGAAGACAGGTTTTCAATGTTAATGCATAGAAGACAGTCTTTCAATGACAATGCAAGGAAGACAGTTTTTCAATGCTAATGCAAGGAAGACAAATTTTCAATGCTAATGGGAGGAAGATAGGTTTTCAATGCTAATGCAAGGAAGACAGGTTTTCAATGCTAATGCAAGAAAGACAGGTTTTCAAAGAAGACCGGTTTTCAATGCTAATGCAAGGAAGCCAGTTTTTCAATGACAATGCAAGGAAGCCAGTTTTTCAATGCTAATGCAAGGAAGACAAATTTTCAATGCTAATGGGAGGAAGATAGGTTTTCAATGCTAATGCAAGGAAAACAGGTTTTCAATGCTAATGCAAGGAAGAAAGGTTTTCAATGCTAATGCAAGGAAGACAGGTTTTCAATGCTTATTCAAGGAAGGCAGTTTTTCAATGCGTATGCAAGGAAGACAGATTTTCAAGGAAGACAGGTTTTCAATGCTAATGCAAGGAAGCCAGTTTTCCAATGTTAATGCAAGGAAGACAGGTTTTCAGGAAAGACAGGTTTTCAATGCTAATGCAAGGAAGACAGGTTTTCAAGGAAGACAGGTTTTCAAGGAAGACAGGTTTTCAATGCTAATGCAAGGAAAACAGGTTTCCAATGCTAATGCAAGGAAGACAGGTTTTCAATGCTTATTCAAGGAAGGCAGTTTTTCAATGCGTATGCAAGGAAGGCAGTTTTTCAATGCGTATGCAAGGAAGACAGATTTTCAAGGAAGACAGGTTTTCAATGCTAATGCAAGGAAAACAGGTTTCCAATGCTAATGCAAGGAAGACAGGTTTTCAATGCTTATTCAAGGAAGGCAGTTTTTCAATGCGTATGCAAGGAAGACAGATTTTCAAGGAAGACAGGTTTTCAATGCTAATGCAAGGAAGCCAGTTTTCCAATATTAATGCAAGGAAGACAGGTTTTCAGGGAAGACAGGTTTTCAATGCTAATGCAAGGAAGACAGGTTTTCAAGGAAGACAGGTTTTCAAGGAAGACAGGTTTTCAATGCTAATGCAAGGAAGACAGGTTTTCAAAGAAGACCGGTTTTCAATGCTAATGCAAGGAAACCAGGTTTCCAACTCTAATGCAAGGAAGGCAGTTTTTCAATGCGTATGCAAGGAAGACAGGTTTTCAATGCCAATGACAGGCTGACAGTTTTTGCTAATGCAAGAAAGACAGTTTTTCAATGATAATGCAAGGAAGACAGTTTTTCAGTGCTAATGCAAAGCTCCAACTTTGTGAAGTCGGTCCAAAATATTTGAGGAAACATACCTGCCTTAGCCCGTAAGAAACAATTATCCTGATTCTAGATAGAAGGGAAGCTAGTCTCTTTGCAGAGGGCCACAAGGCGTGATGCCACTGACTCGCAGGCACAACATTTAAGCTTTGAAAGTAGTGTCAACTGTCCACTGAGGTTATAGCAAGAGAGATTAAAATCGGTCAGGCAGCACATAATTTAAGGATTGTCGAAAGCTGCTGCCGCACTCTCATTTTGGCATTGCCTTCTTTCACCATCCACAGTGCCTGAGTTACAAAAAACTGAGAGGCATCCTGAGGTTCGTAGAAAAACTTGGCATTGTCCCACAAAGCTTTCAACTATTGAGGAACCCTCCAATTTACAATCTCCAGAGCCCCTTATCTCCATACTTGCGGCCATGTAGAGACCCCCTTTAGATGGACAGTAGTGCTACTTCCACCCTGCCCTTGTCATATCGTTCAAGGCCCAACGTTGTGTTCGTTTGTAGAAAAAAAAATTTAGCATAATTTCATGACGCTCTCAGCTGAAGAGCGAACCCTGTTTAGAACACAGTGAACCCAATCACACTACTTGCGGCCATATGACCTATTTAGACTCCGTTTAGATGAGCAATAGCACTTCCTTCTTGCTCACGTCAAGGACCTTACTTCCTCAACATCTGCTTTTCCATGGCTTATTAATTTATCTCCTCCCTAGCAACAAAACTTCCTCCCTCCTTTCCAACTCCAAACAAACTATTAAAAGACAAAAAACTACCCTTGGAAACAATGTTCCGGAAAAATGCCTGCAATTATGACACGTTGTCACTCCAGGCAGCGCATCCCATAAACAACACACTCGTCGATAATAATTCCATCATATGTCACCATGTCAGCCATTCCCCGCCATTATGCCGAGTTAATTTTTCTGCATGTCAGCCGCGCGGAATATCAATACGGCAGCAAAAAAAACTGCTGCTCCCAACAACCGACAACGGCCAACTACGGCAACAGCTGATCCTGTTCCCTATTCCCGTCCCCCGCATATGCACAGCGATTATCAAGCAGGTCAAACTCTGTCAATTTCCTCGAAGCATCGTTGGGGTGGGGGAAAAAATCCAAAACATGATAAACGCTGGCGCAGGGAAACTTTCCTCCTCCGAAGGTATTAGCAAATTTTTGAGTGTGGCGTGGCACAAAACTTTTCGGTTTCACATCCTTCGCCTCGCATTGATAAGCATTGTTAAAGTTTTCCCGTCTGCGTAGATTTTTCGGGGTTGTGAGCGAGGGGGTGGATCTGTCACTCCTACTTGATTGGATCACTTGTTCTTCACAAGACCGCCGCGCGAGTGTTTTGCGACTTAAAAAGTTCTCTCCCCCCATCCCCCCCCCCCTCCTGCAGCATCTATATTGCACATCTGCACGGGGCTGGGAGCAGAGGATGGCCTCGTTAAATATCGAAAATTATTATTGAATGAGAAAGCAAATTGGCCGCTCATTCATGCCGAAGAATGCCGGGGCTTCCACAGGCCGCCCTTGTGTCCACTTTGTTTGAATTGCTGTGTGTGCGCGTCTGTGTTGCTAAAGTTTCTCTCCAACCCTCCCGCTGGCACCCCCATCCCCCCACACACAAACTGTGCCTAATAATAGGAAAGTTGATTATGATGGCGATGGGAAACGGGCGACGGGCGATGGGCGACTGGCAAATGATGGCACAGGCCAGGCGATGTGGCAGGTTTCGTGCTGCAGTAACTAACTGAGTCTGAGGACGACGGCAGCGGCAGCGGCAGAGCAAGTTAGTTTAACTAAAAGTTTTCCTCCGCGGCTATCAGCAGAGCATCCCTTTGTGTGGGTGTGTCTGTGTATATGGAACAAATTGGCAACTTGGGAGCAGCGGCAGTTTCTTTCTTTTGAACGAGTAATTAAGTAAGCATAAGCGATAAATTGAAATGTTGCTTGGATTGATTTTCTTCTTCTGCCTTGACGTTGAGCTTGTCGTTCATCTTGCTGGGAGGTGATGGAATGGGATGAAGCAATAAAGAAAGAGAAGTTTTCCCCCATCCAACCATGGGGTGGAATGCGTTGGAAATTGATTTTGGAGGTCGGGAACAGAGAAAAGTTATGTGTAAGCATGTGGCGTGGGTAGCGAGGAGACTGGAGGGTTGCTCGGTCAGTTTTTGGTCTCGTCTGGATGTGAAACTTTGACTTGTGGTCAGATTTTGGCAGCAAATGACGCTGATTCAACGTCTTTCGGTTTTTCTTGCAGTCGATGTTCTCAGAGTCCGTTGCGTGAGCTTAAGTGCCTCTTCAAGGTCTCCTCGTGTGCCTTCTTTGTATTCGATGGAGAATCCCTTCTGCGTCTAATGTTAACACAGCGCGTACGCCGGCGTAGGACAAGCAGCTGATGATTCTTGCACAGATCGATGTTCAGCCTGGGAGCCCAAAAGCCAACCTAAGACAGTGAAGAATCAACAAATCTGAGCTAGTGAGACACGCCATCAGCACTTCTAATGAAGTAGAAGGTGCTCCCAACAACGTTAGAGGTGCTCCATAAGGTATCCATCCAAAGCTTTCCCTCTCTTCCTTTGCAGCTTCGGCCCGTGCTGCGACCTAATTCCGGTCACTTAATGCTATAATCAATCCCTTTAGCGCGCGCCTGTTATAAAAAAGGAGCGTTTCACTTACTGCTGCATCTTGGCTAAGGCGCCGCTAAAATTCTTATTTCTTCCCATTTCCCCCTACATTATCAAATCACCCCCATCCTGTCTTAGCTTTTGACCACTCCATTAGGCGGACCCATTGTTCAAACAAACAAGCCTCTTCAACGTCGAGTGCAGCAAATTACGATTGCCCTTCCAGCCTCGCGATGACTAAGCTCCATCGACCGTCTTCCATTCGCCCCTCACAGCTCAACTCACTCTCAGCATACTTATGAACTCATCAGGATTTAGTAAAATCCTGCCGTCCAGTCATCATGATGTCGACAAAGTTTCAGCCACCATGTTGCCCTCAAATAATTACCGCTATCATTGCGGCGCCTTCAACATCCACAGATCACCGGTATCCGAGTGGAGTCCCGTCCCACACAGTCGACCACCGCATCCGCTTCCGCATGTGTCAGAGATGAGGAGGGGACGGGGGGAGTATACCGTTTATTATTTTTGACATCTCAAGGAAGCCGGAGAATAATCCATTTGACGGCACACACACACGGCCGCCCGACCATCCAGCCACACAAGCAGACCAACTGCACTTCAGCTACCCCCGTTCAAAGAATTTCTCCTGAATGAAGTGGAGAAGCTACTTCGGGCTGCGTTCTGTGGATAGTATGACTCAAGTTGCAGCTCACAACGAGAGGACGGCGGCGGCCAAGACAAATTTACGATTCCTGCGGTGGCGGTTCTGCTGAGGATGCTTCACATACTTATGGAGAAACTGCAAAACCTAACGGTAATGTGAGATTATGACTTAATGATTATTGATGCCCACCCCACACACACAGCCTCGCCAACCGCAACGACATCATGACGACACACAAGAGGCATCCTTTTGCGATTACATGACAGCGTTGATGGTGAGTTATGATTAAGAGTGCGAGTGGGGCCATGGATGCCAGGGAGGAGGAGGTTGAATTGTAATTGCATTCCTCCCCATTCTCAGTTTTGAGGAGATTTCGTATTTTGATACAAAGAATCACGTAATGAGTGCTGCGTCGTTAAAGTCGCTTTTATGGGTGCAGACAAAGGGGCTGCCTGACTACGCACGACACACAAACACCCGAAGGACCTTGAGGCAACTAAAGTTTTGTGCGCCGGGATTTAGGTCTGTGAGAGATAACAAATTTTTCGGAATCGTTACAGTTTCATTGCCAGGAAAATCCCCCCTAATTAGAAACGCCGCTGAGGGATTAAGTGCAAAGCTCAAGTCAAGTTCTGCTTGTGCCGTCACCCCTCACACATGTCTTTCTTCAGTCAGTTCTTCGTTCTTCGATTTGGTATCTCTGGAGAAGCGAGGCTGGGCTTAAAGGGATATCAGAAATGTTTTACATTCATTTCCACATTTGCGGGGGCGGGGCTGTATGTGTGTGTGGAAAGGGGGTCTTGTGGGAGGACATATGCACGTGGAGTGGGGATGTCAGAAATTTGCTTGGCAATTTGCCGTCAAATAAAGCCGATTTTCATTGGGCGGAATTATCTCTTCTGTGATGCCGCTACGTTTCCTTGAGTTTGAGTCTCACTTCGATAAGAGTAATCCTTGACAAGGAAGAGAGAATGAAATGTGAGGGTATTCCATATTTTCACATCTGAAACGGAAAGACGAGAAAGTTGAAAAAAAAGACATAAAAGGTGAAAAATGATCCAAAAATGATGGAACATTCTGCCGATTGTAGAAAATGATATAAAATTTTGAAAAAGTTCCTCAAATAATGAAAACTGATAAGAAATGACTGCGAAAATGATGCAAAAATGATGTAAGAATGATGCAAATATGATTTAAAAATGATGAAATATGATTTGAAATTCGAGGGAATGATAGCAAATCATTAACTTTGATTGAAAATTCTTGGAAATGGCTTAAACTGATAACAAAATGATGGTGACATGATAGTAGGAGACAATTACAGTAAGAATGAGATGAAGAAATAAAGTCGAGGATGAGCTTTTGTAAGAGAAACATCTGTACAAAAAATAAAATGATAAACAAATGACATAAGTGATGAATAATGTTCAAAAGTCAAAAATGCATGGAAAAATGATGCAAAATGATTAAAAATGACAGCAAATTGTAGGATAATTGTGTGCAAATTTGAAACAAAATGACATTGAGTGTTATAAACTATAGTTAAAAGTTGTCCAAACTGGCGGAAAAGGATGCACAATGACATGAATATTAGGTAAAAATGATCAAGATATAAATGACGGAATGATATGGAGGTGATGGATGGAATTTGAGTAGCCAAGTTGCACAAACTGACAAGAAAATGATAAACAAATGATATAAATGATAGAAAATTGATTAAAAAAGTACCATAAAATGATAGAAATGAAAGAATGAGAAATAAATGAAAATACAAAAAATCCCTCAAAACTTAAAAAAACGTTAAAACAATCGCAAGTGATGGTAAAAATTTCTTACAAACAAACGAAAAGTAAAGCAAATTTATAAAAAGTGCGGAAGCATATTTTGGAAATGATGAAAATGCTTAATGCCAATTATTTCTGAAAAAAAATTGAACATACATACAATAAGCCTCTTTCAGTGGAAACCGTTCGAAAAAAAAATGGTACGGTCGCCCGAAGAAAGCCGTACATTTCCCTAGTTAATAAGATGAAAATATTGGAGTTTGCTAGACAATATGTAAACCACCCGGAAAGCTTTTGGGAAGGTGTTTTGGTTTCAGATGAAACAAAAATAAATTTATTTGGGTCTGATGGAGGGAACCAAATACAGCTGTCAAAGCTAAAAATATAAAGTATATAAGTATGCTGCATGTGATTTTGAAGATGAAATCCTGCTAAAATCGCAGGAAACTGCTAAATCTGGTAACGCTGCCGAGATCCTTTTTCTCTATACAAGACAATTTTCGATTCGTATGATCATAAAATACTTCTTCATTTTTGTAAAGGCCAAGTTAAACGTTCCTTTGCAAACTGAAGTCTTTTTGCAATATGCTTTTCAGTAAGCAAAGGTACTTTTCGTGTACTACAAGCCACAAGGTTATCTTCGCGCAAACGTCTCCGGACAGTTTCTACGCTTGCTTGCACCTTAACCTGGTTTTTGATATCCGTTGCTGGCATAAACGGGTTTGCTTTTGAGTGTCTCAATACCCGTTTTATCATTTTTGAAGACATTACTGGCTTGCGTCCTCGAGTCTCGGGCTTGGGGCAGTATTTTTGGGCATTCCTTTTTGTTGTTGGTGAGAAACCAAGGAGGTTTTGAACTTCCGCATAAGTTTTGCTCTCATATATAAATTTTTTATGAGTTCCCGTTGTTCTGCTGTGCAATGTCTACCTCTTCACATTGCTCTATAAATTCTTAAGATATTTTTAACGAATGTTAGGGAAAACCCTAAATCGAATTTTATATTTGCCGTTAAAGAAGTTTAAGAAGTTTTACACACTAATTTTTGCATAATCTATAGTTTTTCCTCTAGAAACGAAAACACTACTATTTTTTTGAACGTTCAAATAAACCACCTTGGCCGTGGCCGCCGTGGCGTAGTGGGTAGAGTGCGACGCTCACACGCCGAAGGGTAAGGTTCGATTCCCGGCTGAACACTTCGAATTTTTCACGGCACCACCTCTTTCGAGCTGCTGGCAACACTCAAAGAGTAATAACTGTCTCAGAAAGCTTCTCAAATCTCGCCGTTCGGAGTCGGCAAAAAACTGTAGGTCCCTTCTACTCGTGAGAGAACAGTAGCGCGCACAACACGATTAGTTGATGAGCAAGCTAGGCCTTTGTCTGCCTTTGGACTGTAGCGCCAACAATTATTATTATTAAATAAACCACCTTACACCATAACATCTGCACCTAGAATATATTTGCAAAGATGACAACATATTGCTTGCGCTCATAGTATTCCCTTTTCACCATGTAACTGTTTTTCACAAAAAATTTGAAAATAGTAGTGAAATGAGAGGGAAAATACTTTTATTTGATGTTTGTTTTACGCACTACTATTATTTTGCCCGCAACTGTATATTATATATCGATGAACGATATAAATTTAAAAAAGGCGAGACGTTAAGGAAGCTGATATAAAAGGATGAAAATGTCAGGAAATGCCAAAACGTCCCAATGGCTACGTGGCGTAGTAGTAGAGTGCGACGTTCATACGCCGAAGGGTCTAGGTTCGACTCCCAACTCAACATCAATTTTCGAATTTTTCACGGCACCAACTCTTTCGAGTTGCTGACAACACTCAAAGAGAAATTACTATCTAAGAAAGCTTCTCTCAAACCTCGCCGTTCGGAGTCGGCAAAAAACTGTAGGTCTCCTCTACTCGTGAGAGAACAGTAGCGCGCACAGCACGAGTAGTTGATGGGCAAGCTAGGCCCTGGTGTCCCCCTTTGGACTGTAGCGCCAACAAATCATGAAATTGCCCCAAATGGCTCAGATTCGAAGACTTTTCTAGCCGGGAGCAATGATGTCCATACGGTCTACATGGCCTATCCATCTTAAGCTTTGAATACGAAGGCGCTTGCCTACGCGCTTGACAAGGCGCTTGTCTATGCGCTTGTCTAGGCGCTTGACCAGACGCATGCCGCTGTTTAGCCTGTTGAGTTTGTCCTTAAACGCACGCCGAATTTTTCGCCCGGAAAGAACGTCCAAGTTTCCGCGCACAAAATCAGAACCGAGTTTGACAAATCAACCTAAGTCTTTCGATGAAGGGCGCTGTTAGTCAATTGCCTCTTGAGCCCAAATAAACACTAATTGGCAAGATTCTGTGGTTAATTTCGGTGCTTATGGTATGTTGTTGTCCCTATTTACGCCGGAGCTGATATACACGAAATCCTGGACTACCCCGATGCTTCCGCTGCCTTACGAGATGCTCTGTCGATGTTGCGTATCTTTCTTTGATGACAGCTCAAACTTTGTCTCACCGACAGAACCACATAAGTCGCTCCAGCTTCAGTGCCAGCAAACTTCTCATTGATGTCTCACTGTCTTCGTTCACTTGCATTGGGATGCGTCGAAGTGAGTTGCCAGATCAGCTAACTTTTGGAAGACCGTGCCTCTGGTGTAAACTTGTGTGTCAAAGAAGCCACATGACGGCGCATGGCCTTGTCTTAAGCCGTTCTCGACAAAACAGGACTCGATGAGCCTGTTGCCGACCTTGACGGAGCAGTAATTGTTATCCTTGGTCATCATACACAAGCAAAGGAGTACGTTGGGAATGCGAAAATCGAACATTGCACTGTATAGTTCAGCCCTGTACACACTGCGGCCTTAAAATCGACGAAACATGGTGGTGAGCGGCGGTTGCAGAAAGAATGGCGTTGAATTGTCAAAGAGCCGTCAACTTCTACATATGTAAGCTCTTGGCTCCTTTATGTGCCCCATGTTAGGCGCAAACCCTTTCCTACATGCATGTACAGACCATAAACCAAAGTCAAACCAGCTGAGCTCCATCTTCCCATCCAAAATTCGATTAAAATGTATCCACCGTTCCAGGCCATGTGGGTAATTGCACAATAAAATGTGTGTTGATGCAGAAGGAGTTCGCAGTTACTCTTGTCAACCTCTGAATATTGATCAAAACCTCGCCTCTACACACCAACGCCTTGGACCCCGGAGCTGGTGGCGACAAAGTGACGGAATTCGAAGGGGGATCAGCGCCCGCCTCCTCCATTCGCTCGCAGTGAATAAAGAATAAACGAAACTTCAAAGGGAACGACTAAAACGTGCTCAGTCCTTATCGTGAGAAACAAATCTCTCAAACGTGCACAATGAAACGAAAGATGGAAAGAGTCCCCCTCCCCCCGTCCCGTCACAGGGGAATGAAAAAGAAAAACAATCCCAGATACAAACCAAACGAATCCTTCAAGGATGTGCATTTTCTTTTAAGTTATTACCTTCCGGCAGCCAAAAACCTTCCTCAACATGCCTCTCCCTCGTCAGGGATCCGCCCTCGAACACTTGTATTCATCTCAGTGATTTACTCCTCTCCTCCGGGGGACAGAGGTGCAGCAACCCCGACAGAAGCCCACTGCGAGCCCATCGTCGGCGCTGAAGGTGAGCACTTGCCTGGAGGTATGCAGTAATTTTCACTCGTAAAACCCAAAGTCCTGTAAAAACTCTTCGCCAGAAAGCCAAAAAAGATTCCTCTTCGATTCCGACGGAGGAGGGTGGCACGCGTTCGCTTCCACTGGGACGCGTTAGCATTCAAATCACGTTCACGCCGCCGCTTAAAATGGAATCATTCGGTGGCGCCTTCGACGCTCGCGAGAGGCGAGAAGTTTTATGTACCGCACCCGACCGCCCACATCCGTCTTCCGGCTGCCGCAGTTTGGAGGATGATTGCTGAGTCGTCCTGTATTTTTTGTTTCTCTATGGTTTGTGTTCCTGGCTACATAATTCATCATGTTTCACAATTCGCAGTTGCGGGTCGGATCGGAAGTGTTGGTTATGATGGCTGGCGTGATGGAGGTGCCTTCAATCATTCGGGAATTTTATTTACCGCAAAGTGTTGGGCGCTTCCAGAGGAAGTGCCGTGAGATGTGCCGTGAGATGCGCGAGTGAAGATGGCTGCTTAATCGACGTGATGGGATGCTTGTCTTGATGGGAGACCGAAATACCAGTCAAAAATTGAAAAATTGTTGTCAGTTGAGGTGAAGTTTGGAGTTTCTTGAGGTGTTGGAAGGAAGGGGTGCACGAGGGATTTTTTTATTTCCTGGCAAGCGTTTGGAAGTAGCTCACCGATTCCAAGGGTTTGTTGATGGTGTCCGGCTGTAGTTTGATGACTTGAATGAACGTCAGTTTGATGTCACAACCTTCGTTCAAATGAAGGTCGAAAAGATGTCAAATCACAGTTCTGAAATGTACACAAGGCATTGCTAAAATGGCTGATAGCGTGAATTCCGGATTCGGTGCTCGAAAAATTGTGGGAGGGGGCTGTGTGCAATGGCTCAGCATTCTGCTTAAGCCAGTGGTGGTCCAAGTAAATGAAGGATTAACGGCAACAGAGGACGATACCGCCCGAAATGGCTTACAAAGTGAAAAAGGACTTCAATCATTTTGACTTCCGAACTAGCAAGAGGAGGAGCTAGGTGGAGGGGCATGGTGAGCACCGTTCATCCCGGACCGTAGAGTCTCTCAAAGAAGAAGAAAAGACACCAGTGATGAGCGCCATTTCCAAACAAGGCATGAAAACCACCAGAAGCAAGTTCAAAGCCTAGATAGACAGCTTTCAGACCTTTGCCCATGTTTTCTAGTGTTGGATGTCCTCGAACTAAATCAATCCTCTACCACCAGATATATAGAAAATTGCTTCTAAAATGATTTTATTTCATTTGACCAACACACACATGAGGCACCTGAACTGCTTTGAGTAACCTTCTGCCTTGCGGTTGTTGTTCAAGGCTCCAGTCAGGTTCATAATTCTACAAACTTTTGCAGTTCCCATAGCAGAGTGCATTTTCTACGTAAAAGGTGAGTGGCAAAGATTACAACACTCCTTGGCCCGGTGGTGTGGGGAGTAACGTTTCCTCTCCAGGACAGGACTCCGTATATGCTGAAAATGAAGATGGTATGACTGAAAAGGTTCCGCTATAGATGGAAGCAGTATTTAGGTTCGAGGATATAAAGAGTTAGACATGGAGAGGTCATCCGATAGATGGAAGCCCTATCCAAGTATGCTCACTGTCGGAAATAGGATTGTGAGTGTTCTTGCTATGACCCTTGCCTGGTAAGTTCAAATACAATCTCATCTTTTCCATCCGGAGCCTTCGAAAAAAATCAATAAAGACCTACATTCCTAGAATATCTGGGATGTGAGTTAATACTTGGCCAATGCCAAAAACACAATTTCTTCTCTTGTCCTTCTTGATGTAAATCATGTCCTCTAAGTACCCACAGGTTTCCACTTGCACTAATGACAATAATAATTGAAGGGCGCGCAAGTCCTCAAAGGATTAGAGCCTAGCTTGCTCATAAAATACTCGCTGTGCGCGCTACTCTTCTCTCACGAGTAGAAGGGACCTACAGTTTTCTGCCGACTCCAAACGGCGATGTTTGACTAGCTTTTTCCTCAAAAGTATGCTCGCCGGAAGAAATATGGCTCCAATGAGAAGGTGAAAGTATATTTTGAAATTCTATAGAAAAGGTATTGAAATATAAGAGGGGCGTGGGACTGATTATATATCTGTTGAAGAAAATCGTCTTGTCTTTTCTAGACAAAGAAAATGTGTTTTTATTGTGTCTGGACTGATTGAGTGATGTATTATATGTATGAGTATAGACCGGCAACTTTACATTGCAAGCAATATGCCAGGTCAGGTGGTGCCGTGAAAAATTTGAGGTGGTGGTGGGTACTACACGCTCAGGGTAACCTAATACTGTGCATGACGGGTTTGTCATTCTCGAAGGCGCCTGCTTCAGACTCTTTATTGATTTAAACACAAAATTTTGTAAGGATCGCATAAGGTCGGCATAACTCTTGGTTTGGAAATCTGTGGAGATATCACCAACCCGGCGTATGAACTGATGTTGACAGTTCTTGACTTAGAGTTGCGAAAAAGGCACTTGAACGTCAGCAAATCCCAAACATTCAACTGTTCTGCTGGGAACTACCTCCGGGTTTGAAACCAAATGAACGCCGTTCAGTGCTGAAGACGCTACAGTACCAATATCGTCGCATTGGAAAGTATGCGTAATCACCAAGCGACTTCATTGCCAGCGCAGTCAGGAAGAACAGTCTATGACTGTGCTGGTGTATAACTTAAGCCTGCATGCACCAACTGGTCTTCTTGTGCTTTCCTCTTCTTCTTCTTCTTATGGCGCTACAGTTCGGAATGGACCTGGGCCTCAATCACATGTCTCTCCCACCAGCACGATATTTTGCCAGCTGCCTCCAGTTGCGCACTCCAAGTTGGTTGAGGTCCATCTACACTTAAGTGCGCCATCCGAGACTAGGCCTCTGTTGCGGTGTTCCAATGGCTCGGATCCGGAGAGTCTTCGGACCGGAGCAGTGGTGTCCATACGCTCTACATGGCCTAGCCATCTTAAGCGTTGTATCCGAAGACGCTTGATTAGCCGCATGTACCTGTACAGCCCAAAGCATCTTTCCAGAAAAAGAGCAACCGAAAGAATTTCTTTAGATGAATCAAACAAAATGTCATGGGCAGACTATCAGTGCATCGTTAGACATGCTTTCGGGTCATCAAGTCATGCTTTCAAGGACTGGTGTCTCGAAGTTATCCTAGTCTCTCACTTTCCAGTCCAGTGCCAGCATCAGAGAACAACTGTACATTGTCTGTCTGAGCCTTTGGATTAGTGTAGAAGAAGGCTTCATTAGCCTTCCAGCAACTTTGACGGGTAGCCTTGAATTAATTTCCTTTTCACGAGAGCTTCTTGTGCGCAGCTTCCAACGGAGATGTCCAAATGAAAACATTTTTGAGTCAGATGGGAAGGAAAATCTGCTCTATTGATCTATGATTTTATGACGTTTGACATTTGATTTCTAAGCCACTCTCCTCAGACCGTTTAGACATGAGCGGCACCGTCTCGCACCCACACGCTGGCGACAGCGGGCTGCAAGTCATCAAGGGCGGCTTGCCATTTCCTCCGGTGCCTACGATATGAGCGATACCGTCTCGTACCCACAGGCTGGCGACAAAGGGCTGCTTCATAAGCAGCCATGTTCCTGTCCATGGCGAACGCCCTTGGTGGTGTGAAATTGAGCTCAAAAGAGGCTTGTGAGAAGTGGCTGACCAAGTTCTTTGCAAATGAGGAGGGGGGCTTCCACGAAGGGGGTGTTATGAAGTTGCCGTCTAGATGGAAACAGATTTTCGAACACGGCGCATATTTAAACTAAGTCTGATCACTCTAACACTTCTTGTGAAACATTGAATGAAGAGCAAAAAAGCGGAGATATTTGACAACCTTATATTTACAATCTCTCAATCTCTCCAATCTCTTTGTGGTTCTGTTTCTCTGCGATTCTCTCGATCTCTCCAATCTCTCTGAGGTCTTTCAACCCATGCTTCGCTATAAAAGGAGTCTTGTTGCCTTTGAGAAAAACTGGTCTAGCGGCTTTCCCTCGATAAGTTGATTAATTGCCAACAATGCTGACTGAACTCAGTGGAACATCTAACTCGACCGCCCACAGTGCACAAGTTGGCCGATCGAGCAGTGACCAGCAAGTGATGTTGCCTTCTATGACGAAAATGCTTACCCACACGCATCTTGGATGATCCAGGTGAAGCTTAGCAGGGACATTTTGATACATTCGGCGAACCTTAGACCCGAACCTTAGACCCGAACCTTAGACACTCCGACTTTCTTCCCGCTGAAGAACAGATTGGACAATGTAGACAGGCGCGTCTTGCTTCGAAATTTGATCAATTTTCTCGATGAACATCGCTTCACGATGTCTCTAACTGCCTTCTGAAGTGAAAGATTTAAGCTGACCCCACATTCAATGCAACAAACTGGATGCGGGCAGATTTTGAAAAAAATCCTCCTCATGCCCGGTGGACCAGAAGTGGTTGTAAGACATTGTTCAATCGGTTGACCCATCGGCGGTTTGTAACCAACATCGTGGTAAGTACTTACTCAGAAGACAGGTAGTTTTCAAACCTCGGAATACCAAGAGCCGCAAGGATCAGTTACATTTCAACACAATTTCACAAGGACTACAGTCCTTGATGACCTTTGACACTTCCTCGAAAAGCCTGCGGAACCTAGAAACTCACACTTCGCAGGAAGCATTCAATAAGCTCCCCTTTGTCAACCGCATCCCATTCAACATAAGCTCTCCAGTTCCCTATCTGCTCACTCTCGGAAGAGTCACAATTGCATCCTTAATGAAACATTTTAATTATCTGCGACACGATTAAATAGACGATGTCAGAGTTTCCTCTTATTAATCCTGTCAACATTGAGCACATAACGTCGCCAACGCACACACAGCCTGGCGACTGTTGGCTGCTTCATAACCAGCCAACCACGCGTTGAATGCAAGTCATCAGGGGCGGCTTGCCATTTGGAATTAATTACACAGCTGCTTGCTGCTGTCGCTGCTCTTTGCCGGGTGATGTAGCAATAGATGGAGACGCAGCAACAGCACCGGGAGCAGCATTGAAGGCGCTAAGGATCAACGGGACAATCGTGCATGACACAATGACGGGGAGCTGTAAAAGAAAAACTGTTGAACCCCATGCATGGCCTGCTGTAAATACGGCTCATAACGTTGAGCAGCGGCTTTGTGCCGTGCAGAGCATGCGAGGAAGCCATTAAACAGGTGAAATGAGATTTAATTGCAAAGCTTTTGGCTGGAAATGAAGACGAACAGGATGATGACTTTGTTGGGGAATGTGAAGGGATTGAGATTAGGTTGCTTTTCACTGCACACCTGCTTGTGTGATTTCGCATTTAACGGGGTCACTGACCAACTTGCGTCCTTTTCGCATCCTCTTCCACCCCATCCAACGCACTTTCACCCACTCTGGCCAAGATATGCAGTCGATTGAACAATTTTCCGCTTCACCCGGTTGCCATCATCCTCCCCGATCAACTTTAGAATCTGCTCCTGACAGATCCCCTCCCATCGCACTTTTTCCATGGATTCACCGTCGACGGGGACGGCACCCATTCGTCCGGCCTTCAGCCGGTCTCGGACAATAAAAATTAATTAAACTCAGTTACATTGACAGCGGGCGAGCGGCAACTGGCGCCGTTGCCGCCGCCGTCGCGTTTCAGGTGCGAAACTCTTAAATTACTTGTTATTGTATTATCACCGTTCCATATGACAGCGCTGACAAATGGAAAATGTTCGTCAGATTTGTGAGTGGCAAGGGATGTCGCCGGCGCTGGGCGAAAAGGGTCAACTCAGCAGGTGGAAACCGGTTCGTCGGAGCAGAAGTTTCCGTGCCGTGATTTTTATCCTTTCGCCTGTCGTCGAGGAGCGCAGGACGGAGCAGGCACGAGGAAATTTTTAATTAAAAAATCATCTTTTCTTTTGCCGAATGAGAGCGCCGCAGGGCGGAGGGGCGAGGTGGGGGGAAATCTCTGAAGAAGTTTTTCGCAAGTTTTTGACAATTACGAAATGGAAATTCATTGCATATACATCGTAATATCCTTTAATGGAGTGTTATTACTTTCGGAAGACTTTTCAAAGGGAAATGTCGTGGGGGTGGGCAGCTACTGAAGTTTCTGCTTTCACTTGTAACTTTGCACTTTCACGTGGGTGGGCTTGCAACACTCCGATGGAAGTTGGGAAAAGTCTTTGATAATTGCCGAGATGTGAAAGGGACTTGGGACACGAGTCTTGGCATCGTGATTTCTGGGGCAGTTGTGGGAGCTTTTATGTGACCGAACACCATCTCGGACATGGGACCCATGCAATGGAGGTTAACCTAAGCCTTATCCGCGGTCACTGATTGGGCCGGATCACCATTGTTCGGACATCCATTGTAATAGAACAGGTGCAAAGATCTTAGTACCTTCGACTGTTCTGAATTTCTGATACATCTCGAAGGTTTCAAGGTTGCGTTTGCTCTGCTAGCAAGGCTCTACCAACAGGCCTCTATCAGCATGAGTCTGCCAGCAATCTTCTGGCAGCAAACCTCTGCCAACAGACCTCTGCCAGCAAGCTTCTGCCAGCAAGCCTCTGCCAGCAAGCCTCTGCCAGCGAGGCTCTCCAGCAAGCCTCTGCCAGCAAGCTTTTGCCACCGAACCTCTGTCAGCAAGCTTCTGCCAGCGAACCTCTGCCAGCAAGCCTCTGTCAACTAGCTTCTCTCAGCGTACCTCTGCCAGTAAGCTTCTGCCAGCAAGCCATTGCCAGCAAGCCTATGCCAGCAAGCTTCTGCCACCGAACCTCTGCCAGCAAGCCTCTGGCAACTAGCTTCTGTCAGCGAACCTCTGCCAGCAAGTTGCTGCCAGCAAGCCTCTGCCAACAGACCTTTACCAGCAAGCTTCTGGCAGGAAGCCTCTGGCAGCAAGCCTCTGCCAGCAAGCTTCTGCCAGCCAGCCTCTGCCAGCGAACCTCTGCCAGCAAGACTCTGGCAACTAGATTCTGTCAGCGAACCTCTGCCAGCAAGTTGCTGCCAGCAAGCCTCTGCCAACAGACACCTGCCAGCAAGCTTCTGCCAGCAAGCTTCTGTCAGCAAGCCTCTGCCAGCGAGCCTCTTCCAGCAAGCTTCTGCCAGCGAACCTCTGCCAGCAAGCCTCTGGCAACTAGCTTCTGTCAGCGAACCTCTGCCAGCAAGTTGCTGCCAGCAAGCCTCTGCCAACAGACCTTTACCAGCAAGCTTCTGGCAGCAAGCCTCTGCCAGCAAGCCTCTGCCAGCAAGCCTCTGCCAGCAAGCTTCTGCCAGCAAGCTTCTGCCAGCAAGACTCTGGCAACCAGCTTCTGTCAGCGAACCTTTGCCAGCAAGCCTCTGCCAACAGACATCTGCCAGCAAGCTTCTGGCAGCAAGCCTCTGCTAGCAAGCCTCTGCTAGCAAGCCTCTGCCAGCAAGCCTCTGCCAGCAAACCTCTGCCAGCAACCTTCTGCCAGCAAGCCTCTGTCAGCAAGCTTCTGCCAGCCAGCCTCTGCCAGCAAGACTCTGGCAACCAGCTTCTGTCAGCGAACCTCTGCCAGCAAGCCTCTGCCAACAGACATCTGCCAGCAAGCTTCTGGCAGCAAGCCTCTGCCAGCAAGCCTCTGCCAGCAAGCCTCTGCCAGCAAGCTTCTGCCAGCAAGCTTCTGCCAGCAAGACTCTGGCAACCAGCTTCTGTCAGCGAACCTTTGCCAGCAAGCCTCTGCCAACAGACATCTGCCAGCAAGCTTCTGGCAGCAAGCCTCTGCTAGCAAGCCTCTGCTAGCAAGCCTCTGCCAGCAAGCCTCTGCCAGCAAACCTCTGCCAGCAACCTTCTGCCAGCAAGCCTCTGTCAGCAAGCTTCTGCCAGCCAGCCTCTGCCAGCAAGACTCTGGCAACCAGCTTCTGTCAGCGAACCTCTGCCAGCAAGCCTCTGCCAACAGACATCTGCCAGCAAGCTTCTGGCAGCAAGCCTCTGCCAGCAAGCCTCTGCCAGCAAGCCTCTGCCAGCAAGCTTCTGCCAGCAAGCTTCTGCCAGCCAGCCTCTGCCAGCAAGACTCTGGCAACCAGCTTCTGTCAGCGAACCTCTGCCAGCAAGCCTCTGCCAACAGACATCTGCCAGCAAGCTTCTGGCAGCAAGCCTCTGCCAGCAAGCCTCTGCCAGCAAGCTTCTGGCAGCAAGCCTCTGCCAGCAAGCCTCTGCCAGCAAGCTTCTGCCAGCAAGCCTCTGTCAGCAAGCTTCTGCCAGCCAGCCTCTGCCAGCAAGACTCTGGCAACCAGCTTCTATCAGCGAACCTCTGCCAGCAAGCCTCTGCCAACAGACATCTGCCAGCAAGCTTCTGGCAGCAAGCCTCTGCTAGCAAGCCTCTGCCAGCAAGCCTCTGTCAGCAAACCTCTGCCAGCAAGCTTCTGCCAGCAAGCCTCTGCCAGCAAGCTTCTGCCAGCAAGCTTCTGCCAGCCAGCCTCTGCCAGCAAGACTCTGACAACCAGCTTCTGTCAGCGAACCTCTGCCAGCAAGCCTCTGCCAACAGACCTCTACCAGTAAGCTTCTGGCAGCAAGCCTCAGCCAGCAAGCTTCACATCTCGCTCCTGTGTCAGCGCTCTCCATTTAACCGTGATCAAGGCCCTTCTGCATTAGCAGCATCATTTCGTCTGCCGCCTTTTCAATTTGCCCAGCAGATGGGTTGAAGCACTACAAAGTGCTCTGACGCCTGTCCTTCAGAAAACGTCAAATTTTAATGTTCACCATCGCAGCAGGCCAGTCATCACCCCCGAGTGCTGCACCCCACCCCCGGCGACTCCGTTGTGTCTTCGCCGTGTTTCCGCGCCACTTTCAAGCTGACCTGGACCCACAGTTTTTCTCGTTCGCTGCGTGAATGTGCAATTGCCCTGAAGGATTTTCACTCCGCCAGACAGAGTCTTCGCACTCCGCCCCCTCCCCCATTCCCGTGTATTAACGGACACTCTTCTTCTGTTTTCCCGGTGCCAACGCGGACATTATAATAATTTTTTTCCCGCCCACAATATGTACCCAGACTGTGCACTCGTGCATCCTTTGTATACTCTGGCCGGTGCTTTTTTATTTATTCATTTTTTTGCGCTGCTTCTTTCCTGTTCCTTGTGCTGATTATTTTTATGCTCTTAACTTTTAGTTCGTTCCCTGCTAATTGCCGGAAGTAATTTAGTTTTCGACTTCTTTCCTTCGTCCTCCCGGTGAGCAGCCTGCCAGTCCATCAGCGCGGAGTTTAAAGTGAATTCACTGAAACGAAAATCCAGATGGTGATTTAGTAATAAAAACAAAACGGAAAAGAAGACGAAAAGAAAGCATCCACAAGATGCAGCATGGTCGGGTGGTCGTGGCTCAGAAGGGCTGCAGTTTATGGCTCCGGGTTGTGCGCCAAGCTGCATGCACGGAGAGCAAACTCCGGCAAGATGATGAACGCAGTGGTCGAGAGCCTGCGTTGCAGGAGACTGGATTAATTGCAGATGAATGTCATGAATTAATTATTTGATATTTTAATTGAAGTTTCCTGTTTTGTCCTGAGGTGGTGCTTCCTGTGGAAAGGAATCAACTGGCTGTGTTGGAATTCAAAGACGAGAAGT
This sequence comes from Eristalinus aeneus, assembly GCA_955652365.1. Taxonomy (NCBI): domain Eukaryota; kingdom Metazoa; phylum Arthropoda; class Insecta; order Diptera; family Syrphidae; genus Eristalinus; species Eristalinus aeneus. Next base: position 96,357,968 of record OY019131.1, read on the forward strand.
TGTTGATGATGATCCAGGAGACGAACAACATCAACAAGAGGGCACGATGCGTGGGTGGGAGATGATAAATTTTCTTCTGCTTCAGTTTAGGAGTTTTGACGGAAATCAGAGTTTGCTTCAACGGATTGCATTCCATAATCGGCGAACAAACTTTCGCAGGAAAAGTTCGCCCCTTGAGGACGGAAAGTGCATACATTGCAGCTAAGTCAACACAATCATCAGTTGAGCTGATAAACAATTCGACTGTGAAGTCCGTTGGAGCGTAGTTCCTCGAGGACATGAAATAAGTTGGAAGGCAGGATGAGAATCAGCAACCTTCTTATGATTGACACTGTTGCCACCACCCTTCTCAGTCTCTAAGCAACAAAAACGCAAATTTCCGCTTTTCTTTATCACACCCAGCCGTTGCCAAAGTCGAGACCGCCCGCCAGCTGACATAATTACCCGCGGCACCCTTTATCTCTTCCGGTTGCACGTTTTTGTACACTCCCGCCCTACAATGAACACCCAGAAGAGCGTGTGTCTCCAAGACCTGTTTGGAATCCTGCCATTTGAGAGGCACCGCAAAAGGATGCCGGCAAGGACGATTGCAATTACTCACAATACAAAGTGTTGCAGAATTTATTACAGACTGCATCGGAAATGGCAAAAACTGCCGTGATAAGGTGCATAATTGTTCTGCCATCGTGTTACCGCCCACCGAGTCCATGCGAGTGGGTGGGAGTGTGCGAAACGAGTTTTATCTGCCGAAACGAAAAAGTTTCGAGGCAATGAACCAAAAACGAGCATTCCTTTGGTGGCAGCGATGCCCCAGTCAAGCTGGGAGCTGCCATGGCAAGGACACGCGCTGTTGGGCATGCATGAAAGGCGCGTGCCGAACTTGGTTATAAAAGAATTAATCGGGATCTGAATGTGCGTGGGAGCCGGGTCATGAAAGGAAGATGAAAAGTTTGCATTGCAAAGTGGGAGCTGTGCAGCGGATGGGGGAACACCCACGATGTGTAATGAATTTCGGAGGATTTCTGAGAAGTGAGCTGTCGAGGAACAAAGCTGCACCTGCTTTGAGGAAGGAGGGAATAAAATACGCGTTTCGCATCGACTGTATATCTGCCGAATGTCACGTTGTGTCCTTTAACATCGACCAATAAACTTAATCGTATGGCGCGACAGTCCACAGAGGATTAGGGCCTAGCTTGCTCATGAAATACTCGATTTGTGCGCGCTACTGTTCTCTCGCAGGTAGAGGGGACCTACAGTTGTCTGCCGACTCTGAACGGCGAAGTTTGAAAAGATTTTTCTTAGACAGTCCTTACCCTCTAAGTGTTGTCAGCAGCTCCAAAGAGGTGGCGCCGTGAAAAATTTGAGGTGGTGGTGGGTACTACACGCTCAAAGTAACCTAATACTGTGCATGCCTGGTTTGTCATTCTCGAAGGCGCCTGCTTCAGACTCTTTATTGATTTAAACACAAAATTGTGCAAGGATCGCATAAGGTCGGCATAAGTCTTGGTTTAGAAATGTGGTGAGATATCACCAACCCGGCGTATGAACTGATGTTGACAGTTCTTGACTTAGAGTTGCGAAAGAGGCAATTGGACGTCATCTAAACGCAAGCATTCGACTGTTCTGCTGGGAACTACCTCCGGGTTGCAAACTACATGAACACCGTTCAGTGCTGAAGGCGCTACTGTGCCAATATCATCGCATTGGAAAGTACGCGTGATCAAGAAGCAACTGCATTGCCAGCGCAGTCAGGAAGAACAGTCTATGACTTTGCTGGTGTATAACTTAAGCCTGCATGCACCAACTGGTCTTCTTCTGCTTTCCTCTTCTTCTTCTTCTTCTTATGGCGCTACAGTTCGGAATGGACCTGGGCCTCAATCACATGTCTCTCCCGCCAGCACGATATTTTGCCAGCTGCCTCCAGTTGCGCACTGCAAGTTGGTTGAGGTCCATCTACACTTAAGTGCGCCATCTGAGACTAGGCCGTCCTCTGTTGAGTTGTTCCAATGGCTCGGATCCGGAGAGTCTTCGGACCCGAGCTGTGGTGTCCATACGCTCTACATGGCCTAGCCATCTTAAGCGTTGTATCCGAAGTCCTTGACTAGCCGCATGTACCTGTACAGCCCAAAGCATCTTTCCAGAAAAAGAGCAACCGAAAGAATTTCTTTTGATGAATCAAACAAAATGTCATGGGCAGACTTTCAGTGCATCGTAAGACATGCTTTCAGGTCATCAAGTCATGCTTTCAAGGTGGTGTCTCGAAGTTTTCCTAGTCTCTCACTTTCCAGTCCTAGTGCCAGAGAACACCTGTACGTTGTCTGTCTGAGCCTTTGAATTAGCGTAGAAGAAGGCTTCATTGGCCTTCCAGCAACTTTGACGGGTAGCCTTGAATTAATTTCTCCTTGACGAGAGCTTCTTGTGCGCAACTTCCAACGGAGATCTCCAAATGAAAACAATTGTGAGTCAGATGGGAAGGAAAAGCTGTTTTATTGATCTATGGTTTTGTGACGTTTGACATTTGCTTTCTAAGCCACTCTCCTCAGACCGTTTAGACATGAGCGGCACCGTCTCGCACCCACACGCTGGCGACAGCGGGCTGCTTCATAACCAGCCAACCGCGCATTGAATGCAAGTCACCAAGGGCGGCTTGCCATTTCCTCCGGTGCCTACGATATGAGCGATACCGTCTCGTTCCCACAGGCTGGCGACAAAGGGCTGCTTCAAAAGCAGCCAACCAGTCACCAGGGTCGGCTTGCCATTTTTTCCCGTGCCTAAGACATGAACGGCACCGTCTCGCACCCATAGGCTTGTGACAGGGGCTGCTTCATAACCAGCCAACTACGCATTGAACGCAAGTCCCTAGGGGCGGCCTGCCATTTAGTTTGGACCACAAGGTGCCTAAGATATGAACGGTACCGTCTCGCACACAGTGCCTTTGATTTTTTTTTAAGTCACCAGGGTCGGCTTGCCATTTTCTCCCGTGCCTAAGACATGAACGGCACCGTCTCGCACCCAGTGCCTTTGATTTTTTTTTAAGTCACCAGGGTCGGCTTGCCATTTTCTCCCGTGCCTAAGACATGAACGGCACCGTCTCGCACCCAGTGCCTTTGTTTTTTTTTTAAGTCACCAGGGTCGGCTTGCCATTTTCTCCCGTGCCTAAGACATGAACGGCACCGTCTCGCACCCATAGGCTGGCGACAGGGGCTGCTTCATAACCAGCCAACTACGCATTGAATGCAAGTCACCAGGGGCGGCTTGCCATTTACTTCGGACCACAAGGTGCCTAAGACATGAGCGGCACATGTTATAAATAACATGTTGCATCGTTTGACAAAATTCAGCGATCTTGCGGCGACTGGAAGTTGAAAATCAAATTCCGGAAGTGCGAAGCTTTTCTTTTTAGAACCCTGCTATCCAGGGCCTCAAGGGACGCGAAGAAAAATTGGCGCAAGTTCGGCATATTTTACCCGCGGGGCCAGCCATTAGATGTGCAACGAGGCAAACCCAATCAGGATGGATAATTTTATTATTAAGCTGACTCGAAGGCACTTGCGATGACTTCGACAAACAGTCTGATCTTTGGGGCTTGTACCACGAGAAGGTGCGGCAACACGGCTTCATCCTCCAGAAGCATTTCTCTATCTAGACTCCAAAGGGCTGATCAGAACACGGAAGGATGTCCTATCATCTTCCATGTCGTACGCAGAGCAGTGAATAGGCGACTACAATATGAAGCGGACATCGCTTGTAGCCGCGAGGGACTTCTTAGGTTTAGTAGGGTGATCTCCGTCCGAGACAGGGCGCAGTCCACCAGAGAACGACACTTCTACTGGTAGTTGCACCAAAACCGGCCCCTGCCACAGTTCGTAGTTAACCCAGAAAGTTGACCTTGTGGCCACCTTACATAGTTTTTAAGAAAAAAAAAAAAAAACATGTCTATATAGATATAAAACCTCAAAAAAAGGTGAACCATGGCATATTGTATATATATGTCACGCATATAAATGTTATGTACGCCATGATGCATATGCTTGTATCTAAGGGGCATAGTTAAGTAGTTGTTAGTAGTTTAAGTAGTAAGGTAGTTGTAAGAATGTCGTCGAGAAGAAGGGACCTACATTTTTTGCCAACTCGGGACGGCGAAGTTTGAGAAGCTTTCTCAGACAGTTGTTACTCTTTGAGTGTTGTCAGCAGTTCGAAAGAGGTGCTCAGCCGGGAACCGACAATAGAGCTTCTACGTGTGAGTGTCGCACTCTACTTACTACGCCACGGCAGCCACGATATCGACTGCGGTAAGTTCTTCTTCTTGTGGCGCTACAGTCCGGGGGGGACCTGGGCCTACTGCGACAAGTTAATTTAGACAAAAGACGTCTCCGTGGGTCATATCCTTTATAGGAAATGTGACAGCTTCCTGTTTGTGGCTTCTGCTTAAGTCAGGCAAAACGTGCAACTGTGAGACCTCGTCAGAACTGTTTTTACGAATGTGTTGCATTAAGCCGCTTTTCGAGGGAATTTCCGCGTCCTTTCGTGCCCAGTTGGCTGACACATTCCAAAAATCAGTCAAAACAAGGAACTTCAGTCGATGAATTTGCTTTAAAAATTGACAAGACTGTCCTATAGAGCTTAAAAGTGTTGGTTGTTGTATGTTGGTCGCTGTGTTGGGATTGACGAAGTTGAAAAGGACTGAGCGGAAGAGGCCTTATCATCAAGTACAGGCGGGGACAAAGTGCTATCTGGCAGCGTTGAGCTAGCTGCAAATTGTGCAGCAAGCAGGTTAGCATTGTCCAAAGAGCTGACAGCTCGAATATCATTGCAAATGAGCGTTGGGATCGAAGACGAGGCTGAATTTCTTATGCTTTTACGAAAGACCAAAAGCTTCTGCTACCCGTGAGGCACTTTTTACCTCAGCTTTTGGTCTAAGGAGAACTTAACACGTCTTATTAATGCACTACAGTCATTTCGGATCCGTTTGAACTTTCAAGATAGTCCAAGAATGCAAGTCCTTCCTTAATGCGCTAAGACTTGTATGGGTCCAGGGACTCCACGGGATCATGGGAAACGGGATTACCGATAAACTAGCTAGGCAATGTGTAACAAAGGTAACATTCGTAGGCTCCAACCCACATTGGGACCACCCTCTTCCTTGGTTAGGACTTCCGTCGACGGTTAGGTCTCCCAACAGCACAACCAGAGATGACACGACTCCCCAGGGTGCAGTTCGATCAAGTGTATACTCACGAACGCCAGCAAGAAATCCACGATTTTTCTGCTATCCCGAGACAGAAATGAGTGCAGACGATTTGTCGGCGTTCAAAGGGGACACTTCACCTTCTCTAAGCACCTAAGTGTGCTTGGGCTTACCTTTTGATGTGATGGTGATGTGATGGAACCCTTTACAACGCCCGTAGAGAAGTAAAAACACTTCAGAGCACTTTCGCTGGCCCTTGCTCGTAGCAAGTCGCGGCTATTTGGAGCCGAAAACATGAGCTCTTTGTCACAGAAATGCCTTTCTTCTTTTTTCTTTGGAAACCAAGTAACCTCTTTAAATGAAGGTTAAGACAAGGGATCAGTCTTTGAGTTATCGCTCCAGCACAGTATATCCCAACCTGCAACAAAAAATACATTCCTGGACAATCACTGAGTAACGAGTGTTGAGGGAACAGTGACCCATCCCAATCAGGGAAGAGGGGAAAGTAACCCAACCCAATTCGGGAAGATGTAACGTCGATCTTTTGATACTTTCTATCATAATAAGTAGTTGAGCCCCAGGTCCACCCCGGACTGTAGCGCCACAAGAAGAAGAAGAAGATCATAAGTCACCACCTCGCTCGAAGACTATCAGACAGTGGTAAGCGTAATTTTTGTGGAACACCTGTCTTTCACAGGGAACCAGCAGTTACCACATTTTCTTGGAAACAAGAAACTGTGGTAACCGGAAACCACTTCCCTTCATCAAATATTCGCCACCCTGCAGAAAGGAGTCCGTCCTGCGCTGCTTTTCGTGGGATTGTCATTTTTTTTAACCACTTACGGCCACACGCCATCCACGGCAATCATATCTGATGCCATGTGAGACGAACCAGTCATTATCCTGCAATTTAAGCTCTCTCTCTTCCCCACAGAATTTTATTTCAAAAACAATTATTGGTTCCACACGGTTTCGTCCACGTCGACTGGCGATGGTGCACACGGAAACACTTCGCTCCCAGAAGGCCGCGCTTACGCCCCGCGTGCCTCAATTAATGGTGGGCCCATTAAAAATGAAACAAAAATCATAAAACCCCCTGCCCGGGCTTTGTTTAGGAGTCCTAATAGATTTACAAGGCTGGAAAAGATGATTGCCCTTTGCGGAACCCTTCCGTGGAAGCGCCGCACCACCGTGGTTATCCATCCGAGAATACCAACCATCCCCGGGCGGGGGGGAGTGTGGGGATGGATTTGGGAAATCAGGAAGCCCGGGTGGATAATTAAATTAATTTTATTTGTTTATTCCCTTTTTGACGGCGGTGGCACGGTGGCGTTGGATGCACGGAAGAATTTATTGCACGCCTGGAGAGGAGGGGTCCTTATTTCTTTCTCCGTCTGTTTCAATTTTTTATGGAATTTGTTGCAACAAATGATGCAGAGACACATGTGCCCATGTTGCCGGCAAATTTTTCTTCAAAGTGGCAGATCCTGGGCCCTTCCGCCACAGATGTCAAAATCATTTCCTCTCAAGGAGTACATTTTGGCGTCCCGGAACACCAAATGAGGGCATCCGATCGAAAGGTCGATTAGGCCCCCCTAGGGAGTAAGGTATGAGTTGGAGCTTCGAGACTTAGGTGCTATCTTAATGGGCTTGATGGGGAAATGATGAAAATGAAGCGTTTAAGCGCACTAACTTGCATCACACTGGAGGCAACACACGCAAGGAGTACATGGTTCTGTCATTTAGTTATCTAAGCTATGGATTTCCAATTCAACAGAGGCCCACCATTTTGAAGAGGGCGGTCCGAGGCGGAGTTGGCGATTCGGGACAGTGAGCACTGGACCCGAGGAGACCTAACTGCCATCACAGATGAGGTTTGCCACGTTCAAGAGGATCACTTACTTTTATTTTTGTTATTTTTTTTTTTTGAGGTTGGGATACACAGCACAGAGGAGATCAGACTCAAAGACTGGTCCCTTGTCTTGCCAGGCAGTAACCTTCATTTAATGTGGTCCCTCGGTTTCCCGAAGAAAACCAGACGGCACTTCTGTCATAAAGAGCTTAGGTTTTCAGTTTCACCATGTCAGAGCCAAACAGCCGCCACCTGATACAAGCAAAGGCGAGATATTGAAAGAGGAAGTGCTCTAAAGTGACATCATTTTCTCCACAAGCGCTGTAAAGGGTTCCATCACTAAATCCAAGCATACTAAGGTGCTTAGAGAAGGTGAAGTATCCTGTTTGTACGCCGACAAGTCGTCTGAACTCATTTCTGTCAAGAGATAGCAGTAAAATCGCGGATTTCTTGCTGACGTTCGTGAGCGTACACTTGGACGGACTGTTTCCTGGAGAGTCGTGTCATCTCTGGTTGTGCTGTTGGGAGACCAAACGCAACGACGCAAGCCCTAATCAATGATATGGGTGGTCCCAAGGTAGATTCGGGCCCTACAGATGCCTTTCTTGAACCTTGCCCAGCTAGTTCATCGGCAATCTCGTTTCCCATGATCCCGTGGTGTCCCTGGACCCGGACAAGTCTAAATGAATTCAGTCTGCCAACCAAATTAAGTGAGGACTTGCATTCTTGGACCATCTTGAAAGTAGTCAAAGGTGAGAGTAAGGCCTTAAGCACAGCTTGACTGTCGATACAGACACTGATACTTCGCTCCTTCCACCTATTCCTCGCAATATAGTTAGTAGCCATTAGGATAACGAACGCTTCTGACTGGAAGACCGAAACGAAAAGCCTAAGGAGGTGTGAACTCTGATGTTGTCGTCTTCAGATCCCCCGTGTCGATTTGCAGCCGTCCGTGAATATCCGATTTCCGACACAGGGAAAGTCGACTTTATATAAGCGACGCAGCTGTATCATTGGTGACCTCACAACGGACGGCATGTCCATGAAACTAGTGCCATAAAAGATGCGATGTGCGAAATCTTCAAAGCTCCAGTGCGTGTCGAATCCAATTCCATTCCTTTTTAATCGAGAGATGTACTTGAGCGTGCATTCCATGATATGATGATCAAGGGGAGGGAGATTGATCAGTGCATCACGCATCAAGCCGTGCAGCAACCAGGTCTTGTCCAAAGAATTGTCCAAGCTTAGTTGCTGGGAGAAGGTCCGGCACAATAAGCCAAGCGCTCGATCTTTCCGATTGGTCGTTGAAGAATGAAAAGAGACCCCACAGATGCGATTTTCCCGCACCCATGGTTCCTGAATAGATACTTTGATTGCTTTTGTCTTAATCATGGAAAGTTTGCTACGTAGGATTGCATCCTTAAAATGATGATGAAGGTTGATCTGAGTAGACAGTCGCATACAACGTTACCGCGAAAAGCATCCCTTATTCGCTTGCCTTGGAAATGAAGCGGTAATTAATCCGTCCAAGGTGCAGATAGGGACGAGGGCCGTATCTAGAGACGATGGTCTCAAGCGAAGGTCGGTCCAGGCCCACAACGAACCGTCTTTACTTTTCCGACTCGTGCTCTCCTTGTGGGAGAAGACCTTCCCCCTTCTGGTTATGAGACTATGGGTCTGGATACGGAAACGCTCCAGCACATCCGCCGTATTCCTGAGTAGCCCTGAGATCCAGCAGATGGCGCGCTGGAATTTTATAGGCCCGAGAACCTGGAAAAACATCCCAGGGGAGGAATTTTCGGCACGAAAGTGCACAGCTATTTAAGAGTTTGCTGTGTTGCGCACTTCACCAAGAACGTTCCGTTTTCCAGAGCACAGCCCTCCACTTGGAAGCAAGCTTTCTCTGCGTTATCCACCTCCCACAGCTAATCATAGCAGTGTTTGCATTCCCCGTCGGTCATGCTGTCGTTATTGCCAGCTTTTCCTATTTATAGCAGCAGAGAAGAGATGGCAGCCTGCTTGTAGGGTTGCGGATCTTGTTTTCGCTTGCCGCGCGCTTAAGTCTATTGGCGGGTTCACCTGCACAGGTCAATTACCGTGTATCCGCGCTGCAGCCAGTGCTAGGTGCGGTCTTGTGCGCAGGAGCAGCACGTCCGAAGACGTTTTCCTTTTCTTGTTTTTGAAGCCGGAAGAAAATGAGGTGGCGTTGGTTTCAGAGGATTGGATACTTATGCTGACCTAATTCCTTGCCTTCGAAGCTGAAAGGGAACGACCTTCGACGCTTGTGCCTTATACGCTGGCACCTTCAACACTTGCGCCTTCAACACTTGCGCCTTCTACGCTTGCGCCTTCGATGCTTGCGCCTTCGATGCTTGCGCCTTCGATGCTTGCGCCTTCTACGCTTGCGTCTTTGACGCTTGTGCCTTCTACGCTTGCGCCTTCTACGCTTGCGTCTTTGACGCTTGTGCCTTCTACGCGTGCGCCTTCGACACTTGCGCCTTCTACGCTTGCGCCTTCGACACTTGCGCCTTCTACGCTTGCGCTTTCGACACTTGCGCCTTCGACGCTTGCGCTTTCGACACTTGCGCCTTCGACGCTTGCGCCTTCGACACTTGCGCCTTCTACGCTTGCGCTTTCGACACTTGCGCCTTCGACGCTTGCGCCTTCGACACTTGCACCTTCTACGCTTGCGCCTTCGACACTTGCGCCTTCTACGCTTGCGCCGTCGACCACTTTCGTGATGTATTTGCGCTGCTCGGTGGCAGCCTTCCTTCTCCTCCTGTGCTTTTGGCTCTCTGTCAGGCCTCATCCCCGCCTCGGTGACAAATTTTTTGGAGCACGTTTCTCCGTAACGGATTTCCGAGACACACCAGCAGAAGTGGCACTCCAGCAAGTCGGGAAGTCTTGAGTGAGAAGAATAGGCGTATCAGACTAAGCCTCTCCGCCACTTTTTCCAGTTTTCAACTCGAACTAGTGGAATCACTAAGGGCATCGTAAAGTGGGTGGCATTCTAATGGATTTTCAGAGCTACTACGAACGGCGGGTGTTTGGAGTATGCTGATTGGGACTCCCATAAACCTTGCCCCGCCCGATGTCGAGGATTATCACAATCGCGTACTCCAAGCCACTGTGTACTGTGGAGTACCACAGGGACTAGTCAAATCCTTAAGGTTGTACTCCATACTTGTCCTCCTTATTTCACTTAAGGCAAAATGTGACATGATCTGGGCCCGCCAAAAGATTCGTTTCATTTGAAAAGCAAAACCGCGGACTGTAACCACCTACTTTTGCTTAAAGTTCGGTCCAAATTTTTTTCAAGACTGCAAATGCCTTATTTTTTGGATATTTCATACTTTCCGGGATCTTGTCGCAGATCGTGTCAAGGCTCAGCGTTTTCAAAAAACTAATCTGGCTGTCTGAAGTTTTGCTTGGACTTGTCACTGATCTCTTGTGGCCGTCTCCAGTTGTGAATGACCTTCCATTCCAGAACCACACACAAAACAAGTGCACCCTCCTTCCAAGCGAATTCAATTCATTCACTCCGTGCACTAAAAAGCTCCCTCCATCTATAACAAATCCCCTTTTGTCTGACATTCACTGAATGTGTAACACTTTGCTTCCCCGGCATTAGCACCACATTTCCGCTTAACCCCGTTTATTGCCCGGTTCCCATCGACGCCTGCTGCAAATAAATCATCTAAGCATTCTGTTGTGCAGTTAACTGGTTTCGTTTGTTGCACGCCAAGTGAGGAAAAAAAAGTGGCATCGCCACCCATTTGCAAGGATCAGCAATCTCTTCTCGTCCTCTGCATTTGTGCCATCAGAAAGTTATTAATACTGCAGGCGTGTATTCAAATGACTGAGCACAGCCGTCGTCGTTGCCGTCGTCCTTTGTTCGCCCAGAGAGCAGAGAGTGTTACAAATTTCTGCAACTGCACAGGATATTAGAATTCCGATAGACACACACACACTGGGACTGCTTTTGTTGGTTTTTTCTCTTGGTTTTATTTGAAGTCCTGTCCGTGTCCTGTCGCATCGATTGAGTCTCGATGGGATTGCAAAACACACGTCCCTTTGGTTAATGTCAAATTCGAAATAGACTTTATCCTGGCTGCAGGTGGATGATGCGCCTGGTGACGATGGCAGTTCCAGGGGCGATGAACGTGTGAAGCTTTCAATCAAATTTAAATGAATTCCAGCTTGAATCTGAGTTAATGGTGTTGTCAAGTGGGCCGGCCACTGGGGTTGTTGACAGCATGCTGCTGTGCGATGCAATTAACTCCCCAGACAGAGCCTCACAAAAATATGAAAATCAGCGAAAAACAAAAAAGTTTAAGTATAAACAAATTTGACGAATCCACCGGCCCACCCCGTCCCGCCAGTCGTTCGGGAAACTTTTCTCATCTCTAATTTGTATCCATTCAAGAGGAGAGCAGCTGAAGCGAAAAAGGCAAGCACAAAAAAAAGCTAAAAGGACTTCAGATTCGGCAACTTTTTTCCATCCACTCCTCCCCCAGCACACAAGAGTTGGGATGAACAACGGCGTCAAAGGTGCACAGGAGCGACGGGCTGCGGACGGTACAATTCCCCACAGTGATTTTCGGAAAATTAAATCATCATTACGTCAAATCATTTTCACTTTTTTGTGTTTGCCTCTGTGTATACTTGGAGTTGGTGTGGTGTTGTTGTAGGTCCTTGCTCTTGTGTCGGAGGAAGGAAAACAAAATCTCAGCACACGATTTGCGAAGCGGGGAACAAACAAAAGGCAACTCTCGGAACACACACGTCTGGGAGTGTGTTGCGAATGATGATGTGATGGAGGGCGGTGGGCGAGCCGAAAAGTCAGCCCTTGCTGATGGGTGTGATAGCGGGAGTGGTGGATTTCATGATTTCCGGTGTGTTGTGCTGGGAAATTTGTAAAATTGAATAAAATGTATATTTCTAGGTGCTACAAAGGGAATCCTTGTTAAGCTGAATAATCAAGACTGCGAGAGGGCGGTTAGCGAGGGCATGGATTTGTGATGGAAAGGATTGCGATGCGAACTGTGGAGTGTTTCTTTTGATTTTGGCATTCCATGCTGGCATCTTGTCGATTGTGGGAATCAATGAAATTAATTTGAATTTGACGTGGCTGCTGGGCTTATGTGAGTGGCATGCGTAATGGCATTGAAGGGAGACGTCAAGGGACTAGGCGCATTTTTATTTTGTTGGGAAATGCTTTGAGGTGCGATGGGGAAAAAATGTGCAACATCCTTCTGCCCAGCCTCTGTGTAGCATATTCCCGGTGCTTTCAGCCTTAACCTGTACTGCTTCTACCTCTATTTGCTGAGCTGCTTATCCTTTGTCTGTCCCGTCTCCATGTGCCCCGCTTCTGTCTGACTAACCTCAGTCTGCCTTACGTCAGTCTATCCAACCCCGGTCTCTTCACATTTAGCCTGCTCAACCTCAGCCTTCTTTTCTCCAGCCTAAGTTTTCCCTTCTACTACCTGCCCAGACTCTATGTACTCAAAATCTGGGTGCGCAGCCCCTGTGTAGCCAACTTCACCCTGCCCAGCTTGTGTGTCCAACTTCTGTCTATCTATCCTATGTCCACCCAACCTTACCCTGCTCAGCCTCGAACTCTTTATCTCTTTTCTGCCCAGCCCCAATCTCTGTCTGTGGAGCTAGCTTCCTGTCTGTGGGGCTAGCTTCCTGTCTGTGGAGCTAGCTTCCTGTCTGTGGAGCTAGCTTCCTGTCTGTGGAGCTAGCTTCCTGTCTGTGGAGCTAGCTTCCTGTCTGTGGAGCTAGCTTCCTGTATGTGGAGCTAGCTTCCTGTCTGTGGAGCTAGCTTCCTGTCTGTGGAGCTAGCTTCCTGTCTGTGGAGCCCTTGTCCGCCCAGCCTGCGTCTGCCCAACTTCAGTCGGCGTCTGCCTAACTTCAGTCTGCCCAGCCTCTATCTCTTCAGCTTTAGGCTGCCCAGCCTTAGCCTCTATGAGCCTTTTTGTCTGTGGAGCATTTGTCCGCTCAGCCTCTGTCTGCTCAGCCTCTGTCTGCTCAGATTCTGTGCGTAAGCTTCTGTCTGCCAAGTGCCTGTCTACCCAGCCTCTGTCTGCCAGATTCTGTCTATAAATGCTTTGTCCGCCCAGCCTAGACTGAGGCGGTTTCTTCAGCTTTAGGCTGCCCAGCCTTAGCCTCTATCTATCCAGCTTTCTGCCTGTGGAGCCTATGTCCGCCCAGCCTGGGCATGCCCAACTAATGTTCGCCCAGCCTGGGCCTGCCCAACCTCTCTATATCCAGCTTCCTGTCTTTGAAACATTTGTCAGCTCAGCCTCTTTCTGCCCAGCTTTTGACTGTCTTTATCTTAGCGTCTCCAGCCTGTGCCCTTTCCGCTTAAACCTGCCTAGCCTTAGCCTTTATCTACTCCGCCTCTATCTGCCCAGACTCCGTTTGTCCAGCTTCTGTCTGCTCAGCCTCTGTTTGCCCAAGCCCCTTTGCGTGCAAGCCCCTGTTGCTCAGCTTCTGTGTGCTCAGATGCAGCCTAAAACTCTTCTTCTTCCTGTCCAGGCTCCTTCCACTAAGCTCTATGGACTCACCCTCTGTATATGTACCTTCAGGCTGTCCAGCCAAAGTTTGTTTAGCTTAAGCATGCCCGGCCTGAGCAAAACTGAAATATGAAAGTTTCAGTCTCTCAAGTCGAAGGATCGAAGCGAATCCGCCTGTGGGACCTAATGAGAGCCCAAAGAAGTTCCCCAAATAGACGCTCCGGACGCAACACATCGTGTCAAGTTCATCAAGTTGCCCATCACCAGGACAAGTCAACAACCAAATGGCTAGTCTATTTTCAGACGCAATTCCGAATCAAAAGAACCTCACTCACCAAGGTTACAGCCATTACCCCGCAGCCATTTCGATTACAATTGTACTACCCCGATCGATCGGGAACGCCCACAAATTATGAGAATAATATGCCACCTGCTCGATGTGTTGCTTCCACAATTTTCCACAAATAACACGGGCGCGCAAATTTACCTCCGCACTAACAACATTTACTGAATCGAATAACACCCATAGAAAAGGACAATATATTCATTCGCTTTAACCCCATCCCTCTGCCGACTTTACGAGGCCACCACCGGCAGCCAAGGGCTGCAGTCGACGTTTCGTGACGACTTCCCGGCATAATGACGATAATAAACTCATCGAAGATATCCTCCTTCGACTCGTTGATTATGTTTATTTTGGTAATTTCAGGCCCCTCTCCCCACCCATCCGCAGACGAACGTGCATGCCACTCGAGAAAGGATTCGAGAGTGAATATCTTACTTTATGACAGCGCTATTCACGGCACTGCCAGCTCGGGCCACATAAATTTGTCGACAAATGTCGGCAATAAATTATCGAACGGGAATGTATAAATTATGAAATCTGTCAAAGATTGGAGAAGAACTAGGTCTAGCCTAGTTTCGGGACAGCGCGCAGACGGCGGGGGACGAGCGACGACGATAAATGAGTAATTCTCGTTAGAGATTTATGAATTCACAAGGATTTCGCTATAAATTGTCACAAGACCAGGCGCACGGGCCCACACGCAAGGGCATACGCCGAGACAGAGGCAGAAGGCCCACCTGGCTCGTGGTGATGACTTGTCAAGTGGAAGCTTTATTCATTGTCACAGGAAACGCACAGACACACGAAGTAAACGTTAATAGCGTGTAAGGGCATTATTTTTAAGTTGACAGGATATTCGATGTTTGAAGTGGATTAATTGCGTTGCCGGTGGATGCAGGAGATGACAATTGAAAACAAATCGACTGAAATGCACCGATAAGACTGGGAGGCGATTGTTAGCTAAATTCAAATGTCATGGCGCGCCATTAAGCGTATGCGTGCCGGGGGAAGATGAAAAGGAAGATATTTAGTGGCGCGTCGCGTCGTAAAGCCTTGGTCGCGGCGGCGAGACTTCTTAACGGCTGCCAATGTATAGGGCAGTTAACTTGATGCCTCTGAGGGGCGATAAAGTTTGATTTTACGTGAGAGAGTTATGACATGTCAGTTGGGGAGAAGATAGAGGGTCTGTGTCTGGCGGCAGCGCATACATTGTGGGGATAATCATTTTTTTGATGTGTTATGCCCTCTGAACTGGGATACAGACCCTTGGGCCACAATCAGAAGGAAGTCTGAACTGTTTCCACTCGATCAGCAAAATGGCAGTCTGTTCATGTTTCACATTTAACGGTTGCATGGCTGCTCGCGTAACCAAGAAAGTTAAGGGAGCGTGAAATGCTTGTATTCTTTAAAAACAGCGATGGTGGCCCTAGGTTGTAACTTCTGGTGCTCTGTCCACATTCATTGTACATCATTCAAATTCGCAAGGAAGCAAACAATGAAAGCAAATATGTTTTCGGATTATATAGGCCACCAGGCTATAGTAAAGAAGCATTTAATAATAATAAAAGTAATTGGGTGACGCTACAGTCCACAGGCAACCAGGGCCTAGCTTGTTCATCAACTACTCGTGTTGTGCGCGCTCCTGTTCTCTCACGAGTAGAAGGGACCTACAGTTTTTTGCCGATTCAGAACGGGGAAGTTTGAGAAGCTTTCTTAGACAGTTATTACTCTTTGAGTATTGTCAGCAGCTCGAAAGAGGTAGTGCCGTGAAAAATTCGAGGTGTTCAACCGAGAATCGAACCTAGACTCTTCGGCGTGGGAGCGTCGCACTCTACTTCAAATATGCGCCGTCTTGTTCGATAATCTGTTTTCATCAAGACGGCAGCTTCAAAACACCCCCTTCGTACAAGCCCACTCCTTGTTTGCGAAGAACTCGGACAGCCACTTATCACAAGCCTCTTTTGAGTTCAACTTCACACCACCAATGGCGTTCGCCATGAACAGGAAGAGGTGGTAATCACTTGGCGCTATGTCCCGGCTATACTTGTATGGTGGATGCGATAAAACCTCCCATCCGAGCTCCCGTACCTTCTGACGTGTCTTTAACAAAGTGTGTGGTCTGGAGTTGTCCTGGTGGACACCCTTCCTATTGGCTTCTGGTCGATCGCCTGCTTCAAGCGGTCCAGTTGTTCGCAGTAGATGGCAGGATTAAGCGTCTCGCCATATGGGAGCAGCTCATAGTAAACGATTCCCTTCTAATCCCACCAAACACACAGCAAAACCTTCCTGGCCGTCAATCCTGGCTTAGCCGCAGTTTGGGACGATTCACCGGCCTTCAACCACGACCATTTTCACTTGATATTGTCGTATGTGATCCAGTTTTGGTCGCCAGTCACCATCCACTTCAAAAATGGGTCAAGTTCGTTCCGCAGCATATCGCAGGCGTTGATTCGGTCCAGAAAGCTTTTTTGCGTCAAATCATGCGGCACCCAAACATCAAGCTTTTTTTCTATCCAGCCTTCTGCAGATGATTTAAAATGGTTTTAAAATGGTGACTGAATCCCATCTACTGGGCGATGTCATGAGATTCCACATGCCGGTCTAACTCGATGATTTCTATGATTCGATCGGTATTCGTCGTCACAGCTCATCCGCCTGCTGGCTTATCAATGGTGTCGTTTTCACCGGCTCTGAATCGTCTAAACTATATCCCAAAAAACACTATTAATCTCACGGAACGTTCATTCTGTTCATTCTGTATGCCAATGAGCCTTAAGAGAGCCAAACCTTTTGTGTACGCGGACGATACCGCATTTGCAGTGTGCCATAATTTCCTAAGGATCTCTTCCTCCTCTTGTGGCACTACAGCCTGGGGTGGACCTGGGCCTTAAGCAGCATGTCTCTTCAGCCAGCATGATCTTTCGCCAGCTGTCTCCAGTTTCACACTCCAAGTTGGTTGAGGTCCTTTTCCACTTGTGTGCGTCACCTTAGTCTAAGTCGCCCCCCTGTCCCAATGGCTCGGATTCGAAGACTTTTCGGGCCGGAGCATTGGTGTCCATACACTCTCCATGACATAGCCATCTTAAGCGTTGTGTCTGAAAACTAATGTGGAATACTCACATGGGGCAACGCTTCAGCAACGCATATAAAAACAAACTTCAAAAATTTCAAAACGCAGCATTAGAGAGGATAAGTGCATCTACTCACGCAAACAGTGAAGAGGAAAGCTTCAAAGTCCTTCAAATTAATAACATTTTTAAGATGATTCTTGTATTTGAGTACTACGAGGATAGACGATTCATAAGCCCAATTGACCAAGGAATTCGGAATGGAATGGAATAAAAAAATGGCGATTTCTTATATCAGAACTTTAAAAATTTGATCCTTCGAGCCGAATCGAGTTTCGTTTATAGAGACTTGCAGAGTGCTTCTCCATCCCCTCGATTTTCCGACCCACCTACGCAACCCAACAGCTGGTATCGTTGTCCCTCTGATCGCAAAATCGACACGACCCACTACGCTTAATCATAAAATACCATTGAAATCGAAGCCATCTAAGGACAAAGGTGATAGCTAGTAACCCATTTACAGATAATCCGATTTTAATAGATTCAAATTCAACCTCACTTGGAAACGAGGGAAAATCACGCCAGCAAAGAAATGAAAAACGACGTAAGTCCACCTCGCAAACAAGCACATGTCCCATGGAACTTAAAAGAAATCCGTGTGAAGGTTGAAGGCGTGAAAACTTAAGAAAAGAAATCTCCCATCCGAACAAGGACACAAAAAGGACCAAGTGACATGTTTAATATATTAAAGAGCCCACTCCGGGAAGGTGACTAAATCAACTTTTACGTAAGAATCCCTGAAAAGTCCAAAAACGGTCGTCGTCCCTCGCAATCCCAATCCCATTCTCTGGCCTTTGTGAAGACCCTTGAAATCTCGACACGTACCGAATGAATTTTTCGTTTCTAAACAACTTAAAACATTCGTTACAAGCTAAAAGGTCAATACCAGGACATCGGAAGTCCCTTTTTTCGGCGACCACTCTACCCCGACAGCGCACAGTGTACGGAGTCTTGTATGTCTCAAGTGCGGCTAATTACAATTTATGCGACCCACCAAATCCCTTTAATGGCTTCCTGGCTGGAACCCTGTTTCTCCTTCTCCCACCATCACTCTATTTCTCGTTCGTCTCTCGTCTATTTAGTCGCGTCCTTCGTGTGTTTTTCTTTTGCTCGCCGAACACACAAAACATAATTAGACGGCATTTTACTGTCTCCCAGACAATTCCCGTCTTTTCTCGTTCGACTCCACCGCCCTGAGAGGATCTATTTCAAGGATGGCAACAGAAAAAAAAAACACAAAACAGGAAGACATTGGCTGCGCTGTTCAGTGTCAGGGGGGCAATTGTCTCAAAGCTCAAAGACGCTTCGACGAGCGGTGGAATGCGGAAGAGAAAAGAAAAGAAATCATAAAACATCCCTCTCCCGCCCCCAAGCGAGACGGTGACAGACAAGATGTAGAGGCGAGAGAGTGCACATGCTAAACAAGGGTTGTTGCACGGTACGACTGTGTTTCGGTACGCGCCATCGCCCGCCTTCGCTTCGCTCTCCTCTATGAACGGGGAGCCTAATTAAAAATTTACGTAGCGTAGCTGATTAAAGTGGTGCGCGACAAAATTTTTATTTCTTAATTTCTTCTAACGACTTTACGTGATCGAAATATGCAAGGACCCGTATCCTGGCAGGAGACGACGTTGAAGGACGAGGGAGACTGTGGATCGCGGAGTGGGAGTTTGCATTGGCGGACGGAGAAGGGTGGAAAGCTGCTAATAACTTCCAATTTCTTGCCAATGAAACAGATTGCAAATAGTATCGAAGCGCTGGATGGTTCCCCTTGGCTTCCCTTGGAAGTAATTACCATAATAGCGGTGCCCTGCCATAATTAATAAGACCATTGCTGTTGACACCTCAAGACCGTCGCTGCTGCTGCTGCTGCCGCGAGAAACAAACTGTGGGAGTGAGATCGATGGTTGGAGGTGGATGGCGTTCTAGTTCCGAAGTGGATGACGGGCATGGCATGGAAGCCCGACATAAACTCAAATGTCAAATGGCATCCCGCAGGGCACTTCACCACGCTAAGCAAAGACACCCACCACGCCTCACTAGAGTTCTCAAACAGCATTTATTATTGTCTCCTTCAAAATTGATACTCTCCCCCACCCAAAGTCCACCCAGCACATCCTCAAAGATCATCTCACAAGAGGCACCGCTATGAGTGTACATTTGCCATGTCGATGGCACAATGTGCCAGCGCAGAGCACAAGTTAACTTTCAGAAGGAATGCCAGGCACTCTTGCTGTATGCACATTCATGAATGGCATGTGTGTATCATCAAAAGAAATTCTTCCGAAGTAATGTGACATGAAATTGGCCTTGTGACAAGGTGAGAGGGGCGCTCCAGTCAACCGCTGACATCCTCGTTTTTTGCCTGTTTGTTGTTCTTTTGAATAAGATTCCAGTTTGATATTCACTTGGCTCCCTAGCATCAGATATACTGTGTCCTAGGATACAGCAGGATGAGAGAAGAAAAAAAAATCGAAAGGATACGATAAACTTTTCTTGATAGGCAAGGATTTTGAAATTATCCCCGGCTGAAACATTTGAAACAGCACAGTCTGCTGCTTGCAAGAACCACAGACAGAAGTTCCATGGCATGCTTGGTTGTGCTGGCTTCGGTGGAAAAAGTTCAAAGGGCCTTCCCCGAATCCCTCCGTTTCTCTCCTCTCTCTTAACCACAGAAACATGATTTGTCCACGAGGTGCTGGAGTACGCAGGAGGGAGTGCATGGAATGTATTCACATGTAAGTGAGCCAACTGTTTGATGTCACACTCAATGGAATCGGAAGTAGACGGGCCCGGACATACACCCCGTGGGGGTGCATGCAGTACTCATGGAATCCTAAAGGTTCAGTTCTGGATTCAATTTAACAAAGTTTTCCAATTAAAACCGACAGCGGTTGCTGAACTTGCAGTTTAGCCAACATTTTTCTGTTCTTTGGTTTGTCTTTTTTTTTTTTGATTCCATTTTGTAGCTTCAAGTAAATGTGCTGCGGTCAGCTGTTTGAGGGTTGTTCGCCGGAGAGAAAAATTTTTGAAAATCTACAACCAGCGAGAGGTGCAACTGAGATGTGCCAAACAATAGTAATAGTAAAAATTGTTTGGCGTGACAGTTCATAGGGGGACCAGGACCCAGCTTGCTTCAGCGTTTGAGCGTCGCACTTTATCTCCTACGCCTAAAAGACATGGCACTGTATAGCTCGTCTCTATGCACACTGTCATATGCAGCCTTGAAATCGACGAATAGGTGGTGAGTGTCAATTTGCATTTCTTGGGTCCTTTCCAGGATCTGCCGTAATGTGAAGATCTGGTCTATTGTGGACTTCCCTGGCCTGAAACCACACTAAAAGGGACCTATCAAGTCATGGACAAACGGCTTCAGACGCTCACACAATACGGCAGAAAGGATCTTATATGCGATGTAGTTGGCGCAGTCAAACGGGTCTCCTTTCTTGTGAACCGGGCAAACGACGCTGAGATTCAACTCATCGGGCATGCTTTCCTCCGACCATATCTTACAGATGAGCTGGTGCATGCGCCTCGCCAGGTCATCTCCAGCTGCTTTAAATAGTTCTGCGGACAGTCCGTCCGCTCCAGCAGCTTCGTCTCGTTTAGCTGCCTGCGCTTGCCTGCACTCGTTGTCAAACTATGGGTTCCTTCTGGGTGGCGACGTGAAACCCAGCACATTAGTGGCAGCTTCTTTGATGGCTTCTTGACAACGTTTCCATTCTTCTTCTATGCTTAGTGCAGGAAGCGTCGAACTCTGAGCGAGTTTCAGGGAGACTCGGTCGGCAAAGTTCCCAGCAATTGGCTGCGATTGTAGCTTTTCGACGTCAAACCGTTTTGGCCTGTCTCAACTCCGTTGCTCTCTCGATATCCGGGTTCTTACCTTGGCTACAACAAGGTGATGATCCGAGTCGATGCTTGCACCTCGGAAGGTTCGGACATCGAGAATACTAGGGAGGGTGTCTGACACCTGACTGACGTCTGACTTAAAGAGTAATACTTGTCTGAAAAAGCTTCTCAAACTTCGCCGTTCGGAGTCGACAAGGAACTGTAGGTTCCTTCTACTCTTGAGAGAACTGTAGCGCGCACAAGACGAGTAGTTGATGAGCAAGCTAGGCCCTGGTCCCTCTGTGGACTGTCGTGCCAACAATTATTGTTAATAGAGTTAGTTAATTTGAAAAGACTTAGCACACTCATAACAAATGAAAGAAACTGTTGAGGGTTCAAAGTGACGAAACAAAACAAAAAAACACAACACTGTGAAATAAATCTGATTTTCTGACAATTGATTCAAAAATTCTCATTCTACCATACAAAAATGTGCTTAAATGTTCAAGATTTAGGACTCAGAAAGGCGCTTCAAACTGCAAAACAGAAAAACAAAGCGTCCAAAAACACAAGGATCGGCTGGCAAAATTACGGCATCCGTATTTTGCGACGGTCACGGAATTTTATTCATCCATTTATCTTAAGAAAGGCAAAAGGAACAACATGCTACTCCCGCATATGACAGTGTGCGAACTATACAGTGCCATATCTAGTTTTGGCATTCCTACCAAACTCTTCAGATTGTGTAGGAACGACGGAGAACTCTCGATGGAGAACTCTCGAAGCTCCGTCAAGGTCGGTAACGAACTCACCGAGACCTTCAATGTCAAAAAAGGTCTTAGACAAGGCGACGCACTGTCATGTGACTTCTTTAACATCATCCTCGAGAAGATCGTGCGTAACTCACAAGTCAACACCAGAGGCACGATCTTCCAGAATTCAGTTCAACTGCTAGCTTACGCTGATGGAATTAACATGATTGGACGAACACAGCGAGCCGTCAATGAGGCGTAAGCCGGCATTGAAGCGGAAATGGGTCTGGTAGTTAATGAGGGCAAAACGAAGTACATGCTGTCATCAAGGAAGGACACACAATATCGTCTCGAATATAGCGTCCCACTAGGCAGCAGAAACTTCGAGGTATTCAAGGACTTCGTCTTCCTCGGCTCCGCGGTTAATAGGGACAACAATGTCAGTACCGAAACCAAACTCCGAACCACTCCTGCCAATCGCTGGTTCGTTGGGGTTAAGAGGCGATTGAGTAATAAAGCCCTCTGTTGAAGGACTAAGCTCGCTTTATATAACAGCTTGATGATTCCAGTCCTATTCTATAGTGCGGAAACAACGACGTTACCAAAGGCGGATGAGGAAGCCTTTAGTCTTTTCGAGAGAAAAGTTTTGCGTGCGATTTTTGGTCCTGTTTGCGTTGATGGCATCTGGAGAAGAAGTATCAACAACGAACTCTATGGACTGTACAGCGACATGCGCCTGGTCAAGCGTCTTCTGGTACAACGCTTAAGATGGCTAGGTCATGTTGAGCGAATGGACACCAATGCTCCACCCCTCAAAGTTTTTGAATCCGAGCCATTGGGACAACACAATAGAGGACGACCTAGACTAAGCTGGCGCACACGAGTGGAGAAGGACCTCAACCAACTTGGAGTGCGCAATTGGAGACAGCTGGTAAAAGATCGTGCTGGCGGCAAAAGCATGTTGTTTATGACCCCAGTCCATCCTGAACTATGACGCCACAAGAAAAAGAAGAAGAATCATGTTTTTTAGTGGCGCCCCCTGTATGTCCCAGGACTTATTGAGTGATCTTTGGGTGCTGAAGTCACTGCCAGAAAACATTTTGAACCATACAGATGAAAAGAAATTGAAACAGGCTCCCTGACAAAAATCACATAAGTTCCAAAGATGCCAACTGCCAAGAACTCCAGTTGAATAAAAAACTTTATAGATCAAAACCTCCTTTTAAGTAATAATAATTGTTGGCGCTACAGTCCAAAGGGGGAATAGGGCCTAGCTTGCTCATCAACTGCTCGTGTTGTGCGTGCTACTGTTCTCTCACGAGTAGAAGGGACCTACAGTTTTTTGACGACTCCGAACGGCGAAATTTGAAAAGCTTTCTTAGACAGTTATTACTCTGTGAGTGTTGTCAGCAGCTCGAAAGAGGTGGTGCCGTGAAAAATTCGAAAAATTGGTGTTAAGCTGGGAATCGAACCCACACCCTTCGGCGTGTGAGCGTCGCACTCTACCCACTACGCCACGGCGACTACCCCTTTTTAAGTAATTTCTTTTCAGCTTAAAAGTCCAAAATAACGTAAAGCTAAAAATTTGGGACATTTTTTGAAAACCAACTGGAATATGTTATTTTGTCCAAACAACCAAAAAAGTACCTTAAATTTTCCAAAGCTCAAAATTGTGAAAATCTGTTTCCTTTTTCCAATTTTTGGAAAGATTTTGATCGACGCCTAAAGAGAACCCCCATACACAAAGCTACAACACGTCAAAGCATCGGATGAACAGAAGACTTGAGGAGAGGACCTACCTCTCATCAAAAGTCAAACTCTATTTGTGATTCCAAAACATTTAAGGCCCATTTATGCATAATTCAATTGAACTACGCGAACGGCGCCGATTCAGAGCCACTCGTAAATTCAACTTTCTCTTCGCGCAGGTATCCGGTTTCAGGAGAAACACCGCCTCCACTGGGCGCACCTCTTCCAAAGTTGACGATGATTCATTGGATACATAAAGGAGCATGCAAAGTGAAATCAGAAAATTAAATTTTTCTCCAAATTCTGACTAGAGCGGAGTGCATCTGTAGTCATTTATTGAATTTATTCTTCGGCATGCCGTCGGGGACTCTCTTGTCTTGGTCGAGCTGCTGCACTTGGGAGTATGGTCTGGACATTCAGTTGGAGTGCCGCCGAATGCGATTATTTTCTCCATTTAGCTTTGGTGTCAAAAGGATGCAAGTGTAAAGACTGAACGTTGTTGAAGATTTGAATTGAATTTGAAATGAAACAGTCCGTTCAGTGAGAGGCACAAACTCAGTCAAGGATGTGTGTCGCATGAAGGACGCATGTTTTTAATGCTGGATATTGGGTCTTCCCTGGCTTGACATTGGAATTTTGTTAAAACGAGTAATCTTCTCGTTTGATGTTCGAGAACTTCGAACGGCTCGTGGGGGCTGTCCACCCATCCATCCTTCCAAAGAGCAGGCCTGTACAGCCAAGTTCAGGGTGAGAAATGACAACCTTTTATTAGACGACGCCGCTAGGAATAGCAATAAAAGACTTGACTTGGTGTAACGCATAATTGCCGGCATTGTGGAAACTACACTGAATGCATGCGTCTACCAGGAGAAGGCCCGGGAGTGTTGTTCTGATACTTTGATGGTTTCAGGATTCTCAGCTGACCTTAACCCTGCGTCGAAATGTGGTAGTCTTCCAACTGTTTCATGTCGTGTTGCTTTGACGCATTGCGTGTGCCACAATTGACTTTGTGTTGTGGATACAGACGTACCTCTATATGGCCAAAGTTCTGCACTCTTAGGCATATGGTTCAATCTTTAATCGTTTTCAAAGGTCGTGCCGCAACTAAAACAATCCAGCTTAGCCTAACACATTTTTAATTCACAAGAGTAAGCCTGCTGCTTGTCTGCATCTGCTTCGTAGATTCGTTCCCCTGAAAATCTGCACCTCCTACACATGACACGCAACCCCCTCAAGAAAGCCCTTCACATCGAAGACGGCGCAGTAACCACCACGACGATTGTTCAATTCATTCACATGCCCCTTAACCACACTTAACTTGACTTGACAGTGGCCGGCTTTATTCGGCTCACTGTCCACACAAACCACTACCCCAGTGAACCGCAGGACCATCGAACCATATGGGCACCACTGAACCATATTTAGGTGCTCAGTCGAAAATTCGATTTTTCGGTTTTCATTTTGGCTGTCAGTTTAGGCCGAAAGACCTCCCCACTCCGCCCACCAGCACTCGGAGGCCCAAACCGAAAATATTAATCGAAAATATTTCATCCCTCCCACAAGCGATCCATATGGCGTTTCAATTAAAACAAAAAAAAATAATAATATGGCGGCAACCGTCCAAATTAAGCCGGACGCGTGTTAACTGCATGATATCGCACGCCGCATTAAATGGATTTCAAAATTCGCGCAACGGAATGCATGGCCACACAGAGCGACCATCACGACCGCCCTAACCGCCGTGACCGCACGCTTCCGCCTCAGTTCATATTTAGTTTGGTCGGCCATTGTCGATGAGTGCTGCCATCTGTTATAGTCGCGTGCAGTTATGAAATTTATGGAAAATAATTAAACTTTTTAATTGTTATGTCGCATTCGTATATTAGTTTGTGGTGCACACGCGTGTGTGTGAAGAGGGAGGTGGCAACTAGGACCGAGAGTGGTTAAAGCTGCATAATTCGCGTACACACCGGTGTGGTGAGCTGCGCGAAGTTACAATTAAAATCGAAAAGAGTGAGGGTCCAAATGGCAACATGCAAGCTAAAGGGGGGCGGTGTGCTTACTTTTCGCTGGGTGACTCGATTTTGGCCACGGGCAGTGGGTTGATAGTGGTTTCGCGTTTTGAAGCGCTTCGGGTGCAGTTCTACTTTTTTCCGCTTCAATTAAGCGCGTATTTTGGCGAGGTCGCAGATCGGGCGCCACTTTCGATGAATTTTGCCGTTCAATAGGCATTTTGCTGGGAATCGATTTGTTTTCAGTGGTGAAATGTTGTTTAAGCTGAAAATTAATTAACGCTTATATTTCGGTGAACCACGGCTAAACGGGAGGGCGGGGTGACTAAATCTTCTGCCTGGGAAGTGGGAAGAGGATTGAATTTGCCGGATTCCTCTTCAATCAAAACTCCTGCAGAAGTCTGAATGATGTACGTACCTCGACTTCTTATCCCATCTAACTTTTTAAACCACTTCGAGCTTGAAGGGGACTCTTGTGTGGCAAGATTACAACTCTCATGGCGCTGTCATCTGAAACGCGCACGGGAAAAAGTTTTCCTGCAGAAATTATCTCTCTGTCTGAGCGGGAGACAAGACGCCAGACGAACTAACAAAAAGCCAACATTATCCTTTGAGCAATAGAAGTAACTAATTCGACTTTAGCCGTCACCCCACCACCTACTTTTTGTGTTCGTCTCCGGGAAAACGGAAAACTTGCACGATACTTCCTCCCCCTCCGCTGCAATCAAACAACTCAAGAACGCATTTAATTACCAACCCTCCACAACAAGGACCACCTTCAGGAGGAAACCAAACCAACAACAAAAAATCAAAAACACCTGACAGACGTCATTCGGATGACATTTGTCTATCCGAATGTCACTTCCTCCCCCTTTAGCGCATCATCAAGGGTACGAATCCTTTTGACGCAACTTCTATGATAATTTTGTGTTCTTCTTCGGGAACAACAGGCGCACGGCGCGGCAGCGGCTTGCTCGTCCTCGAACACACCCCACTGACTCGATGCTGACGTGTACAGGGGAAACCACTGAACGCTCCCTTGATGCTGTCAAGAATTTCAAGTTTTCTCTCGCCGAGAAAAAAAACGCAAGCAAGAAAACAACGACTTCGACGACGACAAGACGAAGGTGAAGGCAAAGGTGGGTGTGAGCCCAGGACCAACATCCGTTTCAGCTTAAACTCATTTCCTGACACAAAGACGCAGAGAGAAACTTTTATACAACTCGAACCGCTTTTTAATAGAAAATTTGACAGCCGTGAAATGCTTTTCAATGTTTTGTTTCCAATTCATCCCCGCACCGCACCGCATCGCACCGCACCGCACCGCACTCACAGTAATTGTATGGAATGTCTGTTGTGTGGCCCTCGTCTACGGTGTACGTCGCCTTTCACCATTTCACGGTGAACTTTTCATTCCTTTTGCCGATTTCCCAAGCGATTTTCCGCCAATGCCCCGCAAAGGTGGCACGGACGAAGCAAGCATCATCGCAGGCAGGCAGGCGGGCGACAGCCGTTTGTGGCATAAAAAGCCCCAAAGAACTTCTTGTTCGTCTTCATTGCCGCTGTTGGCGGTGTTGGCGGTACTGGTGCTGCTGCTGCTGCTGTCGCTGGTGGCGGAGTATGCCCTCCGGTGAAGGATTTCCCTCAAAAGAAGGTATCCCTTTGGGGAGGGAATTGTTAAGATACCGGAAAGGCGTGTTTATTGTTTGTCAAAAAAAAGTAAGACCAAGGAAAAATGACAGCGAACAACCCGAAACGAAGGAAAGGTCCCACTGACTGACTGACACGGGGTCTGGGCCACTCCACACCGGGGCACGGATGCCGTCTATGCCATAAGGGAGCCCACCCGGATATGAAATTGAAAAGCCGGAAAATTATTTATATCGAAATTAATTTTGCTACTTTCTGTGGGTTGGTGAGTAGTTTAGTTGATGGACTTGGGCGAATGGGGTGCCTTTTGTGTGCGTTTTGACAGAAGGGTTGCCCGTTTTTGTGTGCAAACTGCGCGTTACGGTGGACGACGGCCATTGTTTGGTGGCTTGATGTGCGTGGGGACGGCTGCGTTAACTATGCATGATGTGTCGAGATGAATGACTTCACGGGCAGCAGCAGCAGCCTTGGCGTTTACGAGGTGAGTGGTTGAACGTCTTTTTGGTGGGATAGAGGACCTTTTGTGAGAAGGTCTTCTGTCATGGGGATTGACACGTGGGTTTAAGGAGAATAGGGAACAAAAAAAACTACAAGCACAAAAACAGCCACCCAATCCCCCCTCCTCCTTGTACCACCAAATCGATTTGTTGTCTGAATCACATGACACTCAAGCGAATCAATCAAAAGCTGCCCACTTGTCTGACTATTCCTCCGCCCTCCAGAGACTCTTACCACTCTGCTCTCCGTTCCACATCGCCCTCTGTCACCAAATCGTCGCATTTTTTAGCGTTTCCATTATTCGCCGCAAATTAGCCATATCAACGTGATCATCAACAATCTTCTCCAGAAATCTCTTACACCCCATCCCGGCTCATCCCATCCGCCCCCCACTCACAGTCTGCTACCGTCCGAAGACGAAAACGACGAAAAGAAAAAAAACCTCAAAACACCAAGAGACATTGTCACCACTCAACTGACAGAACGAGAGACCAGAGCGAGCGTAGAATGAGGGAAGAAAATATTTCCATATCAGTCCATCAAATTTTTCCACCATCCGCATCTCAAGAGGAAAATCAAATTAATGGACGAAAGTTAGTTCCCATAAAAAATTATGCTTTGCATAAAACCGTTTGAAGATTGTGTGCCACCATGTAACCTCCACCAATCCCCCCTCCCCTCTCCCACCGCTTCTATCACTTGGTTGACGATTCCAAGGGGACCAGGGCCGAAATAGCGTTTGAATGCAAATGCGATCGAGGGCGGAGACGGGCGAATGTCCTTTGAAGACAAATTTCGGTGTGGCTGGGAGGGCTGGAGGGAAAGATGCGATGACAGTTTATGTATTCCACTTCCACTTGGAAGTTCGTTCGCTTGCGGCTTACAGTGTAAAATTAAGTCCTGCATTGTAAGACGTTGCCGGAGTATGATATTTCTTAGCGATTTGTTTTACGGTTGCGCTTCAAGATGTCCCCATGATGGCGGGTGGAAATGTGAGGAGATAGATGGGAAGCACTGGCTTGAATGTTGAATTTGACCTTGAAGCTGATGCGAACTTTAGTTTCTTCACCTTTGTCGGATGGTGAATTAATGCGCTTGCCACTGGGAGACTGTCATGGGAGAGCGTGTTAAGTGACAGCTTTGCCATCATAAAACATATGTGACGGTGGAATGCATTGAAGGGGAGGAAGAACTCTGAGTGACGTAAAACTGCAAGATTGGGTGTGAATTGAGTAATCTCACCCGGGAACAGGGAAAAGGATTAAATCTAATAAAGGGAGCAGTTTGTAAAACTGTCACCGGAGTCTGAGTGAAGACAAATGTCTGAAAAGAGAAGGAAAAACGAATCATGCGAAAAATGGGGCGGATTTGCTCATCAGCTGCGTTTAAAGCTCCTTCAGAAGCGGTATAAAATGAAAACATTGTCACATTTCACCCCAAGGGTGATGGAAATCAAATATGTCACACGAATCAAGTTCTTCTGTTTCCTGAATTCTTCTCCAAAAGGTGTATCCATCTATATGCGCTTTTTTTAAATCTTTATAGCATGAAGAATATTATCCGATTCTAGGCATATTCAATTATTCAAAGCTCCTACTGTTCCCTTATGGGAATCCTCACTGAATCTTGAAGGAACTCCAAATCAAGACTGAAGAGTCAAGGAAAAAGAGCCGATCGGCTTGCTAAAAGCTAAAATGGCCTCTGGGAAACACCTTAGAACACCCAAAATGATGACAAGAAAGACCTGCCCTTAAAGATTCTGTTGTACGAAGGTTGTCATCTATATTTCGGGATTGGGCAACCCTAGTGTTGCGATCTGGCAACTGCCAGCTCTATCGTAAAGTTTGATATATTTGAGGTTATACGTACTCAGAACGCTTTGACATACGAGAGCGATTTGTATTGTTTACAGTAACTTAAAAGATTCATCTCGCCCAAAAATGGAATTAAATCGTGAAAATTTTCGTGCGTTTATTTTAAACAAATTTCGACGCGGATTAACTCAACAACAGTGCACCGATGAACTTAATTCAACTTTTGGCGATGAAGGTCCATCAAGGATCAGTGTTTATCGATGGTACTGTGAATTTAACCGAGGTTGTAGTTCACTACAAGACGAATTTCGAGAAGGTCGTCCAAAATCAGCTGTTGTTCCGGAAACCATTGATGCTGTGCGCCAACTGATATTGCAAGATCGTCATGTGACCTATCGTGAGATTGAGACAACCTTAGGCATTAGTGGGGCCAGCATACATTCAATATTGCATGACCCTTTGATCGTCAACAAAATTTGTTCGCGTTAGACCCCACACAATTTGTCAATCGCTCAAAAGGCTCGTGTCGATTGGTCGAAAGAAATACTCCAAAAGTACGATCGCTGTGCTTTGAAATACGTCTATGACATCGTGACAGGTGATGAATCGTGGATTTACGCGTATGAGCCCGAAAGTAAACAGTAGTCGACTGTATTGGTGTTTCAAATTGAGCCGAATCCAACAAAAGTTACTCTCGCTCTAAGCACTTCCAAGCAACTGGTCGCCTGTTTCTTCGGAAAAATTAAACACGTCCAAGCCGTGCCACTAGAACAACGCAAAACAGTCAATTGTGAGTGGTACACAACCATTTTTTTGCCAGTTGTCTTCCAAGAACTCATGAAAACCAACCGCCGAAGACGGATCACTCTTCACCACGACAATTCGAGCTCTCACACATCGGTTCAAGCAACTGCTTTTTTGAGCATTCAAAACATCGATTTGATTAGTCATCCGCTGTATGGTCCTGACTTGTCACCGAATGACTTCTTTTTATTCCCGTACGTAAAGAATAAAAGGAGAGGTCAACGCTTTTCGACACCTGAAGAAGCGATTGATGCGTTCAGAATGCATGTTTTGAAGACACCTTAATCAGAGTGGCAAAAGTGCTTCGACAATTCGTTCAAACGCATGCAAAAGTGTATAGATCTTAATGGGGAATATTTTCAAAAACAAAAAAGCTATTTTCGATGATTAATATTTAATCTAATCTCGAAATATAAAAGGCAACCCTCGTACACTTGAAGCTATGAGTTTTGGGTATCTTCCCGGATAGCGCTGACACCATTTTCTTGTTGGAGGTTGGAATACGCTGCAGTGGAGTGTTCAGACTCATAGACTGGTTCATTGTTCTATCAGGCCGAAACCTTTATTTAATGTGGTTTCTTTTTTCCCAAAGAAAAACTAAAAGGCGCTTCTGTGATAAAGAGCTTAGGTTTTTAGCTCCCACTACGTCAGCGCCAAACAACCGCCTGATACAAGAAAAGGCGAGACACTGACAGAAAAAGTGCTCTGAATTGTCTTCATCTCCTCCACAGGCATCGCAAAGGGTGCTATCACTTAGCCCAAGCCGACTTAGGTGCTTAGCGAAGGTGAAGTGCCCTGTTTGTGCGCCGACAAGGTGCGTGCACTCTTTTCTGTCTAGAGATAACAGAGCATCCGCATGGACAGCCTACATCCTGGAGAACCATGTCATCTCTGGTTAAACTGTTGTGAAACTCAACCGTCGACGGAAGCCCTTGCCAAGGATGTCCGTAGTCCCACAGTTGCTTCGGACCCAACGAATGCCTTTTTTAACTTTGCCTAGTTAGGTTAAGACAAGCCTTAGCAAATTTAGCTTGCCAACAAAAAAAAGAAAAGACTTGCATTCTTGGACTATCTTGGAAGTCGTAACCACTTCCAACCACTTCGGTAATCGGTTCAGCTTGACTCCCGCCTTTTTGTCTTTTGAATTTTCCGCTACAGAGCTCATATCTGGCAAAACTATACATTATTCGAAAGGTCTTGACATAGTCTACAAAACGTCGCTATGGATAATTAGTTTGGAAATTGCGTTCAATAGTTATAAACGTGTAAAAATGGAGTCCACTAACGCCGGAATTCGCTTTATTTTAAAGTTTTCCTTCGTTTAATTCAAATCCGCAAGAGAAACGATTCGTGAGTTATATGGCGTTTTCGGGGATGGCACTCAATCACTTTGAACCGCGGAGGAATGGTTTCGACAATTCAGAACCGGTGAAAACGACATCATGGATAAGCCACCCGGCGGAAGTCCAGTGACGACGAATACCGATCGAATCATGGAAATCATCGAGTTAGACCCGCATGTGGCATCTGACATGACATCGCCCAGGAGATGGGGGTTAGTCACCAAACCATTTTAAACCATCTGCAGAAGGCTGGATACAAAAAAGCTTGATGTTTGGGTGTCGCATGATTTGACGCAAAAAACCTTCTGGACCGAAACAACGCCTTCGATATGCTGCTGAAACGGAACGAACTCGACCCATTTTTGAAGCGAATGGTGACTGGCAACGAAAAATGGATCACATACGACAATATCAAGTGAAAACGGTCGTGGTTGAAGGCCGCTGAATCGTTCAATGCAGTGGCCAAGCCAGGATTGACGGCCAGGAAGGTTTTTCTGTGTGTTTGGTGGGATTGGAAGGGAATCGTATACGATGAGCTGCTCCCATATGACGAGACGCTTAATTCGAATATCTACTGCGAACAGCTGGACCGCTTGAAGCAGGCGATAGATCAGAAGCGTCCAGAATTGGCCAACAGGAAGGGTGTAGTGTTCCACCAAAACAACGCCAGAACACACACTTCGTTGGTGACTCGTCAGAAGCTACGGGAGCTCGGATGGGAGGTTTTATCGCATCCACCATACAAGTATAGCCGGGACATAGCGCCAAGTGATTACCACCTCTTCCTGTCCATGGCGAATGCCATTGGTGGTGTGGAGTTGAACTCAAAAGAGGCTTGTGAAAAGTGACTACCTTATACTTCGCCCCTTCCACGTATTTTTGACAATATAGTTAGTGGCCGCCGTGGCGTAGTGGGTAGAGTGCGACGCTCACACGCCGAAGAGTCTAGGTTCGATTCCCGACTGAACACCTCTAATTTTTCACGGTACCACCTCTTTTGAGCTGCTGACAACACTCAACGATTAATAACTGTCTAAGAAGGCTTCTCAAACTTCGCTGTTTGGAGTCGGCAAATAAACTGTAGGTCTCTTTTACTCATGATAGAACAGTACCACGAACGACATGAGTAGTTAATGAGCAAGCTAGGAACTGGTCCTCCTTTGGACTGTCGCGCTATTCATTTAAAAATTATTATTAAATCTTTTTGAGGTCTGAAAAGTGGTAAACATCGCCGGAGCCAGATTTGGAGGTGGGTTCGAAAGCAATTCAAAGCTCAATTCATGCAACTTGACCATGATAGCTAACGACTTCTGACACGGTGCATTGTCTTGGTGGAAGGGAATTTTTTCATCTTCATATGGGACCCTTTTTCTTGCAGTTTCTTCCTTCAAATGAACCAATAATGCCATGCAGTATTCGCTGTTGATCCTTTTGCCTTTCTCAAGATAGTCGATGAATACATTTCCGTGCAATTCAGTCAACTGCAGGCAATCGATAAATGAAGACGGGCAAGTGTGTAAGTTTCAAGTTCGTTGAGTGTTTTTGAACCGAATTTGCATTTGAAATATCAGCACGCTAAGGGAAAACACAGAAGTTATAAAAGGCTTTGACAAGTATTGTAATGGAGATGTACCCGTCGATTGGATTTGAAAAATGACCCCCTCCCAGGTCGGTAGAACGCACAAACAAGAAATCCTCTGTCTCTAAGTGACTGTCTTGAAGACTTAAATAACACGTCACTCAATAAGTCCCAGGACTAACCAATAAAAAAGCATTTTCAAAGCAAAATTCGAGTCTATTTATCAACACAGTTTGCACAGAGTAATGCAACTAGTCCAGTGCCGCCCTAACATTTCGATGCCTTTTTGATAGAACAATTTCTTTGGCCTCAAAATAGGCTTCAGTTTCGGTGATCACCTCCTCATTCGAGCCATGTTTTTTCCGTTGAGCTTTTTTTTTGAGGAAAAAGCTTCTTTAACTTTGCCGTTCTAGATCCCTACTACTCGTGAAAGAACAGTAACACGTACAACACGATTAGTTGATGAGTAAGTCAGGCGCCGGTCCTCCTTTGGACTGTCGAGCCATTCAATTATAAATTATTACTAAAACGTTTCAGGTCTCAAACAGGTAAAAGTCGCTGAGGACCAGATCTGGAGAATGCGGTGAGAGCGGAAACAATTCATAGCCCAATTCCTACATTTTGACCATGTCAGCCAACCACTTGTGACACGTTGCATTGTGTTGATGGTAGAGAATTTTTTTTCTGCTTCATATGGGACCGTTTTTTGCAATTTCGTGTCCATGTAGTCTGTGCTATTGATCCTTATTTTTCAAGAAAGTCGATGAATTAAATTCCGTGCGCATCCCAAAATACGGATGACATGACCTTGCCAGTCGACTTTTGTGTTTTTGGACGCTTTGGTTGTGGTTCACCGGCTGCTGTCCACTCCGCTAACTGCCGATTTGACTCTGGAGTGTGAGTGAGGTTCCATGTTACATCCATTATTATGAACCCACGCGAAATGCCTGCTTATTCAGGCGAAACAGCTCCAAATAGCTTCCACAATCATCGTTACGTTGTTGTTTTTGGTCCATTGTGAGCTAACCCGGCACCCATTTCAAAAACGGCTTTCTCATGAACAAATGTCCATGCAAAACAGTGTACACACTGCCTTCTGATGTCTTTAGGGTGTCAGCTTTCTCACTCGATTTCACTTTGCGGGTTTCTAAAACGATTTTGTGTACTTTTTTACGTTTTTTCGGTGTAACCACCACAATTGGCCTTTCAGAGCGTTCAGCACCGTTGTCGTCTGCACGGCCGCATTTCAAGCCGGCATTCCAAGGACAAATTTTTGCTTCTGATGGAGCAGAGTCCCTGTAACACTTTTCAAGCCACTGCTGAGCTTGCACGGTATGTTTTCACATCAAAAAGCAGTGTTTAATCGACAACCGAAAATCTGTTTTTCCATTCTTTTAAAAGTCGAAAAAGTAGCGTCATTTGAAGAACTGTAACTTGTAACCTAATAATCAGATTGTCATGAATATTAGACAGGTATCATTTGAATGTTTCTTCTTCCTAAAAATGGTATAGATTTTTTATTATTGGCGCACCCTGTATATCAGTCCCTTTACATATTGAGTGATGTGTTAATTTACTGCTTTCCATCTTGAACATGCCTGAAATTATGATTGTCGTGGTAGAAAGTGACTTCTTTCAGATATGAAAACCATAAATGTCTTTCTAATTCAAAATGCGTAAAGGAAGAGTTTCCTTACTCATAAATTCCTTAATTCATACATTCATAGTTCGAAAATGGGCTGTTTGCTCTCTTGAAAACGAATAATTCGCTTAAATACGCTTACGTTTGGGATTTCTGGTTAAAAAGTAAGCTCTCTTCCTAGAAAATAAGGTAGGTTTCATTATACGTCTTAAATTGCAGAGTTATTGCCTGGGAACCTTCATATTTGCGGATCAAGAGCACAGAAGGAATTTCGAAACGCTTTCAGGTCGATGTCATAAATATCCTTTCTTGCTCAAAGAAGTTTTAGCAGAAGAAGAAGGCTAAAAGACTTTTCAGACAAGCAGTAAACCAGATTAAAAATGTGTACCCAGTGCTATGGATTTCGTTCTCAAATCTGTCACTAGTTAACTCGGAACAAATTGAATTAACGTTTTCTGCTTAAAGCGCCCTTCTTGCTTGCTTCACAGAGCTAATGCCCTAAAACTAACTCATTCAAACCACTTGGTCCATATTTTTTGGTCAGTGTCGCAGACCACCAAGTCGAAAACGACTTAGCTATGATTTCCTTGTTCAAAAACGGTTCAAGTTCCCTGCTTAAAAGTGCCTTCAGCTATAAATTGCTCACCTTAAAACCTCTCAAATTCCAAAGTGATTGCTTGAAGAACGCTCCACGCTACGCACCTCACATCCAAATCCATCCAAACGTCCTCAAAAACATTGAATATCACTCCCAGTCTCCCTTTCCAAATCTGCACAACCACTGTCAGAACCTCTCCGAAAACAAGACTCGTCCCAACGCAAATCCTTTGTTGAGTCTAAACATTCGAATCCGTGCTCAACACTGAATGTCCTTACAAAACGATTCCAAGCGACTAACTCCAATCATCGCCGGCATTCCATTGTCGAATAATTCAATTTACGTGAATTTCACGTGCATAAGCCCGCACAATTAGTGCCGAAAAAGCCGTCCTAGACTACCGAAACAATTGGCAATTAATCCTGATCCCAGATGCGAGTGCGGAGCGCGCCCAGCGCCACCGCCCACCTTCGCACCGTCGCAGTTATCGTTTTGTATTTGCTCTCGCAATTAATTTCACTCCATGGGATCGCACCATAAGCACAACGAACGCATCGCACGCATCAGCCGATTGCTGTGGAGGCCTTTTGTTATTTCAGGTTTCAGACTAGCAGACTGGTAGACGAGCCGATTGCCTTGGCAACGAAATTTTCCACTCGACTATGTCACCATCATTGTCGTCGACATCGTGGTCGTCGTCCCCAGGAGCCGACGCATGGTCTGATGGGCGCCGAGGATAGAGGCAGGAAACAGTTGCAGTGTGGGTAATCGAATACGTCATCTCCTATATCCCTGGTATCATCTGCCGAAGTCAGTCTGAAGGCGTTTCAAGAATTCCTCACACTTGGGGCCCTTCAAGTTCACGGCTGATGAACACTTTCAGTGGTGTCCGCCTAAGCCACGGCGGTAGGGGACACAGTGCCTCCTTCCCATGTCACGACAGCATCCTTCACGTTTTGGCTTCGGATGCGGATGAGCCCTTTAATTTTGCATATCCCTTTGTGACAGCCCTGCCGGCAACAGCCAGACGGGGGCACATTCAAAAAGGATTAAGCGTGGAATGCTTGCTCGTAAGTTTACAATTTCAATGAGATTACGGCGGTGGCGTCGGCGACAGGCCAAGCGCAGTATTCAACACTTTCTCGCCTCTGATGTTCTGGCCCCTGGGTGTACGGGGGGTTGATAGTGTTGAATTTCGTCTGCATCCTTGAATCCTTTGGAAACAAAAATCACCGACGATGGACGGGAATAAATGGCCGGCCAAGCAGTCGGGGGCTGAGCTGATAATGAGAAATCCTTGACAACCGTTTGAATGCGAATGCCTTGGACCTTTCTTATCTTCTGGAATGGGACAGCATTTGATCCTTTTTGTGATTTATTTGACAAGATGAAAGGGATCAAAAGCTGTCGCCTCACATCAATGAACGTGATTGGCGGCGCCACGTAAGACTCCGGTCAAATGGGATCCCCACGGATGGGGTGGGGCGAAGGACAAAATTTGAAAATTAATTTTCTTTCATTAAGTAGTTAACGGTGGCAACCATTAGGATTTTAGTTTCTCCAAGGGAACGGGTGAGGATGAGGGGAATGTCACGTTTCCTTGGGGAAGGAATTTGATTAGTGGAAGGGTGGAGTGGAGTGCTGACACGTTGATTGTGACGATATGACTCCAGAATTTTAAATTATCTCCAACGGATGGATGACGACGCACAGCATTGTCGGTAGTCATCTTAATGAAAAGGGGTTGATATCCGGTCCTAATGTTGCGGTTGGGGATGCTGGGAATTCAACGGATTGTCAATTAAACTATTTGGCGCGTTTTGGATGGCGACATACCACACCAGTTGGGGATGTAGGGGAGGTGGGTGTGTAGTTGGGGATGAGTGAGAATATCTGTCGTTCTCCCTCCGTGTTTTGTATTCGATGACTCTACTGCACACACAAGGACTTTCGTGCAGCGCCCCGAATGTGATTGGTCTCAACCGTTAATAAACCCACCATCACAGCTGAGTGTCCCAGTCAAAACTCAATTCGCCATCCCTGGCCGTAGGCACCATGCAGTTGTTCGCAGATCGGGTGTTTAATCAAAGCAACGCTCAAAGGGCGAAAAATTATGACAATTCGCAAGTTACCCGAATTGGGCCACCGGCCACCTGGTAATAGGTCCTTGATGAATTTTTCATATTTTCTGCTCCCATCTGAATCGGAATGGTCAACAGTATCCAGAATATTCAAACATCCTGCACCGCCAGGTGTCCACTTGATGGAATGCGATTTCACTCCCCCTCGAAGCATACCCCAACGCCACCCGTTGGTATAACAAAATTTTTCAAAACTCACTGACGTGGCAAATAGTGAATAATTTTTCACAGATTGCACCTTGTTCGGGCGCCAACTGAATCGTGAAAATTATTGTTAAAAAATGCATCGCGAAAAAAATCCAACACGCTCTGTGTGTTTCGTTTGTAAATCCATTGAAGTGCAGAGGGCACACGCGAAAGTGGCGTGACGGGTGTTAGGGTTTGTAATGAGGGGCTGTGTGTGCGCACGTTGTCTTGTTTTGTATTACATGGGTGTTCAGTGATTGTGAAAAATTGTGATTTTCTGATTCTGTTTTTGTTTTTTTTTTTTGTGTTTTTGAAGCCAGGCAGGCAGGCGGGCAGCGTGTAAATCTTTAATTGACCACAATTGGATTTTTGTTTAAATTATTGTTCAAAACTGTTCTCGTTGATTCATTGCATGTGTAAGCTGGGGCTGGTGGTGATGGTTTAATTGTTTAACACGGCGATGAGCTGAACCAGTGAGCAGCGAATGCCACTGACAAATATGTGGTTTGGAGCGGTCATCTGTTTTTTTTTGTCTTTCCTGTCAAAAAGGACATTTAAAGCGAAACACACTTAACAGGCTTAATGCCGAAAAGCTGCTCGAACTGAGCAAATTATCTTCCTCTTCTTTTATTCCTCTAGACACATAGATCACGCAACTTGCGTTCCACACCCACCACCCCTTCCCTACAGTCAAACAACGACCACAGCCATTCACAAATCGTGTCTGTCATGTTCTCGCCTCTCAAACTTTCCCGCACAAACAACACATAATCACCTCCGCCCACCCACCCCACTCCCAGACAATTCGCCAGACACCTTAAATCCCTTCAATTAAAACAGAACCGACCGGCGAAAAGAATTCCAACTTTAACTCATCCTGGAATCACCTCGATTCGATGGTGAGCATTGTTGTTCAACCACCAGTCAGCGCATTTCAGTCAGGTACGCTCTCCACCTTGAGGGCGGCGAGGAGGGGTCTGGCACAAGACGGAACCCAGAACCAGACCAGAGCACGAATGCCAAGAAAAGGGATTTTTGACTTAATTACAACAAATTGGATTAGCCAATAAAATTACGAGAATGGAATAGTTTTCAGAGTTTCTCCCATTTACAAGATAAACATTCGACTACCCAGTCCACCCGATGGCACACGGGACAGGATGTGAATTGAAAAGAAAATCACCGCCACCGCCAGTGGAACCACAGCTATCATCGCAGCTACCTGCATAGTGCGGCGGACGACGATGGAATGGAGAGCACATTCGTGAAACTAGCAAGCGCATGATGAATGTCGACCCTTGCCGCCAAACTTCCGCCCCCTCCGGCAAAAGGGCGGACATACCAAATGGCAGCCAACGGAGAGAGTGTCTGACTTAATGGGAAATGTAAAGTCCAAAAAGACGCCGAAGACACCGACTTCGACTTAGACTTCGACTCGACGACGATGACGACGACGTCAAGAGCAAGGACGATGATGATGATGACGGTGACTGGAGCTGCTGGAGCTGGGAAAGTCGATTGCGCTGGCAATGGTGCTG
The DNA here is from genome assembly GCA_955652365.1 of Eristalinus aeneus. Lineage (NCBI taxonomy): Eukaryota > Metazoa > Arthropoda > Insecta > Diptera > Syrphidae > Eristalinus > Eristalinus aeneus. The sequence continues at coordinate 96,397,137 of OY019131.1, forward strand.
TCAGTGAACAAACAGCAAAAAGAAAAAAACTTTTCCCTTTTCGGTTTTCCTTTTGTTTTCCGCAAAAGAAAATCAATTGAATTGTCCTTTGGACAAGAGAATAACAAGAAAGGATACGTTCGTGTATTTGCACGCCTGTCGACAGTCTGAATGCATCCAGACTCCAGCCACCCCAACGGTTCCCCGCCAGCACACACAGACCACCACGCGGTGGCTACACATGTTTCCGAAGGAATTAAAGAGGAAGTCGAAGAAATGAAAGGATATCTTGAGGATTTTCTCTGTTCTCTGGTCTTGTGTTCTTCGTGTCTTTTGTTGGGCAGCTTGATGGATGCGCATTGTTGGTGGGAATAAATCCTTGGCTCTGGAGGCCAGGAGTTGGCAAGATGAAGTCTGGTGTTGGTTTAATCAGAGATTCTTAAACAGTTTTAATAGATTTCATTGTGTCGGAGGAACAGACAGATTTAGTGTTTTGTTTCTGCGTTCCAATGGGTGTGCGAGAATTGTGACTGGATTCGATAAGTGAATTCCTCTAAGTTTCATTTGAAAGCAGTTGCGTCTGTGCATGGTTTGATCTTTTGCAAGAAATTTCGTTTGGACGCCAAACAATGGATCTGTCGCTTTCGGCTACAGTAGGTACGTGTTTATGAGAGGCAAGTTGTGGTCCTCTAAATTATTGTGGATTTACGTGGTATGGAAGCTAGCCTCATGCACGCCTAACATTGGGCTGCTGCCTGACCCCTTGCTTAAGGCTAAGAGAGAGAGAGAGACATCACTACTCGTCCGTAAAGGACAACTTAAAGACCTTTACGTCGAAATATGTCTGGGCAGTCCTGAAAAAAAGTCTACCGACTCTATTCCACTGTCTGGAGTAGTCAGGTGCAGATGTTGCCCACTCTGTTTGTGAAATCGCTCACCGCGAGGAGATGCTTGTTAACAAGCATTCGTCCCTGGCACAAGTCTTAAGCCTCCTCCAACCACGAAGAAAAGCAGGAAAATTCATTTTGTGTTGTCAAGTTGATGGCGTTTTCACAACGACTAAAAGATCCTCTCTGCCGTATTGTGTGAGCGTCTGGAACCCTTTGTCCACAATCTGATAGGAGCCTATCAGTGTGGTATCAGGCCAGGGATGTCCACCATAGACCTGATCTTCACATTACGGCAGATCCTGGAAAAGACCCAAGCAGTACAGATCGACAGTTACCACCTATTTGTTGATTTTGAGGTCGCATATGGCACTGCGCATAGGGACAAGCTATACAGTGCCATGTCCAGTTTTGGCATTTCTACCAAACTCGTCAGATTGTGCAGGAGGACGATGGAGACCTCTCGCTGCTCCGTCAAGGTCGGTAACGAACTCACCGAGACCTTCAATGTCAAAAAAGGTCTTAGACAAGGCGACGCACTGTCATGTGACTTCTTTAACATCATCCTCGAGAAGATCGCGCGTAACTCAAAAGTCAACTCCAGAGGCACGACCTTCCAAAAGTCAGCTCAACTGCTGGCTAACGTGAACGACTTTGACATGACTGGACGCGAACACAGCGAGCCGTCAATGAGGCGTATGCCGGTACTGAAGCGGAAGAGGCTAAAATGGCTCTCAGGGTTGATAAGGGCAAAACGAAGTACATGCTGTCATCAAGGAAAGACACACAACATCGACGTCTCGGATATAGCGTCACACTAGGCAGCTGAAACGGACTTCGTCTACCTCAGCTCCGCGGTAAACAGGGACAACAACATCAGTACCGAAATCAAACGCCGAACCACTCCTGCCAATCGCTGTTTCTTTGGGCTCAAGAGGTAATTGAGTAATAAAACTCTCTCTCGAAGGATAAGGCTCGCTTTATATAACAGCTTGATCATTCCAGTTCTATTCTATAGTGGGGAAACATGGACGTTACCAAAGGCGGATGAGGAAGCCCTTAGTCTTTTCGAGAGAAAAGATTTGCGTGCGATTTTTGGTCCTGTTTGCGTTGATGGCATCTGGAGAAGAAGTATCAACAACGAACTCTATGGACTGTACAGCGATATGCGGTTGGTCAAGCGTCTACGGATACAACGCTTAAGATGGCTAGGCCATGTAGACCACTGCTTCGGTCCGAAAAGTCTTTGAATCAGAGCCATTGGGACAACGCAGCAGTGGAAGAAGAGGGTGATGAAGAATGAGGCAGATTGGTTGAGTCCGGGTCAATCTCGACACCTCGTGTCTGTTGGAGTAAGGCTGAGTTGCCTGAGCTAAACGACACTCGAACCAACACTCGGCTAACCAAGTTCATGTGAAAGTGACTGCCAATTGCCTCCACATGACGAAAGTGGCTCTTTCATGGGCCACCTTCACGAAAAGACTTTGAATGCATGGAGTGAAATTTAGCTTCAAAGCTGTCGGGGTGAATTTTTTTTTGATGAGCCGACAGCGCAAAGCTGCTCAAAATGTAGGTTATTAGTTGGAATTGCTCTTCCTGTAAACTACTGCGATTAAGCTTTTCAATGAGTTGACATACCAGGTACATCCGTATGAAGTGAGCGTCAAGATACAAATGTCTCGATAGAGAACATTTGTTGTGAACTAGCCCTTATTTTTCTGTTTTGTTTGTTTGCTATGACATCTGTGAAAACTATTTAGTATACATAAAGTCATTGAACAGACAACATCATATTTTTTCATCGTGTTAAAAATGTCGAATTTTATACCAGAAAGTGATGATTTGCGAAAAGCATTCATTTTTTGTTTTCATTTGAAGAAAAGTGCTGCAGAGTCGCATCGAATGCTTGTCGAGGCATATGGTGATCATGCTCTATCAGAAGCAACATGCAAAAGATGGTTTCAACGGTTCAGAAATAATGATTTTGATGTGAGGAATGAAGAACGTGGAAGACCACCAACAAAGCTTAAAGACGCCGAATTGCAAACGATATTGGATGAAGGTGACACTTTGAGTCAAAAGCAAATGGCAGCAATGTTAAATGTTGCACAACAAACAACTTCTGACCGTTTAAAAGCTATGCGAAAGATCCAAAACTGTGGCAAATGGGTGCGACATGAATTGAATGAAAAACAGATGGAAAACTGAAAAAGCACTTGTGAAATGTTGCTTCAAAGACACGGAAGAAAATCGATCTTGCATCGGATTGTTACTGGTAGAAAAATGGATTTATTTTAAGAATCCTAAACGGGGGGCATGGGCCTGTGCACGCGAGGTAACGTCGTTGATTGCAATTGATCAACATGGCGAGCTATCCTCGTTAGTGCACAGGTCAACTTGACATACAGCCTCCAAGCTGCGCCCTCTGGATAGCCATCGCAACACCCGTTGTATGGTGAACCAATGTATGCAGCGGGCCCCTCTGCCCGAGGGTTTAAATAATGGGCCTGGCCTACCAGTCTGTGGGTTGTGCGGGAGGGTAACTTCCTCATCACGTAAAACATCATTATTTCAGAGACAAAAACATGCCTCGGATAATGAAGGATCACCCGTTGACGACTCCAGCGAGCGTTTAAAGGACATTGATTTTCGGTTTTGCACGTGGAATGTGAGGTCCCTTAACAGGCCACGTGCAGCCGAACAACTTGCGGAGGCCCTTGACTGCTATAAGGCAGACGTAACCGCCATCCAGGAAGTGCGATGGGATGGGCCTGGCATAAAAACGATGAAGAACTGCGGTATCTATTACAGCAATTGCTATAGAGAGAGAGAAGGCAGCGCTTACTCGGATGCGGATTTGTTGTTCGAGGCAGACTTAGGCAAAAAGTCTTGAGCTACGACCCCGTCAGCGAACGCTTCATGACGATCCGCATTAAGGCTAAATTCGGGAACATCAGCCTAATTTGCGCTCACGCCCCGACAGAGAAGAAGGATGACTTCTATGACCTCCTAGAAAGAACATACGATCGATGCCCCAGCTACGACACCAAGATCGTTCTAGGAGATTTTCAAAAATAAAACAATTTATGGGAAAAAGGCAATGTTCTCAGAGGAATGTGAAAAGCGAACCGGCACGACAACAACAGACGAAAACTATTATGCACCGAGACAAATAGTGATGGCCAGCACAAAATTTTTCTCTTGTCACTCAATTTCTAACAACAACTTAGACAGTTGTTGGGCTCTGTCTGCATCAAATCAGATTCGTTCCAGATAATCATCACTGAAAAGTGAGTCGCAGGCAACTTGGAGTGCGCAACTGGAGGCAGCCGGCGAAAGATCGTGCTGGTTGGAGAGGAATGTTGGTGGAGGCCCAGGTTCACCCCGGACTGTGGCGCCACCAAAAGAAGAAGGTGAAGGAGAAGGAGAAGGAGAAGGGGAAAGTTAAGGAGAAGCGCTGTCACTTACAATTGCATCTGTCATTTGAAATGCCACAGTACTAGTGGATACCATATATTCCATTTACGATGACCGAACGCCGTCAAAACCGGAAAAACTTGCTCCAAAATGGGTGATTTGAAAATAGCCACTTTTCGCGCGCCACCCCATGGCTATGATCTTCGTAGTCGACCGACTAAGTGAAAACTGGGAAACATCCTGAAGACGTTTTAATGGAACAAGACCCTTTCTTAATGCTGTAGGGCCTGTGTATAGTCGTCACTCTGTTGTATGTGCAGGTGTTGCTTCCGATCAGAATTTATCAATTTCCCGGCGGTCTCTGGATTTCTGTGCGCATCTTTATAAAATACGAACGCTGACCATTCAATACGGGGTGGATTGGCTCCTTGAGCCTTGAGCACAAATGCCACTCGGTGCGTAAGTAAAGAACCAAAAGTCGCAAGAGGTGCCATTGTCTTCAAAAAAATTGGCTGTTTAAAGGTGTTGACCCGTATTTCTTTGAAGATGCCCATTTACTGATGCCTAAAGTCATTTTAGAGGGATAAAGCTGAATAAAACTTAACGAATGAAGGTACTCTGACGATATACGTTTCCTACAAAGGTGGCTACAAGACACACAACTTAACCGATGATGGATTTTCGTTTTAACACTTGATCTTTTTCTTTCACCTGGAAAAGTAAAAATGGAACCCTGTACGATGATAGTGTTGGGCCGCCCACAATAGCAACAGTTTGAATTTCTACTGCACAGAAACATAAACCAAACAGCAGCCTTTCATGTACTCTCACCCGATTCCTACAACGACTGCGGCACTAAAGTGAACTCGGGCTATGAACGTATTTCCTTACCTCTTGCACGAACCAATAAAAAGATGGTGTGTGTACTCGAAAATGTCTGTGCTACAGCGAACAGAGTAGTGTGGTGAATTAAATATTCATTTGTGAGAAAGAAAAAAAAACATTCCCATACCGGGAATCGAACCCGGGCCTTCTGGGTGAAAGCCAGATATCCTAGCCACTAGACCATATGGGATGGCGAATGTTTTATGCTTAACCGTGTTGTTGAGGCAGTCAACATTTATTGTTTGTTTACACTTAAACAGCAAATCAGTCTCTAATTCGGACATTGGCTGTTGGCACAGATGATGCCATTTGGATGTCAGTGTGTAACAGATCACTCAATAAGCCCCGGAATATATAGGGGGAGCCACTAACAAAAAGATTGGTATTAAATTATTAATTTTTGTTACTGGCGCCCCCTATATGTCCCGAGACTTATTGAGTGATCTCTTTCTCCTCTTTCATAATATGTGCCAGCACTCAACGCTGCTTCGCGTAAATTGCTAACTGTTCCCGCTCCAGTCACATGCTTGTGCAACCCGGACAAAAGTCTCTTCCACCGTGCCCTACAAATGAACTGCCTGACTAGCAAGTTGCTCTCATTCACCGACTTCAGCGCCGGTCGCAGCTGTGAAAATAACAAGCATCACCTTCCTGACGAGCCAAACAGACACTCCCGGGCGACACGTCCGCCACTGCTGACGATAATGATTCGATTCCTTGTGTGCACCATTCGCAGGCCCGCTCATCAAAATGCTGTGCCTCATCATATTTGATCTTTGCTTTGTCTGATTGATTGCTGACTGCTGTCTGAAGATCTAGAAATGACGCTGTTGTTACCATTGTTGCCTCCTATTTGGGATTCAGGTATTCCAGCCTCCCCGTCTTTGCTGAGTGTGGCCTCGATTGGCGATTGCGCGGCTGATGCAGGAGCTGCGCTAATTGCTGGGTTTGTGATGCAATTTTATAAGCGATTCACAGAATGCTGCGCGAGTGCGCTGCGCTCAGGAAAACTAGTTCTGTGGGGTAGGTGTGGCCATAAGTGCATGGTAGACGATGTTTTTGAAGAGGCGAGAGGGGGATCTAGCTGAAGATCGCTTGATGATCGATTTGTGGAATGAAATCAATAGAGAGTGGTAACTGTTTTCTTTAAATTGGAACAAGAACAAGTGGTAGTAGAAAACGGATATAGGGGAGTTTTTTTGCTTCTTTAATGCGTTTAGGTTGGTAGAATCAACTACACGGGGTACTGGAGTTTTCAATTCGGAGTGGAATTTGAAGGGGATTGGGGATTTGGTTTGGGCCTTAGATCGGCTTGAAAATATGATTCCGACCTCACGTAAACTAGTCTCTATTTCCAAAGGTTAAATGGTCCAGGTCAGCTATGCCTACTTCAATCGTTCACAGTGCAATGCGTCTGATCGTTTAGCTCAAACTTTTATCCATTCCCGACCACTGAATGCGTGTACTGGAAGTTGTGTCTTTCTTGAATTTTCTTAGTGGGCTGCTTAGCCTTAGGATTGTTTTATAGGCACACTGTTCCAGACCTACGGTCTTAAACTGCTATTATCTGTTTGTTCTTTAGTTCGCCAGTTGTCCAGAAAATTAACAAATCAGGCTCCCAAGCCTCCAATAAGTTTATAAAACACTGCTGACGGCAAACTGCGAGCATAAACTGGCCTCCGGCATGACTAAAGGACAGTCACACCTCATGTGGAGTCGCGAACTCTTTCTTCACAGCACTCATAACGGTAAGAAATTGCTTTAAGGCACCTTTCTTGTTGTAATTTTAAGACCTATGTGTCAATTTAAGGCAAATTCATGCATTTAAGTCTTCGACATTGAAAGTCTAAGGCGCGCACTGAATTTAAACAGAAAGCCATAAGTCGGGTCTTGAAAGGCTCTCCTTGTGGCATTGTAGGTCTATTTCCTACTTCTACATCCACATCTTTTAGTTACAAAGCAGTCAAGTTTAAGAAAAACTCAATTTACACTCGACGCACGCTGGGCCCCTTATAAACCTTGTATCAAGACCCGTCTTATAAGAGGCACCAGAAGTTACAAGAGACACTCTTGAGGGTACTTTTAAAGCATTAAAATCCCAAATTAATTTTTTTAAGACACCAAATAATGGTCCGATATCGTTTAAACTTCACCCAAACTCCTGCTAAAACAAGCGTGGCTTAAAAATACATTTCCTAACGAAAGTTTGTTTGTTCGCTTGTTTGAGCTTCATGCGCGATATTAAACTCTTGTCAAGGGAAACTGAGTCTAAGATATTGCTTCAGTAAAGATGTGCTACTTATCAAAGTCTGAAAGAGGGGGTGATCTCTGCTTGACACATCAAACCCAAACACATCTCCTTTTTTCATTTCCAATATTAATCTGTTCCAGTATTCTCTAAGTCTGAACTTTCCGGGGTGCAAACATCGACTCGGATCATACCCTTGTTGTAGCCAAGGTAAGAACCCGGATATCGAGAGACCAGCGGAGTCGAAACAAGCCAATACGGTTTGACGTCGGTAGGCTACAATCGCAACTGATCGCTGGGATCAGGGAGCGAGTCTCACTGAAACTCGCTCAGCGTTCAACGCTGCCTGCACTAACCATAGAAGAGCCAAAGAAGCTGCCACTAATGTGCTGATTTTCACGTTACCACCCAGAAGGAACCCACGGTTTGACGACGAGTGCAGGCAAGCACATGCAGCCAAACAAGACGCTTAAACGGCAACGCTGTATCGAACGACGAGTGCTGTTCGTGAGCTCTACAAACAGAGAAGAAAGGGGAGCACCGGCTTCTCAGAAGGAAAATCAAGGTGCATGAGAATTCTGTCCCTCCGACTTAGACGATGTGAAGATAGGAATATCCAAGCTGAAGGCGAACAAAGCTGCGGGAGCGGACGGACTGTCCGCACAACTACTTAAAGCAGCTGGAGATAACCTGGTTGGGCGCATGCACCAGCTCATCTGTAAGATATGGTCGGAGGAAAGCATGCCCGATAAGTGTAATCTCAGCGTCGTTTGCTCGGTTCAGAAAAAAGGAGACCCCTTTGACTGCGCCAACTACCGAGAGATTAGTCTCCTCAGCATCGCATACAATATCCTCTCTGCCGTATTGTGTGAGCTTCTGAAACCGTTTGTCCATGACCTGATAGGTCCCTATCAGAGTGGTTTCAAACCAGGGAAGTCCACAATAGACCCGATCTTGGCTTTACGGCAGATCCTGGAAAAGACAGAAAGGTTTCAGATCAAAACTCACCACCTATTGGTGGATTTTAAGACCGCATATGACAGTGTGCATATAGACAAGCTATACAGTGCCATGTCCAGTTTTGGCATTTCTACCAAACTCTTCAGATTGTGTAGGAGGACGATGGAGACCTCTCGCTGCTCCGTCAAGGTCGGTAACGAACTCACCGAGACCTTCAATGTCAAAAAAGGTCTTAGACAAGGCGACGCACTGTCATGCGACTTCTTTAACATCATCCTCGAGAAGATCGCGCGTAACTCAAAAGTCAACTCCAGAGGCACGATCTTCCAGAAGTCAGCTCAACTCCTGGCTAACGTGAACGACTTTGACATGACTGGACGCGAACACAGCGAGCCGTCAATGAGGCGTTTGCTGTCATGAAGCGGAAACGGCGAAAATGGGTCTGGCGGTAAATGAGTGCAAAATTAAGTACATGCTGTCATCAAGAAAGGACACACAACATCGACGTCTCAAATATAGCGTCACACTAGGTAGCAGAAACTTCGAGGTAGTCAAGGACTTCGTCTACCTCGCTGATGACATTGACGCCAATAAGGATGCGATTGAAGCGGAAGAGGCTAAGATGGGTTTGGCGGTTAATATGGATAAAACGATGCATATGCCGTCGTCATGGAGGACACACAATACCTCGAAATAGGAACAACAACATCAGTACCGAAATCAAATACAGAATCACTCTTGCCAATCGCTTTTTCTTTGTGCTCAAGAGGCAAATTATATAACAGCTTGATCATCCCAGTCCTACTCTAATTCACGGAAACATAAACGTTACCAAAGGCGGATAAAGAAGAATAATAATTTTTGGCGCTACAGTCCAAAGGGGGACCAGGGACTAGCTTGCTCATCAACTACTCGTGTTGTGCGCGCTACTGTTCTCTCACGAGTAGAAGGGACCTACAGTTTTTTTGCCGACTCTGAACGGCGAGATTTGAGAAGCTTTCTTAGACAGTTATTACTCTTTGAGTGCTGTCAGCAGCTCGAAAGAGGTGATGCCGTGAAAAATTCGAAAAATTGGTGTTGAGCTGGGAGTCGAACCTAGACCCACTACGCCACGCGGATCAAGAAGCCCTTAGTCTTATTGAGAGAAAAGTTTTGCGTGCGACTTTTGGTTCTGTTTGCGTTGATGGCGTCTGGAGGAGAGGATTTAACGACGAACTCTATTGGCTGTTCAGCGACATGCGGCTGGTCAAGCGTGTTCGGATACAACGCTTAAGATGGCTAGGCCATGTAGAGCGTATGGACACCACTGCTTCGGACAGAAAAGTCTTCGAATCCGAGCCATTGGGACAACGCAACAGAGGACGACCTACACTAAGGTGGCACATACAAGTGGAGAAGGACCCCAACGAAATTGGAGGCAACTGGAGGCAGCTAGGAAAAGACCGTGCTGGCTGGAAAAGGATGTTGGTTGAGGCTTAGGTCCAAGAAGAAGAAGTAGAAGAACATTAATCTGTCACAAACAAAATATCTGAATTGTAAAGCATAAGAAAGTCTTTTGGCTCACGTTGCATTTAGAGACAAGCTTTAAAGGTCTGGTTTCCTGAGTAAATTTTCTGAACTTTTGGACAATGACGGGGATGATGGATAACAGGAGGAATAGAAGATCAAGCAACAAGTTCAAAACTTAGTAGTTTGAGTCTTAAAGGTAAGTCTAAGCTTTTGTTTTCTTTTTCTTAAGCACGAAATTAAAATGTTCTTTAATGTGGTTCTCTTTCTAAGACCTTGGCTGAGGCCTTAGTGTTATTCAGATCCCTATGCTGACCCCCGTCAAGACCATCGATTGGGAGTTCTCTATTATATTCATTCCTCGATTAGGAATACATAAGACTCCTAACCTTCTGTGCCGAAGTATCCAACTGAATGCTCTTTCATTTCAGAATGAAAATTTTTTCTAACTTCTGTGCCTGCCATCTCATCCTCTTCGGTCTCTTACAAGCAGGATTCTGGCCTCCTAAAGGGACCAGTTTATGGAAACTGGTATCCTCTCAAAATTGATGTCAAATTGCTTTACCTACCGTCCCACATCCACAGACACTCGTCGCGCAGCCTTTCTAATCTCGGTCGTCTTTGCTCTGCCCTCACGAATGCATGCAAATTCGCAATCCCCTCGGGGAACGTCCGTAAACATCTCCCAAGCGCGTCTGCGCTAAATTAAATTATCGCCCAATCCAGAAAAAAGTCCGATCACCCATCAGCTCAACTCATCTATATGCAAATTTAGATCGCAAAACTTCCGCCCAATCCGCTCGCGACGCACTCGTCTCCGCCTTCTGAGAGGAGACCACTGATCGGCGTGTAAACCTGTCCGCGATCTTAATCGCCACACAAGATCCTAAATCAGGTCAACGCATCGCAGCAGCCCCTGCCGAGAGCCATGCGGACACGCGAACGTGTCATTACCATCCAATAGAGGGAAATCAAGTCACATACAGATGCAGATCCATCTTCGGCCGATCGTGAGTCAACTGGACTGACCCAGAGTGAAGTTTGTTTGCCACCAAGAACAGAGTCGTTTCCTCCGGCAATTACCTCGCCGAAATCAATCGATCGGCGGACGATCATGTCTTCACTTCCGTGCGGCGTGCCGCATCAGCAGCTGATCCCCCAGCCAGCGCCGAGCAAATAAGCCACGATCACCGCGAAACCCAGCAGCAGCAGCAGCTACAGTCGGCCGCGGCAAATGTGTTCAGTCTTCGACGAAGGCTTCAGCGAACCAGACGTGCATTGTGTCCGCCAGCCCCAGCTGCTCCCTATTCGAACGAGTTCGCCGCGTTGCGTGTCCCGTGTTACCGCGCTGCCGTGCCCGATCTGAAAAGACTGTTTGTTTGCTTTGTTGTTTTGTTTGGCTCCGCGGCCATTGTCTAAGTGTAACAAATTAAACTGTGTATCGGCTAATTTGCATCGGAAGACTCACTCACTGTGCCCTGTTCGCGTGTGCTCGCGTGTGTGTGTATGTGGTTTGGCGGAAAAGAAATCTGTGTTAGCCGTTGTTGCTGACGTCTTACTGTTTTGCCGTTTTTCTGGCTAAGTGCGCGCCGATCAATTACGTCCAACTACTGTCTGGCGTGCTTCCCATTGATTTGCGGTCGAGCAGGCTGTCGAGGCGTGCAGCCTAGGGTGTCTGCCGACGAAGGACCCGTCTTCGACGCCTTGTCCGCACAAACAGGTAGGTTTCCTTGTCAGTGTGCTGTGAAATCTCCGGTGCATGCATGCATTTGCATACCACGACGGCAAATCAATTCCGACATTCCGGCCAAACTTTCTTTTGGCAAGAGAGCTCCAGTTCCAGCTGGCCCGGGCTTATGCAAATGAGCCTGTGATTGGTGAAAATGCTGCCGATTGTTTATCGCATACCTTTGTGGAGCGAACGACAGCCGCATCAGGTGGGATTGGCTGGCTCACGGTTGTTATCTGAACTGCGCTCCGCTTCCGCGTGCCGTCCCGCCAACGGTCTATGTTTCCATGGGTTTTTTCCAAGACACTTATTGGTTGCGTAATGATGAGCTTATTGAGCGAGAGAATGGGGGATTTGGATTATTGTTCGGCTGCCCATCGCGTTCGGTGCTTGTTGCCGCGGGCTGTGCGGAGCCGGTGAGCAGTGAAGGTGAAAAGATAAATTTTCCGAATTCGTGAAAATCGATTTCATTACTTGAGAGAGATTCATGTGAGAGTGGAGAGCGGCCTAAGTGTGGAGGGGACTTGATGTGGGACTTGAATTTCGAGGAAGAGGGAAGAGCTTTCTCACCGGAGTGGCTAGATTTGACTACAGTTTAGTGAGTTAACAGTTCCGCCTAATTGAAAGTCTTGCCGAACTGGAACTTCAGACATCTACTTCCCAGTTCGATGTGCGAGTCTGAGTGAGACGCAAGTCGTTGATCCTTCACATCGCCTCCTGTTTCGAAGATTTTCGTGCCTTGTTTCAGAGACAAAGGATTGTTCCCTCTTAAGGCCAGAGGCCCTATTTTAGTGAATCAAAAATTTTTTCTGGATTTGACCATGGTACGGTCGAAAACTGCTTTTATTTCTGTCTTGGGCACTAGTTAAGTCCAAGTCTGAGTGAGACGCAAGTCGTTGATGCTACACATCGCCTCCGGTTTCGAAGATTTACGTGCCTTGTCTCGGAGATGTCTCATAATCAGAGGATCGTTCCCTCTTAAGGCAAGAGGCCCTACTTTAGTTAATCAAAACATTTAGCTGGGTTTGACTTTGGCACAATCGAAAACCGCCTTTATTTCTGTCCTTGGCATAAGTTAAGTCGATTGTGCGTGCGATTGTCTTCTACATTCAGATTGACACAACGTTCCTCCAAAGATCATTTATCACTCATCTTTCGTCATTCGTCGCCTGTACTATCCCCGGACTATAACTGCCACACGGTCACAGCTTCGGACGTAACGATAAAATATCCACGGTCCCAAGTTGGTCATCACAATTTGGCTTGCAGACTTTTGGCCCTTGAGTCGCTTACTGCATGCTATGCTCCGCTTCATTTCTTCGTATTTTTGTTGAGTCCTGCAAGGAGAGTTCCCGTGCGACTGTCTTCCATTCTTCACCTTGGTGAGCCTACTCACTTTCATCTGAATGTCGTCTTCATTTTCCACCGCTTTGTTGTCCCCGCCTTGTTCTGGATCTCAAATGGAACACTGATTCAATTCTGCGAACTTCTACTTAAGTCAAACGTGCGAAGATTCCATTATTTCATCTTAAAAGCAATGAAACACCGCATCAGACATTGCATTCCTCGCCGAACACATTATTTTAGGCTGCTGGTTCATTCCATAAGTCTCTGCCTCTTGATCACTATTACAAAGCCCACTAAGTCGCGGACCGCATGACATCAAGCTCTGTCTTGTCTTAAGCTTGCGGGCTAACTTGCCTTTCGGACTAGATGTAGCATTTGATGAAATCGCTTCTTAATGGTCATTTGGCTGCACGACAGTTGCTCGATCGTTTACTCTCCGATCAAAACATGGCATCAGTTTTGGGCGGAATGATCAAACTTGTGTTCTCGACGTGGCCGAAATGGTGCACTTGGCGCCTGACAGCTTCTCATTTTGCAAGAGGCCACAAGGTTCCATTGTTTGAGTCTGCCAGCAGATCTTTGATCAGAGTTTTTAACAAAGACAACGATCGACGGGAAGGACTCGTTGCATAATCATTAACTCCATAGGGGTGCTCATTCTCCTCATCCTCCTCATCCTCCTCATCCCCCTCATCCTCCTCATCCTCCTCATCCTCCTCATCCTCCTCATCCTCTTCATCCTCCTCATCCTCCTCATACTCCTCATCCTCCTCATCCTCCTCATTCTCCTCATTCTCCTCATACTCCTCATCCTCCTCATCCTCCTCATCCTCCTCATCCTCCTCATCCTCCTCATCCTCCTCATCCTCCTCATCCTCCTCATCCTCCTCATCCTCCTCATCCTCCTCATCCTCCTCATCCTCCTCATCCTCCTCATCCTCCTCATCTTCCTCATCCTCCTCATCACAGGTCTACATCAGCCGCAGCCTGACTGTTAGATCATCTCGTTGCACTCTTCTGTGCTGGTCCATGTCGCTTTAATGCTGGCCATCAGTCGTTTATCTCCTTTTCCCAGCCAGTAAGCCCCTAGATGTTCAGTAAGTTCCTTGATGTTAGCATGATCATGGCGGATTATCCTAGGTCATCCTCAGTCAAGACATTAAAAATCTTGAGTTTGGAGGGTAGGTCCAAGAAGCAGACCATCGGGCAGGCTACATCGACATCGCTATCGTCTTCCATGCCTTGCTGACTGTCATTTGAACGCCACATGTGCTCGCTTGCTGCAACTCGCTGTCGAATACATTCTAAGAAAAATTAAATGGGCCACTGACCCTGTCTGCAAGGCTTTACAACAAGCGAAAGTCTATTGTGAATCCTAAGCAACGTCACGCTCACTTTTCACTCCATGGCCAATCGGTAGGATCACCGCGCATGATCGGTACTGAATCAAAGAAATCTCATTCGCCGTCCAGGCCAGTGGCTTAATTTCTTTGTTGTGGTTCAGGTTCGCCATCAAGTGTCATTACTGCAGGTAGGTAAATGAAAGTAGAAGAGGTGGTTTGCTGTTAGCGACAAGCCTCGACGGACTTTTAGTTCGATGTCACGACATGTCGGCCAATTTCTGCTTCGGAACCGATCATTAAGTATTGATGCCCGTACTTTGGAGTGAATCCTTGGAAGAGGGGCATTTGTCTTTATTGCTCAATTCTGCAACACGGCTGTGAACAGCGGGCACACGATGACACATACCGCTTGGAGTTAACTAACTGTCATCATCATGCTCGTCGCGCAAATTTTTTCATAAATCCGAAACTTTTACTGCTCTTCAGGTTGAAACCTGAAGCAAGAGAAATGATCAATTCATCTGGGCCAAAGTCCATCAGCTCCACAACTCCGCCAAAGGTCCTATTCGGCTTAAATTGAATTAAAGACTGCCCAAACTCAGTATTCAATTCAAATTTTGCCAAAAATGCACCTTTTCTATTCAACTCCCACACCCTCTTTAATCAGCAAACCTGTCTAGCCTGTCATTCGTCAATCACACCTCCCCGAGATTCATCACTCTGCTGTCTAGAGCCACTCTCTACCGCATTGAATGGCCGTTTCTTTCGTGACCCCTTGAGTGGACCGCAATGCGGCGGCGGCGCTCAGAGAACCCACGTAACGCGATAAAAACGCGTCAAGTACAGTAGAAGGCACACCACCGCGGGGATGTGTATGCCGCCACTTTCACATGTTTACCGCTGATATCCAAGTCATTGCGGCGAGATAATTAGGAACTGCTATGCAGAATTACTTGAAATTAATTAAGCGGTGTTTGAGAGACGCGCTGGCGCAGCTCGTCTTTTTTTCAGTGTTTTCGGTGAAAGTCTAGAGGTACTGCTGGCACTTTGGCGATGGAGTGGAGAATTTATTTGTTTACATCATCGTGAAGGGGGAGATGATCCAAGTTTTTTGGTGCTTAATGGAAATCTAATGAACTATGGAAAGATCAAGACTCGACCTGGGAGTGGCAAAGTACGAGTAAATGCGGTGTTTCTTGTGAAGGACGGCTGTACAGTTGAAATAATTTCATATTCTCCGCTGTGATTTCTGTAAGACATAATCCGCGCGGCAGAAGCTTCTCATCAGATGACTCTATGCTGAATGTATGTGAATTGTAAGTCGAATAAGGAGGTTTTATCTCGAAGCATCTGTCAGCTGTCTGTTACCGATACCATTGTATTGCAGGAGGAAAGCCCGTCACTCCAACGCGGTCTAAGTTATGGTTTTTCCCAATTCTTAGCAAATGATTCCTTAACGAATATTGATCACCTACCCATTTCTGGATTTGCGTGCTTCTGTATATTTCACCGATCCCAGTTGCTTCCAGTTTTCAGAGTATCGGAATGTTTTCTCAGCCGTACGGAGTTTGTATTAAGGCGGCTTTCCTTCATTAGGGGAAGCTAAGAAATGACACCTTGTGGGCAACATTGTCTTTCAAATTAAATTTCTTACAGAGACGAATGTTAGGCGCCTAATCTCTACCTCACCCTGTCCCTGGTAAACCGACTTTTTTGTACAAAACATGACTCAATAGGGGACCGTGACTGACATATAGGAGGCACCACTATAAAAAATTCCATATTATTTTAAGGAAGTACAAACATTAGTGGCGCCCCCTATAGTCAGTCCCGGTACTTATTGAGTGATGTGTTATTTTCACGGCGTTTAATTAAAGTGTCTACCATAAGTGAGTATTAAAAAAATTGATACGTGCATCGTTCATTGTAAGCTTCACTATGTTCTTGGTAAGTGTTGTATACCTTATGCATACCTCACTGAATGTATAGTTCACCGTCTGTGGAGTTAACCGTCTGTGGAGCTAACCGTCTGTGGAGTTCACCGTCTGTGGAGTTCAACGTCTGTGGAGTCCACCGCTTGTGTAGTTCTCTGTAGGTGTCGTTCACTGCGCTTTCTGTTCACTGAAGGCGTCGTTCACCGACTGCAAATATCACTTTTGACGTCTTTCGGTTATGCGTGGTTGACCGACGTATTCTTCGCATGAATCGGTCCTTCAACGTAGTTATCATTTACTGTTTCCATCGTTCACCTCTTGCATCGTTCATTCTTTGCATCGTTCACTGTTTGCATTGTTAACTGCTTGCATCGTTCACTGTTTGCATCATTCACTATTGGCAAAGTTCACTGGTTGCATCGTTCACTATTGGCATCGTTCAGTGTTGGCATCGTTCACTGTTTCCATAGTTCACTATTTGCATCGTTCACTGTTGGCATCGTTCAGTGTTGGCATCGTTCAGTGTTTGCATCGTTCACTGTTTGCATCGTTCACTGTTTGCATCGTTCACTGTTTGCATTATTAACTGCTTGCATCGTTCAATGTTTGCATCATTCACTGTTGGCAAAGTTCACTGGTTGCATCGTTCACTATTGGCATCGTTCAGTGTTGGCATAGTTCACTGTTTCCATCGTTCTATCTATACTATTTGCATCGTTCACTGTTGGCATCGTTCAGTGTTGGCATCGTTCAGTGTTGGCATCGTTCACTGTTTGCATCGTTCACTGTTTGCATCGTTCACTGTTTGCATTATTAACTGCTTGCATCGTTCACTGTTTGCATCATTCACTATTGGCAAAGTTCACTGGTTGCATCGTTCACTATTGGCATCGTTCAGTGTTGGCATCGTTCACTGTTTCCATCGTTCACTTTTTACATCGTTCACTGTTGGCATCGTTCAGTGTTGGCATCGTTCACTGTTTGCATCGATCACTGTTTTCATCGTTCATTGTTTGCATTGTTCGTTTAACAGAGAAGTGAAGGCCTCACGTTCCTTGAAGGCTTCACGTACTCCTTGAATTTCACATCAATCCGTCGAACCTCAAACATACAATTCGTGTAAGACAGATGTTCAAGGAATTGCTGAAGCAATGGAAACGTTTAAAAGGTTGCAATTGATACCAAACACATTTTACTCCGTGGCATTATTTTACGTCGACTTCAAAGCATTGGACCAACATCCGTGAACTTTCACAGAACGAGTGGTTGAAGCAGAACAGCCCCCGTTAACCACCTTATTCGACAAAGTTAATATCCGCTCCGTAAGCCATCTTATTCGACAAGGTGGATGTTTTGTCGCATCAAACAATTTCACGGAGACCAACCTCTGTTCACAATCAGTACCTGTGTCACTAAATGCATCATTTTCGAGGGACAACTTGTCAATTTCAACGTCGGATAGAGTCAGAGTAATCATTCCAGATCTCTGCCTCACATCCTTCACCTTCACAAGAGTCCTCCTTCAATGCGAGTCTAGAAACTTCAATACGATAGATTTTCCACCTCCCATAAATGAATAAACACCACGATTGAGCAACGCATTCCAATCAACTGCAATTCAAGTTTTCTCCCGTCCCAGTTGCTGATGCTCACGCCATCATCTGTGTCCATTCCCCGGAGCTATCCACACATTAATCCACGCCACGCCACAGAACTCTGATCGTCCTCATGGCCAAGATCTAGGCCACCCCATTTAAGGCATATTACGTGCTTTTCACAGTAAACTTGCTCAACAAGTTGATACATCTTGTCCTAGGCTTATCACCAAACGTCTGCAGCGGCGATGCACTTGTTTCAATTGACCGGCTCTCGTGCGAGCGACACCACGGGTTGTAAATGCCGGCAACATCTCTGTCTGACTTGACACCATGATGATGGCTCTCTGTAATCGATTAGAATGCGATTATCACGATTGATGCGTTTCATCTAGCCGCCGCATGCCACGGAAATGCAAAACCGGTCAAAGCTCCGCCGCATTCATTTCACGCCAATTCGCCGGTTATTTCATGGAAGCCATGGATGCATTTGAAAGTCGTCAAGGCATCGGATCTTGGGCTCTTTCCAATGGATTAACACTCATTCAAAGGTCAATCGATGAGAAATTGAGCGCACGCCGCTCCTCACAGTGAAAGCCTCCGTTCGGCAGCCATTCACCTCCAGCCAGCACGCCCTACCCAATCATTGCAGTACACACTCGTTTCGCAGTCTCTCGTATCATTTCCGCAAATCTAATCGCCTAACTGGCGCAGAACATCCCCACAACCGGTAACCGGCCGCAGCCTCAACCTTTGCATGAAGCGGCCCCATTTCGATCGACATTCACACCTAAAGCGTCGATTACTAATGAAAAGTCGCCTCCCTGCATGTTTCGGGCGCCACCTCTGTATGTTCGCCAAATTCTAGGTTGCCCTGGTTAGCATGAGTGGAAGCCATCCTCTCTCTCCAAACTGGTTGCCCCCCGATTGTGCGCGCAGAGGCGATCATCTGATTTCGATTTCATCGACATGCACCGTCCGCTACTAGCACCAGCACCAGCAGCAGCAGAAGCCGAAGCCGGAGCCTCGTCAGCGACACAGGTGACCACGGCACTGCATCTGTTTGGCTTCAACTGCCTGGGAGTCATTGCGCTCCTCTGGAAATCGATACGGACTCCATACCGACTTCAATTACTCCGATTACATGCCGGCAGATACATGAATAAACCGCTGACGACAACGACGTCGTTTCAGCTGATTTAATTGCCAAAGTCCAAGTCCGATTGTAAAACTTTCTACGGGCCTCCGCAGATCATCAATCAGCGGATCGCCGATCAGTGGTCGATCTAAACTGGTTTTCGGTTGTTTTGCTGCAGATTTTCCATTTGCTTGTGTTCCACGACAGATATGGAGCACACCGCATTCTACCGCAGAGTGGAAATTGTGCATAATTGACGGGTGGAACGGCTGCCAGGCCGGATGGATGTGGAAGTCCTCCGTTGACCTGGCACGAGTGCGGAGGCGTTGCGGCAGCTTGAAGGCCCATTCTCTTGTTTATGACTCTTGCCACCCGCACGTACGTGGCCGCGTTCCGAAAGTGGGGACAGCAATGCGGCTGCATGTGGGACGGAATCATTAGCCTGGATGCTGTCTTATCCCACTTTGATGCGAGCAGCTGAGTAAATTAGTACCGGCTTGAGAGGTTACTCAAAAATTGATTGGACATTAATGCGTAGCGTGTGGCTGTCTAATGAATGTCGACGTCGATTGGAGATGGGACTTGCTTGGAGTGGAAGAGTGGCTCGGGATGTGTGTCTTGTGAGGTTTATGTGAAGACCCAATTTTGGAAGAAGTTTACCATTTCAACGAAAGTGTGGACGACCTCAAAATCAGAATCATCGGCCTCTTGCGTCCTGCCAAGTTGTATTTCGTTCCTTGATTCATGTATGAACTGGGGTAAGAATACTACTGAATCATGGTACTTTATCACATAGCCGCCCGATTTCTGTTTTGGTCTGCTTCCTGTGGCCCTGTCTGTGAGGAATGTCTCGCAACCCCCGGACGTTGATCCAGTAGATTTTGATCGATCAACGTCCCTGTATTTTCTCGTAGGGCTTACAACGCAGCCCTTCCTTTTCTTCCGCCATAAGTCTCGATATTTCCTAAAGCTTCAAGGCTTCAGGGCACAGATAAGACTTTCTGGACTTTTCTTTCTGTGTTTCTCCAGTTGAGGGTTTTGTCTGCCGCAAGGGACAGTGTTTCCTTGACGTCTGCCATCTGCGAAACGACTGCATGCATCACATTTAAAAATGCACAGTAGAGAAGACTGACACTTTAGGGAAGATTGACATTTTAAGGAAGACTGGCAGTTTAGGGAAGACTGACACTTTAAGGAAGACTGACACTTTAGGGAAGACTGACATTTGGGAAGACTGACACTTTAGGGAAGACTGACACTTTAGGAATGGCTGACACTTTAAGGAAGATTGACACTTTAAGGAAGACTGTCACTTTAGGGAAGATTGACTCTTTAGGGAAGATTGTCACTTTAGGGAAGACTGACTCTTTAGAGAAGACTGTCACTTTAAGAAAGACTGATACTTTAGAGAAGACTTTAGGAGGGGCTGACGTCTTAGGGAAAATTTACACTTCATGGAAGATTGACACTTTAAGGAAGACTGTCACTTTAGGGAAGACTGACTCTTTAGAGAAGACTGTCACTTTAAGGAAGACTGACAGTTTAGGAAACACTGAAACTTTAAGGAAGACTGACACTTTAGGAATGGCTGACACTTTAGGGAAAATCGACACTTTAAGGAAGACTGTCACTTTAGGGAAGGCTGGCACTTCAGAGAAGCCTGACACATTACAGAAGACTTCCGATCTTTCCACTCACAACCTTTCACCCTGAATTTAGTTTTAAGTTTTGCTCTGCCATAAACTCTGAACTTTCCACTTGCTACCGCCACTTCTTTGAGCATTTTTTGTGAAGCCTTAGTTACGTCGTTGACTTCAGTCTTGACATTGGCATAGGCTTCAACTTTGGCCCTAATTTCGGCTGCAACTTTGAACAAGACTTCAGTTTTGCTTACAGCATTGGCTCGGCAGTCAATCTTAGCTTAAATTTAAACTTTAGCGCTACCTTAAGTTTTGACGTTGGTTCTGACTTTAATTTAGACTGGCTTGCTTCAGTTCGAAATTTTGCATTTGGCAAAACTGGCCTTTTGGCTCTGGCTTATTCCTCACTTAAACTCAAAGCTTTGGTTCTGGTTTCAGTTTTGTCTGGGCTTGGCTTAAGTCCTGAAAAAATTCCATTTTGAGTTTTAACTTTGTCATAATACTGATTCTGACTCTGGCTTCAATTCTGACCTTGGATTTAGCTTAATATGTAAGCAGTAGCTTTAGCTTTGTGGTGGACATTGGTTTTAACTTAGTTCTGCCCTTTTCTTATAATTGGCGCACACTAAAGGGATTGTTCATACCCTTAAACGACTGGAATTAAGTCACAGCACGGGCTCTGGCGTCAATTCTGGTCTTGGAACGGATTTCGAACCTTAGTTCGGATCTTAGCCTTGGCTATAATGTCTTTCCTTCAGACTTAATTCATGCCACTGATTACAGTTTGGAGTTAAGTACAACGGAAAATGGCCTGGGCCTGTTTCAGTTCCAACGTCGGAACTCCTTACCGTGCATGACTTAAACGCTGACTTCTGGTTCAAGGTTTACATCCGATGTTGGCTTTACCTTAACTTCTGGCTTTAGATCTGGTGTCAGCCCACCTTTGGCTTTAGCTTTAACATTGCCTTTCACTTTAGTTCTGACCCTTTCGCTGTGGCTTGAGCTCTAAGCCTGTCTTCTGTTTTGACTTTAGCTCCAAGTTTGCTTCCCATTTCACCTGCGTTTCCCGAACCCATCTCCATTCTTGGGACTCGCTTCGTGCCTGTAACTTAATCTAATTTTTCTTAAATCTCCAGCTTGACCTGCATTGCTGCTGCAGTGAAACAAGTTGAAGGCATACATTTTTAGAAGACCCCACCTTACATCCCGTGCTTCCTATTACGGTCCGCCAACAAGTCCTACCTCCAATAGGAAAGCTCCCACTCCCTCGTGAGAACATTCTCCATCAGTTCACACGAGCTCCCGCTGACAGCCATCAACTCTGTCAAAGCAAAACGATTACATCAAAACAATTTGCGAGCATGTTTGACAATCTAAAATCGACGAAGCACCATATTAATCACCACGAGACGCCACAACAGCTGCCACCATGCCGCATCGCCGCTGACTCGCCATCGACCGCGCAACAACGGCATGCCTCCGCCAGAGTGCACAGCAAACACGGTACAACAAACCATAAGCCCGCGTTTACATCAGAGCGACCACAAGCGCATCAGAGTCCGCCATGCGAGAAAGTACGAACAACCCAACTGCACTTTTTCCCACTCCACTGGGCAGCGCACCGCATCCACTCACCGGCATCGCAATCGTCGTCGAGAGGCTCATAAACCTTTTAGCTGCCTCACAGCAACGCTGTCCGCCTTCCCCTTCTTCAGTCTCTCTCCCTTGCGCTTCTTGGTCAAGTTTCTGGTGTGCGGCGTGCTTGTTGGACAAGTGATTTCCTATCTGCGGCCTCGTAGAGATGTGAGTCCACATCTCTAAGCGCTAGGCAAAGCGGAATACCTCAGCGCACTCAATTAGCAACTTAACGAGCTAATAAAACCCACCACTGTGGCTGCGGGGAATCGTAGGTTATGACACACTTCCAAGCGAATCGGCAAAATCCGGCGGTTCGGCTGAAAAAAGTGAAATTGCCCGCTCGGATGCGGTCCGCTGTGTGACGTGTGAACTGCCATGGCGCTCTACAGATCACAGGCAGTGACAACGACGACTGCGACGGGATGTCATGTCTCGAATGGAGGAACCGAATTTATTTGAGCCAAGCACGCGAAGACGATCGGACGAGTGATGATTAATTGCACTCCGGTGGGAGCGTTTGTTTTTGTTTCCGGGCGCTGCACTCGCGGAGTAATATTATTCTTGGAGAAGCCGTGTTCTGTAATTAACCGAGATTAAGACCTCGGGGGGGACGGTCTTATTAGTCGCATTCAACTTTCTGCTATATGTAAGGAGACGCTGTGTTGGGCGCCATTGCAGTGAGTCAGACCCGTATTCTGGCTGCCTACTGATTTTTGCTCCGAATTAAAGTTTGGTCCCAACCTTACGTCGTAGGGGAGTCTGGATATTTCATGAGAATGTCTGTTGAACATTGAGCTGTTGATCATGGAGCTTTTGAACAAGGAGGGCACAGACCGCTTTTGGCCATTCCGGAAAGCAACATGAGGAAGTTGGACGCAGTTCCAATTCCTCCAATTTCTCAGATTTGAAAATGGTCCATGTCTCTGCCTTTGATTTCACCTCCAGCTTGCATTCTCGCCATCAGAAACTGGCACAATCCACCACCAACTGCTGGCAACCAGTTCCAGCGCAGCATTCCCTCGTGTCCTCGCCACGATTGATGTATGTAGAACGGAAATAGACAAACGGGCAACTTTCGTTTGCTCAGCGCACACAACTAGCGGGGCAATAATTCGCACTCCACGCTGCCCGACGCACAACGCGATCGTTGGCATCGCAGACATGCAACAGTGTCACTTCATAAAGCTTCAGTGGGTCAAATCAATCTTCGAGATTCCTCTGCTGCTCTGCCGCTTTCAGCACAGTGGGATCGGAGTCGTCATCAGCATCGCCATCGTCGTCATAGTCACCATCATTCTTGTCATCTCCACTGGCCGATAGTTCTTGCAGCACTATGTTTCGTTCTGCGTTCTGTGTTCTTTATTCCTGTCCAATGTCGAGGTCGTTATGCAGCCGGTTTTTGTTGGCGGCGGTGGCAGAACCAACAGCAGCGTTTAGTAGGGTAACGATGGCCTGCAGTCCGCGCCGACACTCCGCACTAGAAGCGAAAGGCTGTCTTCTAAAGGAATTAATTGACCTGATTCTGACTGCGAGCAGGCATTACTCGACTTTCTTTTCGGCTTCAGTCGGCAAACTACTGCCTGCTGGCCCAGCTGCCGCCGTAGAACTGTGTCGCACATTCGATTTGTGTTGCTTCTCTTCTTTTTTCGGTGACGAAGCTTTGGTTCCGACGACACTCTATTAAAATGCAAATTTCTCTTGAGATCGGCTCACTGACCTATCTGAGACCCATTTTGGGGTCTTTTCGTTAGTAGCACGGCACACCGCCACTGATTCGCACGTTTGCGTATCCTCGCCAATCTGCGCTGCGATGACAGAGTGCGACAATCTAGACCGGAGGCTATACGTTGATGAATGGGTGATGGGAGGATCTACATCATGCACTGCATCGGATGGACGGATGGACTCACTCAAGTGGTTGAACACGTCGCCGGAGTAGACGTAATGATGAGCTGAATAGCTAGCATTTGGATTGGGAAAGTGGGAATGTCGGCACGGCTCTGAGGTGGCTGTGGCAATTAAATTAGTTTCAGCCTCCTTGCGTTGCGTCATTAATTATGGGGAATTTAAAGTTGAATCCGTAATTGGTTTTGTGGTGTTTTTGTGTTTTTTTTTTTTTTTTTTTTATAGCAGTGTCTACTCCATTTGACGTTATTTATTGGCGCTGACAGCATTGTTCTACTAACAGGGACTATTGCTTTGACAGCTTATGTATCCAGTTGACGTTGATGAAACTGAAAAAAGTTTTTAAGGAAGGTTTGTTTTCTTATTGGTGACAAAAGAAAATTGGAACAAAGTGGAAATGGAACAAAAGTTATTCAATATCCACCTGCGTTCGCCTTCATTTTGGCACCACCAACTTAGAAGAAATATATTAATTACTAGAACTTAAGCTGTGAAGTTTATATGGAATGGATGGAAATGGAACGAAAACGTAATCTGTTTAAAATCGGTTTCCAGCTTATTGCGTTTTCTCACTTACATGGACACTTGTCTAAGAAGACTCTGGCCTCAGACTTTCGGGTGTCCCTAAATTAGAAAATGGAACACTATAGTAATGGAGCAAAAAGTACTTTCAATTTGCTAGGAACTATCTCTTATTATCCGTCTCCTATGTTATTTGTTCGAAAGTCATAAGCCCTTCGCGCTACACCCATTGGAACATTATGGAAATTGGAACAAAGTGAAAATGGAACTAAAGTTATTCAGAAACCACTTACGTTCGCCTTCATTTTGGCACCACCAATTTAGAAGAAATATATAAGTTCCTGGAACTTAAGCTGTCAAGTTCATATGGAATGGATGGAAATCGAACGAAAATGTAATTTGTTTGAATATGATTCCAGCTTGCTGCATATTCTCACTCACGTGGAGACGTGTTTAAGAAGATTTTTGCTTCAGGCCTTCCGGGTACCCCTAAATAAGGAAATGAAACACCATGGTAATGGAACAAAACTTCTTTCAATTTACTAGGAACTATTTCATGACATCCTTCTCCCGTATTATTTGTTCGAAAATCTTATTACGTACTCTCACTCACGTGGGCTCTTATTAAGAAGATGTTGGCCTATGGACTTCCGGGTATCCCTTAATTAGGAAATGGAACATCAACTTCTTTCAGTTTGCTAGAAACTTTTCCATGTCATCCTTCTCCCGTATTATTTGTTCGAAAGTAATAAGTCTCTTCTTGGTATCACCATTGAAACATAATGGAATTCGAAGAGAGATGGAAATGGAACACCATGGTAATGGAACAAAAACTTCTTTCAATTTGCTAGGAACTGTCCCATGTCATCCTTCTCTCTTATTATTTGTTCGAAAGTAATAAGTCTCTTCTTGGTATAACCATTGGAACATAATGGAATTCGAAAAGAGATAGTTTTCAGGTGTAGCCTGTACGTTTCTCCTTTGATTCATGTTATGTAGCAAAAGTCGTAAAACTTGAGCTTTGCTTAGACGTTGGCACTTTTGAAACCATGCTGGAACATAATGGAATTGGAACAAAAACATTTTTATGCGGGGTTTCAAATCAATGTATGCATTATAAGTGCTTAACGTACAAGTCTTGAGAAACATTTTTTTCACAAAGGCTTGAAATGCTATGGAAATGGTACACAAATTGCTAAAAATGTTGTCCCAATTATTTCTATTTTCATACAGGGTTCAAAGCATGTCTGATGTCTTAAATATTTTACATATGTGTCTAACTACTTTCCTTAAAATATTGGAATGCTATGGAAACGGTACATAAAGTGTTCGAAATTTGCTTACAATTCACTGGAACTACATCAAACTTTCCCACAAAATTTAAATTTAAAAGCGCTCCCAATCAAACAATTTTTGAAAATGACTTCTTAATTATGGTTCGTTTCTTAACGCTTTCTTGGCGTTTGTTTTAAAGGTCTATCTGTTGGTTACATATATTCGCTAATGTTGTGGAACGCAATGGAAATGTGAATCTGCGACACTAGCCCCAACACCATAGTGGCTAAAACTCGGTGGCTCCACTTTTTGCCCCTCAAAAGCCGGCGTCAAGATACAAAACAGGCACTTGTCCAGAGTAAACCAATCTCGATCCCGTTTGATTATTCTTCTCCCAAGGCACCTTCTCATTCCTTCTCGCTCTTCCATGACAGCACCACCGTAGCAAACGAATAAGTCAAGTTTCTCATCGCACCCGCTCACTAAACAGTCATCACAGCGCCTAATAAACGCATTTCCTAAGGCATTTAAGTAATAAACCAGCAGTGTGGCCGCGGCCAAGCCGCTCCACATCTCAAGCGACGCCACTTGAACGTGACAAGCAATTGGTGCTTAATCTCCAAGCTGCTCGCCGGCCACCACCGAGCCCACCTCAAGCTTGAACTTCAATTTCTCACCGTGCGCGCTGAACTTGTCGACGGCTCTATTACACTTCGTGACGCGGCTAAGCCATTTGTCGTAATCGCCGTTTATGCGCGCCCCTCTTCCCTCTCAATCAGAACACAGGGCACGTTTTTGACCCACCTTCGGTGGAGAGCGCTTCGTTCCCTTTTGATTGATACCCCGTTGCGGTCGGCCGGTAGATGCGGGCAGGCGCTGCCTGGAATTCGCCCAATCGATCTTGCCGGTCAGATGGCTATCATCTAGAACTTGATCAGACCGTTAAACACTCGTTGCGGTGCGCTACCAATGTCCGCCGCTGCCGTGGCTGTAAGAACATCTCTTTACAAGCGCAGGACGGCTTCATTGACCACAAATGTTGCAACAGCAATCGCGCTGAGACTGTTAAAGTGCTTCGTTAGGCAGCGTGGTGCGGCGGTGGCTGTCTTCGCTGCTGGGAGTGGAGTGCTGGCCGCTGTTTGTTGATGTTGAATGCTTGGCGTGGTAAATGGGTCAATTACCCTGATGTGCAATCATGTATAAGTAGTTGCAGGGTTCTCACTTCGCTTAAGTGACCTCTCTTTGTGTTTGTGTGTCTCGTTGCAGCATGAAGGTGTGAGTGCCGGACATTGATCTTTGTCATGGGCAATTCGATATCAACCGGACGGCCGTACAATCACAGTTCCCATCGTCAGGAGCAGCAGCAGCGAGTGAAGAAATCTAGAAATCCCAATCACCAAGGAGGCGGCGGTGGCGAGAGCTCTCGTGTCCTGTTCCTGTTGTACCTGATTCATCGCACTTGGAATGTGGTCGTTGACACGGTGGATACCCGCAGCAAGAGGTGATATGCCCACCCCCCGATATCCCCCCGAGAAGAGATCGCAGTCAACCAAGAGATTCTCGGTCTCTCGCCGACTGCTTACAGAAGCTTTAATTGCATTTTGCCACAGGTCGCGTGTGAGCGGGCGTGGCTCAACGTCCGAGGACTCGGGGGCGCCAAGGAGTTACTTCGACGGGACCAGCTCGCACGATGATGACGACGACGAGACCTACTTGGACGGGTACTCATCCTTGTACGGGTCGCAGTACTCGTTCTGCAGCTGCAGCTACTGCTTCGAGCCCAAGCAGAATGTCTACAACTCCATTGATGGGGGTGCTGATGCGGCGGGATCCCTGTGCCGAAGGATGTCTATTTGTGAGAGGTAAGTGCAAGAATTTTTTTACAAATATTTGGAAGCGGTTAAAGGCGATATGCCGACTGAAGTGTGGATCCACTGAGTGGTCCTTCAGGGCATGAGTCAAGCGGTGAGTGAATCTTGTGGTGGCAGCTGCCGGGTCTTGTACTCATCACCGCGCCCAAGGCACTTGTCGACCTTAATCTGAAGACTTAATCAAGCATCACTTCGGTTTGGGAATGGAGGGATTAAGTGTAGCCCCGCCAGAGGCAAGAAATCGGATTCGGGTTTCCCCTAATGAGGCGGCAAGAGATGGCATTTGTGCACACGCTGTGACGGTGTTGAAGGTTGCCAATGATCTTAAGGTGCTTTTGCGATAAAGTGAATTTAGAGTGAGATTCACTTATACAAAAAATTGAACGTGGCAAAAGTGCATTGTTTCTGGTTGATTTCTTACAAATACATATTGGAACACAATGGAAATGACACAAAACATACGCGAAGTTTGTTTGCAAATGACTCTGTCTTTATTGTTAGATGTCACAAGTTGGTACTCTTCTTAACTGGAACGAAATGGAAATGAAACGGAACGTTATGGAAAATTTCTTGAATATTTTTGCATCTTTCTTTTCCTCATGGAAGAACACTTACATGTAATTTTCAGTATATGACGTATGAAACCAAGAGCTCCCAAGACTTTAAAACAAATATGAAACGATGGAAGGAGTGTGAATATTCATTAAAACGTGTCCGTAGACGCAGACTGTTATAAGATTCTAGCTGCCATATCCCAATTTAAAGACCGCAAGTGTGCTTTTGGCGCCAAAAATGTTGAAACAATATGGAAATGGAACAAAATAGATATTGAAACTCTTTAACAATGGACCAAAACGGGTAGCTTCTATCTACGCCGGTCACAGAAGTTGTTTGCTCATGATTTAACCCCTATTTTGCCAGACTGTGATATCAGATTGCTTCAATTTTTTAGAATTTTTAGCCGTCCACCGAAATGAAGTGACTCCTTTTTGTACAGGACCAATGGAAATTTTCTAAAACTTCCAGTTTATAAATTCTTCCGGGAGGCAAGGAAAATTTTAGATTATTTTAGGCTGGAACGACATGGAAGTGGAACACATCAGGTCGATATGTACCAAGAAATCTCTTACTTTCTCAAACTTACACCACCGCTTTTTTGAAATAGTGTAAAATCCGCATGTTCACCCCTCTTTTTGAAGAAAAATAATGTGGAACACCATGGAAATAGGTTGAAAATTTCTCTGAATTTGTTTGTTTTTTGACGTTTGTGAAGCAATTGCTTAATCTCTTTTTTGTACACTTTTTAAATATATTGGAACGACATGGAAGTGGAACACATCTGTTCGATATGTAGAAACAATCTGCTGCCTTTTCAGACTTTCAACAACCCTTTCTTCAAATGTTGCAAAATCTTCATGTTTGACCCCTATATTTATGGAAATTAAGGTGAAACATCACGGAAATGGGTCGAAAATCTCTCTGAATTTATTTGTTCTTTTACATTTGGCAAGCTTTTGCTTAACCTCTTTGTTGTACACCTTTAAAATATGTTGGAATGAAATGACAATGGAACACAAATTGTCCCAAATTCGATACCATTCACTTATTCTTCCCTTGACGTTATGGGTATACGTTACCATAAATCTCTGAAGGAAACCACTTCAAATTACTAACTGATTCCGACTCCAGTGACGGGGAGGCAATAAATTCACACAGAAGCCAAATTCAGGCAGTGATCGAATGCAATCTTCTTGTCACACAAATTTGAAAGTGAAACCACTTTACAACGCGGACTTGGTTCCGAAACATCACACACACTCGCCCACTCTTCAAAAGCTTGGCCAACTCCACCTCAAATGTCCATAAATCTGCAGTTTCACAACACGAGCCCATTCTCTCACTAATTAATGCTAATTTGGGATATTCTCGTATTTTATTTGAAATCAACTCCAATTCGCATCAGCCCTGTCAATGGAGCAAGAAATCACTGATCTCTGGTCGCACAATTTATCGAACGGGCCATTATCAGCCGCCGTGCCATAACCAAGCGAAAATTTTTAATCATTCGGCTAGAGGGTCCATAAATCTCGTCTCTGTCCACCGCTCTACCCCTTTCTACTTTCTAACCGCCGCCGTTGCCGTTGCTGTGAGATTGACCCGTGAATGGACGGTGATTAGGTAAATAAACGCGTCAGGTGATAAAAATTTGTTTTTATCTCCGCCAGTGACATATGACCGAATCGAAACGTGAGAAGATCTGCCGCCGAGTGGCCGGTATGTCCTACGGCGACTGTCACAAAGCAGATCATTTGTTTATCGACTACAGCAGTGAACTGATTTAGATCTCGTGAAGTTTGTTTGCTTTCGTGGAAAGTGCGTGCGTTTGTGGCGGAAGATGAAGTTCAAGCGCAAGTCCTACACGCTCAAAAAATCGAGTTACCAGAGTCTTACGCAGCGTGCTGTAGTTTATCGGTGAGTGTTGAGTGATTTCACATTAATTTCCGTTTTCTTGTTGACTCTGAGAAAGTGTAGATCTTCAACAGGGTGCAGTTGCATTTGTGTAGCACTGGGTAAGGTGTTGAAATGAGCCGCAGTTCTACAGCCAAACCATACGTTGTGGAACAACGCTGCAAAATTTAGTTCTTCTTCTGCAGTGCTGGATACGCATCAACCAACAGGCCTGTTAGGTTAACATTCAACATCTGCAATACCAAAAGACGGCCCAAAATTGAAACAAGACAACGCTTACCATTAGCTCTCTGACAATTGTTTGGTTTGTTTAGAAGGTCCTTGTAACTTCACCCTATGTGCTGCATAGCTACCTACTTGCATACTTTGGGTTTATGTCCATGCAAAATAACAAAGAAGGCTGAAAGTGGTAGAGATATGCAAAAATCTCATCTGGGCTTAAGTCTCCAAATTGAATGCATTCCGTAGACACTAGATTGTGTCTCCGCTAAAGGCTTCTCAAACATTTCCAACCTCCCATCCACCACATCCACAAGCCACAAACCTCAGTCAGTCTCACCTTGGACACACTTCTTCAGGCTCTCCGCAGTCACCCATCTTAGACACACTCCAGCCTGTGTTGAGGTAGGAAAATCTCCACAGCCAGTGGAACTTATGTCCACAGCAGGCTCTGAAAAGTATGCAATACAATGCATTTTCTTCACTCCACCAAACCCAACCATCAATTAAGCGAAACTTTCTTCCCACAGTCGCGAGACACCTGTCGCTCGCAGCTCATTCTTCTCGTCTTGTGCAAAAATTACCATAAACACTTCTTGAGCGAAACAAAATTGGCATGCCTTCCAGCTGTGGCCTCTCCTCGTTCTCCTGCCGTGCTTCGGCCCTCCAACACCATCACCGTGTAAACACCATGTCATGACACTCAGCCCGCTGGCTAGGCGAGAAATGATGAAGACACATGCAACACGTTCTCGATGTCCAGGCGCACTGCTCGTCGCATGGGAATCCATTAGAGTTGCATTTGCACTTGCACACGATTCGCCTGCCGGTGGGGGCCATTTCGTGAAACTGAATATCTCCGGCACGCGAAGTGGGAGTCGAGTGTGTGTGCGCCTGCCTGGGGGTCAAGTTGTGCTACCTTAGAAGCGAATTCGCTGCGAAATGCAGTTTCTAAGCAAGCAAGCAGGCGAGTGTTCCTGTTCTCCCTCCCGCTCAGTCGACTCCTTGGCGTTGCTTCTGTGCGCCCCGATAGTGGGTTCCTTAGTGGATAATTGCGTCTTTTGAATATTCAATGAGGTTGCAGTCGCAGGTTGGTCTCTCCTTTCGAGAAGGGCCTCCGCCGCCGGTGTGTTTCAGTGTGGCCGGCCGCACAAAGAAGGACGATAGAAATCTTTCTGCATAATTAAACAATCAAACTGGAGAGTCAGAGGAGACCATGCATCGCCACCTGCGTTGGGAAAGGCGTTGCAGGGATAGGGAGAGTCTCCTTTCGTATGTGAGCCCTTGCCATGGTTGGATGATCAGAACTGTCACAGTTCACAGAGTGGATGGGTACGATGTGTGTCTGAGGAGATTGATGACTGTCTGAAATCGTCTACCGAATCGTCCAATTCTTCGTCTGGACTTTTTTGGAAGGGAAAGAGGTCGCTGACTGTAGGAACCTGTATTTTTCTCTGCATCGCAACATTGGCTTCTTGTCCTTCTATCTGTGGGAGACCTTCCTGAACCTTGGGAAGAGGTCGCTGACCGCAGGAACCTGTATTTTTCTCTGCGTCGCAACATTGGCTTCTTGTCCTTCAATCTGTCGGACACCTTCCTGAACTTTGTATCCAATTTTAAACATCTGTATATCAGTCAGTAACAGTTTCTCTCTAGTAGTCTCCAATTATCCCCCATTCTGGGTAGATTGGCTGCCACGACTTCAGTCATCCTCGAGTACATCCTCTCAAGATTTCCACTTAACCAGGACGGCCTTCGCATTCTCCTCTTGGAAATTTGAGGCTCAGGAGCTTCCAGCCAGCTCTAAAGTATCACCTCTCTACTTCGCGGACACCTGACGAAAGGTCAAGAACCACATTTTCGCACAAATTCCACTGAACCTCGGCAATCATCAACGATTCAGATGTAAATTGCCCCCCAAAGCTTGCCCCGGCGAAAGCCTTCAACCGAAAACCACTCTTCTTTAAATTGCCGTCCACGCGGTGGAACGAATTAGTCCCCCGAAAGACTGCTGACCCCTCTGCTCGCGCTGATTTATGGGCCAGCCAAATCTTTCCCACCCATTCCCCGCTTGGCATCCCTAATTAACCTGATTTCTGTGCTAGTCTTCTGTTTTCACAAAATTTCCATTATTCCCTCCAATCTAAAACCAATAAACTGAACGAACGGAAAACACGACGCGTTCCCGGTCCCGTAATTACATCACATCCACGAGCGGCAGCAGCCTCCAAGCATCGCCCGATCGATAGAACCAAACGCTAGCAGGAAATTTTCAACTCGCCGCTTATCACAGATGCGAGGGTAATAAACTTGAATCGATCTATCCGCCGAACATCACCGAGCTCCATCTCTTTCGCGCTCGCTGTCTCTGTCGATTTTCCTCCGCTTCGCCGTGCTCTCACAATGCCCACGAAATCCAGTTCCACGAACCCCCTGGAGAGTTGCAGAGAGCAAAGAGCGACTGAGCGCGACCACCTGACGAAGACAGGCCAAAACAAAATATCCAACCGCCTGTTGGCCATCAGTCTGCGCAGAGACACACTCCGATGTGGATCGTCGCTGCGATCGCGTGTGCTCGTGTCACCTCAGTTGACCAGAATATCCCCCCATCGCTGCCAGTGACACCAGAGATTCTGTTACCTAGGCATCATCTTAGATTCTTGTTCTCGTAACACGTCTCCATCGGTGGCTGTTTTTTGCTCGTTAGTTTGCTGCATCGGGACTTGTCGGCTGCTCGGTCGTCGCTTCTAAGTAAACAACTTCCTTGTGTGCCCGTGCGTCGTGCTTAGAACTTGTGCGGAGAGAGACATGCAGAACCGGACTCAATCATCGGATTCTTGTTGCTCGTCTTTATTGAATTCTAACGGGACACCAAGTGTTTAGAGCTCTACAGAGACACATTTCCGCTCCACGGGCGCGCGCATCATTAAGTGAAATTCGCTCAGCATTCAGTGTATACACACTTACGCGCGGCACTTGCATAGTGATTCTAAGTGAAAATATTTTTTTGGAACTTTCGCTGCTGACTGGACTGACCCAAAACTCAAAACAAAGCACAGACCCCCCTGCATCTGGGGAAGGCGAAGCGGAAAAAGCCAACTTTCAAGAAGTTCTAATTTTGTCTTTTGGCGAACCTCGGCAGCAGAATCAACGCATTCGCCAAGTGGTAAGTGTCATTTTGGCAGCAGTGGCCTATCCGCTGCGGTCAGTCATTCGGGCCAGAGGTACGCGCTCCAAAAGGAAAGCGAAATCTGGCTCGAGTTCGAGTTGTATAATTTAAATTTTTGCTCTGCTCGCTGGTCTGGTCACGTACGTGTGGCGGCTGTGGCGCAGGGAAGAAACTAGACCGGAAAATTTTCAAAAATTCCATGATCGGGCTTATCGTGTGTGTGTGGGGGATCCTCTTCGGTGGCTGATCGTTATCGTGTTATGCAGAGAGTTTGTGGGGGTGGTTGGGTTTGTTTTTCGTGCGTGAGCCATCACGCAACGTGTGCCGAGAGAGTGAAAGCCCGGATTGACTTCGATTCGCGTCCTTACATCATCTATTCATAAGCGATCGTACTTTCTTTGGAATCTTTAAGAAGATCAAGGCTTTATACTTGCGTAAAGGTGGAGACTGTGGTCACCATTGTCGCTCGGACGGGCTACGAGTATTCTTGAAACGATCGTGATCGGCGATCACTTCTGAAAGTTTGCTGATTCTTTTAATATTTCTGTGAATGAGCAATTTCAAGTGATTTTCTGGAAGGAATGTAGTCTTGGAGTCGGGCTTCAATTCGCGAGAGGTCCAAGTATCCGCTGTTCTTCAGCGGGACGAATTTCGGAATAGAGCTCAGATCCTAGAACATTTCCGAGACGTGCTTGTCGACATTTTACGACTGTACGTTTATCAGTGCTACCAAGTTCTGGGCCAGAAGATCGAAGGTGCGCCAAGAATGGCCTTTGGAAGGTTTTTCAGAATCAAGGTCGTCAGTCAAATTCTCGTCAGTCTTCTGACACAAGAATCTGGCAGCAAGCGTCTTCAACAGTAGCTCTTACGCGTAAGGAAGAGGATGTGCAGCAATGGGCAGAAGAGCTAAGGTGCAACAAAAGTAGTTTTCGGAAGATTCGCGTCTTCTTCTTCTTGTGGCGTTACAGTCCGGGGTAAACCTGGGCCTAGAAGATTAGCGTCAGTCTTCTGAAAAGTCTGGCAGCATGCGTCTCAATCAGTAGCTCTTACAAATCAAAGACGCCTAAGGAAGAGGTTGAGCATCAATGACTTGTTTCTAGGGTCTCCCATTAAGAATTCGGAGATCATAGGTCAAGATAGCCTCAGTCGGTGGAGCCTTAGGATGAGTTTTTTTTTTATTTCTTCTCATTTCTACAGCGACCCTCGTGTCAAAAGTTTCAGTCTAGGAGACTTGTGTATCACAGACCAATCACTCAAGACCGCTGTATAACTTTTTAGAGGATCCCAGCAAAGCTCTTGGCTTTCATGCTAGTCCCTAAACCATAGGTTACTCTCCAGAGACTTCCAAGAAGCACTCCGATCAAAATCTCAAGTGTGGGAATTCCAGAAGAACGTTTAGGCAGATTTGGGCTCTATCGTCTTCATCTATAAGCCTCTAAGATCAACAACAGGTTTTTAGGGGCTTCCAAAGCTCAATCGTTTTAGTGTCTGAGTCTCGCAGATGTCAAACGTTTGATTAGGGACGTCCAAGCAGCACTCGTCTTCATCTGCAATATCCTTGGGTCAGAGAAAACTTTCTATAGGCTCCCAAGGTGAAGTCGTTTCATTGTCTTAGTCTGGCGGATGCCAGACGTACATTCAATGACAACCGGAGCGCATTTATCTGTGTCTGTAAATGGGTAGGATCAAAGAGGAGTTCCGAGGTGCTTTCTTGGCTCACTCTACTCGGGTTTCAGGGCTCGGTAATCGAACATAAGTCCCCAACAGCAACTGAGAAGCACTAGTCTCCATCGGTGGAGATCTTGAAACAAAGAAGAGATCCTCTGTTCGATTCTCTGAGCTCAATTTGTTTTTGTAAGGGTTCTCCATAATCTGTACATCCTTTGGCTCAAATACATGATTCTGAGGGCTTCCAGGGCACTGTTGTCTTCATTATTAGATAATGAAAGGCTTACGTGTGAAAAAACTGCTTCTAAGTACGCGTCTCTTATTCTTTTAACCCAGTGTCGGCTTCAAGGTCCAAGTCGTCCTAAGGGGCACAGCGTGTGAGCAGCCTTGCAATGGTTCCCAAGTCAGGTTTTAACTTTATCAGAAAGAACATCTCTATAAAGCCTTAAAGGACGGATCTGCAGTCGTTAACTTCGGCTTCTCAAGTCCAAGTCGTCCTAAGGGACACAGCGTGTGAGCAGCCTTGCAATGGTTCCCAAGTCAGGTTTTAACTTTATCAGAAAGAACATCTCTTTAAAGCCTTAAAGGACGGATCTGAAGGTCGCTACTTCGGTTTCTTAGGTCCAAGTCGTCCTAAGGGGTACGGGCACAATGGTTCTCAAGTCAGAATTTAAGCTTTACCGTGTCTTTAAAGACTTAAAGAACGGATCTGGTATGGGCTTTAACGTGTCTTTGAAGCCACCGGAAATTTTTAAAAGTAACAAAAGGACAGATCTGAGATCGCCTGTCTCTGTTAAGGACTTCCCAGGGAGTTCTATTCATCGCACATCAACAAGCAATGCTGTCCCATCCATAACCTTGTTATCTTCTTAGTCCCTTCCACGTTCAAACCTAGCCATGACCTGTGTATCGGAAGCAAGCTTCTCTCCACAACACAAGCTCATTGTTCTCTTTCGTGAATGGAAACCAGCTTCCATTAACACCTCAGAAAGAAGCATTGTTCCCCATCTAGCCATAAATCAGTGACACCGCCACCTCCGAAAATGCGTGCTGAATAGACCGCCGCAGCCTTCGCACCACCCGGTCAATCCAATTTCACGGGCAGAAATTAGCAAAACAAATTCCAATTAGCCCAGCAGCTAGCTGTAGTCCAACTTCGTCTCACGGCTTCTGCTCTCCGCTGTCTTATATGATTTACGGCCGATCTCACAGTGGGCCACTGCTCCATGGCCATGTACACGGTACATCGCTGGCTTGCAATTTTCTGGGAAGGAGAAGCGACTGCAGGCGGAATTCGGACGTACGTGTGGGGTGCACCCGGTAATTAGGGACCAGTCTCAGGCCAATGGCCAGCGATTAACGATCGATTTGGAAGGATCCCACTGGCAAGTAGGTGAGGTGACTCATAAATTTTCCCCATTCACCGTCAGCTGCCGTTAACTCGGGCTCTTGCGGCTGTGGCTTCTTCAGTTGGCACAAATTCCATTCCACTCGCCATCCATCAAGTCTCTCTGGGGAGCGCTATTCAAATCGCGCGCCAAGCGGTCGCTGCCTATTTTGGCAGACCGAATCAATTAATCAGCGTCCATCTCAGAAACGGGGAACCTTACGCGGCGGCACACGCTCCAGCACCTGCTGCTGTCGCTGTTGCTGTGCGAGATCTCGGCTCTAGACCGACCTTGAAAAGTCGTGGCAGCACTCCGCCAACACCACCACCTCCACTGTCGCGGAGAGTGGGCTTCAAGTGTATCACGAGTGCTATTTGCGGCGGCACCGCCAGCATCTTTCGCGTTGAATTCAATTAAATCCAATTGTAAGCATCGCGCTGCTCAAACGGAGCAATGTTCCGCTTCGCAGCACACGCCTTCGAGGCTCGTCTGTCTTTTGTACTCAGGAGCGAAGCGTCACCACAGTTGATGGGGGTTCTTGTCATGTGCAGACGACGTCGGTGGGTGGTGGCGGCGGCATCGCGTCTTGTCCATTTTGATACGGTGACTTTGTCTCGCTTTCTTTGTTGTCAGCTCCAGTGTTTGCTGATGGATTTTGTCATTCGGACGGAGTGGGTTCTGACTGAGTTGGTTTTCTAGAATGGACGGCAGGTATTTGCCGAAGCACGCGAAGGAGAGGCGACGTCTGTTGTAATGTGGTCACGGTGTTTGGAAAGAGCGCACCAATCAAGTGTGACCGTTGCAGTTTGCTCATAAGCGGATTGTCGTCAATGTTTGCTTGGCTTCGGGTTTCGGTGGTGTTGAAAGTGCAGCGGGCATGGCGCGCGCATTCGATGCGGACAAGTTGAAATACTTGCTTGAGTGCATTCCGACCTTAATAGGGTGTTTTGGATGCAATTGGAAATAAGAAAAAAAAAATTGCTCAACTGAGAGAAGATCTCCCCGACGGGGAATTGAACCCCGGTCTCCCGCGTGACAGGCGGGGATACTAACCACTATACTATCGAGGACGATGTTTCTGCGTGTGCTAGGAAGTGGACTTCAGTTGGAGAATGTAGATTCCAACACAAATTCGAGTTTCAAACCTTAGCCCAGCCATCAGTGGTTAACCGTATGTGACCCTATTCTACAGATTTCGAATTTGACTTGAGGCAGACGACGGGAAACTCTCGCCAAGTGGATTCTGCTTGTGGAACAAAGTTGAATTTCTTGGAATCTGTGGCGTTGGGAAACTCTCGCGAAATGGACTCTGCTTGTGGAACAAAGTTGAATTTTTTGGAATCTGTGCTGTGTCGTGTACACTTACTTCAAAAATAGTCTAAGGCTTCTGTCACAGATTTGAATTTGAATTCATCCCTCCTGCCTATTCGGTCTATTTCGTGCACTGATTGCATGAAAGTGATGGAACTGTTTGGCGGAACTCATTCAGCTTCTTCCGCTTTTCTTCATAAAAAAATCATCACAGGCTCACCGCAGGCGCTTCCTTGCTCAATTTTTCACTCAAATCCGCCTGAAAACCGGCTGAGCTCCTTCTTCACCTCAAACCAAAGTCAATTTGAACTCAAAATCCACATTTGCCAAGTGCCTTCACAGTTTAGTTCTTCAAGTGGCCCTTAAATATAATACTTGACCACCACCGACGATGCCACAGCCCTAAGCCGAATTCACACACTCGCTGCCATCCACCTCACATTTCGGGTTAGGTTGTAGTCCGCAAGTAGATGGAAATCGATTGCGCGGTGGAGGCGCCTTTCACGTTCATTAGGCTCCAAACCTGCCAGGCGGGTACCTATGTTTCATGCGCTGAACAATTCAAGGTGAATACCACCCGAATCGGCATTCAACACCAACCGCCATGCTATGTTGATGAACGTGCTCGTGTCGCCCGGTGACACATGGCACGGCGGTAAGCGGAAAAGAGAATTGTATCACACAGCTGGCTGACGATTTGGTTCCCGATTTTCGGTCCCTCGTTGCACAAGTACCTTGAGTCGAGTGCTCAGAGATCGACAGCTGGGACTGGGAAGGGCACTCAAGGGGGATTAGGGAACTCAACTCGATTGCAACGTAATTCAGGCGTCGCGCGGTGGGCTTGAATTAATTGGCTTTGATTGCGGAATCTTGTTGTGGTCGGAGAGGTGCGCAATTGTTGTTTCTGACTGTGTGGTGGCGTAATCGGGAGGTTAATACCAGAGGTTGCGGTGGATTAAATTGGCCATAGGGAGAGCAAGTTCTTCTATTCAAAGTGCTGGGGAAACAGATGTGGAAGCTGGGGCTAATGAATTCGTGTACAAAAATTTTAAAGCCACAAAGCCCAAGTTACGGAAATGACTAAAAAGGGCTGGATTTTGGGTGTTTACAATTTGCTGACTCTAATTGAAGAAATGTCAGCGAACCTCAGGTGCCTGCAGACATTGGTTAATGGCCACAGAGTGTGTGGAAGGGAGCTGCATGCGAAGTGCGCACCAATTCTGGCAAGGAATCACAATGCATCGACAAGCAACGATGGTTACCAGAGGAAAGTCTAAGCTCCAAGGTCGAAAACCGAGTTAGCGTACCAATTCTGGCAAGGAGTCACAACGTGCCAACTACGAGCGCTGGCCACCAGAAGAAAATTTAAGCGCCAAGGTCGAAAAGCGAGTTTGGGGATCGACAAGATAAGGACTATGGTTCAAATGGCTTTCCAGGGAATTCCTTCGACTCTGCCGATGCTGCGATGGCGAAGTATGATGAATTTAACATCAACCATAACCACCAGTCTGAGTCAGTTTCTTGCGTCAAATCCCATTCCTGAACTTCAACTGAACGAGGACTCTACATTTAACCTTAGAAGAAAGGCATCCTGTGGTAAAGTTGTCAGTAAGAAGGATTTTCTGTCGGCTACAGCCTTAATTGTGGCTTCATGCACCCCGTCGCCCTAAATAGTCCTACAGCTCCACACGTAGCCTTTGACAAAGTCGTTGAATGGTAAAGTGGTCAGTGAGAAGGATTTTCTGTCGGCTACAGCCTTAATTGTGGCTTCATGCACCCCGTCGCCCTAAATAGTCCTACAGCTCCACACGCATCCTTTCACAAAGTCGTTGAATGGTAAAGTGGTCAGTGAGAAGGATTTTCTGTCGGCTACAGCCTTAATTGTGGCTTCATGCATCCCGACGCCCTAAATGATCCTAAAGCTCTACACGTGGCCTTTGACAAAGTCGTTGAATGATAAAATGGTCAGTTGGAAGGATTTTCTGTCGGCTACAGCCTTACTTGTGGCTTCATGTACCCCGTCGCCCTAAATGCTTCTACAGCTCCACACGTAGCCTTTGAACGAAGTCGTTGAATGGTAAATAGTGATGTCTTAATTGAGGCGGCCTGCACCGTCCAACAGCTCATTAGCAGGTTCTAAAATTCTTCCTACTTCTAATTTATTTCCCATTCACCACATTCCCCACCGAGGCCAATAACCTCCAATTTATAGCCAGCAACCTTCCTAGACCCCCACTCACTTCTCATTTCTGATTCACTGAATCCAAAGCTGTGAACGATAATCCCCGGTTTCCTGTTGTGAAAGCCTGGTCCACCCACGCTTTACTCTCCTAATACGTTAAACTCCTGTCACGCCACACAGAACTAAATGTAGGTCACGCCAGTTGCAATTGCCCTGCAAAACGGTTGCACACTGGCACTGTCCGCGATGACCAGATGCCCGGCGACCATCGACCACCACCTTGCATGCAAGGCAACTCATCTAGGTCTTCCGGTGAAGCGTAAGCACTTCTAAACTGCACTCTTGAGATGACTGATGATCACATAATGACCGCTTCGCGACGGATGCAAAAATATGCCGAGCTGAACTTACAGAGTGCTCCGTGACGCCACAGAGGCGAGGTGAGACACAGATGAATAAAGAAACTGTCAACCGTTATAATGTCAGTCAACATTATTTATTTATCATAACGGCACCGATTCGTATCTCGATTCTTTGTCTTATGCAAATTCGGGGCTCGTTCTTGCTGTCTCGTTGTGTTTGTGCGACGCTGATACACGTTTCCCGGTCGTCGTTGTCGTCGTTTGTGCTAATGCGGCGTGTTAAACTCTAAATGATATCTAGTTTATTTTGATCGAAGGCCCTCTATGGCAGGAAATTTTCGGGAAAATGGGTCATATTCAAATGACGGGCTTAAGTGCGTTTACATGTAATAACTCACTAA
The DNA here is from genome assembly GCA_955652365.1 of Eristalinus aeneus. Classification (NCBI taxonomy): domain Eukaryota; kingdom Metazoa; phylum Arthropoda; class Insecta; order Diptera; family Syrphidae; genus Eristalinus; species Eristalinus aeneus. Next base: position 96,438,125 of record OY019131.1, read on the forward strand.
AGGGAAAGTTCTACGGTGATGATGGTTCACTTAAGCGCTTTGAGATGGAAACGCGATAGGGATGTGTGTAGGGAAACAAGTTTGAGTGAAGGGGAAAACTGTGACGTGGGTTGTTAATCGGAAATCATCTTCCAAGATTTTAATAGTCACAAATCTACAAATTTTTGGTGTCTCTCAAAGTGTAGTCGTAGAGGTTGACATCAGATTCAAAAATTGTGTTTGATATGAGAATGGCGTTTGAACGAGAAATATAATATTACACCAACTTGAGGGTTTTGTCTCCTATTTCCCTGATAACAACTGTCTGACCCGTGACAACAGGTCATCGTCTAATGTGTGCATGTTGGCCACTGCATTAGTTTAAGCTTATCGCCAGTTGCACTTCGTTTGTTTGTCGTGTCCCGTGGGCATGCATCGGGGAAATAGACGATAACAGCACTTAAAATTTGGGTAATGTGGAAAATTTGGGAAATGTAGAAAATTTGTGTGGCAACCTTTCATCGAGTGCTGTCTTCACATAGAAGTCTGCAATTCAGTCAACTGCAGGCAATCGATAAGTGAAGACGGGCAAGTGTGTAAGTTTCAAGTTCGTTTAGTGATTTTGAACCGAATTTGCATTTGAAATATCAGCACGCTAAGGGAAAACACAGAAAAGGTTTTGACAATATTGTAATGAAGATGTACCCGTCGAATGGATTTGAAAAATGACCCTCTCCCAGGTCGGTAGAACGCACAAACAAGAAATCCTCTGTCTCTAAGTGACTGTCTTGAAGACTTAAATAACACGTCACTCAATAAGTCCCAGGACTAACCAATAAAAACACATTTTCAAGGCGAAATTCGAGTCTATTTATCAACACAGTTTGCACAGAGTAATGCAACCAGTCCAGTGCCGCCCTAACATCTCTATGCTTTTTGATAGAACAATTTCTTTGGCCTCAAAATAGGCTTCAGTTTCGGTGATCACCTCCTCATTCGAGCCATGTTGTTTCCGTTGAGCTTTTTTTGAGGAAAAAGCTTCTTAAACTTTGCCGTTCTAGATCCCTACTACTCGTGAAAGAACAGTAACACGTAAAACACGATTAGTTGATGAGTAAGTCAGGCCCCGGTCCTCCTTTGGACTGTCGCGCCAGTCAATTATTAATTATTACTAAAACGTTTGAGGTCTAAAACAGGTAAAAGTCGCTGAGGACCAGATCTGGAGAATGCGGTGAGAGCGGAAACAATTCATAGCCCAATTCCTACATCTTGACCATGTCAGCCAACCACTTGTGACACATTGCATTGTGTTGATGGTGGAGAATTTGTTTCTGCTTCATATGAGAACTTTTTTTGTGATTTCGTGTCCATGAAGTATGTGCTATCCAGCTCAACACCAATTTGTTGAATATTTTACGACACCACCTCTTTCGAGCTGCTGACAACACTCAAAGAGTAATAACTGTCTAAGGAAGCTTCTCAAATTTCGCCGTTCGGAGTCGGCAAAAAACTGTAGGTCCCTTCTACTCGTGAAAGAACAGTAGCGCGCACGACACGTGTAGTTGATGAGCTGGTCCCCCTCTGGACTGTAGCGCCAACAATTATTATTATTAAGTATGTGCTATTGATCCTTTTTTATTTCTCAAGAAAGTCGATGAATTAAATTCCGTGCGCATCCCAAAATACGGATGCCATAACCTTGCCAGTACACTTTTGTGTTTTTGAACGCTGTGGTCGTGATTCACCGGCTGCTGTCCACTCCTCTGACTGTCGGTTTCACTCTGGAGTGTAGTGGTGAATCCATGTTTCATCCATTGTGTCATGCCAAGACTGACGAAACAGCTCCAAACAACTCTCAGAATCATCGGTACGTTGTTGTTTTTGCTTCATTGTGAGCCATTTCAAAACACAGCTTTCTCATGAACAAGTATTCATGTAATACAGTGCACACACTACATTCTGACATCTTTCTGACATCAGCTACCTCATGCAATTTCACATCAAGGTTTTCCAAAACAATTGTGTGTACTTTTCGGACGTTTCCAGGTGTGACCACCTCAATTGGCCTTCCAGAGCCTTCAGCATCGTTCGAGTTTGTACGGCCAAGTTTAAAGTCAACATAACACCGACAAATACGAGGGTTGCATTTTATATTTCGGGATTAGAGAAGAAAAACAAATATTAATCATCGAAACTAGCTTTATTGTCTTTCAAAATATTCCCCATTTAGATCAATACAGTTTTTCATGCGTTTGAAACAATTGTGAAAGCACTTTTGCCACTCTGATTGAGGTTTCTCCAAAACATGCATTCTAAACGCAAAAACTGCTTCTTCAGGTGTCGAAAAACATCGACCTCCCATTTTATTTTTTACGCACGGGAATAAAAAGAAGTCATTCGATTCCAAGTCAGGACTATACGGTGGATGACTCATCAAATCGATGTTTTGAGTGCTCAAAAATGGAGTTGTTTGAGCCGATGTGTGAGAGCTCGCATTGTTGTGGTGAAGAGTGATCTGTCTCCGGCGGTTGGTTTTCCTGATTTCTTGGAAGACGACTGGCAAACAAGTGGTTGTGTATCACGCAAAATTGACTGTTCTGCGTTGTTCTAGTCGTACGGTTGCGACATGTTCAGTTTTTCTGAAAAAAGGCGACCATTTGCTTGGAAGTGCTTCGTGCGCGAGCAACTTTTGTTGGATTTGGCTCAATTCGAAACACCCATACAGTCGACTGCTGTTTACTTTCGGGCTCATACGCGTAAATCCACGATTCATCACCTATCACGATGTCATAGACGTGTTTCGAAGCACCACGATCGTATCCTCGAAAATTCTCGAGTGATTCACGAGAAGCAAATGCATCCTCAACGTATCGCTGTTTGTTTTGGGTTTTGGACTGGAGGAATTATTGGAACTTTGTTTATGAAAATGATTCAGGTCGCGCAAACAGTTAATGGTGTTCGGTATGATAATGATAACCAATTTTTCCGTGCCTAGAATTGAAGAAATGAATGTGGAGGGGATGTGGTTTCAACAGATGGCGTCACATCTCATGTAGCTGTGGCGGACAACCACACCAGTGGTCCGGCCAACCAGTGCAGCTGAGCATACTGAACGGACTACGCAACGGCACACTCAGCAGCACATCGCAGTACGTAACCTAACCCAACGGCACATAACCCATGCGAGGATATCCTTCCACGCAAAATTACATCGCGGTCCGTACGTCGTTGGGTAAACAACCCAACGAACCCAACGGTGCCCGCGACGCACAAGAGGATATCCTTCGCATCCCACCAACGCCGAGGGATGCATGTGCCTACGGAGCAATAAAAGGAATGAGTTGGGTCACACAAAAGACACTCGCAATTAGAAAGTCACACGGATCATAACTAGCAGTGGGATAGTGACACTGATCAATACTTACATTGAAATCGCCGATGATAACTTATATAAATAAAATATTGTATACATAAATCGACTCCAAGTAGGACATACTTGTGGCAACGAGCTACATAGCCAGGAAAAGAATTCAATTGCTGCATCAGTCATTTAAATCTTGCGTTCTTGGTGGGACACCCTTTGTTTTACCAAAATGCCTCCAGACGAGTTACTAGATTTCCTAACGTGTTTGATGATACTGCTCGAACTTAGTTTTAACTTTCTTTTTTAATTGTATGGTGCGACAGTCCACAGGGGGGTCAGATCCTAGCTTGCTCATCAACAACTTGTGTTGTGCGCGCTACTGTTCTCTCTCTGCTCAAATTTTAAGAATTTATTAATAATACAAAAGAACAACAACAGCAACAGTCAATTTTGGGTCCGGACTCTATATATAGATCGAGACGTACACGGATTTTTTGCGTTAAACTTTGAGAAACCATACAATAACGATCCGGGATATTTTTTTTAGTGCTGTGAGAATGAAAAAAGGAATCTTTGATTTACTATTCAATTTAGTACATCAAGATCTTACAGAATATTCAAACCTTACAAAACGTTAATTTAAAATTCAAAAAAATTCTTTTAAAATGTCATAACGCAGTGCTTGTCAACGCTGACGGAGAGAGAAAAGTTAAAAGTTGAGCAAACACTTCCGTCGCGTGCGCGGCAGCGTTGGTCTATGTATCACTTCCCATAAGACCACATTTATTTTACGTATCTTTAAAAGTATTGCTGACACTGAAGCATGTAAAGTATTCTATGTGTCACGGCCTTTTCGCGTCCAATCATTCCCTAGGTCTGTTTCAACTGAACCATCTGAGGAAGGGTGTCAAGGGATAAGCCTATCTCATATTGAAGATCTTAAGAGGTCATCACAACCATCGATATCAGCTTCCAGTCACAGCCACAGACCTCAGAAATATTATCGTAGAAGCAACAAGTCGTCGACATTTCTATTATCTCAAACAATAACGAAATTAAATTAGACAGAGAAAACAAATCAATTCAAACTTCTATTTGTGCCTCTTCCAAAAATACAACACCAATCTTTGGCTAGACTGTTTCCGTCGTCCTCGATAGTATAGTGGTTAGTATCCCCGCCTGTCACGCGGGAGACCGGGGTTCAATTCCCCGTCGGGGAGATGTGTTCGATTTTTTTTTTCTTTGTTTTTTTATGCATTCACTTTCCTTTCCTCCACCTGATTTGTGAGGTGACAAATTTCTTCTTGAAATGATTGCACAGTTTTTCGATAAAAATCCTTGTCTCCTTTTTGTCGGTATGAGCTGTCAATACTAAGGTCTACTTTTGCACTCATCAGAGGAAGTCCTACAGAGCGGTGAAGAGTTCATTTAAAAGGATATCGATGAGTTAGTTAGTTACTTAGACTATTTTATCTCAGAAAAAAGTGATTGCTTACAATTTGCATTATTATAATGGCTTGGCCTAGAAGCTGTGTACCAGATTGACATTAAAAGAATGAAAGCGATGAACTCTTCTCAATGGATGAAGAAGTTAAATTCTTAAAAATGCTGACCACTGCTCACGTTTTCGCGTTCATTGAAAACGCAACCGCTGTGCTGTGAAGATTGTTTTACTTAGAGGCGATGTTAAGTTTAAGTGAGGTGCAACTACTGGAAGCTTCAAAGAAAGCGACGACGGGATTCGATTTTAATTTTCCTTTATTGGACAAAATATTCTTCTTCTTCTTCTTGTGGCGCTACAGTCCGGGGTGGACCTGGGCCTTAACCAACATGCCTCTCCAGCCAGCACGATCTTTCGCCAGCTGTCTCCAGTTGCGCACCCCAAGTTGGTTGAGGTCCTTCTCCACTCGTGTGCTCCATTTTAGTCTAGGTCGTCCTCTGTTGCGTTGTCCCAATGGCACGGATTCAAAAACTTTTCGGGCCGGAGCAGTGGTGTCCATACGTTCTACAGGGCTTAGCCATCTTAAGCGGTGTGTCCGTAGACGCTTGACCAGGCGCATGTCGCTGTACGGCTCATAGAGTTCGTCATTAAATCTTCTCCTCCAGATGCCATCAACGCAAACAGGGCCAAAAAAACTTTTCTCTTGAAAAGACTAAAAGCTTCCTCATCCGCCTTTGCTAACGTCCAGCATTCCGCGCCATAAAGTAGGACTGGGATGATCAAGCTATTATATACAGCGAACTTATGGTTGTCCTTCGAGAGAGGGCTTTGTTACTCAATTGCCTCTTGAGCCCAAAGAAACAGCGATTGGCGTTTGATTTCGGTACTGATTTTGTTGTCCCTGTTTACCGCGGAGCTGAGGTAGACGAAGTCCTTTTCTGCTGCCTAGTGTGATGCTCCGTCCAAGACGACGATGTTGTGTGTCCTTCCTTGATGACAGCATGTACTTCGTTTTGCCCTCATTTACCGCCAGACCCATTTTAGCCGCTTCGGCTCTAATGCCAGCAAGCGCTTTATTGACGGTTCGCTGTGTTCGTTCCATCACGTCATTGCCATCAGCGTAAGCTAGCAATTGAACTGACTTCTGGAAGATCGTGCCGCTGGTGTTGACTTGTGAGTTACACGCGATCTTCTCGAGGATGATGTTAAAGAAGTCACATGACAGTGCGTCGCCTTGTCTTAAGCCCTTTTTGACATTGAAGGTCTCTGTGAGTTCGTTTTACCTTGACGGAGCAGCAAGAGTTCTCCATCGTCATCCTACACAATCTGATGAGTTTGGTAGGAATGCCAAAACAAGACATGGCACTGCATACCTCGTCTCTATGCACACTGTCATATGCAGCCTTGAAATCGACGAATAGGTGGTGAGTGTCAATTTGATAAATATTCACAATTTTAAACTTTTCATGGGTAAAGACTTTAGAGAATATGAAGCTGTCGGCAAAACAACAGGGCCCGAGGAATGAAGAATTGCCTTACATAATTGAATTAATGTGTACCTTTCAGCGATGCACTGTCTCAACTTCTGGATGTTCAGATCCATGTGTCGATGGGGCGACGAGATGTCCTTCTTAAGAATAACAAGTAAAACCCGCCCACAGAAGAAGTCAAAAGTTCCCAATGCCCGTTCAATACTTGGCTAACGTCGACGACGTAGACTAGTAGAACACAGCGCTTCCTAGGATTTCAAACTAGACTTTAAATTTGTGACAATCGATCTTATAAAAGCCGTAAAAAAGAACTCATATCAAGACTCCTGACAATCCGGGTCCTTGTATAAGTCAAGGTTTCTAGCGAGGTGGAGGCGAAAAAAAAGCACGATTTAACTTGAACGGTGAATAGCCGTCCAGCTTATTGGCAGAAATCAGACTCCGAGCTTAGAACTAATTTTACAATTACACTCATAGCTGATGGAACATTTCAGCGATGTCCTGCGGTTGCTGGTTTTTGCTGACATTTCGTCTGCTGCTTGGAGTCGGCGGATGTAGTTCTTTGAATTTCATCTGGGGTCCGTGACCGATTGATGGCTGGCGTCATCGAATTATAGAGTTATTGCACTTTCCAGCTGGTGTCAACGTATTTCCAAACCTTAAGAAGGCTAGGCCACTGCTCCAGCCCGAAAAATCTTCGAATCTGAACCATTGGGACAGCGCAACAGAGGACAGCCTAGGCCATGGTGGCGCACACAAGTGGAGAAGGACCTCAACCAACTTGGAGTACGCAACTGGAGGCAGCTGGCGAAGATCGTGCTGGCTGGAGAGACATGTTGATTGAGGCCCAGATCCCCAGGTCCACCCCTTCCCACATAAGAAGCAGAAGAAGAAGATGTCAATGTATTCCGTGTTAACACTTACCACCAAACTATGTTCACTTTAAGTCGACCGCAAGAGTGCAAAGAAACTTACGTCTGTTCCCCTCTCCGCTTCTGTGCAAATACACCCAAATGCCAAGCGCCAAGAAAAACGTTACTCGGCCATTTACAAAATGTTGTGTGCTTCGAATTGAAATTGAGACCCTCTCCAAAAGCACACCCGATCGTCCTCAAGTCTTCCCCATTTCCATTTCTTCCTCATTCTCTGCGGTCCTCAGCGCAAGACCTCCGCATCGTTGAAGCCTTTCAATGAGTTCGCGAAATTTCTGGATTGCTGTCTACTGCTTAAGATCACTTGTCATCGGCAGAAAACACTTTCGTAACTGCGAAGAATCTCTTCACTCGCACTTCGCCGACGTTTCCTAGTCCCACAGTTGGCGGAGAATTCGTGGAATTGCTCTCTCACGGGGTTCTCGATCCCCGCGTTGTGAGTCGCATTGACGCCCCACTGACATCACATGTTCATTCCAAAGAAACGAAAGCGAAATCGAATTTGAATCACTAACGCCGCCACAGTGCCGCCTTGCAGTTGCAGAAAATCTCCGCTCCAACCGGCGCGCAGAAGTAGATTTGTTTGTTTGCTCGGCTGATATGTGTTTAGAAATTTCAGCGATTTTGCCAATTAATTCGGTTCACACAATTCAGCCGGCGAACTTCGACGCAGTCTCGGTTTCTATCGCCCCATTGCCTCATCGCCATCCGCCCACCAGTGGCTGGCAGCTGCTGGGGATGAATGGAGAAGAAATTTAAATATCTGCTGTTCGAGCAGCCAAGCGAATGATGTGCGATTGCAACTGTGTAGCTTTCCACTCCGGTGCACTGGCAGAGAATTCAGATCTGCCTCCCGAAGAGGTGATTGGCTTTATCGGCTGTAATCAGAGCTTGGAGCGTACTTTGCTGGAGCGACAGCTGTTTGAGCAGCCTGTGCTGAAGCGACATTAGCTAGTGTTGAAGATTATAATTAGCGGAAGTCGCTTGCCCAAGGTTGAAACGGGTTGACAGCTGTTCTGGAATTCAAGTTCATCCCCAAGGGGGTGGGGATTGGAGGAAATTACAGAGAACAAGCTACTGAGATGAAAATGGGGCGGCGATGCTTTGGAAGATTGAGTCTGCTGGTGCTGATCTGTGAGGGTACCAGCGGCCTGTAGGTGGTGAATGGCAGGTAGAACTTTCACCGGGCAGGGTACAGAGGCTATCATTTATTAGGAGAAATGAATTCGCTCAAATTCAGCAAAAATCCCTCATTTTCGATGAAATTTTGTCTAATTCGATGCAAGGGTTCTGCAAAGCCAGTTGTTAGCGATAAACGGTGGCCTTAAAGGCAAGTCTGGTGGAATATCTGTCATTATCGAAGGAACTTAAATCACTTAGAGTTGCTACAATCACCACAAAGAACAGGATAAGCTATAGCAGAAGAGGTACAACTTATCGAGAGTGTGGGGGTTGGTCTTTCGAAAAGGGGTTGGAACTATTCGATTATTTATGAATTTTGCCAAAATTCATGCAATTACCTCTTTGGAAGACATGTTTTAAAGGAACTCCTTCAAGCTTGAGCCCAGTTTTTTAAAATTCATTTTAGTGCTGAATGCTATCTCACTAGATTGTGCGATGATCCGACCCACATGGTAGTCGTATCTAAAAACTGATAAAGACCCCAAATTGCGGATTCTCAAGGGCATGGGCCATCGGCGAAATGACATGATAGTTGGAGGGAACTGTGTTCAGTCTTCCTGGCAGCTGGGGAAGGACTTCCCATTGATTGGCAGGTTGTGCGACATACTGCCAAATTGCGTATTTTCCGGGGAACGGGTCGTCGATGAAATGACATGATAGTTGGAGGGAACTGTGTTCAGTCTTCCTGGCAGCTGGAGAAGGACCTCCCATTGATTGGCTGGTTGTACAACATACTCGTACTATCGTAGGTTGACTTGTCACCGTCTCTTTCATCAGCAGTCGTTCTTCTCACAGCTCGCAACCAACCTGAGCCCTTAGAAGTTTGAAGTCTTCAGCAAGACGCTCAATCGGTTTTCTCAAATGTAGAACATGACCCTGCAACAATGAATAAAAATAATAATTGGGTGGCGCTACAGTGCACAGGAGCCTAGCTTGCTCATCAACTACTCGTGTTGTGAGCGCTACTGATCTCTCGCGAGTAGAAGGGACCTACAGTTTTTTACCGACTCCGAACGGCGAAGTTTGAGAAGCTTTTTTGGACACTTATTACTCTTTGAGTGTTGTCAGCAGCCCGAAAGAGGTGGTGCCGTGAAAAATTCGAGGAGTTCAGTTGGAAATCGAACCTGGACCTTCGGCGTGTGCGTGTCGCACTCTATCCACCTGGACCTTCGGCGTGTGCGTGTCGCTCTCTATCCACTCCGCCTTGGCGGCCACAATTGTGATTCATGCCCATGGAGGGAGAAAAAGAAATCCATTTGTTGTCAGCAAGTCACGCTTTAGAAAGCCTCTTTCGAGGAGGAAATAAACTTTCGCGTATTCAAAGCATTAAGTTGCTTATCCCTGCACGGGTCCATCGGGATCGATGCAAACAGAAGGCAGTCGGTGGTTCTGTTAAGTCGAAGATCCTCCAAGTGTGAACTCTTTTTGGCAAAATTCTCTTGATTTGGGAGGACACATCAGGACCGTCCGACTGAACCGCCGCAATCTCGTTTCCCCAATATGAATTTGTTGCGATTCGATATCATCCGAAACAAATTTTAGAGATTTTTCATATGCAACTTGAGCGGCTTCAGTTCTTTGTCGTCTCGCCATGTGAATCTTCTGGAAAGAGTCTTGATTCTCGACAGCAGTCTGCTTTTTTGCACGATCAATGCATCCATTGTTTCATTCCTAAAGAGGTCACCATCTATGTTCGGTGACTCTTTGTGTCAATGGAATGTTTTGTTGGTGGAAATGTCCATTTATATGAGGACACCCTCTTCGTTAGTAAGTTTTATCTTCGTGGGTGGCGTTCCATTCGAAGGCAGTTCTCTAGATAGGACTCCAGAGAAACGCAGCCTACGTTCCTTAGAATAATTGTTAGGCTCCTCCACAAATACCTCCAACTCCACCATTTCATTAGGCAACCGAACTGGGGGTCACAAGTATTGAAGCATCTTTAACTTGTGTGTGGCTTCTCCTTGCTGAGAATCGTCATCTCACAAAATGCCACCTCCGATTCGGCGTTGTGACTCATTCCTGGACAGACATCAATTTTTTTTTTTATTCGGAATCAAATACAAAACCAAAACCAAACTTTCTTTGAAATCATGCTTCTCCTTCAACAGCGTCAAAGTGCAATGCTACGCAAATGGCAACAGGAAAGTTCGTTTTCTTTTGCTTTCTTTCAATTCTTTACACAGTAAGACCGCGGAACCATGTGGATTTTGGGCCTTAACTAGGAGATCCTTCTATTCTTGAAGGTTTCGAGGACCTATGGACATCAAACTGGTTTTATTCCGCAATGGCTTTACTTCTCTAGCGATATGCGCTTCGTCAAGCGTCCTCACATACAACGCATACGATGGATAGGCTGTGGAGAGACTGTGGACACCGCCGCTCCAGCCTGAAAAGTCGTTGAATTTGCACCATTGGGACATCGCAACAGAGGACGAGCTAGGCTAAGATGGCACATACAAGTGGAAAAGGACCTCAACCAACTTGGAGTGCGCAACTGGAGGCAGCTGCCTAGAAATCGTGTTGATTGGAGAGGCATGTTGGTGGAGGTCCAAGTCAATCATTCTTAATACTGGAACTGGAACCTGGGTTTCTCTTTCCATCCGCTACATACATCTGAACCAGTGAACACGCAAAATAAGTGTCGTCTAAAACCTTCTCTCTCGTCCTGCTCAAGCAGTAACTTTTCCTTCTTTTGATAAAAAAACAGAAGTTGGACGTGGACAAGAAAACCTTCTCCTTCGAGACAGAGTCCTGCTCGGAGTAACTTTTCCCTGGTTTTGATATAAAAAGAAGTTGAATATGGACAAATGAAAAGAAATCAGTGAACAAGGGGTGAGTTCGTAGACAAATTCGGCCATTTCGACTGTCAAAACGGCGGATGTTAGAACCACCAGATGGAGCTGTTATCTCCGCAATTTAGAATTAAATTCGTTCTGTAGAGAAAAGCGCTGTGACCAAATTCATATTCTCCCGGAGGAGGGTTTGAATTTCAGGAAAGGGTGGACATTACATTTCCGTCCGTCAGCCATTTGAACTCCAGGAAACGGTGGACCTTACACTTTCGTCCGTCAGTCATTTAAATTCCAGGAAAGGGTTGACATTACATTTCCGTCTGTCATTCATTTAGAAGTGTTTTACTGGGTTAAGATGATTGAAAAGGCACAAAAAACTAAGTCGGATTGCCCTTAAACAGCGCAGAGCTCTGCTTTGCTGCTCTATAAGTCTTACGCTTGTTCGCTATCTCGTTGGATATGACACTCTTTTTTGACTCATTCTTGATCTTCGTTGTATCTATGGAAAAAAGTTTCAAATAGGCACGAAAACAATATCGGGTCGTTCAACAGCGTTAATCGCTGCTCTGGAGGTTGTGTTTGTTGTCCCGAAAGGGCAAGATTTCCACTCATCTGTTTTTATACAGGATATAAACCACCGCAACGTTCACCTTCGTAGTCCTTTCAGGCAGTCTCTGTCCCAGTTTTTATGATACGTCACCTTGTACGTAAAAAATCGACGTGCTGCCTTGTCAAACAAATCACGAACCCAAATCTTGACAGTCTCCTTTGAATGAAAAAATTCTCTCCACACAATCAGCAAGTGTCCAATCCCTTGTCTCCCTTCCAAGTACAAAACTCGATTCCCCAGACTGTGTTCCCATTCAGCGCACATGTTAGTGGCAGCCAAAGTCATTGACAAGATCGATGTGCCCATGAACTGCAGCACATCGACATCTCAGGAATGCGCAGCGGCACACTGAATCACCGATTTTCGCGACGTGGTCTTCCTTAAGTTACAAAACTTTACGACGTCCACCTACTTTTCGCAACTTTATGCCACTCGGACAATAAACCTCACAAGACAAAAACTGCCAATTTATGGACCGACAACGTCCACAATAAAAATTGACAAGCCCACGAAGTCAGTCGTTAAAACCGAATCTAATGAGAGAAGCCCCGAATGTGACTTTAGACCTTTCGAAAGTCTGCGCTTTTCACTTTAGTTTCCGTGTATTCTCTCAACTGCCGTCATCGTCCGTCACAGTTGTCGAAACGCTGATCCATTAAAGTGTAATCAACGCTCAACGAGTGTTGTGTGGCATTTTTTTTTTTTTTGGAAACCAAGAGGCCGACTTTCCTCGTTGGTCCGCTTGGTGAGTGGCTGCTGGCTGCTTGCTGAGTGCTCGTTTAGTCATTTAAATCATGGCGAAAGCGGCGTGTATGCAATTTAAATAATTAGTGTATTACCTACAAATGAAATCGAGAGTCTCAAGCGAAACAATGTGACATGACCCAAAGCCGAATTCTCACAGGCGGCCAACCAGGCGCGCGGCGCACGACAGCATCGGTGCCGCCACCGCAGCCACTTAACTCGGGTAAGCATTGTTTCAAAAAGAAGCACTGCAGGGCACCTTTGCGTGCGGGGCATGTGACATAAGCCGCCGCTGCGCTGCACGAACTGTGCGAATCTAATTAAAACGAAATCCAAGGGGATGGCATCGGCCACAGCCGGCTTCCCTCGTTTACGCGCTCATCCTAATCAACTGCAGCCGAAATAGGAAACAAAAGTGAAATTGGATTATGTGATGCATTGCGGTGTTAATTGCGTTGCAATCGATGTAAACGCGGCAATCACGACACAATGAGGAAGGTGAGAAGTGCTAACGGGTGCCGCTACCATCGGCATATGGATCACTGGGTAGGTGCCGGTCGCAGATGGCGGCTGGTCACGCGTTGCCCGTGGCGGTGGTTGTGATGTTGTGGTGTGAAAACAGTCTGGTGATGTAATCAACGCACAATGTGGTGGAAGGGACGTTCGGCCATCATTTGATATCTGAAAAAAAATAAGAAAAAGAAAAACAAAAATCACATTCATCTCCCCGACGGGGAATTGAACCCCGGTCTCCCGCGTGACAGGCGGGGATACTAACCACTATACTATCGAGGACGACGATTTTCTCGTTCTCAAATTACCTATATTTATGTTTTCATTCTGAGATCAGAGCGTTCTCCACAAGAACTCACTGCCACCGTCATGTCATCGCCCACAGAGACCCTTCATTGTTTCCCTCAGACAATCTACTTCCATCATATGCCACACAACACCGCCCCCGCAGACAGATTTTCCGTGTGAATAAAACGATTTTTCCATCAACTTGTACCTTGATATAGGATACCCTTGCCTCCATAAAGTCGTCGACCACCACCGCCACATCAGTGGTCACAGAAACCGACAAACAATTTAAGATCATGTAAACTCAACGAACTCGAACGGTCGGCCGACACAAGATGACAGAAGCACAGAGTGCGGTGGTGGTGGCGGCTTCAGCACAGAACAAGAACCTCTACAAGACAAACGAAAAGCAATTTAAAATGCGCTTCCTGCTTCGGTGCGCGCACACGGCGTTGAAGAGTCGGGTCGACACCGAGACGGACGGAGCACTCGGACATGCAGTAATCAAAGTAAATTAAATTGTGTATACTTCCCCCAGGTTTCTTGGTCTGCGCCAAGTCGGTTGGTCGGTCGACAATTGACAGGCCGCCATAGCCGTGGCAGTGACCATCGGAGGAGTCCCCCATTATTCTACTTCTCCGTCAATATGTATCTATGCGCCTGAATCTACAGCGGTGTTGGTTATTGTGGTCATAAATTTTCCCAGAATGATCAGCGATGCGAATACAGAATCGCTTCACGAGCGAATGTGTTACAAGAGATGGGCTCAGCTCGTCGAGCGGGAGGCGGTGTCTTAAGTGTGCATAAATTGAGATATATTCAGTGGAATAGACGCCAGCGTGTAGTGTTTCATACGCGTCGTGGCCCCATCTTCCGCCGTTTAAAGCAAATGGACATGAACGTGCAATCGTGGCGCTCTTTCTATGCATAATCACTGTGGCTTGGTGAGGAGGCGGGAGCCGATTGAAGAAGATTTCGGATCAGATTATGAATCAATTAAGTTGGTAATGGCTGGCCAAAGAAAATAACACCTGAGCAGCGGGTTAAAAGGTTTTTTCACGAGCTCTGGCGGTTGGTGATCGAGTTGAGATTGAGCTTTTGGAGCCGAAAAGCCCAAGTAGGAGGCCGGCAAATGGTGGGAGTATCAGGAATACTCTTGAGTGAGGGAAATGGCCGATAGAGGATCGTATTGGGATCTGTTAGGTTTTCTTATGAAATTAATAAGAAGCCTGAGGCGTCGAGAAGAGCGTCTGTTGATCGCGGCGATCAAATTGTATATACTATGCAACTAAATGCCAGGAAATGGTGGACTGGAAAAAATGCAGTTTAGTGATCGTGGAGAGACCTGAAGCGTCTGAAACTGAATTTGATGAATGGTGAACTTTGTTAATTGGCGCGAGAAAACTGGGAAACGGCTTTTTTTGGCTGAATGGTAGCAACAAGAGACATTATGGAGAAAATACACAAACGACAGTAAGAATCTTATGAATTGGCGCATCGGAAAATATGGATCACCGTCCACTGTCGGTAATTATGAGAAAGCTACCTTCTTTGACCTCGAAAGAAGATTAGACCCATTCTGTACGCCAGCAGGCCTTGGACTCCCTTGGAGTCAGCAATAACTTGGACTCCGGATCATATGCAGATCGGCGCCTATTGAGTCTTTTAAAATATGGAGTCAATTTTGAGAAACTCACTGTCACTGTCACTGGTGTTTGGCGGATCAAGTAGGCATCAAGTTTTGTTTTTTTGAATTTAAAGAATTTAAAAAGTGAGCTTAGACATATTCTTAACCCAGGCATGACGTGGGAGTCTCTGAAATTGGTAGCTGAAGATTTTCGCCAAGCCTCAACCCTAACGCCTTTCTTAAATTTGAGAGAGAAACAAACATTCTTGGTACTGATCGCGTAACGATCATGCCGCCTTAAAAATTATCTCTCTCATGTGGAAAGGTAGTGGTAACTGATCTTATAGCTTAGGAAAGGTTAATTTCAATTCAAGTAACCGTCCTAGGGCTGTATATTGTCATTTGCTGCAGGATTAGGTCTATTGATCGTGCGGATACTTTTCAATACCAAATTTTGAGCCAACATTTGTTGGGGTCTTGCAAAAAGGGGCCGCGGCTACAATGAAACATTGATGCTGGTGACCGTTCGATGATCTCGTTGTTTCTCGATCATGTTGAAAGTTACTGTGGAACATTGATGCTGGTGATCATAAACTGATCTCGTCGTTTCTCGATCTTTATGTGAAGCCAATGTTTAAACATCAGCGGACAGATTTGGATTGCATTCGCAATCCGAATGTGAGATTTAAATTTATTTGATTTGATATTAATTGAGTTGAGTCGTCGACAGCGGTGCTGGTGGTAATGGCGGACAGAAACATGTGGTTGAAGCTTAGATCAAACGGATGCACAGGCTGGCGGTGTAATATTGGAATGCAATTCGTTTAAGTAAATTGTTTGCACAGGAATCTCTCAGATGGAGATGAGCCCTGAGTGTGGAGAGTGTTAAGTGATTGAGTGCTGGAATGACTTGAAGCGGATCGGATTTGCAATTTGTTTGCAGAGAGTTTGGCCAGAGGTGGCTCCCGATAGGCGCAGAGGAAACGGGTGAGAACTTGAGGTTGAGTTGTGTTACCGAAGACTCAAATTTCCTTGATTGGTTTCAGCCAATTCGAGTGAGGATGTAATCATGCCCATCTTTCATCCCCACACAACTGAAGCCCATTTGGACTTCAGCTAGTTTTATTTCAGCGAGTTTTGCTTCATCGAGTTGTGCTTTAATGAGTTGTGCGGCATCAAGTTATGCGGCAGGAAGTTGTGCGGCAGAGAGTTTTACGGCAGCGAATTGTGCTGCACTGAGTAGGGCTACAGCCAGTTGTGCATAAGCAAGTTGTGTTTCAGCGAGTTATGCTTCAGCGAGTTGTGCTTTATCGAGTTGTGCAGCAGCGAGTTGTGCTGCAGCGAATCGTGCTGCAGTGAGTAGGGCTACAACCACTTGTGCTTAAGCAAGTTCAGTGAATTATCCTTCAGCGAGTTGTGCCTTAACGAGTTGCGCTGCAGCGAGTTGTGCTTCAGCGAATTGTGCCGCAGCGAGTTTTTCCGCAGCGAGTTATGCCGCAGCGAGTTGTGCTGCACTGAGTAGGGCTACAGCCAGATTTGCTTAAGCAAGTTGTGTTTCAGTGAGTTGTACTTCAGCGAGTTGTGCCTTAACGAGTTGTGCTGCAGCGAGTTGTGCTTCAGCGAATTGTGCCGCAGCGAGTTATGCCGCAGCAAGTTGTACTGCACTGAGTAGGGCTACAGTCAGTTGTGCATAAGCAAGTTGTGTTTCAACGAGTTATGCTTCAACAAGTTGTGGTGCAGAGAGTTGTGTGGCAGGAAGTTATGCGGCAGCGAGTTGTATGGCAGCGAGTTGTGTGGCAGCGAGTTGTGCAGCAGCTAGTTGTGCTGCAGTGAGTCGTGCTGCGCTGAGCAAGTTGTGTATCAGTGAGTTGTGCTTCAGCGAGTTATCCTTTAACGAGTTGTGCTGCGACGAGTTATTCTTCAGTGAGTCGTACCGCAGTGAGTTAGAGTGGGATTTGGTTTTACATGATCACCTGTCTTTCGGCTGGTGCTACAGTCCGGAGTGGAACTGGGCCTCAACCAACATGCCTCTCCAACCATCACGATGTTTTGCCAGCTGCCTCCAGTTGCGCACTTCAACTTGGTTGTGGTCCTTTTCCACTTGTGTGCGCCACCTTACCCTAGGCCGTCCTCTGTTGCGTTGTCGAAGATTCGGCTTATATCACGGGATCCATTAACACCACACTATACGCCTTAGTTACCCAAGTACCAAATTGAGATCACGCTTGAGGGACAATCACCCCATCCTGGTTTGATGCAAGGCCTTCCTTAGACTTCTTCCGCTATCTGAGTCGCAGCGTCCGGATTAGAATGCAACTCCACACTGAGCAGGGATAGTCCCCTAACCGCCTTGCCTAGCCCAGAACAACTGACAGGCCAGCACAGTTCACTAACCCCGGCTCTGCCCGCGATAATAAAAATAATTGTATGGCGCGACAGTCCACAGGGAACCAGGGCCTAGCTTGCTCGTCAACTACTTGTGTTGTGCGCGCTACTGTTCTCTCACGAGTAGAAGGAACCTACAGTTTTTTGTCGACTCCGAATGGCGAAGTTTGAGAGACTTTCTTAGACTCTTTGAGTGTTGTCAGCAGAACGAGAGAGGTGTTGGTGTGAAAAATTGTGCGTACGAGCATCGCACTCTACCCACTACGCCACAGCGGTAAGCCACAGCCACCGCAAAACAAGGGGCCCTACCGCTTGGTCAGGCTAAAACCGAAGTTCCAGGGTCTCCTGGCCTCCTGTGGCTCCAGAATATAGCCTCTGGTCAAGCTGTCAGTACCAGTCAGACTCCCTCAAAAATTGCGTGTGTTAGCCGCCATCCCGCCACAAGATGGTGGTTTCTCCATCAGTGTTTCCGTTGACACTATAAATTGTGTTACGGATGTGATGCGATTCAGATCCAGTCACATCGTCTTGTCACCAAGGAACGGTAAGAACTCTTACAATGACTTCATTGGTGATGCATGATCCTATTATGGTACTTTTCCAACTCAATTCGGTGTCTAATGTGATTTTTAAAGACAATGCCATGTTTACACAGAAAGACGATTGGATATCGTTCCTGATCAGATCAGATTTCAGATCAGCAAGATCACACTGTTTTTGAAATTGAATTCAAAGAATTTAAAGGATCCTAGGTTTGAACAGACACACAAGAGACTCAAGAAATGACGTAGTGTAGTTACTAATCTTGTTGTGATCTTGTGGAGTTTTGAGTTTTAGTCGCGACTGTCATCTGAACGTTTGATCATACAGGATGCTTATTTGGTTGATATTGATTTACTCTTTGCCTCAATCTGAATGTCATTTACTTTTTCTAGCCATCTGCGGCTCCATTCGCAGCCATCTTAGCATCTTTTCCCACTCCACTTACTAAAGAGGTAAATTTAAACCTCTTCCCTCTCCACAGACTAATTATAAGAACAGATCTGGGTATTAGGTCAACGACATGTTTATCTCCACCAAACACCAAGATCCACAACCAAATTTAGTTCTTACGTTGCCCCCCAGAGGAGACCTCCGAAATTACCATTCATTTCCATCTGCTGCCGAGGGATTAGCATTTATTACATAGACACAGCAGCGATAGGCTTTCTTCAGTTGGCGATTCTCCATCGCACCGCCATCCGATTGTGTTTTGCCTAACTAAACGCGTTATAATTAATGCAAATGAAATATGACGCTGGATAGGTTTCAGACTAATTATACAATCCGAGGCGCAAATGTATTCGATGTGGAAATGGTGGTGGTGTGGTATGCAGTTGGAACCGTTTTTCGGTATTTTTTGGTTTTTGTTTTTTTTGCTTGTCTCTTCAATGAGCTAGCTGCGATCTAAAAGTTATGAGAGAAAGTTGTTTTGTACGTTAAGAGTTTGCGTATTGTCATCGGTTGTGCTTTTTGGAACGAGACAATCTGTAACGTTTTAACATTTTGAGAACGGAACTGTTGGAATTTAAATATTAAATGCAGCTGTGGAAGCTGTCAAATACCAGACACATTCGGGGCATGACCCGAAAAGAGGCTCCGACTCGGGGGATCTGGTTTGAATGAAGATGTTAAATCGATTTGGAGTTGAATGTTACATTGGCCACTTAGTGCGTTTGTGTGACATTTCACTTTGGGCATCCTAAACTGAACTGGTTTTTTTTACGACGTTTGAAAAGTTGTGATTTTCACTGATTACGTGAGAATGACAAGAAAATCGTTAAGATCCATTTCACTGTGTCACAATCTTAATTTGCGTTAGTCTTCTAAAAGTCTCTGTCAGCAGGGGTGCTTTATTCGCAGACGTGTACCAAGTACAGCCGACACCAAAATCAACGATGGTTGGTGTCATGACTTAGAAAAGTGTCATTGCAAGCAGTAAATCACTTTCTTACCTTGAACATAGAATTAGAGAGCCGACGAATGCAGAAATTCAGTTGATTTGGTTGAAGCACACTTTAAGCAACTCATTCATGCTAGAGATTGAGTTTTCTAGAAAGGGGGCTACACTAAAGTCTAGCACATCGTCTCTTTCCACACGCCTGAATTCTTTCTTCCTCAAGAAGGCAAACAAACATCAAGTCCTGAAGCATATAACATATCACTTAATAAATCCGGGTGATATAGGGGGCGCCACTAACGAAAAAATAAATAAATTAATAAATTTTGTTAATGGACTTCTTCGAGTGATCTGGTAGACTACTAAGAGATGGTTTCACTTTTGCGGGCAAATGAAAATCGACGGGTCAGCAAGTTTTATGTCTGCGCGATCAAAAAAAAATCAAACTAAGTTGAAGATCAATTGCCTCGTTCACTACCCACACAGCAAACCACCCAAAAGGGTTGAGACAATGGTGTTATAAGAGAATGCAGGAACTAAGTTGAAGATCAATTGCCTCGTTCACTACCCACACGGCAAACCACCCAAAAGGTATGAGAGCTCGTGACAATGGTGTTATAAGAGAATGCAGGGAACGTGCCTTAGAACAAGTGCCCAACAGGTGGATTGATGGAAAACGAAAAACCCCCTCCTCTGCCTTAAGTCCCTTTCCACTAGAGAAATAGAGAGTTCTCACTTACAGAAGTGAAAACTTCTGTGAGCGACACAAGCTTAGGGACAGCATTGTCTTCCCTTTCACCAAAAATCGCCCAAGAACCCATCGATGATCACAAACTGCAGTTGCTTCTAGAACTATGGAAAGTGAAGCATGAAAATCAAAAATACCTGAAGCACCCATCATACACCATGGCACGTGGGTACACACGATGCCCTCTGCCCTAGAAGGAGATTTCGAACACAAAGAAAACGAAACAAAAAGTTATTCGCTTCTCGATCACTTATAATTTGAAAGTGCTTCCGACTGACGATCAATTGAACGATCACTTAGACGATCGTAATGTGGGGTCGCAGCGAAAGTCAGAAGAACTTCGGTGTTTTCAGTTTTCCAAAACAACCCACCCAGAGAACACTTCGGACTGTCACTGTGAGAGCGTCCCACGAAAGCCCAGTCGGAGAGATCTTTTCCACTCATAAAAACCGGCAAACAAGCAACTGAAAGTATTTCTGCTCTTATCTCGTTTATGCATTTTGTGTGTACGCCACAAACTTCTCAAAGAATAGAATGGCCCCCCTAAGAACTCTTCAGACGAAGTGAAAAGGTCTCTCCCATGTCACAGTCCATAAAAAGATCTTAACAGCTCCGCCGCAACGTATAATTTCCTGCAGTGTAATTCATCCACCGCCGCCGATCTGACAGGTCACCATTAAAACCTCATTTTCACAAGATCACTATCTTCCTGTTTGCCCTATCGCAGCGCTCTGTCGTCGTCATGTCATCGCAGAGTGGTCGTATCGGCTTGTTGACTTGCCAACTCTGCCAGTGTTTCCATTAGCATGGGAGAGCTAATTGTTAATCAGACAACTGCAGTTTCTTTTGCAGAGAGATTCGTGTTTATCTCCGGGGATCAGGGTGCTCCCCGCCCTGGGATGCAGAATATGACGCCAAACGAGCTCCCAAATAGTTGATTGTCTTCCCGCTACACAAAGCACATTTCGTTTGCAGTGTTTTACGGTTTGTCAGCGTGACGCTAGACGCCAATTCCGGCAAGGAGTCCTCCCACAGTGGAGACTTCGCAGCCGTTGTCGCTGTTGCCTCCGCGCGTTTGCGCTTTTTATTGACGATTGTCAGCTGGAAAATATGTCATTTCTCTCCCACAGCAGCTCATGTCAAACGCACTGACATTTCGTTGATTGCCCACTGTCTGCGGACTGGTAACGTGGCAGCATATCGCGTATGATTTACGAGTCGGGAACTGTGTTTAGCATAGAAATATGGAAAGGGAATTCCACACGGATTGAGGTTGCCGCCTGTGTGATGGGAGCGCGATTTCAGAGTGGAGCCTGTGCGGTGGCGTTGTGGGCAAGACGATTAGTATGCTGTTCGGGGTGACATTTGGCAGGATCCTACAAGGTTTTGCCGTCACTCTGGCATGCAAGGGACTTGTATGAAATATTTATTGGAACGCACACGTGTTGAATGGGGATTACGATTGGCAGTTACAGGGAACCGGGGTCTGGGAAAAAATTGAACAGAACCACAATCCCATCAGTGCTGGTGTATAAGATGCCTTTCTCGGTGAACGCCTGTCTGTTAGTTGGAAACTTTTCTCTATGCGTTGAACACGACCACGCGCAACACGTGCAGAACCAAATCAACGCCTGCCATAAAATTACCGCGAAAAAGTCAACAATCCCGTTGATGACGCACCACTCCATTCAGCATCGATCATGTGTCTCTTCGCTGCTTCCAAATTAGGTGTGAATTGTACATAATTTGAAATTTTTTATGAGAGCCGTTCAAACAATCGTAATTCCAGCGTCTCACGCATCTGTGCGGCATCATCTTTCGCCGCGTCGCACTACTGTTACCGTTTTGTGTTTACTGATTAACCCGCATTCTCAACCGAACGGCTATCAAAACGGAACGAAATAAAAGAATTTCTCGACGCAAGCCATTAGCACACATCTGTACACACCGCTGCTTCCATCACAAACGTTCTTCAGTGGATTTCTCTCAGCCGTTGAACTTAATTCTAATCCAGATACGCATTGAATGCACGCGTGGCGCAATTGCACGCAGCAGACATCCGAAAGTTGCGCATGCTGCAGTCTAGTTTTCGTTGAGTGAAAATGAAAATCCATCAGTGTTTCCAATCTAGCGGTTTGAGACGAGAGACCTAACCTACAAAATCACACATATGTCACACAGTGGATTGAAATCGATACAATGGATCGGATTTCTTCTCTCGGCTGTTGTCTTTGCTGTGTGTTTTGTTGTTTCCGAATTTGGGTCATCTCTGGGGAGACGGTTATTTCTGTTTTTTGGCTGTGTGATGCAGTGACGGAGTGTGTGGCTGGTTTGTTGAGCGTTGATCGAAGGTCTTTAAGGTGGGAAACGCTTAAAATACATGTCTCGGATAATGGGAACTAAATTTTGAATCCTCAAGCAAACTTCTGACGCTAAGTCTAACCATTTGAAGGAACATTGGAGTACCAGCTGAAGAAGTAAAGGAAACTGAACAGCAGAAAAAGAATGACTCTTATGCAATAGTGCCACAATCGAGGGCTCTGAAACAACTTTCTGATCAGAAATGTGGTTGATCCTAATTAAGAAGTTCTGTCCCGCCTGGTTGTTCCGTGCAAAGTCAGTTGGGTTCCTTCTCCACTTGTATGTAGTCTCGAATCTATGGGTGTCCCGCCTGGGAGCTGTCCACCTAGATGCTGTCCCGCCTGGGTGCAGTCCCGCCTGTGTGCTGTCCCGCTTGGGTGCTGTCCCGTCTGTGTGCTGTCCCGCCTGGGTACTGTCCCGTCTGTGTGCTGTCCCGCCTGTGTGCTGTCCCGCCTGGGTGCTGCCCAGCCTGGTTGCTGTCCCGCCTGTGTGCTGTCCCGCCTGGGTGCTGCCCAGCCTGGACGTTTACTTCACGTCAAACAACAATCGATTACATTTCTAAGCCTACGATTTCACAAGTAAAGTCGGTTGGATTTCTTCTCCACTTGTTTGCAGCCTCGAATCCAGGAGCGCCTTCAATTGCATTGCAACAGTAGTGTATTGTCCCACTAATTCCCAACTAAAAAAAAGTGCTATCAATATGCATTACACAGCCTAGGCATACATTTGAAAAACACATCGTGTCGTGTGCTTTCTTTCCTATTTCTATTTTCAGAAAGAGGTATGTATCGGTTCAAAAATTAGGATTTTATAAAAGTGGAAAAGGGCACTGTCTTGTTTGTCATTTGGCATAAATTTCCCAGCATCCCATATGGTCTAGTGGCTAGGATATCTGGCTTTCACCCAGAAGGCCCGGGTTCGATTCCCGGTATGGGAAGATGCTTTTTTTTTTTTTATTTCTCTGTTTTTTTTTATTCAATGGTCAGAAGTTACTGTGGAAATATACTTTAATTAAGTTCACATTTTACTCATTTTTTTTATCAGTTTTTGTACTCGCTTTGCTATTTTTATGCTGCTTTTCGGCATTTTTACACCCCTTTTGGGATTGAAAATAAATGAAAGTGAGTGCAAAGAGGACGAGGACGAGCGTCCAGGACTAGCCTCCAAGGCGAGCGTCCAGGACGAGCATTCAGGACGAGCGTCCAGGGCGAGCGTACAGGGCGATAGTCCAGGCGAGCGTCTAGAGTAAGTGTCCAGGGCGAGCGTCTACGGTGAGCGTCCAATGCGAGCATCAAGGGCGAGCGTTTAGGACGAGTGTCCAGGGCGAGCGTCCAGGGCGAGCGTCCAGGGCGAGCGTCTAGGGTAAGTGTCCAGGGCGAGCGTCCAGGGCGAGTGTCCAGGACGAGTGTCCAGTATGAGCTTCCAGAGCGAACGTCCAGAACGAGCGCCTAAAGCGAGCGTTCTTAAGGCAAGCGTCCAAGGTGAGTGTCCAGGGCGAGCGTCTACAGCGAGCATTCAGGGCGAGCGTCCAGAGTCCAGTTTTTTCCATATTCTTGTAGAAAGCCCGCCATTTTCAAAACTTCCTTTTCTTCAGATGTTTCCTTTACCGTTTTCTTTGGGTCTTAAATTATTTGAAATGTTGTCCAGAGGACTTTCAATAAACTTAACTCTTTTCCGTCCAAGAAATGCAATCTTTGTAAAACTCTAAAATTAAAAACACCCCCGTTTATCATCACCATACCCAGCACTCTTTCCAAACCGTTACGACCACGATCATGTCCCATTAAAACTGAACTCCAAGCAATAAAGTTCATCTAACAAGTTTTTGCAAGTCAGTAAGAATGGCGTTCATTTCGATGCAAATAAGCTCATTACTTCCTACGAACAAGACCGCTCCAAAGCACCCGTCCGTCCATCTGGTGCACGCAAGACCACGCCACTCATGCGTCACTCAACCACACAGTCGCACAACAATCCAACACGTGGGTACCTTTCGTGCTCATGCATCTTCTCATGCAACGTGCAGGCAGTCAAAGTCTGCAGCAGCAGTAGCAGTCTTAGGGTTAAGCATACAATGAATCCTTAATTGTCACTGTCACTCACTCGCTCGCTCATCAAGACGCTGTCTGATTAAGAATTCATAACTTGTCGCGTTCCGCTGTAGCAATTACCACCCCGTGTGGTAGTTATCGGGAAATATTTTAATGAACAATTCCTGCCGTCGCCATTAGCAACGCCCAGCCTGCTTGTGGATTCAGCAGGCACTTCGTTTTATGAATATGAATACCTTAATGTACGAGGAGTCTAACGGTTATGGCCAAATGTCAAGTGGCATTCATTGAACTTGCCCACGAAAAGTGCCAAGAAACCGGCCGCCGCCGCTGATCGATGAAGCTGTCCGTTGCGGTGAAAGCGCCAAATAAGTGTGTTTTCTTTCGGCTTGATGTACACACATCTTAATCTCCGACTGAGATGGAAATTCATATCCGATACGACCCACATTCGAAATGGCAAGAAAACCGTCGAACGGAGCACCGAGTGTTAGGCAATCGGCTTCGGTTCGGAAATCGGAATCTGGTTGGGCATGATTTTAAGCAGTGGTCACACTGGATGCACTTTCGGCGCACAACAAGCGCATCGATCAAGTTCAAACGGAGGAGAAACTGTTGGAGTGCGACTTCATTACGCCAGCCCAGCAGCACGGCAGCACGGTAGCTTGTCAACTTGTTGCTTCATCCGCTCCCCCCCTCACAAGAAAACTAATCATCTGTCATATGTTAATGGTGTCTTTTTCTTCTTGTGTCTTTTCAGTGAGTTGTCGTCCTTCTACGCTGGCTATCAAATGGCACCCAGCATATGTCAGAACTCACCTCTGCCCCCCGGTCCGGCTGCTCAGATACATCACCATCACCATCCTCCATCGTCGACGGCATCTTACAAAATGACCAACTCAGAGAGTAGTTGGCCGCAAAATTTTACCAGCAAGGTAAGTATTAGCTGTTGCAGGGAGGCAATACAAATTTGGGATTCCAGGGGCGCACGGTTGTAAAAAGAAAAACTGTGACTTCCCGTACCGGGAATCGAACCCGGGCCTCCTGGGTGAGAGCCAGGTATCCTAACCACTAGACAATACGGGAGTTGTTGGAGAAAGCTCCATTTTTGTAATTCATTCCTTGTGGATGAATCATTTATAAATTTGGCAGAGCTTATGCGGTTGAAACGACTGCAAAGAAAACTAAATGGCTTTTGCTCATAGTTGGGTCTGAAATCTGTATCTTAGAGAAGTACGACCTTTATTGCCACCAAGCTTCTCTTACTCAAACTTGTTGCAAATTTAAACAAACCTCGTATGGCCATATGTTGGATGGCGTAGCAGTTCACAAGTAAAAGGGGCCTACAGTTTTTTTGCCAATTCCGAACGGCGAAGTTTGAGAAGCTTTTCCGAAGACAGTTTTAGAACCTTCCTTATAGACATTGAATATAGACAGCAGCTCGAAAGAAGTGTTGCCATGAAAAATGCGAGATGTTCAGTCTGGGAATCGAACCTGTGACCATTGGCGTCCAGTTTCTGATACAACACTTTAATTAAATTGCCTTGCTTGCGCTTGCTTGCTCAATCTGATAAAGCACCGAAAGCACTTACTGGTGTTGCAGGCAAACATGCAGATATGTTTTCGAATGACTTGAGAAGGGAGAAACAAGCGCTTTCCACCTCCATTGCTTATACGAAATCTGCTTCTCGACGGAGAATGATCCATCTGAGAGTGTACTCCTGGAGCAAAGCAAATCAGCAACTTAGGAATCTCATACAGGCTCTTACTGGTGAGGATCCTCACTCCGATTGGCACGGATAATGAGCCTCTTTGGTTTGCGGACAGAAGCCGCACAGCTCCCTAGGAAGACAACGTGATACCAGTTTCTCTTCGCCCTCCTGTAAACCAAATGATGGCTTTGTGTAATTGTCACTTAGGTGACATCAGCATAGTGTTGGCCGGACACTGATTGGAACCACGAGAGGCATGTCAAAGTACCGCGTGCTACTCTGTATGAAATGTTTGGCCCATCAGTAACAAAAAATTTAAGTTAGAAAACAAAAAGTCCCTCTATACGGATCTCTGCAGCAATTCACAACATATTCAAATGTTTACACTCTGTCCATCTGCTTCCTTTCAAAACTACGAAGGTTGCATTTTATGTTTCGAGATTGGGCAGCTCCAGTGTTGCAATCTGGCAACTGCCAGCTCTATCGTGAAGTTTGACATTTTTGAGGTTATGCGTACTCAGGACGTTTTGACATACGAGAGCGATTTGTGTTGTTTACAGCAACTTAAAAAAATCATCTCGCCCAAAAAATGGAATTAAATCGTGAAAATTTTCGTGCGATTATTTTTTACAACTTTCGACGTGGATTAACTCAACAACAGTGCATCGAACAAGAACTTAATTCAATTATTGGCGATGAAGCTCCATCAAGGACCAGTGCTTAGCGATGGTATGGTGAACTCAACCGAGGTCGTAGTTCACTCCGGGACAAATTTCGTGAAGGTCGTCCAAAATTTGCGCCAACTGATATTGCAAGATCGTCATGTGACCTATCGTGAGATTGAGACAACCTTAGGCATTAGTGGGACCAGCATACATTCAATATTGCATGAGCATTTGACCGTCAAACAAATTTGTTCGCGCTGGATCCCACACAATTTGTCAATCGCTCAAAAAAAGGCTCGTGTCGATTGGTCGAAAGAAATGCTCCAAAAATACGATCGCGGTGCTTCGAAACAACGTCTATGACATCGTGAAAGGTGATGAATCGTGGATTTACGCGTATTAGCCTGAAAGTCATCAGCAGCCCACTGTATGGGTTGCTCGAGCACGAAGCACTTCCAAGCTAATGGTCGTCTGTTTTTTCGGAAAAATTAAAGATGTCAAAATCATGCCGCTGGACCAACGCAGAACAGTCAATTCTGAGTGGTACACAACCAATTGTTTGCCAGTT
Source organism: Eristalinus aeneus (assembly GCA_955652365.1). NCBI lineage: Eukaryota > Metazoa > Arthropoda > Insecta > Diptera > Syrphidae > Eristalinus > Eristalinus aeneus. The sequence continues at coordinate 96,465,516 of OY019131.1, forward strand.
GCCAGTTTGCCAGTTTGCCAGTTGTCTTTCAAGAAGTCAGGAAAACCAACCGCCGGAGACAGATCACTCTTCACCACGACAATGCGAGCTCTCACACATCGGCTCAAACAACTCCATTTTTGAGCACTCAAAACATCGATTTGATGAGTCATCCGCCGTATAGTCCTGACTTGGCACCGAATGACTTCTTTTTATTCCCGTACGTAAAAAATAAAATGAGAGGTCAACGCTTTTCGACACCTGAAGAAGCGGTTTATGTGTTCAGAATGTTTGGAGATACCTTAATCAGAGTGGCAAAAGTGCTTCGACAATTGGTTCAAACGCATGCAAAAGTGTATAGATCTTAATGGGGAATATTTTGAAAAACAAAAAAGCTACTTTCGATGATTAATATTTGTTTTTGTTCTTTAATCCCGAAATATATAAGGCGACCCTCGTACTACACTTTCTAAATGGTATTCCCTACTCAATTGTCTGCAGTCGTGTGTTCTACAAAATGTTCCTTCGTTTTACACGTTTGCCCTCTGGCATAGAACTTTAGGTTGACAATACTGTTTTAACAAGCACTCATGCTGAACCACCTTCCACAAACATCCCACGTACAAGGAATTATAAAATCTATTTATTTCTGCAGATTTTATTTGCTGAGAAGCAAACAATTTGTTTTTAGAATTTAAACTCTTAAAGCCTTACAAAAAACCCTGTACGGCGACTACAATAGACAATAATTTCTGAAATCAAATCAAATTTCAAATCATCAAACTTTAGAAATTTAAGAGAACAGGAACGTCGAACATGTCTTCGTCGCACACCGATTACATTAGAAAGTGAGGCAAATTTTATACCAGAAAAACAAATTCATCCAATTCACAAGGGCAAACAACATTTTCTTATGTCTTACCATACCTCGTGAAACCATTAATACTGATCGCTACCGACAACAAATTATCAATTTGAACCATGCATTGATCGAGAAACGATCAGAATGGGCCAGAAGACACGGCAAGGTCATTTCGCTCCATGACAATGCACCTGCACACAAAGCAAAACCGGTTCAGGATACAATCAAAACACTTGGCTGGGAACAGCCACCCCACCCGCTGTATTCACCAGACTTGGCTCCTTCCGACTACCACTTGTTTCCATCGATTGGACACGCATTGGCTGAGCAGCACTTTGATTCCTACGAGGAGGTCGAAAATTGGGTGTCTGATTGGTTTGCTTTGTAGCAATTGAACGGACTTTTGGAAGATCGTGCCTGTGGTGTTGAAGAAGTCACATGACTGTGCGATGTCTTCTCTAAAACCTTTTTGGACATCGCAGGTCTCGGTGAGTTCGTTACCGACCTTGACGGATCAGCGATAGTTCTCCATCGCCATCTTTCACAGTCTGACGAGTTTAGTAGGAATGCCAAAACTAGGAAATGGCACTGTAAAGCTCGTCTCTATGCACACTGTCATATGCGGCCGAAAAATCGACGAATAGGTGGTTATTGTCGATCTGTACTTCTTGGGTCTTTTCCAGGACCTGCCGTAATGTGAAGATCTGGTCTATTGTAGACTTCCCTGGTCTGAAACCACACTGATAGGGACCTATCAGGTTATGGACAAATAGTTGTAGATGCTCACACAATACGGCAGAGCGGATATTGTATGTGATGTTAAGAAGGCCGGTTCCTCGATAATTGATGCAGTCATAGAGGTCTCCCTTCTTGTAGACCGGACAAACGACGCTGAGAGTCAATAAGGAGCCAAGCCACTGTGCTGGAGGCCAAGGAGAAGGACATTGTCCCCGTAAACCTGCTCCCAAAGCTGCCGAGGAAGTCATGATCCCTGGCACACCAGAGTATTTCGTTGAACCTATTCGAGAAGCTTTCTACACAACCTGACGAGATGAGGTTAGGTACTCAGAAATCATTCACTGAACTTCCTTGACCGAACGCAAAGCAGTGAGTTGAGGTAAGCAGATGTGCTTACCTTCATTTATCCCTTGAGTGGGATGATGTCGGCGCTTATTTGACATCTTTGTCACAATGTGTGTTATTTGACATCAATGGTCACAACAAGTGCATCTGAATGGTGGAGACATCAGTGGTGTTTGATACTAAAGTGAAGAGTTTTAAGACTACCACCGCAGTATAGGAATATTGATACTAACCAGCAATCAGGAAACCGGCGAAACAGAGAACTTTGCGCAACTTATAAAAGGTGTCCTATCGGCTGGTGGTCGCCGTGGCGTAGTGGGTAGAGTGTGACGCTCACACGCCGAAGGGTCTAAGTTCGACTCCCAGCTCAACACCAATTTTTGAATTTTTCACGGCACCACCTCTTTCGAGCTGCTGACAACACTCAAAGAGTAATAACTGTCTTAGAAAGCTTCTCAAATCTAGCCGTTCGGAGTCGGCAAAAAACTGTAGGTCCCTTCTACTCGTGAGAGAACAGAAGCGCGCGAACAACGCGAACAGCGCGAACAACGCGAACAACGCGCATAGCGCGAACAACGCGCATAGCGCTAACAACGCGCACAGCGCGAACAACTCGAACAACGCGCACAGCGCGCACAACACGAGTAGTTGATGAGCAAGCTGGGCCCTGGTCCCTCTTTGGACTGTAGCGCCAACAGTAATGTTTTTATATCGTCTAAAAAGTTTTGGCCACAAGGTGTGGCTTTTATTGACTGTCTGGAGAAGGGCTGTCACAGCACCTACATCTCTTTTAATAATCTGAGTAGGGGCGTTTGGGTACCAAATTGCAAATAAAGCAGAACTTACTCCTTCGTCGTCCCTAGGGTTCAACTGCCAAATCCACTGTGATCCCCATACGTGGAACCGTGTAGTCTCTTTTCAAACGTGAAAAAATCACTCGTGAGAAGGGTGTAAGAGTCTAACAACAACCTTTCTAAGGCCACTTAGCAAGCCTCCAAGAACGAATTTTCAGAGAAGTCAAGGAATTTGAAGCATTGCTATGTAAAGTTGACTTGGAAGAGATGTTTGTGAAGAACCACTCAGACATATTTCTCCAAGCATTCAAAAAAGTCGAAAAAAAAGGAAAAAAACAAAAAAAAAATTACTACATCTCCCCGACGGGGAATTGAACCCCGGTCTCCCGCGTGACAGGCGGGGATACTAACCACTATACTATCGAGGACTGCGTTTACGCTTAGTCTTAATTAGTTTGTTTTTCCACTGGTCTACAGAGCACACAACACACAATAAACACCTGCTGTGCAAACACACGCGTAAACACTTTCGGTTGCCAGCTTATTGGCGCACAAATAAATAATTTGCACAGTTTCCGTGTGTCTTTACACAATTTTCTCTTTTGCGCAAACGTTTGCTGTAGATTGACAAATTGGAAATTTCCGCAAATAAATGAAAACATTTCCCCCACCGCCGTGTTGTTCTACTCCATGAACGAAAGGTGCAAAGTTGAGGTTTGTCCGGACAGAGTGAGTGGAGATTTCCCAAGGTTAGTCTATCACTATCTTCTCCCCACTATCGATTACATGTGAGTCATATGAACACGTACTTCGCAAATATGGCGCCCTGATAGCGGCGAAGTGTACTTTTAGATTGTCAACAAATTGGCTGAAATCGCCTTCGTCTTTCATTCCACCCTGCAAACCTAAACAAATTCCAATTTCTTTGCAGGAAAATCAACGTCCGCCTGTGTACAACCCAGAAGACTACATTCAGTCGCTGAAAAAATTCGGAAAGCGCCAAAATGGCACCAATGCCCGCTCAATTTACGACACAAATGACGCGGACACATCGAAGGACACCTACAAGTCAGCCACACTCCCTTCAAAATACTCGGAATACAAGTAAGAACAGCAATCCCCTTCCCTCCAAACTATTCTAATCTAATTTTCTCCTTCCAGAAGTCCAATTCCATCACCCCCAGAGACAGACAGCGAAATGTCACTCCGGCAATTTGGGTCGATCACTGATCTTTTGACGAAACTTCGAGCAGACCTCAGGGCAGCGTTTCCAAGCTTCGTTCAGGAGTTTGTCGCCACACCTCTGGACGGGGTCAGCCTGCTGCTGGAGGTCCTGCGGGCCATTCAGCTGTCGCAGACGATTCATCCAACCGCATCGATGAGCGCCTCTTCGTCAATGCCGCGGAATCCCCAATCGTACCAGAGGAGGGCTCTCCTCGATGAATTGGCTTGCCTGTAAGTTTTCTCGTCACACAATCCTCTCCACAAATGGTCAATCGTCCCTTTCTATGTTTCCACAGACAATGTCTAAGTGTCTGCTGCTGTCGGTCACCAGAAGCCAGTGCCAGGCTGGGCACAACACCAGTTGGACTCCTTCCGCTCGCCGCCTCGGCCACAGGACAGGGTATCAGGGCGCGCATTTTCGCACTACAACTCATGACGGCCGCCTGCGACAAATGTCTGTCGGGTCACGGCCAGAAGGGCACCTTTGCTGGGCACGTAGCCGTCTCCGAGGCACTGTCCACCCTCAGGCTGAGGTGTGGCGAACCAGTGCGATTCAGACTGCTTGTGGGAATGCTGAACAGTGGAGGAGGAACTGGAGAGCTGCAGGCTGTTGGAGTCAAGTAAGGACACCTCGAAAAACCACCATTCAGCTGACATAACCCGTCTCTCGATCTAGGTTCTTGAACACATTCCTCGAAAGTGCAGAAAACTTGCAGAACAGGCTTTACCTGCAAGCAGAGCTTTTCCAAGCTGGATTTGAACCTTCACAGCTCACCAAGGTAAGTCTGCAATGTCCCTTCCCTCCAAATACAGTTTTTACAGCCAGTCTCCTGCAGTGTATTGAATCATCATCGCCGTGGCTGGAGAAGATCCGAGTTGAGGTGCGACGCTTTGAAGAGCTGAAGATCGACATCGAAAAGCTGCAGATTCAAGCCCGGGAGTCCGATCGAATTCGCAGTCAAATGGTCATCCTTGAGAGGCGCGTCCAGGTAGGGCACTCTTGGCTCCCATCCTAAAAACCTTCTCACAACAGCCTTCCTTTTAGATCCTCCACGAAGAGAAGACAGTGCTCACCTCAATGGAGCGTCGCCTTCAAGAACGCTGCGCCGAGCTGCAGCGAGAGATCTTCCGTCTCCAAGGCGCGCAAAGTGAACACTTCAAATCACTCGACAAGCAGCCAGTGGCGTTGCCACGACTCGTCCCGCCCAACGGCAAGCAAGGCTTCTCCGAGCACGAGGACGAAGGCATCAGCAGCTCAGAGACTGGACCGTCCCTCAGCCCAGTGCCGATCCTAGTTCTTCCCCAGAATAATTCGCAGAAGTTCAGCATAATCCTGAATGAGCAGAAGGAGGACGACGCCACCATCGAGGACGTCATCGAAGAGCTCAAAAACATCGTCAGCGATGCAGAGAAGCAGATCCAGGACGTATCCATCATTTCCACCGACTCCAAGCCCACTGTGCTGGAGGCCAAGGAGAAGGACATTGTCCCAGTAAACCTGCTCCCACAGCCGCCGAGGAAGTCGCGATCCCTGGCACACCTGATGTCTCGGGGAGGCGGCTCCGATTTGGACGCCTCCGAGTACGGCCTGCTGCTGCTGCAGAATCACAACAACGCCAACAACGACCAAGACTCGTACTTCGACGAGCCAGAGTATGACGGCACCGTTGACAAGCCATACCACCACTCGGACCGCAGCCCCAGCTCACCCCGCATCCACCCGGGCACCAACAGAGAGATCCTCGACGTCATCATGAACGCCCGCCACTCCGATGACGACCCCACAATGAAGGCGTTCCGCGATAATGGCGGCCGGGACTCACATACCTCCCTGCCCGTCGGCGGCGACACCCAAGTGGTAACCACGCCCCCAGCCCAGCACTTCAACGGCGTCTTCTTCATGACCGGCATGAACACGCCCCAAAAATACCCACGACCCGACGTCACAGCCGCCCTCGAGGCCCGTCGCGTCACCAAGAACATCGAACGCATCGAAGGCTTCAGCCACGAGCACGTCTGCGAGAAGTCCCGCAGCAACCAGCAGATCTTCTTCGGCTCCAACCCCACGCTGAAGATCAACTCAAGCGTGTGCATGAGCAACGTGACCGTCGTCAACAACATCACCACTCGGACCCGCTCCTACACGCAAGGCTCCAAGGTGACAGATATCCCCTCGGGACTGTACTGACTCCTCTCCCGCTCGCCCCCCAGCATCGATTCCTAGCAGTTAAGTTTCTTCGAGCATCCTCGTCCTTGTGCAATAATAGCGAGGCCGCCTGTTCGTCAGAGCGGCTCCACCTGGTGGTTGGTCACCGCCGGCTGGCGGTGTGACAAAAGCGTTTTTGGGTAAAACTCTCTCTCTACAGAGCCGAACGAAGGCTCACGTTAACTTCCCCCTCACCTAGGTAAGCTCCATGGAGCAGTTAGTTGATCTTTACTTTAGACTGTAAGCCCGCATGCATTCTACTAACATTTTATACGAACCAACGAAAGAATAAAAATCATTTTATTTATTTTTTGAACACGAATCTGTGGCGTTTCTGTTGGGTAAAGGGGGATCCTGGACAAGAAAGGGAAGTGGAGCCTATCCCGGACTGTAGCACCACAAAAAGAAGAACTGTGGAATTGGATTGTCGAAGGATTAGCCGTGGAAACAGCAACGGAAACCGAACATGTCACAGTGAGAGACTTTTCGGAGATATGTCGCTCTGGGAATGTAGGCTCAAAACGATGACTATTCGGAGGGAACTGTATGCCCACTGAGGCTTAAAACGAACCGAGAATAAGCATTGTTTTTCAAGTCCAGTGGCTTTCAAGAAGTTTGTTGTTTGTTCCGTTGAGAAGGATGATTCTAAATTCTGTTGGCACTGTTGTTGGCAGTTGTTGCAGAAACGGAGTTCATTCAGAACCTTGTGCCCCCTTCTGGTATTAAGCTTATCATCATCATTATAGTACTCATAGTACTTGTCGCTGTCATGCGACTTCTTTAACATCATTCTTGAGGGTAGCGGAACTCACACGCCAACATCAGAGGCACGATCTTCCACAAGTCCGTTCAACTGCTAGCTTATGCGGATGACATTGACGTGATCGGCCGAACTCAGCGAGTCGTCAATGAGGCGTTTGCTAGTATCGAAGCGGAGGCGGCTAAAATGGGACTGGTGGTAAGCGAGGGCAAAACGAATCATATGCTGTCATCGAAGAAGGACGCAGAACATCGACGTTTCGGACAGAGCGTCACTATGGGCAGCAGACACTTCGAGGTAGTCAAGGACTTCGTCTATCTCGGCTCCGCGGTAAATAGGGACAACAACATCAGTACCAAAATCAAGCGCACTTGCCAATCACTGTTTCTTTGGGCTTAAGAGGCAATTGAGTAATAAAGCCCTCTCCCGAACGACCAAAGTGACTTTTTACAACACCTTGATCATCCCAGTCCTGCTTTACGGCACAGAAACCTGGACGCTACTAAAAGCGGATGAGGAATCCCTTGGTCTCTTCGAGAGAAAGGTCCTGTTTGCGTTGATGGCATCTGGAGGAGAAGATTCAACCACGAACTGTATGGGCTGTATGGCGGCATGAGCCTAGTCAAGCGTCTACGGATACAACGCTTAAGATGGCTAGGCCATGTAGAGCGTATGGACAGCACTGCTCCGGCCCGAAGAGTCTTCGAATCCGAACCACAGAGACAACGCAACAGAGGACGTCCTAGACTGAGATGGCGCACACAAGTGGAAAAGGACTTCAACCAACTTGGAGTGCGCAATTGGAGACAGCTGGCAAGAGATTGTGCTGGCTGGAGAGGCATGTTGGTTGAGGTCCAGGTCCACCCAGGACTGTAGCGCCATCCGAAGAAGAAGTACTTCAGAATTAAGTAAATCTTCAAGATGCCGTCTACAAGGAGAATTTGAAAATTTCCTTGGCCTGGAGCATTGCATTATTATTCTGGGCCTATCTTCCTCTGTGCCGTACTTTAAAGCCTTTTAAGTTCCGCTGCTCCGTCAAGATCGGTAACGAACTCCGTCAAGATCGGTGGCTGTCAAAACCGGTTTTAGACAGAGCGACGCATGTCAGTCATGTGACCTTTTCAACTACGTTATCCTTGAGTAGAGCAAACGCCACTCACAAGTCAACACCAGGGGCACGATATTCTAAAAGTCCAGTCAACTCCTGGCGTACGCGGACTGTGATTGGACAAATACAGCAAGCCGTCGATAGGGTGTTTGCTGGCATTGAAGCGGAAGAGGCTAACATGGGTTTAGTGGTTAATGAAGGCATAACGAGGTACGCGCTATTGTTAAGGAAGGACCCACAATATCGACGTCTTGGACAGGCTAGTCAAGCACTTCGTTTTCCTCGAAAAAGGGACAAAAACATCTGAACCGAGAACAGACGCAGAATCACTCTTGTCAATTGCTGTTTGTTTCGGCTCGAGAGGCAATTGCGTAAAAAAGCCGCCTCTCGAAGGACTAAGCTGGATTTGTAAAACGACTTGGTCATCCCAGTCCTGCTTTACGATGCGGAAATTTGGACGTTACTTAATGGAATTCTCAGTGGAATGAGCTTAAACGAATGAGGAAGCTTTCAGAATTTTCGAAAGCAAAGCTTTGCGTGCCAGTTTTGGGCATGTTTGCATTGACAGCATCTGAAAGAGCGAGCACAAGTGGAGAAGAACCTTCCCTACTTGGAGTCAGCAATTGGAGGCAGCTGGAGAGGAATTAAGTTTGCTCGGAAGACAAATTGACTGAGGCCCAGGTCCACATGGATTCCAGCGCCACAAGAATGAAGAAGAAGCTAGATGTAACCTTATGATACCTCTTTTTCGATTCCACAAAGGCATAGTAAGTTTGTTTCAACACTGGCATGGCATGGTAGTTTTAATGCCCTCACCAGTATATAAAGTATGTCCTGACCTAGTGGGTAGAGGACGACGCTCACACGCCGAAGTTTCTGGCTAAACACCTCGAATTTTTCATGGCACCATCCTCTTTCGAGCTACTGACAACACTCAAAGAGTAATAACTCTCTAAGAAAGCTTCTCAAACTTCGCCATTCGGAGTCGGCAAAAAACTGTAGGTTCCTTTTACTCGTGAGAGAACAACACGAGTAGTCGATGAGCAAGTTAGGCCCGGGTCCTCCTGTGGACTGTCGCGCCAACAATTAATTAATTAATTCAAGGCATATTAACCGCTTTCAATTGATAAAGATTAATCAGCCAAATTGAAATGGATTAAGAACTAAAATTTTCCAAGTTCATAACCTCTCACTGTCACGTCAAAGAAGCAAACCGCGCGAACGTTCTTTCACAAAATGTCTTCGTTGAAACGGGACGACAGAATGTGTGGTGTTTGATGACTTGATGAAAGTTGAACAATTTTTTTTTTAAATTCGCCGTTAGGAGTTGACAAGAAACTGTGGGTCCCTTCTTCTCGTAAGAGAACAGTGGCGCAGACAACAGTAGTAGTTGACGAACAAGCTACGAAGGGATTGGGCAACCCAAGTGTTGCAATCTGGCAACTGCCAGCTCTATCGTAAAGTTTAACATTTTTGAGTTTATACGTACTCAGAACGCTTTGACATACGAGAGCGATTTGTGTTGTTTACAGTAAATTAAAAGATTCATCTCGCCCAAAAAAAATGGAATTAAATCGTGCAATTATTTTTTACAACTTTCGACGTGGATATATTCAACAAGAGTGTATTGATGAACTTAATTCAATTTTTGGCAATGAAGCTCCATCAAGTACCAGTGTTTATCGATGGTATGGTGACGATGGTATCGATGGAGGTTCACTCCAAGACGAATTTCGTGAGGGTCGTCCAAAATCAGTTGTTGTTCCGGAAACCGTTGATGCTGTGCGCCAACTGATATTGCAAGATCATCATCTGACCTATCGTGAGATTTAGACAACCTTAGGCATAAGTGGGACCAGTATACATTCAATATTGCATGAGCATTTGACCGTCAAAAAAATTTAATAGCGTTGACTCCCACACAATTTGTCAATCGCTCAAAAATAAGGTCGACAGGTGATGAATCGTGGATTTACGCGTATTAGCCTGAAAGTCATCAGCAGCCGACTGTATGGGTGTTTCAAATTGAGTCAAATCCAACAAAAGTTGCTCGAGCACGAAGCACTTCCAAGCAAATGTTTGCCTAGTTTTTCAGAAAAACTGGACATGTCGCAACCGTACCACTAGAACAACGCATAACAATCAATTCTGAGTGGTATACAACCAGTTGTCTTGCCAGTTGCCAGTTTGCCAGTTGTCTTCCAAGAAATCAGGAAAACCAACCGCCAAAGGCGGATCACTCTTCACCACAAAAATGCGAGCACTCACACATCGGCTCAAGCAACTCCATTTTTGAGCACCCAAAACATCGATTTGATGAGTCATCCGCCGTATAGTCCTGACTTGGCACCGATTGACTTCTTTTTATTCCCGTACGTAAAAAGTAAAAAGAGAGGTCAACGCTTTTCCGACACCTGACGAAGCGGTTGATGCGTTCAGAATGCATGTTTTGGAGAAACCTCAATCAGAGTATCAAAAGTGCTTCGACAACTGGTTCAAACGCATGCAAAAGTGTAAAGATCTTAATGGGAAATATTTTGAAAAACAATAAAGTTATTTTCGATGATTAATATTTGTTTTTCTTCTCTAATCCCAAAATATAAAAGGCAACCGTAGGCCCTGGTCCCCCTGTGGACTGTCGCGCCGTACAATTTTATTTTTATTACATGCGTGCGTCCAAAGATTTTCGAAGGCTCGCGTGCAACTTATGAATATACGTGTCCAATGTTGCTGTCGATCATTATTTCAACAATATCGAACGGACAACTAATTTGGTTTCCACAGTGGTTGCCTATATTCAGTGTTTGCCCTTGAGTAGCCTTGAACCCCTCCCTTCAAGACCACTCACACAAGGGCAAACACTGAATATAGGCAACCTTCCTTAGTTTATGATGCGTTTATCACAAGGCCGTGATCGTGACACAATGCACGTTAAACTCAAACCATCTGAATTATTTGGTGGACGAATGCAGAGACCTGTGAAGCACCATTCTGATTTGGGTGCATAGAAGCGGTCTTCGAAATAAAATGTTGTAGTTTGCTAGTTATAGTCCATTATTTGTAATGTAAAGTTGTCACATATCTCCCCTCCGCTTTTTTGCTCTTCATTCAATGTGTTAGAGTGATCGGATTTAGTTCCAATATGTTCTGTTCGATAATCTGTTATCATCTGGATGGCAACTTATTTGCGAAGAACTCAGACAGCCACTTATCACAGGCCTCTTCTGAGTTGAACTCCACACCACCAAGGGCGTTCGCCATGGACAGGAACAGGTGGTAGTCACTTGGCGCTATGTCCGGGCTTTATGGTTGATGCGATAAAATCTCCCACCCGAGCTCCCGTAGCTTCTGACGAGTCATCAACGAAGTGTTTGGTCTGGCGTTATCTTGGTGGAACATTACACCATTCCTGTTGGTCAATTCTGAACGCTTCTGGTAGATCGCCTGCTTCAAGCGGCTCAGCTGTTCGCAATAGATGGTAGAATTAAGGGTCTGGCCATATGACATATGACAACAGCTCATAGTGGATGATTCCCTTTCTAATCCCACCAAACACAGAGCAAAACCTTCCTGGCCGTCAATCCCGGCTAGGCCACTGTTTGGGACGATTCAGCGGCCTTCAAGCACGACAGTTGTCACTTGATATTGTCATATGTGATCCGTTTTTCGTCGCCAATCACCATCCGCTTCAAAAATGGGTCGAGTTCGGTCCGTTTCAGGAGCATATCGCAGGCGTTGATTCGGTCCAGACGGTTTATTTGGGTCAAATCATGCAGCGCCCAAACATCAAGCTTTTTTTCTATCCAGCCTTCTGCAGATGGTTTAAAATGGTTTGGTGACTAACTTCCATCTCCTCGGCGATGTCACGAGATGCCACATGCCGGTCTAACTCGATGATTTCCATGATTCGATCGGTATTTGTCGTCACAGGTCTTCCTCCGGCTGGCTTGTCCATGATGTCGATTTCACCGTCTCCGATTCGTCGAAACCATTTCTCCGCGGTTTGAAGTCGGAGAGTACCATCCGCCAAAACACCATTAATCTCACGGAACGTTTCTCTAGCGGATTTGCCTTTAACGAAGGAAAACTTTAAAATAGCATGAATTTCGGCGTTAGTGAACTCCATGTTTACACGTCTATAACTATTGAACGCAAGATCAAAACTAATCATGCATAGCATCCTTTCGTAGGTTATGTCAAGACCTTTCAAACGATGTATAGTATTGCCAGGTACGTGGTCTGTACAAAGCTGGAAAATTCAAAAGACAAAAAGGCGGAAGGGAGATGTTTGACAACCATATATATCACGCTTTTAAAGTCGACGGGTGGACTAGCTACGCAGTAGCGCCTTCTGTCATCCCAAGACCTTTTGCTACTAGGCGCATATGTTTGAAAATTGCCGGCACAAATTCGGTCACTGCAGAAAGAATCCTAGGGAGTCAAATCGCCACTTCGTGGTGACTGATAGCAGAATGTGGGGTTAGTGCAAAACATAATCGATTCCGGCACAGGCAACATGCGTCATCATCCCGCTTAAAGTAGAAGTGGTCATCCGATGTCACGGCTCCACAATCAGCACCAAACTACCTTTCACGTCGAATGCATGGACTTTTTGGAAGAAACGGCGATAATTTTGTTTGTCAACGTCATTGGAATCGTCTTTCTCACAAAATGGCCTATCTAGCATCCATAAATCTTTTCCTCATACTTGTTGGAGTCTGGTAAGCATCCGACTTTCGTGACTACTTTCGTGACTACGACAAGGTGCCTTGGAGGCAGCATTTTTGATGCTGTGGTACATTTTCTTGGTACACAGAGCCATGGAAAACTCTGTTAGTCGCCCACGCATTGGCTGTTCTTACTTTGAATTCATGCTTTGATTCCTTGATTGTTCGGCCAAATTGAAGAGGCCCCACAGAGGTCGCTTAATAATAATAATTGTTGGCGTGACAGTCCACAGCGGGACCAGGGCCTAGCTTGATCATCAACTACTCGTGTTGTGCGCGCTACTGTTCTCTCCCGAGTAGAAGGGACCTACAGTTTTTTGCCGATTCCGAACGGCATAGTTTGAGAAGCTTTCTGAGACAGTTATTACTTTTTGAGTGTTGTCAGCAGTTTGAAAGAGGTGGTGCCGTGTAAAATTCAAGGTGTTCAGCCGGGAATCGAACCTAGACCCTTCGGTCTCTTGCTGCCGCTTAATCTGGTTGAAGGATTCAGCTCAGTCCCTCCGCTTACGTCTACAGGCCAATATCTGACTGAACCTGGTTGGAAAAGACCTCTTGTCCCACTTTGTTGAATTTGAAAAGTCGCCCACGTACTGCCTGTAACAACTGTAGGTTTGAACTTCTTCGAATGCATGCTTTTGCAGACGACACCACAGCGAACTTCGTTTTTCCTCTGCTGATGTGCAGCACAGACGTCTCCAGCTTCCCCCTTAACCTTCAACCGGATGGTTTCAGTCTTCTCGGTTCTTGGCTTGTTGGCTCCAGACCAAAATCCGGCCGAACCTATTAGAAACAGACCCCTCTTAGCAGAGTTGAAGAGGGGGACGTATACTCGGTCGAAGTTGATTGTTCTGCACAGCAAACCGTATGTCTCAACTAAGCTTGTCCCAAGATCAATGTGCGAAGCCGTCTCCACCTGTTCAGAAAGGTTGTCTCATGGGAAGCTGTTCCGTGATCAATGTACATACCCAAGGCCCTCTGCATTGTACAGATCTAATCTATGCATGCATTCGTAGACCGCTTCAAGTTTCATAAACATGAGGAAACATTGCATTCCAGACTTTCTTTGAAGTATTGTCGTGGCCATTCAGTCCACGGAGACTTATTCTCGAGAAATCTGGAATTATTTCCGCGAAATTCTCCCCACGCTTGTCAACGTTGGCCTGCTGATACTGTTGGCCAACAGCTGACACATTCCCCCTCAATGCGCATTCTAAATGGACTCACGACTATTATCCAGACTCAGAGACCTTCTGCTTAAACTTGCGTGCAGTACTCACAGTCGGCACCTTACTTTTGCAAATTACAGATTCCACAACTTTTAGTCAAATTTCAAAATCCCTTACTTGATCTATTCGGGCACAGAATATTTGCTTTCTGAGCTTCCCTCTCTCCCACCATTGACACAGCTGCCGTCCCACCATGAATTAGCATAAAAACCTGCCCGCAACACCGACACTTCCATTCAGCGGAATCACAGCAAACACATCGTAGAGACTGTAATTTACCGCAGCCCAGACTTTGACCTCTTTCATAATCATGTGCTCACGGGAACCATCCCCCCGCGCCACGACCTCGTTCGAGGCACAGCAACTCGCCCTATCTCCACCGCTGAATAAATAACTTATCGCCGAACAACGCTTCGACATCACAAAGCTCAGCGGTGTCGGTGCAGATAAGGCCGGTCCCCAGAACGTACACTCACTGCACCTGTTCCTACTCGACCGGGCCCGGCTTCGATCTTGATTGTCTGCCACTGTGCGGCTGTTTCCACCCCTCGGAGCTTTTTCAGGCACTGATTGCTTGACCAGAACCGACGCTGACGTCCGATCGGTGACTCATCCCATGGACTGGTGGTTTTTTCTCGCTTGCTGGCGTCACGCCTGGTTCGAAGAAAATTAGCGCTCTGGTGCAAGACTTATTCACCCAATTTGCATGGCATGCAGTTGCCATTCGGGCCACTCAAGGAACGGCGAAGGCCTACGGGACCCATCATTCACGACAACTGCTCTCCAACTGTCCCCGCGTTATCTTATCAATTCAGCCTTCGGAGAAGCGCGGGTGTCGTCTACCGTGTGTCACAGCGAATAAGCTTCAAAAGCACTGTGTAGTCGTTTAGTTTCGACGGTAAAAAGGTATCCGCTGGCATGTGGGAAGAGCGCGTTACAAGTGCACTGCCTGCCAGTACGGCTGTGTCGGTGATTGCGTCGTGTTCGGCAAAGTTTTCACGGGCGACGGATTAAACGAGAGAAAAAACGGAAGATCTGTATAAACGATAGACCGCGTCAGCGCCTGCTTCACTTCCGAAATATCTGGGACGAGCAGTTTATCACCGCGTCATAAAGCTTATCTGCGAGCAGAACGAACAAAGGCGTCGAACCAGTCAAACATTCAGTCACGACACATTTGCTGGCAAGCCTCTGAACGTGCAACTCACCGCGGAACACCAAGTCATGCCGAATATACGACCACTTCCACCCCTCCTGGCGAAGCGTGCCAAGGAGGAACTGAACGAGGTGCCCGAACGGATGGACGATGATCTCAAAGCACTGCGGGATTGGATTTCCAAGCAGCCACACCTGCGAGCCCGCACAGACGACCAGTTTCTGGTTGCATTCTTGCGAGGCTGCAAGCACAGCCTGGAGAAGACAAAGCACAAACTTGACAACTTCTACGCGCTGCGGGGCATCGTCCCTGAGCTGTACAACAACAGGAAAGTGGACGACCCCAAGACGCTAGAAATCCTCCGCAGTGGGTAAGTCTGAGCGCGGTGACTCATATGTTCGCTATTGTCTCTGACACGGCTGCTTTTAGAACCCTCATCCGACTGCCCCTGCCATTGGGGGAAGATGGCCCCCGGATACACATCTCGCGCTACGGACAGTACAACGCGAACAAGTTCAACATCGCCGACGTGGTCAAAGTGAACACCATGCTGCAGGAGATCCAGTTCGTTGAGGACGACAACGCCATGGTGAAGGGATTCATTGAAATCATCGATCTCAAGGGCATCGGCACCTCGCACATCCTCCAGTTCGACCCAGTGCTCACCAAGAAACTCGCCGTCCTCGGAGACAAAGCCTGGCCGTACCGCCCACAAGGCTTCCACTTCGTAAACGCTCCCACCGGCACAGAGAAGCTTCTCTCGCTTTCACGGTCGCTGATGAGCGACAAAATCAAAAAACGGGTAAGTCCCTCAATTTTCGAGCTCTTTCCTTCGAGTTCTGATGGCAAGTTTGCACCCAGTTCTACATTCACAGCAAGTACGAGTCCCTCTACGAGCACGTGCCTGAAAAGTACCTGCCCGCCGAGTACGGCGGCAACAATGGCACCATTCAGGACGTCATCAATACGTGGGAGGCGAAGCTGCTCAGCTATCGGGACTACTTCGTCGAGGAGGCCAAGTTCGGCACGGACGAGAAGAAGCGGCCTGGCAAGCCGATCAGCTCCGAGGTCATGTTCGGCATCGAGGGATCCTTCAGGAAATTGGAATTTGACTAGGAAATAAAGTGAAGTGCAGGAGTGAGCAATAAATTGTGTTCTTCTAACTAATCGCGTTGTTTTTGTCGTTTTGAAGTGCTTAAGGGCTGATAAGCTAAGCGCTGCTGTTGCTCGGATTCCGAAATGTGTCCGGGCCTTAATTGAACTCCGATAAACGACACTGAGGAGCTAGCTGCTTTGAAAATAGCCCCCTGGAAGCACTAAGCACTGGTGCTATCGATTTTAATGGGCGGCCATACATCACTGTTGTATCGGGGTTTGACGTTTCTGTTGATCACGTGACTGGCGGCGATAAGTGGCATGCCTGGCAGTGCATTCGGTGGCTGCGGCGGAAGAGAAACAATGGACAGTCAATAAGGGAGTGATTTCTTTAAAAAGATCCCTCAAGCCTGCAGCCATCGGCAGTTGTTGGTTGTGGCAGGAGTCTTCATAAAATAACAGATGAATGGGAAAGGCGTATAGGGTAAGTGCACCCGTATTCGGCCACCTAATTCAAATTAAATGTGGTTAACTAGTTCATATCGTGGGGAATTATAATACTTTTCTCAAGTTTACGTACGTCGAGTCCTTTTACACGAGTGATGGAAATAGCAGCACTGAGCTTTCCTGTAGGACTGGCCAAGCTGAATCAAGTTTGGACCAGGAACAATGAAAAGGAAGGCGGAGAGTTGTGTGGCCTGTGTTTGTTCCAACTGTCACCTATGGTCGCGCAATTTGGGTAGCACGTCACAACAGGCTACTGTAACGAGATTTCTCCGACACGTTGCCGGGTTGATTCGCCGAAATAGACTGAAAAACGCGGCGGTGCAGAGCAAACTTAATGTTGAGCAGTTACTTCTTCGGCCGACAATGGCTATGTATCATTGATTTGGACACGTGGTACGGTTATCCTCTTCATTTCCACTTTCGAGGCTTGCCTAAGCTGTAATCAAAGCAAACCGGTTGGATCTAAATATTAACAATGGGATGGCGTGCCAGTCCAAAGGGAGCCAGGATATAGCTTGCTCACCAAGGTGTTGTTGGCTCTACTGTTCTCTCACAAGTACAAGCACGTACAGTTTTTCGTCGACTCCGGACGGTGAAATTAGAGAAGTTTCTTCTTAGACAGTTAATAATAATTGTTGGCGCTACAATCCAAAGGGGGACCCGGGCCTAGCTTGCTCATCAACTACTCGTGTTGTGCGCGCTACTGTTCTCTCACGAGTAGAAGGAACCTACAGTTTTTTGCCGACTCCAAACGGCGAAATTTGAGAACAGACAGACAGATAGACAGTTGTTACTCTTTGAGTGTTGTCAGCAGCTCGAAAGAGGTGATGCCATGAAAAACTCGAAAAGTTGGTGTTGAGCTGGGAATCGAACCTAACCCTTCGGCGTGTAAGCGTCGCACTCTACCCACTACGCCACGGTGACCACTCTTAGACAGTTAGCAGCTCAAAATATGTGGTTCCGTGAAAAATTCGAAGTGTTCAGCTAGGAATTGAACCTGAACCTTCGGCGTGTGAGTGTAGTACTCTACCCAATACGCCAAGACGGTTGGACCTTCTTCACTTTCTTCTTGTGGCGCTACAGTCTGGTGTGGACCTGGGCCTCAACCAACATGCCTCTCCAGCCAACACGATCTTCCGCCAGCTGCCTTCAGTTGCGCACTCCAAGTTAGTTGGGATCCTTGTCCACTTGTATGCGCCACCTTAGCCTAGGCCTCTTCTGTTGCGTTGACCCAGTGGCTCAGAATCAAAGACTTCTCAGGCCGGAGCAGTGGTGTACATACGCTCTACACGGCTCAGCTATCTGAAGCGTTGTATCCGTAGACGCTTGATCAGGCGCATGTCACTGTACAACCCATAGAGTTCGTCGTTAAATTTTCTCCTTCAGATGTCATCAACGCAAACAGAACCAAAAACCACGCGCAAAACTTTTTTCTCGAAAAGACTAAGGGCTTCCACATCCGCCTTTGCTATCGTTCAAGTTTCCGCGCCCTAAAGTAGGACTGGCATGATGAAGCTGTTATATAAAGCGAGCTTAGTCCTTCGAGAGAGAGCTTTATTACTCAATTGCCTCTTGAGCCCAAAGAAACAGCGATTGGCAAGATTGATTCTGCGATTGATTTCGGAACTGATGTTGTTGTTCCTGTTTACCGCGGAGCCGCTTCAATGCGCTTCAAGCTAACGTCGGAGAACCAGGCTGAGATATGTTCACAGCTCTGAGGTCCCGAATGTTATCATCTAGAGGACATTGGCAAAACACGTGAAACCAATCCTCGGAACTATAACCGCACAAGCAAGCCATTGAGTCATTTGTGGACCGCTTGAACAAGAATGAGACTTTTTGAGTGATGTGTTATATAGCCGAGAGGTAGTGATTCCTATAAGAGGCCTTGCTGGC
The DNA here is from genome assembly GCA_955652365.1 of Eristalinus aeneus. Lineage (NCBI taxonomy): Eukaryota > Metazoa > Arthropoda > Insecta > Diptera > Syrphidae > Eristalinus > Eristalinus aeneus. The sequence goes on from OY019131.1 coordinate 96,484,139, forward strand.
ATCTGAACTTCTTGATTAGCTTCTGTCCGATGTCCAAGCCAGAACGTCAACGTCCCGTGTTCTCTAAAAGAAATCAGAAGACTTCGCTGGTACTCATTCTTCTTTTTCTTCTACTTGTGGTGCTACAGTCCAGGGTGGATATGGGCCTCAATCAACATTTCTCTGCAGTCAGCACGATCTTTCGCTAGCTGCCTCCAGTTGCGCACTCCAAGATGTTTGAGGTCCTTCTTCAGTTGTGAGCGCCACCTTGCACTCTGTTGCGTTGTCCCAATGGCTCAAATTTGAAGACTTTTCGGGCCGGAGCAGTGGTGTCCATGCGCTCTACATGGTCTAGCCATCTTAAGTGTTGTACCTGAAGACGCTAATACTCTCGGTTCACTTTAAAAACTCAATTAAGGTTCGTATCTTAGTTCTATTGAAGACATACACAATGAGCTTCTAGAGTTAATTTAAGCTTACCAAACTTCGCGTGGTCAAAGGACTTGAGTCAGTCATACCTCATCCACTGGAATTTGATCGACTTAAGTTCCAGAGAAAAGGGTATTTTCAAAGATCCTCTTTCCTTCTTATTCCCAGAAAACGATGTTTGATTTCATTCACTGCTTAGCTTAGCCTGTAGAAGCACTCATTGCAAATTAGCTCAAAAGCCGTTTAAAGCTCTACTAGGGGAATGGCAGCGTTCATTTTTAAGTATGTGCACCATACAGTGGTTCAATTTCAGATTGAAAAGACCATTTTTCCACGCCAATAAAACCGCACCCGAGCTCTACATGTTCAGTTTTCATCAAGGTCAGTCTTTCCATAAACCAGACCTCTTTATCTGCCAATTTCCTATCACTGGAGGGAGAGGTGGACGGCGTCTCTGTCAGAAACAGTTTTTTCTACGACACAAAGCAACAAGCAAGACGCCCTGGCTATCATATAATTTTTTGATAAGATTACCCGCACGTAAAAGTATAAATAAATGTTCTCTCTGATTACCGAATTTGAAGGCAACGCGATGACGGGGTAAATGACATTCAGCGACAACGCGATGAGTGAGCGAAAAAAAAACAGAAAAATAAACGCAAAACCAAATAATCCATCAATCCTCTGTGTCAAACGAAAAATTTGCTTTCCTCTGTCCCACGCCAGGTGCCTGCCGATAAGTTAATTCAACACACTTTATTCCACTCCATCAAACTGACTACACTCTAATCGAAATCCAGTTTCCTGAACGAACCCTCGACGCCAAATATGCTGTCGAAGTCGATTGGCTTGCCCACGCGCAGCTCCTCGTTGGTGCGGTATTGGGCGTCGTTTTTGTAGAAGTCAACGTGGTCGAGGACATTCTTTGACCAGTAGTCGATGATTTCCTGAACGGAACCGTTCTCGCCGCCGTACTCCTTGGGGAGGTACTTCTGTGGAACACACTCGTAGAAGGCCTCTAGGTTGGTTCCATGGAGGTAGAGCTGTGGACAGAGCAAAGGGATTATTGTGGGAATGGTGGGAGGCAGCAGCAGGGACTCACCCTTTTCTGCATCTTTTTCGGCATCAGCGGCTTCATGGTGTTGAAAATGTACTCGAAGCCACTCGGGACATTGATGCAGTGCGAGGACTTCAGGCGGAGTGGCAGGGCCTCCTCGGAAAATGTCGAGAACTTCTTCATCAGCATCGGACTGAGTTGGAAGAAGTGCGCTGGTGTGGCATTTGTGAAGTCCATCACCTGAACGTAGCCACTGATGGCCATGTTGTCGTCCTCTCGCATAAGAATGTCCTGAATGGCGGCACTAGCAGTGGCGATCTCCGCCATGTTGTACTTGTCCGTGGTATAGCATCCCGGCCTGAACATCATGATCCTCGGGCCATCCTCACCCAACGGATTGGGGAGGATCAAAGTGACTCTGGGAGAGAGAGGGCGTTACCACAGCTTGGCAATGTGCGTCACTTTGAACTCACCCCAAGGCGAATATGTCGCGGATCCGTTGATCCTCGACGTTGCGACAAGTCAGCAGATTCTCGTACACCGTGCGCAGTGTGTAATATTTGTCGATCTTGTTCTTCGCCTTCTCCAAACTGAACTTACATCCTCGCAGGAAAGTGATCAGGAACTGGTCATCTGTGCAGGCGTTGAGGTGTGGCTCCTTTTCAATCCAAGCGCGCAGAGCTGCGATGTCCTCATCGAGACGTGACGGGATCTCGTGCAATTCGGTGATCGCCTTCAACTGCAACTTCTCACTCAATGGACGGATGTTTGGCATCTTGATACGGATCTGCTGATGATTGCACGTCTGTCTGGCTTGCCGCGTTTTTTGTACCTTCAGTCACCTTGATGTGCCTGAAAGTAATGTACTCAAAATAAAACGGTATCTTGGAGAACTTATTTTCGCCAATACGCAGTCGATCGCTGGACGATAAGATTAATTTATCGCCTCTTAACCCAATCGAGTGTGTTTCACATTCCGCCCTCCCAACGGGCGATTAAAATTCTGTGCACTTTGAATTTATTTCTGATGGGGGATCGATGCCTAGGGGGAAGACGCAAATAGTCGCAAACCTTTTATTAATTTATACACACCCAAATTATCTAAACTTTATGATTATTTGGTGACTGGTCGAAAGTGTGGACAAAGACTTTAGTTGAGAACGTGTGACAATCGGTAGAATGATAACGAAACCTTAAAATGGAAAAAAAAAACATCAATTCTACAGAACCCTTCACAGAATTTATTCCACTCCATAAAACAATTACAATCCACTCTAATCGAAATCCAATTTCCTGAATGTGCCCTCCATGCCGAAGACACTGTCGTAGTCGATCCTCTTGCCCACGCGTAGGGCCTCATTGGTGCGGTATTGGGCGTCGTGCTTGTAGAACTCCTCATGGTCAAGGACATTTTGACACCAGTAATTGATGATATCCTGCACGGAGCCATTCTCGCCGCCGTACTCCTTGGGGAGGTACTTCTGGGGAACGCACTTGTAGAACGACTCTAAATCGGTGCCATGAACATACAACTAAGGACGGAACGTGAATCTATCTGTTGGCTTCGTAATTTGAAGTTCTTCTCACCCTTGTCTGCATTTTTGGTGACATCAGCGGCTTGATTGTGTTGAAAACGGTTTCGAATCCAGTTGGGGTGTTGATGAAATGTGATCCCTGGTGACGTAGAGGCATCGCCTCCTCGGCAAAGGCCGAGAACTTCTTCATGAACGACGGATTGAGTTGGAAGAAATGTGCTGGTGTAATGTTCGCGAAGTCCATCACCTGGAGGTAGCCACTGATGGCGACGTTATCGTCCTCGCGCAGCAGAATATCCTGGACTGCGCCATTCACACTCATCACCTCTGTCATGGTGTACTTGTCCGGAGGATACCCTCCTGGTCGGATGATCATGATCCTTGGACCATCTTCTCCCAGTGGCTTGGGAAGGATCAATGCGACTCTAGAAGCAAAATGGAATGAAACTGCAGGTCCAGCCTAAAGACTCCAACTCACCCCAAAGCAAAGATGTCACGAATTCGTGGGTCGGTGACGTTGCGGCAAGTAAGTTGATTCTCGTAAAGTGTCCGAAGGGTGTAGTATTTGTCGATTTTGGTCTTTGCCTTCTCCAGACTGAACTTACATCCTCGCAGGAAGGTGACCAGAAACTGATCGTCAGTGCAAGCGTTCAGATGGGGCTGTTTCTCAATCCAAGTCCGCAGAGCTATGATATCCTCTTCTAGGCGTGAGGGAACTTCATGCAGCTCATTGATTGCCTTCAACTGCAACTTCTCACTCAGCGGGCGTATGTTCGGCATGGTTTCCTGTGGGAAGCACAAAATTCAAACGTGACTGGTGTCAATTTCAGGAAGCCCTTCAAGTTTCTGTTTTCGGGTGCAGACATTCTAATCTAAATCGATTACCTTTGGTGTTGTGTTTCTTTGTCCTTTCTGTGTTGAAGTCCAACTCTGTCCTTGTTCGGCTCCCGACACGTAATGTACTTTCGGTCACCTTGATGTTTTTGAAAGTAATGCTAAGATATCTTGGAGCGAATCTGTTTTTTCGCCAAAAACCCGTCGAACGCTGACCGATAAGATAAAATTATCGCCTTATATTATCGAGTGTGTTGTGAGCTTGTCCTCCGATGGGTGTATACGTTTTGTTTTTCTCTAAACTGGGAAGGCAGACATTGAAAATGAATCCCGCACATGTTGCTGATTAGTACGGGCGTCATAAACCGTTCGATTGTGGTGCTCAAAGGGATAGGAATTGTCTTCTATTTTGAAGTGAAATGAAGCAATTCGGTGACGGGGTACTGATAGTTGACAGAAAGTAAATTTTCAACCAGCCGGAAAGTATGCAATTTATGATAAGAAGTGGGTAACACAAAATCCGTGGAAAAACTTGATGCACTTGAGGTAGCGTTGCGTAATCATACAGGCGTTCATATTGAAGGTAGATTATGTGTGAGGCGATCGCGTATTTCTCACCGATGACGTTTAGCTTGGAAAGGAAGAACTTCTTGTAGAGAAGGGCCCTTTATCAGCTTGCTGCGAACTGTCCGTGGTTACGTTTGATGTTGACCTCAAGAGCGTTTGTTGCAGGCTGAAGGAGAACAAAAAGATTTTCCAATCCTTCGAGCTTTACTGTGGACAAGAAATGTACCTTTCAATAGTTTAACTGTCAGACGGCTATTGATACTCAAGCGGCGGCTGTCGTCAACGAAACAAAATTCAATTCCACGGCCGTTGTTGTCAAAAAATTGCCATCTGTTGCTGAGACTGCACTGAAAGGATCTTGCCAAGGGGTTTATTAACCAACGATTCCATGTTTCAGACTTAAGTTTAAACATTGCACTGACTGTAATTTCCGAAAAAAAGCCTTTTATAGCGGACAGCTTCGGAAGGGACCAGGGATCATTGGTCTCTTGAATGGGCAACGTGCTTCCGACGGCAAACCAGTGGGACAGCTTAATGGAGTTTAAATATGCAGTCACATGGATGCTCCTGTAGGATAAATGAGAAAGACCGTTTTCTGCTGCTAAATTTGAAGGAAGGCAGCGACCTGAAGGGGATACCTCCTGAGACGAACAACATGTTTGTGTGGACCCGCAACTTTGCATTGCCAACAATATGCCAGGTCAGACAACAACCAAACTCTTAGGCGGATAGCAACCCGAAACGGACATCGTCTTGAGAAGAACAACGTCGTGAGGTAAGCTTTTGCCTAGGTAAGGGGCAAACAGGGTTTGAAAAGAGGTCTCGTTAGGGGAATACATTTCCAGAATTGTCAAGATCAGAAAACTGAATTTGGCTATCATTTGCTAACAGAAGACGACAGGGAGCTCCCGCAGACAACAAATCGCTTTCGTAAAACTTTTGGACTAAAGTAGATTACGAATTTTCTAGCTACGGCCTAAGGCTTAGAGGTAAACAGGACTTCAAAAGAGTTTTCAGAGTTATTAAGATCATAGAACTGAGCTTAGCTATCATCTGCTAACAGAAGACCAGACTGAGAGTTTCTTAAGACTGCAAACCGCATTCCATAAAACTGTTGGACTGAAGTTGGTTTCGGATTTACTAGATCACGCCCCATTACTTGACAGCACCTTCAGGGCGCTGTCAGTCTTTTGGGAACGTAAGAGAGTATTTGGTAAAACCTGGAGCCCATCACCAAAAAGATCTCTATGGATCCATACGATAATGATCAGATCTTTTTTTCCTGTCAATTAATTCTGCGCGCCAATTAAAAAAAATCGTTTGGTGGAACAAGCTGTCGTGCAAATATGTGACAGCTGCTTTCAATCTTCAAAGAACGGTCAGTCTCGGCTGCACGGGAGCTTGCCCTAGCACGCCTGGCTCTGCTCTTGATGCACTACTTAATCCCCCTCCTCTTGACATCCACATCATGAGATGCACAGTCAAAGCCAAGGCTTTGGTTAAACTCCTACTGGAGCTTTGATGACCTCGCGCAACGCATCTCATGTGATGCTAGTCTAATGGACATGCGGTCTGATGCGGGGTCACCAATGATCCAGCTGCGTCGCTTATACAACGTTCACTTTTCCCGTGTCCAGGACTGGCTCTGGCCAGAAACTGCACCGGGAAGGAACGTACACAGAGAGCTCCAAGACAACCGAGGGATCTGGAGCCGAGGCCTTCGTGGAAGACGACAACATTAGACTTCGCACCTCTTTACATAAGTTCGCGTCGATCTCCTAGTTGGAAACGGTTGCGATCCTAATGGCCACTAACTATATTATGAAGACTAGGTAGAAGGAGCCAGGTAACAGATTACTTAATTCATCCCGGGGCGCTACTAACAAAAATTATCAACTTAATATTAATTATTAATTAATTAATAAGTTAATATATACAGTATAAGTTAATAATAACAACTTAATTATTAAATTAATTATTAGTGACGCCCCCTAAATGTCTTGGGACTTATTGAGTGATGTGTTAAATATGTCTGTAGCAAAAGTCAAGCTGTGCTCAAGACCTAACACAACCCTTGGACAACTTCCAAGATAGTCCAGGAAATTAAGGAAGTCTTACCTTAATTTGGTTGGCAGACTTAATTTGCTGAGACTTGTCTGGTCCAGGGACACCACGGGACCATGGCAAACGAAATTGCCGAAAAACGTGCTAGACAAGGTTCAAAAGGTGCAATCGTAAGGCCCGAATCCACTTTGGGACTACCCGCTTCCATGACTATGGCTTCTGTCGGCGGTTGGGTCTTTAACAACACAACCAGCGATGGTATAACTCTTCAGAATGCAGACTGACCAAGTGCATGCTCGGTTAACACATCACTTAACAAGTTTCGGGACATATAGGGGGCGCCACTAACAAAAAAAAATAATTTAATTAATTAAATTAATAATTAATAATTTTCTTACTATTATATATAATAATATTAAATTAAAATAAATTAAATTTTTAGTGGCGGCCCCTACAGAACTGTTATCTGTAGGCAGAAAAGAGTGCAGACGATTTGTCGATGTACAAACAGGACATTTTACCTTTGCTGAGCACCTAAGTAGGCTTCGGCTTAGCGCTGGCACCTTTTGCGATGGCTGTGGAGAAGGCGATGACACCTAAACGCAATTCCTCTATCAATGTTCCGCCTTTGCTCTTGTCAGGTGACGATTGTTTTGCACTAAAAACTATGGTCGCCTAAGCGATCACAAAGTTACCCGCCACTATCCAAGAATGGCTCCTGTGTTGTTGAAACTGAACGACTTTCCATCCTCGATATGTGTACCAACTCAACACTTAGTTGGAATGATCACATATTCGAGATCGCCAAGAATGCGGCGAAATGTCTAGGTTTCTTGAAGTGATGCAACAAATATTTCACCCCTTCCGACAATATATAGGGCGTGCATTGGCCCAAAGCTTAAGTATAACGCTCCTATCTGGTTTGGTACTTCTTAGAGCTCTCTGCACCTACTACTTGTTTGAGCCGAGCGATAAAACCTATTGGCAAAAGTAATGCTGTGAAGACAATCGACTCGCTAGAAGATCGACGAAATGTTGAGTCTCTATCACAGTTTTATCGCTATTTCAACAAAATTATGCTCTAGCTGGCTTACTCGAGCTGCATTCCTCAGCTTGAAGAATTCACCCGCAATACCTGCCTCGCTAGGAACACTCACCCGTTCACCCTTAAGCCTATCTTCGGACGAACAGTTAAGTTTGGAGACTCGTTCTTCAGCCCCACCACACGAATATGGAAATCTCTTCCCAGCCCAACATTTCCTCTTCATTGCAATCCCTCATCTTATTCTTCTTATGGTGCTATAGTCCGGAGTGGACCTGGGTCTCAACCAACATGCACAGTCTTTCGCTAGCTGCCTCCAATCCCATTGCAATCCACAAGCATTTAATCGGTTCCTCCTTTTCCTTTCTTTCTCTACCAGGTCAGTGAACGTCATGAGCGCCAAGATACAAATGTCTCGATAGGGAACATTTGTTGTAAACTAGCCTTTATTTATTTATTTTTTTTTTTTTTTTTGTTTGCTATGACATCTGTGACAAATATTTGGTATACATCAAGTCATTAAACAGACAACATCATAGTTTTTCATCGTGTTCAAAATGTCGAATCTTGTACCAGAAAGTGATGATTTGCGAAAAGCATTCATTTTTTGTTTTCATTTGAAGAAAAGTGCTGCAGAGTCGCATCGAATGCTTGTCGAGGCATTTGGTGATCATGCTCTATCAGAAGCAACATGCAAAAGATGGTTTCAACGGTTCAAAAATAATGATTTTGATGTGAGAAATGAAGAACGTGGAAGACCACCAAAAAAGTTTGAAGACGCCGAATTGCAAACGATATTGGATGAAGGTGACACTTTGAGTCAAAAGCAAATGGCAGCAATGTTAAATGTTGCACAACAAACAACTTCTGACCGTTTCAAAGCTATGGGAAAGATCCAAGAGTGTGGAAAATGGGTGCCACATGAATTGAATGAAAGACAGATAGAAAACCGAAAAAACACTTGTGAAATTTTGCTTCAAGGACACGACAGAAAATCGGTTTTGCATCGGATTGTTACTAGCGATGAAAAATGGATTTATATTAAGAAAATGGGTTAATTTGGGACAGCCATCAACATCGACTGCAATACCAGATCGATTCGGCAAGAAGACAATGCTGTGTTTGGTGGGACCAGAAAGGTGTGCTTTACTACGAGCTCCTACCGTTACATGTACTACATGGTGAAACCGTTAATACTGATCGCTACCAACAACAAATGATCAATTTGAACCATGCATTGATCGAGAAACGACCAGAACGGGCCAGAAGACACGGTAAAGTAATTTTGCTCCATGACAATGCACCTCCACACAAAGCAAAACCGATTCAGGATACAATCAAAACACTTGGCTGGGAGCCGTTACCCCACCCGCCGTATTCACCAGACTTGCTTCCTTCCGACTACCATTTGTTTTCATCGGTGGGACACGCATTGGCTGAGCAGCACTTTGATTCCTACGAGGAGGTCGAAAATTTTGTGTCTGATTGGTTTGCTTTCAAAGGCGAACAATTTTACTGGTGTGGTTTTCACAAATTGCCAGAAAGGCGGACAAAATGTGTAGAAAACAATGGCCAATACTTTGAATAAATGTTTTTACTTTCCCATTAATATTTAGTGTTTTATTTTCAAACAATAAATTTTTGAAAATAAAAAATTTCTCATTTCATACTGGTTTACCTAGTATATCTTCGGCCGTGCTGTGACTTAATTCCGGCCGCTAACGGGGGTAGCCTTTTATATTTTGGGATTAGAGAGAATATTAATCATCGAAATCAGCTTTATTGTTTTTCAAAATATTCCCCATTAAGAGCTATACACTTTTGCATGCGATTGAACCAATTGTCTAAGCACTTTTGCCACTCTGATTGAGGTGTCTCCAAAATATGCATTCTGAACGCACCACTACTTCAGGTGTCGAAAAACGTTGACCTCTCATTTTTTTACATACGGGAATAAAAAGATGTCAATCGGTGCCAAGTCAGGACTATACGGCGGATGACTCATCAAATCGATGTTTGCTCAACAATGCAGTTGTTTGAGCCGATGTGTGAGAGTTCGCATTGTCGTGGTGAAGAGTGATCCGTCTTCGGCGGTTGGTTTTCCTGATTTCTCGGAAGAAAACTGGGAAACAAATGGTTGTGTACCACTCAGAATTGACTGTTCTGCGTTGTTCTAGTGGTACGGTTGCGACACGTCCAGTTTCTCCGAAAAAAAACAGGCGACCATTTGCTTGGAAGTGCTTCGTGCGCGAGCAACTTTTTTTTGATTAGGCTCAATTTGAAACACCCACACAGTCGACTGCAGTTTACTTTGGGGCTCATACGCGTAAGTTCACGATTCATCACCTGTCACGATGTCATAGACGTGTTTCGATGCACCGCGATCGAAATTTTGGAGCATTTCTTTCGACCAATCGACACTAGCCTGTGGGATCCAACGCGAACAAATTTGTTTAACGATCAAATGTTCATGCAATACTGAATGTATGCTGGTCCCACTAATGCCTAAGATTGTCTCAATCTCACGATAGGTCACATGACGAGCTTGTAATTTCAGTTGGCGCACAGCATCAATGGTTTCCGGAACAACAACTGATTTTGGACGACCTTCACGAAATCCGAAAAAACCCATGCTTCGCCCCAGTAACAATTCGAACCATAACACCGTCCGCGTTCTCACTACACATCTCCAAAAGCTCTCTACAGCATGCGATTCTCCCTGTTTTCTGAGGCGCTGTGAACATTCGTGGCAGCCACCTTGCACTGACCTTTGAAAGATTAAGATGGCCATGAAGAATGGCGTGAATGGTATCAGTTGAAAGCTTGGTGATCTCTGCCATCATTTTCACCTTTATTCGGGCATACTCAAGAGCAAGTTTTTCGAATTCTTTGATGCTTTCTCCCGTACAAGCAGTAGCAGTGGCGCCGGAGCGGGGGTCGTCTTCAATGCTCTCTCTGCCTCTCCTGAACTCACTTGACCACTTTTGCACAGTTGACAATGAAGGTGCGGAACCCGGGTAAACAGCCACCATCTCTTCATGAATAGTTTTTTGACTTTCCCGGCACAGTGTGGAGTGGCATTCTCAACTGGTAGCTCCGATCCAAAATGGAGCGGCAGACGTTTTAGAAAGGCCACGCTGCAAGCAAGGAGGCAGTGAGTGTCCTTCAAACATCATCTAATTTTCTTATTTGGGTAACTACGGCACCTACTCTCGCGTTGTCTACGACTCTTGGGAAAATGGATATAAGACGAAATGACACATGATCACGTTAATCCACATCCAGATAGTATGACCGACACTTTTTCAGAACCGATAGAATGCCTTCCATACCCTCACCCAGCTCCCAAGAACAGCAAGGCTAAAATCTTCTCAGACCCTGTTTACACAGACAATTATTTCAACTTTAGATGAACAATTCTTATTCTTGTTCCTACAGTTTTCCTCCTCTTCGTCAACAAAATGACACACACACTTCAAACCTACCACTTTAGCGTTTTCCCGTTCTCCACCCTCACCTTCAGTCAAAATTCCCGACCGATTTCCCAGACTTCTCGACACAAACAACAACTTATCTTAACCGATTAGTAGAATCCCATGCTTGTTCAATGTTCCATCATTCTCCATTAGCCCCTATCACCCTCACGCACACCCGATAACACGTCAGATAAATACAGAAGCTCACAACAACAAATCAGCAATTTATTAACACAACACAAAGCACGAGCTAATCTCGTCCGGCAGCCAGCCCTAATCTAGCGTCAGCTTCCTAAACGACCCATCAATGCCAAAAATACTGTTGTAGTTTATTGGCTGGTCGTTATCGCGCAGTTCCTCGGTAATGCCCAGCTTGGTGCCTTCGATAAAGTAGTCCCGGTAGTCGTGGATCTTCTGCTCCATCTGGGCGACAATTTCGGCGATAGTTCCGTTCTCGCCGCCATACTCGACGGGCAGGCAGCGCTTCGGGATGTGCTCGTACAGTCCGTCGGACTCTGTGGAGTGCACGAATATCTAGACGGGGATGGGGATGAAATCAGGATGAGCAAGGGGACAACTCTACATAGCCTTACAGCTCTTACTCTCTTTGTGGCCTTTTCAGGGAAGAATGCCTTGATGCCGCGGAAACCGACCTCGAAGGGTGGGGGCACGTTGATGAAGTGCGTTCCCTTTTGCCGCATGGGGGTGGCTTCGTCGGCGAACACCGAAAGTTTTCGCAGCAAGGTCGGCTGCAGCTGGAAGAGGTGGTTCGCGCCCACGTCCCGCATGTCCATGATCTCGATGTAGCCGCTGATGACGGAGTTGTCGTCCTCCAGCATCATGATCTCGCCAAACATGGTGCCCACTCGGATGATATCCGAAAACTTGTAGCGATCGGTATCATAGATCGTCGTGCGGATGATTGTGATGCAAGGCCCTTCATCGTCCTTCGGCAGAGGCACTCGCAGGATGACTCTAAAGAGATCACACATCACCATGAGGAACAGCTGAAATTGACGAACTCACCCCATTCGAATGATTTCCATGATTTTCTCATCGTCTACGAGACGATTCTTGAACACCTCCGGGATTCCGGCTTGCAGTGTGTAGTAGCGGTCCAGCTTGTTCTTCGCCTTCTCCAGACTAAACTTGCATCCTCTCAGGAACGCCACCAAAAACTGATCGGAAGTCCGCGACCGGATGTGGGGCTGCTTCTCTACCCACTCGCGCAGTGCCTGAATGTCGGACGCCATCCGCTCCGGGTCCTCGTTCAACTCCTTCACGGCACGCTCCTGCAGTTTCGGCGGCAGAGGTCTCACCTCGGACATGGCTGTTTCTGGCCTAAAAGTATACACCACCACGAGACAAGCGAAAGCTCCGCGGTACCAACGCGACTTGGAGTCCGAGCACCTGTGCTGCCGTCGATGGTCTGAGAACTACTTGTGAAAACGTAAACACCTCGCACAATGCACTTAGTCGACGCCGCCGCTATGGCCGCACACAAATCGTTGCCGCCGCTACTAGTCAACTGACTGCCTCAACCTGTGATAAGGCGAAAATGGGATTCCAATGTATCGATTTTAATCTGGACGTACACAAGTAATTTGTCGCCAATTAGTCGAGCATACAGCCACGGCTTCTGGTGGGGCGGAAGCCGCACAGCCGTCGCCGCGTTGAAGACACGCATGCACTGCGCAAGCCGATGGACGAGGGGTGCATGGAGTGGCTATACGACTTGTTGCAGTGTCACTCTGGGGAAGCAGTGTGGAACAACTTGTCATTTGGCTGAGAAATGGATTAGAGGTCGCTTTTTGCACGCGACGTTTCAGCTTAGCGGTATGTTTGCGGGTAGACAGGTAGCGTCGAGTGCCACTTGGAAGATAATGACTGCGATTAGGGTTCTGTGAGTTAATTCTGTTGTTAATTAAGTCTGATTATGTAGCCGTTTGCTGGGGAGAGGGGACGACGGGGCTGATTATCTAAGCGCATGGAGGTTTGGTTTTGGAGGTATTTTTTCGTGAATGAGTGCGGTTCTGTTTCTGGCAGACTGTATGAGGTGTGGGAACAGTTTTAACTTAAAATTTATTGATTCTTGAAGCTGATTGATAGTCGGTAGTTGGATAGAACTTCAAAGATCTGAATCCCTCAAAGTTCATAAGATCCCGAAATACACAAATTTTCAAAATGACTGTACTCTATCAGCTTCCCCTTCCTCTTCTATTAGTGTCATAGTCCAGGTTGCAACTGGGCCTCAGGCAACTTGTTTCCCCAGCAAACTCAATTTTTGCTACCTGCCTCCAGCTGCGCACTTCAAGTTGGCTGAGGGCCTTCTCCACTTGTGAGCGCCGCCTTAGCCTATGCCGTCCTCTGTTGCGTTGTCCCAATGCCTCAAAATCGAAGACTTTTCGGGCCGGAGCAGTGGTATACATACGCTCTACAAGGCCCAACTATCTTTAGCGTTGTATCCATAGACGCTTGATCAGGCGCATGTCGCTGTACAGCCCGTAGAGTTCGTCGTTAAATCTTTTCCTCCAGATGCCATCAATGCAAACAGGACCAAAACTCAAACCAAAAACTAGTTCGAAAATATTAAGAGCTTCCTCATCTGCTTTAAGTAACGCTCAAGGTTCCCCGCCATAGGGCAGGACTGGAATGACCAGTCCAAGTAATAAAAATAAAATGTCAGTTTGGGCCTTCCAGAGAAGGCTTTATTATTCAATTGCCTCTTCAGCCCAAAGAACCAGCGATTGGCAAGAGTGATTCTGTGTTTGATTTCGGTACTGATGTTGTTGTCCCTGTGTACCGCGGAGCCGAGGTAGACGAAGTCCTTGACTACCTCGAAGATTCTGCTGCCTATTGTGACGATCTGTCCGAGACGTCGATGTTGTGTGTCCTTCCTTGATGACAGCATGTACTTAGTTTTGCTCTCATACACCTCTAGACCCATTTTCGCCGCTTTCGCTTCAATGCCAGCAAGCGCCTAATTGACGGCTCGCTGTGTTCGTCCAATCACGTCAATGCCGTCCGCGTTAGCCCAGCAACAGCCAGCACTTGAGCTGACTTTTGGAAGATCGTGCCTCTGGTGCTGACTTGTGAGTTGCGCTTACTCTGTTCAAGAATTATAAAGTTCAGAGAGTGCGTCGCCTTGCCAATAACCTCTGACATTGAAGATCTCGGTGAGTTCGTTACCGACCTTTAAAGAGCAGCGAGAGTTCACCATCAGCATCCTACGCAATCTGACGAGTTGGGCAAGAATGCCAAAACTAGACATGGCCTGTATAGCTCGTCTCTATCCACACTGTCATATGCGGCCTAAAAATCAACGAATAAGTGATGAGTCTTGTTCTGAAGCCTTTCTGCCATTTCCAGGATCTGCTGTAAAGTGAAGATCTGGCTAATCGTGGACTTCCCTGGCCTAAAAACGCAACAATGGGGACCTATCAGGTTGTTGACAAATTGATTCAGGCACTCACACAATACCCAGAAAGGATCTTGTGACGATGTTGTGGAGGCTGATCCCTTGATGATTTGACGCAGTCAATGAGGACGACAACATGTTTTGCAATTTTGGAGAAACATGAAGATTCCGGAAATTTGGAATACTCGAACTAAGCACCTTCTTAAAACTCAAGAGTACATTCAGCGAAGGGGCGTACCTTCCACTTCAAAATTTACAGTCTTTTCTGTTTCCTTCCCATTTTCGAGCATTTGTGAGATTTGGCTATTTTTGAAACACCGCTCCAACCAACGTTCATTTAGCAAACCAATCAATTAGTCTCGGAACATATAGATGGCGCCACTAACAAAAAAAAAATAATAATATCAAATTAATAATTTTTGTTAGTGGCGCCATCTATATGTTCCGAGACTAATTGACTAATTTGTTAAATGCACGTAGACAAGCCATGTATGGTTCTGCTTGCTCATCAGTCGCGACTGGCATCCCAATTTTAGCCCTATATGTGCCAACTTTACTATCTAACTCCATTAGTTGTCACTTTTTAGGTTCATTTTGGGCTTCAGCTCAATCTCCAACAGACGTTAACACGCCAGCGCCGAACAATGAGCTCGTCAACCAGTATCCGTCAACTTTGTATGTCTTCGCTCAAATTGCGTCTTACCCTAGTGTAAAGGTCTGATGGGAGAGTGAGAAACCATCGACAGGATAGTAATAATTAATAATTGTATGGCGCGACAGTCTACAGGGGCCTAACATGCTCATCAACTACTCGTGTTGTGCATGCTTCTGTTCTCTAACGAGTGGAAGGGACCTACAGTTTTTTGGCCACTCCAAACAAAGTAGATTGGGAAGCTTTTTCAATCATAAAAATACCCTTTGAGTGTTGTCAGCAGCTCGAAAGAGGTAGTGCCGTGGAAAATGGAAAGTGTTCGGGAAGTCTGGTAATCGGAGTTTGGAAATGAAACCTGGGACCTGGGACCTTCAGCGAGTGGGTGTTCCACTGTACCCACTCCGACACGGCACAGAGTAGTGCGCCAGTAAGTAGAAAAGAATACGTAAAATGAAATAATTTGCTCGGCCAAATTGTATTGGTTTTTCGGTTCTACACATTTCAGAACTAAGAACGCCATAATTTTGTTGACTTCTAATGAGCTGTTGCGGTGTACGACCGGCTCAAAGTTGAGACTTTGAATTTTAAAAAATGGACTTTTTTGGAGATATTCGATGTGGCATATTTTTTCAAAATATACTACCTTGGGACATGCTGGTACATTTATTTGAAAGGGCGTACATTTATCCTTCAATCGGCATCAAAAGTTTTTCAATTTTGACCACACGTATTCTAGACCAGACTTTTGGTTAATGCCAGCTTCTACACCACCTCCATGTTTTTTGTTATGTGGAGCATAACAAAAGTGCTCCAAGAGGCTCTAACAGAAAACTGTATTTATCTGAAAGCTTGAAATATTCTCTGTTGACGGTACAGAAATAAAAATTTACTTTTTTGCACTTTGGTGGGTCAAGACGTTTAAGTAGAGCAATCTCGAGCATTTTTCGGTATTATTTTTGAATTTCCCTACAATTTCCCTACAATTTCCCTTCTATTGCGATAATATCATGGGCATGAACCACTAAGTACTGAAACGCCTTATTACACTACATTCAGATTTACAATTTTTTACACCGAAATTATGTTACTTAATGGTGTGAATGTAATTTTTCTATGAAGGTATGAATTTCAGCTTTGTTTTGAGCCGAAATTTACTGTTATTTATTGTAATTAAATATTTTTTTATATTTTTAAACAAAAAGCTGCGTTTTCATATATTTTAACTTAAGATTACTCCGTTGTCCTTCATGCTGTATCAATAATTTTGACAGCAGGAGGAACTCATGGCACTTATACTATATTCCTAGTTTCATCAAGATCGGCCAACGGGTTCAAAAGTTAAAAATATATTTCCGCGTTCAAAAGACGAGGGCGCCACTGTGCGGCTGCCATCAACCAACAAACAGTGTGTCCAAAAAATTATGTAATACTTTGAAGTGTCTACCGAATTGTTATCGATAAACAAAGAGCGCTGTTTCCATCACTAAATGTTTCTGGAAGTGCTGGGAAAAAGCAATTCCGATCCAATGGGCACCTCCAGAGTTGATGCGTAACTGCGCTTGTTTAAGGGCATTTGGAATTACTGTTCGTTTAACGCCTGACTTGAAACACAAGATAGTATACATTGTCTGACTGGCAGCAACAAATTTAAATCGTTCACCACGTCGACTGCACTTTAATGCCTCTGAATGCTCCCTCACGTCTTTGTCTACAACAGCGATGTCCTTGTTCGGAATCACACTACTAAGGTGGCCTTCTCTTGCGACATCTGTAGCGGATCTAGTTTGCACAACGCGGTCGGCATAACGCACATGAAACGCGGCTACATGGAAAACCAGACTTCTTGTTGAGTCCAAATAGAAAGAATGTTACCAACCATCAAGTAACCATACCAGACCTGCTGTACGGCATACTGACGCCGAAGAGGACAATCTTGTCTTCTCGAAAAGAAAGCTTTTCACTTCTGTTTTGGCCAGGTTTAAAAGGTATGGGGAGCGCATAAAATGCGCCGAGTCTTATGCTTGCCAAAGATAACGCGGTGACTTGGCCATGTAGCAGCTTAAAACATTGCTCGAACCAGAAAGCATTTGCGTCGTAAACAGAAGGTAATAGAAAACTTCTTCTGCTGACGAAAGACCGTAGCCACTTAAGTGTCGAAACTGGATATAACTTTCTGTAAACCATGCAATCTGTGACAACGTGCTGTTAGTCGCTGCAGTTTTCCTTGGACTGAAGTGGAATACGCTTAGCAATACCTTGAAGAAGGAAGCACTAAGCTAGGAAATTCCCATCAACTTCAACCACTACCGCTTAGTGTCACTCAATACGACAGAAATCTTCTTCCGAACAAGCCCTAGTTGGGAAAGTTCATCTGCAACATCTCTAAAAAGGATTTGATTCAGCCAGTTTGAGACTAGTCTTCGAATCTGAGCCATTGGGAGAACGCAACAGAGGACGGCCTAGGCTAAAGTGGCGCACACGAGTGGAGACGGACCTCAATCAACTTGGAGTGCGCAACTGGAGGCAGCTAGCGAACGATCTGGCTGGAGAGGCACGTTGGGATTGACGCCCAGGCCTACCCAGACTGTAGCGCCACTACAAGAAGGTGAAGCTTGAGACAAGAGTGTTCAAGAACTATCGAAACAACATCAATTAATTTCTTAATTCACTTGAATTTCCGTTGAAACTGAAAGAAGTCACTCCTTCGAAGGATCTGTCTTTTAGACGTTTCGATCAAAAGGTCAACTCTTCAAAACTTTTCGAACGAGCCGATACAATGGCAGGAGAGAAGCTCGAAAATGATCTTTGGAAACGGCTGCAAGACGTGCCCAGCTTCCTTGACGCGCCGGCATTCTTCTACCACACACAGCATTTCATCCCAACAACATCCTACACAAAGTAAAACCAACAAGTACACCAACATCAAGCCCACACAAATCAACGCACCGCTCAGCACCTTGCTCCATAAAATCATCTTCCCAACGCGACAATCAATTGAACTTAATTGCTTTCAATTCCGAATCGACCCCCTTACGTCAGCCCCACTGACGGAGGCGGATGTTACTCATCCAACAGCATCATCTGTGTACGCGCTCCCTGAGAAAACTCACCTGAAATCTCACTCCCAAGCTCCCCAAGCTGCCGGAGAGCAGCTTAACACACAACAGTTTGTGGGCTCCTTGACCCCAGGTCAGTCAGCATCCAGCAACAACGACGTCTGTACACATGTCTGTTCGCCAGTTAATTACCCTTTGAGCACTTTAAAGTCTATAATCTTGACAATGAAGTGAGAAACTGAGCGACGATCGGGCAAGTTGGCGCGCGATCAGTCGCAAGGGAAATGTCAGGAAAGACCGTGGAGCCAAGCGAGAGGAAGGTTGCGATTCTCGTGGAAGATCTGCGTCTGTGGATCCTCAGCCAGCCCCACCTGAGCACGCGCATCAGCGACGATTTCCTACGGGGCTTTCTGCGCGGCTGCTTCTACAACCTTGAGGAGACGAAACGACGCATCGACCTGTACTACACGCTGAAGAATGAGATTCCGTCTGTGCTGGCGAACAGAAGGGTGACCCGACGGCTGCTGAACATTTGCGAAACCGGGTAAGTGACTGTGGCTATAGCACGGCGTCACATTAGGAATTTGAATCCAACATCTGCCGCAGAGTCATCGTTAGTCTGCCGCGGTACGTGAATGGAAAGGGCGCCTGCCTGTACCTCTCGAAGTACGCCAACTACGACCCCAGCGTCTACACCTACGCGGAGATCATGAAGGTCTTCTTTATGCTGATGGAGATCGAGATGATGGAGTGCAGGAACGCCCGTCCGTACAGCATCATCCACGTGATCGACTTGAAGGGAGCCACGCTCAAGCACTGCCTCCAGTTCAACTTGTGCTTGACGAGGAAGATAGTCCGCCTGATGAAGGACGGCCTGCCGATGGAGATCAGCGAGATTCACATCATAAACGCCTCCAATTGCTTGGTACGACTGCTGAGCTTTATGTGCTCCTTCATGACCAAGGAGCTGCGACAAAGTGTACGTATCCGGAGCTCAGCAGAACTTGTGTCACGTCTTTTCTCTCCTTCCAGTACTATGTCCACAGCTCGAGGGAGTCACTGTACAGGCAAATCCCCCAGCTGTACCTCCCGATCGAGTACGGGGGCAGGAATGGAAGCATTCAGCGGTGCATAAATATGCAGATTGAGAAGCTCCTGGAGCACGAGGAGTACTTTGAGGACGACGACCTGTACGGAGTCAATGAGAGCCTGCGGCGCAAGAGGGGCTAGAGTGTGTTTCGCTTGGAGTTTGTTCGCGTTGACTGTGATGTGTAGTGTCATGTATGGAAGCAAAAAAATAAATCTTTGATACAATGACCGGTGTTTGTGCGCTTTAAGCAATTATCTCGGCGTGTGCATGTGGAGAAAAAACGTTGAAGTCTATGAAGAGGTTGAACGAACTTTGAGGTCTAATACGTGAGTGAGAGTGATGGTTGGGTAAGGGAGGTGGACGTTGCACAGGCGATGTGAATGTGGAGCATCAACCAATCTGAATTCCTACTGTCCTAATTCTGCGTGTATTAAAGATCGTCCGGAAAACATTGAACTTCTGCAGGAACTGGCTTCTTTTGGACGAGTTTGGGGAACTTGATGCTGACTTTGAGTTACGAAGTGTCAATTGAAGATTCAACCACCGGTTACACCCTAAAACAGTGTCTTTTGGGGTTTTTAAATGATTGGCGGGTAGACGCGACACGGACGCGATCAAATCAGTTCCCAGAATTTGAAAAGAAGCAGCCTTTTTTCCCAAGGAAAGTTCTTGTGGTTTCAGACCGGGTGGAATCAGAATTTTGAAAAGACTCAGAAATGCAAAATGGCATCCACCACCGTATATGCAGCGACTAGACTATGTTTTTGCATACTTTTCAATTTCGTTCAACTTTGCTTGATGAAGGTGATGGAGATCGTCCGCTCGCTAGCCGAACTCTTGGCTATCAAGAAAAGGTTTAAGGGCAGGCGAAGTGTTTCCATGTGAACTTTTGACTCCACACCCGGGAACACCATTCCAGAGGGATTACTCCGCGCAACTGCTAGCTAACGCTGAGGATATTGACGTGATTGGGCGAACATGTGAACATGTATTTGGATTTACGTGATTACCTGCCGTTAAGGCTTAATACCACGGGGTCCATACACCTATAGTCAGAAGAACGCTGACTAACGCCTTGGGGATCCCAAGTACCAATCTGAGTTCTTGTCTTAAGGGACAGTCTCTCCTCCTTGGTAAGGAGCGAGGCCTTTCTAACACCTCTGCTGTTCTTTGGGTCACAGCACCCGGTTGGATGCAACTCCACATCGAATCAGAAGTATATTCCCATAACCATCTGACCCTTTCCGACTCAGGTAACTGGGGTAGATCAGATCATATAGGACGGTTAACTACTTCCAATTCTCCCCGCGATTTGGGTATAAACCACAGCCACCACGATACTCCCACAAGGGGGCCAACCGCACGGTCAGGCTGAAACTAAGTTTCAGGGGCTCCTGACCTCCCGTGGTACCAGAATATAGCTTCCGGTCAAGCTTCGCAACCATGTTGCTCTCAGTAGGATTCCTTAACATCCAGGACCGATTACCTTATATTCCTACTCTAACCTAACTATGAGCTGCCATGAGAGCAGCCATTCTAGCTCTTCGTCTGCTGAAAACTTCCCTAGCAAAACCCCTGATGGTGTCTGTACTCTGTCTAGTCTGGAGAACCAGGCTGACATCGTAAGTCCCATCAGTGCAAGACATGTTCATAGCTCCAAGGTCCCGAATGTCATCATATAGAGGAAATTGCCACAACACGTGCAATGAATCCTCAGAGCTATATCCGCACAAGCAGGTCTCTGAGTCGCTTATGGGCCGCTTGAACAAGAACGAGTTCAAGGAACCATGTCCAGTAAGCAAGTAGCTCAGATGCATGCTTAGATTAAGACCCCCAATGGACTCAACGAGTGACACATCGCGAAGGAAGCTATATGTCACCCTAGCATTTTCACAGTTTTCCCGTCTATCCTGCCATTTTCGTCTGAGGAGGTCTTTGCGCTCGTTAAGAGCTAGTCCCTCCAAGCCGCTTGAGTAGATTCTTCCAGCACTTGGTACTGGAATGCCTCTCTTTAAGGCGAAAAGGATACTTCTTCTGATAATCTCCAGGTCAAGTGGCAGTACACCCATGATCACCTGAAGAGCCTCCGAAGAGACAGTATGGCAAACTGGAAGACACGCCAGAAGACCAACCCTCTGACATGACTGAATTCGTCTCATAACCCAAGCAGTGTTCACAACGTCACACCATATATAGGCACCATACGTTGCACAGGCAACGAACAGGCCAGAGTATATAGTGCGCGCCGCTGTTCCGCACAGTCCCCAGTCACCCTTGAGCACTCGCCAAAGCTGCCCTGAAACCTTCACTAGCCGATCCCTCAGTTTATGCACATGAGGGAGAAAGTTCATTCCCTTTCCAACGGTAATGCCGAGGTATTTAACCACGCTCACCGTTCGCAGTGAAGTGCCGAGAACACATACGGACGGGTTACGGTTTGCGGACAGCTTTTCCTTGAGCATCATCATGCAGGTCTTATCGAGCGCCACTTCCACACCCACATTAGTGCGCCACCGGTGAACAAGACCCATTGCACCTACGGCCAGCCGCTCTAATTCAGAGCGGGATTGACCTTCGATTAAAATGAACAGGTCATCGGCAAATGCACAATGTTTAAATGTCCTACCTATTTCGGAGAGAAGGGAATCCATCATTAGGTTCCGTATAAATGGTCCACAGATGGATCCTTGTGAGCATCCACGAAATACATCCGTTCGAACGCTAAGTCCTGATGGTCCTGCGATGCTTGCACTCCTGCAAGAGAAATAACTCTCCCAGAGAGCAATTTCGTCGCAGCCAACATTTCTCAGGCGGTCGATGATGCTCCTCCAAGATTGGGCGAACAGAGGAATCTGTCAATATGACGTTTTGCTGGTTAAATTGAGTTGATGATAAAGCTTGCAGGACGTGGTTTGCCAGTTTGCCGGCAGCCAAGTGGACGCTGATTCCGTATTCCATTTAATTTTATTCCCCACTCCTGGTAAGGGGAGTGGACCCGCTGCCGCGCTGAGGATATACGTCCTGCGGTACGCCAGAAGGAGGCTTCCGGGAGAAATTAGACTTAAAATTAGGCAGAATTAGATGTCAATAAGAGAAACACGGCGGTTCAGGGACCATAGCAAGATGTTTATTTGGCAAATAATTTATTCAAGATAAGCCAGAATGATTGATCACGTTGCAATCGACGTCAGTATTCTCGATGTCCGAACCTTCCGAGGTGCAAACATCGACTCGGATCATCACCTTGTTGTAGCCAAGGTAAGAACCCGGATATCAAGAGAGCAACGGAGTCGAGACAGGCCAAAACGGTTTGACGTCGAAAAGCTACAATCGCAGCCGATTGCTGGGAACTTTGCCGACCGAGTCTCCCTGAAACTCGCTCAGAGTTCAACGCTGCCTGCACTAAACATAGAAGAAGACTAGAAACGTTATTAAGAAGCCAACAAAGAAGCTGCCACTAATGTGCTGGGTTTCCCGTCACCACCCAGAAGGATCCCATGGTTTGACGACGATTGCAGGCAAGCGCATGCAGCCAAATAAGACGCTTATAAGGCGACGCTGCATCAAACAATGAGGGCTGTTCGTGAGCTCTACGTACAGAGAAGAGCACCGGCTTCTTAGAAGGAAAACGAAGAAGCATGAGAAGCGCGCGGTCGAGAAAATGAAAAGTTGTTATGGCAGGAATGAAGTCCGAAAGTTTTACCGAAAGGTAAAACAGCTATTCGGAGGATACAAGGTTCGGACCAAGGCCTGCCGGGACCAAAACGGACAACTCGTAGTAGAGTCGCAGCCTGTGCTGAGAACCTGGAAGGATAATTTCTGCAGACTCCTTAATGGCGGTGACGACCAAAATCCCGCTGTTAGGCAGAATGTTCCACTCGTTTGGACGATGATAGACAAGAATTCTGTCCCCCCGACTTAGACGAGGTGAAGATAGCAATATCCAAGCTGAAGTCGAACAAAGCTGTTGGAGCGGACAAACTGTCCGCAGAACTGTTTAAAGCAGCCGGAGATGGCCTGGTTGGGCGGATGCACCAGCTCATCTGTAAGATATGGTTGGAGGAAAGCATGCCCGATGAGTGGAATCTCAGCGTCGTTTGCCGGTTCACAAGAAAAGAGACCC
The DNA here is from genome assembly GCA_955652365.1 of Eristalinus aeneus. NCBI lineage: Eukaryota > Metazoa > Arthropoda > Insecta > Diptera > Syrphidae > Eristalinus > Eristalinus aeneus. The sequence continues at coordinate 96,507,461 of OY019131.1, forward strand.
CTTTGACTGCGCCAACTACCGAGGGATAAGTCTCCTCAACATCACATACAAGATCCTCTCTGCCGTATTGTGTGAGCGTCTGAAAACGTTTGTCCATGACCTGATAGGTCTCTATCAGTGTGGTTTCAGGCCAGGGAAGTCCACTATAGACAAGATCTTCGCATTACGGCAGATCCTGAAAAAGACCCAAGAAATCCAAATTGACACTCACAACCTATTCCTCGATTTCAAGGCCGCATATGACAGTGTGCATAGAGACGAGCTATACAGTGCCATGTCTAGTTTTGGCATCCCCACCAAACCCGTCAAATTGTGTAGGATGACAATGGAGAACTCTCGCTGCTTCGTCAAGGTCGGTAACGAACTCACCGACACCGTCAATGTCAAAAAAGGCTTTAGACAAGGCGACGCACTGTCATGTGACTTCTTTAACATCATCCTCGAGAAGATCGTGTGTAACTCACAAGCCAACACCAGAGGCACGATCTTCCAGAAGTCAGTTCAATTGCTAGCTAACGCTGATGGCATTTACGTCTTTGGACGAACACAGCGAACCGTCAATAAGGCGCTTGCTGGCATTAAAGCCGAAGCGGCTAAAATGGGTCTGGCGGTAAATGAGGGCAAAACGAAGTACATGCTGTCATCAAGAAAGGACACACAACATCGACGTCTCGGACAAAGCGTCACACTAAGCAGGTAGTCAAGGACTTCGTCTACCTCGGCTCCGCTGTAAACAGGGACAACAGCATCAGTACCGAAATCAAACGCCGAACCACTCCTGCCAATCGCTGTTTCTTTAGGCTCAAGAAGTTATTGAGTAATAAAGCCCTCTCTCGGAGTACTAAGCTCGCTTTATATAACAGCCTGATCATCCCAGTCCTAATTTATGGCGCGGAATCTTGGACGTTAGCTAAGGCGGATGAGGAAGCCCTCAGTCTATTCGAGAGAAAAGTTTTGCGTGCGATTTTTGGTCCTGGAGGAGGCATCTGCAGGAGAAGATTTAATGACGAACTCTATGGGCTGTGGAGACCAGCGACATGCGCCTGGTCAAGCGTCTACGGACACTACGCTTAAGATGGCTAGGCCATGTAGAACGTATGGACACCACTGCTCCGGCCCGAAAAGTCTTTGAATCCGTGCCATTGGGACAACGCAACAGAGGACGACCTAGACTAAAGTGGCGCACACAAGTGGAGAAGGACCTCAACTAACTTGGAGTGCACAACTGGAGACAGCTGGCGAAAGATCGTGCTGGCTGAAGAGGCATGTTGGTTGAGGCCCTGGTCCACCCCGGACTGTAGCGCCACAAGAAGAGGAAGAAGAAGCCAGAATGTCTGCAATATTAAAAGGAAAACGAGGGATGAACCGTTTCGACTATGAACACTCTCCTAATCCGGTATTTAGTTAAATTTGTGTGCAGTGATGGTGGGCGAAGTGTGCAAGTGCTGCTGACAGCAACTTGGGCAGCGGTACTGAAACTCACCATCTTGGCTTCGAACTCAGCTAGAGTTCCCCGCCGTAATGGCGGGGAATTTGTCTTAATTCGCAGCTGATGGCGCGGAGGTATTGGGGAATTTGTCTCAATTCGCAGCTAATGACGCAGGAATCTTAAATTTGTCCGATTCGACTTTATTTTCTCCTTAAGTGGTGAACCAATAGGAGAGAAGTCGAGCCCATGGTTCTGGCACCCAAGGCAGCTGGGAAGTGGTGGAATTAGGAAGCTTAGGAGTCAACCAAAATGATCTGAACGTGGTGTCTGAAGTTCATTGCCTCTCAAGTCGCTTTATATTCACGAAAAAGTTGCGCGGTGGCCAGACGAAACGAACGCAGTGGCATCGCTGCAATTTAACCAAACCTTGCAATGTTTGACATCTGTTTCAGAAGGCGGACGGGCGGCGCACAATGGTGCCCTTGTATGGGGAGCGCGCAAATAAATCTTTAACTTTTGAACCCGTTGACCGATTTTGATGGAATTAGGAATATAGTATTAGTACCATAAGTTTTTCTTGCCTTAAAAAACTGTTTGATGGAGCATGAAGGAGTAATCTAAAAAAATTAAAAAATTGAAAACCGCTTTGTTTGTGTTTAATTACATAAAAAAAATATTTAGTAACATCTTACGAAAATAAATTTAGGCTCAGAACAAAGTTGGAATTCGTACCTATATAGAAAAATTACATACAATACTACTTACTAACACAGTTTTGTTGTACGAAATTCTAAATACGAATTTAGTGTAAGAAGGCTTGCGCTTTACTACTAAGTGGTTCATACCCATGATATTTGCGCAATACCAGCATTAGAAGGGAAATAAGTTCATTTTTGTTTTTGCACCATCAAGCTTTCAGAAAAATGTTGCTCCCTGTTGGAGCCTCTTGAAGCATTTTTGTTATGCTCTGCCAAACATGTACTTCATGTTTTACAGATGTCATAGCAAACAAACAAAGAAAAAAATAAGGGCTCGTTCACAACAAATGTTCCCTATAGAGACAAATGTCTCTATCTTGACGCTCACTTCATACCGGTAGACCTGGTACTTGAATTTTCATGAAAGGCCTCAATATGATGGAGAAACGTGGAACTGGGTGCTTAGTAGAAAACGACTGCATTAGACTTCTGTAAATATTTGGACGTCGGTCTTCCAGTCGGAAAGATTTGCGATCCTTATAACCACGAACTATATGATGAAAAACAAGTGAAAGGGGTGAAGTATCTGCATCTGTAGCGACAGGCAAGCTGTGGTTAAGGCCTTACTCAACCCTTCGACCTCTTTCAAAATAGCCCGGGAATACAAGTTCTTTCGCAATTTAGTCGGCAGGCTATTATCTGGTCAAGGGTTCCGTTAAAAGCTCTCAATAGCACAATTAGAGATGACATATCTCCAAAGGATGCAGGTTAACGAAGCGCATAATTTAAAACATCAGCTAGAAAACCGCGTCATTTCTGCTCTATCTAAACAGGCGAGACTGCAGACGGCTTGTTGGCGTTTTAACTTGATGCTTTACATTCGTTAAGCAACTTAAGCTTGCCTGGACGTACTGATGAAACCCTCTGCGAAGCCAATTCTCTGTCAATGTCCCACCTTCGAAACAGGTGGCGCCTGTTTGGTGCTGATGTGGTTCGAGCTGAAACGCCAGACACTATAACCCAGAAACGAGGGCTTCTGGTTCCGGCTGAAATCTTAGACTTTTTTACACAGATACGAAAATGCTGAGAAATGTCTAGGCTTCCTTAAGCGATGTTAGAACTACTTCATTCCCTCTGATCTGGCTTCAATATACAAGGCCTACATACGCCCAAAATTTGAGTATAACGCTCCTTTTTGGTCAGGTGCTCATGAGACCTCCCTGCACCTGCTGGCTAGCATTCAAAAGCGAGCGATAAAACTTATAGGTGACAGTAATATTGCGAAGTCGATTGACTCGTTAGAACACCGACGCAATATCGCGTCGTTGTCACTCTTTTATCGCTATTTTAACAAGAAATGCTCAGATGAATTAGCCAGTTGCAATTCTCCCCTTCAAGAATTCACCTGCAATACACGCCTCGCTAGAAATGCCCACCAATTCACCCTCAAGCCCTCTTTCGGACGTACAGTCAAATTCAGAGACTCGTTCTTTAGCCGCACTACACGAATCTGGAATGCTCTTCCTAGTTCGATTTCTCCTCCTCATTACAATCCACAGGCATTTAAAACCAATGTGCATCGGTACCTCCTCCCCCTCTCTTCTTCTATACCTTCGGCCCGTGCTGTGACTTGATCCGGTCACTTAAGGGTACTCGCAACCCCTTTCGCACGCGTCAATTATAAAACAAAAAAAGGGCTTCTTTGAAAAAGACTCTTTGACAAGCGCTTCTGTGAAAAAGACTCTTTGACACAGAAAAAAGCGCTTCCGTGAAAAATTGTGTCGGGTTTCCGCTCGAACCACAGCCGAAAGGCCTGTTACTTGGTAATACTACTGACCGGAGTTCCCAATATCCATGCTCTAACTTCGAACAAAAAAAGTCCTTAAAGCTGCAAACATCATTCAATTCGTCATTTCCACTCCGCATTCAATGTAAGTGTAAGCCGCGAGCCTCATCAAATCTTTAAACTTGGCTTAAATTTTGTCCAGTACTTCCCGCAAAAGGTGGCCTTAACCAAAAGCCTTGTCTAGAAAACTTTTGGTCAAAATAAAAATACTGTTGATGTAGTTTGAAGGTTAAAAATAAATTCTTTCAAATAAATGCAACATCATGTTTCAAAATTTCTTAGTATAAACAATATGCTACATCGAATTTTCTTTAAAAAAAACGATAAAAACGTTGAGCTGATCGTACAGCGAATCAGTTCATTAGAAGTCAACAAAATGGTTCTCAAATATACCACTTGCCGAGAAAATTATTTAAGTTTACGTACCTTTTTCGCTGAAGCAACCCTGTGCGGCGCGTCGTTCGTTGTGACCACTGGAGAGGCAATCAGACAAAATCGAGCGTCGTAAGGGGCAAAAAAGCCTTTGAATTGAGGGACTTACTTCGACTTCTTCGACGCCGCAGTAACTAGGAACATCGACACCACTTTGGCCTGGAGAAGGAATTGAGTAGGGAGGACCTCCCTCCCATCCTGATCGTCTCTATTTTCCTGTAAATCACTGAAGTTTGAGTCTTCTTAAAAATGAATTAGGAAGCCTTAAGAAAGCGTAAGAAAATGTCTGTGCATGATTTTTAGCCCTATTCTGGGATTGAACTCTAGAGGGCACATACGCCTTGTCAAGCTTCTTAGATTACAGCGTCTCACATGGCTACACCACTTGAAGTACATGGACAATCGAATCAATTTTAAAAATGTTCGAAATAGAGCTGTTGAAATAACGCGAAAGATTTGTTAGAGTAGGCAAGTGGAGAAGGGCCTTAATTTTACTATTCTGCCCCTAAAGGTTGGCATAATCATGAAGGCGGTTCCCCAGGGTGAGACCTGGCCACTGCATCATCTTTTCTGGCTCTTGCTCTATACCTAAGGTATGTGCTGTGACTTGTTCCCGGTCACACCTTTAGTGCGCGCCAATTATAAAAATATAATTTGCTTTAGTATCAAAATAGCTGGAGGGGCATGTTGGTTTGGATCCAGATCACTCGCTGATTATAGCGCCAAATAGAGGAGAAGAAGTGCTTCCTAGCGACCCGATGTCATCATTTCAAGAACCTCTTTGAACGCAACGCAACGACTGAAGCCCAAGCTCATAGCTTCTTCCTCAACTCTGCGATATACTTGATCTTTGACAGAGAAGTTTTTCTTTCCATTTTGTCTCAAAACCTGGTGCTCCTTCGGTCCGGCAAAGTTTTTGTTGGATCGCTTGTTCTGTATGTTTTCTCTCCCTCTCTCCTCCCACATTCGAGTTGGCACGTTGCTTTGGACACCTTCAAGTTGATGAATGAGAATGACCGAAGCGTCTTTGACAATCTCCTTCATGCTGGGGCGTGTCATGTAAAGTCGTCGTTGACTACGCAGGCAAGCATGTTCCTCCTTTCCTTGGCCTCAACTCCACCAATCATCAGCAGTGTCGATTCCCAAAACTTCCTCTCGTCTCCAACTTCTTCTTAACACCAATCTTAATGCTCAACTCATCGTGTGACACTTGTGACTCTCACATCTGCAAAAACTTCCAGTCCAAAGGCCGGCGGATCATAAATAAATTTGCAGAACATTTCTGCCCTAACGAAAAACTGTCTCTCCGCTCCAAGTGTGGCGCGTATAGCCAGGCGTGACAATAAGCCACATAAAAAGCGATTGGTTTTATTTACTGTTGAAAGTGCAGTGCATACAAATTTAATTGCCTCCGCCAGAAACTATTTAAGGCGTGGAAGCCCTCCAACACACCCACTCTGAAACTCACCGTGTGCTCGAGAACAAGCGGTTTCCAAGAGGAGAGAAAGGTAGACTCTCAAGAAAATGGCAAACATTCGTGAACTCAGTCCTGAACTAGCGGCGATTGCGCGGAACGAGTTGCACGAAGTTAAGGAGCGGATCCCGGACGACATTAAGGCCCTGCGCACTTGGATCGAACAGCAACCGCATCTCAAGGCCCGCACAGATGACCAGTTCCTGGTGCACTTCCTCCGCGGTGCGAAATACAGCCTGGAAAGGGCCAAGGATAAAATAAACTACTACTACACCATCAGGACACTCTCGCCGGAAATGTTCCTGCACAAAACTTTGGATGAAAGGACTCTGAGACTGGTCAAACTGGGGTGAGTCGACGCAAGAAGCGAATGCAGGTTGATGAAACCTTGAATTCCCCGCAGAACCTTCGTTCCCCTGCCAAAGCCACTAAAGTCCGATGGACCAAGGATGCACATAACACGCTTCGCAGCAGCTAGCCACAAGGAATACTCATACATCGACATTCTGAAAGTGCAGTTGCGAGTTTTCGACGTCGAAATGCTGGAGGATGACAACGCCCTGGTGGCAGGAGTGATCAACATCTTCGACTTTAAGGGCATCACCATGGGGCACATCCTGCAGTATGAGCCGTCTCTGCTCAAGAAGACGACGGTTTTCGCCGAGAAGGGCATGCCCATGCGCGTCAAAGGTCTCCACCTCATCAACGTGACGAAGGAAGCCGCCACTCTCCTCAATTTTTGCCGAAGTCTGCTGCCAAAGAAGATCGGCGACAGGGTAAGGAAATAACCCACTGAGCATCATCCGCGCTATTCACTTTCTTTGTCACCTAGGTGGTGGCCCACTCATCCATGGAATCCTTTTACGAGCACATTCCCAGAGAATACCTTCCCGAGGAATACGGCGGCACCTGTGGAAAATTGAACGACATCCTGGACGACTGGGAGAAACGAATGATCAAGCACAAGCAGTTCTTCGAGGAGGACCTTCAGTACGTGACAAACGAGAAGCTCCGAGTCGGCAGCAAGTTCGATGCGGAATCGGTCTTCGGAATCGACGGCTCATTTAGAAAACTTCAAGTGGATTAGCGGCCCTTATCGACCGTGAAATTCATAAAATAATAATTCAAAGCCGTTGCTATCGCGACGCGATTACATTGCACATGTTGGCTTTTTTTATGTTCACGTTCGCCCTGCAGGCACTTGGAGCTTGTTCAATTCATGCATGTGTGTGGGAAAAGTCATGTCACAGAACAACGACTTCGTGCAGGTGTGATAAGGGCTAATCTTGACGTGGTCACGACCAGTGTGAGAACTGGGGGGAGAGTAACTAATCGCCGAAACGAAAAGGTGCTGCAGGGGAAGTCTTGCGAAAGATTGGCGCAAATGTATGCCTCTCCTTGTTAAAGCAAATCAAACTAGGTCAGTGGTCTATTCGGTAATCTGTTTAATAAGGCAAAGCCCCAGACCTTGACTAAAGATGTTTACATTAAAAGAAATTAGCAACCTCCATTAGGGGGTCCAGCCGGTATCGACCACGGCCAGAAAGTGTTCAAGTGGCGCGTGCTCGGTGAACTTTCGTGGCCCCGTCGTGCTTGGATAATATTAACTGCACCTAGCAGGGAACAACCCTGTTAGGGTCCTTACTTAACGGAATAATAGGATACGCCTTGTAAGAAGGAAAAGATTATTCGAGGTCATTGTAAACAAATCTATGCTGAGTCACAGCCTACAGGAAGGTCTACGTTGGCGTCGGTACTTGTTTTCGTTAAGCACTGTGTCAAGCACAGCGGCTTTACATTTCCTTGAACGACTACTACAAAAGATATAGAGACTGCATCAATGGTGATGAAATGGAATCGGACTGTTTTTCAGTTGTGTGACCATCCAGCCGTAGCGCCTGTGACTTAAGCGTTAAGCAAAATATCTGTTTGGTAAACATCTCCTTTCCGCCTCTTTGTCTTTTGAATTTTCCGGCTACAGAGCTCGTACCTGGCAATACTATACATCATTGAGAGGTCTTGACATAACCTACGAAACGACGCTATGCATGATTAGTTTGGATATTGCGTTCAACAGCTATGGACGTGTAAACATGGAGCTCGTTAACACCGAAATTCGCGCTATTTTAAAGTTTTCCCTCATTTAAGGCAAATCCGCTAGAGAAACGTTCTGTGAGATTAATGGTGTTTCGGTGGATGGTGCTCTATCACTTCGAACCGTGGAGGAATGGTTTCAACGATTCAGAACCGGTGAAAACGACACCATGGACACCATGGACCTGTGACGACGAAAGCTGATCGAATCGTGGAATTCATCGAGCAAGACCGGCATGTGGCATTTCATGACATCGCCCGGGAGATGGAAGTTAGTCACCAAACCATTTTAAACTATCTGCAGAAAGCTACATACAAAAAAAAAGCTTGATGTTTGGGTTCCGCATGTTTCGACGCAAACAAACCTTCTGGACCCAATCAACGCCTGCGATATACTGCTGAAACAGGTCGAACTCGACGCATTTTTGAAGCGGATTGTTACTGGCGATAAAAAATGGATCACATACAACGTCATCAAGCGAAAACGGTCGTGGTTGAAGGCCGGTGAGTCGTCCCAAACAGTGGCCAAGTCGGGATTGACGGCCGGGACGGTTTTGCTCTGTGTTTGGTGGGATAAGAAGGGAATAATTTACTATGAGCTGCTCCCATATGGCTAGACGCTTTATTCTGCCATCTACTGCGAGTAACTGGACCGCTTGAAGCAGGCGATCGACCAGAAGCGTCCAGAATTGGCCAACTGGAAGGGTGTAGTGTTCCACCGGGACAACGCCAGACCACACACTACGTTGATGACTAGTCAGAAGCTACAGGAGGTCGGATTTATCGCATCCACCATAAAGCCTGGACATAGCGCCAAGTGATTACCACCTGTTCCTGTCCATGGCGAACACCCTTGGGGGTGTGAAGTTGAACTCAAAAGAGGCTTGTGAAAAGTGGCTATCCGAGTTCTTCGCAAATAAGGAGGGGGGCTTCTACGAGCAAAACGGCGCATATTTGTAACACTTCTTATGAAGCATTGAATGAAGAGCAAAACAGCGGAGGGGAGATATTTGGCAACTTTACATATTAAGTCTGTTAATTATTATATGGTATATTTTAAATCGGTGTTAAAACGAGCAAACTTCAAATTCTGTAGTCAACGGCGCAGTCCACGTTTTTGCGTGCTCTGTCGCTACTCCCTAGTTGGTTGCTCCTCCATGCAGTCGTCCTCCAAAGAAAGAATAACAATAGACTTTACGGAAAACTGTTCTGTGCTTTGGACATATTTGGTTTCATACAACATCAGCTTCGAAGTGGCCGCAATCTCCGTATAGACGTTGATCTTCTTCTTCTTCTTCTTGTGGCGCTACAGTCCGGGGTGGACCTGGGCCTCAACCAACATGCCTCTCCAGCCAGCACGATCTTTCGCCAGCTGTCTCCAGTTGCGCACTCCAAGTTGGTTGAGGTCCTTCTCCACTTGTGTGCGCCACTTCAGTTTAGGTCGTCCTCTGTTGCGTTCTCCCAATGGCTCGGATTCAAAGACTTTTCGGGCCGGAGCAGTGGTGTCCATACGCTCTACATGGCCTAACCATCTTAAGCGTTGTATCCGTAGACGCTTAACCAGGCGCATGTCGCGGTACAGCCTATAGAGTTCGTCATTAAATCTTCTCCTCCAGATGCCATCAACGCAAACAGGACCAAAAATCGAACGCAAAACTTTTCTCTCGAAAAGACTAAGGGCTTCCTCATCCGCCTTTGCTAACGTCCAAGATTCTGCGCCATATAGTAGGACGGGGATGCTCAAGCTGTTATATAAAGCTAGTTTAGTCCTTCGAGAGAGGGCTTTATTACTCAATTGCCTCTTGAGCCCAAAGAAACAGCGGTTGGCAAGAGTGATTCTGCGTTTGATTTCGGTACTGATGTTGTTGTCCCTGTTTACCGCGGAGCCGAGGTAGACGAAGTCCTTAACTACCTCGAAGTTTCTGCTGCCTAGTGTGACGCTCCGTCCGAGACGTCGATGTTGTGTGTCCTTCCTTGATGACAGCATGTACTTCCTTTTGCCCTCATTTACCGCAAGACCCATTTTAGCCGCTTCCGCTTCAATGCCAGCAAACGCCTCATTGACGGCTCGCTGTATTCGTCCAATAACGTCAATGTCATCAGCGTAAGCTAACAATTGAACTGACTTCTGGAAGATCGTGCCTCTGGTGTTGACTTGTGAGTTACGCACGATCTTCTCGAGGATGATGTTAAAGAAGTCACATGACACATGAGTGCGTCGCCTGGTCTAAAACCTTTTTTGACATTGAAGGTCTCGGTGAGTTCGGTACCGACCTAGACTTTGATCAGCAAGTTTTAAAATCCCCAGAGGAGAAACATTTCAGAGTGTATGCACGCTTCTGCAAAATTCTTGCGGAGAATTTCAAGTAGATGTCAACTTCAGGAAATAACCATTTTGAATTGAGGATTATTTAGTTTTTGGATAACTCGAAGAATTAAGCGTCTGGCCATTCCCTTCCAATCTCACCAAGCATATCGCAGGCGTTGATTCAGTCCAGAAGGATTTTTTGCGTCAGATCATGCGACACACAAACATCAAGCTTTTTTTATATCCAGCTCTCTGCAGATGGTTTAAAATGGTTTGGTAACTAACTCTCATCTCTTGGGCGATGTTACGAGATGCCACATGCCGGTCTAGCTCGATGAATTCCATGATTCGATCGGTTTTCATCGACACAGATCCATGGTGTCCATGGTGTCGTTTTCACCGACTCTGAATCGTCGAAACCATTCCTTCGCGATTCGAAGTGATAGAGCACCATTCCTCGAAACACCATTAAGCTCACGGAACGTTTCTCTAGCGGATTTGTTTTTAACGAAGGGAAACTTTAAAATAGCGCGAATTTCGGTGTTAACGAGCTCGATGTTTACACGTCTATAGCTGTTGGACGCAATATCCAAACTAATCATGCATAGCGTCGTTTCGTAGGTTATGTCAAGACTTTTCAAATAATGTATAGTATTGCCAGATACGAGCTCTGAACCGTTTGTACATAGCCGGCAAATTCAAAAGACAAAAAGGCCGAAGGGAGATATTTGGTAACCTTATATATTTAAATTTTTTGTATATGTTGCTTAAAAACTACAAAAACGAAACCATCTTTACGTGACCGGCACTCACACTTATTCTTGCCACACTTCAGACACAGTTACAATCCTGTCACAAACTACAAAACTTCCGTCATGAGTCCCAACACAATGCACGCTAATCCCCCGTGCAAAGTCCATAAAAAGTTTATTTGATGAGTTCTCTCCCACTGATGTCGTTTGTGCTCCTAAAATCCCACACCACATATCAGTGCGCTGCCACACAGCCCCTGTCCTCTAGGCAGAATTTTACGTCAGCTTATGTTATCTTCTTATCTGCCCACCTCTTTCACTGGCGAGCGTCTATCTTTCACCAACACGTTAATTCACTTTGAAATTAGTTTCTAGTGTGTGCTTTTCTGTTTTCCTCCTCTCGCCTACTCATCGCTGGTCAGAAGGCCGCTGTCCACTCAAGCGACGGTACGTGAGACGCCGAAACCTCAAAAATCATCGTCACTTAAAGTGTTTATATTTTCGTTTCGTTCTGTTAACTAAACTGGTGTGCTGCACTCAAATCATATTTTTTTTCTAGTCGCGATTATCAGTCGAAGATATCCATCACGAGGTTCAGGTGAAGTCGATAGAGACGGCGCAGACAGGTAACGTTTGAATTGAAGTGTTTGAAAGGAACTGTGTTGCCTAATCTTTCGTTGCGTGGAAGATTATCGGAGCTGTTGTGCTGTTGAGCACATCGGTCGGGGAGCTATGAGAGATTTGTGCGATTATGAGCGGGTGCCGTAAAGTGGGATGGCAGCATACGTGTTGGTTGATGCGAATGACTTCATTTTCCTTTATCTGGGAAACAGTTTCGGTTTCAATTTCCGTCCCTCCATCGTTTATTTAAATCGCTTGAGAGGGAATTCATTAGTGAAGTGACTGTTAATTTGAATCATTTTCACCTTTTGCACCCGTAATGGGTGTTAAGTAATCTAACGGCTTCTGCGTACACGAATTTATGAATGTGTTTACCGGCCAAATATGCTGACGAGCTGATTATTTATGTTTTTCAAAGCTGATAGTGCCGTGGGGCTAATTAATTACACATCGTTATCGGGTTTAATTCAATTGGAATAGATTTGAACTTCGTCTTCCATTACATTTGAGTGGTTTGCACAGTTTGGAGTCGTTTGTTGACGCGCTCTAATTTACCCAGAAAAAGAACCACCTTCATCGATTTACAGAACATTTTCTTTCCAGCCAAACTCAACCAGCCACAATGCCAAGCCTGCGTCAGCTATCCCCAGATCTACAAGAAATCGCCACCAAAGAGCTCAACGAAGATGTCGACTCCATCCTCGAGGAGATCGAAACCACACGTGACCTCATAACATCCCACCCCGCGATATTCAAATGTCAGCTAACCGATCAGTTCATCCTAAGCTTTCTCAGATCGTGCAAGTACAATCGTCGCGTCGTTCAGAAGAAGCTGCCCAACTTCCTGGACATGCGGAAGATCTCTCCAGACATATTTGCTAGCCGAATAGTCAACGAAGAACTGATCGAAATTCTTCGAACCGGGTGAGGACCGCTCACATCTCACTTTACCGTTCGAAAATTCCCTACAATCCTTTCCATTTCAGAGTTCATCTTCCCCTTCCTGAGCCGCTGGACACAAATTCCTCTCTAGTGCACATTTCGAACTACGGCAACCTAAACCTAAAGCAGCACAGCATGTTCGAGGGCATCAAGCTCTTCTACATGATGCTTGAGATCAGGTTCCTGGAAGACGATCACAGTTCTGTAGGTGGGTTCACGGTCATTGAAGACTTCTCTGATCTGTCCTTCAGCCACATGGTGACCATGAACATCGGTGTCCTTCGCAAGATCCTAAACTACGTTCGAAGCGGAATGCCATACCGCTTGAAGGGAATTCACATAATCAATGCTCCGTGGTTTGTCAACGGAATTATGGGTCTCTTCCGAGACTCCTTACCTCTGAAAATGAAGAAGCGAGTAAGTTGCTACAATTTCCCCAAAAAAAAACATCTTACTTGAGCTCTGCCTTCTTGCAGTTCTTCATCCACAAAAAGATCACCGAACTCTACGAATACGTGCCACAGAGACTCCTTCCAGAGGAATATGGCGGGCAGGCGGGAAGCGTGGATGACATTGTCAAAGTGTGGGAGAAGAAAATGCACCAGTACAGTGAATACTTCGAGGATGACAAGAAGTTCGGCACCGAGCCGGAGACTGAAAATGGGCATGTGTAGAGATTTGTGATGATTGTTCTAGTCAGAGAGTATTATGTTGCAGAGAAATACATGAATTTGTACAGAAACAATTTCATATTGCTTTCAGAAGGTTCCTAGATGTGGATTGCGAGGAATTTTTGGGTATCCAGTGCTCTATGGATAGCTAGCACAAAAGTTCAATGCTTGTGCGTAGACAGAAATCTGTTTCCTTGAATGTTGTCACTAGAGAAAAAATCCGACGACAAGCTCCACAAGAGATCATGAGCCAGCCATGTACATACTTCGGAATAGAGCGACCTACAGTTTGTTGCCAATGCTGAACATCGTCTCCAAGAGTTTTGTCTTCTCTGTGACAGAGGGCCCTACAGTTTGTTTCCAACACCAAATTATTGCCTATACCGAGCGACGTCTCCTCTCCGGGGTAGAGGGACCTACAGTTTATTGCCAATACTGAACGGCGTGTCCAATTGGTTTGCTTTCTCTGGGGTAGAGGGGCCTATCGTCTGAATGGCGTCTACAATTGTTTTGTATTCTCCGGGGTAGAGGGACCTACAGTTTATTGCCAATACTGAACGGCGTATCCAATTGGTTTGCTTTCTCTGGGATAGAGGAGCCTATTGTCTGAACGGCGTCTACAATTGTTTTGTATTCTCCGGGATAGTGGGACCTGGAGTTTGTTGCCAATATCAGACGGCGTTTCCAATTTGTTTGCTTTCTCCGCAGTAAAAAGACCTGGGATTTGTTGCCAAATCTGAACGGCGATTCCAAGTGTTCTGTTCTCTCCGGAGTAGAGGGACCTACAGTTTGTTGATAATTCCGCACGGCGTCTCCAATTGTTTTAGTTTCTTCGTGATAGAGAGACCTACAGTTGTTCCCGATATTAGACGGCGTCTCCTAGATTCTGTTCTTTCAGGGGTAGTGAGACCTACAGTTTGAATCTCGTCTCTAAGTGTTTTGTTTTTCACAGTAGAGAGAACTGCAGTTAGTTGCCAATACTGAACGTGGTCTCAAATTGTTTTGCTTTCTCCGCAGCAAAGGGACCTGGAATTTGTTGCCAACTCTGAATGGCGATTCCAAGTGTTCTGTTCTCTCCGGGTAGAGAGGCCTACAGCTTGTAGCCAATACCGAACGGCGTACCAAATTGTTTTGCTTTCTCCGCAGTAAAGGGACCTGGAATTTGTTACCAATACTGAACGGAGTCTCCAAATATTCAGTTTTCTCCGGAGTAGAGGGACCTATAGTTTGTTGATATATCCGCACGGCGTCTCCAATTATTTTGGTTTCTTCGTGATAGAAAGACCTACAGTTTTTTGCTGATATTAGACGGCGTGTTCTAGTGTTCTGTTCTCTCAGGGGTAGTGGGACCTACAGTTTGAATCTCGTCTCCATGTGTTTTGTTTTTTCCGCAGCAGAGGAAACTGCAGTTGATTGCCAATACTGAACGGGGTCTGAAATTGTTTTGCTTTCTCTAGAGAGGAGGGACCTAGCTTCAGGTGAAAAGACTCTTCGGGTGGAGACTGTGTTCCTCAACGCACCAGACACCGCCTAACATCATCCTATGTTACTTTTCTAACTACCGCATAGATTTCCTCTGCGCCCTAAGCTGTGCTCCAACTTCAACTCGCTTGCAGCTGCAACCACAAGTGAATAAAGCTCTTCCCCTCTAAAGAACAAACCAGTTTCGTGCCAGAATCGCCTCCCACACACATCTGCAACCGTCGACGAGAGGACCCGAGTTGTCGCGCAACAGCTGACAAACATTTCAGATACGTGCTTTCGAAGCCCACCACGTTCTCCCGCCGTGCTAAACTTGTTTTTTAAGTCACATCTACTTACTTTCCCTTGCTCTCTCTCTCTCTCTTTCTCTCTCTTTCTAGATAAACTGACAAACTTCAAATATATGAGAGGCACCCTCCCACCGAGAAACGTTCTCTCCGCAGTCCGTCGACTCGTTTGATTGCCAGTTGCCGTCCGCACACAAGGTAGACCTTTAGTTCTCCGTTTGATCTTTTGTTTTGGTTTGATCATCCGTTCTGATTCATTAACTGCGCTCTCGCATTCCAATTTGACAATATTTCACGACTTCTGCTTCGGCCGGCGCGGTGCTGCCGTGATGAGAAATTGTAGTTACATGTGACTCTGCTTGCTCTGGAAGGAGTTTTGCGCTGTTTATAATTGCGGGAAACGATTACGAAATTGATAGTGAAACAATACGTGTACGGGCTATTTTGTCGGTTGTCTTATCGGGGATTAAGTTCCGCTGGCTGGTAGTGAGGGGCAGAATTTGTTGAAGTTTTGCTTTTGTTTGCTTCTAAAAGGGCGTGCTTGTGTTTGTTGTGTCAACTTTCTGTTGAGCTTCCAGTTTGGATGAGCTCCCAGCCGTTTTCTTCTTGTGGAGTTGACTGGTTGTTGATGGAGGGATTTCTTATTTTATGTGGTTATGGTGCAACTGTTGGATTTTCCCTCCGAAAAACCAATCTGCTAGAAGTATCTCTGTACGGTCGCCAGTGTGTGTCAATAGCGCTTCGGGGAATGCTTGTCATTTTAGGCGTCTTCTTAGTCCTAAGGATGTTAAGCACGGTGTCAAACTCTTATCACAGTCACTGTCACCGAAATGATTTAAACCAGTTTGGCAAAGAAAAATCGTTAATTGCCTCAAACACGGGACTAAAGTCTACGCAACGGATGTGATAAAGGACGAGTTCAACCGATATGACTGTCGTAAGTCATTTATAGACGGTTGTGGTTTAGAAAGTCATACCTGCAGAGGAAGTTGGAAGTGTCACAAAGTTCTTGGCGCGCGCCTAAAGGTATACTCCCTACTTTAAAGGGTGGCGCCATTCAACAAACGTTCACTCAAAACCACACCACACGGCATACGAAACCTTAAAAAATTGTTAGCGGTCTAGGAAGTCATTGAATGATGCAATCGCTCATCATGATGACTTCCTAGGCTTTAACCTTTCCAGGAAAGACCTTCGCTATGCCTTAACCATTCCAGTAAAGACCTTCCAATACAGGCTAAAAATTGAGGGAATTTTTTTAACGAAAAATTGGAACCTTTCTTCAGCCATTCTCCTCTCCACATGACACTTTTAACTTCTTCCATAGATTTCAAAAATGCCAAAAATACGTCCACTTCCCCCCGCCCTTCAAAGAATGGCCATCGAGGAGCTCCACGAGGACCCAACCGATATTCCCAACCAAATAGACACCATCCGACGTTGGACCAAAGATCAACCAGAACTCGGAAAGTACCAACTCTCGGATCAATTCATTCTGAGCTTCCTGCGATCTTGCAAGTACAACCACGAAATCGTCCACCAAAAGCTTCCCAAATATTTAACCATGCGGCTGGAGTGCCCAGAGATTTTCGCCAACAGAAAAATCACCGACGACATGATGGACCTCGTACGAGCGGGGTAAGGCACTTACTCACCACTCTCCCACCTTTTCTGACTCTCCTCCCATTCCAGGATTCATCTCTATCTACCAGTTCCCATGGAGAAAGACCTCTCCCGCATTCACATCTCTCAGTACGGTAAGTTGGACGTCAAGAACTACTCCCTCTACCAGGGTTTGAAGATCAACTACATGATGCTGGAGATGAATCTCCTCGAAGACGATCACACAGCGGTTGCTGGCTGCACCACTATCGAAGACCTCTCCGGCGTCACCTTCGGCCACATGATCTCGATGAACCTGAAAGTGGTGAAGCGGATTCTGGACTTCACCAAATGCGGCCTGCCGCACCGAATGAAGGGAATCCATGTGATCAACGCCCCGTGGTTCACGGTTGGAGTGCTGAGCATTTGTCGGAGTCTCTTGCCTGCGAAAATAAAAAGTCGAGTAGGTTCTGCATTCGTGCCATGAGATGCACCGTATTTGATGTCTTCCTGCAGTTTTTCATTCACAGACGGCTTGACGATCTGTACGAGCACGTTGATCGGAGACTCTTGCCAGCGGAATACGGTGGAGAGAACGAGACGGCGGAGGACATCGTCAAGGTCTGGGAGAGGAAAATGGAACAGTACCAGGAATACTTTGATCATGATTTGCAATTCGGAACTGGTCGCGAGGATGAAGAAAAGGCAGTTGACCTGTGAGGACAGGAGGAAAATAAATTAAATTGTTGTTGATGTTTCAAAGAGCTTAGTTTTAGTGGTTTTTGGACGTGCAATCAGGTTGTTGAAAGGTGGGACTTATCCGGAAAGGGCTATCTTGACAGACAAGAAGTCATACAAACTTTTCTTTGTCTATCTGGGGTCAAAGTCACTGGACGCTGACTTAGGAAAAGATATGCAAAGGGGTTGGGCATACATTTTTTGGTTGTGAAGGAATGTAAGCCACAAGCCCAACTACTCGCGTTTAGCCACCAACTATGGCTCGCGTAGACGATCGCTGATAAGATGTGCGACAGTCTCCAAAATTTGTTTAGGCTGAGGTTTGAATAGAAACGCCTGAAAATTCTCCAGAGAAACAACCTTTTTTTTGTCCTTCTTTTTGTATAGGCCAGAGTGAATTTGGTTTAAAGATGCCTCCAAATTCGTACAAAATTTAAGTTCAAGCCCTTGTGTGCGCCATCATTAACAGGGACGTCCTCTCCACTGCGTCGTTCAACTATGAAAGCTCTGCATGAGATTGCCGAGAACTTCGTCAAACTTCTCACAGTAAGACTATAACCAACTCATCTGTGTTTTGAATTCACATGGTGGGCTTTCCTGCAGCTTTTTATTCACAGAAAGAAAGCTTGGTGGACGCACAAGAAAGTTGCCGAACTGTGAGATAAAGAAGTTAACATGAATGGTGATCCAATGGTGTCATGTGTCAATCCACATCGCGGGGCAAACATTTTGCGGCTTTCCTGCAGCTTTTCATTCACAGAAAGAAAGCTTGGTGGACGCACAAGAATGTTGCCGAACTGTGAGATAAAGGAGTCGCCATGAGTTGTGACCCGATGACATCACGTGTCCATACCTCTTTAAAAGCGACATAAGTTCATGAAGATAGAGCCGCCAGTCCACCAAATCATCAAGCACCACGCAGCGCAATAAATGCCTAACTTAAGCAGCGATTTCTAGTAAAGTGTTTTGGCAGTTTAGAAAGCAATCGTGTTTGAATTGGCTCTGGCAAAAAATCCAGCTGATGTTTTGGGCAATCAAGCACCTATACGAGATATATAGGCAACTGTGGCGTTACCCAAGCAAATCACAAGCTGTCACGACGTCCTGGACGATCACAGAATCTAACCAAAGCGGACTCCATCAATGCTTTCAAGTCTCTAAATGACAGCGTGTCATCTGAACTCTGCCCCAATGCGGTAATATAGGAACGCACCCCCAGACAGAGCATTCAACCGGATAAAGAAGAGTTGAAGCGAGGCTGTGAGCGAAGGTCCTCGTTCGCGATGCATCGTTCGTTCCTCAAATATTATTTTCTTGTTCTGTTTAATTGCGTGCGTGTTTGAGTTTCTTTTAAATGAAAGTGAAAACATTGAAACGTTCTTTTCCATTTTTTGTTAACGAACGCCGAGAAGCGTGCAAAGAGCCATCCTAGCGTGAGAAGAACGCCCTTCATCTCAGATTTGTATGCAAATCTAAAGGTAGCTGGCGAGAGAATCTTTTGAAGTCAAGTGCAACTCAAGAAAAAGAGGTGGAGGAAATTATACTTGACAGACTCTAAAACCACAAATGGACGACATGATGGTCAAAACGAACGTCGGCCACCAATTCTGGATGTTTATCAAAAGATTGCTGAGTACAATGGTCCGAGCAGTGAACTATGTTCTGCGCTACCTCTGTGTCAGTTTTAAGATGAAGAAGAAGATTTGTGCTCCCACTTGTCTTCCTCGCTTCTTCTTCTTCTTGTGGCGCTACAGTCCGGGGTGAACCTGGGCCTCGACCAACATGAATCTGCAGCTAGCACGATCTTTTACCAGCTGCCTCCAGTTGCGCATTCCAAGTTTTAAAATGAAGAAGAAGTTAGATTTGTGCTCCCACTTGCCTTCCTTGCTTCTTCTTCTTCTTCTTCTTGTGGCGCTACAGTTCGGGGTGGATCTGGGCCTCGACCAATATGCCTCTGCAGCCAACACGATCTTTTACCAGCTGCCTCCAGTTGCGCACTTCAAGTTGGTAGAAGTAATTCTCCAATTGTGTGCACCATCTTAGTCTACGCCATCCTCTGTTGCCTTGTCCCAATGACTCTGATTCGAAAACTGTTCGGGCCGGACCAGTGGTGTCCATACGTTCTACATGGCCCAGCCATCTTAAGCGTTGTATCCAAAGACGCTTGACCAGGCGCATGTCGCTGTACAGCCCATAGAGACAACGAAAATAGGACTAAAATTCGCACGCAGAGCTTGGCTTTCGAAAAGTCTAAGAGTTTCCTCATCTGCTTTATGATATATTCACGGCTCCGCGCCATAGAGCAGGACTACTAGGACATAGAGTCAACGGAAACAGGACCAAAACTCGCACGCAGAGCCTTGCTTTCGAAAAGAATAAGAGCTTCCTCATCTTCTTCTTCTTCTTCTTGTGGCGCTACAGTCCGGGGTGGACCTGGGCCTCAACCAACATGCCTCTTCAGCCAGCACGATCTTTCGCCAGCTGTCTCCAGTTGCGCACTCCAAGTTGGTTGAGGTCCTTCTCCACTTGTGTGCGCCACTTCAGTCTAGGCCGTCCTCTGTTGCGTTGTCCCAATGGCTCGGATTCAAAGACTTTTCGGGCCGGAGCAGTGGTGTCCATACGCTCTACATGGCCTAGCCATCTTAAGCGTTGTATCCGTAGACACTTAACCAGGCGCATGTCGCTGTACAGCCTATAGAGTTCGTCATTATATCTTCTCCTCCAGATGCCATCAACGCAAACAGGACCAAAAATCGCACGCAAAACTTTTCTCTCAAAAAGACTAAGGGCTTCCTCATCCGCCTTTGCTAACGTCCAAGATTCTGCGCCATATAGTAGGACGGGGATGATCAAGCTGTTATATAAAGCCAGCTTAGTCCTTCGAGAGAGGGCTTTATTACTCCATTGCCTCTTGAGCCCAAAGAAACAGCGGTTGGCAAGAGTGATTCTGCGTTTGATTTCGGTACTGATGTTGTTTTCCCTGTTTACCGCGGAGCCGAGGTAGACGAAGTCCTTAACTACCTCGAAGTTTCTGCTGCCTAGTGTGACGCTCCGTCCGAGATGTCGATGTTGTGTGTCCTTCCTTGATGACAGCATGTACTTCGTTTTGCCCTCATTTACCGCAAGACCCATTTTGGCCGCTTCCGCTTCAATGCCAGCAAACGCCTCATTGACGGCTCGCTGTGTTCGTCCAATCACGTCAATGTCATCAGCGTAAGCTAACAATTGAACTGACTTCTGGAAGATCGTGCCTCTGGTGTTGACTTGTGAGTTACGCACGATCTTCTCGAGGATGATGTTAAAGAAGTCACATGACAGTGCGTCGCCTTGTCTAAAACCTTTTTTGACATTGAAGGTCTCGGTGAGTTCGGTACCGACCTTGACGGAGCAGCGAGAGTTCTCCATCGTCATCCTACACAATCTGACGAGTTTGGTAGGAATGCCTAAACTAAACATGAGACTGTATAGCTCGTCTCTATGTACACTGTCATATGCGGTCTTAAAATCGACGAATAGGTGGTGGGTGTCGATTTGCACTTTTTGGGTCTTTTTCAGGATTTGTCGTAATGTGAAGATCTGGTCTATTGTGGACTTCCCTGATGTGAAACCACACTGATAGGGACCTATCAGGTTATGGACAAACGGTTTCAGGCGCTCACACTATAAAGCAGAGAGGATCTTATAGGCGATGTTTAGAAGACTGATCCCTCGATAGTTGGCGCAGTCAAAGAGGTCTCCTTTATTGTAAACCGGGCAAACGAAGCTTAGAATCCACTCATCGGGCATGCTTTACTCCGACCATATCTTACAGATAAGCTGGTGTATGCGCCCAACCAACTGATCTCCAGTTCCTTTAAATATTTCTGCAGACAGTCCATCCCCTCCTGCAGCTTTATACGACTTCAGCTTGGATATTGCTAATTTCATCTCGTTTAAGTCGGGGGACGGAATTCTTGTCTATCACAGTCCAAATTGAGTGGATTATTCTGCATAACAACGGAATTGGGGTCGTCATCGCCGTTAAGGAGTCTGCAGAAATGATCCTTACAGATTCTCAGCACCGACTGCGACTCTATCACGAGTTGTTCATTTTGATCTCGGCAGGCTTCGGCTTGAGCCTTGTATCCACCGCACTGCTATTCTACCTTTCGGTAAAACTTTCGGACCTCATTCCTGCCATAACACCTTTTTATTTCCTCGAACGCACGCTTCTCATACTCATTCTTTTTCCTTCTGAAAAGCGCACACGTACTATTTGCACAAAATGCAAGTTGTATCTTTGCAAAAATGGCAAAAACCTGACTGAATTGTTCCCACAGTAAGATATTGAGTTAGAATAAGCTCCCACAAGAACGGGAGGGAATTGGAAGTTAAAGCACTGCCTTAAAATATTACATCTTTAACCTACCACCAATAGAAATCCATGCCAAAGCTGGAAATGCAAATCAAAAGAGGTCTAAACAAGCGTGCTGGACATAAAATTGACTCCTGCCAAATTCTGCGTTTAGACTCTTTTTATTACTTTACTCAATGGGCGACATCACTTCGCTGGAACAGCTTCAGTTCTTGATGAGCCTCTAACATTAGCGGCATTTTGCACCCTGACATTGGATGCTTCGGCTTCGCAAGCAGAGCGGCATGCTGGCTGTTCTCGTTTTGCGTTGAAAGCGTTGGCAGACGACTTGACGTAATAATAATTATTATTATTATTGGATGGCGCTACAGTCCATAAGGAGACCAGGGCCTAGCTTACTCATCAATTACTCGTGCTGTGCGCGCTACTGTTCTCTTACGAGTAGAAGGGACTTACACTTTTTAGACAACTGCCAACAGCAAAGTTTAAGAAGCTTTTTCGAAGACTTGACTTAGCGACTTGAAAATGGTTTCAGCAGAGTTGTTGAGTACCCACACTCCAAATGTGCAGATGGACCTCTACTCAAACAAAGTCTGGTTACATTTCTCCACAACCGACATCAACGACCGGAACGATGTCTTCTTCCTCATTTCGAAAGAAATAATCTTCGATGATGGCGCCACGCAATGAACCGCTACAAAGAGTCAGTTTTTGCATTGGACACGCTTGTAATTTGCATTCGCTTCAATAATCACAATACTGCCCGTTGACATGGGCACTGCGTGCAACGTGAGTCTCATCCAGGCAGCTGGCGACCCAAATTCGAAGCAAATCTAATCCATCCGCCATCACTCACTAACAGCCAGCGCCAAACAGATTTTCGTTCATTTTCCTCGCAACTTCCTCAATTTGCACCGTCGCCGGCCGTATGTCCTTCGTTGGCACAGTTTTACTTTTGCATTTGTCTAGGAAACCGTTCACACGCAGACGCTGTAGGTTATGCAACTCCGACCAGGTTTCCACATTCAGGTGGAATCTATCCACTCTTCCACACAGTGCAGGTGGACGCACAAGAAAGTTGGAGAAAAATTGAAGACATCACGAAACGGGGGGAAAACTCGAGTACTGCCAACAAAACAAATGGTTCACAATTGTCCACATTTACGCAGATTTCGCAATAGATCTGCGTTCACCTGAATTTCAGTTACCCACTTGTAACAGCGGCTAGTATCTGATTACCGAGTGTCTGTGCTTACCCCTGATGACTGCGGCATATGTCTTTCGGAAGGGTGTCACCGGTTTCGCTGTCAATGGCGGCGTAATTTTTGAAACTATGCAATCGACGCTATATGCTGCTACAGTAGGTGCATGTGCAAGTGCAGTAACCGAAGATAGGTGAAGTCTGTGCGAGAAGTGGAGCTATGCGTGCAGTCTTCGTTGTGCTATCATTCGAATCGGTTGGATTTCTCCTAAGTGGCTGATTGAAAATAAAACTGTCATCAACGGCAGAGGTTTTCTGTGTGCGAAGCTTTTCCTGGGAATTTATTTTGAGGTGAGCCCGGTTCTAAATGGATCTAGTGCGTGTGTGTGGGCTGAATTTAATTGAATTTATTGATGCAAGGCAACATTTTCACGGTGGCATTGCAACGGTTAAAGCACCAAGTCTCTAGTCATGCGATGTGTCGTGACTGAAGTGTTTGCTGTCAGTGCTGCTTGCCATTACGATGAATTTGTGCGTCAATATTTGCGAAAATGGTGATGTGTTAAATACCGAATGCGTTCAACCACATCGCAGATCCACACCATGTGCATAAATTGGATGCGAATTGTGTGCAAATCGTAATCTTCGCACTCTCTTTATTAAACGCAAAGTTTAATCCTACAGTGTTGGTTATTTATTTGTCCATTCAAGTGGACAAAACCTAAAAGATTTGTGCAGCATTTTGTGCGCTTCTATAGCGGTTGCAGTTCAAAAACAAACGGAGCTCGGTTTTTAATCATTTTCCTTTGAAGCAAAATTTCGAATTTGTATTCGCTCATAGAGCACATTAGTCCAGAGATAAAATATATACATCCTCAGGCTCATATTTGGGGTGGTCTCAAACTTCTGTTCAAAAGTGTGTATACTGCTAAATTAATTTGAATATTTGTGAGCTTTTCGTGTTCTCTCTGAACGAGAGTAATAGACGAGTGAAATATTTCTTGCATCGCTTAGACATTACCTAGACACATCGCTGCGTTTTCGGCGATCTCGAATATGTGATCGTCACAAATTTTTGTGGAGAGTATGGAAACCCTTTCGGTGTCAACAACGCAAGAGTCATTCCTGGGTAGTGGCAACTATAAACAGTACTGAGTTATAGAAGCATTAAAATCCACTCTATATTTTTTCTCCAACCGAATATGCCGTCAATTCGAATCGAAATTTAATAAGCTTAACGTAAGCTTGAGGTCCAAATCTATAGTCGAAGAGGGGCGCCAGCAGCCAAGGAAGAAATACGAAACTGCCCTTAGCGAGCCGTTGTTTGTAAATTGTCAGAATCTGACAGCTCATAAGTTCACACGAAAATAAGCGAGACTGTCAGTTTTATTGGGTGTGTTCCAGTACTTTCTGTACTCAGTTCTGAAGTCTGTCATTTCCTAAGGAGTGGGGGTAAATTTCTCTCAGAAACAGGTAAAGTACGGGAACGCATCTAAACCAAATGTGTAAAGTATGTCATTAAGGAATTTCGAATTCACTTTTTCGCTACAGAAAACAAAAACAACAACAAAATTTGAGACACATACACAGAGATAATGGGTCAACGCTCGCTTATCGCTGTACGCACACCATTTAATTGTATAGAAAACCAACACAACCTACCCACCAAAAAGTTCTTGTTTTAAAATTGGCAGGGTGGGGAAATATTTGACTCTCTCGGAAGAGCGCTCATTTGACGTTAAACTATTTTTTTTCGGGATATGGGAACAGAATTTGTGTTAGTTTGTGTTGTTTTGCACTGTTTTGTGTTGTTTGTTTCGAGTACGGGAACACACCTGCTATTATGAACTTGTGCTCTGTCCGCAAACATTGCTTGTAAATTGTCAACATATTGACAGCTTTAAAATTCGCACGAAAATGAGCCTGAATGACAGTTTAATTGTTGTGTGACTTAGAATGAACTTGAGGAAATGGAAAGCAAGAAATTGACAACTTCAAGACTCAAAATTAATAAATACCCGATGTCGATTAAGGGTGACCGCCGTGGCGTAGTGGGTAGAGTGCGACGCTCACACGCCGAAGGGTTTAGGTTCGATTCCCGGCTGAACACCTCGAATTTTCACGGCACCACCTCTTTCGAGCTGCTGACAACACTCAAAGAGTAATAACTGTCTAAGAAAGCTTCTTAAACTTCTCAAATTTCGCCGCTCGGAATCGGCAAAAGATTGTAGGTCCCTTCTACTAGTGAGAGAACAGTAGCGCGCACAACACTAGTAGTTGATGAGCAAGCTAGGACCTGGTCCCCCTGTGGACTGTCGCGACAACAATTATTATTATTGATGTCAATTAAGGAACGTGACGCAAACAATATCCTATAGTTTATTGTCGAGTGAGTCGGGTTGTCAAGCATACTTATAAAGTTTCATATTTTAAAAATATTAACGTCTAAGGTATTCGTCGTTGTTCTGACAAAACTTTAGAGGCAAGTTTTTGGCCAGACTGCCACTCCTGTGTTCTGGAGGTCCAACTTATTGAGCGAAAATGTCAGTTTTATTGTCATCTGAATAAAGTTGTACATTTATGCGCAGCAGGAAGTTCGACTTAAGAAAATGGGAAGTAAAAGATTGACACCTTCTAGACGCAACGCGAAACGATGCTCTTCGCGATTAAGCAGTGTGACGCAAGCTAGATTCTTAGGTTGCAAGAAAGATTGCATTTTTGGGGGGCAGAAAATTTTGCTTGAGGAAACGGCAAGCAAAAGATTGCAGCTCCTAGACGCAACCCGAAACGATGGCCTAGTCGATTGAGGAGAGGGAAGCAAACAAGATACCCGCAAGCAAGATTCCATTTTTACGAAGCAAAAAGTTCAGCTTATGGAAATGGCAAGCTTCAACTTCAAGGCGCAGGGCAAAATTATGCCCGATTGTGATTAAGGAACGTAGCGCAAACAAGATCCTAGTGATTATTATCAAGAGACGGGATGTTGTATAAGGTTCGAAATTCTTTATTCGATTAATTTTAAGAACATACAGCGGTGATAGATTGTACGGGCTAGGGTCTTGAGTCTCGATTGTTGTTTTGACAATATTTCCGAAGCGGATTTTTGACCAGACTATTAATCCTGCACTTGTTAAGGCAAAGTTCTAAAGGTGTGTTTTTTTTTCTTTTAATCTTTCAATCTTCCGAAAATGCTAGCGAGCCGAGCTGCTATCATGCACGATTCGCAACCCACGATAATCGGTTAATAGGTTACGGGAAAACGCCTCTGTACTTATCCAGAGCCTGCTCACTTTAACCACTCGCCCCGTGCCACTGCCGTTAAGTATTACTTCGCGGGAATGGTTAGCGACTCACACTCTGCTCTGGAGAAAAGCCTTTTCTGCTTCAGCCTGTCCAAGGCTTGAATGAATCTTCACAATGAATGAGCATTCCTCATTCCAGTGCTCTACAGATCTCATCATGTAAGGGATCATATTTTCGACGCTTGGCAGACTTACCAACTCCCTCTCCGGCGCAAAGCGCCTGCAGTGAAGAACTGCGTGCTCTGCATCCTCTTCGGAGTTTGGGCATTGTGGGCACAGCGGCGAGTTGTCATGCCCAAACCAAACCTGTGCAGATATTTTCAGTAACCGCCGTGTCCAGAAAAAAACTGTGGGAGTTGGTAGTTTTGATATCCAGGTCTCGAAGACGGAGATGAGCACATGCATCCACCTACCGTTTGTGGAGGCGTCCCATGTGGCTTATCACGTTGCTATGAATGCTATGAATGCTGCTCGTTCTTTCCTTTTTATAATTTTGGTGCCTGTCCGCGGTTCTTCGGTCGCACACCCACATAAGCTCCTCTGCAAGAATGTCTATGGGTAGCATTCCTGCTATGGCAAATACTGCCTCATCAGAAATGATCCTGAAACCACTGATATACTGATATACACTAATATATGCTGACGTTATCACCGCTTCAGTCGCTCTGAAAGCCCAAATCGGAGCTGCATACAGGAGAACTCAACCGACTACTCGTGAGAGAAGGATTCTGCATGCATACCCGGATCCCCTAGTATTTAGAAGGCTTCGAGAGAGTGCTCCTTGTACAAGTGATGCCTCCTTACTGGCATACATTATGTGTTCCCTGAGAGAGAGCCTGTGCTCTATGTGCATGCTCACAGATTTGCCTTATCTTTTCACCCCGAGGAGACGCTATCGGGATTTAATTTGCAATAAATGATTGTTAATTGATCACGTTCCGCAGAATTTCAATATAGACACGTTTATATCCACGACTGTAAATCCGAAATGGTTGATTCGACCAAAATCAGTCTCTGTAAGATTCTATGTCTAGGGCAGAAGGCCTAGCTTGCTCATGAACTACTCGTGTTGTGCGCACTACTGTTCTCTCACGAGTAGAAGGGACCTACAGTTTTTTGCCGACTCCGAACGGCAAAATTTGAGAAGCTTTCTTAGACAGTTATTACTCTTTGAGTGTTGTAAGCAGCTCGTAAGAGGTGGTGCTGTCAAAAATTCGAAAAATTCGTGTTGAGGTAGGAATCGAACCTAGACCGTCGCGACATCGGTGACTTTTGACTTCGGTTTTCAGTAAAGAAATGATAAAGCTAAAAAAAATAAGTTCAAATTTATCTCGATGTTTGCCTATTCAAAAAGTAACGTTATTTAAAAACAACTTTTAGGTTCTTGTAATTCGCCATTTTTTTTGGGCTAACGGTACTTTATAACCGAGTGAAAACTAATTGTATTCAAAGAATATATTCTAATTGATAAATTCAATCCAAAACATTTGTTGAACACTCTTGTTTTTTAATGTAACAACTGAACAAAGTTGCGTCAAGTACTTTTGAATGAACGCAACTTCCCTATTCTTACAACTTTGATGCCAAACGCTGAGTGATTAAGCCACTTATTGGGAAAAAAATTCCCAAACCATATGGCCCATATTATCAGTTAACCGGAAAGGTAACTTTTATTGAGATCGGTTACGTTTTTAAAAATCGATTTTTCGCCGCTCCTGCCATAGAGCTGCCCCATAGTGCGTCGGCGTGTGAGCGTCGCACTCTAACCCACTATGCCTTCACGTCGTGGTCAAAATTTTTTAAGTGAAGAGTGTCTTCTGACGCATGTTGCATGCTCTACTGTAAATCAAATGATGGTCCCTCCAAGACGCCTTGTCCTTGCCCACAGGAAGAGGCATCAGGCACAAAAGACAGCTCAACTTTAACTAAATGTTTAAATTTACACACAGAGCAATGGGAGCGTTACCGCATTCGGCTTAACTGAAGCTCCCTCATGCGACTTCAAAAATGTTTGCTTGGCATCCTCACCTTCTTGTCAAATATTCGTATCCCCTTCTTGGGTATAATTGGCCAAGACGTATGATATATGCCAACAACCTTCAGTTTCCGCCCAGGGAAACGTTTTCTTTTCAGCATTACAGCCTCTACCGTCTGACATAAGAGTTCCCTTGCAGCAGTTATTCTCCTTTGTAGATACTTATCATCCTCCTTGGTAAATTTTTCTCTCAAACACTGACAGTGCTGCCTCATAAAACAAGACGAAGCATTTCCAATCGAGACTCAGTCACCCGCTCTCCCGTTCGATCAGATCTAAGGACCGTAGCCTGACTCGCCGAGGGCAGTAGTTTACTGACAAACGCTTGTACATCTGTACTTGAACTTCTACATCTTCCTACACAATCTACCAAAGTCCACGAGCGAAATAATTTATCTCTCTTACCAGCTCAAACTAAAACCGGTTTTCTAACGTCGGTAACCCGGTCAATCATGCCATCGTAGTAAAGTACATATAAGACCCAACACTAATCGATTACAGAAAAAACCAGAAACCCGCAAGGCCAGTCACTATGCACAAGCAACCATCGTCCGTCGTCAGCCTGACTTTGAAGCCAATTGGCCTCTAGGTAATTGATACACTCATCAGCTCTTTTTTTCGTTTCTTCTCTCCTTTCAGCGATGCGAAATCAACTGCAACCACTTTCGGCTGCATTGGCTAAAAAGGCAGCGGTGGAGCTGAACGAGCGTCCCGGCGACGTGCCGCACTACTTGGAGGCACTGAAGAAGTGGCTTGTTGCACAGCCACACTTGAGATCGCGCACTCAAGATCAATTTCTGATCGCATTTCTGCGAGGCAGCAAGTTCAGCTTGGAGAAGTGCAAGCAAAAGATTGACAGCTTCTACACGTACCGCGAAATGTTGCCCGAGTTGATCAGGGACCGTGACGCAAGCGATCCGAGGGTTTATGACATCTTGAGATTGGGGTAAGAACCGAACAGCCTCGTAGGCAGTGTGACCGCCTTGGTTTCTCTTGCAGAGCATTGCTTCACCTACCCAGGCCAATGGCTGAGGATGGACCAAGAGTGGTTATGCTTCGTCCAGGATGCTTTGATTTCCAGAGGTACACCGCCATTGACGTCTTCAAAGTCGGGACGATGATGGCGGATCTGTGCCTCTATGACGACAGCAATGCCGTGGTGGCCGGGTATGTGGTCATCATGGACGTGGCCAATGTAACGCCCTTTCACGTGTTTCACTTCGATCCGATATTTGCGAAGAAGTTGACTGTCGCCATCAACCATGCTTCGCCGTCAAGGCTAAAGGGCTTCCATTTCATCAATATGCTGCCGGCGTTTGAGAAGTGCTTCAACATGGTGAAGAGCGCCATCAACGAGAAACTTAGAAACAGAGTAAGTTCAAAATCTCAGTCAGATAATTCTTGTGCTAAGTTCACATCTTGTAGTTCTACTTCCATGGCAATGACTTGGAGAGTCTCTACAAGCATGTGCCCGTGGAATGCCTGCCCCCCGAGTATGGAGGGAAGTCAGAGACAATTCCGGACATCCTCGGACATTGGGAACGAAAGCTGAAACAGAACAAACACTTTTTCGTTGAAGAGGAGGCCTTCGGTTGTGACGAGAAGCTCCGCGAGGGAAAGCAACTGGCGACTGATTCTGTGTTTGGAATCGAAGGCACTTTCCGACAGCTGAGAGTTGATTAGGAGAAGACGTGGAAATTCTGTATAATTTTGTTGTATTTTGATGGGTTATAAAGGTTGTGTTGTTTAAAGGGTTTTGCACTTATTTCTGAACTTTTGTGGCTAGCACAAAGGGAGGTTGGCTTTGTTTCGTGCATTATTTGTCAATCTTGAAGTATAAGAATGATTGCACAGCCACATAAGTAGTTGGATGTAAACTAGGTTGTGTTTAAAATCGGCAGCCATTTTGGCATTCATTCGCCAATAAGTCAATGCGTTCGGTCACGACTACCTAGCCAATAATTTGACCTGACACCAGGATTAATTCAGCACTGTACCCTGTTAGAACTGTTATAACACGCAATACATTTTATTTCTAGGATGCAGAGATCAGAGTGAGGTTTTAAGTAATTCCAAGTTTCGTATGAAGGGGGCTGGAGATTGGCAGCAAAATCCTTTCATCTTGGAAGAAGTTAAATTCGCCTGAAAGTATTGTTTTTGGAATCCATGTTGCAACAGCGAGCAGAAACCTTTTTCTTCTCCTCTGTCCAGTGCTACCATAATAGATGGACTGAGGTTTTAAAAAGTTCATAGGGAACAATATTTTGCAACTGCCGCAAGCTACATACGTCAAATCGGTTGATGTCCCTGTAGGATTAGAAGACTCTGAGACGACATTTGTTGCGACGTCCTAGTTGGCGGGATTTGAAGACTCTGAGACGGCATTTGTTGCCCCGTTTCATAACCAGGCTAAACGTTACACAGCACTTCCTGGCTAAGCTTCTTAGCAATATGCAATCAATCGGCTCGTTGGCAATTCCTATGTTTCTTCGATTGCTCTATACTGCCCGCAAAAGTCTGTAGGCTTATGAACTGTTGGAAGATCCATATGTCATTGACTACCGCGTTTCACTTAATCTTCCCAGATACTGTTTTGATGAGATGAGAGTGCAGCGCCTTCAAAAACGTTTAAAACACTGAACGACTCAACGACTGAGCAACTCAAGGATTAAACGAGATAACGACTGAAGGACTGAACGACTGAACGACTGAACGACTCAACAACTGAAAGACTCAACGATTGGACGACTCATTGACTGAACGACTAAACGAGAGAACGACTCAACGACTGAATTACTCAACGACTGAACGAGTCAATGAGTCAACGACTCAACGACTCAACGACTGAAGAACTCAACGTTTCAACGACTCAATGACTGAACAACTAAACGAGAGAACGACTCAACGACTGAAGGACTCAACGATTGAAGGACTCAACGACTGAACGACTCAACGACTGAAGAACTCAACGTTTCAACGACTCAATGACTGAACGACTAAACGAGAGAACGACTCAACGACTGAATTACTCAACGACTGAACGAGTCAATGAGTCAACGACTCAACGACTCAACGACTGAAGAACTCAACGTTTCAACGACTCAATGACTGAACGACTAAACGAGAGAACGACTCAACGACTGAAGGACTCAACGATTGAAGCACTCAACGACTGAACGACTAAACGAGAGAACGACTCAACGACTGAATTATTCAACGACTGAACGACTCAACAAGTCAACGACTCAACGAATGAACGGCTCAAAGACAGAAAGACTGAATGACTTAACGACTGAACGACTCAACGAGTGATTGACTCAACCACTGAACGACTTAACGACTGAACGACTTAACAACTGAACAAAATAACGGCTGAACGAAATAACGACTCATTTCTTGGAGCAGCATGAATTCTGCATCGTTATCCTACGTAACTGAACGAGTTTGAAAAGAATTTCAAAACTGAGTATAACATAATATTGCTAGTCTCTAGATAAACTGTTATATGCGGAAATGGAGGTTGTTTTCCAATATGCGCTTTTAAAGCTTTCTTTTTTTGTGAACTTCTTAGACCAGAAGTGTGAGGATCTTGTTTTCAAAGTGTTTGAGGCATAAAACCAGAAAGAATACCTTTTCAAAGCAGCCTCTGGTACAAACAGTACTTGGCCCAGTCGTGGGTATGCCTTTGTCATGGATCAGAGATTCTCTTTGTCTTTAAGGAAGTGAAATCCTTTTAATTCCCAAGAGGTATAAAAATAAATTCTTTTCCCTTCTTGTGGATGGATGTAACTGCATTTTATAACGCACAAGAATGTGTAGTCAGGGCGTGAAGTAAGGATGCATGTATGGAATGCAATCAAACCGGACATAGTGCTTGTGGCCAAGTTAGACCCTGCAGTTCGTTGTTATTGGGTGTGGAAGGAAAAGGTTAAAAGCTGTCGTGCTCAAGCAGAAGGATCCTAACCGGGTTGAGAACCATGTCGTTTAAAGGACAGGGCTTCCTCCAACTCAACTACAGACCAGTTGTCTTTTATGCTACGACAAAGAGATGGAACAGCGCCAAGTCTACATCATCTACCAATAACCACAATGAATAATAAACATTTATTGTAACTCTTCTTGATTAAATATACACTGAAATATTATTTAGATAAACCCCAATTCAGAATTCTTTTCGATTTCCTTCTCTCCGTTTAACGTCTCCCTTGAATCCACTAACGTCTCCTTCGTGATCGCTCTGATGACAACCGGACTCTTAGTCAGCATGATGTCCCTCGTCGAACCACCATTTATGTCCAGATTTCTTGCACAAATATTCCGCCAATCACATATGTTTCCACAGCAGCAGCCTTTGTGCTGTGACTTTCGTTTGTGACTTCTCTGCGAAAAGGAAATGAGATCGTTGGGTGGTATATCATACAAAATTTTGAGATATAAAATCCTTGGCGACAGCAAAGGTCGAGTTTCGTAGAAGCTGACAATGGCATAGGCAATTAGCTCCCAATTCTAAAAACGAGGGGACGCTACTGCTAATATCGAACGTATCGAACTGACGAACCTTCATTGTGCTATCGGCCACAAGGAAATTATACACTTGCCTTTCTGTCCTTGACGTCGACTATCTTTGGCCGACAAAAGCACTTGCACAACGGCGTCTGGTCGTACGCCCTTCGGAAGTTGTCATTGTTGAATCCATAGATCATCGGGTTAATGGCCGAGTTGAGGAACATCAAGTAATGCGCCGTGTACCAGAGAATGCTGTAGCTGTTGTTCACGCCGCCATTGTAGGTTCCCATGAGATCCGCCCTTATGAAGACGAGGACAGTAAATGGGACCCGAAGGGCGATAAACACCAACACCACGATGAACAACGTCTTGGCCACTGTTTTTTTGTACGACACCGTCAGGGGATGATCTCGATTTAGCACCTTTTTCTCGTACAAATCAAGCTGAAAAGAGAGTCACAAAAATGAAACTGTTTTGAAGAACGTTCTATAGAAGGATTGTTCACTTCGGACCACACCAAATTGTTCGACTTTGTGTTAAGTTCAAGGAAGAAGCTTGGAATTACCTTGATAAAAATGGCCGTGTACGAGATGAGCATGACACCCAGCGGGAACCAAACCAACGCTGATATCAGAACATACCAGTACTTGGGTAGGATGTAGGGATTTTCCTTGCAGTACATTTCCCTGAAGTTTTTCCAAACACGAACCTACAATCAATGGAAAGTTTGAAAGACTGCACGAAGGCACAATAAGAACGGGAAACAGAATCGTAGTGGAAGAGATTTAGACAGGAGCAGGCACAGGAGCAGGCACAGGAGCACAAATAAACAGACGCACGGAGGAGCACATACATAAGAGAAGACAAGCACAGAGGAAGACAAGCACAGAGGAAAACAAGCACAGAGGAAGACAAACACAGGGGAAGACAAGCATAGAGGAAGACAAGCACAAGCACAAGGGGAAGAGATTTACAGAGGAGCAGGAGTAGGCACAGGAGCACAAATAAACAGACGCATGGAGGAGCACATACATTAGAGAAGACAAACACAAAGGAAGACAAGCACAGGGGAAGACAAGTACAAGGGAAGACAAGTACGGAGGTATACGGGGTACAAAAGAAGGCACCCACAGATGAACACCCGGCAGGAGAAAAAGCTCAGAACAACACAGTGGCATAGAGACGCGGATGATGAAATGTACAGAGAATCAAAGGCAAAGAAAAAGGATCAAAGGCAAAGAGGATCAAAGGCAAAGAGAATCAAAGACAAAGGGGATCAAAGGCAAAGAGGATCAAAGGCAAAGAGGATCAAAAACATAGAGGATTAAAGAGACGGAGGATTAAAGCACAGAGGATCAAAATCATAGAAAATCAGTCACAACTGAGACACAGAATCAAATGCATAGAAGAACAGACTTGTCCAAGAAGACATTCACAGGTGAACCCTGTCCCAGTCCACACACAAACCTTATAAGTCCTATAGACAGCCAGAGGGGTGGCAATAGCGAATCCGGCCAACCAAGTCAACACCATAACCACCTTCGCCCCCTTCATTGTCAACCGTGCCTCCGTCGGCAGAACTATAGCCGTGAGCCTGTCATAACTGACAGCTGACAAATTCAAAACCGCCGTAATCAACAGAGAAGCCTCCAAAAATCCCTCAATCTTGCATCCAACCGCCCCGAGCATGTAGTTCTGATAGAAGTCGTGATACATGAACATGATGGGACAAATCAGAAGCGTCGCAGTGTCTGCTACCGCCATGTTGGCTATCAGCAGATTTGTGGGTGTCCTTAGAGGGCGATTTTGGAAAATCAAATAGATGATGATAAAGTTGGCCGCGATTCCAAAGAGAATCACCGGAACAAAGGTGCTCACTTTCACGATGACTTCCCATTCCGGGATGCGATACCAAATCCGATCCTCTGGAAAGTTAATGGTGCTGTAATCTAGCTGCAAAGATAAACAAAATGAGTCGTCGTCTAATTGCGGTGCAACTCTCTTACCAGATCGTCTGCAGACATTCCAAATTTAATTTGTGGGGACTGCTCTCTTGAAGTAAAACATTCTGTACAGCTGACGGCTGTAAACTGACGAAAACGCACATTTCAAAGGATTCCCACTCTTGTTCTGGTTTTTATCGCCAACTACTGATAAGGCGGACAGAGTGAATCTACTCTAAGTGGATAAAAGCTTGATATGGACAGCAATTCACACACTAGGTGAAAGGGGTTGTATGGTGAGTGTATTTTAGAAAAAGTTAGTATGTTGGGATGAGGCGAAGTACGAAAAGTTCAGAAGAAAGGAAGCGCAATTCACTAAGTCAAGTTCTTACGCTTATCAACGGGGAATCGTGTGAAAGTGTGAAAGAAATGAATCGAGTTCATCCTAAGATGAAGCCCAAGGATAAGGAACTGTTTCTTCTTTTTCCCAGTCTGATGTTTAAATGTTCATTCAGAATCATTTCACTAGATCTATAGTATTCAAATTGAAGAGCATACTGATAAACAAAGTACGATAGGTAGCTTGTGCTGATAAGTCTGTGACTGATAAGCTCTCTAACTTCGGAGACAATTGATTCTCCAATAGCTAGCTGGCAGAAGTTCACAAAAACGCACGCAAAATGAACTCATCCGATCTACTACTCTTTGTGTGGATTTAATTTCAGAATCACGCTTAACACCACTTTCCTCGCACATTTCTTTCTCTTAAAATGTGCACCGTTCCGTTACCCTACATCGTATCCATATTCAAATGAAGACCCCCGGACACTTGCGGCACTATCTTAATTGACTCTGTTTAACCACTTCCAAGCGTAATGAACACGTATCACCTGCTAATAAATTTGTTGACATATTGTTCGCATAAATAAAACCATCGAGGACATGTTTATACGTGATTGAGGGCCAAATAAAATATTTGTCCCCATGAAATGAAATGTGAATAACCCACTGAAAGACAGACTCAACATCATCTTATCGCAAATAGTCCGTTATGAGCATTTTTTTCTGCGCCTCATTTCATCAAAAATCTACCACTACGCAGAGCAGTGTTTGTTGTCTTGTCCACTCGAGCAGAACCGATGACTCTTTCACAATGCGTACATTTCGTTTATTAACACAGCTCTTTGTAATATTTACTTGTTTAAATAGCTTTTCGTGTGTTTTGAAGGTGAACATCAGAGAGAACAGCAATGTCGCAGTGGAACCGTTTAGGACACGCATAAACAAACGTGATATAACTCAGTTCTTCGATAGAGGTAAATCCTATTGCAACGGTTAATGAAAACAATCCACACACACATACTATACACATCGTTGTTTTTTTTATTAAATTAAAATGTTCAAAAAGGAAATCAAATACAATAGTGGCAGTGAAATCATTCTCCTTGCATTTATTCAATTCCGAAGAGATCCTTCTTGATATAGCCTGAGTGGTGATTTTCCAAGAACGCAATGAAGTCTTTCATGCAGATTCTTGCTCCCTCGTCGTCCTCCGACTCGGAGAACAGTTCCTCACGGAATCCATTGAATCGTCTCCGCGTGTCGATCTGATTCAGGTGGGTGTCCTTTATCTCGCTTTTTCGTATCGTGATCTTTTGCCAGTGCATGGCTTTGATCGTCTTCCAAAATTCCGTTGTGTTCTCCTTGAGTCCCTCCACACATATGATACCTGGTTTGCCTGGCCGACAGAATCCTGAGAGATTGAGTTCACGACTACATTTCAAGATCTCATGCCGTTTTTCACGACTTTTTATGTGGTGCGAATAGATCCAGAGGCGTTCGAATTCAACAATCGCCTCGGGGTCGTCCTTCTTTGTGTGATCCTGATCGGCAGGGTTTTTTGTAAGGAACATGTCGATCTCCTCCTGAATCCATGAGATCAGCTGAAAGATGTAGATGTCGCTTTTGTCGAGAGTGGCGATGTAATTCTCCACGTCCGTCATGAGTAGGGTGTGC
Source organism: Eristalinus aeneus (assembly GCA_955652365.1). Classification (NCBI taxonomy): domain Eukaryota; kingdom Metazoa; phylum Arthropoda; class Insecta; order Diptera; family Syrphidae; genus Eristalinus; species Eristalinus aeneus. Next base: position 96,544,194 of record OY019131.1, read on the forward strand.
TGGCGCTTGGTCAGCAGAGCGCTATGAACTGTTACGTTTGCATTTTCGATGGACGGATAGAGATGTGGCAATTCCACGCGAACCTCTATTTTCTCACCAGTACTCGTGGCGATTGCGATGGTGAAGTCCAAGTAAGCGCGGAGGACTTTGGTCTTTCCAGTCAGCATTTCATTGAAGTCGCTGATGACACTCGGGTCTAACACGTGCATCTCGCCAGGATTGCAGTAGATTGAGGACAGCATTCCCAGTTCTTCCAGCTGCTTAGTGATGCATTCCTTGTAGAGGGCGCACTGGGTTTCGTCGGCTTCGGATAAGTCCATGGCGATGGGATCTTAAAAGAAAAACAGAGACAGTGGATCTTTATTTCTCTATTTCATTTTAGCTGCATATTCGTTCAATGGTTTGGAGAAAGTGGAATCGGTGCCAATCATATTCCCTCTGGACATTTGCATCTTCAAAGTGAACGAAGTTAAGCATGCCGCATGTCTCCACATCAGCAAGCAAGGAATCAAGAATTTTGTCATCCTACGCAACACCGTATGTATCCACACAATAGACCAGGAGAAGGTGCGATTGTACAAAACATTAAACTTCTTTAGGAGTCAGGATACGAGGAACTTCTTCGACTGGATACACCCTTAGCCATCGCAATGGATTGTAAGTCCTTTTCAAACAAAGGATACATAGCTCTTGCCTTCAACATAACAACACCAGTGCAGCAAGCCAACCAGGGCTCCCCAATCTTCCAAATCGATGAGTCTGAACGAATCAAACCAATTCAGTACTTCAACTCGCGTAACCTACGCACAGTCAACCTGCATACAACCGCAAATGATCTGTTTCTCCTTCAGTCCTTCGACAGCACCCAGAATTCTTCGAGCAAGAGTCTCTTTTGTCCGTATTTCAAGTGGGCCGGGTACGGATTCAGCAAAATCGGACGAATCCCTTGCAGCAATGCTCGCCACCTGGAGCCATTCACTATTGAGTCTGATAACTATGTCGCTGTCGCCAACTATGCAGACAAATACGGGCGCACACAGACCAAATCAGAGATCTACAAGTACGATCGGGAGAAGAAGAAACTGGTCTCGTTTCAAAAAATCAAGACGAATGCTGCTGTCGACGTTAAGTACTTCAGCGTTCCCTATGACGAACTTGAAAAGAAGCATTTCTTGATTTTTGGAAACTCTGTCGCGTTTAATGCAGGTGCGACCGATAAACTGCAGGCAGACTCGGTCATCTTTATGTATGATAAGGGAAACTTCATTCCTTATCAGATGCTGTCTTTGTACTCTGTGGAGAAGTTTCTTCCCGTGGAGGTAGGTGATGTTTGATGGAACAGAGCTCTATTTAAAGAAAGCACATTTCAGAGTACATATCTGGAGAAGTTTATCCTACTGGTAGCATGCACAAACCAGGATATCAAAATCTACAATTTGAACGATTGGGTGTTTGAAGAATCAAAGGCTCAGTTCACTGAAGGAGCTTTGGGAAAGGGAGTGTCTAACATGAGAATCATTGAGGATGATGAAGCGACCTACTTGGGTACGACCTCCTTCAACTCGGAGGCACATCACTGTTCTAATTTTGTGCACCTCATTTCAGTGATTGCCAACGAACGGATGGCTGTCAATGAAACAAACATCTTTCAGCCAATTTTCACTCAGGAGGAGGATGCCAATACTCTTCGACAAGAAATAATCGAGTGGGCATCGAGCGCTGTTAACCGATTGAAAAAGATTGATGTAGAAAAGATCAAGGATAACGTCGTGGCAGCTGTGGCGAAGATGAAAGACCAGAAAGCCGTGGACATCAAAAATATTCCTTCAGTCATCACTGAAATCGCCTACACACGTTCGGTAAGTTTTCTATTCCCTTCGTCAGTACCCGCGGCCTCACGTCTCATTTCTAGCTCATCAATCCGCAACGAAATTTAACGTCCAGTTACTGGCAAGCACTCTCCTACGCGTATCAAGCGATTGAGGCATTGGAAGCACGCATGGCCAAGAAAGTTGCGAAGAGACGCCATGCTTCCGATGGCGCGAATCCAGATTACATTCAAGAAACGCTGAACGTTGGAACACTGGTTGTTCGAAATAAACTGAAGGCCAAAACCATAAATGGAGTGAATCCATTGAACCTTAACTTTAAGACAATCTCCGCTCCCAAAATCATCGTCAATGGTGACTTCAAGAGACCGCCGGAACCTCGAAGTGATATTACCCCCGAATTCTTAGATGTCATCAAAGTGGACAACTTGGAGATCTCTGGTACACTCAATGGCATGACCTGGGACGAGCTGCAAGGAAATACTCTCAAGAAATCGGGTCAGCAGTTCCTGAAAGCTCCAGTAAAAATCTTAAACCTGAAGACTGACAAATTTGTATCGTCTTCCAACGTGCTCAACGGACAGAATCTCTCAAAACTGGTGCCAACTGACGGAGGGAACTATGTGATCAACCAGGATGTTCAGTTTTCGAAACCGATTCACATCAACAACCTGACGGTCCTTGAACGGCTGAACAACATTCATGTCTATCAAAATAAGTTGGATGCTCTGCTGGTGAATTCTCCTGAAGTTCAGCACATGAAGGGTAAGAAAATCTTTGAGAACATAAAACTGTTGGAACCTGTGACTGTTTCGGTAAGGAAGAACTTAGTAACATGTGTTCCCGGAATTCTTAAACATCTTCTTGTAGGGGAAAATCTTTGGCGACCTGGACGTCATGTCCCCATTCAAGCCAATTCACAAATCCATCAATCTGACAGGCGACTACACAATCACCGGTGATGTGAACATCAAAAAATTTCTGTCTACCTCCAATATATTCGGCTCCTCTGGCTTGCTGAGCGTTCAAACGGTGCTGGAGGATGGTCTGCCAGTGACGGGGCCATACGATGGGCTCAAGATAAACTTCGAACAGCCTCTTGAAGCGAATCACGTCAATTTGTCGTCCGTAAATGGCCTTGATCTACGAGAGCTGGTCAAGATAAACACGGATGAGGTGCAGATTATAAAAGGACATAAGTCCTTTACGAAGGACTTATACGTGTCCAAGGGCTTTGCTGAGGTGAAGGTTATAAATGGCCTCAAAGTCGATGAGCTGCAGAATACGATTCTGAGCAAAACTGGGGCACAAAATCTCACGGGTGACTTTAAATTTAAGAAGGTGCAGGCACAGAGGTGGGTATGACTTAAAACAATTCGTGTGTAGTACCTCTAAGAGCCACTTTTAGGTTGCTGTCCCCATCAATTAAACTTCAAGGGATCGATATGTCAAATTACCTTACAAAGAGCGGAGATCAAATTATAAAGGGTTCCCTAAAAACGAAGCATTTCAAAGCCCAGCACGTTTCGGTTGATGACCTCCAAACGAATCACAAGGTTTTCAACGCACGAGACCCCATAAAAGACCTCCCCATCGAGGAACTCTCAGAGCTACCGGATCCAGAGATTCTCAAAACACATGATGGTCCAATCTATGTGGAAAATTTAAAAGTCGAAGGATTTCTTAATGAACATTCGATTGAGGACATCGAGCGATGGCTCACGCAGCTAAACGGAAACATAAAGTTCGTGGGAAGCATGAATTTCTACACTGATTGGAAAATTTCAAACCTAACCTTCACGGGCAACTTCAATGGAATTCCTGCGGAAGATTTCGGTACCTGTTGGCTACAGCAAGACCAGGATCAGACGTTTACTGCTCCACAGACCTTGACCAGTGTTAAGACGAGTGGTGTGGAACTGAAAGGAACAATCAATGATCACCCCGTGGAGGAACTCAATTCAGGCACTTATTGGATCAGTCGAGATGAGCATATTCCAAGTGCTGTCTTTGGTAAGGGTGACTTCAATTTCTTGGCAAGTTAAAGAATTTACTAAGTCACTTGAATTTTCACAGAGGACACAATTTATGTGGCTTCGGAATTCAAATCGTCTACAGTCAATGGCCTGCGTATTCCTGAAGACATTCTCCTTCGTGACTCCCCAGAGCCACAAATTCTTTACGACGAGTTAATTTGTGATGGAGCGCTGCATGTAGAAGGACCGATTCGTAAATTAAACTCTATAAACGGGGTAAATCTGGCACTTCTCACCGAATATTTGAATGGCGACATAGACAGAATAGCTGTAGAAAATGCAACATTTGAAATTGCACCAAACTTCGTCACTTTGAACTCACACAACCTAAAGGAAACCCTCGCAAACGTTTGGCTGGCCAATGCAGACGTAGATCTGCAGCATCACGTTGAATTAGCCAATGCATACTTTGAGGGTCCCCTTGAATTTGAGGTACAACCCCTTTGAAAACGAAATATAACCAGTCACTAGCAATAACTTCTTCCAGGGACCGATAAACGGTGTGAATATGAAATATCTCAAAGACAACTACTTCAGTTTGTCTAAGCCACAACAAGTTTCTGCAGAAGTAATCTTCAAGAAAGAGGTGACATTTGAAGGTGATATACTTGGGGACAACTTACACTTATATGGGCAAATTATTGAAACAAATAGGTGAGTGCGCGGCCAATTCAATTCAAAACCAATTTTACCATGAGGAATAACTTTTGACGAACTTAGAATTTTGGATCACAAATTTTCTTCCTTTGTTACCGCATTTTTGAAACTAATTTAATTTGTTTTTATGAATTTTTCTTTGATTTTCTAATGAAAAGGAACTTAGTGCGCAAAAACTCTATTTTCGTTTGTAAATGAACATTTTGACATTTGACTGCTGTCAAACAAGGAGGTGGGAATTTTTTCAATAGACGAGTTTCACCCTATTTACCAATAGATGGAGATTGACGTTATTTCAAAATTTTTCAAGTTTTTGTTCTCATTTCGTCTTTCTAGTGGAACTGAATTTGATTTCAACGATTTTCATAGAAACACTCTTAAGAAACATGGTGAGCAGAAAGTCACTGGACAGTGGAAGATTTATGAAGGATTAGTAAGTGGTAATAATGAGGACAAAGCACTTAATTGGTGCGTTTTTTTATAACCTATGGCAAATTCTTAGGTGACCTGGAGAATGTGCAAATAAATGGACTCAACCTTGCAGACGATGTAATAAGGCTTGATGTTCAAATGAACAACGTTACAGGTTCAAAATACATCCAATGTGCAAGCGTCGACAAGCTGCATTGTGGCCCCAAGGCCACAGTGAATGGTGTCGACTTATCCGACTGGGTCCGCAGGGCAGTTTTCGTTTATGACAACTACACGATTGGGGGACGAACAACTCTCGATTCTTTGACCGTTCGACGTGATATGCAGGTTCTGGGGAAATTGAATAATGTCACATTTGATGAGAGCACATTGCTGCTGCGAGATAGAGATCAAGTTATCACGGGAAATGTGAAAGTGTCCGAAACAACGGAGGGAATGCCGCTGGCTACAATTGGGGAGCTGAACACCAAGCGGGTGAACGAAATCGATGTTGATGAATTCTTCAGTCACCAAGCCTTACTGCAGCCTGAAACTATCATTGAGGGCACAGTCACCTTTCTGCACCCTGTACAAACTGAGTTCTTCAAGAGTAAAACGGAAATCATCGATCGAGAGGAGATTGCTCTGAACACGATAGCCGATGAAACTATGAAAGACATAGCCGAGCTGGACTCATTTGCTGAAAACTTTGCCAACAGCTTCAAAGGTACGTCGAAAAGTGAGGAAACGAAATTTGACTAAGCGCCGTTGTATTTGCAGAGCCCAAGTCCGACTTGAGCCACTTTGAGCACAAGCAAACGATTCCCGTCACGGCCACCAAGGTAATCAGTCTTACCCTACGAGTTGGTGATGAATTTCTGGACGTCATTGGGGTTCTCAACGGACCAAACGACAGCAACGTTCTCTTCTACCGCTGGGACATATACCTGCAGCAGTTTGTGATGGATAAACGTGAGTACGCTCTAGTCCGCCTTTTAAACCTCGTTTTGTTTGTTAACTTAGACTAATTTATTGAATGCATCCTTATGTGTTAATGTACAATACGCAATACGCTACGCTACGGGAATAACGCGAAAAAAGATTCACTCGCGTTACAATATTTTTTTTTTGTGAATTTCGAGGCGCCAACTTAAACACCTTCGGTTCTAAAATAAATCTAAATACTTTTATTTTGTCAATACCATATAAGAAAACAGAAAAAAAAAGTTGGTAAAAGATCGATTGTGTGTGGGAGGGAGGGGATTTCACGGGATTTTATTTAACGTTGTGCTCTATCTAAAATCTCGCCAGCTCCTCCGTCTTCGCCTCTATGATCGCTTTGAGAATGCTTAGCTCTAGCTTCGCGGCAATTTTGCCACTGACACGATTCATGACGTTCGCCACGTACAGACCCAAAGCTTCATGCCTCTGGGAATTGCAAAGATTCTTGAAAAACGTCGGCGGCAGCTGGTTGTCAAAGTTGCCGATATTGATAATCTCTCCGGGGTGAGCTGCCTTCCCTGTGGTGGTCAGTGGATGGTTGTCGAAGATGATGTCCTTCTGGAAGTCGATGTCTTCGATTCGCGTGTTGAAGCCGTTTGTCTTAGTAGTTGCGATGCCGTTTGCGAGGTCACTGCTTACTGCGGGTGGGTGCGACGGGATTGTAATTACGTTTATCGATTCTGCTCCGGCGGTGGCTAGTGTGTCTAGGGCGTCGTCGACGACCTCCTGCTTGATTTCGACTTGCTGAATTTGTGCTGCGATCGGTTGAGCTGCTACTGTTGGAAGTGATGTGGTGCTTGCTGATGAGTACACCTTTTTCGCAGGTGTGCCCTCCTCTGCTTTGGATACAACTGAAGCCTTGCGCTTCATAATGTCCGGCAGTGTAACTGTTCGCGGTGTGTCTGCACCGGACGTCTTTGAATGTGTTGGATGTCTGACTGGAAGCGCGGGCAAAGTTTGCGATTTTGTCTGTGACTGTGCTCCTGGGGCAGTTTTACGCATGCTTATGCCCTTCTTTTGCAGGGCATTTGTGAACGCCGCACTCATTCCACTCACTGAAGTGGTGGAGGCTGATGATGCCGGCGTCGTCTGGGGTACCATCATCTGCGTGTTGAGGAGTTTTTGCTCTGGCTTTGTTTCTGCGTGGTTTTGGTTGTCTTTTTCTGGAGTACCAGTGGATTCGCTACTTTTTATTGATTTGTCTTGATTATCGCTTTCACCGTCGTAATCCTCGTCTTCCTCACGGACTTCAAGGAATTCCACGAAGGATTCTTCTTCCATATCCGCCGTATCTTGTCTGTGGAGGGAATTGAAATGCAGCGTGTGAGAAAAAACTTGGCCACAGGATGTGGGACACACAATGTGAGACGGGCTATTGCGACATATCCTTCCGCACATTTCGCCACCGTCTACAAGTACTTACTCAGGTTTTGGTTTAACTTCATCCTCCTTGCGTAGAATCTCCTCCATTTGTTGATATAGCTTCCAGGTACTCGACGGCTTGAGCTTCTCCTGCTCGTACTTCTTCTGCAGCACTTTAAAAATCGATTTGGCTTCGTGTGCTGTAAAGAAACCCCTGATCAAAGAAAGACCCAAGAAGCCAACGGCATAGTTTCATTACCAGAAAGTTTATTCTTCTTCCCAACCTTAATCCAAGCATCCTCTTGATCCTTTTTCACTTTAGACGCTAGGCTATACGGATGCAGGGGCTTCTCTTCGGCAATGTCCGCCAAAATTTTATCAAGCTGTATGGGCATTTCTGTACGATTTCTATATCAAAGCTTTCAACAATTGCTTGCGCCTCGTCCTAATTCACTTTGCAAAAACTCACAACACAACGTTCAACGGCGGCAAATGAAAAAAATACCAAACGAAACGACGGACAAACGAAATCTCTTCAAAGTGAAGGCAGAGCACTTTCCGATTCTTGCTTTGTCTAGCAAGCTACAGCGACTAGGGTTGTCTCCCTCCGACGCGGTTATAGATTTGTATGTGCAGCACAGATGGCGGTTGGCCTAGGTTTTTTTTGGCAATCAAGTGTCAGTTGTTTCGTTAAGTTGTAATGTGTGAGGGAATTCACACGACCTGTCAAACTGTGGCTAGAGGACAGACGCCTAATTCTGAAAAGCGGCGTTCTTCACTCAACGTTGTTCGGTTTGAAACTCAAAAGATAGATTTACCTTAACTCAAATCCACTCAAATTTGATCTGGATCAATGCCAGCTCGAGGGTTGCAAAGAAGTTTGAGAAGCGACCGAAACTTTGAAAGCCACAGAGTTCCTTATCAACACTGCATTTGTACGAAATCAAACAACAAAACATTTGAGTCGTATTTGGTTCGTTCTTTAATCGCTGTCTGCAAGAAAACAAAGGTTATTCAGGCTCCATTGTGTTACGATGATGTTGTTCCTGAAAGTGGCGTTAATTCTTTGTGCAGTGCCTTATCAAATCCTCGGCGATAAGCTGCCAATAGTCATCAATACTTGGGGCTTTATCGACGCTGCTAACGAAGCCTGGAGAGTGCTCCATCAGCCAGGGAGATCGGCCCTCGACGCCCTCGTTGAAGGATGCACAACCTGCGAACGCCTTCAATGCGATGGAACCGTGGGCTACGGAGGCAGTCCTGACGAACGTGGCGAGACCACTCTCGACGCGATGATCATGGATGGGAAAACAATGAACATTGGAGCAGTCGGAGCACTCCGTCAGGTGAAGGATGCCATCAAAGTGGCCAGACATGTCCTAGAACACACCCGGCACACCCTCCTCGTTGGAGACCAAGCCACATACTTCGCGGAGATGATGGGCTTCCCCAAGGAACCCTTGACGACGCAGACATCCAAGCGCATCTGGAGAAAGTGGTGGGACGGAGGATGTCAGCCGAATTTTTGGATGAACGTTAAGCCTGATCCCACCGAGACTTGTGGTCCCTACAGTCCGGGAGGGACCGGTCCGTCACCTTTTGACGATGACAATGGAAAGTTTGAATTTGGATCGAAAAACCACGACACAATCGGAATGATTGTCATCTGCCCAATGGGGCACATTTATGCAGGAACTTCAACAAATGGAGCATCGCATAAGATCCCAGGACGAGTGGGAGATTCCCCCATCCCCGGGGCAGGAGCGTACGCAGACAATGAAGTGGGAGCTGCAGTAGCCACTGGAGACGGGGATATCATGATGAGATTCCTTCCGTCTTTCGTAGCTGTGGAGAATCTACGAAGTGGACAGGATCCGACAACTGCTGCAAGGGGCGCACTTCAGAGGATTGTCAAATACCATCCGAAGTTCATGGGAGGTCTCGTGGTTGTTAACCGGTCAGGAGAATACGGCGCTGCATGCAGTGGCATCCAAAAATTCCCATTCTCTGTAGCCTATGGCAATGCAACCAAAGCAACAATCCAATATATTGACTGCTAGACAATCTAAAAACTTGTTTCAATTCATTTTTTCTTTTGTTCCTTCATCTCCATTTCAGATCTCTCCTGGCTTCCCCGGAGGAGAACTCTCATCGACATCTTCCGCGTGGTTTTCGGGAAGGCCGAGTACCTCGCCATAGAAACATCACTAGGAGGGAACTTCTATCAGAATGTAGTCTCTCCTGAGACGGAGGGACTTCAAGAGATTTTCAGGACGAACTCGACAAGGATGATTGAAGCTCTGGAGCTAGATGGCGAGCAGTGCTTCCTTGCATACAGGGAAGAGTTGGGCGTGCTTAGTGTGTACTGTGTGGATTTCAATGAGAAAGGGTTGCAATTTATTCCGCGAACTGAGCTGAAGAGGGATGGGGTAATCCAGGTAAGGACAGGTTTTCGTAAACGGTACAAAGCAAAAATTAATTTTTTGCTTGCAGATAGTTTCCTTCGAAAAGGACCTAGTGGGTCTCCTACTTTTGGATTCAGTTGAGATTTGGAAGCCGAATGAACCCCTAACGCCAAAACAGGTGTTCATCACCCCCAACCCCACTCAAATTGCATCTGTTGTGGCAGCGGATTCAACCAAGTACATAGCAATCTGTTCGAGAAGTCAGCCGAAGGTTCTCCACCAAGGCTCGGTGGACATATACAGGTAAGGAAGCACATCTTTTGGCTAAGAATGGTGACAAACACGTCTTTATAGGTCCAAGGGTAACACACAATTTGAACATATGCAAACAATCGATGCCCTGAGTCCCCTTCAAGCCGAATTCGCCGTTCTTCCGCAGTCGTCAGACCTCCTACTGAACATTCTGACCGAGAGCTTCGATGAACCACTTCTTATCTACGAGTACAAAGGAATCGCCGGCTTCCAGCCCATCGTCAAATCATCAACACTCCTCCCAGGCAACGCCATCAGCGTCATCCACCTCAAAGCTAGCAAACTCAACCTCATCGCAGTTATGTCCAAAGACGACGTCACACTCATTGAAGCGGTTCTCAATAAAACTTAAATAAACTCAGTGATCTACTTTTCGTAAAATAGATTTTCCTTGTTTATTGTTTTAAAAAAAAATTCTGCATTCACTCTACACCGTCTAATCGTCGCTTGACTCGACATTTTCTGTCTGTAGTCCCTTGAATGTCGCCACCGGCACATAGGTGACCAGAGTGAACAGTTTGTTGGGTGAGTCCTCATCGTCATTGCGGCGACGGGCCAGTCGGACGCGAACACGGAATGGTGTGCTCCTGGAAATCAATAATAGTCAATGATGATGATGATGGAAAAGCCTGTGTTTCACTCACCTGATACCCTTTGACCAGATGTGTTTGTTCAAACGGGTATCAATCCTCACATCAGTGGTTCCCATCTCCTTTTCGGCAAATTTGCGGATTTCCTTGATGGCACGCGGGGCGCGTTTCTTGAAACCAATGTTGTGCACTCGCTTCGAGAGATGAATTGTGCATTCACGGGTAACAACTTCGTTGATAGCCGATTTGTTTCTCTTTTCAACTTTTGTTTTTGCCATTGCAACGCTGTTAAGCTACACAGTACTGCAATAAAAACATACAATAGCATACATTAGTTGCAGATAGTGGACACAATTTTCATAAGAATTTTCTCAACACATCACAGAGGAAAATTTATGAAATTCCTATGAAAATCAATGAAGGATAATTAAATGTTTCGGATTTTCGCATTGTTTTAGAACTCATTTCAATTATTTTCCGGATGTTTTAAGATTATTTTAGATGAAAATTAGAAAAACCAACCTATCGGAAACGAAAGCCTGACGTAAAAGAATTGACAGCCGTCAAAACAGGCGCCATCTACATGTCATGCTGTGTCTAGTTTTCGAATCTTTGAATTTCGAATTGGCGTTGAATGAATGAGTGTGTTTCACCTCGCTTAGTTTTTTTTGGATGACGTGAGAAGGAAAATCGACTTTATTTAATTGGTGTTGGAAAATTTGTACATCTATATGAAAGAAAAACAACTGAAACGGAAGTTGGAAAGAAATTCAACTATTTGTCAGTTACGACCATTGAATTTTGAACACAAAAATTCGGAGAAAAAAAATATCCGTATATATATAAATATATATATCAAATTTGAAAATATATGAAAATCTCCAAATATATCGTTAATAGTAATAAGCTTCAGAACAAGATAGATAGCCGGCTCATCCATATTAATTGCAAGCTACAGACACCGAGTATTGCACTCGAGCCGTGCTTATATCAGAAACCATTATTGGTTTCTGACTTACATGCCTCAATCGTTTGCGTCAATCCAGCATACGGAAGTCAGAAATGTACACATACGTCTTAAAACTGGAGGTTTATGTTGCTTTTTTTCGAACGTACCGACATATTTCGTCAAAATTCAATATGTACTCGAAAAATCTTTTTCATCAAATGTACCGCTTACGAATTTATTTAATTGCCCCCTGAATGTACTTTCTTTAATCGAATTGAAAATGACAGCTATCTAATGACAGTTGTCAAAAGTCCCAATCGATTTCAAATGTTTTCAGAAATATGTAAGAAATTTCATATTTTCCACAGTTTTTCACTTCAGTTTCCCCGTATTTAGTTTACTTGGTTGCCGTGGGATTTCTTTGGGGTGCAACGAATCCCTTCATCCGTCTTGGCTCACAGGGAATAGAGAAAATCGACACCGGATCAAAGCTAAGAAACATTCTTCTCGAAATTCGCTTCATTGGCTCCCGTTTGAACTACTGGATACCATTCCTTCTCAACCAACTCGGAAGTGTCCTCTATGTTTACACTCTGCAAAGCTCAAGCATATCTGCAGCAGTCCCAATTGCTAACTCCTTGAGCTTCGTTTTCACAGCAATTGTGGGCAACCTGTTAGGGGAAGAAATTCCAAAGAAAAGTGAGAATTCCCCAGTTCATTACACATAAACTGTCTTCATAAATTGTCCCTCTTCTAGATGTTCTCCTTGGTACGGTGTTTGTCTCAATCGGAACATCCATGATTATTTACGATAAGTTAAATGACGAGAATGGGAGAATGAATATAGACTTCAATAATGGTTAACATTGGTGTTTTATGTAGTAACAAAGTTGCAAATTTAATTTACAGTGACATCTACAAAGCGTTATGGACTGCATCAACCAAGGTCTCCATGCTGACTATCGGTGTCTGTGGAGTGATGCCATGCCCAAGATTGGCAATGTAACGGGTTTTTCCGAATTTCTTGACCATCTCTGTGGCTAGTTCTCGAACTTCTTCCTAAAAGTTACGAAATCTTAGATAGTGTTTAATGTTGGTAAATTTCAATGCATACTGGTGGTCTATACATGTCCTCAGGAGCGAGGTTACCCTGCAAAGTAATATTTGGTCCGACAGCCTGTCTGGCTGCAATCGGATCAACGGTCCAATCAATGCCGATCACGTCATATCCCAGTGCCGCTTGCTCCTTAAGCGAGTGTCCAGCTCCTTTTGCGAACAGAACCTAAATGAATCCAGCTCTAGGTCTATGCTTCAACTGAGATCAATCGTGACATACCATAGGAACTCGGGGAATATTCTGACTTTCCAGTCTCTCAACGAGATCATCTCGTATTTGCTTTAGGTAGGGCACAGCAATATCAATGAACGTCTCCTTCGGCAAATGCTCTGCACTTGACTCGAACACCTGCAGCATCTGAGCACCCGCTTTCACCTGCATTTCGAGGTATTCCACAATGGCAGTTGTCAGCATTGATAAAAGCTTCTTGGAGTCTTCTGGGTAGTTCTCAAGCCAGCCCTTGGCCTTCGACATCGTTTTACTTCCTCCACCTTCGATCATGTAACCCATTAAAGTCCACTAAATGGAAAGAATTAATAATAAAAAAAATAGTATTAGAGACAAGGAAGCCGTACCGGAGCCCCAGTGAATCCAATTAAAGGCACTCTTCCCTCCAGCTTGTGTCTCATCATTGTGATGGCGTCTCCCACATATGTGAGTCTGCTGACTGCTCCCTCAGGTGTAAGCTTACTTAGATCAGCTGGTGTCTCTAGTGGTTCTGGAAATACCGGACCAACTCCGGACCGCATTTCAACAACCATACCAAATGCTTGTGGAATAACCAAAATATCGGAGAAAATAATCGATGCATCCAGATCAAAACGCCTCAGCGGCTGCATTGTCACCTCGCATGCCAACTCTGGTGTCCGACATATTTCAAAAAATTCATGCTTCTTGCGTACTTCTTGAAATTCCGGCAAATACCGTCCGGCTTGTCGCATAACCCAGACGGGAACTCTATCGACTGGTTCGCCACGAGCTGCCCGTAGTACATTATCATTTTTAAGTGCTGGAAAATTCTAAAACAAGAGAACACCTAAGTTATTCAATGTGGTCAATGGAGGGGAAATCATTCTCATTTAATCACTTCAGAAATCGTCAATTGGAGCAGAAGAAAAAAATGTACAATAAGTGCGAAAACAGACAACTGCAATGACATAACTTGAAATTCTGATGAAATTCTTTGAAGGAAGTTGCGTTTCTCACCTTTGTGTCTTTCATTTTTGATTCTTTTTATTTAAATCAGGCACTCTTAGGCACGAAAAACATAAAAATTCACTTAACTGAAGAAGGGAATGAAAACGAATGTCATTCCGATTAAATTTTCCCTTTGACAGTCCATAAATTGTCATGTTTGACATTTGGGGTGCGTTCAGATTGGTTGTGAAATATCTGATTTTCTTATTTTATAAAATTGAAAATATTCATTAGTGTTTTCCATTTCAGGGATAATTTTATTTAGCGGAACCAATTTTGGGATAACGCAACAGAGGACGGCCTAGGCTAAGGTGGCACAAACAAGTAGAGAAGGACCTCAATCAACTTGGAGTGTGGAGCTGGAGGCAGCTGGCGAAAGATCGTGCTGTAGAGGCATGTTGGTTGAGGCTCAGGTCCACCCCGGACTGTAGGCAGCGCCACAAGAAGAAGAAGAAGAAAAAGGAATCAATTTTTACTAAAATTATATGTATACAAGAAAACTCAAACATGAGTAATGACAGTAACTCGATGTAGTGTCATCCTAATTCACACACCACCCACGCCCATTCCACCAAAATCTCGAACGCGTCAGAGCCCTCAAAACTGTTTTTGTTTTCATTCTTCTCCTATACTCCGGCCAACTGGAAAAAGCAACAACGATAAACAGCCAAACAGAACGAGAAGACAAAAGTGAAGCGATAGAACGAAGAAATAAGTAATTATCAAAGTTGAATCGTGTCGTCGTGTCACCGAATTGATCCAACTCACAATTAAACTATCATTTCTATAATTTCGTCTGCAGTTTGTCTAGTATTTCAAAAAGTAAATCATCTTTAAAGATGTCAGACGAACAACCAAATCTCCTAGCCGGTCATCCTCCAGCAGGTAAGTTCCGTAGAATTGGCTTTTTGATTGGAATTTCGTGGTTTAGTTGGTAATATTTTTGGGATTTGGTGCTGGTCAGAAAATTTTTGAAACTTTCCACTTGCGACTGATAAGAATTTAGAAAGGAAAAACCATATAGTACGACGTAGAATGTAATTTCGAGTACGCATACTTACATACGTACGTGTAATGTGCGACGTGCATCCATAAAATGGTAAATAGCAGGTCTCTGCAAGGTGAAATGTTGTCATCGGACATTAATGCCTTTTATTTCTATTTTTGTTAAAATTACAAGCACATAACAAGTAGGTAGAAGGAAAAGCTTGAAACTTAGCATTTGTTGATGTTTTGTTTTGCTTTTTTTTTTGTTGTTTCTTTTGATTTGTTTCGTGAGGCAACAACAGTTGCTTTCATATGCGCACTCTTGGCCTTGAATCAGTTTTTATATGCAAACCATGATTTACGTGATAAGGGAATAAAGTTTCGAAATAATCCAAGCTGTATAGGCGTGACGAATTTTGATAATCTTATCATAATTCAGATAACTTCTTCTGCAGAATAGTACTGTTTCTGTTTGCGCAGTAATAACTTCTGAAAGGGAGATGCTCATTGTGGCCCTTAAAATTTTGCAAGGTGTCACATTCTTTGTTTGGATTCCGCTCTATTAACGTCGTTGTGCAATGCCTATTTCGGCTGTATCAATAATGGACACACTTTGCAGACGGACATGAGGTGAATCTGCATTTCAATGGGTCCCTACCAGTCGCCTCTATTTCGCACAAACAACTTGACTGAAGACCTTCTTCACATGGCCACCATATTAATCCATGCAGTTCTACGAAAGGTATGGGGAATGCTTGACATCTATATTTCCACAACGTACCAAAAACCTTCTCAAAAATGCATTCCCTTCGATTTGGCTAATCCAATATGCTGTGGCCGGTGGCAACATTGGAGCCTTCTGAGAACTAGTTCAGGAACCGCATGAATTTCTTATCCTCACTGCTCTTAAAATTTAGGGGAACTCATTACGAACTTGTACTTGAGATGATTTAATTCCGTAGTCAGTGTGTCGCCTTCCCGTAGATTCAACTTAATTTTGGCGCTAACCCTGTACTGCGTCCATTTTATGATTTAAATTAATTTCCCTTTAAAATTTCTAATATTCGTGAGTGGGTCGTTCGTTCCCAAAGACTTCATATCCAGAATTGATTTTTGCCATGAGATCTTCCGTTTTTTAGAAATATATAACTTTTTTAGGAGCAAATATACGAGTATACGAAGAATTTTCGATGGCGTAGTACTTCAGTTAGCGTTTCGTATTTTCTCATGACTTCTAGTGCACGGAGCACTGAGTATATTAAACTGCTGAAAAGTTTAATGCAGATGGTGTCTTGGACGTTCATCTGCATGCTTTATATAATGGGAAAACATTTGAAAGAAGGATAAAACACAGAAGGACATTGTTAGTTCCACATTGAACCAGGCTTAACAGCTCTCTCTCTCTCTCTCTCTCTCTTTCGCATTTGTTTGATATGTAGTCTTATAAAAAAACATGTCTCAAATGTAAACAAAGACAGTTTTACTAGGTTCATGCATGTTGCAAGAAAAAAAGTCATTTTTACTTTTTTTCTTTTACAGTCAAAGCTGGTGGAATGAGAATTGTTCAACATAAACCCCACACCACTGAGCGACCAGCAAAGGATGCTGAAGACTGTACAGGACTGACTGTAAGTACATTTATAAGCCACCTCATCACCCAAACGCCCACCTAACATCTGAATCTTTTAGCAACCTGTCAGCGTCAATTCAATGTCAGTTAGCGGTGCTCCTGTAAAGGGTAACTCAGACTTCCATCCCCAAGCCGCACAGGTTGCGCACTCCCCAAAACCTCCAGATTCGTTCCCACATCAGAAACAGCATATCAACATTCAACAGCCCAGGAAGTAGAGCTTAAGTGGCGCAGAGAAATTCGTTTTATATGAAAAATGAAAACAATCGGAGAAATTCGAATACAACTGGAAAATGAAATTGTTTGAATATGTTTGTACAATCAACACGGTAGAACTTTTGTTAATATTTTGGTTCTATTGTTAAAGATTTTTTTTTGCATTCCTTGATTATGTATTTACTCTTTATACGTAGCCGTTGACTTAGTCTGTTCAATTGCTTTGTTTTTTGGAATAAATATGTATACTTGATGTTTGAGTTTTCTTTGTTTGTGACATATAACCGAGGTTACGGCTTCAACGTAATTTTTTCAAGAAACATTCAAAATTGTGGCAGGGCAATTGAGGCAAGAGAGAGGATTGTGTGTCTTGCAACAGAAGTCGATATGCTCTTGCACAGTCTTCTTTGTGTGGAGCAATGGAATGGAAACGTCAACAAGTTTGTCTGGATCGTATGAAAGAATTTACGCATGGTATAAATGTTGGAGACATTATCGATCAGTTCAGAAGTTTTAATTTTATGTTGTACCAAATTTTGAAGCTTTTTTTTCAAGAGTTCAGAACTTCTGAATTACTGCTGTGCTGTTGTGAAAAACACAAAATTTTCTGTTGCACCAAATTTTTTAGTTCTTTTTTTTTGAAAAGTAAAGAAGCTCCAAATTTCTGGTGTGCCAAAGTTTGCGAAATGTCAAAACATTTGTTTGAACTACGTGATGGTAGTCGAATCGAATGGTTCAGGACTATCAAATTCAAATTTGTAAGTTTCTTTTACAAGGTCAGAAGTTCCAAATTTCCATTGCTCCAATTTTTGAAAAATGTCACAAATAGTTAGCCCAATCGAAGACTAAAAGTTTCAAATTTTTTTGCTCCAAATTTGTAAAATCTTGCAAACAATTTTGACCTTAATTTGTGGGGCTAATATGAAAACAGTAACACTTCGAGAAGTCCCCAATAGTAGACAGACACAAATTCGCACAGACAAGATTATCTCATTTGACGTGCAGTTCATGCAGACATGTTCGGATAGGCGGCTCACTTGTCCATATTTAAGACCTTGTGGGAAGATCAGAATGAGGAGTTCCCACATCCCCCTATGGACTATGAATAGGATTTTTTTTGACATGCGTATAGCTTTGCAATGACGGAGGTGATGGCGTCTTTAAAAGGTGTGAAAAATTTTCATTGTGCATCTACATCGAGAAAACGAATTTAGACTGATGCTCTTAGGAACTATGAATGTGGACAATCGACTATCAAATTTTTCCTTTCGCCACGTCACTACGGGACCTTGGCGTATTATGTGACAAAATGTTGAGTTTCCGCTTTAATTTCAGTGTAACATACATACATATATGTATATAAGATAATATGTTTCTTGCATTCTTGAAGGCTTATTCCAAAGAATTCTGCAGTGAGTGCAAAAATGTTTTTCTCATCAATTGTTTCCTATGGACGGTCTCCTAAATACAGCTCGATGCTTTCCTTCATCCAATGCTTGAGAATCGAGAGATCGTTTCGAAGAACTGGCGATACATAATTTGTTTTGAAAATTACACTTCTCTACGTTGAAGCTCTGGTTGCTCTTGAGATGAGTGTACACCTTTTGCCATTTGTTTAATTCAGTTGAACATCAACAGTCTTGTTAATCTTTAATCTATCTGTCTCTGCATTGAACTGCTACTTGTGCTGATCTTTAAATTCCCAGTTATAGCTCCCAACATTAACCTGGGTTCAATTTCAGAAGACAAAGGGCGACAAATGTTGAGACATGTCCTCATCACACGTGTGATTCATTCATTTTGTATCAGCCTGTGGGTATACTAAGAATTTAGAACTTTTAAAGCTGTTTTTCCGTTGCTTATAATTCACAGAAATTTATTCGAAACTTGAACTTTCATATTCTTGTCATCCGCCGATTCAGTGCCCTACTGAACTTCGGTGGTCCGGGGTGCAAGCTTCAAACTTGTAGTCGATTAACGTCGAAGTGGTTCGATTCCACCTGGAGGGCGATGGATGTTACAAGTAAGGGAAGGTTTTTTATGCAAAACTCACAACTCTATATCTCAAGTATTAGCATTTTTGGAATGTGCCCTTCTTCTGGCTGCGTTATCTCTAGTCTTTAAACATGCTGTGAGTTGACGTCATAATGTCAGTCTGAAAATTGTAAGGAGGGTGTAGTAATTCTCTTGAATTGAACGAATTCAGCTCAGCCTTTCCAACAATTTTGAATTTTTTTTGCTTTGAAGTAATGCAGTGAATTCTCTATTTATTCTCACCAGCTTGCGATCTGCTTGCTCTTCAGTGCAGACAATTGAACTGAGGAATAAGTGAAGATAATATGTGTGCCGAAAGCACTCTTTGATTAAAAAGGGGGTTTTAACAAACTATTAAGCGTCTCGTATGTCTGGAACGGCTCTTTTAAATTCTGATGGTCTCATGAAAAACCATGTAGGTTTGGTTTAACAGTTATGAACTGTAATATTTGAGAAATTTTCAGTGAGTTATAAGTGAGCCCCTGTACGTTTATTTGACGGAGTGCTTTGACTCCGTCCTAACCAAAGAATGTTTGTTAGTTTATGTCTCCACTTGGCTTCATCTTTGTAAAGGTACACCAAATAGAGTTGCGCAAAACAGTTCCTTTGCCGCACCGAACATGGAACGGTTCCTTTGTGGAAAGGAACTAGTTCCGAGGACCTATTAAGTTCCGAGGAGCTATTTAGTTCCGAGGAGCTATTTAGTTCCGAGGAGCTATTTAGTTCCGAGGAGCTATTTAGTTCCGAGGAGCTATTTAGTTCCGAGGAGCTATTTAGTTCCGAGGAGCTATTTAGTTCCGAGGAGCTATTTAGTTCCGAGGAGCTATTTAGTTCCGAGAAGATCTTTGTGGTATCCATAGGTAATACTTCATAAGAAAATGAACACTTTGTAAATGTTTTAAAATTAAATCTCCATAAACTACTTCTACTACTCCATAAATGTTTTATTCGTGTTAACCAATTTTCTTCTATCTGTTGCAATTGAAACAATATGTTTTAAATTTCAAAGAACGTTGATATACCCGAACAAGATTTGAGCATTTTTCTAGCAACGAAACTAGTC
The DNA here is from genome assembly GCA_955652365.1 of Eristalinus aeneus. Taxonomy (NCBI): domain Eukaryota; kingdom Metazoa; phylum Arthropoda; class Insecta; order Diptera; family Syrphidae; genus Eristalinus; species Eristalinus aeneus. The sequence goes on from OY019131.1 coordinate 96,563,991, forward strand.
AAAAACATCTGAAATGCTTCATGAAATGCCAACAAAACAAAGTGAGCAGCATGTTAGCTGAAACAACATTCAGAACTACCGTAAAAATATAGTTTCAGGACCGATATAGTTCCGGAACTACTCAACACTGGTTACATGTCCATGGAACTATGCATTAATAGTTCCATCAGCATGTTCAGGCTCAAGCACGTATTAGTCTCCGGAACAATAATTAAAGGAGGAAAAGGAATATGTTGAAAATATTGGCTTTTCTCTCTTTTCTTTCACACCGCAATATACAGTGTTTGATGTAAGATTGATGGTGTACATCATACAAAGAAGCCAAAGAAATACACTCAATTCTCTTTTTATGCGGTAGATACGTTCCAAAACTAACCGCACAAAAAAAATTGCATAAAAAAATACACTAATGTAATGTAAAAGAAGGAATGTGTTCCATTATTTTTAAAAACGAATAAAACCAAAAAATCATATAAAAAAAAACATTAATTACATTATATAATTAGGGTTACGTTCCAAAATTTTTTAAAATTTCATAGGACCAAAAAATCGCAAAGAAAAGTTGATATCAACTAATAAAAAATGAGGATACCTGAGAATTTTTGAGCAGAGTATAAAGTTTTGGTAAATTCAAATCAAATACATAACATTATTTTATTTTTAATTAAATATATTTATTTTACATTACTTTAATTAGTAGTTTTATAAAAATTTTATATTTAGTCATTTTCTTCACTTTCTGATAACACCCGCAACCTTTTGTGAACTGGCGCGAAATCATTATCATCACTGGAACAGACAGAATATATTTAAAAAGAGGAATCCCATACAAAATACTATAGAAAAACAACGCATAACTTCAAAATCTTGTACAAAAAAATCAGAATTAGATTCTCAGGAAAAATCGCATAACTTCAAAACCGCATAAAAAAGATTCGCATAAAAAGAGAATTGAGTGTACACAAGAAACAACAAAAATTGCGACTGATACATGTTTCTGAAATATAGTTTTTGAGTTGTGTCATGTTTCAATTCACACATTCACGATGTATCTGTCATGTTTGAGCTATCGAGTGGAATATGTGGAACGATTTGAACTAGTTCCGACGGTGGATCTAGGTCCAGAAACTATGTAGGTCCGGAACTATACAACCCTACTAGCAAGTCATCCGCATCTTGTCACTGTCTTTACGCACATAAAAAAATTCTCCGGCAAAAAAATTAGAGTCAGATAAGATAAGTCAGACATGTTAACGCATTTAAATCGGAGCCCAATGGAGGATCTGAGCTTAAATCTGCACAACTTTTACACTGCGCCTCTACTTCTTCTTTGCTTAAATGTTGGATATCTTTTCCTTTCCGAGACTGGGAAAAGAACTACTTTTTCTTATGAATATATATGCTCCCCAAAGATCTCTTCGGGTGGGAAAGTTACTGCTTGATAAAAGACATAGAACCAATTACGGTTCCAATGAACCCATTACTAGGTGCATTAAAACCTTTAATGACCCTTGCAACGAAATTGATTTTACATTGCCACGATCAGAGTTTAAGAAGATAGTGTGTACTTTGTTTCTTGATTAATATTATTTATTTGATGTAATCTGTGAGATGAAAAGTCGGTAGATGATCCTTAGTCGCGCAGCAAACATCTGCTGTGCAGAGCGATACTGAGAGCTAACACTTAGAGAACGTAGTGTTTTTTGCTGCTCCGTGATGGCTAAAAAAAAAATAAACAAAAATAGGTAGAAGTGAAGTAAGTAAAGTCAAGTCAGTTCTGCTAGCAAGCAAACATTTACATTTATCTTTCTGTTGCCTAAGAACACCATTCAATCTCTGTTTCAGACTACAATAATGGTGGATGCATGTTCCGGGGAGCCAAGCAGATATGTTACACCTACAGCAGGCTGTGTCCATTTGTGACAATCTGTTGTCACCGGAAATAAGGGTTTTCAATGCGAAAACAATCAAAAATGAGCCGTTAGATGAATGCTGACATGCTTAAGCGTTGTGCTTGATTGATGCAATTCTACAGCACTGTGCAAAGTAAAAGCACCATATTCGACTTTATCACTATTTTGTTAACAACTTATTCCTACCGTCATGCAGACACAGCATGAAGTGAGCGTCAAGATACAAATGTCTCGAGAGGGAACATTTGTTGTGAACGAGCCCTTATTTTTTTTTTTTTTGTTTGTTTGCTCTGACATCTGTGAAAAATATTTAGTATGCATCAAGTCATTGAACAGACAATATCACATTTTTTCATCGTGTTAAAAATGTCGAATTTTGTACCAGAAAGTGATGATTTGCGGAAAGCATTCAGTTTTTATTTTCATTTGAAGAAAAGTGCTGCAGAGTCTCATCGAATGTTTGTCGAGGCATATGGTGATCATGCTCTATCAGAAGCAACATGCAAAAGATGGTTTCACCGTTTCAGAAATAATGATTTTGATGTGAGAAATGAAGAACGTGGAAGACCATTAAAAAAGTTTGAAGACGCCGAGTTGCAAACGATATTGGATGGAGATGACACTTTGAGTCAAAAGCAAATGGCAGCAATGTTAGATATTGCACAACAAACAATTTCTGACCGTTTAAAAGCTATGGGAAAGATCCAAAAGTGTGGAAAATGGGTGCTACATGAATTGAATGAAAGACAGATAGAAAACCGAAAAAACACTTGTGAAGTTTTGCTTCAAAGACACGAAAGAAAATCGGTTTTGCATTGAATTGTTACTGGTGATGAAAAATGGATGTATTTTAAGAAAATGGGTTAGTCTGGGACAACCATCAACATCGACTGAAAAACCAGACCGATTCGGCAAGAAGACAATGCTGTGTGTTTGGTTGGACCAGAAAGGTGTGATGTACCAAGAGCTCCTTAAACCTGTTGAAACCGTTAATACTGATCGCTACCGACAACAAATTATCAATTTGAACCATGCATTGATCGAGAAACGACCAGAATGGGCCAGAAGACACGGCAAGGTCATTTTGCTCCATGACAATGCACCTGCACACAAAGCAAAACCGGTTCAGGATACAATCAAAACACTTGGCTGGGAGTAGCTACCCCACCCGCTGTATTCACCAGACTTGGCTCCTTCCGACTACCATTTGTTTTCATCGATGGGACACGCATTGGCTGAGCAGCACTTTGATTCCTACGAGGAGGTCGAAAATTGATTGTCTGATTGGTCGATTGGTTTGCTTTAAAAGACGAACGATTTTATTGGCGTGGTATTCACAAATTGCCAGAAAGGTGGTCAAAATGTGTAGAAAACAATGGCCAATACTTTGAATAAAATGTTTTTACGTTCCCATTAACAATTAGTGTTTTATTAAAAAAAAAAAAATTGCATACCGGTATACCTGGTATTTACTGCACAACATCCTTATTCCATCGAAGTTGTGCCGTTTTTAATCCAAATACTCCCATATTTTAGGTCGACCTGAGACGGACCTTTTCCTAGAAAAGAATACGATGTCACAAACGCTTAAAAGTACAGGCTCCCTTCACTTAACCCTTAAGGCTCGTATTGAAGGTAGATTTGAAATGGGGGCAAATATTGTTGGTATCTGTGTTACGTTGTGATAAAGCTTCCCTCATTCTCATTGATTTTGGTTGTCGTCACTGGTGTATAGGAGAATGCCTTCAAACCATGAATACTGTTGCATAGCAATCTGCACCTACTTGAAATTTCTTCTTTTTCTTCTTCTTGTGGCGCTACAGGCCGGCGTGGATCTGGGCCTCAACCAACATGCCTCTCTAGCCAGCACGATCTTTCGCAAGCTGTCTCCAGTTGCGCACTCCAAGTTGGTTGAGGTCCTTCTCCACTTGTGTGCGCCACTTTAGTCTAGGCCGTCCTCTGTTGCGTTGTCCCAATGGCTCGAATTCAATGACTTTTCGAGCCGGAGCAGTGGTGTCCATACGCTCTACATGACCTAGCCATCTTAAGCGTTGTATCCATAGACGCTTAACCAGGCGCATGTCGTTGTACAGCCCATACAGTTCGTCATTAAATCTTCTCCTCCAGATGCCCTCAACGCAAACAGGGCCGAAAATCACACGCAAAACTTTTACTACTTGAAATTTGCTTGATTAAAACAAATGGATGGGGTGATCTTTTACTTTGCAAACAGTTTGCACCACAAAATGCTAACAAAAGCACTTCAAACAAAGTGTTTCTTTCTCATTCGCAGTCAAGCGTATTGTGCTTGGAATTTGTTTAAGAGTGTTTTTGCAACACGAGCTTTTCCCATAATTGCACAAGTGTTCCCTGAAAAAAAAAACAAACATAACAATCCCTGCGAATTTATATCTTCTATCCTCGTCCCAACGCTTAATATGGCTAGGCCATGTAGAGCGTATGGACACCACTGCTCCGGCCCAAAAAGCCATTGAATTCGTGCCATTGGGACAACGCAACAGAGGACGGCCTAGGCTAATGTGGCATACACAAGTGGAGAACGACCTCAACCAACATGGAGTGCGCAACTGGAGAAAGCTTGCGAAAGATCGTGCTGGCTGGAGAGGAATCTTGGTTGAGGCCCTGGTCCACCCCGGACTGTAGCGCCACAAGAAGAAGAAAAATAAATAAAAATCGAATATTAAAGGAACGCCTATTTTTGGGACCCTTGTATTCAATAGTGTCTAGCGCCGTGACATAGAATAGAATAAAATTTAAAAATCTATTTGTTTTTCGAAGGGAGTAATGTAAGAATGTATAGTGTAATAAAATAGATAAGACTCAGCATGAAAATATCTCATAACATAGATAAAAAAATAAAAACCGGATATTAATGACACTCACTGTACATTTTCATTTGACCACCATTCAAGTTCGAATTGCACCAAACACCACTTCTTCCTAATGTGCAAACCTGAGAGTGCTGTCTTGGATGTGGATGCTAAGCAGAATCCCCAACAAAATCGCTAACACCAAGCAGCACACAGATGGTCGCAGAGTACCCCAAGATTTCCACCGCCTTTAAATGCATGTCCTCTTGATGTTTTTATGACGCCAGAGTCCACAGCAAAATCGCAAGCTCCCATTAAGTAAATTTATACCACATGTGCACATTTAAGTAAAGCAGTCATGGTGAACATTCCTTAAAAAAGTAAAAAAGCAGCATTGTCAAAATTAAAAAGAAAAATGTCTGTTGATTGCAAACTGCGAAAAAAGTTTGTAATATTTAAATTTTCAGCATGTTGTTGTTTACTTAACCGCTGCACACTTTCTTGTTTGCTCGATCTAAACACATGTTTTATTGAAAATATGTGAAAGTAAACATGCTCATGTCAAAATTAAAACAGCAGCAGCTTTCGATCTCCAAGAACCGACCACACTTTAGCCAAGCCATTTTCAATATTTGAAGAGCGTGCTTCGGTATACAAATATTTTTTAAGAGCTCCGAATGTGAGTTATTTTTGGTGCGATACACTGTGCTCCAATATTGAAATATTGGAATCACTTTAGCATTGTAACATTTAGTGGATGTGGTTGAGAAGGCATGCAAATACCGGCGATATCGGGTGTGTAGAAATAAGTCTGACTTCTAGTTTTGAAGTGGTTTGTGAGCCCATCATATAAACAACAAGTTTCGGACATGCGTGGAACCACTTTGACAGCCGAATGAAGAATACAAAAGGCAGTTAAAGAGTTTAAAATAAGGTGTAACGTGTCGTAAAGGAATGACTCTCATTCCATTAAATTCCCTCCGCTTTACTGTCCTTCTTGTGTACAGCAGAAACCAATTATAAACTTCCTTTCTGTTTCCCACTGCCCGTACTGAGATTTGGCTGGGTTGCGAGAGAGTAAGAGAATCAACGAATACGACTGCTTTACACCATGCATCACAGAAAAGAAAATGAAAAAACAAATAAACACTTCCATGGAAACCAAATCAGGTTATCGAGCAAACAAATCAAATCATCCGTCAAGGGACTGTCAACAGTCTAGATCTTAGTCGTTGAGAAAATGTCGCAATTTCCATCGATAAGTGTGGACGAATTGAATAAACTCGGGGAAGAGTGCCTTTCTCGCTTGCAACAGCAAGAACTCCATCAGCTACGCAACGATGCCAAATTGCGGGCAGTTTACAGCAGCAAGTCATATGACGAGTTCAAGTAAGGGTCTCTATCTGCTTCAATCGCCACTGAAGGTCTTTGATTTTTTGTTTTCAGGGACATCGTGGATGCAGCTCACTTGAAGCCACTCACAGCCAAAGACAAATCCGATGCCACAACTCGATCTCGCCTTTGGAACTCATCTGCCAAAGAGAATTAACTGCCGCTCAGGGAAAGCTTCATCTTTTTCAAATTAAACCGTTTCAAAGAATTTTTTGGTGTTTTCTTTGGAGCATCTGTATGCTTCCTGTTGGAGGGTGACAGAAAGAAAATGAAGGGTTCACTCTTTTATTGAGCACCGCAATGTGTCTTACACGATCTCAAATGTTTCGGGAGAGCTTCGCGAGCAGGGTTTAAGAACCTTAAAACCGAATTTACTTTAGGCATACGTGAATTAAGAGCAGGCGTGACGTAAGTAGCATATTTTTGTAAATCATCTACACTCTTCAATTCAGTCACTAATCACAAGTTACAAGTCTGAAGTGGTAACTTTTCAGTCCGCTTGAGTCGTTTTCCAGCAGATTAGTTTTTCCGCTCGCATATCTCCAGACTGAGACTATTTGAAGTGACGGCGGGTGGAGGTTAAGTTCGACGTAACGCGATGCACTCAAGGTGAAGGCGACTTAGAATCGAGTACTGTTTGCGCGGAAGACACTTCACAATTTTAGATTGTCTTATCTGGCAGAGCCCTTTAATCCTACGTACAATTTACAGCAGTGGGACGCTGCGCTTTCACTCATATAAAAGACAATTTCAGAGCCAAGGTTAGTCAGTCGAGTAGAAAAAAATGTTTCGTTTGGTAGTCTTGTTCTCAGTCGTTGCGGTCTCCCTTGGCGCAGCCATTCCAGATGGCATGGTGCCACAGGTAGAAAGTCGGAACATTGACCCCTCCATCCCAGAGGGCATGCTGCCTCAGTTGGACGGTCGCATCGTAGGCGGTTCTGATGCCTCCATTTCGAAGTACCCCTACCAGATCTCCCTTCAAAGGAGCGGTTCGCACTCCTGCGGCGGTAGCTTGTACAGCAATCGAGTGGTAGTCACTGCCGCTCACTGCCTGCAAAACGTCGCCGCCAGCTCGTTGAAGGTGCGTGTGGGATCGTCGCACTGGAACAGCGGTGGCACTCTGGTCGGAGTCGCCTCGTTCAAGAACCACCCCAACTACAACTCCAGAACCATGGTCAACGATATTGCCGTCATTCACTTGTCATCTGCTGTCGGACTCAACGCCAACGTGAGGACAATCGCACTAACTAGCAGGGCACCAGCTCACGGAACAAGCGCTGTTGTCACTGGCTGGGGAACACGATCATCTGGCGCCTCCAGCATCCCCACCACTCTTCAACAGGTCACTGTGCAAATTGTCAGCCGCGACAAGTGCGCCTCCAGCAGCTACGGATACGGATCCAGTCAAATCAGGGAGACTATGATTTGCGCAGCCGCTGCCGGCAAGGACTCCTGCCAGGGCGATTCCGGTGGCCCACTGGTTGCTAATGGCGTTCAAGTCGGTGTTGTCTCCTGGGGATACGGATGCGCCCAAGCTAAGTATCCTGGCGTTTATTCCGATGTTGCCGCTCTCAGATCTTGGGTTCAATCCAACGCCTAAAATGTTCATTCTCTTCGGTTTGTTTAGATGAAATGAAGACGAAATAAAGAATTCTGCATTGTACTTGAGTTTTTGTTGTCGGTGGAATGTTGGGGATTCGTTTCTGGAGGGGTTTTGCTTCAGGAGCAACGTCTGGTAGCGTGCATTCTTTTAAACAACCTTTCGGTGAAATTTTTTGACGGGGAACAATCCAAAATTTTTTAAGGATTGCAAGAACTGTAAGCTTTTGGGATTATTAAAGGACTATTTTAGTAGCTGTAGGTAAAAAAGATAATTAAACGGTTTGTGTAGATAAAAGATCATTCGTCTCCTAGTTGGAAACTAAATAAACAGAAGACCTTTAGATCCGCCAGCTACATCAGTTCTTAATACAATCGTAATCAAACATGAGAAACCTTTTTCGCATTTTGAAAGACGGGAAGAAAGACTGTGTCATAGGAGTCGTGCTTTTTTATAGCTGACGTCTCAAATGACGTTCCATTCCAAACATTTATCTATTTCCATTTTTTTTTGTTATTCTCTGACCAGCTAAGTGATTCCGGCAGAGTAGGATTTCTGTGGTCTAAAAACAAAAACTGTGCAACTATTTGTCCTTGTTTTTTGGTACGATATTCAGAAGGAGAAAGTTCTGCGCTTTACGTTACATACGAAGGTTGCCTTTTATATTTCGGGATTGGGCAACCCAAGTGTTGCAATCTGGCAACTGCTAGCTGTATCGTAATGTTTGACATTTTTGAGGTTATACATATTCAGAATGTTTTGACATACGAGCTCTATTTGTGTTTCTTACAGCAACTTAAAAGATTCATCTCACCCAAAAAATTGAATTAAATTGTGAAAATTTTCGTGGGATTATTTTTTACAACTTTCGACGTGGATTAACTCAACAACAGTGCATCGAACAAGAACTTAATTCAATTATTGGCGATGAAGCTCCATCAAGGACCAGTGCTTAGCGATGGTATGGTGAACTCAACCGAGGTCGTAGTTCACTCCGGGACAAATTTCGTGAAGGTCGTCCAAAATTTGTTGTTGTTCCGAAAACAATTGATGCTGTGCGCCAACTGATATTGCAAGATCGTCATGTGACCTATGGTGAGATTGAGACAACCTTAGGCATTAGCGGGACCAGCATACATTCAATATTGCATGAGCATTTGACCGTCAAACAAATTTGTTCGCGCTGGATCCCACACAATTTGTCAATCGCTCAAAAAAAGGCTCGTGTCGATTGGTCGAAAGAAATGCTCCAAAAATACGATCGCGGTGCTTCGAAACAACGTCTATGACATCGTGAAAGGTGATGAATCGTGGATTTACGCGTATTAGCCTGAAAGTCATCAGCAGCCCACTGTATGGGTGTTTCAAATTGAGTCAAATCCAACAAAAGTTGCTCGAGCACGAAGCACATCCAAGCTAATGGTCGTCTGTTTTTTCGGAAAAATTAAAGATGTCCCAATCATGCCGCTGGAACAACGCAGAACAGTCAATTCTGAGTGGTACACAACCATTTGTTTGCCAGTTGCCAGTTTGCCAGTTGTCTTTCAAGAAATCAGGAAAACCAACCGCAGGAGACGGATCACTCTTCACCACGACAATGCGAGCACTCACACATCGGCTCAAGCAACTGCATTGTTGAGCACTCAAAACATCGATTTGATGAGTCATTCGCCCTATAGTCCTGTCTTGGCACCTTCTTGACTTCTTTTTATTCCCGTACGTAAAAAATAAAATGAGAGGTCAACGCTTTTCCGACACCTGACGAAGCGGTTGATGCGTTCAGAATGCATGTTTTGGAGAAACCTCAATCAGAGTATCAAAAGTGCTTCGACAACTGGTTCAACAAAAGTGTACAGATTTTAATAAAGAATATTTTGAAAAACAAAGAAAGCTATTTTCGACGATTAATATTTGTTTTTGTTCTTTAATCCCGAAATATATAAGGCGAACCTCGTACTCACACAATACGGCAGAGCGGATATTGTGTGTGATGTTGAGAAGGCTGGTCCCTCGATAATTGATGCAATCATAGAGGTCTTCCTTCTTGTGGACCGGACAAACGACGCTGAGAGTCAATAAGGAGCCAAGCCACTGTGCTGGAGGCCAAGGAGAAGGATATTGTCCCCGTAAACCTGCTCCCACAGCTGCCGAGGAAGTCGCGATCCCTGGCACACCTGAGTATTTCGTTGAACCTATTCGAGAAGCTTTCTACACAACCTGACGAGATGAGGTTAGGTACTCAGAAATCATTCACTGAACTTCCTTGACCGAACGCAAAGCAGTGAGTTGAGGTAAGCGGATGTGCTGAAGTTCATTTATCCCTCGAGTGCGGTGATGTCGCTGATTATTTGACATATTTGACATCTTTGTCACAATGTGTGTTATTTGACATCAATGGTCACAACAAGTGCATCTGACTGGTGGAGACATCAGCGGTGTTTGATACTGAAGTGAAGAGTTTTAAGAACACCGCCGCAGTATGGAATTATTGATACAAACCAGCAATCAGGAAACCGGCGAAACAGAGAACTTTGCACAACCTATAAAAGGTGTCCTATCGGCTGGTGGTCGCCGTGGCGTATTTGTACTCTATCTAGTCAGTTAATAGGGACAACAACACCAGTATCGAAATCAAATGCAGATCCCTCCCGTCAATCGCAGTTCCTTTGGGACTAAGAGGCAATTCAGTAATAAAGCTCTCTCTCGAAGGACTAAGCTTGCTTTATAAAACAGATTGATCATCCCCGTCCTACTTTATGGCGCTGAATCTTGGACTTAGCCCTTAGTCTTTTTGAGAGAAAAGTTTTGCGTGCGATTTTTGGTCCTGTTTGCGTTGATGGCATCTGGAGGAGAAGATTTAATCACGAACTCTATAGGCTGTACAGCGATATGCGCCTGGTCAAGCGTCTACGGATACAACGCTTAAGATGGCTAGGCCATGCAGAGCGTATGGACACCACTGCTCCGGCCAGAAAAGTCTTTGAGTCCGAGCCATTGAGACAACGCAACAGAGGACGACCTAGACTAAAGTGGCGCACACAAGTGGAGAATGACCTCAACCAACTTGGAGACAGCTGGCGAAAGATCGTGCTGGCTGGAGAGGCATGTTGATTGAGGCCCAGTTCCACCCCGAACTGTAGCGTCACAAGAAGAAGAAGGAGAAGCTTGTGTGAATATAGTGAGATCTCCGGCTGTACGATGTTTGTTTTTTTATATTTTGGGTTTGGGCAACCCTTGTGTTGCAATCTGGCAACTGCCAGCTCTTTTGATATGTCTGATGTTATGGTATACGAACTCAGAACGTTTGGCATACGAGCGCTATTTGTGTTGTTTACAGTAACTTAAGGGAATCATCCCGCCCAAAAGATGGAATTAAATCGTGAAGATTTTCGTGCGATTATTTATTACAACTCTCGACGTGGATTAACTCAACAAAAGTGCATCGATGAATTTAATTCAATTTCTGGCGATGAAGTTCCATCAAGGACCAGTGCTTAGCGATGGTATGGTGAACTCAACCGAGGTCGTAGTTCACTCCGAGACGAATTTCGTGAAGGTCGTCCAAAATCAATTGTTGTTCCGGAAACCATTAATACTGTGCGCCAACTGAAATTGCAAGATCGTCATGTGACCTATCGTGAGATTGAGACAATTTTAGGCATTAGTGGGACCAGCATACATTCAATATTGCATGAACATTTGACCGTCAAAAAAATTTGTTCACGTTGAATCCCACAAATTTGTCAATCGCTCAAAAAAGGCTCGTGTCGATTGGTCGAAAGAAATTCTCCAAAAATACGGTCGGTGATTCAAAACACGTCAATGACATCGTGACAGGTGATGAATCGTGGATTTACGCGTATGAGCGTATGAGAAATTAAACAGCAGTCGACTGTATGGGTATTTTAAGTTGAGCTAAATCCAATAAAAGTTGCTCGCGCACGAAGCACTTCCAAGCAAATGGTCGTTGGTCGGTGGATTTTTCGAAAAAAAACTGGACATGTCGCAACCGTACCACGCAGAAAAGTCAATTCTAAGTGGTACACAACCATTTGTTTGCCAGTTGTCTTCCAAGAAGTCAGGAAAACCAACCGCAGGAGATGGATCACTCTTCACCACGACAATGCGAGCTCTCACACATCGGCTCAAACAACTCCATTTTTGAGCACTCAAAACATCGATTTGATGAGTCATTCGCCCTATAGTCCTGACTTGGCACCTTCTTGACTTCTTTTTATTCCCGTACGTAAAAAATAAAATGAGAGGTCAACGTTTTTCGACACCTGAACAAGCGGTTGATGCTTTCAGAATGCATGTTTTGGAGTTACCTCAATCAGAGTGGCAAAAGTGCATCGACAATTGGTTTTAACGCATGCAAAGTGTGTAGATCTCAATGGGGAATATTTTGAAATATAAAAAAGCTATTTTCGATGATTAACAATTGTTTTTGTTTTCTAATTCCGATATATGTATAGTACATCAAAGTCAATCGTATGACATACCATTGTCATCATGGAAGAGAACTTTCTTTTTCTTCTTTATATGGCGCTACACACCGGGGTGGACCAGGGTTTTCATCGAACTTGCCTCTCCATCTCTAGCCAGTTGCTTCCAATTACTTCCTCCAAACTGGGTGGGGTGCTTCTCCTTTTTTTGTTTTCTCAGTCTAGGCGAACGTCATATGAAGATAACACATTCACTCAATAAGTCCCGTCACATATAGGGGGCGGCACTTAAAAAAAAAATAGTATAAAATTAAGTCTGTCCAATTCGTATTTGTACAGAAATTCGTAGTTGAGTAGTTTGGGTAAAAATCTCTCTTGACGAGAGTAACTCTGCCGAAACTTGTGAAACGACTTTTCGTAGAAATTCGCACAATTAAATGCAAACAGCTATCAGATACATCAGGGACATTTGTCGCTCCATTCCTGAACAAATTAGCATGTACCGAATGTTCGAAGCTTATGTATAACGCACACAAGACATCTGTATGCTCAATTTTGTGTGTCGATTTCAGGAGTTGTTTCCTTTTTCATGCGAAATGTACCGCCTGTCTGTGACTTTGGCATATACTCTTGTTTAAGGTATGTATTCAGCTATAATTGTATAAATTAAAAAATTAGACGGTTGTTATGTAAAAAATATATTTTTGAGGCTTTCAACCTCTTTATTTGAATTGAAAATTATAAATGAACTTCTTAAAACTAACCTAGTGCGGCTATGGGATCATGGGATGAGGACGTGCAGGAATGCGGGTTCTTCAGGTGCAGTGGATTGTTGGTGTAATATTTATATGTGCACTGGTGGACGGCACTGATGGACAGAACATTTAGCGAGTGTCATGTTGCTGACATGTGCCAGACATCGCGAATGATCATGCGGACAACATATGTACATTGTGTTACAAATGCATGGTTTCCGGTTTCATCATAAGGAATGTGCTGTTCTCATTAACCGGCCTTAAAACAGCACGAATATGAAGTAATGATAGGTGTATGCTCAATTTTGTTAGGTACTGTATATGAAATGTCAAAGGTTTTTCTATTTTTACTTTGACAGTCATCTGCTGCCAACAGATTTTTCTTCGGCAGAGATTCGTAGTTAGGGAAATATTTTACTCTTTCATAAGCTCTCTCTTCTACGACAAAATCAGCAAATTGAACGACTTTTGTTAGTTTTTCAGTGAATTTCGTAGGCATTCGTAGCAATTCAGAGCAATTTAACAGACCTACTAACCATTTTCATTGGTGGCGCCCCCAACATATGACCAGCTTCAAAGGGCGAATCACGCCAAACACCACTTCCTCCTAACGTGCAAACCTGAAAGTGCTATCTTGGATGTGAATGCTAAGGAGAATGAAGACCCAGCTCAGGCCATCTTCTATTGCGTTGTTTCAATGGCTAGGTTTTTGAAGACTTTTCGGACCGGAGCAGTGGTGTCCATACGACGTTCTACATGTCCATCTCAAGCCATCTCAAGCACTGTGTAAGAAGACGATTCATCAGGAGCATGCCGTCGTGTAGCTCATAAGATTCGTAGTCGAATCTGCTCCTCCAAATGCCATCAACGCAAACAGGACCGAAATTCGCACGAAAACTTTTGTCTCGAACAGATTAAAGCCTGCCTCATCTGCTTTAAGTAACTTTCAAGTTTCAGCGTCATTCAGGAGGTTTGGGATGATTAAGCAAGCTTAAGAATTCGAGAGTGTTCGCCGTGGCGTAGTGGGTAGAGTGCAACGCTCATACGCCAAAGGGTCTAGGTTCGACTCCCAGATCAACACCAATTTTTCGAAGTTTTCACTGCACCAGCTCTTTCGAGTTGCTGACAACACTCAAAGAGTAATAACTGTCTAAGAAAGCTTCTTAAATCTCGCCGTTCAGAGTCGGCAAAAAACGGCTCCCTTCTACTCTAGAGAGAACAGTAGTGCGCACAACACGAGTATTTGATGAAGCTAGGCCCTGGTCCCCCTTTGGACTGCAGCGCCAACAATTATTATTATTATTAAGAATTCGAGAAAGGGTTTTAACTCAATTGCCTTTTAACCTAAAGAAACACTATTGGAGTCTGCGTGTGATTTAGCACAGAATGGAAAATTAGCAGAACTTGAGTCGGTAGCTGAACAGTTCTTATATCATCTAATAATAATAATAATTGTTGGCGCTACAGTCCAAAGGGGGAACCAGGGCCTAGCTTGCTCATCAACTACTCGTGTTGTGCGCGCTACTGTTCTCTCTAGTGTAAAAGGGACCTACAGTTTTTTGCCGACTCCGAACGGCGAAATTTGAGAAGCTTTCTAAAACAGTTATTACTCTTTGAGTATTGTCAGCAGCTCGAAAGAGGTGGTGCTGTGAAATATTAGAAAAATTGGTGTTGAACTGGGAGTCGAACCTAGACCCTTCGGCGTGTGAGCGTCGCACTCTACCCACTACGCCACGGCGACCACTTCTTGTATCATCTTCATGGCTTTAATTGAGCGGTTTATTTATTAAAAACGAAATTCAATTTCCGATTCCAATTAACGCTTCACTTGTCTGTTAAGGTTTTTATATCGTTAGTGGTCGTCCGCGGCATGACTTGGCGTCAATCAACAAACCCCTCTATTTGGCACGATCTTAAGCCCGTAGCCTTCATTGTCGGGCAGTACGTTTTTAAGTGTTCTTCTCGAGCCAGGTGCGCCATTGGCGACGCGGTCTTCTTCTATTGCGTTCCCTTACTGGCTCGGCTTAGAGGACTCTCTGGGCTGCACCGGACTTTAGACACTTCGACTGTGTTTTCTATAGTCTTGAGACACATAGGGGGGCGCTACTAACAAAAATTATTAATTTAATCTTAATTTTTTTTTGTTAGTAGTGCAACCTATTTGTCCCGGGACGTATTGAGCGATGTGTTACGTTCGATTGTGTAGGATATTCGCGTGTTTGATGATGTGGATCATCGTTCCCTTTTATTTCAGTGTTGATCAATTGAGTTGTATGCGTTGGTTCATAGGGTGCCACAATCATAGAGTTTTCTTGATTTGTCTGCCCAGGTATGGTTAATGTTTGTGCCGTTGGTTGAGTTTTTAAAATTTAAGAAGGTAATAAGATCTATAAAATGTTTATTGAATTGCGATGCACTCAAAGGTTTGTACCTAAATCCACAGAGTTTAGCCCAACAAAAAGGCAAATTTGTCTTTTTACAAAAACGACCCCCTTACCCTTTTCTTCCCATTCCCTTTGAATTTGAGAGCTAATCATGGCTTGCACTTGAAAAGTTATCCTTTTACGATAAAAACTATAATAAAAGTACATTTTTGAAGAAGTAGAACGATCGAATGCCTCGGATCGGTTGAAATAATTTAAGTAAGTCTTTAATCGATAACCGAGTGACTGGCAAATAAATTGCGAAAAGTCCTATCAGTAGACCGCAAAATGACTGCGTCTCACGGAATGCAACTCAAATGGTGTTTAAGTAAAACAAATGAATAAATGGCAGCCGCTTTGACGCTTGTCGCTTTAACAATTCAGCAAAATAATCGATTATCAAAATTCCGATAAGCCTCTTCTCTTGTCTTTTAGTTTCATCTGACAGCGTTTTGCACATACTCCTGTTCGCGAATACAATTTGATGACAATGAACGGCTGCAAACAAAAATCCAACCCTGCAAAATGTTGATCTCCACTGCAAATAATCTGAACCTGTCCAAATTTTAGTATTCACTACCTTCATTTGATTTCCTGTTCTACGTGTGCCCACGACAGCATTCTGCGCAGATAAGGTGTTTATTGCAAACTCAGCATACTTACTTCATTCAGTCTGCGCACTTAATAAAATCTTACACTCAGATAGCCCTATCGTCCATAAATAGGCAGATAGCAAGCAGTAAATAAGAAAATGGATAGATCGCGCGTTTCCTATCCGGATTTTCAATAAATTACTTTTCTAATCAGTCACTTCAAATTTAATTGTGCACAATAGAGAACTTCTGGTTTTTAAGGCTGTCCATGTAGATTACCGTTGACGTAAAATGAGCTAAGTTTAGACGTCCGCAAGATTAATAATTGCCAATTGCTTTTGGCCACCGTGGGGTAGTGGGTAGAGTGCGACGCTCACACGCAGCAGGTCTAGGTTCGATTCCCGACTGAACACCTCGAATTTTTCACGGCACCACCTCTTTCGAGCTGCTGATAGCATTCAAAGTATTCATTCATTCAAGTATTAATTGTCTACGAAAAGGCTTCTGGAACTTCGCCGTTCGGAGTAGGCAAACAATTGAAGGTCCCTTCAACTCAACTTCAACTGAGAGAATATGGTAGTAGCGCGCATAACACGAGTATTTTATGAGCAAGCTATCACCTAGTCCCTCTGTGAACTGCCGCGGATTACAAATATTATTAAACTCTAAAAACAAAGAAGCCTTACCAACACTGTTTAAACACGTTAAGTGTGCACTGTCTTTCCACGTTGCCCCAAAGATTCGGCGATATAACTTCTCAAACACGTTAACTTGATAGCAGACGGTGCCTGAGGCCCTTTACAGGGGAACACCCTCTTTCTCAGTCATTCGTATTAGCACAGTCGTCAGTGCGATATCTCCAAGCTTCCTTCATTGACTGTTATGAATTTCATGACGTTGGTGTGCTCAGCTGGTCGGTAAGTCAACGTGTAGCAGGCTTGGGAAGTACGTCAGAACACAGGCAAACATGAGTCGTATCAGACTTTTGTTTAAATTTTGGAATTATTTACTTTGAAAGTATCGACGGCAGCCATCCACTTAGAAACGCGTTGAAACTAAAGGCCACAGTCTTGGGACAAAGAGCTTGGGCTCATCATCGAATCTCTGCTTAAAGGATTCAGATTAGAAGCCCCATAAGCATAAAGTGATCAACATCTATGAAAAAAGTAGAAATTCGCTTTGGCCTTAGGTCCAAAAGGACAAGACCTGATTTGAGTGAAATTATCGTCGCAGGGGGCTTTTAGATGTTGGCGAGGATAAACTGAAGCTTAAGACAAGGATAAGTGGCAGCAACACGGCACGTGAGCACATTCACGTAAGTGACTGTTCAATGCCCTGTCGGTAGCTGAAATTACTAATCCCACTGTTGTTTTTCAAATTCTGCTCGAAATCAAGTTTTCGTTAGGTGAACGAGGAAAACAATGATAATGTAGGATTGAGGATAATTGGGCGGCAAGATCCACTGAAATGCGTACTTTCCTAGCCCCACCAGTCAAATAGAAGACTAAAAAATAGAGTCAACACATCAAAGTGACTTTGTGCTTCCAACCAAAACCACATTTGTTGAAAAAGTTCTTGAGTACGGTGATACCTCGTCACTCGCAGGCCCATATGAAAATGAAAACTCAATTAAGGCCGTCCTCTCTTGCGTTGTTCCAATGGCTAGGTTTTGAAGACTTTGCGGACCGGACAAGTCCATCTCAAGCTGTCTCAAGCACTGTAAAAAGAGACGATTTATCATGAGCATGCCGCCGTGTAGCTCATAAGATTCGTAGTTCCATCTGCTCCTCCAAAAGCCATCAACGCAAACAACGCAGGCCCATATCAGTGGACCATGTGTTCGTCTTACAACGTGGCACCCTTAGTTGTGATCCCCGGCACTGCAGTGAAACTTGGTACGGATGTGCATTGCTCGTTGCATTCTGACATCCAACTATGCGCGTTCCATCTGATGGTAGCGGGAAAGCGCTGGCCGCGACGATAAGACTGACTGCCAAGACCTTGCCAGGCGTTTGTGAATAGATGGCGTTGGATGGATTAATTGCTCAATACCAAGCCATTGACACCAGATGGCGTCCGCATCAAAAGTGGAGGCGCCCAAATAACAAGGTATGCTAAATTGGAACCAGCTGACAGTATAATGTGCTGTTTAGATGGACATTTTTGTTGGAGCTCAGGACTTTGGGATAAATGGCTAAGATTGTCTAACAAAAAGAGAAAACACAAAACTTCCACAGGCTATCAGACACTGAATTAATAGGCATTATAAGTAAGTTCATTTGAACATTTTTATTGCAATACACTTGAAATCCGATCGATTGGATGTCCCAACAGTCGTTCTAGACAAAAAACCGAGCGGTTATCAACGGCAAACCATTAAGCATCCAATCAAAAGCACATTCATAATTTTTATTTTCACTCACTCGCAGGTCCAGGTCAGTCAATTGGGTCTTTGTCTTACATTGCAGCAGCCTTATTTGCAATCCACCTTCTTAGCAATGGCACATTGCTGTATACTCCCGGATAATTACTCAGAGCACATCCAGATCCCCATGATACAACACCCACAAGTCTGTTAGTGTCCTTGCGCACCAGAGGGCCACCGGAATCGCCCTGACACGAATCCTTACCGTCGGCGGCTGCGCAAATCATTGTGGACTTAATGCTGCTTCCATAATTGTATGTACTCGAAGCGCACGTTGCTCGCTGAATGAACTTTACTTCGGTCGATTGTAAGGTTGTTGGCAGTGTGGAGGTTCCAGATTCCATAGTTCCCCATCCAGAAATGATTCCAATTGCACCAGATTTTGGGACACCAGTGGCCAGGACGATGTTCTTGATTGTGGTGCTGTAGGTGATTGGTGTGGACAGTTTGATAAGTGCCAAATCGTACTGCATTGTGCTGTCGCTGTAGTACGGATGGGATACAATCTTCGAAACGTTTCGCAGAATACCTCCAGAGCTCCACTTGGTCGAGCCAAGACGAACTTGCAAGCTTGATAGAGGCACAGACGCAACTGCCTTAACGCAGTGAGCTGCTGTGATAATAACGCTTGTAGAGTAAATGCTGCCTCCACAGAAATGTGATCCCTGGTGCTGCAGTGAAACTTGGTGCGGATGTGCGTTGATGGTTGTATCCTGCCCTCCCACTATACGGGTACTATTAGTGGGGAGGATGGAAGCGCTGGCCGCGACGATAAGACTGACTGCCAATACCAAACGAAACATTTTTCTTGAATGCAGTCTGGTTTAGATCTGCGACGGTCTATTTATACGGGTAATCTGTTTGAACAGAGCATACGTGTGGCGCAGACTTTGTAAACATTGGTGTCTGAAAACTCCGAAAAGGTGTTGTCTAGGTTTTGCATTCTATTTTAGGGATTTGCGCTCTCTCGCTGTTTGTGTAAGAGTCTAACTTCTCATCACATTTAAATTTGTTTGTAATTGTCTCGCGTTTTATAGCCGTACAAGTGTTTGGCACTTTTTATGGTTTCGTTTTCACAAATAAATATTCAGTGGACTACGTATGTCACACAAGCACAAGCCTTAATCTTTTTCTTTTCTAATTTGGGGCTAAAGCCTAGGGTTGACTTGCAAGCGTGCATAACGCACGAAAATATACGTCCTGTCCCTGTTACTTATTAGGATGTTCAGTGAATATTTTCACTGGGACGTGGAATTCGTGTCAAGTATAGGGAGGCACAGGAAAGTGTCCACAAAGGCCGTTTTTCGTCTAAGACATGTACCCGTTGAGTTTTACTGTGTATAAAGAAGAACAATTTACATACGAAATCAGCGTGTGGCAGCACTGACAACAAGGTCCCCTTTAGAAGAAATGCGGGTGTGAGCGCATAGCCGACGTTCCGTTGGGGTCTGCGATCAATCTAGAGTTAAGCACTGCTTCGATCTCGGTAGGTACCGTGAGCAGTTTCTCGCTCGTTAGCAGCGCGTTTCCTACTGGCCACTAGTGAAGTCTCTTGACTCATTTCATGGCCGCCGAAATGGGCCCCCGTAGGAATATAAAGACGAAGCTGAAGCAACTCTGCGGGTGCTGCGGCATTTGTTACGGTAGAAGCACTTGCAGCGACGTCTCCATTAGCAAATGTGAGGGTGTGAACGCTCCGTTGGGGTTGGCAATAAGCTTGGAACTCAGCACTGCTTCGGCCTCGGCTACTTACCCACTCCTTAGCAGCGCGTTACCTACCAGCTCCTGCCGAAGTTCTTTGTCTAATCTCACGGCCACCGAAATGTGGTGCTCGGGTGATATGAAGCCAAAGCTGAGATCTTTCCTCCTACGCACTGGCAGTTTGCCTGAACTAGTGGCGAATCTTTTGGAGCTTCCGTTAAGCTCTCACGTTGTCCGGGCGATATACATCACAAAGAAATAAAAGAATCTGTAGACAGGTCAATCGTGGTTTCAAAGTGTACAGCTCGAAAGTGAAACAAACAATGACGGCTATGAACATTTTCACGGAAATCTACCGCGAATTCTTTGAGAGGCCAGAGAAATCAACGTTCACTCTGTGCTCTAAATCAGTCAGCTGGCAAGTTGCCCATGATTTGATGAAGCAATTTTGGCCTCCACTTAAACCAATGTACAAAGCTGTTCAATATTTTTCTGTATGCTTCTTGTGCATTTATTAGCCACCATTTTTGGTACTAACGCCTTTGAAGCAAACTACAAAACGCTGCGCACGTCTTTTACTTATTTCCCTCGCAGCTTTTAAAGAAATGCGCCGGGCCCAAAAATTCTTGCGAAGTGCTTTTGGCTTTATCCAGGAAAGCTTCTTCGTTCGAATTAAAATCAGAATGCTGTAAAGCAGTGAGAGCCTAGTCAACCGTTTGTGGATAGTTGTTGTATAAAATGGATGTATAAAATTTATTCAAATCCCAGCCATTGATACCAGATGGCATCCTCATCAAAAGTAAAGGAACCCAACTGACAAAGTGTGCCAAACTGGAAGCAGCTGACGATATATTGTATTGCTTGGATAGCCACGTTGGTTGGCAATCTTGTCCTCTTCGGACTCTGAGACCGAAGATTAATTCAGAAGAAAACAGTAAACTTGCCGAAGAATACAAATTAATAGACATTGTAAGTAAGTTCATTTGAATATTTTTATTGCAAGACACTCGAAATCTGTTTGATTGGATGCACCGACAGTTATTCTACGCAGAAAATGGAGCGGTTACCAACCCCCAACGAAATCAAACACATTTATTTTCACAATTTTCATTTTCACTCATTTGCAGGTCCGGGTCAGTCAATAGGGTTGTCACCTTACATTCTAGCAGCTTTATTTGCAATCCACCTTCTAAGCAATGGCACATTGCTGTATACTCCCGGATAATTACTCAGAGCACATCCAGATCCCCATGATACAACACCCACAAGTCTGTTAGTGTCCTTGCGCACCAGAGGGCCACCGGAATCGCCCTGACACGAGTCCTTGCCGTCGGCGGCTGCGCAAATCATTGAGAACTGAATGCTGCTTCCATAATTGTATGTACTCGAAGCGCACGCTGCTTGCTGAATGATCTTCACTTCGGTAGATTGTAAGGTCGTTGGCAGTGTGGAGGCTCCAGATTCCATAGTTCCCCATCCAGATATGATTCCAACTGAACCAGTTTTTGGGACGCCAGTGGCCAGGACGATGTTCTTGATTGTGGTGCTGTAGGTGATTGGTGTGGACAGTTTGATAAGTGCCAAATCGAACTGCATTGTTCTTTCGTTGTAGTACGGATGGGATGCAATCTTCGAAACGTTTCGCAGAATACCTCCAGAATTCCACTGGGTCGAGCCGAGACGAACTTGCAAATTTGATAGAGGCACAGACTCAACTGCCTTAGCGCAGTGAGCTGCTGTGATAATAATGCTTGTGGAGTAAATGCTGCCTCCACAGAAATGTGATCCCTGGTGCTGCAGTGAAACTTGGTACGGATGTGCGTTGATGGTTGTATCCTCACCTCCCACTATACGAGTACTATTAGTGGGGAGGATGGAAGCGCTGGCCGCGACGATAAGACTGACTGCTAATACCAAACGAAACATTTCTCTTGAATGCTACCTGGATTAGATCTGCGACGGCCTATTTATACGGGTGGTCTGTTTGAACTGAGCAAAAATGTGGCGCAGACTTCGCAAATATTGAAGTTTGAAAACTTCGAAAAGGTGTTGTCTTGCTTTTGCATTCTATTTTAGGGAATTCGGCTATCTCGCTATTTGCGTAAGACTCAAACTTCGCATCAAATAGAAATTTGCTCATAATTGTCTCTCATTTTACAGCCGTACAAGTATATTCTCTTTCTCAAATAAATGTTCGTTACTGAAGATGCCCATTAATGGGTAAATTTTATGCAGGGGAGACTGAAAGAACTCGCAGTTTAAACATGTATTCGACAAGCCTTAATCTTTCTCTTTCTGATTTGGATTTAAGGCCCAGGGTGGACGTGAGTGTTATGCTTTCTCGTGTGCATAACGCATGAAAATGAACTGCGTTATGTTACACCAATGGCAAGGTTTGAAAGAGTCATTGTACTGTGCTTTATGCGTCTAGGTCCATATCCTGTCTCTGTTCCGTTCAAAGTTATTAAGTGGTGCGTGGAATTCGTGTCCAATATTGAGAGCTAGAAAAAAGTGTCCACGAGGGCGGCTTCCGTCTGAAACAGAAAGTTTTACCGGGTATAAAGCTATAAAGAAATCACACACGAAGTGGCTGTGGGCAAAGTTTTGGTGTTATTTTAGGATCGCGTTTTCCTTGGCTGTGCAATATAATCGAAAAATAACATTAAAATAGATATGAAGGGTCATTGACACATGACAATCACTACATCCATGAAATCGAGACATAAGGGAGTCACCTCCAAGTATCAAACATCCGTTTTATGATCACCTGATTTATTAAAACTGTTTGAAGCAGATGCTGCTCCAAGGTTCTATCTTTTTAAGCAACACTGTGTGCGTTTCGGCATTTTGCTCCGGTGGTAGCGCTTGCCACCGTCTATCCTCAACGTCTATCCGTTGGGATAGATGGCGCCCTCATCAAAAGTAGAGGAACCCAACTGACAAAGTGTGCCAAACTGGAAGCAGCTGACGATATGTTGTATTGCTTGGATAGCCACGTTGGTTAGCAATCTTGTCCTCTTCGGACTCTGAGACCGATGATTAATTTAGAAGAAAACAGTAAACTTGCCGAAGAATACAAATTAATAGACATTGTAAGTACGTTCATTTATTAATTATATTTTTATTGCAAGACAATTGAAATCTGTTCGATTGGATGCACCGACAGTTATTCTACGCAGAAAACCGAGCGGTAACCAACCCCCAACGAAATCAAACACATTTATTTTCACAATTTTTATTTTCACCCATTCGCAGGTCCAGGTCAGTCAATAGGGTTGTCACCTTACATTCTAGCAGCTTTATTTGCAATCCACCTTCTAAGCAATGGCACTGTGGTGTATACTCCCGGATAATTCTTCAGAGCGCATCCAGATCCCCATGATACAACACCCACAAGTCTGTTAGTGTCCTTGCGTACTAGAGGACCACCAGAATCACCCTGGCACGAGTCCTTTCCGTCGGCCGCTGCGCAAATCATTGCAAACCTAATGCTGCTTCCATAATTGTATTTATTCGATGCGCACGTTGCTCGCCGAATGAATTTGACTTCAGCCGATTGTAAGGTTCTTGGCAATGTGGAGGCTCCAGATGCCATAGTTCCCCATCCAGATATGATTCCAACTGCACCAGTTTTAGGAATACCAGAGGCTAGAACGATATTCTTGATGGTGGCGCTGTAGGTGATTGGCGCGGACAGTTTGACGAGTGCCAAATCGAACTGCATTGTTCTTTCGTTGTAGTACGGATGGGATACAATTTTCGAAACCTTTCGCAGAACACCGCCAGAATTCCACTGGGTCGAGCCGAGACGAACTTGCAAACTTGATAGAGGCACAGACGCAACTGCCTCAGCGCAGTGAGCTGCTGTGATAATAATTCTCTTAGAGAAAATGCTGCCTCCACAGAAATGCGATCCCCGGTACTGCAGTGAAACTTGGTACGGATGTGCGTTGATGGTTGTAGCCTGACCTCCCACTATACGGGTGCTATTAGTGGCGAGGATGGAAGCGCTGGCCGCGACGATAAGACTGACTGCGAATACCAAACGAAACATTTCTCTTGAATGCTGGCTGGATTTGATCCTATGTGGGCCTTTTATATGCGTAGTCTGTTTCAGCAGAAATGCTGTTCTATTGTTAAAACTCCGAAAACATATTTTACTGAGTTTGTTTTTCTACTTTATAGTCATTTAAGAAGCAGAAGTAAGTTACTGTTTGTGTGGAAACCAAACTTTTTCCAAAAAAAAAAAAAAAAACAATTGCTTCTTATTGTTTGGTGAGTTATTGTTTGCGTGAGTTGCAGCTGCGCAAGTGTTCATTCTACTTAGTTTGGCTTTGTTTGCAGAAATAAAGATATGCTTGTACTTAGGATGTTCTCGTTTGGAGGCGAAATTGTATTCGTATACAAACAAATCCTGAATTTGTGGTTAATATGCTTTAGTTCTTTTCTTCATTCTGGGAAGAGTCTTTAGACTGACATGAGCCTGCCTGCTGCTCCTTGCTAAACAATATGACAGACAAGACTGGTTGAGGCACTTCTTTTCTTGCATCTAGAATGAACTCCGCTGCTCTGTGTCAGTGCCAGGAACTGAATTATGCTGAACAGTGTCGTATGCTCTTCACGGCCTTGAGGACTTTAACTTTGTGGAGATAATTATATCTTCAGTCCCGGAAGCTTTTTAATGACCGGCAGTACGGCTTCTGAAGCAATCGTTCCACTGGTGATCTGATGGCATATCTCACTGAAAAGTGGAACCAATCTTTGCGCAATGTAGGAGAAAGCAATTTCTCCTACATTTGTTTGTTTGATTGTTGCCCTTGATATTTCAAAGGCATTTGACAGGGTCTGGCATCAGTCTTTCTTGTCGAAAATGCGTGTTTTTGGATCGATGAGTCTCTTCTACAATGGATTGGAAATTACCTTTCGAATCGTTCAATACAAGTCGTTTTGGATGAATTCACGTCTGATATTCACCATATTAATGCTGGTGTTCCTTGGCTCACGTCCCTCCACTTCGGCCATAGACTCGAAACGGCAGCGTATGTTAAGCACATTAAATTCCGACCTTGACAGCGTAATCGATTGGGGAAATAAGAATAGAGTGGAATTTAATGCTTCCAAAACCCAGTGCTGTCTACTGTGGTTAAAGCGATCACAAAATAGTCAGCCGTTATCCATGAACGGCACTTGCGTTGTTGAAACCGAAAGACTTTCCATCCTCGGTATGTGTATCAACCCAACAATGAGTTGGAACGATCACATATTTGAGGTCGCCAAAAATGCTGCGAAATGTCTAGGCTTCCTTAAACGATGCAAGAAGTACTTCACCCCCTCTGATCTGTCTACAATATACAAGGCCTACATACGCCCAAAACTTGAGTATAATGCTCCTATTTGGTCAGGTGCTTCTAAGAGCTCCCTGCACCTGCTGGATAGAAAATCAAAAGCGAGCGATAAAACTTATAGGTGACGACTTATAGGTGAGTCGATTGACTCGTTAGAACACCGACGTAATGTTGCGTCGTTGTCACTCTTTTATCGCTATTTTAACAAGAAATGCTCAGATGAATTAGCCAGCTGCATTCCTCCCCTTCAAGAATACACCCGCAATACACGCCTCGCTAGGAATGCCCACCAATTCACCATCAAGCCCTCTTTCGGACGTACAGTCAAATTCAGAGACTCGTTCTTTAGCCGCACTACACGAATCTGGAATGCTCTTCCTAGCTCGATTTTTCCTCCTCATTACAATCCACAGGCATTTAAAACCAATGTGCATCGGTACCTCCTCTCCCTCTCTTCCTCTATACCTTCGGCCCGTGCTGCGACTTGATCCGGTCACTTAAGGGTACTCGCAACCCTTTTTGCACGCATCAATTATAAAAAAAAAATATATATATGCCGTCCTCGTCAAGGAAGACACACACAAGCGAACAAGGGGCCTAGACAACAAGGTGTGCGAAAACGGAAGAGGCTAACCACAGACTGTGCTATGCTATCTGAGTAGAAGTGCCACTACGAACTCTTGTCCATATCAGACTCTTGCATCAGTGACATGTAAAGAAAATTGAAGAAACAGACAATTTGCGCACAACAACGACCCTGTAGAGTTGGAAACAATTTTTTTTTTAATTCCTCAACGCTCTACGAGATGTAACAAAACAACGGATAACAATGAGGCGATTATTTATGAGATCACAAATATTGGAGGGCATTTGTAACAAATTTTAGCACTCTGATATATTTTTTTTTATTTTTATTGCAATAGTTACAATTTAAGCTTAAGTTACCTGCAAAGCTTATTGTTTATCTGCAGGTTATTTTAATTCTTCAATTTTTTAGAAGTTTCGGTACATGTGTTTCTTTAAATTTTATTACCCCGTTTTTAGATTTAATTTTATGATAGAAATTAATTAATTACACAGTTCTGACTGAAAAGGAATTCTTTAATTTTTTTTTTCATTTTTTAAAGTTTAAGATGTTTTATATGTTAACTGGTAAACAATTGAAGATTGTTGGTTCCAAATAGCTCAGCTGGCGTCAGGAATTTTATATAACCCTCGTTCTCGTCTTCGTGTGTTTAAATTAAATTGTGGCGCGTAAGTTGCTGAAAACTATGGTGGCTGTGGTATTACAAAAAGAATGTCATTCTCAAAAGATCACTAATGCCGTCAAATACCTCCAATATATTAATATTTATTATTTTGATTATAATATTTTAAAGATCTTTCAACTTATCTAAATGGATTTTTCAATGCATTTCGCCATTCTTGCATCCCATACCTCAATCGAGATTCCACCAATGAATAATACACCTGTTTTCGTACTTCTTTAGGTGCAAATCGCCGGAGATAATAATAATAATTGGATGGCGCGACAGTCCACAGGGGGCCAGGGCCTAGCTTGCTCATCAACTACTCGTGTTGTGCGCGCTACTGTTCTCTCACGAGTAGAAGGGACCTACAGCTTTTTGCCGACTCCGAACGGCGAAGTGGTGGTGGCGAAAGAGGTGGTGCAGGGAAAAATTCGAGGTGTTCACCCGCGAATCGAACCTAGAACATTCGGCGTGTGAGCGTCGCACTCTACCCAGTACGCCACGGCGGCCACAAAAGACACGACCATTTAAACGTGAAGGCTTTGAACTAAGTCGAAGATACTTGCACAATATTGAAGTTGTAACAGTAGGTGTGACAAGTTAGAACATAACATTGTCATCTCAAGATTCAGGAACTCTACCAAAAAGAAAAACAAAACCTTTCAACTGAGTAAGTGCAATTTACTCTCGCCCGCAGACGGTTTCGTCGGTCCTACTTTTTAGATCTCAGAAAAAAACAACTAGAATTTGTTAGTCACATTTATTCAATTTATTTTTCCTGATTAAAACTAAGCACTTAAACTCTCAGCGTTCTCGATGATCCATTGGCGGAGTACTGGAACTGAAGCATAAACACCGGGATACTTAAGATTGGCGCAACCACTTCCCCAAGAGACAATGCCAACGAGTTTGCCTCCAGAGGCAAGTGGACCACCTGAATCACCTTGGCAAGAGTCCTTTTTGCCTCCGTCATAGGCGCAAACCATTGATGGAAGGATCTTCGATCCGTAGTAGTAACTTGAGGATGCGCACTCAACCTCAGGGACAATTCCAACATCAGCAACACGAAGGACAGGTTGAATGCTGCCCATCAGATGTTTGTTGGTGCCCCAGCCAGTGACGTAACCAATAGTTCCAGCCTTTGGCACAACCTCAGCCAGTGGGATGGTCTGAATCTTGTTGCTAAGAGTGACAGGAGTGGCAAGGCGGATGAGAGCAACATCGTTGGTCATCAACTTGCTGTTGTAGTTTTCGTGGTATTTATATGTCTTTATGGAAATCAATTCCCCATCGGAGGCGTAGAGCGATGAACCAACACGAACCTTGATTTGATAGGTGTAGTACGTCTCCACGCAATGAGCAGCAGTGATGACGATCAACTCCGAATACAAACTTCCACCGCAGAACAGGGAACCGTTCTTGATCAGAGCCACTTGGTAGGGGAAGTTTTCAATGTCAGTGGCCTCACCACCAACAATGCGTCCTTCTATGTCATCGGACAGGCGTGGCTGCAAGGCGCCGGCGAAGGCGCAACCGAACAGTGCGAGAGCAAGTGTAATCCGGAACATCTCAAGACGAATGTTGGACTGTAACTGGTATTGGACGCCTCAGAGAATGCTTTTTATAGTTAAAAGTGCCAATAATCGTTATCTGTTGGGCAAATCCACAGGATCTGAGCAACTGTTCGTAGTCTTATTGAAGGTGTATCAAAGTGGAAAGTACGCGAAGGCGATTAGGATCGCTTTCGAGATATCGCAGTTAAATTTTCTAACTCTCAGAGGTCTCAACGTGCGTATTTCCGTTGAGCTTGACACAAGTATTTTTGTGTTTTTTCACGAATTGAACTGAAAAGTAAATTTTTAGGTTTGACTCTTTCTCGATTTCTTGATCAGCTAGATCAGCTTTTCTTTCAAAGAGGGTGATACTGGTGTACGATAAGCACGAACCTCTGCTGTCAAATTACGTCCTTAGACCAGACCAAGCTTCCTATTCCGAAGGTGAACTTCTTTGTTAACGTACTGTATAAGGTCTGTCTAATGAGGTAAAGAATTCCTTCACGTCGGCCACCTCCCCTCTCCTCTTTATTTGTTTTATTTGACACAAGACCGCAATTTTTTGGAATCAATTTGCATGTTGTGTTCAGTATTTGTTTGTTCAACAGTAATCATCCACTCTGTGTTCCAGCAGACCTTTGCCATCCTTTAGGACAAGCGTTCATTAAGCTTATCGGCCATAGAAATCATCACTTGTCCATAAAAACGTCCATCCTGATTATTGTTCAATCTGGTTATCGTGCATAAACTCATCCGCCACCAAGCTCTTTACTTCAGATCAACAGAAGGGGTAATCGATTCTGTTCAAATGTCATCAGCCTAATTTGCGCCTACGCCCCGACAGAGGAAAAGGATGACAACACCAAGGATGACTTCTATGATTCCCTAAAGAGAAATAAATGCCCCAGCTACGACACCAAGATCGTTCTAGGAGACTTCAACGCTCAGCTGGGAAAGGAGGACATCTTTGCTGGAGTCATCGGTAAACACAGCCTGCACTACAACACATCCGGAAACGGATTTAGGCTGTTGGACTTCGCCTCGGGGCGGAACCTTTCTGTGGCTAGCAAGCGGTTCCCACACGTGGACATTCACAAAGGGACTTGGCGATCTCTTAATCAATTCACCGTCAACCAGATTGATCACATTGCGATCGACATCAGACACTCCTCCAGTATTCTCGATGTCCGAACCTTCCGAGGTGCAAACATCAACTCGGATCATCACCTTGTTATAGCTAAGGTAAGAACCCGGAAATAGAGAGATCAACGGAGTCGAGACAGGCCAAAACGGTTTGACGTCGGATAGCTACAATCGCAGCCGATCGCTGGGAAATTTGCCAACCGACTATCACTGAAACTCGCTCAGAGTTCAATGCTGCTTCCACTAAACATAGAAGAAGACTGGAAACGTTGTCAAGAAGCCATCAAAGTAACTGCCTGCTGTGTTGGATTTCACGTCATCATCGAGAAGGAACCCATGGTTTGACGAGGACTGCAGGCAAGCGCATGCAGCCAAGCAAGACTTCTACAGGGCGACGCTGCTTCGAACAACGAGCTGTTCGTGAGCTCTACGAACAGAGAAGAAGGGAAGAGAGCGGCTTCTCAGAAGGAAAAAGAAGGAGCACGTGAAGCGCGCGGTAGAGGAAATCAAAAGGTGTTATGGCAGGAATGAAACCTGAAAGTCTTTATTCGGAGGATACAAGTTACGTACCGAAGCTTGCTGGTTTTAAAATGGACAACTTGTGGTGGAGTCGCAGTCGGTGCTGAGAATCTAGAAGGATCATTTCTGAAGACTCCTTAAAGGCGATGACGGCCTTTAAGGTAGCTGTAGGTCTACCAGTTAGGTAGAATTAGAAGAAGAACTATTTAAAGCAGCTGGAGATGGCGCGTGCATCAGCTCATCTGTAAGAAATGGTCGGAGGAAAGCATGATTGATGAGTAAAATCTCAGCGTCGTTTGCCCGGTTCACAAAAAGGGAGATAACTTTGACTATGCCAATTATCAAGGGATCAGTCTTTTTTACATCGCCTAGAAGATCTTCTCTGCCGTATTATGTGAGCGGCTGAAACCATTTGTACATGACCTGATAGGTCCATATCACTGTGGTTTCAGACCAGGGAAGTCCACAAAGGCCAGATCTTCACTTTACGGCAGATGCTGGAAAAGGCCTAACAAGTGCAATTCGCCACGCACCACCTCTTCGTCGATTTTAAAGCCGCATATGACAGCGTGCATAGCGACGAGTGCCATGTCTAGTTTTGGCATTCCTACCAAACTCGTCAGATTGTGTAGGATGACGATGGAGAAGTCTCGCTGCTTCGTCAAGGCCGGTAACGAATTCACCGAGACCTTCAATGTCAAAAAAGGTTTAAGACAAGGCTACGCACTGTCATCTGACTTTATCAACATCAACCTCAAGAAGATTGTGCCCAATTCACAAGTCAACACCAGAGACACGATCTTCCAGAAGCCACTTCAATTGCTAGCTAACGCTGCCGACATTGACGTGATTTGACGAACACAGCGAGCCGTCAACGAGTCGTTCGCTGGCATTGAAGTGGAAGCGGCTAAACTGGATATGGCGTTAAATGAGGGCAAAACTAAGTACATACTGCCATCAAGAAAGGACACACAATATCGACGTTTGGACAGAGCGTCACACTCGGTAGCAGAAACTTCGAGGTAGTCAAGGACTTCGTCTACCTCGTTTCCGCGATAAATAGGGACAACAACACCAGTACCGAAATCAAACGCAGAATCACTCTTGCCAATCGCTGTTTCTTTGGGCTCAAGAGGGAATTGAGTAATAAAGCCCTCTTTCGACGGACTAAGCTCGCTTTATATACCAGCTTGATCATTCGTGTCCTACTCTATGGCGCGGAAACCTGGACGTTATTAAAGGCGGATGAGGAATCCCTTAGTCTTTTCGAGAGAAAAGTTTTGCGTGCGATATTTGGTCCTGTTTGCGTTGGTGGCATCTGGAGGACAGGAATTAACGTCTATGGGCTGTAAACCGACATGCACCTGGTCAAGCGTCTGCGGACACAACGCTGAAGATGGCTGGGCCATGGACACCACTTCTCCGGCCCGAAAAGTCTCCGAATATGAATGATTGTGACAACGCAACAGAGGACAGCATAAAGCTAAGGTGGCGCACACAAGTGGAAAAGGACTAAAGGCGGCTAACGAAAGATTGTGTTGGCTGGGAGGCATGTTTTTTGAGGCCCAGGTCCACCACGGAATGTAGCGTCATAAGAAGAAGAAAATCCCTCTATAGTCAAAGGGGTCTCCTTTCTTGTGGGCCAAGCCTATGAAGCTAAGATTCAACTCATCTTGTATGCTATCCTTCGACTATGTCTTATATATGAGCTGGTGCATGCGCCCAACCACGCATATTAACAAACTTAAAAAGCTTCAAAAGACAGCACAGAAAAAGATAAACCCACAATATGCAATGCATTTGGGCAGGGAAAATTTAAAATTCTTTCTGTAGACCTTTTCTTTCTTCTGGTTTTCTTCTTTCTGATTTGATATTAGAAAGTGGTCACAAGGTGTGCTGTAGGAAATCCGTTTCTACATTAACTACGGCAAGAGACAGCTGAATAGTTGAACATCAAAAATCATAAGTACACTGCTAGTGATAACTACTCGGACATATACCAAATGTTGAAATAAAGAGATCCCGGGTAATGAATTTTCTTTTTAATACAAGCAGCTAAAAAACCATAAATTCAATATTTTAAATTATTTTGAGAATTTTGTACATAATTTAATTTTAATGAATTGTATAAATAATGAATTGTGTAATTGAATCTCCTGCAGAAAAGCCTCCACAAGGCTTTGCAGCAACATATAAAAATTGTAAATGAATTATTTGAACAATAATAACTTAAAGAAAAAAAACTTAACAAACTGCGCAGCCTTGTACTTTTGTGAAAACGTTGCGGTCTTGTACAGGTTTTCGTCTTAAGCGAAAAACGTTGTAATTCAACTGGATAATTATGTCGTGGCGTCAAGTAACCCAAGAGACACCCCAATTTCAAATTCAATTTTTTGTTTTATTCAAGAGTTGATAAGTTTAAATCTGTTTGGCAGTTTCTTCAATCCAATTGCGAATAGCAGCGACATCTGTGTACACACTCGGGTACTTGGTCATGGCGCATCCGTAGCCCCATGAGGCGATGCCAGCTTGGCCGTCAGCAACCACCAATGGGCCGCCGAAATCTCCGTAGCAAGCGTCCTTGTTGCTGCCAATGGCGCAAATCATACCTGGCTTGATGGCGTTTCCATAGTTGTAGGTACCGGACTCGCAATCAGACCGGCTGACGATCTGCAATTCAACGTATTGAAGTGTGCTGGGTAGAGCTGCAGATCCAGCTGCAAGAGAGCCCCAACCAGAGACGATGGCGGCGGTACCAGCAGCCGGGGCGGATGACACTAGACTGATGGTCTGAATGTTGACTCCCAGGGTGAGAGCGGTGGCCAGCTTGACGAGGGCAACGTCATTGACGAGGCTGTTGGGGTTGTAGTCCGGATTAATGGTGAATGAGCTGACTTCGACTAAGGTTCCTCCGCTTTCGCGGTTTGTTGAGCCCGCACGAATCTTGAGGGCGCTGACAGCGACACTTTGCAAGCAGTGGGCGGCAGTCAAAATTATCTTGTTGCTGTAGATGCTACCTCCGCAAGAATGGGAGCCGCTTCTTTGCAGCGACACCATGTAGGGGAATTCCGTGATAGTCGTTGCAGCACCACCAACAACACGTCCATCCAGTTGTGGCAGCATGCCACTCGGAATGGATGCACCGAGGACGCAGGCGGCGAGCGAAATCAAAACTGCGAACTTGAACATATTGTTTGCTCTAACCGCATCTGCTGGAAGGGAGTCGTCATTTATACTCAAACTTAAGGCAAGTTTTTGAAGGTTTTCTGGTGGCTTGATAAGATTCATTTTTGTTTCGAGTTTATCTTATCCGAACGAAGAGGAAATGAACACAGGCGGGAAGCTTGTGGGAGGTGGCTCTATCGTAGACGTTCTATCGATTAGGTGCGTGCAATAAACAAAAAACAAGCACTTTAGGTTGTCTATCGTGCCTTGACCTTCCCGAAAGCCCTTCAATGAAATGGGCGTTATCGATGTTCCACTTTCGGACATTGTCAGATAATACGAACTTGGTTGCCCTATGTCTTTGGGTGACCCCCATTCATGCTATCACTCTGTCAGTCATCCCATTAAACTTTGAGTTTGATATCCAATCTGCGAGGTTGTATGTTTATCAACTAGACACTCTCTATCTCACACTGACTGTGATCCTCTATTCTTTAGGAGATGGCCAGACAAATGTTTGTTAATTGAACAATGAAATCGTTTTGGTAACACACTCTTATCGAAGATAGAAGAAGAAGATGATGAAGAAGATGAAGAAGAGATGAAGATAATCCTTTGCTTACCACAATTGACGGACTGACCTAGCTGGTGCATTTTGTCCCCTCCGTGCACCTATGTGCGTCATCTTCGCCCACACAATACAGTGTACAGCGAACAGTCGGAGTGATGGGAATTCTTTCCCCTTTATGTAAATTACTTACTCTTGATTTTGTCCCTTCAGTTTCGCAAATGCTCCTTGCGCTTAGCCTAGGTTCCTTAAACCGTGCCACATTCGGAGTTAGAAATCGAGAGATCGAGACCGAGACCGAAACTAGAGTAACGAGCGAATCATTTGTGAAAATTGTTAAGAAAATGAAAGACGATGGTTGAGATGGTTATTTATTTTTAAGGAGGACAAGGCAGGACCAAGGAAAATGAAAGGGCGTTGTCTTCTCAAAACATTTCTTTTTGGTTTGTACAATTTCGTAATCAAACGAAGATCTGTGTCCCTTTTCGTTCTTTAGTCACAGTCCCCCAGTTCTTCTCCCCAACTGCCTACAGAGTCTGAATGCGGCACAACGCCCCCGAAATAGAGTTTTCAAAATTTCAATTAGCATTTATCGAAAAACAATTAAAAATACGCCAATTCCAATTGCTTTTCTTATGGAAACGCTATCTCCCCGGACGGCAGCCGCTTTAAGCCTTAGCTAAGATGGCAATCGCTGCAAGCCGCCTCATGCCTTTCCTTTCAACCCTAATCAAAGACGATAAGCTCCAGCAGAAAGATGAATCTTATCTTAGGCGAGCGAAAATTGGCGAAAAGGCGACAAGCGTTTTGGCATAAATAGCGAGCTGGTTGCAGCAACCGCCATCAGAACAACCAAAATGTTCAAGTTCGTAGTTTTGCTTTCCTTCGTCGCCTGTGCCCTCGGGGCAACCATCCCCAGTGGCATGCTGCCACAGTTGGACGGACGCATCGTCGGTGGCGTTGCAACAACAATCGAACAATACCCTTACGTGGTTTCACTGCAAAGAAGTGGATCCCACTCCTGCGGAGCAAGTATTTACAACATGAACTTTGTCGTGACTGCTGCTCACTGTGTTGTCAACACCGCCGCTAGCAGCCTGAAGATTCGTGCTGGTTCAACCTACAGGGCATCTGGAGGCACTCTGATTGGAATCAGCAAAATTACCGTCCATCCTAGCTACAACGCGAACACAATGGTCTACGACGTTGCCGTTCTCAAGCTTTCCAGCACACTCACCCAAGGCAGCGGAATTAAGCCCATTGCCCTGGTGTCTACGGCCCCTGCTTCTGGTACTGCCGCAAAGGTCTGCGGATGGGGAACTCTCTCGTCTGGAGGCTCATTGCCCAGTGCTCTGCAAGTTGTTGACTTGAAAATCGTTAGCCAGACTCAGTGCGCATCCTCAACCTACGGATATGGAAGCCAAATCAAGGCCACTATGATTTGTGCTACTGCCACCAACAAGGATTCCTGCCAAGGAGACTCCGGCGGCCCATTGACTGTTGCAGCTGGCCAGGCTGGTATCGTCTCGTGGGGCTACGGATGCGCTCAAGCCAACTACCCAGGTGTCTACTCGGATGTTGCTGCTCTCCGCAGTTGGATTGTCAACAATGCTCAGTAATCGCTTGAACATTTACGTTTCTGAATCAAAAAAACTTAATAAACGCACATTGAAACCTTACAACAATTTTTTTTTTACATCGCTGTTCGATGGAAGCGGCTCCGTCAGGACATTTCACTTCATTTTCTGTAAGAAGGCATTTTTATTTTGGGGGTTCGGTCTGATGAGATATAGGGACATTTAGGACGACAGGAATGTTTACAGTTTCTCACCTACAATGAAACATAGTGAAAGTCGTTTAGTTTGTAAATAAATCTTTTGTTAAGTGCCAGACAATTTAGACACCACTTCAGGCGTCTGAAAAATTTGACTGTACAGGCAAAATCTGGAAAGTTAACGAGATTTCAAAAATGAAGTCCAGGAGGAAGGTCTCTAACGAATTAACCCAATCTTACTCGGAAGCGCTTAAAGATTTGGAGAATGGACAGTTCGGTATGGTTATGTACGGTTAAATTTTTCAAGTGTTTCGAATTTTTTCTGATTTTCGGTGCAACTGGAAATCGGCTATCATTGTTAGCCACTTTTTCAGTGCCAAAACAGTCGGATTTGTGAAAGATTAATTCTTTTCCAACAAGCTATGCAACTGGTCTACCAAGGAGGGGTTCAGTGTGTGCTTTACACCTCTCGACATCGGTTGTTTCTCCAAGCTTGGTGGGAGAAAGGCTTCTGAGAGCACTTAAGTCGGTAATACAGACTGGATTTTTCAAAATGAATAAAAGGAAGGGAAGAACGACGGGTTAAATTTTAGGCTGCCTGTTGGCGATTTAAGGAGTCTCTTAGATTCCATTCCATCATCAACCCCAATCTTAGGACCACAGTCAATTAAGAAGAAGTAAGAATTGAACGTCTGCAACCAGGTAATCTTCTAAATCAAGCTCTGTTTGCGTCAACAGCAATCTGCTCATAAAATCTTCAGAATCAGAATTTTGTGTTTTGAAATGACTGATTAGAAAAGTCATTTATTGAAAATCTGAATGGAAAGCGCGTGCGATAGAAACATTTATTTATTTAGTGCTATCTGCTTTGCGATGGACGATAGGGCTATCTCTCGAGTTAGCTAAGTGCGCAGACTGAGTAAAGCAAGTGAGTCTATTGTGTTTGACTGGCACGCGCGGAGCATAGGAATGGATAAGGGTTGACACTTGTCACCATGCTTTTTTCAGTGGGCTCATATTTAGTCTAGTTTAGCTCCATCATCTATTAGACCAGAATGTTGCAGACAAGGTCAAGGAATATTTGTTCAATTGCTTCCGTCTCTTTGATGTGTACTTTGTCCCAGCCTTGCCACCTCAATTTCCCTAAGCCTTGTTGACAGTTTCCAGCTTTAGTGGGACACTAAATACAACACAGTTTCCTTCAAGAGTGATACAATCAGTCCAAGGTCGTTCTAAAATGTCTACACTCTTTTTATGGAACGATTTATCTTTTGCCTCAAAGTAGGCTTCAGTTTCGGCGATCACCTCCTCATTCGAGCCATATTTTTTCCGGTGAGCATCTTTCTGGGGTCTGAAGTCACCGGGAGCCAGATCTGGTGGGGAAATAATTCAAAGCCCGATTCGTGCAGTTTGTACCCAACAACTTGTGATGCAATGGACAAGAATTATTTTCTTCTTCATGTGGGACCGTTTTTTTTGCCATTTCTTTCTCCAAATGCATCAGTTATGCCATCTAGTACTCGCTGTTGATCCTTTTGCCTCTCTCAAGGTAGTCGATGCATCCCAAAATACGGATGCCCAAACCTTGCTAGCCGACCTTTGTGTTTTTGGACGGGTTGGACGTGGTTCACTGACTGCTGTGCACTCCGCTGACTACCGATTTAACTCTGGAGTATAAAAGTACATCCACGTTTCATTCATTGTGCCATACCGGTGCCAAAAGTCCGGTTTATTCTGTCGAAACAGCTCTAAGCAGCTCTCAGAACATCGATACGTTGTTGTCTTCGGTCCGTTGTGAGCAAACGTGGCGCCCATTTCGAAAACAGCTTTCTATGGAAAAGTCTTTATGCAAATGGGTGTACACATTTCCTTCTGATGTCTCTAAGGTGTCAGCTATCTCACGCGATTTCACTTTACGCTTTTCCAAAACAATTTTGTGTACTTTTTGACATTTTCAGGTGTAACTACAGCCTTCCAGAGCGTTCAGCGTCGTTGGTGTCTGTACGGCCATTGGTTAAGATGCATTTTCTACGAAATCCATTGACGGGCAAGTTATTTTTCTGGACGCATTGTAGAATCACGAAGCAATACCTAGAGAGGTGGTTCAAGTTGCTGCCGGGGAATAACTTACTTCCCGGCAGATTAGAAAGAAGACAAAATCGAGGTCAAATTCTATGAGAGCCACAAACGAAAAAATGGTCGCTCTTCCTTGCACAACGAGCTTAAGTCATTGTTGAACATAACGCATCACTAAATAAGTCCCGGGAGATGTAGGGGGCGCCACTAACAAAAGAACCATAGTCGACTTTTTGTTGTGATGTCACCGCTTGAAATGAACGCTGGCATGTAAAACTTTCTTTACTGTAAGGGAACCCCTCATCCTGAGATCTATGAATGAACTTCGCGTCAATGGTCAGTGATCAAAGGTCAATCTAAGAGATGCCGATATGGATATGGCAAGTTTCTGCGGCCACTATGGATATGACCACAAAACCAATTGACTGATACAGCAGTGTGCAAAATAATTGCACCATGCTCGACTTTGTCACTATTTTGCTTATAGCTTTTTCCTACCGTCATGCAAACACATCAAATTCTCTGCACAACATCCTTGTTCTAGCGGGAATAAAACCCATAAACAATATAAGAAAAAAGTGCATTCTAAACTTAGAAAAGCCCCGCCATTCCGAATGACACCGATATCGGGGTGTACAAAATAGTAGGACCAAGTGCAAAATTCATAAATATGAAGTAAACGTCAATGGAATAGAGAATATTTTTTTATGATATTGGGTTATACTTGGTCGTATGAACTTTATTTTTAAGTACAGCGTCACAACGTCATGGCATGGAGTCGATTAATGCCTGACATTACTAAACAGGGATATTCTTCCACGCAATCTGCACAACATCAGATAGCTGTTCTGTATTTATGGGGTTTGCTTCATACACAGCTTGCTTCATGTCTGTCCAAAGGTTTTCAGTGGGATTCAGGTACCGAGACTAAGGCGGCCACTCCATAACTTGAGCTCTATTGTTTTGGAAAACTTCTCTTCATGGCCTAGCCATCTTAAGCGTTGTATCCGTAGACACTTGACCAGGCGCATGTCGCTGTAGGGCCCATACAGTTCGTTGTTAAATCTTCTCGTCCAGATGCCATCAATGCAAACAGGACCAAAAATCGCGCGCAAAACTTTTCTCTCGAAAAGACTAATTTTTGCTCCGCCGTGCTATAATGTCTTGATAGTATACTCCGGTTGATACTCTTGGTTTTTTAAATGGCGAACAAATGTCCTCATTCCAGGAGTACCAAATAAAACTATTTTAGATTCGTCCGTCCATAATAAATTGCGCCATTTAGTTGGCTAGAAGGTTCTCAGTTCAGGTTTTGTTATTGATTTTTTAATGAATTTTTTTTATTATTTCATTATAGTTTTCTTAAAAACTTGACAAAACTGCTTAAGCTAGCTTACTTATCTAATCTAATAATACTAATAATTTTTGGCATGTCAGTCTACAGGGTGACCAGGGCCTAGCTTACTCATCACCTCATCCACTACTCGGGTTGTGCGCTCTTCTGTTCTCACACGAGTAGAAGGGACCTACGGTTTTTTCCCGACTCCGAACGGCGAAGTTTGAGAAACTTTCTTAGACAGCTATTTCTCTTTGAGTGTTGTCAGCAGCTCGAAAGAGGTGGAGCTGTGAAAAAATTGGTGTTGAGCTAGGAGTCGAACCTAGACCCTTCGGCGTGTTAGCGTCGCACTCTAGCAACTACGGCACGGCGGCCGCAGTGATATTAGGGGAGATTATATTGACAAATAAAAACAATTTAAATTGAATTCGCATTTTCCTTCATATCGATACCGAGAATATATTGAACGCTTGTCCTATCTTTTATATGTTTTTATGACTGATGTAATAAAGATGTTGTGCAATAAATATGAGGTGCTTGACTGAC
This sequence comes from Eristalinus aeneus, assembly GCA_955652365.1. Lineage (NCBI taxonomy): Eukaryota > Metazoa > Arthropoda > Insecta > Diptera > Syrphidae > Eristalinus > Eristalinus aeneus. The sequence continues at coordinate 96,603,344 of OY019131.1, forward strand.
CATAGGAAACAGCAATTTTCGTAAAAGCGACAAGGTCCAACATGGTGTTATTATTTGACACAGTGCTGTACTCACGCCACTGCCCCATAGCAGGTGGTTTTGGGTATTGTCTCCTGTCTCAGTTTGGAGTCGTTTGTGAAGTCGAGTATACGGTGAGCCACAGAGAATCAAAATTGTTTGACTGCGACCGTGCCTCGTGCACTACCAATTCGATGTGATAGTTTCTGAGAACAACATTTGGTACTTGCACTAAAGAGGAGTCTCTTCATCTTGGTTTGAACCGCAATGGCTAAAATTCATAACAATCCAACAAAAACGATGACAGTCCAAAGGAGGACCAGGGCCTAGCTTGTTCATCGTGTTGTGCACGCTACTGTTCTCTCACGAGTAGAAGGGACCCACAGTTTTTTGCCGACTCCAAACAGTGATATTTGAGAAACTTTCTTAGACAGCTAGTACTCTTTGAGTATTGTCAGCAGCTTGAAAGAGGTGGTGCCGTGAAAAATTCGAAAAATTGGTGTTGAGCCGGGAATCGAACCTAGACCCTTCGGCGTGTGAGCGTCGCACCCTACCCACTACGCCACGGTGACCACAAAAAAAAAAATAACGAAATTGCTTCAAAAAATAGCTCAAAAACGAAAGACTGACAATGTGAAAAATATTCTCTTTCTAGTTGATTATACTTGACCCAGTGAGGCTTCATCTTCTTCAAATTGTCTGAAAAACTTTGTGTTTCGGAAGCCTCAAAAATATACGTCTTCCTATGATCCTTTTATTCCATCACTTTTGAACATAAGTTCCTGCTTTCGTCCTTAAATTTCTTCCCCCCGAGTGCTTTACTTTCAATACGGCAGTGACAAGACGTAACACCTTCAAAACTGAGTCTTCAAAATTTTAATTAGCTCTTATCAAAACATAATTAAAATATTCCATCAATATATTCAATTAGTTTTTTTACGGCAACGCTATCTCTCCGGATGGCAGCCGCTTGCAGCCTAAGTTCAGATGACAATCAGGGCAAACCGCCACGTGCTCTTATTTTCAACCCCAATCAAAGACGATAAGCTCCAGCAGAAAGATGAATCTTATCTTAAGCGAACGAAAATTGGCGAAAAGGCGACGGGCGTTTTGGCATAAATAGCGACCTGTTTGCAGCAACCGCCATCAGAACAACCAAAATGTTCAAGTTCGTAGTTTTGCTTTCCTTCGTCGCCTGTGCCCTCGGGGCAACCATCCCCAGTGGCATGCTGCCACAGTTGGACGGACGCATCGTCGGTGGCGTTGCTACAACAATCGAACAATACCCTTACGTGGTTTCACTGCAAAGAAGTGGATCCCACTCCTGCGGAGCAAGTATTTACAACATGAACTTTGTCGTGACTGCTGCTCACTGTGTTGTCAACACCGCCGCTAGCAGCCTGAAGATTCGTGCTGGTTCAACCTACAGGGCATCTGGAGGCACTCTGATTGGCATCAGCAAAATTACCGTCCATCCTAGCTACAACGCGAACACAATGGTCTACGATGTTGCCGTTCTCAAGCTTTCCAGCACACTCACCCAAGGCAGCGGTGTTAAGCCCATTGCCCTGGTGTCTACGGCCCCTGCTTCTGGTACTGCCGCCAAGGTCTGCGGATGGGGAACTCTCTCGTCTGGAGGCTCATTGCCCAGTGCTCTGCAAGTTGTTGACTTGAAAATCGTTAGCCAGACTCAGTGCGCATCCTCAACCTACGGATATGGAAGCCAAATCAAGGCCACTATGATTTGTGCTACTGCCACCAACAAGGATTCCTGCCAGGGAGACTCCGGCGGCCCATTGACTGTTGCAGCTGGCCAGGCTGGTATCGTCTCGTGGGGCTACGGATGCGCTCAAGCCAACTACCCAGGTGTCTACTCGGATGTTGCTGCTCTCCGCAGTTGGATTGTCAACAATGCCCAGTAAACGCTTGAACATTTTCTGTTCTGAATCCAAAAACTTAATAAACGCACATTTGAAACCTTACAAAAAAAATTGTTTTACATCGCTGTTCGAGGGAGGCAGCTCCGTCAGGACATTTTACTTCGTTTTGGCATGAAACACAGCCGTGGCCAGGTTGAGAGCCAGTCAGTCTGCAGATTTGTTACTGCTTGGAACCAGAACCAGAAGCAGGGATTCTCATTGTTTTCTGTACGGAGTCCTGTGATTTTGTTTGTTGTCGTAACGTCGTTTCAGCTGCAACCATTTTGTTGTATGCTGCGGAACGCCTACTCTTTCATGATGGGCGGAATGGCATGGTCGCGTGCGCCTCATTACGAGCGAATATGATTTGTGGACTTATAGGCAGAACTTCAGTTTCTATAAACGATCTGTTCTGTTTCACTCGGTTTCACAGATTACATTACCTTAGCATTTTGTTCAGTCCAAGCTTCAGGTCGGTGTACACGCCGGGATAGCCCAACGTGGCGCAGTCGGCTCCCCACGATACAACTCCCACCAAAGCTCTGTCGAACTTGGACCACCAGAGCCTCCCTGACACGTATCCTTGCCGTTGGCAGCTGCGCACATCATGGCGGGCGTTGTCAGCGAGCCATAGTTGTATAAGCCCGATGAGCAGATCTCCTGCAGGAGGATGTTGACTTCAGCGTATTTCAGGTTTTTCGGGATCGTAGTCGACCCAGAAGCCTGAGTTCTCCATCCGGATATACGATCAACTGCGCCGTCGGGTGGGTCATCTGCTGGCAGACTTATGTTCCGAATTTTGCTGTTGTAGGTAACTGGGGTGGACAGTTTGATCAGTGCCACGCCGTTTTCCATAGTGGACTCGTCGTAGTAGGGATACACAATCACTCGTTTGACACTTCTCAAAACGCCTCCCGTACTCCAATTGTTTGAGCCGAGGCGCATGTTCATAGCACTTGGAGCCGAGTCTAATCTGACGGGTCAATTCGCTGTTGTCACTATGATGGATGGAGAGTACACGCCTCCGCCGCAGAAGCGCGAACGGCTGTATTGCAATGAATCTTGGTATGGCTGAGCCTCGATGGTTGTGTCCTGACCACCTACTATTCGGCAACAGCCGGATGGGAGGATCACAGCTCTTGCCGCACACACAAGACTGAAGGCAAATACCAGATGAAACATTTCTGCTGATTGCTTGCTGGGTTCGACTGAAGCAAATTACGAGACTACTGCAGGACAAAAGAAACTGAACTAAAATTTAAAAAAACTGAAACTAAAATTTAAATCTATTAACAGCTATCAATTTAACACCTACCCAATTAACTTGACTCCAACCTCTGAGACCAACTACTGACGTTGGAAAGCCACCAAGAAATTTAAGGCCAGAATCGCGAATAAATTCCTTTGTATAAACCAGACGGAAGCTTGGAAAAGTCTAATAAAGGAAAAGCTAACGTCTTAGCCAAGCACTTTGTCATCCTCTTCCTCTGTCGGGGCGTGAGCGCAAATTAGGCTGATTGAGGTTTGAACAGAATCGATTTCTCCTTCTGTTGATCTGAAGTAATGAGCTTGATGGCCGATGAGTTTATGCACGATAACCAGATTGAACAATAGTCAGGATGGACGTTAATTTGGACAAGTGATGATTTCTATGGCCGATAAGCTTAATGAACGCTTGTCCTAAAGGATGGCAAAGGTCTGCTGGAACACAGAGTGGATGATTACTTGAATAGACTATTGCAAAAACAAATATTGAAGACAACATTAAAATTGATTCCGAAAATTTACGGTTTTCCGTCAAATAAAACAAATAATGGGGAGAGGGGATGTGGACGACGTGAAGGAATTCTTTACCTCATTAGACAGACCTTATTCAGTACGTTAACGAAGAAGTTCACCTTCGGAATAGGAAGCTTGGTCCGGTCTAAAGACGTAATTTGAGAGCAGAGGTTCATGCTTATCGCACACCAGTACGCAAGCAGTCCAAATTATTACTCTCTTCGAAAGAAAAGCTGACCTCGCTGATGTAGAAATCAAGAAAGAGTCACACGTACAAAGTATACTCTCCAGTTCATTTCGTGAAGAAAAAACAAAAACGTCTTGTGTCAAGCTTAACGGATATGGGCACGTTGAGATCTCTGAGAGTTGGAAAATTCCACCGCGATATCTCGAAAGCGATCCTAATCGCTTTGCGTATTTTCCACTTTGATCCAACTTCAATAAGACTACGAACAGTTGCTCAGATCCTGTGGATTTGGCCAGCAGATAACGATTATTGGCACTTTTAACTATAAAAAGCGTTCTCTGAAGCGTCCAATACCAGTTACAGTCCAACATTCGTCTTGAGATGTTCCGGCTTACACTTGTTCTCGCACTGTTCGGTTTCGGCTTCGCCGGCGTCTTGCAGCCACGCCTGTCCGATGACATAGAAGGACGCATTGTTGGTGGTGAGGCCACTGACATTGAAAACTTCCCCTACCAAGTGGCTCTGCTCAAGGACGGTTCCGTGTTCTGCGGTGGAAGTTTGTATTCGGATGTGATCGTCATCACTGCTGCTCATTGCATGCAGATTTACTACCCCTATTCAATTAAGGTTCGTGTCGGATCATCGCTCTACGCCTCCGATGGGGAATTGATTTCCATAAAGGCATATAAATACCACGAAAACTACAACAGCAAATTGATAACCAACGATGTTGCTCTTATCCGCCTTGCCACTCCCGTCATTCTTAGCAACAAGATTCAGACCATCCCACTGGCTGAGGTTGTACCAGAGGTTGGAGCCATTGGTTACGTCACTGGCTGGGGCTACGACGAATACCTGATTGGCAGCATTCAATCAGTCCTTCATGTTGTTGAAGTTGGAATTGTCCCTGAGGTTGAGTGCGCATCCTCAAGCTACAACTACGGATCGAAGATCCTTCCATCCATGGTTTGCGCCTATGACGAAAGCGAAAAGGGCCCTTGCCAAGGTGATTCAGGTGGTCCACTTACCTCTGAAGGCAAACTCGTTGGCATTGTCTCCTGGGGAAGTGGTTGCGGCAATTATAAATATCCCGGTGTTTATGCTTCAGTTCCAGTACTCCGCCAATGGATCATCGAGAACGCTGAGAGTTTGAGTGCCTAATTTTATTCAGGAAAAATAAATTGAATAAATGTGACTAAAAAATCCTAGTGTTTTTTTTTTGTTGGTTGGTGGTATGACAGACGAAATAAATTGCACTTACTCAGTTGAAAGGTTTTGTTTTTCTTTTTGGTAGAGTTTCTGAATCGTACGATGATGTTCTAACTTGTCACAATTACTGTTACAGCTCTAATATTGTGCAAGTATCTTCGCCTTAGTTCAAAGCCTTCACGTTTAAATAGTCCTGTAGGAATCTAAAAATATTAGGAAAAGAAATAAAAGGCTTGTAGGCTCTTTTTTATGGACCACTGAAGTGCCTATATTGCACTTGATCGTTGAAACAGCAAGTCCTTGACTGCGAAAACCGACTTTGAAGTGGTTCAATCTGGATTGCCTACCGTAGGTTTCTGCTTATCTAACGATAGCGACGTCGTAAGAATGTTGTTTTTCACAGTCACGTGGTCTAAACTACGAAATTCATTCTGTGTCCTCGATAACTCCTGTCTAGTATACGAAAGCCTTAGAGCAAAGATCTTGACAGCATAATTGATTGGAGTAAAAAGAATAGAGTGGAATCTAATGCCTCTAAGACTCAGTGCTGTCTACTGTCACTCAAGCGTTCTCAAAACAACCTGCCATTATCTATGCATGACTCCTGCATTGTTGAAACTGAATGACTTTCCATCCTCAGTACGTGTATCAACTCAACACTGAGTTGGAATGATGACATATTCGAGATCGCCAAAAATACAGCGAAATGTCAAGGTTTCTTAAAGCGATGCAAGAAAGATTTCCCCTCTTCTGACCTGGCAACAATATATAAAGCGTACATTCGCCCAAAGCTTGAGTACAACGCTCCTATCTGGTTAGGTGCTCCTAAGACCTCTCTACACCTACTAGATAGACTCAAATAATGACCGAGAAAACCTATTGTCATTAACAATGCTGCGAAGTCAATCGACTCACTAGAGGATCGACGAAATGTGCGTTTTTATTCAACAAAAATTGCTCTATCAAGTAAGCCAGCTGCATTCCTCAGCTTCAAGAATTCACCCGCAATACCTGCTTCGCTAGGAACACTCACCCGTTCACCCTTAAGACCATCTTCGAACGAACAGTTAAGTTTGGAGACTCGTTCCTCAGTCGCACATGAATATGGAATGTTCTTCCCAGTCCAATTTCCACTCCCCCCACCCCCTTTTACAATCCACAGGCATTTAAAACCAATGTGCATCGGCACCTCCTTTCCCTCTCTTCCCCTATACCAGTGCTGCAACTTAATTCCAGTCATTTAAGGGTGTAAACAATCCCTTTAGCGCGCGCCAATTATTAAAAATGACACGCGCAACTCGCTTTCAAATAAACTTAATAACTTCCATAGTAAGTACGTGAGTGCTCTAGCCTAAACCGACGCTATATATAGGAGAACTGAATTGACTACTCCTGAAAGGCGGATTCTGTGTGCATACTCGGGTCCGCCAATAGTTGGAAGGATTCAAGAGAATGCTCAGTGTACAAGTGATGTCTTTGTACAGGCATACTCTAGGTGTTCTTTGAAAGATAACCTGTTGTTCAGTATGACACCTAGATACTTCACGCACTCCTTGGACCTAATTGTCCGGTCTCCAACTATGAAGTTGACATTCAACCTTAATGCGACTGATGGTTAGTACCGCCTCCGTTTGGTGTGCCATAAGTCCCAGACTGTCATTTCCGAGCCACTCTTTTGCATTCAAGATCGCTGTATTCGTAGCAGCCTCCATGCGCTCAGTTTTATCCTCGATGGCAGTTTGTATCACTGCTGGAGAAGAAGTGATACGGCTCGCATTCAGTAGATGTCGGGGGGAAAAATCTCTTTGTTTAACATGTTGTGTGCATCGATTTCCCAATCGTTGAGCTCCTTAAGATCCTGACGATTGGGTTTAGATGGTTCATGTCTGACAAAATGTTTTCGTTAAAGACCAAAATAAGCACATTTGAAGAGGCATTCCACACGTGTCTCACGAGGCGCCAAGGCATCTCAGAAAAAACACTGTTTGGTGTGGATTACATGCTGGTCGTGTCAATAAACTATGTTTTGAAAAATTTTTTTTTTGGCTTAATTGCAAAGTTTATTCTTGGCCACCATGTCAGGTAAACGAGGAAGAAAAGTTCCACATGGCAAAAAGGAAACGATCTGCTGAAGAATCGGTTTGATGTTTAAAGAAACGGTCCCGAAACATTGCCTCATTCTCTTCGTGATTTGACGCTTTAAGCTACTTTCATTGGGGCACCGTTAAGGAAAAAGAAAAATTAAGGCCAAATTATGCGAAAAATGGCTGAAACTTGGGTTCAACTTCTGAACTTCTGCTACAACTTCCACCAAGGCGTAGGTGGTCATACGAAGGAAATTGAATTCCATGCATACGAATTATTACCACTTAATGTGTTTAGACACAAGATGAATTCTCTTTTGAAGTCCTAATGCGTTTGCTGTCTATTAGAAAAAAAAAACTTAAAACTTGAATAGGAAACCATGCAAAATACAACTTTTAGCGTTTTTGTTTTCAGATTGCTAAATATTGTGGCCGCCGGAGAGTGGTGTCCTATTCATTATATTATATATATATATTCATATAACTTTTGAATCTGTTGACCGATAATGATGAAATTTGGAACATGAAACAGTTTCCTCCAGCTCTCGATATAGTATGATCGATATAATGGGAAGGGTAACATGTTTTGGCTTAATCTAAAAAAAAATAAAATTTAAAATGTTATAACAGTTTATGACAGTAGATCTTGATTTAATAGAAAGCTGGAATCCAGGCCTATAAAGAAAATTACATTCAATACTATTTAATAACACACTTTCATTGCAAACAAGTTATAAATCTGAATTTAATGCGATAAGGCTTGTCCTTCAGTACTTAGTGGTTCATGCCCATGATATTTGTGTTGTTCAAGCATTAGAAGGGAAATTGTAGGGAAATTCAAAGACAATGCCCAAAAATGCCCAAGATTGCCCTACTTAAACGAGTTGTTGTCCCAGAGTGCAAAAGAGGACAATTTTATTTTTGCACCAAAGATGAAGAATATTTCAATCTTTCAGAAAAATGCGTTTTCGCGCTGGAGCCTCTTAGACCAATTTTGTTATGCAACACCAAACAGAAGCGAAAGTATTTTCCTCAAAAGGTGGTCTTAACCAAAAAAAAATTGGTGGTCAAAATGAAAAACATGTTGAAGGTCAAATGTATGTTCTTTTAAATAAATGTAACAGCATATTTCAAGGAGGCTGATTATAGACAATTGAATCCGAGCCATTGGGACAACGCAACAGAGGACGACCTGGACTAAAATGGCGCACACAAGTGGAGAAGGACCTCAACCAACTTGGAGTGCACAACTGGAGACAGCTGGTGAAAGATCGTGCTGGCTGGAGAGACATGTTGGTTGAGGCCCAGGTCCACCCCGGACTGTAGCGCCGCAAGAAGAAGAAGAAGAAGATTATAGACAATATGCCATATTGATTGTTTTTGGAAAAAAAAATTTCTTATATTTCGAAGCCTTAACTTTAAGCTAGTCGTGCACCGAAACGGCTTACAAGAAGTCAACAATATTCGAATCAATAAAAGAAGAATTTTCTAAAAAAAACCTATTTATTTAATTCCTACTTCAATAGCAACGTTAATGAATTGTAATTGAGTTCTGGAACGCGCGTGTTACGCCATCCACCTACCTTCGACAACGTCTCATCACCAACAAGGGTACTAGTTAATACCGGAAACATCTTATCACGCGATACAGTTACCACGAGCAAACAACCTCTTTGTCGTGAATGATAAAATGCATCTTTTCTCCGGACACATGTAGCATCGATAAGGAGCGGACACCTGAGGCAACAACACATATCCTGACCTGCGTCTGGCTGCATGAGACATGCACTTAGTATTTAAGACGCTTGGAACCAGACCTGCTTCTCATTGTTTTCTGTACGAAGTCTTGTGTTTTTGTTTGTTGTCGTAACGTAGTTTCAGCTGCAACCATTTTGTTGTGTGCTGCGGAACGCCTACTCTTTCATGATGGGCGGAATGGCATGGTCGCGTGCGCCTCATTACGAGCGAATATGATTTGTGGACTTATAGGCAGAACTTCAGTTTCTATAAACGATCTGTTCTGTTTCACTCGGCTTCATACATAACATTGCCATAGCATTTTGTTTAGTAAAAGCTTCAGCTCGGTGTACACGCCGGGATAGCCCAACGTGGCGCAGCCGGCTCCCCACGATACAACTCCCACCAAAGCTCTGTCGAACTTGGACCACCAGAGCCTCCCTGACACGTATCCTTGCCGTTGGCAGCTGCGCAGATCATGGCGGGCGTCTTCAGCGAGCCATAGTTGTATACGCCCGATGAGCAGATCTCCTGCAGGAGGATGTTGACTTCAGCGTATTTCAGGATTTTTGGGATCGTAGTCCACCCATAAGCCTGAGTTCCCCATTCAGATATACGACCAACTGCGCCGTCGGGTGGGTCCTCTGCTGGCAGACTTATGTTCCGAATTTTGCTGCTGTAGGTAACTGGGGTGGACAGTTTGATCAGTGTCAAGTCGTTTTCCACAGTGGACTCGTCGTAGTAGGGATGCACAATCACTAGTTTGACACTTCTCAAAACGGATGTTTGAGCCGAGGCGCATCTGCATAGCACTTGGCGCCGAGACAAATCTGACGGCGCAATGCGCTGCTATCACTATGGTGGATGGAGAGTACACGCATCCGCCACAGAAGTGCGAACCGCTGTATTGCAATGAATCTTGGTATGGCTGAGCCTCGATGGTTGTGTCCTGACCACCTACTATTCGGCAACAGCCGGATGGGAGGATCGAAGCTCTTGCCGCACACACAAGACTGAAGGCAATTACCAGATGAAACATTCCTGCTGATTGTTTGCCGGTTTTGTTTGAGTAGACCTAGATCGTGGCTAAGAAAACGATAGCAGATTACGAGACTACTACAGGGCAATAGGTCACATAAGAAAGCAACTAAAGAACTGAAACTGAGACTGAAACTTAAATCTATTAACAACAATCAATTCAACACCTACCCAAAAAACTTGAGTCCAACCTCTGAGATAAACTACTGACTTTGGGAAGCCACCAAGAAATTTAAGGCCAGTATCGCGCGTCAAAATCCGTTACATAAACCAGACGAAAGCTGAGTAAAGTCTTGTAAAGGAAAAGCTAACGGCTTAGCCAAGCACTTTGTCATCCTCTTCCTCTGTCGGGGCGTGAGCGCAAATAAGGCTGATTGATGTTTGAACAGAATCGATTTTCCCTTCTGTTGATCTGAAGTAATGAGCTTGATGGCCGATGAGTTTATGCACGATAACCAGATTGAACAATAGTCAGGATGGACGTTAATTTGGACAAGTGATGATTTCTATGGCCGATAAGCTTAATGAACGCTTGTCCTAAAGGATGGCAAAGGTCTGCTGGAACACAGAGTGGATGATTACTTGAATAGACTATTGCAAAAACAAATATTGAAGACAACATTAAAATTGATTCCGAAAATTTACGGTTTTCCGTCAAATAAAACAAATAATGGGGAGAGGGGATGTGGACGACGTGAAGGAATTCTTTACCTCATTAGACAGACCTTATTCAGTACGTTAACGAAGAAGTTCACCTTCGGAATAGGAAGCTTGGTCCGGTCTAAAGACGTAATTTGACAGCAGAGGTTCATGCTTATCGCACACCAGTACGCAGGCAGTCCTCTGTTACTCTCTTCGAAAGAAAAGCTGACCTCGCTGATGTAGAAATCAAGAAAGAGTCACACGTACAAAGTATACTCTCCAGTTCATTTCGTGAAGAAAAAACAAAAACGTCTTGTGTCAAGCTTAACGGATATGGGCACGTTGAGATCTCTGAGAGTTGGAAAATTCCACCGCGATATCTCGAAAGCGATCCTAATCGCTTTGCGTATTTTCCACTTTGATCCAACTTCAATAAGACTACGAACAGTTGCTCAGATCCTGTGGATTTGGCCAGCAGATAACGATTATTGGCACTTTTAACTATAAAAAGCGTTCTCTGAAGCGTCCAATACCAGTTACAGTCCAACATTCGTCTTGAGATGTTCCGGCTTACACTTGCTCTCGCACTGTTCGGTTTCGGCTTCGCCGGCGCCTTGCAGCCACGCCTGTCCGATGACATAGAAGGACGCATTGTTGGTGGTGAGGCCACTGACATTGAAAACTTCCCCTACCAAGTGGCTCTGATCAAGAACGGTTCCCTGTTCTGCGGTGGAAGTTTGTATTCGGAGGTGATCGTCATCACTGCTGCTCATTGCCTGGAAACGTACTACCCCTATCAAATCAAGGTTCGTGTCGGTTCATCGCTCTACGCCTCCGATGGGGAATTGATTTCCGTAAAGACATTTAAATACCACGAAAACTACAACAGCAAATTGATGACCAACGATGTTGCTCTCATCCGCCTTGCCACTCCCGTCATTCTTAGCAACAAGATTCAGACCATCCCACTGGCCGAGCTTGTGCCAAAGGCTGGAACTATTGGTTACGTCACTGGCTGGGGCACCGACGAATACCTGACTGGCAACATTCAATCAGTCCTTCGTGTTGCTGAAGTTCAAATTATCCCTGAGGTTGAGTGCGCATCCTCAAGCTACTACTTCGGATCGAAGATCCTTCCATCCATGGTTTGCGCCTATGAGGGAGGCAAAAAGGACGCTTGCCAAGGTGATTCAGGTGGTCCACTTGCCTCTGGAGGCAAACTCGTTGGCATTGTCTCCTGGGGAAGTGGTTGCGCCTATTATAAATATCCCGGTGTTTATGCTTCAGTTCCAGTACTCCGCCAATGGATCATCAAAAACGCTGGGAGTTTGAGTGCTTAATTTTATTCAGGAAAAATAAATTGAATAAATGTGACTAACAAATCCTTGTGTTTTTGTTTTTTTATTGGTTGGTGGTATGACAGACGAAAACGTCTGCGGGCGAAAGTAAATTGCACTTAATCAGTTGAAAGGTTTTGTTTTTTTTTTTTTTGGTAGAGTTCCTGAATCGTACGAGGATGTTCTAACTTGTCACACCTTCTGTTACAACTCTAATATTGTGCAAGTATCTTCGCCTTAGTTCAAAGTCTTCACGTTTTAATAGTCTTGTCCTCTGTAAGAATCTTAAAATATTAGGAAAAGAAATAAAAGGGAAATTGTAGGGAAATTCAAAAACAATACCCAAAAGTGCCCGAGGTTGCTTTACTTAGGGCAGATTTTTCAATAGGCAGATAAACAATCAGATAGGAGTTAACTGACAGTTAAGGCATTAATGCATTTTTCAATAGTTGCTTAGCAGCTATCTGAGGAATATACCATCTAACTGTCTGTTAAAGTTATCTGTCCGTTTCTGTGTCAGATAAAATGTAATCCCCTAGTTAAAGTAAATGGGCTGTCAAATTCAAACATGTAAATAATTACAAATTGTTTTTTTTTTAATGGATTTTTTGGACGATGTCGACGATTTACTTATTGAGGAAGAAGAAATAATATATAATCGCTTCAATTCAACTTCAAGAAAGAAAAGAGTAGTGAGGAAGTGACCTGATTATTATAAGGAATGGGAAGAGGAAGATTTCAAACGAAGATTCAGGTTGCAGAAAGATACTGTCGAATACCTACTTTCATTAATAAAGAACAAAATTGTGCATAAAACAGAAAGGTTAGTTACGCAGATACATTAGAATATTCTTCTTCTTCTTCTTGTGGCGCTACAGTCCGGGGTGGACCTGGGCCTCAACCAACATGCCTCTCCAGCCAGCACGATCTTTCGCCAGCTGTCTCCAGTTGCGCACTCCAAGTTGGTTGAGGTCCTTCTCCACTTGTGTGCGCCACTTCAGTCTAGGCCGTCCTCTGTTGCGTTGTCCCAATGGCTCGGATTCAAAGACTTTTCGGGCCGGAGGAGTGGTGTCCATACGCTCTACATGGCCTAGCCATCTTAAGCGTTGTATCCGTAGACGCTTAACCAGGCGCATGTCGCTGTACAGCCTATAGAGTTCGTCATTAAATCTTCTCCTCCAGATGCCATCAACGCAAACAGGACCAAAAATCGCACGCAAAACTTTTCTCTCGAAAAGACAAGGGCTTCCTCATCCGCCTTTGCTAACGTCCAAGATTCTGCGCCATATAGTAGGACGGGGATGATCAAGCTGTTATATAAAGCTAGTTTAGTCCTTCGAGAGAGGGCTTTATTACTCAATTGCCTCTTGAGCCCAAAGAAACAGCGGTTGGCAAGAGTGATTCTGGGTTTGATTTCGGCTCTGATGTTGTTTCCCTGTTTACCGCGGAGCTGAGGTAGACGAAATCCTTGACTACCTCCAAGTTACTGCTGCCTAGTGTGACGCTCCGTCCGAGACGTCGATGTTGTGTGTCCTTCCTTGATAACAGCATGTACTTCGTTTTGCCCTCATTTACCGCAAGACCCATTTTAGCCGCTTCCGCTTCAATGCCAGCAAACGCCTCATTGACGGCTCGCTGTGTTCGTCCAATCACGTCAATGTCATCCGCATAAGCTAGCAATTGAACGGACTTCTGGAAGATCGTGCCTCTGGTGTTGACTTGTGAGTTACGCACGATCTTCTTGAGGATGATGTTAAAGAAGTCACATGACAGTGCGTCGCCTTGTCTAAGACCTTTTTTGACATTGAAGGTCTCGGTGAGTTCGGTACCGACCTTGACTGAGCAGCGAGAGTTCTCCATCGTCATCCTACACAATCTGACGAGTTTGGTAGGAATGCCAAAACTAGACATGGCACTGTATAGCTCGTCTCTATGCACACCGTCCAAATTGAGTTGAACATTCTGCCTAACAGCGGGATTTGGGTCGTCATCGCCGTTTAGGAGTCGGCAGAAATGATCCTTCCAGATTCTCAGCACAGACTGCGACTCTACTACTAGTTGTCCATTTTGGTCCCGGCAGGCCTTGGTCCGAACCTTGTATCCACCGGACTGCTGATCTACCTTTCGGTAAAACTTTCGGACTTCATTCCTGCCATAGCACCTTTCCATTTCCTCGACCGCGCGCTTCTCATGTTCCTTCTTCTTCCTTCTGAGAAGCCGGTGCTCTTCCCTTCTTCTCTGTTCGTAGAGTTCACGAACAGCTCGCGTTGTTCGATGCAGCGTCGCCTTATAGGCGTCTTGTTTAGCTGCGTGCGCTTGCCTGCACTCGTCGTCAAACCATGGGTGGTGACGTGAAACCCAGCACATCAGTGGCAGCTTCTTTGATGGCTTCTTGACAACGTTTCCATTCTTCTTCTATGCTTAGTGCAGGAAGCGTCGAACTCTGGGCGAGTTTCCGGGAGACTCGGTCGGCAAAGTTCCCAGCAATCATCTGCGATTGTAGCTTTTCGACGTCAAACCGTTTTGGCCTTTCTCGACTCCGTTGCTCTCTCGATATCCGGGTTCTTACTTTGGCTACAACAAGGTGACGTTCGAATATACATATGTATATTTTTCATTTCTATATTGAACTTAACATTTTGGGGATTTATTTTAGAAATCAATGCGTTTTACCCATGACACAATTGTTGATTGCTTTACGGTTTTATGCTACAGGAAGTTTTTATATTACGGTGAGAGACTTTTCGTGTGTCACTGCTTCAACTACATGCAAGATTGTGAAAAGAGTTACGCTAGCCATTGTTGCTTTGAGCCCGATGTTTGTAAGATTGCCAAGAAACCAAGAAGAAATTTTACAAATACAGCAGGGTTTCTACCAAATAGCACGGTTTCCTCGAGTAGTTGCATCAATAGACTGTACTCATGTGCGTATAGTTTCACCGGGTATGTTCAGTTGTTTATCATTTGTCCTAAACGTTTTGAAAAATTTCATTTTAGGAGGAGATATTGCTGAAAATTTCAGAAATCGAAAAGGCTATTTTTCCATCAATGTACAAGCTATGTGCACATCAAACTTAAAGTTTATTAATGTAGTTACCCGATGGCTGGGCTCGACTCATGACAGCCTCATATTTCACAATTCTGCGGCTAAATTTCATTTCGAAAATGGTTTTGTTGGAAATGGAATAATTTTAGGAGATAGTGGATATTTCTTGAATGAATATCTTTTGACTCCCTTGAATGATCCACAAACAGCAGCGGAACGTTTGTACAATAAATCACAAATTCGAACAAAAAATACTATTGAGAGAAGCTTTGGTGTGTGGAAAAGAAGGTTTCCGGTTTTGAGCATTGGAATGCGGTGCAAACTTCCTCTATCATAGCAACTTCAATACTTCATAACTTAGCTATTGATAGAAATGAGGAAGTTCCGCCAGTGGATCCGGATGTACATGTTGAAGCTGAAGAATCATTTGAAGAAATACTTTCAAACCTCACAAGTAATCGTGGCACGAGGGATACTTTCTTGGAGTACTTTCAAGCTATGATTAATTCATGAACATAATAAAACTAAAATAAAAGTTTGTTAATTTGGTTGATACGTGCCATACGCACATTTTATTTGAAACAAAAAAAGAAATAAACTACTTTATAAATTCTTGTATTTTTAAATTGTGTGCTTCTTGTTTTCTCTTTTCTTCGTTGTGAAGATAAAGAATTGTGAGTTCATGCTCTTCTGTCTTATGTTGAATATGGAGGTCATGTTCTATTCTATTCTATTCTAT
Organism: Eristalinus aeneus; assembly: GCA_955652365.1. Taxonomy (NCBI): domain Eukaryota; kingdom Metazoa; phylum Arthropoda; class Insecta; order Diptera; family Syrphidae; genus Eristalinus; species Eristalinus aeneus. The sequence goes on from OY019131.1 coordinate 96,619,079, forward strand.
TCTATTTTTACGTGGTAAGGAAGTTACCCTCACGCACAACCCACAGACTGGTAGGCCAGGCCCATTATTTAAATCCTCGGGCAGAGGGGGTCGCTGCATACATTAGTTCACCATACAACGGGTGTTGTGATGGCTATCCAGGGGGCGCCACTTGGAGGCTGTATGTCAACTTGACCTGTGTACTAACGAGGATTGCCTTGGCAGCTCGCCATGTTGAGCGCAATCAACGACGTTACCTCGCGTGCATAGGCCCATGCCCCCCAAAGTACCGATATCAAACGCAGAATCACTCTTGCCAACCGCTGTTTCTTTGGGCTCAAGAGGCAATTGAGTAATAAAGCCCTCTCTCGAAGGACTAAACTAGCTTTATATAACAGCTTGATCATCCCCGTCCTACTATATGGCGCAGAATCTTGGACGTTAGCAAAGGCGGATGAGGAAGCCCTTGTCTTTTCGAGAGAAAAGTTTTGCGTGCGATTTTTGGTCCTGTTTGCGTTCATGGCATCTGGAGGAGAAGATTTAATGACGAACTCTATAGGCTGTACAGCGACATGCGCCTGGTTAAGCGTCTACGGATACAACGCTTAAGATGGCTAGGCCATGTAGAGCGTATGGACACCACTCCTCCGGCCCGAAAAGTCTTTGAATCCGAGCCATTGGGACAACGCAACAGAGGACGGCCTAGACTGAAGTGGCGCACACAAGTGGAGAAGGACCTCAACCAACTTGGAGTGCGCAACTGGAGACAGCTGGCGAAAGATCGTGCTGGCTGGAGAGGCATGTTGGTTGAGGCCCAGGTCCACCCCGGACTGTAGCGCCACAACAAGAAGAAGAAGATGGAGGTCATGTTAAATTTGCTTAAATTCTAATTCTTTTTGCACTAGTCGTTTTTGTAATTCCACCAATCCTAGACGGGATTCACCCAACTCATCATATTTAGATTTGATGTTTGTCTTTGTATTGTTTCGTCTTAAAACTGGATTGGTCTTAGTTTTAAGTGCCTTTGGAGTCCAGGTCTGCCATTTAGAATAAGATGCACCTGCAAATATAAAATTTTTTTAGAAACATGTTCTTCTTGTATGTTAATATTACATTACCTTCGTTGTCATTCAATGGATTTTCAACATTCAACTCTATTTGTTCCTGGTCCATCATGTTATCTGTTGCATCGTTGGAAGGGCTAGCTGGGCTTGTTTTCTGTATAGTGCCTGGTGTGATCGAGGTACTCAAAGTTGCGAAATATTTATTTGAGCATGTTTTACGGTTGTGGGAAATATTTTACTATTGGCTTACTTTTTAGGGAGTAAAGTAAAACCTTTTCGTGCATCAATTTAGTCAAATTTATAGACCAAAGCATTTCTATTCACAGAATCTAAAACTGCTTTGTTATTAGTATTGGATTATTAGTATTGGATGTTCAGCTGGGTAACTTCCTCACCACGTAAAAATAATATAGTTCAGAAAACCCGATATGCCTCGGATAAGGACGGATTAACTGTTGATACTCCAGCAAACGTTTTAAGAACAAAACAATTTTCGGTTTTGCACGTGGAATGTGAGGTCCCTTAACAGGCCACGTGCAGCCGAACAACTTGCGGAGGTCCTTGACAGCTACAAAGCTGACATAACCGCCATCCAGGAAGTGCGATGGGATGGGCCTGGCATAAAAGCGATGAAGAACTGCGATATCTACTACAGCAATTGCTATAGAGAGACAAGGCAGCGCTTATTCGGATGCGGATTTGTTGTTCGAGGCAGACTTAGGCAAAATGTCTTGAGCTACGACCCAGGCAGCGAACGCCTCATGACAATCCGCATCAAGGCTAAATTCGGTAACATCAGCCTAATATGCGCTCACGCCCCGACAGAGGAGAAGGATGACAACATCAAGGATGACTTCTATGATCTCCTAGAAAGAACATACGATCAATGCCCCAGCTACGACACCAAGATCGTTCAAGGAGATTTCAACGCTCAGCTGGATAAGGAGGACATCTTTCCTGGAGTCATCGGTAAGCACAGCTTGCACGACAACACATCCGGAAACGGACTCAGGCTGTTGGACTTCGCCTCGGGGCGAAACCTCTCTGTGGCTAGCACGCGGTTCCCACACCTGGACATTCACAAAGGAACCTGGCGATCTCCTGATCAATCAACCGTCAACCAGATTGATCACGTTGCAATCGACGTCAGACACTCCTCCAGTATTCTCGATGTCCGAACCTTCCGAGGTGCAAACATTGTCTCGGATCATCACCTTGTTGTAGCCAAGGTAAGAACCCGGATATCGAGAGAGCAACGGAGTCGAGAAAGGCCAAAAAGGTTTGACTTCGAAAAGCTACAATCGCAGCTGATTGCTGGGAACTTTGCCGACCGAGTCGCCCGGAAACTCGCTCAGAGTTCGACGCACTAAGCATAGAAGAAGAATGGAAACGTTGTCAAGAAGCCATCAAAGATGCTGCCACTGATGTGCTGGGTTTCACGTCACCACCCAGAAGGACCCATGGTTTGACGACGAGTGCAGGCAAGCGCACGCAGCTAAACAAGACGCTGCATCGAATAACGCGGGCTGTTCGTGAACTCTACGAACAGAGAAGAAGGGAAGAGCACCGGCTTCTCAGAAGGAATAAGAAGGAACATGAGAAGTGCGCGATCAAGGAAATGGAAAGGTGTTTTGGCAGGAATGAAGTCCGAAAGTTTTACCGAAAGGTAAAACAGCTATCCGGAGGATACAAGGTTCGGACCAATGCCTGCCGGGACCAAAATGGACAACTAGTAGTAGAGTCGCAGTCTGTGCTGAGAATCTGGAAGGATCATTTCTGCCGACTCCTAAACGGCGATGACGACCCAAATCCCGCTGTTAGGCAGAATGTTCCACTCAATTTGGAAACAGCTGGCGAAAGATCGTGCTGGCTGGAGAGGCATGTTGGTTGAGGCCCAGGTCCACCCCGGACTGTAGCGCCACAAGAAGAAGAAGAAGAATGTTCAGCTGGCAATCGAACCTGGACCTCCGGCGTGTGAGCGTAGCACCTTACCCAGCGCCACGGGGGCCACAAAAAAACTGTCTTGTTTTTCTTCTTCTTGTGGTGCAACAGACCGAGTCCATGGACCTGGGCTTCAACGAACATGCCTCTCCAGCCAGCACGATCTTCGCTTGCTGCCTTCAATTACGTACTTTTTGTTGGTTGAGGTCCTTCTTGCCTTGTGTTCCTCACCTTAGCCTACGCTGTCCTCTGTTACGTGGTTAGATGCGAAGGCTTTTCGGGCCAGAGCAGTGGTGTCCATATGCTCTACTTGGCCTAGGCATCGTGAGTGTTTTATCCGAAGACGCTTGACCAGATGCCTTAAGATCTGGAAAACAAGCGCATAACTTTTTCTTTTGTTTAGCTTTGCTTTCCAGCCCCATGTTGTTGTTTACTTTTGAGTAATCAAACCTAAGAGCCAACTGGGATTCTTTAAATAGTCCATGGATTCAACCGCGTCTGTTGTAACTACTTTGTGGGGTGTACAAGTCGACCTTTTTACATATAGTGAAAAATAGAGCTTCTTTATAGCACTACTTAACATCGGCTGCCGTTTGGGCACATCTGTACTAAACTTATAAAATTCGTTAGGTATGCTATCCGACCCTGCCGCCTTTCAACCTTCCACCACAATTAGAGATCACATAACTACTAGTTCGTTGTCCTGCAAACTTGGTAATCTTCCTTGCACTTCTTCTGACCTTCCATAAAAGATATCCCGGCGTTTATTTTGTGCAATAAAATTTCTTCAATATGTTTAAAAACAAAATGAAAGTTAATTGTAATAACTAATCAGTCAACTCCTGAATTAATGGAAGCGACTATTCATGGAAACGAAAAAGGACGAAGGACCCCAACTCTGCCTGAATTCAGTTCCTAACCGATAACCTTAACGCACTATTCAAAGGGTTTTCAATCAATTGTCAAAAGCACGATTCAGCTGCTAACATAACGGTACATTGACAACTTAAACCGAATTTAATTTTATTTCACACGCCACGCATCCTTGTCGGCTTCCTTTTGAAGATCTATTTTTGTCGTTCCCTGTGCGACGTAATTTAGTCTGCCATCGATAACAAATAGTTCGTTGAATTTTACCCTCAAATCAGATCCGTTATCACTGAGTGTGAGCACCAACAGTCGATAACGGTAATTAAAAATACCCTCCATCGTCATAAGATGGGATATTAAAGCTAAATCGTTTTGATAAGCTTCTATTTGCGAATATCTCGGTGGCGATTGTAATCGCCTCCGCGTACTTTCCAGTTTGATCTAACTACAATAAGACTAGGAATAGATCTTCAAATACAAAGTTCTTAGGTTTACCCAACAGATAACAGTAATTGACACTTTTTACTATAAATAGCATTCTCTGATTCGTCCAATACCAGTTATAGTCTAACATTCGTCTTGAGATGTTCCGGCTTACACTTGCTCTCGCACTGTTCGGTTGCGCCTTCGCCGGCGTCTTCCAGCCACGCCTGTCCGATGACATCGAAGGACGCATTGTTGGTGGTGAGGCCACTGACATTGAAAACTACCCATACCAAGTGGCTCTGCTCAAGGACGGTTCCCTGTTCTGCGGTGGAAGTTTGTATTCAGAGGTTATCGTCGTCACTGCTGCTCATTGCATGCAATCGTACAGCGCCAGTCAAATCAAGGTTCGTGCCGGTTCATCACTCTACGCTTCCGGAGGAGAATTGATCTCCGTGAAGAGCTTCAAATACCACGAAAACTACGACAGCAAGAAGATGATCAACGACGTTGCCCTCATCCGCCTGGCCACTCCCGTCATTCTTAGCAACAAGATTAAGACCATCCCACTGGCTGAGGTTGTGCCAAAGGCTGGAACCATTGGTTACGTCACTGGCTGGGGCACCAACAAATTCCTGATCGGTAGCATTCAATCTAACCTTCGTGTCGCTGATGTTGATATTGTCCCTGAAGCTGAGTGCGGATCCTCAAGCTACAACTACGGATCACAGATCCTTCCAACCATGGTTTGCGCCTATGACGGAGGCACCAAGGACGCTTGCCAAGGTGATTCAGGTGGCCCACTTGCCTCTGGAGGCAAACTCGTTGGCATTGTCTCTTGGGGCAATGGCTGCGCCAAGGTTGGATACCCCGGTGTTTATGCTTCAGTTCCAGCACTCCGTGATTGGATCATCAAGAACGCTGAGAGCATGAGTGCTTAATTTGAATCAGGAAAAGTTAACTAAATAAATATGGCTAAAGAATTCTTGTTGTTTCTATTGTGAAATGGATGAAAGACGAAACACTCTGCGTGCGAGTAAATTGCACTTACTCAGTTTGAAGGGAGGCAGATATTGGAATTGACAAAGCTTCTGAGTGCTATGTTTTCATTATTTTACCCCGAAGTCAATATTTTCAACAAAGTTTTTCGTACATGGGCATAACGATTGTGGCGGAGAGATGAAGGCTGAACCATTTTAAGCATATGCCAAACGATTCGCTAATTTTCTACAAGCTTGATATTGCAACTTCGGCACTCGCATTGCTGCTGCAAATCAGAAAACGAAACCCTAAAAGAATCCTTGATCAAATTGCCGACAATGCAGGCGTTCATTTAAAACTCTGTGTGTTTAAATCAATATCTAATGCATAGTGTTAGGCTTTCTTCGTTTATTCAGCTCCCAGCTGGCATTAGAGTTCTCTACTCGAATGACTTTATCTTCGCGTGTGAGCCGCTAACAAGCCAACCGACCTTATCTCACCGATACGGCAAACCGTTCCAAGACCACACAGCTAATCCGAAAATAAAACCTAACGACAAATGATTTGAAACAGTTCACTGCCGCGCAGCCAACAAGGACGTCGAGCAATGTCGCATAGTTTTGTCCTTGTTTTTACTTTTCTATTTGTCGCCACCACGGCAACACCAATCGGACGAATTGTTGGTGGCGATGTTGTGGACATATCAAAGCATCCATACACCGCCTCGTTACGAGTGAAGTCCTGCCGAACCTGCGAGTACGTGCACAAGTGCGGCGGTAGTATCTATTCAGACAGAGTGATTATCACGGCGGCCCAATGCCTGCTGGACTTGGATAGTGATGCCCGCATAATGGTCGTTGTTGGTGCCAATACTCGCACCGGTGTGGGAGGCATGCAAATGCCCGTGAAGGCTACCATCACGCACGAAAACTACAACTTCTGGACCATCGATAACGACATCGGACTTGTCATCTTAAGTGATGCATTGCTGCTTAATGGATTCAACGTTAAGAGCATAGACATTGCTAGTGCACCGCCTCGTGCCGGGAAGCAATCGCTTGTCGCCGGATGGGGATGGAACGCTGAGGACGGTGCGCCAACGTATTATCTGCAGGACGCCGAGGTGCAAATCATAAGCAACGCTCAGTGCGAGGAAGTGTATGGAAAAGGAGAGGTAACTGAAAACATGATTTGCGCCGGAGTCTGGAGTGGCGGCAAGGATGGCTGCCAAGGCGATACCGGTGGACCGTTAGTGACCGATGGCCAGCTCGTCGGTGTGGTCTCTTGGGGACGTGGGTGTGGGCGGGCAGGTTATCCCGGCGTGTACACTAGTGTGGCGAGTCACGCAAAATGGATAGCCGACAAAATTGCACAAAACCTTTGAATAAAGTTCGGCATACGTTGATAAACAGTTGTTTGGCTTTATTGGTGGTTGGAATGTGAAAGGAAGATAAATACAATCAGTAAGCGGCTAGTTTTTCTTGTGCTAATAAAAGTGGATTGCTATGATAACAAAGTTAATCGATGTTTTGTTCGTTTTTTAATGACTTATCTGATTGTTAGACTTTTGAGATTAGTTTTCAATGGCAACGCGAACTTTTAAAGGAATTTCCCAATGATACTGGTCAATTGTGTGCAATAATAGCGAGAACAAAAAGAAAATAATGTTCAAAGTTGTATTGTATTGCTCAAAAATACATCAATTTGGCATCACCGAGTAGAGTAAAAATAAGGCTTACTGACGTCTTGGAAGGAATTTTAATTAAATATGGTATTTCCATTTAATTGCTAGCAAGGACAAGGGTTCTCGCGACCCATTTAACTTTTGTGAGGGACGTTATAATGACACAAGAGCTCTCTTTAAAGATCGTTACTTTTTCAAAAATTTGTCGTTTCGTTCTTCTGATTTCTGACGAGTGGAGGAGATTTAAATCTGTACGAGATTCCAGGCGACGAAGTTAGAGACAATAAACAGTCCTTCAGATTCATCGGCGAGTACAGAAATCAGGAGCCTAAGAATTCAATTGCCAGCCTGTCCTTGCCGCAATTTCAGCGCGCAGTCCCAGTTGCCAGTCCAGTGGGTAGTCCCAGTCGCCAAATCTAGTCCTTAGTTTCAGTCGCATGTTCCAGTCGCTTGTTCCATTCCCCAGTTCTAGTCCTCAGTTCCAGTTCCCAGTTCCAGTCGCCAGTTTAAGTCGCCAGTCCGGTGGGAAGTCCCAGTCCCCAATTCCAGTTGCTACTTTCAGTCGGCAGTTCCAGTCGCCAGCCCCCTGTCTTAGTCCCAGTCGCAAGCTCTCGTCGCCAGTTCCATTCGCCAGCTTCAGTCACTAGTTCCCGTCGCCAGTTCCAGTCACCATTTCCAGTCGCAAGTCGCAGTCCTAGTCGCTAGTCGCCAGTTATAGTTCCAGTCGCCAGTTCCAGGAGCCAGTTCCCGTCGCCAGTTCCAGTCGCTTGTTCCAGTCGGTAGTTCCAGTCGCTATCCCAGTCGCCAGTCGCTGGCTGGAACTGACTGGTTCCAGTCGCTAGTCGCAGTCGTCAGTCGCCAGTCTTAGTCCCAGTCGCCAGTTCCAGTAGCTATTTCCAGTCGGCAGTCCCAGTCGCTAGTTCCGGTGGCTTGTGCCAGCCGGTAGTTCAAGCGGCAGTTCCAGTCGTCAGTTCAAGTCCCCAGTTCCATTCGCCAGCTCCAGTCACTAGTTCCCGTCGCCAGGTTCGGTCACTAGTTCCAGTTGGCAGTTCCAGTCGCAAGTCGCAGTTCTAGCCGCTAGTCGCCAGTCTTAGTCCCAGCCGCTAGTTTCAGTAGGCAGTTCCCGTCGCAAGTTCCAGTCGCTGGTTCCAGTCGGCAGTCCCAGTCCCCAGTCGTTGGCTGGAAGTGGCTAGTTCCAGTCGCTAGTCGCAGTCGCTAGTCGCAGTCGCCAGTCGCTAGTCTTAGTCCCAGTCGCCAGTTCCAGTAGCTGTTTCCAGTCGGCAGTCCCAGTCACTAGTTCCAGTCGCTTGTGCCAGCCTGTAGTTCTAGTCGGCAGTTCCAGTCGGCTGTTCCAGTCGTCAGTTCAAGTTTCCAGTTCTAGTCGCCAGTTCCAGTCACTATTTCCAGTCGGCAGTTCCAGTCGCTATTTCCAGTCCGCAGTTCCAGTCGCTAGGTCCAGTCCGCAGTTCCAGTCGCCAGTCGCTGGCTGAAACTGGCTAGTTCCAGTCGCTAGTCCCAGTCGCCAGTCTTAGTTATAGTCTCCAGGTTTAGTCGCCAGTTCCAGTCGCTAGTTCCCGTTGCCAGTTTCCGTCGCCAGTTTCCGTCGCCAGTTTCCGTCGCCAGTTTCCGTCGCCAGTTTCCGTCGCCGGTTTCCGTCGCCAGTTCCAGTCGTCAGTTCCAGCCGCAAGTTTCAGTCGCCAGTCGCTAGTCATAGTCCCAGTGGCCAGTTCCAGTCACAAGTTCAAGTCGCCAGTTCCAGTCGCCAGTTTCCATCGCCAGTTTCCATCGTCAGTTCCAGTCGCCACTTCCAGTCGCCAATCTCACATACCATGTTCTCAAAACTTGGCATCACTGAAAGTGTCCAAATAACTTCCCCGCTGGATTACACAATGTGCCCTCCAGATGTAGATTAAAAAACTAATTTAGACAAGACCTTTGCGCATGAAATGCTTATCGACACTTTATTGAATTCTCTTATCAACCATCGATAGGGGCACTTTAAAATAGCCCAGTCGCTGCTATTTCCGCTGCCCCACAGTGGCTTCGACCCACTCACGCAACGCCACCATATTAGCATACACTCCCGGATATCCCTGGCGGCCACAGCCCCTGCCCCAGGACACGATTCCAATCAGCTGGCTGTCAACTACCAGCGGACCGCCAGAGTCACCTTTGCAGGAATCTGCTCCGCCAGCCATGACGCCTGCGCACAACATGCTCCCCGTTATACGGGTTTCTCCGTAGGCCTTCTTGCATTCCGCATCGCTGACCAGTTGCACTTTGGAGACTTTCAAAATTTGCGAGAATTCCCCGCCCTCTGTAATAGATCCCCAGCCGGTTACGTACCCAATGCTTCCGCTCTTTGGCAGCTCCTTTGCCAGGGCTACGGGTTCGATCTGGTTCTCTCTGAAGGGCAAATCCGCGGCGAGAAAGATCACAGATACGTCGTAGTCGATGTAAAGTGACTCATACTTCTCGTGGACAACGTATTTTTCGACAGGGACAACCACGCCTGCGGCGGCGACGATTGAGGTGCTTCCAGCAATGGCATGGAGGCTCTTGACGTTCACTCCGCTGACGCAATTCGCCGAAGAGATAAGAACCCGCTTCGAGTAGATGACCGCCCCGCAACGATGCGAGAAGTCACACGTCGGGCAGGTCTTCTGGCGAATGGACACTTGATAGGGATGCGCAGATATGCTGGTGTCGTTTCCGTCAGTTATGCGGCCAACCCGCTCCGAGGCCACTACGGCCAGCAAACTTACTAAGAGTACAACTACACTGCGACACATGGCTACCTTGACTGTGGCTAAATGTTTGCAGAAAACCGCCAGTCTTTGCTTTTATATGGCTCCCCGATAAGGTGCGAGCGCCATAAAGAGCGTCTAATCTCTTCCGCATGACTGCCCAGCGTCGACTGTAGTGGTGGAGGTGACTCAATTTATGATCCTGACCAGGGATTAGTTCGGCGCGATAAAACTTTCCCGCCGGAAGTCGAAAGTAAAACAAACGAAACAACAGTAAGGGGCTTCCCGTATCAGAAGCTTTTATTTCTTATATGTTTGAGCTGACCATATTGTCAATCCATTCCCTCAGGTTCGGCACGCTGGCGTACACGCCCGGGTACTCAGGCCTGGCGCAACCGTAGCCCCACGACACAATGCCGGTGAGGAGACCGTCCACCACCAGGGGGCCACCGGAGTCACCTTGGCAAGCGTCCTTTCCACCGCCCGGCGTGCCGGCGCACAGCATGGTGTCGGTGATTTTTTTCTCGTTGCCGTAGTCGGAGTCGCACTTGTCATTGTCGATGATCTTCACGTCCACCTCCATCAGGTAGTCCGCTGGATTGCTTCCTTCGATGGTTGTACCCCAGCCGGTCACTGTGGACAGTTTTCCGTCGGCTGGCTGCTTGTCCGCCAATTCGATGGCCTTGATGTTGAAGTTGTTCAGGGGCAAGTCGGCTCCCAGCACCAGCAAAGCAACGTCGCTGTCGTATGATGTTTTCATGCCGTAATCCTCGTGAGGAATGACCTTTGCGACCGGTACCAGCACTCCGGGTCCGTTGCGTTCATTAGCCCCGGCAACTACGTTCAACTTGCTTGCGACAATGTTCACAACGCAGTGCGCCGCTGTGAGGATCATGCGCTTATTGAGAATGCTACCGCCACATCGATGGTAGAAGGCGCAAGTCTGGCAGGACTTGTAGCGCAGCGAGATCTGATGCGGGTGCTTTGAAATGTCTGTTTTGCTGCCTCCAACAATGCGGCTGTCCAGCAGGGGGTTGAAAGCGTAATCCTCCAAGGGCAGGGCCGTTGCTGCAGCCACAAGGGCGCCGATGACTAGGAGAACTGCTAAGCGAGACATATTGCGTGGACTAACTGATCCAACTTCTGGTCAGGCTGGGGCTTTATATCGCTTCGTGTCCGACTATCGGCCTGTCTTACCACACTAATCTGCTCAGATAAGATTTGCTTGTCGCTAGAAGTCTTGTAAATCAATATCGAAATTGTACCTCGCTATTGAGCTGGTTACTAATCAGTGCGACGATAGAGCAATTTGCTCCTGTATTCCAGTGGTCAGCGTACGGCTTGTTTATTGCTCGTGGATTGAAATTTTATGAATTTTTGGCTTTTTTGTTGAGAGGAAACAGAATTGATGAAGATGAGGATGGGAAGGAGGATTTCTTTGACATGATGCGGTGGATAGGGGGTTCTTAGAAGTGGAGGATGTGGAAATAGCAGCGACTGGGCTACATGGCCTAGCTATCTTAAGCGTTGTAACCGTAGAAGCTTGACCAGGCGCATGTCGCTGTACAGCCCATAGAGTTCGTCGTTAAATCTTCTCCCCCAGGCACCATCAACGCAAACAGGACCAAAAATCGTACCTAAAACTTTTCTTTCGAAAAGTCTAAGGGCTTCCTCAATCACCTGTGCTCACGTCCAGGTTTCCGCGCTATAAAGTAGGACTGGGATGATCAAGCTGTTATAAAGGGTGCTCCAAAAAGAACGCAAGATTTAAATTTGGCGCCATTCGAATTGTCATTGTTTGATATTTGAACAATTATTTTTGTTTGTTAGTAGAAAGTATAAGGTTAATCAAAATATAGCGCTACACGAATGAAAAACGCATTTTCATTTTGAACATGAAAATGCTGATTTTGCCGATAAAATCATCTTTAGTGACGAGGCGTATTTCCATGTTGATAGCTTCGTCAATAGGCAGAATTGTCGCATTTGGGGCGAGGAAAATTCTCGAGTGATTCACGAGAAGCTAATCCATCCTCAACGTGTCACTGTGTGGTTTGGATTTTGGGCTGGAGGAATCATTGGACCTTTTTTCATGAAAATGCGTCAGGTCAAGCGCAAACAGTCAATGGTGTTCAGTATTGTGAAATGATAACCAATTTGTTCGTGCCTAGAATTGAAGAAATGAATGTGGAGGGGATGTGGTTTCAACAAGATGGCGCCACATCTCATACAGCCAGAAAAACAATTGCTGCATCAGTCATTTAAATTTTGCGTTCTTGTTGGGACACCCTTTATAAAGCGAGCCTAGTCCGCTGAGAGAGGGCTTCATTACTCAATTGTCTCTTGAGCTCAAAGAAACAGCGGTTGGCAAGAGTGATTCTGCGTTTGATTTCGGTACTGATGTTGTTGTCCCTATTTACCGCGTCTACCTCGGTAGACAAAGTCCTTGACTGCCTCAAAGTTTGTCCTGCCTAGTGTGCCATTCTACACAATCTGACGAGTTTAGTAGGAATGCCAAAGCTAGGCATGGCACTGTATAGCTCGTCTCTATGCACGCTGTCAAATGCGGCCTTAAAATCGACGGTGAGTGTCGATTTTCACTTCTTGGGTCCTTTCCAGGACTTACCCTAATGTGAAGATCTGTTCTATCGCGGACTTCCCTAGCCTAAAACACACTGATAGGGACCTATCAGTTTATGGGCAAACGGTTTCAGACGCACACATAATAAGGCAGAGAGGATCTTGCATGCGATGTTAAGAAGACTGATACTTCGACAATTGACGCAGTCAAAGGGGTCTCCTTTTTTGTTGAACGGGCAAACGACGCTGAAATTCCACTCATCGGGCATGCTTTCCTCGGACCATGTCTTACAGATGAGCTGGTGCATGTGCCCAACCAGGTCATCTCCAGCTGCCTTAAATAGTTCTGCGCACAGTCCATCCGATCCAGCAGCTTTCTTCGACTTCACCTTGTATATTGCTATTTTCACCTCGTCTGAGTCGGGGGGACGGAATTCTTGTCTATCATCGTCCAAATTGAGTGGAACATTCTGCCTAACAGCGGTATTTGGGCCGTCATCACCGTTGAGGAGTCTGCAGAAATGATCCTTTCAGATTCTCAGCACCGACAGCGACTTTACCACTAGTTGTCCATTTTGATACCAGCAGGCTTCGGTCCGTAACTTGTATCCTCCGAATAAAGACTTTCGGATTTCATTCCTGCCATAACACCTTTCCATTTCGTTGACCGCGCGCTTCTCATCGTTCTTCGTTTTCCTTCTAAGAAGCTGGTGCTCTTAGCTTCTTCTCTGTTCGTAGAGCTCACGAACAGCCCTCGTTGTTCGATGCAGCATCGCCCTGTAGACGTCTTGCTTGGCTACATGCACTTGCCTGCAGTCTTCGTCAAACAATGGGTTCGTTCTCGGTGATGTCGTGAAATCCAGCACATCAGTGGCAGCTTCTTTGATGGCTTCTTGACAACGTTACCAGTCTTCTTCTATGTTTAGTGCAGGCAGCATCGAACTCTGAGCGAGTTTCAGGGAGACTCGGTCGGCAAATTTCCCAGCGATCGGCTGCGATTGTAGCTATCCAACGTCAAACCGTTTTGGCCTGTCTCGACTCCGTTGATCTCTCGATATACGGGTTCTTACCTTGGCTACAATAAGGTAATGATCCGAGTCGATGTTTGCACCTCGGAAGGTGCGGACATCGAGAATACTGGAGGAGTGTCTGTGGTCAACCTGGTCAACGGTGGATTTATCGGGAGATCGCCAGATCCGTTTGTGAATGTCCAGATGTGGGAACCGCGTGCTAGCCATAGAGAGGCCCCGAGACGAGGTCCAACAGCCTGAATCCGTTTCCGGATGTGTTGTAGTGCAGGCTGTGTTTACCGATGACTCCAGCAAAATTGTCGCCCTTTCCAAGCTGAGCGTTAAAATCTTCTTGAATGATCTTAGTGTCGTAGCTGAGGCATCGATCGTGTTTTCTTTCTAGACGATCATAGAAGTCATTCTTCGTGTTATCACCTTCTCCTCTGGCGTGGTGTGAGCGTATATTAGGCTGATGTTTCCGAATTTATGATTGTTATGAGGCGTTCGTTGACGGGGTCGTAGCTCACTTTTTGCCTAAGTCTGCCGCGAACAATAAATCCGCATCTGAATAGGCGCTGCCTTCTTTCCCTGTAGCAATCGCTGGTGTAGATGACGCAGTTTTTCATCGTTTTCTTGCCGGGCCCATCTAATCGCACTGCCTGGATGGGGGTAATGTCTGCCTTGTAGCGGTCAAGGACTTCCGCAAGTTGTTCGGCTTCACGGGCCTGTTAAGGGACCTCACATTCCACGTGCAAAACCGAAAATCGTTATTCTTAAAACGTTTGCTGGAGTATCAACAGTTAACCCGTCCTTACCCGAGGCATGTTGCTGTCTCTTAAGTATTTATTTTTTACGTAGTGAGGAAGTTCCCCTCAAGCACAATCCACAGGCAATGATGTCAGGCCCATTATTTAAACCCCCGGGCAGAGGGATTCGCTTCATACATTGTTTCACCATACAACGGGTTCTGTGATGGCTATCCAGAGGGCACCGCATGGAGGCTGACATACAGCCTGACCTGTGCACTAACGAGAATTGTGTTGGCAGCTCGCCTTGTTGAGAGAAATCTTCAACGTTACCTCGCGTGAAAAGGCCCATGCTCCAGCTCGCCTTGTTGAGCGAGCGAGAACCTTTGAAGAATTCTTAGTTTCATTTAATGAATTTAGTTTCGACGGAGGGTAGTCCTCTATTTGAGAGTTTCCTCTTGCCTCTTAAGTCCTGTTTCTTACCGGAATGGGATCTACGTAAGGATTTCTTACACTTTGGGCACCACTTTTACGACCCTGTGGAAATGACGACACACATTGGAGGAAAACCTATTTTTCAATATTTGAATGAAAAGTTTAGAAATCTTGACACTTAAAAGAATTGAGAACTGGCAACAAAAATGTTCTGAACTTAAGGACACTTACGAGTTTTACCAAAACATTGCTAGTTTTTATTTGAAAATAAATTCTCACATGGGGCCCTATATTTTTTAAAACATTTTAGGCAACGAACATGAGCCGTTCTATCACTGAATTTAAAACCCTTGGAATTAAAGACACGGTCAGTCACTGGCGGTGTCATTGGCTGTGGTCCTGAGCCTACGAATCTCTGACCTCAGCGTTTTCTCACACCTTTCTTGGTGTTAGGGCGCAGGGATATAATCTTACAAGAGCAGCTGATGCACTTGTAAGAGAGGCAGAAAGAAGTTATTATCATATCGATCAAAGTACCCGTCGCAAAGTTATGTAGCGACGCGGACAACAAGATCCAGACCACAACAGCGTCACTACTTGTCAACCTCTGACAGTACCTGGATACTTTAGCCACACAAAGAGTTTGTCTGTCTGTTGCTCGGAAAGCGTCAGTCATTATTACCCGAAATGTCATGAGAAAGAAACTAGGTCAAAAGAAGAATAATAGTGGTGTGCTTCGTTACAGGTCCTGTCTAGATCGTGTGAGGCATAGAACTGTGAAATAATTATCCTTCTTCTCTCTAACTGCAACTAGGTTATTGAAATCAACAAAATGGCTACAGGCGAAATAAGCCAGTAAGTCTCAGGGCATATAGGGGGCGCCACTAACAAAAATTATTAAAATAATATTAATTTTTTTTTTGTTAGTGGCGCCCCCTATATGTCCCGGGTCTAAATGAGTGATGTGTTATTACCAATGACGTTGGATCTTCGTGGCAGGAATAAACTTGATCTAATCTGGCTTTAGAAAGCAGCTTTTAACTCTTTTCAAGGCGGGCTTCATCCTACATCTAATTTCTTTCAAATGTACAATACTTACTACTACTGTATACTTAGGGCCGCATTTTTATAAGTTTTAGCGGCAAGATCGAAAGGTATTCTTTATTCGACAAGATCGTTCCACCTACCAAATGAAAAGACCTTCACTTTTCTTCTTCTTCATCGTGAGGCGCTACTGTTCAGGGTGAACCTTGGCCTTAACCAACCCGTCTCTCCAGCCAGCTTGATCGCGGGCCTGTCGCCTCCAGTTGAGCTCTACAAGTTACTTGAGGTCTTTCTCCACTTGTGTGTGCCACCCCAACCTAGCCCGTCCCCTGCTGCGTTGTCTTAATAGCTCAAATTCGAAGACTTATCAAGCATAACAGCTCATAAGCTCTGCATGGCTAGCCGGCCTTCATTCTTAAGCTACCTTTATTCTTGAGCTACCTTCATTCCTCACAGCTTAAACGTTTATAGACATATTCCCATGTGTATTCGGGAACACTACCATTTTTTAAGGACCACCGACGATGGGAACTACCCGACATTGCTTTCACTCTCTGACCCCTTCATATCCGTGGTTAGGAGCCTTCTCTCATTTCGAGTGGCCATTTCCCAACATATCGATCCTCAGAGCCAACCAAGCCGATAGCATCCCTAACGCCAAATGTTTTTTCCTATGACTCAAGTGCCTAAATTTTTTCCAGCCTGCCTGTTCCCTGGCACTTCCCACCATCGCCCCCTAGATGGCGTTGAAACCCAACGCAAAAAATTTCTTTACCGCCTTAGCGATGTGAACCTTATCGTCCGCTGATAAGTTTAAATAGGCGGCAATCCACCGCGTCCTATCAGGTAATCTGCCACTCAAGATTTACGAGGTCTTTAAATTCCTCAATAAATTCAAGATCATCACGTCTTTTGCAACCAGTAGCCGGAGAACGTTTCAGTATGTCGCCACGGTTTTGGATTTCGGCAGTACTTGCCCTCTGTACCATCATCGCCGCTTCGTCCGCCTTCAAGACAGCACGCATTGCGGGCGGAATCGAGACCCATGTGGCCAGCTTACCGTATCAAGTGTCGATTCGCCGAAAATCCTGTGCACAGTGCGCGTTTGAACACTTCGCCAGTGGTGCGATCTACAGTCACAATGTCATCCTTACAACTGCCTCAGCCGTGCGAGTGGAGGATTCTAAAGCTTTACTAGTCGTCGCCGGAACCAGCTATCGGACGGCCTTCGATGGAATGCTGTTTCCAGTCGAGAAGAAGGTCATCCATGACAAGTTCGACGTGTGGTCGCTGAACTTTGACGTTGCACTGCTTAAGCTTAAGGTGGATCTTCCTCTCGGAAACGCACACGTACCAATCAGAGCGCTGAGCATTGCCAGCGCCTTCCCAGAGGTTGGAAGTGTTGGCGTCGTCGGCGGTTGGGGTCTAACCAGCGAGACCGGGGAGTATTCGGAAATCATCAAATCCATCCGGATTCCGACGGTTAGCAGGGAATCCTGTCAGGAAGTGCATAAGTTCACCGAAGTCTCAGCGAATATGTTCTGTGCGGGACTGAAGGAGGGCGGCAAGGACACGTGCAAGGGGGATGCTGGTGCACCATTCGTTGTGGATAACGAAATGATTGGATTGGTCTCGTGGGGCGTCGGCTGCGCTAGACCCAACAGCCCGGGAGTGTACACAAATCTTGTGGAATTGCGAGACTGGATTGACGAGCATGTGAAGGGTATTTGAATTTGTGATGAAATAAATTAAAGAGTTTTGACTTATGCGGTGTTTGTTTTTAATGCGGCGTTGGTAACACGGAGGGGCAAAAGTACAATCTTCTCACAGTGATCTCGAACCTTGCCTAACCATTTAATCTTGTCGATTAGGGTTGATAAGATATTGTGTGGCAATGTTAAATTCTTGAAAGGCAATGTCAAATCCAAACTTTGATGTTATTGCGGGCGGTGAAGGACGTGCAAGATTTGCAAGATTCCACAAATTTGGAATACACGCTTTAAGCCTACTTCTGATGAGAGCACATACCTCTGGGGAGAGTGTTACGTATACTCACGAGTTGATAACTGAAATCTTGAGGTACGTTTCCACCCCGGTTAAATGTTTGCCGCATACGATAGGATAACGAGTAATCAACTGACCCGCTTAAGTAAAAAAATTTCACAAGTAAATAATTGTAAATCATTTGTAGACACTTTTCGCGGGCTATTCGTTTGTTTTTATTAGTTGTTAAAATCAACCGATTAGGCTCGCAATTGGCAGAATTTGATGAGAGCTAAGGTATTCTGTGCTTGTGGTTGTGACTCATTGGCAATTGATCTGTGTCCCTTCGATTAAAGGCTGATTCATCGTGAGGTTTGAATTACGAGGCAGAATAAAGAACATAAAGCTAACTCAAAGTTTTTAATGCGTGTCACCTTTTGAAAATGATTTAATGCAAATGTTGGCCACAATAACGTGTGAGGTGGTCCATTGGCAAGGTCCAATCTTGGGAGACTCGCTTAAGTGCAGCGGCTGTTGTCCTGAGGATAACACGATAGTTTATCCTTATAGCTAAATTGATGCATCGTAAGATCTGCGACTTTACCAGAAAAATTGCAAAAAATCGTGATATCGCACGATTAAGGCTGTAATTTACAGAAAAGCGAGATGAAGAAAGGTCTATCCAGAGACATACTGTTTCATTTCCTGTACAGCTCATTGACATGAGATGTCTTGTAAAAATGAACGTTTTACGAGACCATATGCCCGTATTTTAGGAAGCACATAGTTCCTTAAGACGACACGTACACTCTCAGCTAGATCTGCGTTAGTCTCCTGCCTACCTACTGCATGCGCTGTATCCGGTCAACTATTATCCACTTGTGTAAGTTGAAGCACAAATTTGCAAATAGCGGCTTCAACAGGTCGATTATGTGCAGCATTTCCCACAGAACGCTAATTTGCGTAATACATCTGAACAGAGTGATTCTGTCTGCCCATCATAGCTTGACGAATAATATTGAAAGCAATTTGATAAAATTCAGGTTTGATTTGTCTCAAAATAAGACCCCACGAACAACCTTTTACACAAAAAATAAAATAAAATAAAAAACGAAGCCTTTAATGCGTGATTGGAATTTTCATTTCTCCAAAATTTCTGACGGCTTGGTTTGTTGGTATTTTTGGTTCGTTAGAATATTTTTGTTGAGCTTCCGCCATTTCGCAGGCCTTGGCTGGGTCACTTATGTGTCAAAATTTAGGCCTCTACGAGCGCTGCTGATCATTCGCCATTTCGCCGGCCTTAGCTGGGTCATTTATGTGTCAAGATTTAGGCCTTTACGAACGCTGACCTCTACGAGCGCTGCTAATCATCCGCCATTTCGCGGGACTTAGGTGGGTCACTTATGTGTTAAAATCTAGGCCTCTACGAGTGCTGCTGATCATCCGCCATTTCGCCGGCCTTAGCTGGGTCACTTATGTGTCAAGATTTAGGCCTTTACGAACGCTGACCTCTACGAGCGCTGCTAATCATCCGCCATTTCGCGGGACTTAGGTGGGTGACTTATGTGTTAAAATTTAGGCCTCTACGAGTGCTGCTGATCATCCGCCATTTCGCCGGCCTTAGCTGGGTCACTTATGTGTCAAGATGTAGGCCTCCACGAGCGCTGCTAATCATCCGCCATTTCGCGGGACTTAGCTGGGTCACTAATTTAAGTACTAGTCAAAGGTGTTTTTTTCAAAGTTCATCAAAGTTTACGAATGCCGCTGACCTGCTTGGGCGTCGGGTTCATTCTTTTCGTCCATCTGGCAGCTTCTGCATGACAAGCGGAAGATTTACTTCAATTTGGTTACCGATTGTCTATTAGAATAAGAAATAATTAAAGGCGAACCAAAATGCGTGCAAGGCAGTTGTCAGAATTGCACATTCAGCATAACCAAACTTTTATAGAAGCGACACTGACTCCCAATCGGTTGTCGTCAAAGGTTCTTACAGATCGTTACACCTCCTTTCGAAAAATAACAGACACATATTAACCATCAGAAGGTATTTGTCGTTCGCTACTTGGACAGATCTTCACAACTTTTCTCAAAAATTCATCAAACATTGCGCAGCACCCAAACCCAAAAAAACACATCTTAACCATAAAAATTTGACTTTATTTGCCGTGTTCTTCGTGGCTTATGCAAATGAAATGGCATTCTGTTCAGCGGTCTCCTCGATCCACTCGTACAGATCTGGAACAGAGGCATAGACTCCCGGATAGTTTTCTCTCGCGCAACCGCTTCCCCATGACACGATGCCCAGCAGTTCATTCTTGTAGATCAATGGGCCACCGGAATCACCTTGACATGCGTCCTTGCCGCCGCCAGTTACACCAGCACACAACATCCTGCCGGTGAGGAAAAGACTGTACGCCTTCTTGCAGTCAGCGTTGTCCACAATATTCACTTCCACCTTCATCAGCTGATTCGAAACGGTGCCACCTTCTTCCAGAGTTCCCCATCCGGTGACAATCACAGGTGAGCCATCAGCGGGGCGTTCCTTTGCCAAGGCGATGGGTCGAATGCCGGTGCGGAAGTTCAAAAGTCCGCCCAAAACCAGAATGGTCACATCGTAGTCGTTGTTCATGGTCTTGTACTTTGGGTGTACGATG
The DNA here is from genome assembly GCA_955652365.1 of Eristalinus aeneus. Lineage (NCBI taxonomy): Eukaryota > Metazoa > Arthropoda > Insecta > Diptera > Syrphidae > Eristalinus > Eristalinus aeneus. The sequence goes on from OY019131.1 coordinate 96,639,220, forward strand.
ATCTTCTTCACTGGGACCTCGAAGTACGATTCGCTTATCAAAGTGGATCCAGCGACAATTGTCATGGCGGACACGTCAACATTCTGCACGCAGTGAGCAGCACTGACGACGATGTTCTCCGAGTAAATACTGCCACCGCAACGATGTCTGCCGTAGTAGCGCATTGAAATTTGGTGTGGGAAGTTGTTGATGCTCGTAGGCTCACCGCCAACGATCCTGCCATCAGGAAGGGGCACCGTCTGGAATTCCTCTGCCGCGCAAACCGCCGCGAACACGGCCAACACTAAACACGCAATGCGAAACATGGCTTTTCACGATGAAATATGCGCTTCACGTTCAATTGGCGTTTATATACGCAAAAGCCATCCAAGATATGGCGATAATCGTAGTGGATTAGATAAGTCGGGAATCCCGAGGGGCTACTGGAAGACTGATTGGATTGTCTTTGATTCTGCGCGTTTATTGCTTGATAAGATCGCCTGGAAGTTTTATGGAAAATTATTTATTTAGCCGAATTTATTGCTTTGCAAATAATTGCCGAATGTTCTGTTGCTGTTGATAGCACTGATCACAATCGAATGCCACAATTGCTTACCGCACGTGTGGAAGGAATAATATGCAAAGTGTGGAAAGAAGACTCGCGTGCTGCGCGGCTCTAAGACCTTTAACACTCTTGAGAGAAGATTATTTTTGGTAGGTGAAGAAGATCGAGACTGAATCCAGCTAAACACAGACACAGGGAGGCCATATAGCCGACTTCATGAACTTTTTCATACAAATAGAAGGGTTCTTAAATTCCACGAAAAATGAGCGGACAGGTTAAAAAATTTGAATTGATGTTGTGCGTAATTTTTTTGGTTGTCAGATTCAGCGCTAAGTTTGTTTGGAGCGGAAGACGGGTCTTGGACAAAATTTTAAAAGTCAAAATTCACAAATCCGGAAATGTCCAAATTACATTAATGTCCAGAATTTCAGTAAGACAAAAACCGAAGTTGCTTAATTTGAAAATTGTGTTATTTTGTAGAATTCTCAAGTTCAGGGAGAAATATTTCTTTATTCATTTTCAGCACTTTTTTCAGATTTTCCAATGAACCCAAGCAATTCTCCTGGCGGCCTGCGTGCCCCGTTTTCGATTTAGTAGTCCATGCGTTGTGGCTGAGGAAGATGGGTGGTTAATAAAGTCCCAAGGTCCAAAGTTAGGAAATCCTCAAGAAACCAAGCTCAGATCTTCAAATTCTTCGATTAATATGAAGACTTATTTGTTTTCCAAATTTGGAACCCATTTGTATTGTTTTCAGAGTTTAGAACGCCACCATACCAATTTTGTTTCATGATTTCGTCTTCAGGGTTGTATTTAATGAGACTTTATGACTTTTTGGAATTTCGGACTTTCAGGAATTTTTGACTTTACGAAAATTTTGACATTTTGGATGGAATTTTTGACTTATCGAAATTTTGGACGTTTTAAAATTTTTGACTCTTGAAACATTTTGTCTTTCAGAATTTTTGACTTTTTGGAATTTTGAAGTGGTTGACTTTTCGGAATTTTTTAACTTTTGGAATTTTTAACTTTTCAGAATTGTCGACTCGGAATTTTTGACTTTTTGAAATTTCGGACTTCCAGGTATGATTGACTTTTTAGAATTTTTGACTCTTCGAAATTCTGGAATTTTTGAATTATCAGAATTTTGAATTTTCGTAAATTTCCGAATTTTAAACTTTAAATTTCGGACTTTCAAGTATAATTGACTTTTTGAAATTTTTGATTTTTTGGAATTTCGGACAACCCAGAATTTTGAAATTTTCAGAATTTCTGATTTTTTGGAATTTTCGATTTTTGGGGAATTTTGACTTTTTTAAATTTCTGATTTTTCGAATTTTCCGACTTTCCAAAATGTTTACCTTTTGGAATTTTTGACTTTTCGGCATTTTATAATTTTTAGAATTTCTGACAATTCGGAATTTTTGACCCTTTCAGATTTGGGACTTTCGAAAATTATTGACTTTTAAGAATTTTTGACTTCTCGGAATTTTTATTAATTGGCATTTTTGACTTATCGGAATTCCAAAATTTTTGAGTTTTCAGCATTTTTGAATTTTTCGAAAATTTTGACTTTTAGGAATTCCAGAATTTTGGAATTTTCAGAATTTTTGACCTTTCGAAAATTTTGGTTTTTCGTAATTTTTAAATTTTTAAAATTTCGCATTTTAAAAAATTATTGACTTTTCAGAATTTTTGACTCTTCGGAATTTGTGATTTTTCGGAATTTTTGAATTTTTGGAATACCGGAATTTTGGAATTTTCAGATTTTTTAACTTTTCGGAATTTTAGGCTTTTTGGAATTTTCGACTTTTCGGAATTGCAAAATCTTGAAATTTTAAGAATTTTCATTTTTTGTAATTTTTGACTTTTTTTCGAAATTTTTGAGTTTTGGAATTTTGGGCTATCGCTTCTGTTGAGTCTTTCAATTACTATTACATGTTTTACAATTTAGAGCCACCTATGATTGGTTTCCAATCTCTGCAACAGTTCTCACGTCATTATATGCAACCAAAGTTTTGCTTTAACATTAAAACAATTGTGTAGGGGCTGTGACGTAGTGATACAACTGTGGTACTCACAAGTCGAAGGTCTTAGGTTCGCTTCCTGGGCTAAACACCGCACTTTGGTGGAGCTACTGACAACACGCAATACTTACTGTATCGTATAAAAAAATATCTCAAGTTTCGCCATTCGAAGTTGGCACATAACTGTGGGAAACAGTAGCAAACAAAACACGAATAGCTTACGTCGTGGTCCCATTGCGGACTTCTGTGGGTTTCTATTTTCATATATTTCAGTAGTAACACAAGTCCTTGTCCGAGTGGTTTAAGGCAATGCGAATCCGTGATTCTACTTTATAGTAGAACTGGGCTGGGCAGAGGCATACACGCTTTCAAAGGGAATAATGCAGCATTTGGTGTTTTAAGAAGGAACGTTTTGCGTGGGAATTAGTCCCATTAAAGAGAATGTTGATGACATCTGATGATGCATTTTTAATGACGAATTGTATTGACTGTACGGCGGCAAAAGCGCGATTAGTTGTCTACGAAAGCAACGTCAAACGCTATTAAACATACAACTGCAGCAGGAATAGCCTCCGAAGTGGTGTCATCCTAAGAGGGGATGTTTGTTCAGATCCTTAACAAACTTGATGTCCTCATATGAAGGCAACTTGCGAGAGGCTGCTGCAACTGTTGATGAATGTTAGTCGTGGCTCAAGTTCTCCTTGGACTCTGATTAAGTTTTGTGAACCGCACCATATCTAAACTGCCACCATATCCTTGAGGTCTCCATGAAAAATAAGAACACCAAGCGTTCAGAATTCATTTCTCAGTCCTCAAATGAAAAACGACACCAACAACTAAAAGAAAATGAGCTTTCAATTGACAACAGTTATTTAATTTATTTATTTAATTTCATTTGTTTAAAACACAATTTCTGGACATTAATTGAAGTTCTCTTGTTCTTATTGTATTTCCTCTCAAGCCCCACAACTTGTGTGTACATTTTCATGTCATTTCTTCTCAAGTGTTTGCTTTGTGATATGACCAAGAGTTGCAAGTGTGAAGATATTTAACTTTAATTTCAAAGAGTTAGTTACAAGAATCAAATATCACGGGGCAGGAAGGAGGACGAATAGAGCATTTACAGGGTTCATAGCACCGATATTAAAATTTCATTTTTCTCTTGTCTTTAAAGTAGGTAGTTCATAAGTAGTGTTAAATGTTTTCTTATTTGTTTTTGTTTTACTTGCACATTAAAGTCTTTGATTAGAGTAACGTTTTATTAAATATGTTATTGTTTTCTTCTTGAATTAACAATCATATGTTTATTCTTATTTTTCTTGTTGCACATTGATTTTGTTTTTGTTTTCATTAAAAATATGGATGTTTGCTTTAAATTTACTTTTCTGTATTTAGTAACAATGTTTATTTTTATTTAATTCAAAAGATAGCGTTCTCTCACTAGTTGTGGCATTAATTTTTACTTTTTTATAAATTTGGCATATTTTATTTGTTTTAAGTTTAACAATGTTATTTTTTGTATTTAAAAAAAAATAATTAAAATCTTAATTAAATAAAGAATGATGAAAAAGAAAATAAAAAAGGGCAAGAGTTAAATTAATTTGGAAGGCTCTGTAGGTTTTGGACGATTGAGTGAGTCCAAACATCAAGCCAATGTCATCCTATGAGAGTTTGTTTTTTGTAAAGTCAAATGCACTTTGGACACAATCCTCAATAGTTCATAGTGATCTCCGATTAATCTCATTTAAACGAAGTGTCTTTCTTACTCTTGGTTAAGACTTTATTTATTTTGGTTTCTCTATGAGGGGAAACGACTTAAAACTTGATGTGAAGTTTGAATGACAAGTTTGAGTGAAACCAGCAGTGAGATGAACGAAAGGTTGAAACGGAATTCAAGTTCCGAGAAACCAATTAAATATTTTAGTCATGATTGGTGAATGCTTTCATTTCTTAATACGCTGCTTGCAGCTCACATTTCTTCTCAAACATTTTAATTCTTAACCAAGATGAGAGCAAAAATTGATTTGACACACTCTGTTGCTCCCTTCTCGTCATTTAATGCGTTGATGGCCATTAATGCGTTGAAGAGGGCATGCGTTGATGGTCAGGTTGTTCTAGAGATGCTTGTTCAAGTGGCTCTTTTTAGAAATGTCAACTTGGAAGAATACCTCTATCGGTGAAAGTCTACTTCAACGAATGATTTCTCAAACGAATGTCTACTCCGACAAATGCCTACTCGATGAGTGTCTACTCCTTGGAGTGCCTACTTTGAAATGCCAATATTAACATTGACAACTACCTAACTAACTCTTTGACAAATCATAACTTCGACGAATGTTTTTTTTTTTTAACTAGTGCCTCTGACGAATGGGTAATTCGGTGAGTTCCTATATCAGCCAATCCCAACTTTGTCGAGTTCCCACTCTGACGAATGCCTACTTCAACGTGTACATACTTCAACGAGCACCTACTTTAACGAGTGCCAACCACTGTCAATGCCTACATTGATGATTGTCTACTCCGAAAAATGCCGAGTTTGTCAAGTGCCTAGCTTAAAGCATTCCTACTCTAATGAGTGCCTTCTTTGAAGTGTGCCTACTTCAGTCAAGGCTTGCTTTGATGAATGCCTTCTCCGACAAAAGACAACCTGACTAATGCCCGCTTTAACGAGTGCCCACTTCGGCCAAAAGTTTCTACATCGGCCAAAGCCAACATGGACGATTGCCTACTTTCGGCCAATGCAAAGAATGTCTACTCCGAAGGGTACTTCAAACCAATCTTACTTTGGCGAATGTTTTTTCGACCAATTCCTAACTGGAAAAATGCCTACTTCGGTAAGTTCGTACATTAACAGCGCCTACTCTGTCGAGTGCCTATTTTTAGTCACCAATATCTGCTTCTCCGACAATGACTACTTCGACGAATGCCGTCTTTAACGAGTGTCTCCGACGAATAAGTAATTCCGTTAGTTCTTTTATCGGCCAATCCCTACTTCGACGAGTTCCTACTTTGACCAGCGCCTACTTCAACTAGTGCTTACTACAACGAGCGCGTACTTTAATGAGTGCAAATTTCTGCCAGTACCTAACTTGATGAACGCCTTCTCCAACAAATATCTACTCCGTCAAGTGCCTACTTCAAAGCATTCCTTTCCCGACGAGCCCCTTCTTAGACATGTGCCTACTTCGGCTAACACCAACTTTGACGAATACCTTCTCGGACAACTGATTAGCTGGACAAATGCTTACTTTTATGAGCGCCTTGGAATTGTTGGTAACTTTTTATATCGGCAAACCCTAGTTCGGCGTGTGTCTTCTACGGCCAATACCTACGTCGACAAAGGCCTACTCCGAGAAATGATGACTTCGACGAACGCCATTTTTTAATGTTCTCCGGCAAATGTCTACTTCGGTGAATTTTACATGAACAAAATCAACATGCAACCGTTTCTACACAGACGAGTGTCTACTTTGACGATTGCCAACTCCGGACAACTACATTTTCAACGAACAACTGTGTTAACGAGTGCCATGCCTTCTTTGACAAACGACTTTTTCGACGAATAGCAGTGTCAACGAGTGCCATGCTTTCTTTGACGAATGGCTAGTTCGACGAATGCCAGCTTTAACGATTGCCTACTTCGGCCAATACCTATGTGGACGAGTGCCTTCTCCTTCAAATACATACTTCGACAAGTGTCTACTTAAAAGCGATCGTACTCCAATGAATTCTTCGACGCGTGTCTTCTTCAACGAAGTCCTACTCTGGCAAAGACTACTTCGGTGAGTCCCTACGTTAGCCAACGGCTACTTCGGTGAGTCCCTACGTAGGCCATTGCTACTTCGTCTGCCTACCTCGATGAATGCTTACATTGTCGAATACCTACTTTTGAAAATTTTAAGAAAGCCTCCTGAGTCAGTAGAAAGCAATGTCAAAAAACGACGAAGTCTGGACATTTCTTCAAGAAGCTGCGCAGCCCTCCAGCTCACTCCAACTTGACTTTGCTTTCCAAACAATCGATTGCCTTCGAACATAGTCACTTTCTCCCAAAGGTTAATTTGAAAACAACACTTTTCCAATCCCCGGAGGACAAGACTTTGCCATTCGATGCCACGAACTGCTTTGCTCCCAGATGCATCGATTTTGACTTATCTACCCACTGCGACACGCTTAGGCGACGCATCAATGTTTAATAGACAATTCAATATTTGAGCCTACGGCAGCAATTAAGTCTGCCTAATTTACACAAAATAATTTGATTTTGATTGCTTCCGTTGGTGAAAGGACCTATCATTCAGGCACGTGTCCCCCGTGATTAAATGAGGGAACCAACAACTGTTGCAGCGACATGTGTCTGCATTATTTGACTTGATTGGTTTAAATTGTGGTTTCCTCTCCGTGGTGATATTCACACCGGAAAATTGGTTTTCAATTGAGTTAATTTTGAAAATAATTGTGTGAAGACAAATGTGGAATGGTGAACAGGTGGCTTGTAGAAGGGAATTTTTTTAAGGTGGCAGGCCTTAAATTCGCCTCTCAGCTAAAACAAAGAAGCTTAGAATTCGGCAGACGAGAATACATGGTTTCTGAGAACAGAAAATCTTTCACAAGAAGGCCATAAAGCCCTTGGAAATGGTAGAAAAAGCCCTGTTTCACTCAGAAATCAAAAAAGTCCATCAGTTGGAATTGTCACTAGGCATTGCCTTGTTTTTATAAACCAAAGTTGATCGCCTCTAATGTCTACCACGAAGCAGTGGAGTTTGAAAAGTCAGGTTTTAAGTACTATTCATTTTGAAGACATATCTCTGGTGCACTAGAATATTTTACTTCTCGGCCGCAGTCTACTTGTGGACCGACTGTTTTACTTGGAAATCAGTCCATCAGTTAGAATTGTCACGAAGGCATGCCTTGTGGTCATGAACCAGGGCTAATTTTGTCTGAGGTCTACCGTGTAATCAAAGAATGTCCGGTTTAGGGAAGGTTCATTTCGAAGACATGTCTCTGGTCCACTCGAACATTTCACTTCCCAGCCGCAGTCTATTTGTGGACCGAACACTCTTCACAATGACTCTGTTAAAGTTGAAGATCCTGATGAGACTATAGGTCCCAAAGAACTTCAAACGCCATTTCTGCCTTTACAGGGTATAATCCAACTTGAGTCCAACAGGACATCGTCCAAAAGCCATTTCAGTCTTTACAGGACCTCATCCAAATTGGATCCAATAGGACATCGTCCGAAAGCCATTTCAGAATTTACATGACCTCATCCAACTTGGATCCAACAGGGCATCATGCAAAAGCCATTTCAGCCATTGCAGGACCTCATCCAACTTGGCTCCAACAGGACATCATCCAAAAGCCATTTCAGCCTTTACAGGACCTCATCTAAATTGGATCCAACAGGACATCGTCCGAGAGCCATTTCAGCCTTTCCAGAACCTCATCCAAATTGGATCTAACAGGACATCATCCAAAAGCCATTTCAGCCTTTACAAGACCTCATTCAACTTGGATCCAGCAGGACATCGTCCAAAAGCCATTTCAGCCTTTACAGGACCTCATCCAACTTGTATCCAACAGGACATCGTCCAAAAGTCATTTCAGCCTTTACAGGACCTCATCCAACTTGGATCCAACAGGACATCGTCCAAATGCCATTTCAGCCTTTACAGGACCTCATCCAACTTGTATCCAACAGGACATCGTCCAAAAGTCATTTCAGCCTTTACAGGATCTCATCCAACTTGGATCCAACAGGACATCGTCCGAAAGCCATTTCAGCCTTTACAGGACCTCATCCAAATTGGATCCAATAGGACATCGTCCGAAAGCCATTTCAACCTTTACAGGGCCTCTTCCCACTTGGATCCAACAGGACATCATCCAAAAGCCATTTCAGCCTTTACAAGACATCGACCAACTTGACTGGAGGCAACTGGAGAGAGACCCTGACAAGTGGTGATTAATTTTAGTTGTGTCTTGATTCCGTTTTCATTCAAATATTCTAGACTCCAACCGTCTCTTAAGGCCTCTATGAAAAACAAAGACAAAAGTAAGACAAAGACAAAGGAAAGTACATCATTAAATTTAACTTTAAACTAAGGACTACAGAAATTAAAAAAAAAGTAAAAGAATAACAAAACAAAATCAGCAGCAACCCAAAGAAGTTAACTTTTGCTTTTATTCGATATTGTTTTTCATTTACTCTTCGGTTTTGTTATTATTTTATAAAATGCTAAAGATTTTCAAAAATTCATTTTTTTCTTAAAATTTCTTGACTGAATTAAAGTCTTACACAAAAACACATTTACCAAATGAAAACTAAAATCTACACTGTATGATTATTTTTTTTTTTTTGTTTTTTTAACCTATAAACATTTACAAATATTTAAGTGGATTTTATTCTTAATTAAAAAACAAAAACACAAAAGCTATCGATGTTAACGACTTTTTCATTTTCCCTTAACAACCTAAGTGAATACACAGTGAAACAATTTATAGACTTTTAGAAAAATAAATGAGCAATAGTATAGAACATTTTATATATTTTCTTAAATTGTCTACGTATATATATATTTATGAGGAAATCAAATAGCACACTGTGTTGTTGTTTTTTTTATGTTGTTTATAGTAGAGTTTTATAGGCGGTTTGATATAGAATTTAGTAATCGAGTTAATCCTACACGTAGGTATATAGTTTGTTCAAATTTTTTTTTGTGCTATTTTAATTTTTTTTTGTTTTCAGTTAATTTCAAAACTAATTTTTTTATAGAGATAATAATTTATCTTTAGTATTCTAGTAGAGTTAGGTGTTTTTAATAAATTTCTTAAACAATTAAAAAAAAGAGAGAATTTTCAGGAGGTAACAAATTTATTGATCATCCTCTGGTGGCATTTTTGCCAATGTCAAGAGGATCATTGTCAGTTCTTTGCGGGAGATTTTTCCATCCTTGTCGTAGCCGACACCGCGGAGGATTGTCTCCTCGAATTGACTCAAGTCCTGAGCATCATAATCGTCCTGTGAAATATGCAATGCACTCACATCAAGCAACCACATTGTTGAGTCACCGACTGAAGTAAACTCACCTTCTTAACCAGCTCCAGGAGGTCCTTGAGGAACCCTCGTAGCTCTTCGTTCTCAATTGTTCCATTGTTATCCTGCAACAGACGAAACGCAAAATGAAAATAAAAAAACTCTTAATTGATTGTTTTTCCATGTCAAAAAATATGCACCGTCATCCCTGCTCCAGTCTGAAAGTCCTCTGAAATGGAAATGCGTCCCGGGTATCATTTGAAATTCGATTATGGGGATGTCTATCGACTGGAAATTGTTTTGTATGCGTGGAATTTGAATAATTGCAAATGTGCGGATGCCCACATTTTCAGTTCATTTTACATTTTTCCTCAGCTCTCTGGGACGCAATCGGAAATGACTTTCGGGAGCTGGCTTTGCGGATTTTGTTTTGTTTCACAGAACTTTGAATATCTTTTGCGTTTGATTTTGTGTTGAGATGATGAAAGTTTTAGATTTGTTTTGGGGAGTGGGCGAAATGAAATCGGATCTGCTTATGCTAATGCAGCCGTAAGAAACCTTTTGAATACATCGTTATTGAGCTTGTTAGCAGAAGTTATTGGAGCCCCCAGAATTATTGATGGATTATCTTGTTGAATGCGATTTGCTAAGAGATTTGCTAAGAGATTTGTGGGTAAGTAGTAGCGATTTCAATTACAAATTAAATCCTTCTCCTTAAGGTCACAAGGTGAAAAAGAAAGCCGAGTTCGTTTGCTGAAAGAAGAATGATTGAGTTATATCCCTGTTGGACGGTAGCTGAATTAGATAGAGATCTCGGGTGGACGGAAAACATTTAGCAGTTGACATACAAAAGTCTCAGGTCCCAGTACATGTGGCATTTGGTGTGTCCTCGAAGATGGAATTTGCTCATGAATCATTTTTACCGCATCAGGAAAATGAAATACTTTGCCAGTGGACGCGAAAAAGTTCACTTCTTAAGACCTGCTGACCCTGCTGTGCAATTGAGTCGTCAAAAAGAAAGAAACCTGGAAGGAACCTTAATAATTATTGTCCAGTCCACTGGGGACCAGGACCTAGCTTGTTCATCAACTAGCCGTCTTGTACGCGCTACTGCTCTCTCCAGAGTAGAAGGCACCTACAGTTTTTTGTCGACTCCGACTCCGTCTTCCATACCAAAATCACCACTTTTGAATAGTGCAAGCCACTATTGCCACGTTGGTTCCGTAAGCTCATGTTCACCATGAACTTCCACAAAAATACGATGACTTTCGGCAGCAGTTTTCTTCATACTAAAGTAATGAAGAAGAACACATCGCAAAAACACTTTGATAGGTACAAAGTTCGACAAAACACACAGAAGTTAATAATAATAATTGTTGGAGCGACAGTCCACAGGGGGAACAGGGCCTAGCTTGTTCATCAACTAGCCGTGTTGTGCGCGCTACTATTCTCTCACGAGTAGAAGGGACCTACAGTTTTTTGCCGACTCCGAACGTCGAAATTTAAGAAGCTTTCTTAGACAGTTATTACTCTTTGAGTTGTGTCAGCAGCTCGAAAAAGGTGGTGTCGTGAAAAATTCGAGGTGTTCAGCAGGGAATCGAACATAGACCCTTCGGCGTATGAGAGTCGCACTCTACCCACTACGCCACGGCGGACACAACACACAGAAGTTATTAATTTAGTTAAAATTTTGTTTTGTTAGTGGCACCCTCGATATGTCCAGGGATTTACTGTGTTATTTGAGTAAAAAAGGAAATTATCATCGTTTACGCTTTAACGGTATAATGACGTACAATGACTGTAGTTTTCCAAGGCATTTTCCGATGGAACAACGCAAGTAACGCCATCTCTTAGCAAACCTCGAATTGAGTTATAAGCCTAATACTTCTCCCTTGTCAGCTTGGAAAACCTTCTTTAAAGGGCCCAGGCACGGTCGGGCGAATATTAATATTTTGCGGTCTAGCGCAGAGTGCTAAAACGCGGGAACTGTGCTAATTTTCAGCTTAATTGGACGTTGCCTTGCTTTTTATGAGAGTACATCTACACATGGATCTACCTTTGAGGGTAGTACGACTTTGTTTGTATTTTTTGGGAACGCTTTGACATCTACTTCCATGGTCTGGAGTTAATTTCTGATCACAATTTTCTTTCTTTTTAGCTTTCTAAAGGTTTTCCCATAGCTTGTTAGTTGCAGTTCCCAGGATAGATGTGCTCAGATGCAATTTTAAGTTGCAACAGGACAACGAGTTTTTTCGTTTTGACCGTCTCGTTACCCTCTCGTAACTCAGATGAAGGGACGAGGAGTCTTATTCTTCTAGCTTCCCAGTCACTCATTTGTACAAAAAAATTGTCTTTCTACGTATCTAATGATGTCCTGAGCAAAGTTCCTTCCCGGCTGAACACCTCAAATTGTTCAGCTCCTCAAATTCTTCAAAATCAAAAACTTCTCAAAATTTCCAACCTCTTTCGAGCTGCTGACAATACTCAAAGAGCAACTACTGTCGAAGAAAAAGTTTCTCAAACTTCGCCGTTTGGTGTCGGTAAACAACTGTAGCTCCCTTCTACTCATGAAAGGACAGTGTCCCGTGAGAACTTGATGAGCAACCTAGGCTTTGGCCCCCCCGTGGGCTGTAGTGTCACCCAATTATTAGTTTTACTAAACTCTTTTAAGTTGCCATGAAATTCATTTCTAGCGAAACAACATCTTCTGGCGTTTAAACTTAAATTTGATTTGTAGCATATGTCGGACTCGGATGTAGCCCAACCCTAAGATCCAATTTTCGATGGCTTTTCTAACATTTTTGATCGTATATCGGCAGTAACGCAGTAAATGTAGCCCTCCAAGGTGTTAGTCGGTTTCAGGCTTACCCGCGTAGACAAGCGAATTCGCATATCCCAGCAGAAAATAGTCAAGTGGCGTTTAATCGAACGATCTTTGTGGACAATACAGTGGTCTGTGAACAAAATCAATGCGGTTATCAAAAGTTACGTTTGAAAAATCAATTGCGGTATGAGCTTCATGACATTTCCCGGCAACTTGCTGAAGCTACAGGTTCTGCACATCACCTTGTTCAATTTATGCACGGGAAGTTAGTATTAGTAGCTGACTTTACAGCTCTGGTCGTCGACAATTTTCAAAAAGTGCGGACCAATTACTCCACCTATCCAGAAAGCCCGGCAAGCGGTCAGTTGAATGTGAATGAAACCCTGATTCACCACAATTTGAAAAATATGGTCACTCATATGACTTATCCATTTATCGCTGGGCAAAATTCTTGTTCTGGGCCTGCTCTAAGCCTCGCTAGATTTATTTATTTTTTACTGTCAAGTCGAACTAAACAGAATATCGTAACGCAAAATACGAAGGTTTTGTCTATTGACTTATCTATTTATCGCTAGACAAAGTACGGAATCAGTGTCGATTTTGTTTTAGGCAGAATCTAAGACTTGTTAGACCTATTCATTTTTTGCTATGAAGTCGAACTAAAAATAAACTACTCAGCAGGTATAAAATTGGTCACCGTTCCGAGGAGTGTTGCCAACTCAAGCCTTTATAAAAAACACACTTTTTCCTGTAGGTTGTCAGCACTGTCATCTTGAAAAAAACCTTTAATTCTTAATTTCTCGTAATTGACTAGAATGACTACTAGTATGACTTAAATAAATTGATTTCGAAATAGAAAAATTTACTTACCCTATCATAAAGTGAAAACACTTTCTCGATGTCCTCCTTTGTGAGCTTAGCAGCACCCTACAAGCGTTCCCACGAAAAGCATAGCAACGAGAAGAAAACAGTAAATAATTAAGTAAGTTTCAAATACTGCAAATAAATCATCCTTTGAAAAATATAAACGTAAGGCACAAGGATTACAATTTCTATACAATTATTTTCGTTTGCTTTCTTTTTATTTTTTTCTGACACAAGGTACTTTTACTTCAATTTATTTTTGTTTTTCTCTGAAACTTGAACAGAACGGAAAATAACAAGATAAGAAGAAGAAGAAGAATAAACAAAAAGGATTACATGTAAAAGAAAAAAAAACAGACAAAAAACAGCGAAAAAGTTTTAAAGCCTTTGTTTTTGCAGTTTCCTCTTATTGTTTGTTGAATTTTTCTCAACTTTGTGTGCATGGTTGTGCATTTGTGTGCATTATGCTTCGGCAGCAGCGAAAAGAGCTCCAGAAAGTGAGCAAAAACAAAAAAAGAAAGCAAAACTGAAAAAACAACAAGCATCTCGGGATGATTTTAAGCCGTTTTTTCCGTTTTTTGGTGGAGAGAACTTTACCCACATCTTCTGAATTGGTTGTGGACTGTGGGCTGTGGGGTTGAGGTCTTCGGTGGTGGTGGCTATCATAGAAAGCACTGCAAAGGAATCTGTTGTTTGAGTTTGCCGAGCGGAAGTGGAAATAAGTTGTAGTGGCGATGTGGGAAGTGATGGTCGGTGGGGTGGCCAAGCTTAATTGATGGCACTCTTGGCAAATTTGTAATCTCATTCGTATGCGAGTTTAATGCTGAATCGGAGGAGTGGGAGTTCTTAATTAGCTCTGAAGAAGTGTTCATTTGTCAGCGGTGTAGGGGTGTGGGGGAGAAGTTTACAGACTGAAGCTGCTTGGAAACTGATAGGAATCAATGAATATTATGCAGCTGTGCAGTTCGGGAAAGAAATGGGTGATTAGAGCGATAATAGGTCTGGGATGTTGGGGAACAAATGAAGTTGGTCCTGTGACCAGTCCGTAGATCTGATAAATGAATGGATGGAAGTTTTAAGCTCATGAGTTTGGTGATGAGGCAGGGGATTATATACAGCTTGGTGGCGATTGTCTTGAAGATGGAGTTTCTAAGTGCCACTACAGCATGCAATTGTTGCTGTGTTGTGAGTATTTTCTAGATTTATACAGTGTCTAGGGCTGCTCTAAAGCAAGCACAAATTTAAAGGAATGTCCTCTACAAGCTACATTTTGTTTCCCCTACCTTAGAGTTTTGGCTCTAGTGCATCTAACATTTAAGGGAAGGAAGTCGAAATCTAAGACATGTCTTTTGAACGAATTTTGAAAATTTTCCATTTTCTTACATTGGTCTCCAATTTGGAAATTTATCACTTCTGCAGTTCCCCCACAACGTCTTTTCATCCTCGCACCAAGACAAGGCGTTGTGCTATGCAGATTAAAAGCACATAATAATTGCATGGCTCAAACTCAAATTCCCAGCACTGATAGGAAACTTTTAGATGCGCTGTCGAAAACATTCCAAAAATTTGACAATAAGTTAAGTTAAAGAGTATCATCTTCATCTGGAAATCATTTTGATTTAGAATTCTGCAATAAAGGCAAGTTTCCCGGCCTCTGAAAGTGGCTGTACGCGGCCAAAGATTACGTTTTGCTGCTTAGCTTAATGCGTTCCTATATGTTTTGAATATAATTTTACGAAGATGAATAAGGCACAATGAATGTTGTGAATAAAACCCATAAATGCTCTCAGAATTAAACTAACAGACGCTCTGACGGTCTTAGAGAGTTAATAATAATAATAATTAAGTGGCGCGACAGTCTACAGGGGGACCAGCGCCTAGCTTGTTTATCAACTATTCGCGTTGTGCGCGCGACTGTTCTTTCACGAGTAGAAGGGACTAACAGTTTTATGCCGAATCCGAACGCGAAGCTTGAGAAGCTATTCCTAAGACAGATATTGCTCCTTGAGTGTTGTCAGAAGCTCGAAGGTGGTGATACCGTGGAAAATTCGGGGTATTCCACTTATATACACATTTCCTTGACTTCAGTCATTGTACACCACCAGATCTATGTGGTATGGTACGGACTTCATTCTTTCCTCTGAAGTGTGTACACAGATAGTTCCAAAATCAAAAATGAAACCGGGTTGGCGAACTTATGCAAAACGACGTCAATCAGGCTGCTGATATATGCCTGTTAGCTGATTGTTAGACACATCACATTTTCAACGAACCCTAGCAATTTTTGTTGACAAACAAGAAAGCCATTGAGTCAGTCCTCATAAAGTCGATTGCTATATACTGTGGTTTGTAAAATTAAAAATGCCGATTAAAGCTTAAACAAGCTTCCCGTCTAGGCAGCCCTCATCTTTTTAGTCAAGGCTCAAGTAACGAACGATGGAGGTACTGAAACATCTCTGACTAATCAAGGCTCAAGTAACGAACGATGGAGGTACTGAAACATCTCTGACTAATCCAGGCTCAAGTAACGAACGATGGAGGTACTGAAACATCTCTGACTAATCAAGGCTCAAGTAACGAACGATGGAGGTACTGAAACATCTCTGACTAATCAAGGCTCAAGTAACGAACGATGGACTGAAACATCTCTGACTAATCAAGGCTCAAGTAGCGAACGATGGACGTACTGAAACATCTCTGACTAATCAAGGCTCAAGTAACGAACGATGGAGGTACTGAAACATCTCTGACTAATCAAGGCTCAAGTAACGAACGATGGAGGTACTGAAACATCTCTGACTAATCAAGGCTCAAGTAATGAACGATGGAGGTACTGAAACATCTCTGACTAATCAAGGCTCAAGTAACGAACGATGGAGGTACTGAAACATCTCTGACTAATCAAGGCTCAAGTAACGAACGATGGAGGTACTGAAACATCTCAGACTAATCAAGGCTCAAGTAGCGAACGATGGAGGTACTGAAACATCTCTGACTAATCAAGGCTCAAGTAACGAACGATGGAGGTACTGAAACATCTCTGACTAATCAAGGCTCAAGTAACGAACGATGGAGGTACTGAAACATCTCTAACTAATCAAGGCTCAAGTAACGAACGATGGAGGTACTGAAACATCTCAGACTAATCAAGGCTCAAGTAACAAAGCACTAAAAAATTTAGTCAGTCACAGATAGAATAGTTTTAGCAACTGGGGATTTTCTGAGAGTACTTGCATAGCTACAACCCTGCTGGAACAACGTAAATCCTCCTGAGGACTTGAATCGAAATCACTCGGCTTATCGTAGCATCCGCAAGGCTTTAAGTCATCGCAGAGCGTTCTGTTTACTGGCGCTTAGTAAACAGCAACGTGAGACGCGTCTTGTACATGTCCCATGCGTGATACGATCAAATTGCCCTTTGGCTGACTTCGCCCACGGGTGTGGTGGAAAAATTTGCATTCCCTTTTTATCTCGAGCGAACGCGGCCGATGGTGGGCATGACATACAGCCTCCAAGTGGCGCCCCCTGGATAGCCATCACAACACAAGTTGTATGGTGAACTAATGTATGCAGCAATAACCTCTGCCCGAGGAGCGTATTGTGTGAGCGTCTGAAACCATTCGTCCATGACCTGATAGGTCCCTATCAGTGTGGCTCCAGGCCAGAGAAGTCCACTATAGACCAGATCTTCACATAACGGCAGATCCTGGAAAAGACCCAATAAATGCAAATTGACACTTACCACCTATTCGTCGATTTCAAGGCTGCATATGACAGTTTTGACAATCAGATTGTGTAGGATGACGACGTCGAGGTCAGTACCAAACTCACCGAGACCTTCAATGTCAAAATAGGTTTTAGACAAGGCGACGCACTGTCATGTGACTTCCTTAGCATCATCCTCGAGAAGATCGTGCGTAACTCACAAGTCAACACCAGAGTCAGTTCAATTGCCAGCTTATGCGGATGACAATGACGTGATTGGACGAACACAGCGAGCCGTCAATGAGGCGTTTGCTGGCATTGAAGCGGAAGCGGCTAAAATGGGTCTAGTGGTAAATGAGGGCAAAACGAAGTACACGCTGTCATCAAGGAAGGACACACAACATCGACGTCTCGGACGGAGCGTCACACTAGGCAGCAGAAACTTCGAGGTAGTTAAGGACTTCGTCTACCTCGGCTCCGCGGTAAATAAAGATAACATCAGTACGGAAATCAAACGCAGAATCTCTCTTACCAATCGCTGTTTCTTTGGGCTTAGGAGGCAATTGAGTAATAAAGCCCTCTCCCGAACGACCAAAGTGACTTTGTAGAACACCTTGATCATCCCAGTCCTGCTTTACGGCGCAGAAACCTGGACGCTACTAAAAGCGGATGAGGAAGCCATTGGTCTTTTCAAGAGAGTGCTGAGTGCTGCGTGCGATTTTTGGTCCTGATTGCGTTGATGGCATCTGAAAGAAGATTCAACCACGAACTGTATGGGCTGCACTGCGGCATGAGCCCAGTCAAGCGTCTACGGATACAACGCTTAAGGTGGCTTTGGCTCCGTGCCATTGGGACAACGCAACAGAGGACGACCTAGACTAAAGTGGCGCACACAAGTGGAGAAGGACCTCAACCAACTTGGAGTGCGCAGTTGGAGGCAGCTGGCAAGAGATCGTGCTAGCTGGAGAGGCATTTTGGTTGAGGCCCAGGTCCACCCCGGACTGTAGCGCCACAACAACAAGAAGAAGCACGGAAATATAAAATTTACTTCGATTGTTGCAATCTCTGTGATAAAGTCAATCTAATGTCACCACGAATCAGTTTCTTATCAGGATTCCCTCCAGTGACCATCATGTCACTACCACTACTCACAGCACTTAATCCAAGTCATTAATCTACTACACTCCGGCGGACTTAATTTCACTTAATCGTTTCGCCGCGTGAGTTGTCGGCCACTTACAATCTCCCGCCGATAATCCATATCAGCGAAACCGCTTTAATTTATTTGAAATTTCTAAGTCCACTCCTCAAGCTGCCCCTCATTAATTACACGGAACACACCAGCAACTCGCCTGGAATTTCCATTTGCCCCGCCACACGAGCTGCTAACACTGAGCGGGTACGTCCCAATCAATTCACTTCTAATCCAATTGAAAGTCTCCTTCAGTTTCATCCTGTAATTCCCATTTCGAGTATCCTTTAATCAATTCCTCGGTCTATCCGGAGTAAATTATGCAGACGATTTGTGAAAACGTCATCCTCAAGCGGGGGAGCCCCTCGGCTCGCCAAACAACATTCAAGAGCGGAGTTCCTCCTCTCGCATTCCGTCCGTCGATCAAATAGTCATTTGTTTGTGAACATAGCCATGTGTGCGGCGGAGAGAGGAGGACTTACATAATTAATGACACCCTGTGCTTTGGCGCGCCCCAAAATTGACAGTGCAACAAGAAAAATGAAAGACAAGGCGATGCGGTGTGCGTCAGTATCGACGTCGGCAGCAGCGTGAGTAATTACCGGAGAATCTGTTGCGGTTTAAGCGCTTTTCACAGCAGCCCTGGTCGTAGTTTTCAATGTTTTCAATGAATCGGCAAACGCTGGAAAAAGGCTCTTTTTCTGTTTGTGTCTATTAAATGTCAACTTAGCATTCCATTCAAGGTTGTTCTGAGAAACGGGAAAAGTGTTGAGTGAGGTCCACAATGGATTTTGCAGAATTTCGAAACTTGACAGCTGGTGCACGGTTGACAGGTGACATTGACGGAGACGTCTGTTGAATTGAAAATGTCTGCTTTTCCCTCTTTCCGGCTGGACTGACAGCCATGACTTGTGGCGAAAGGGCGGAGTAGGTTTCATTTTCGAAAAGCCTCTCAAAGTCAAGAATCATTTTCAAAAAGCCTTTCAAATTCGAAAAACGTAATTTTGTTCCAATCTCCAAATGGAACTGTCAAATGGAAGTTAAAGGAAAATTCAAACGATCTGTTGTGAAGCAGAAAAGTTAAAGCGTAGCGGGGATAGCGTGAAACTTGGCATTGTAGACTTTAATACACGGTCGGTGAAGTCATAAATTCTTTTATTTAAATTTTGGGCTCTCTTGGAGCCTTGACAAGGTTTGACAATTATGAAAACTCATTTTGAAAGTTTGTCTTATGTGGCACAAACGGCGTGTTTGGGATTTGTTCTTAATGAAACACACTTCACACGCTTCTGCAAGAAGTTTGCGAGACAGGCATGCAAATGAACAACGCCGCCTAGTGGTCCATAGTTGCCAGAGCTTGAGACCCTTAAAAGAGTATGAGCAACTTTAAGTTGGCAACAGATTCTTACAGTCTTCGACCCTTACGCACGCTTCTGTAAAGAGTTCGGAGGCAGGCCTGCAAATAGACAATGCCACGCAGTGATTAAGAGTCGAGTGTGAGACTTTATAAAGAACTTTGAGTTGGCAACAAATTTTTACAGCGGCAAGCACTTTGCGACGAATGGATGCAAGCATATGCGGCTGCACACGCCTATAAGGCAACGCTACATGGAATAAGTTGGCAACAGATTTTTACAATGACAAGCACTTTGCGACGAGTGCACGCAAGCAAATGCGGCTACACACGCTTATAAAGAAACGCTGCATCTAATAACGAGGGCTGTTCGGGAGCTCTACGAACAGAGAAGAAGGGATGAACTCCGGCTTCTCAGAAAAAACGGAGAAGCATGAGAAGCGCGCGGTCGATGAAATGGAAAGGTATCATGGCAGGAATGATGTCTGAATATTTTCCTGTAGAGTAATACAGCTATCAGGCGGATACAAGGTTCGGACCGAAGCCTATCGGAACCAAAATGGACAACTTGTAGTAGAGTCGCAGTCTGCACTGGGAATCTGGAAGGATCATTTCTGCAGACTTCTTAACGGCGATGACAGCCCAAATTCCGCTGTCAGGCAGAATGTTCTACTCAATTTGGACGATGATAGACAAGAATCCCGTCCCCACGACTTAGATGAGGTGAAGATAGCAATATCCAAGTTGAAGTCGAACAAAGCTGCTGGAGCGAGCGGACTACCCGCAGAACTATTTAAAGAAGCTGAAGATGAGTTGGTTGGGTGCATGCACCAGCTCATCTGTAAGACATGGTCCGAGGAAAGCATGCCCGATGAGTGGAATCTCAGCGTCGTTTACCCGGTTCACAAGAAGGGAGACGCCTTTCACTGTGCCAATTACCGAGTGACTAGTCTTCTTAACATCGCCTACAAGATCCTCTCTGCCGTATTGTGTGGGCGCCTGAAACAGTTTGTCCATAACCTGATAGGCCTTTTCAGTGTAGTTTCAGGCCAGTCTGCTATAGACCAGATCTTCACATTACGGCAGATCCTGGAAAGGACCAAAGGACTACAAATCGACACTCACCACCTAATTTTCGATTTTAAGGCCGCATATGACAGTGTGCATAGAGACGAGCTATACAGTGCCATGACTAGTCTTGGCATTCCTACCAAAGTCGTCAGATTGTGAAGGTGTGAATGATGACGATGGAGAACTCTTACAGATCCGTCAAGGTCGGTAGCGAACTCACAGAGACCTTCACTGTCAAGAATGGTTTCAGACAGAGCGACACACTTGTGGCTTCTGTAACTTTCTAAGTTTTGAGAAAATGTTGCGCAACACTAAGTCAACACCAGAGGCACGATCTTCCAAAAGTCAGCTCAATTGCTGGCTTACGCTGATAACATTGACGTGGTTGGATGAATACAGTGAGCCGTCGATGAGGCGTTTGCTGGCATTGAAGCGGAAGCGGCTAAAATGATTCTGGAGCTAAATAATAATAATTGTTGGCGCTACTCCCCACAGGGGGGCCAGGGCCTAGCTTGCTCCTCAACTGCTCATGTTGTGTGCGCTACTATTCTCTCACGAGTAGCAGGGACCTACAGTTTTTTGCCGACTTCGAACTGCGAAATTTGAGAAGCTTTCTTAGACAGTTATTACTCTTTGAGTGTTGTCAGCAGCTCGAAAGAGCTGGTGCCGTGAAAAATTCGAAAAATTGGTATTGAGTTGGGAATCGAACCTAGACCCTTCGGCGTGTGAGCGTCGCACTCTACCCACTACGCCACGGCGACCACGATTCTGGAGCTTAATGAGGGCAAAACAAAGTACATCAAGAAAGGGCACAAAATATCGACGTATCGATCAGAGCGTCACACATGGCAGCAGTAACTTGGAGGTAGTCAAGGATTTCGTCTACTTCAACTCCGCGGTAAACAGGGAAACAACATCAGAACCGAAATCAAACCCAGAATCACTCTTGCCAACCGCTGTGTCTTTGGGCTAAAGAGGCAATTGAGTAATAAAGCACTTTCCTGACGGACTATACTCGCTTTATGTAACAGCTTGATCATTCCAGTCCTACTCTATGGCCGGAAACCAGGACTTTACCAGAGGCGGATGAGGAAGTCCTTTGCGTGTGAATTTCGGTCCTGTTTGCGTTGGTGACATCTGGAGGAGAAGATTGAACAACAAACTCTATGGGCTGTACAGCGACATGCGCCTTGTCAAGCGTTTTCGGATACAACACTTAACATGGGTAGGCCATGTAGAGGGTATGGACACCCCTGCTCCGGCTTAAATGTTTCGGAATTAGTGCCAGTGGGACAAAGCAACAGAGGACGGCCTAGGCTAAGATAACGATCACAAGTGGAGAAGGACCTCAACCAAATGGAAGTGCGAAGTTGGAAGTAGCTGGCTAGAAGAAGCACATTGCTCAGCGTCTTCGGATTTATCAAGTGTTAAAGTCTTCGAGTCGGTTCCAGCGGGGCAACGTAACACGTCGTTGAGCCAGAGGGTGCACCTAATAGGAGACGACGCTCAACGATCGAAGGGATTTGGCTTTTAGGTTGAGGTTCTAGTTCACCTCGGGCAGTAGCACTTAAGGAAGCAGAAGAAGTTAAACTCAATATCTTCTACTTACACTTCTATAAGAACCCACTGTGCAATGGCTGGGTAAAACAGACAACTTCAGACATCTGCCAGAGTATTGCGTCTGTGCGACTTAGGCTTCGTCTGCGAGATTTTGTCAAAAATTCATTGTTTGTAGTTTTCTTTGATTTTTGTTTGCCTTCTGTGTAAAATGGTCGTATTCCGCGTTACTCCTTCTTCACTGAACTCTATTTCTAGTATCGAAAGTAACACTTTAAATGTCTCAAGATGAACAAGAAGGTCACAGAAAATTCTCGAATTAGGGCGTAGCGTCTCTGCCGTATCCAATAATAGACAAACAGATCAGAGCAGAGTAGAAAGTGGTGACCTTATTTATCTGTCAAACTACCATCGTCTTCTTTCAGACGGGCCAAAGGTTCCAATGACACCGGCCTTCTTAAAAAAAGACAAACAGATCAGAGCAGAATAGAATGTGGGCACCTCATTCATCTGTTTAACTACCATCGCCTTCTTTTAGACGAGTCAAAGGTTTCGGAGCTTGACAAGGCTCCCTTAGAACAGACAGAGAGATCACAATAGAAAGTGGGACTCATAACAATCTTTCTAAGTCCCATCGTCTTCCTTCAGACGAGTTGTAGGGTCTGGAGCTTGACTGTATTTCAAAACGTCTTGTCAATTAATGTGTGATTGGAACTTGATCTGATCCTTTCAAGGCTCAGTTTCGCAATCGGGAAAAAAATCCAAAATTTTCAAATGCCCAAATGACTGGGCATTCAGGATGCGATCTTGAACCCCTCATACACCACGTCACATATCCTCAAAGCCTCAAACTTCATCGAAATCAAAGATCGAATTGAGTGTTCAGCAAACAAACCCAAACCATCCAGTCACAAAACTATTCCCATTCTGCCACCACATCACTTCTTCCTCTCTCCACCGGCGAATCCTTCTGTTCTCCGACTCACTTCAGTGCAAGAGCAGCTCTCCCCGCGGTCCCAATGATTACAACACATCGTTCCACTGCCATTTAGCTCGACATTAAATTTCTATTAAATTTTATATCCATCATAAGTCACAAGGACGCACGTACTCTCGCCGTTATGAATAGCATTGTGTGCGCGGAAAGTCTACACTGCGCAACGAAGCAATTGAATTTCCAAGAAAGAAACCAAACACCTCGGGCAATAATTCTCAATCAACATGTCTTGAGCGGAGTTCGAGGTGGAGAAGGAGCAGTTGGCTGGGAGGACAGGATCAAGCACAGTTGCACTTTACGAGCGCTGTTTCGCAGTTTTACGGCTTAGACTTGGCACTAACATTTTTCATTTAACTTCACTCAGGTGACTGGAGGGTAAGTCATGAAGCAGTTTAACTTGATTTGCTTGTTGTATTGTTACATACCGAGAAAGGTGACTGAATAACTCTTTCGATTGCAGTGGAATTTTATGACGATGACGCGACGTCGCACAGTGGTGCCCCAGCGGGAAGAAATGAAATAATTTTTGCTTCCAGGTGGTATTGGATTTTGGTTCTACATATTTGGGATCCTAGAAGGCCAACCTTTTGTTGACTTCTACTTCTTCTTCTTCTTCTTATGGCGCTACAGTCCGGGATGGACCTGGGCCGCAACCACCTAGCTTCTTCCTAGCTGCAAGTTGGGACTTTGCAATTTTAGAAACAAAACTTTTTTTCAAGAAAATTCGATGTGACATATATTTTAAAACAAGCTACCTTCGAACATGATGTTATATTTATTTGAAAGGATGCGTATTTAGCCTTCAAACTGCTTCAACAGTTTTTTCGTTTTGACTACAATTTTTCAGCACCAAGCTTTTGGTTAAGACCAACTTTTACGGAAAGTACTTCCATGTTTGTTGGAGCATAACAAAGGTGCTCCAAGAAGCTTCAATAAAAAACTACATTCTTCTGAAAGCTAGAAATATTCTCTATCGATGGTGCGAAAATAAAAATGCACCTTTTTGCACTTTGGGAGAACGAGTCGTTTAAGTGAAGCAATCTCGGGCATTTTTCGGTAGTTGTGGATTTTTTTCTACATCTTCCCTTCTAATGCTTGTATTGGGCAATTATCATGGAAATGAACCACTAACTAGTGAAGTGCAAGGCACATAATTTTTAAGTTTTTCAATTTCCCTTCCAATGCTTGTATTGAGCAATTATCATAGGCATGAACCACTAACTAGTGAAGCGCAAGCTATATAATTTTGAATTTTTTCCCTTTTAATGCTTGTATTGGGCAATTATCATGGACATGAACAACTACGCAGTGAAGCGCCTGCATTATTACACTTAATTCAGATTTAATTTTTTTTACAACGAAAGTGTGTTTGTAAATTGTTTTGAATTTAATTTTTCCATATAGTTATGAATGCCAGCTCTGTTTTGAGCCTAAATTTGCTGTGGTAAATTGATATTGAATATTTTTTATGCCATTAAACAAAAAAAGGACCTCTGTGTAATTTTTTTAACTGAGGATTGCTCGTTATCTTTAATGCTTTATCGACCACGCTATAATGACAGCAGAAGTTTTTTACGGCAGTGATAATATATATTCTAAATTTCATAAAAATCGGTCAAGAGGGTCAACACTGCCCCATACAGCGGCACCACTGTGCGTCGTCGTCTTGTCACAGCAAAGCTAGTGCCCATCGTATACTTTGTCTGTTTGTTGACGTCGTTGTCGAGTGAGTTTAATCATTCCATGCAAGGGGGTGTAGACGATGCCTTGGGTGGGGAATCAGGGTTACACAAGAAAATTGCTTGGAGTGTATTTACTTAAATTTGTCGGATTTCTTCTTCTCTATTTTGAAATTGAGTGGCAAAAAGGTTTCACAAGCGGTTACGTGGCAAATTTTAATTTTCCCTTGGAATGTTGACAGACTTCCGAACATATTCCGAACTCCTTTCAGACTAGCGATCAGTTATCTGAAGAGGATTGAGGAGATTCAGCATCGGCATCAGAGGCTTCTCAGTTGGACTGCTATGCATAGGAAGAGGATCCTTGAAGCCAAGAATTTTCCGAGTGAGGGGGTGGCTCAGGTGGATTAAGATTGGCCTTCGAGTCGGCGGTTATGGGATTCGGGGGAAGGCTTTTCTTTTTTTGTGAAATTGTGGGTTCCCTTGGAGCATGTTTTAGTTGTGGAGTCAGTTGGATAGTTGAGTGACCGGAAAACCGTAACTGCCTCTCACTTAGGCCATCGGGGAAAGCGAGTCTCGCCAATACCCAGTCAGGGCTCTATCTCTTGTCGACACAAGAAGCAGAAAAAAGAAAGATAAGAAGTAGGGGTGAGTGGTAGTCGTGGTAAAGTGAAGTGAATTAACAAGAGAAAAGTAAAACAAGAAGACAGTGAACATAGACAAAGGAATCAGCGCACATAGAGGTTTAGTGTTGCCCCTAAGACCAAACCACCGAACAGACTACATGCTCTGAATTTTATTTAATTGTGCGTATCCTTGTGTAATACTCTTCTAACAGGTTCATTCCGTAGTTTGAGGATTTTTTTCCCTGTTGGAACGTACATCTATGTGACCGCAGTAAAGTAGTGGGTAGAGAGCGACGCTCACACAGCAGGTCTAGGTTCTATTTCCCGCTGAGCACCTCGAATTTTTCACGGCACCACCTCTTTTGAGCTGTTGACAACACTCAAAGAGTAACATTGTCTAAGCTTCTCAAATATCGCCGCTCGGAGTAGGCATAGAACTGTAGGTTCCTTCTACTCGTGAGAGAACAGTAGCACGCACAACATGAGCAGTTGATGAGCAAGTTAGGCCTATGTTCCTTGTGGACTGTCGTGCAATATTATTATTATTATTATAAACGTATCTATGAACTTTCTGTCTGAGTCCGTCTTCATTTGCGGTTGCTTGAGCATTTTGGCGAAAAGGACAGGAAGATTTGGAAAGGCGTAAGCTACCAGCTATCTCAGGTGTTAAGACATCATATAAACAACATCAAAATCCAATACCCTAAATTAAAATACCGAGCATCCATAAGTGTCGTGTTAGACTCAGATAGCGGAAGCGGGGTTGTAGCTAAATTTATGGAGGAACCTGTCTGTCGCGAAGTTGAAATCAGGAACGAGGGTTAAAGCATCGGACGGGTATGATATTCAAGTAGTGTTCCTTTTTTTTTCACTTCTTGCTGCCTCCTCAGATTCAAGACCCGAATCGGTCTGAAGGTGTGTTATCGACCCGTTAATCATCTTGAGCGTTGTGTCCGTAGACGCATGAATAATCGCATTCTGCCGTACAGCTTATTTATTGCGTTGGCAAGTGTTAGTATTTGCGGATTTCACTCATAGATGGCGTTAGTTGAATATTGATGTAATTAAATGGCTAGGTATGGCCGTGTAGAGCGTATGGACACGACTGCTCCGGCCCGAAAAGCCTTTGTATCCATGAAACGCAACATAGGACGACCTAGACAAGTGGAGAAGGACCTGAGTCAACTTGGAGTGCGCAACTGGAGACAGCTGGCGAAAGATCGTGCTGGCTGGAGAGGCATGTAAGTTGAGGCCCAGGTACACCCCTGACTGTAGCGCCACAAGAAGAAGAAGAAGAGAACGTAATCAAATTGTCAAACTTGCGATTTAAATGCAATCAAAGCAAAGAGGATTCGAATTTACACGCTGAACGCTTCTCTCCACTTTTAATAACTATGAAAGTGTTTCCAAGCATTGCTTTGTCAACCATTTTCTTCTGGGGTCGTTAAAATGAAAATTTAATTAAGAGACTAACTCTGCTCTGATGTCGTTGTTCTTCCTTTTTGGTTATTAGACCAAAGTGTGCCGAAAATTACATCATTGGGATCAAGTTCAAGGCCTGGCGGATCCGACGGACAGCGGAGTTAGATGGTTGAAGGGTTTGTTTGGAGTTTTAATGGTTTCCGAAAAAGAATACCGCTGGCGCGGCCGATGGTGGCAGCAGTGCTTGCTCCGTAGATGAGAGCTGGCAGATAAACACCGATGGGACAGTGAATTTGAAAGCCGTGGCATAGTGGGTAAGTGCGTCGAAATTGGTTCCATTCCCGGACTGTCACCTCGCAGTTTTCCGTCTTTGAAAAAGATTCCCAAACTTCGACGTCCGGAATCAACAAAATAACCGTAAATCCCTGTTACTCATGAGGGAACAGTAGTATCCACAACACGAGTAGTTGGTGAGGAAGCTAGACCCTGTCTAACTGGGACTGTTGCACCATCGAATTTCTTCTTCTTCTTCATGTGGCGCTACAGCCCCGGGTGGACCTGGGCCTCAACCAACATGCCTCTCCAGCTAGCACGATCTCTTGCCTGCTGCCTCCAATTGCGCTCTCCAAGTTGGTTGAGGTCCCTTTCCACTTGTGTGCGCCATCTCAGTCTAGGACGTCCTCTGTTGCGTTGTCACTGTGGTTCGGATTCGAAAACTTTTCGAGCCGGAGCAGTGTTGTTCATCCGCTGTACATGGCCTAGCCACCTTAAGCGTTGTATCGGTAGACGCTTGACTAGGCTCATGCCGCCGAACAGCCCATGCAATTCGTGGTTAAGTCTTTTCCTCCACATGCCATCAACGCAAACAGGGCCAAAAATCGCACGCAGAACTTTTCTCTCGAAGAGACCAATGGATTCCTCATCCGCTTTTAGTAACGTCCAGGTTTCTGAGACATAAAGCAGGACTGGGGTGATCAAGGTGTTGTAGAAAGTTACTTTGGTCGTTCGAGAGAGGGCTTTATTGCTCAATTGCCTCTTAAGCCCAAAGAAACAGCGATAAGCAAGAGTGATTCTGATGTTGTTGTCCCTATTCACCGCGGAGCCGAGATAGACGAATCCCTTGACTAGCTCGAATTGTCTACTGCCCATATTGACGCTCTGTCCCATACAACGATGTTCTGCTTCCTTCTTCGATGACAGCATATACTTCGTTTTGCCCTCGTTTACCACTAGTCCTACTTTAGCTGCTTTCACTTCGATGCTAGCAAACGCCTCATTGACGGCTCGCTGAGTTCGGCCGATGTCACCCTCATAAGCTAGCAGTTAAACGGACTTGTGGAAGATCATTGCTCTGATGTTGACGTGTGAGTTACGCACGAACTATTTTATCGCTATTTCAATAAAATATGCTCTAACGAATTAGCCAGCTGCATTCCTCCTCTTCAAGAACTCCCCCGCAATACCCGCCTCCCTAGGAATGCTCACCCGTTCACCCTTAAGCCCACCTTCGGACGTGCAGTTAAGTTTAGAGACTCGTTCTTCAGCCGCAGCACACGAATATGGAATGCTCATCCTAGCTCAATTTTTCCCCTTATTACAATCCACAGGCATTTAAAACCAATGTGCATTGGTACCTCCTTTCCCTCTCGTCCTCTTAACCTCTGGCCCGTGCTGTGACTGATTTCAGTCATTTAAGGGTATAAACAATCCCTTTAGTGCGCGCCAATTAGAAAAAAAAAGATCTCTGTGAACTGACCTAGCCGCGGTTTTGGATGTGGAAGCCCACAAGAAGGAAAGAGGGTAATCGCGAGGCGCCCAAGATCATCCCGCGACCTTTCTCCAAGCTGGTCGGCAAAACCGCACCCCAAAGGTAACAGCTTCTCAGTTTGATTGCACCAAATGTCTGCTCAAAAACCACTAGTTCATCGCCGATAATACACACAAGTCAAAGAATCCCAAAAAATGATAACATTCAAATTGACTGGAAAAAAGGATCTCCAACGATCTGTTCAAAAAATTTCAAAATCAATTGATGCGAAAGATTTTTTGTAAGAAAACTTTAACACTGGGAAGTTCCCATTTGCAAGCCTTCCATCCACACTCAGTTTTCATGCAAGCAACAACTAAAGCATTCCAAATCTATTCACAATTCATTCACAACGAATCAAAAGCAGCAACAACAGCAACTAAAATAAACTCTAAGGCATTTCTAAGTTCTATTTAAATTCACTATTTAAGTGTCTGGAATAGTTGTTTATTTTTCAAGGTGAAACGAAACGGAAATAATTCTGTAACTCAAACACAACAGCGTCTTTTCTTGTATAAACACATAAAAAATGTTTTTTTTTTTTAATTTTTGTATATTTTTGTACATGTTTGAGTACTTACTTCGATGCCTTCCTTTTAATTTTTACACACAATAGTTGTTTTGTAGTGGTTAGTGAATTTTATGTTGATGTTGGTTTTAGTGTTGTGCATATGATTTCGTGGCAATTTTCATTTAAATTTGAATTATTCATTAATTTTTAAAAATAAAAGCAAAATGTCGGTTGGTTGTTTTTTTTTCATTTGTTTAGATTTTTCATTTAGTTGTGTGCAGGAGGAGAAGAGGAGAAGAATAGAATAGCATTGAGTGCAGGTGTAGTTTTTATACATTATATTTTGGTGGATTAGTTATATATATATATATTTTGATTGCAGGCACATTCCATTTAGGGATAGATCATATTTTAGTTTATGTAGATTCGATAGTTTTTTTTCGGATTACATATACAGATTTTATTTTGTTTGCAGACAGAAGAGAAATCGAAAGAAAAGTATTTATAAGATATATTATGTCAAACAAAATAAATATTGAATATATATATTGAAAGGTAAAAATTGTTCCAAAGCATATGCAAAAAGAAAATTGGCAAAAATTCTATTTCATACAGTTGGTTGCTCAAAAATTGTTAAATATTTTTGTTTGGTTAGAATTTAAATGTTGTTTTGTTTTTACAAAAATAAAAAATTAAATTTACGATTTATTTTACACAAGTATCGTAGGGGGGACGATTGCAGAGGCGTAGGATGCACAGAAAAGAACATTTTGTAGGTTGGTTGGTTGGTTGGTTATTGGAGTAGTTATGTTACAGAAAGAGAGAAAGAGAGAAAGGGAAGAAAAAACAGAGAAAGGAGAATTAAATACATTGTACATAAGGAAGATGATGGTGAATGAGATGACGAAATGATGATCTGAATACGACGGGTCCTTAACAGTGATGCTTGGATAAACATTTTTTTATAGAAACTGCACATGCGATCAGAACATTCATGACTTGCCAAAAATGCTGTTAAATAGCTGTATTTGACGACCTTTCTGCCAGCTGAGACACCTCGAAAACTTCAAAAACTTCTCAAAGAATGAAGAAATGCGAAGAGAGTCCTTAAGTCTTTTGGAAAATGGCGCCCGATTCTTGTTTCCAGAGAGTGCAGAAGCCGATCTTGGATCTCAGTAAAATCACAACTCGTAACTACCGTAAGTCGACAAGTACGAGTAATAATTAGTGCTGACAGATTAAAGTGGAGGATAAGAGACGGTTGAAGTGCGGTCATTGCGGAGAAAAGGAACATCCCTCCAGCTATCGGAGCTGTCCAAGAGTAAAAGATATCCACACAAAGGATTTGCTAAAAGAAGGAAAAGTGGCGGATTCAAAGCCGATGCCAAGAACTCCTACCACACCTGTTACGCCGATCAACTCCTACGCCCAGATGGCGTCTGGTAGACGATCGGCACAGCAAACAATATCAAAAGTCGTACCGGTACCGGAAGAAGCTTAGAATATGGGCTTCGAGGAACTGTTCTCCATGATGGTCTCAAAGAAGGCCCAAATGGAGCAGTTCCAGAAAGATTTACTGCGAATGGACCGGTTTCCTGCTGGGTCATGTGCGTGTCCGTTTTAATCCATACGATAGCAGCTGGAGACCTTTTGCAATGCAAATTCACTTGTTAGGATCGGAAGAAGGTTGATTTTACTTGAGCTGGAGACCCGGCGAAGTGTCACTGGTTAGCGAAACTAAGCTAAACCGGAAACACACATTCAGGTACAAAGACAACACAGTTGTTTGAAGCGACCGCCCCCACTCCACATAAGAGGAAGGGTCGCTATCTTCATTAAAAGCGGCATTCGCCATAAGATCGTGTATTGCGGTGAGGTGCGAAATTTATGTGTACTGGAGGCGTGTCTTGCGTGCATTTTTCTCAAGGTGGGAAAATATTCTACGTAGTGGCGGTTTATGCACCAGATGGACCTCGGTCCGCATGAAATAGAAGTGATCCAACTCTATGTCCTCTGATGTCACGGCTCCACAATCAGCGCCAAGCCGCTCGTCTCTGCGAATGCAATGACTTTTTGCCAGAAACGGCGGCAATTTTGTTTGTCAACGTTGCCGTCATTACATTGGAAACGTCCTTCCTCACAAATGCGGCTATCTAGCATCTTAAATCTTTTTCTCATACGTGTTTGAGTCTGGTAAGCGCCCGACTTTCGTGACAACTTTCGTCATTACTTTCGTGCCTACGACCGATGGCCTTGGAAGCCGCAGATTTGATGGTGTGGTGCGTTAACTTCGTTTGCATAGCATTGGAACGCTTTGTTATTTGCCCACGTATTGGTTGTTTTAACTCTGAGTTCATGCTTCGCTTCCTTAATCGTTTGGTCAAGTTGCAGTTGACTATAGCGAGAACTTCCGCTTTCCTTAACTGATGTGCAGCACAGAGATCCTTCTGCAAACTGATGCGTCATCCAATTATTGTATTGTTATCGTATCCACCATATAGCCCGGACATAGCGCCAAGTGATTACCACCTGTTCCTGTCCAAGGCGAACGCCCTTGGTGGCGTGAAGTTGAACTTGAACAAAAGAGGCTTGTGAAAAGTGGCTGTCCGAGTTATTCGCAAATAAGGAGGGGCGCTTCTACGACGGGGGTATTATGAAGATGCCGTCTAGATGTAAACAGATTATCGAACAAAACAGCGTGTATTTGAACTAAATTCGATCACTGTAACACTTTTTATGAAGCATTGAATGAAGAGCGAAAAAGTGGAAGGGAGATATTGGACAACCTTATATGTTGGAAGTAGTCATCGGAGATTGACACCCTAGAAAACGTCCCAACTAGTCATGAAATTGATCTTCCATGAATCTTGCTATATTTAATCATTAATGCCAGGGAATTATCTTTTGAGTACAGTAGTTCGCATGTCAACTTAGCGAAATAATTCTTTCGCTTTTTTATTTTAAAGTTCTATACCTTTAAAAGAAACAACATTTATTGATGCAGAGCTTGAGTATTTAGGCCCTTTTCGGTCCTATACTTTCAAAATTTGTCTGTTATTACAGAATACAATTCAAAACTGTGAATTGGCTTTTTCCACTTTCTCATTCCCATTTTCATGAAGGCGGCTTAAGTGAACTGGTCAACTCCATTGCTTCCCCCGGAACAAAACTACTCATAAGACTTTCCATTTCAAATGCAGAGGAATGTAACCCCTCCACCCGAGCACGACTGTCTCGAGCTATGCACGAGACTTAAACCACATGAAAATAAATCGCCAAATTCAATTCATCCAAAAAGGAAACAAAGTTTTCAATCTAATCCACTCTGCTCCTGTCCATAAATTATTTCTGCAAAGATTTACTTCGTTAGAAAAACTGCTGAAAAAAACTACTCTTCAGAGTGCCATTAAATTTGAATAAATTTTGCAACTCCCAGATAGTTGCAAAAGGCTGCAGCGGGATAATCCCTTTGCCCACGTTCCACACATCTGCAAAATCGATAAAAGAACTCCGCACCATCAATAGAATCATTTTTGCCCAGCCTCGACCATCCATGAACGGGGTGCGAACACCACCAACGCCACTGACACACCCGACACCGGCGTGCAGCAGACGAAAGAGGGAACTCCATGATGTTCCATTTGAATAAGAGGATTTCAAAATTAGTTGAACATTGAGAGTCCTGAATAATGCATCCGCAAGACACTTGCACTGGCGCACATCCACGCAGCGAAAAACTTCTTTTGCGAATGTGTTTTCTTTTCGAATCTAGAAAACACAATTTTCCCTGGATCAGTTCCAATGTACACACCAGCAACGAGCCATGTTGTGCTCAAGTAAACAGAAGCTGGTGCTGCCGGGGAGGAAATATCCTTATAGAAGTTTGCTTCCAGTTGTGCCATGGGCGGAATAATAATTCCGATGCATTGGCATGCCAAACGAACCAAAACCAGAACACAACGAGAAAAAAAAGGCATAAAACATCACTCGAAACACGATAATTCACAATGTGGGGTGTGTAACCCCGATTCGCTGTGTGTTTCCATTTCCCCATTGAGTTCTGAAGGACGCGCGCCCGATGCGAACAATAAACGGGCGGGCGTGGCTCTAAAGCGCTCTTTCTGTTTCGGGTTTCGGTTTTACGCCGGGATTGACCAGCAAGTCGCGCGGATGTTGTTTATTGCGTGCTTTTATTCCCGCGGCGAATTTATTGGTAATTTAAATGAAAGGACATTTTAAAGGGCGATGTTAAGCCGGAGAAAGCAATTCGCTAAAACTAATATGAACTCCAGTTCAAATATCCCGCAACCGAGGAGCATTGTTAGGCTCCTGAAACACCACTCAAACGTGGGTTAAGTGGCTCCGCACACATGCATCCAACATGCAAAGTGCCAACAATAGTTTTTCCAATGCCCTGCGGGCGGCTTTGGATGGCAAACATTCATGCATACAAGCGGCGCAGGTGCCAGTTCGGAGGAATCTCAGACAATGTGTGGTACGACCACCACAGTACGCCAGCATACATACTACGTCCCCCACACACGTCCGTTTAATTTCTTCCGCTTTTGCTGTCACAGCGAGAGCAGTAAATTGTTGTGTGCTCCTTGGAGACGACGATGCCACGAGAGCTTAAATTTAAGGATCCCTGCGCCCAATTAACCACTAATAACAGCCATGAAAAACCATCCCAGTTGCGCTCTCTGGTGAAAATTGCAGCTGGACTACGTGCTCGGAAATCTGGGGCGTGGGTGTACTGTGGCAGTGGATTGCAGGCGTGAGTGCATCGGGAACCAATGTCACGCGTCAGGAGATATTTGACACTATTTCGTGAGGGATTCCACGCCGTTTCCATGGTTATCTGGCTGCCGGGCGTGAGGAATTGAAAATTTCATTTTCATAAGAAACAAGCATTTTGTGGCAGTTATTTGGACGTTCGCGGAGTGGAGTCTCTGCTGAACACTGCTTCGCGTAGTTCATGTGTGTCTCTGAATGGATTGAATGTGTCCTTTTTAGATGTGTACATAATTCATTTCTAACCAGGCGACAATTTGGAGCGTGACTGCTTATCTTTGCAAGTTCACACTTCATGACGGTTCGACAAAACATCGGGCTTGGCCTGATTCGGATTTTTTTTTAAATGTTTAACGCATTCTGGGAGCGCGAGAAAGGCCACTAGGTCATCAAAAGGGTGTCCTGAATGGTTTCCGTTTGTGCACTGGTTCGACGAAGGCAAGGACAGATTTGGTCGCGACTTGCTTACATAAGGGGATTCACCCCTGAAAGTTATCCTCTGGAAACTGCACGTTATGCTCTGAAAACCGCAAGTTATGCTCTGGAAACTGCAAGTTATGCCCTGGAAACTGCAAGTTATGCTCTGAAAACTGCACGTTATGCTCTGAAAACCGCAAGTTATGATCTGAAAACCGCAAGTTATGCTCTGGAAACTGCAAGTTATGCTCTGGAAACTGCAAGTTATGCTCTGGAAACTGCAAGTTATGCTCTGGAAACTGCTAGTTATGCTCTGGAAACTGCAAGTTATGCTCTGGAAACTGCAAGTTATTCTCTGGAAACTGCAAGTTTTGCTCTGGAACTGGCTCTTCCCCTTTCTGGTTTGAGTCCTGGGAATGCCTGAATCGGGTCGATAGCGAGCCCTCTTTTTGCAAGTTGTTCTGTATGAGAAGACCGACGCATGTGCTGAATTAGAAAGCAACCAGAGTTTTGATTCTTCACACGTCTTCGCTAATAGAGTGACGGAGTAGACATGGTTGACAGAACAGATTGACTTCATGCTTAACAAAGGTAGAGTAATGGTAAGGTCATCAAACAGAGCACCACACTGCATAGAAAATCCTTTGAGGTGCTCAAAAACATGGTCTTGTCGACTACAGGGCCATCGCTGACTGCTCAAATTCGAAGGACAGCTGACGGGGTAGAGTCATGTCTTGAAATAGATTGTTGGCTCTGCAAATCGATCAACTGTCCAGCTGTTTCTCTATCAAGAACTGAGTTTGTTCCACGAGCTGCAAGGTTTCATAGAGTTTTCTTAGTTTGAAGTAAATTAGCGAGCGATGCATCTTTAACGTCAAACTTTCCAATATGGAGTTGAACTCACTACTCACACTCACTTCCATTTACTTTCAGCCTTCTTCCCATAAACTTCTAAGCTAACTTTTTTCGGCTTAATTTTGAAATTCAAGGGTCAGCCAGGTTAGCCTACGAAACAGATGACATTCTCCTTTCCTTTCTAAACTGAATTTGAAAAAAAAAGGAAACCGCAAGCCGTCCGGGAATCAGACTCAAATTCATTGGACTGTGGTCCGAACTGAGGTGCGATCGTTTTAATATTTTCATGTGGTTTAAGTTCATCTTCAATTAGGCTCCAAGATTGTTCGATTTAACACATCACTCTTAGAATCTGGGACTCTTAGTCCCGGGACTTATTGAAAGATGTGTTAGCAAAATCGGTGTTTAGCAAAATCGATATTATCTTTAGGAAGTTCAAACATTCAAATCATGCCTGTCAAATTTCATGATAATCTGATTATTAGGTTACAAGTTATAGTGCTTGTGACGCTACTTTTGCGATTTTCAACACAGAATTTTGTGTGTGATTAAAGTCAAGGCGACGCACTGTCATGCGACTTCTTTAACATCATTCTTGAGGCAATCGTGCGGAACTCACACGTCGACATCAGAGGCACGGTTTTTCACAAGTCTGTTCAACTGTTAGCTTATGCGGATGAGATTGACGTGATCGGCTGAACTCAGCGAGCCGTCAATGAGGAGTTTGCTAGCATCGAAGCGGGACTGGTGGTAATCGAGGGCAAAACGAAGTATAAGCTGTCATCGAAGAAGGAAGCAGAACAAAGTCGTCTGGGGAGAGTGTCACTATGGGCAGCAGACACTTCGAGGTAGTAAAGGACTTCGTCTATCTCGGCTCCGCGGTGAATAGGGACTGATTTCAGTACCGAAATCAAGCGCAGAATCACTCTTGCCAATCGCTGTTTCTTTGGGCTTAAAAGGCAATTGAGTAATAAAGCCCTCTCACGAACGACCAAAGTAACTTTGTATAACACCTTGATCATCCCAGTCCTGCTTGACGGCGCAGAAACCTGGACGCTACTAAAAGCGGATGAGGAAGCCATTGGTCTCTTCGAGAGAAAAGTTCTGCGTGCTATTTTTAGTCCTGTTTGCGTTGATGGCACCTGGAGGAGAAGATTCAACCACGAACTGTATGGGCTGTACGGCGGCATGAGCCTAGTCAAACGTCTACGGATACAACGCTTAAAGTGGCTAGGCCATATAGAGCGTATGGACAGCACTGCTCCGGCCAGAAGAGTCTTCAAATTCGAACTACAGGGACAACGCAACAGAGGACGCCCTAGACTGAGATGGCGCACACAAGTGGAAAAGGACACCAACCAACTTGGAGTGCGCAATTGAAGGCAGCTGGCAAGAGATCGTGCTAGCTGGAGAGGCGTGTTGGTTGAGGGCCAGGTCCACCCCGGACTTAAGCGCCATCCGAAGAAGAAGAAAGACTGCTTTTTGATGGGAAAAAATGCTCAGCAATAGCTTGAAATGCGTTACAGGGATCCTGCTCCATCAAAAACAACTATTTGTCGATGGCATGCTGACTTCGTGGCCGTACAGACGCCAACGGGTGGTGTACGCTCTGGAAGGTCAAATGAGGTGGCTACACCTGAAAGCGTCAAAAAGTACACAAAATAGTTCTGGAAAAGCACAAAGTGAAATTGAGTGAGATAGCTGACACCTTAAAGGCATCAGAATGCAGTGTGTACACTATTTTGCATGAACATTTGTCCACGAGAAAGCTGTTTTTGAAACGAGTGCCGCGTTTACTCACATTGGACCAAAAACAACAACATATGGATGATTCTGAGAGTTGTTTGGAGCTGTCTCGTCAGAATAGACAGGATTTTTATTGCATCGGAATGTCACAATGGACGAAATATGGATCCACCACATCACCCTAGAGGCAAATAGGCAGTCAGTGGAGTAAACAGCAGCCAGTGAACCACTCCCAAAGGCGGCCAAAAACACAAACGTCGGATGGCAAGGTCATGAAATTTATACAAGATTATCAAATATCTCCCTTCCGCCTTGTTGTCTTTTGATTTTTCTGGATATGTACAAAGCCCTACAGAGCTCGCTTCTAGCAATACTATACATCGTTTGAAAGGTTTTGACATAATCTACAAAATGACGCTATGCATGTTTCGATATTGCGTTCAACAGTTATAGACGTGTAAACATTTAGTTCACTAACGCCGAAATTCGCGTTATTTTAAAGTTTTCCTTCGTTAATGGCAAATCCGCTAGAAAAACGTTCCTTGAGGTTAAAGGTGTTTTGGGGGATGGTACTCTATCACTTCGAACCGCGGAGGAATAGTTTCGACGATCCAGGCCCGGTGAAAACGACACCATGGATAAGCCAGCCGGCGGAAGACCTGTGACGACTAATACCGATCGAATCATGGAAATCATCGAGTTAGACCGGCATATGGCTTTTTGTGACATCGCCCAGGAGATGGGAGTTAGTCACCAAACCTTTTCACGCCATCTGCAGAAGGCTGGATACAAAAAAAAGCTTGAAGTTTGGGTGCTGCATGATTTGACTCGAAAAAACCTTCTGGACCGAATCAACGTCTGCGATATGCTGCTGAAACGCAACGAACTCGACCCATTTTTGAAGCGGATGGTGACTGGCGGCGAAAAATGGATCACATACGACAATATCAGGCGAAAATGGTCGCGGTTGAAGGCCGGTGAATCGTCCTCAACACTGGCCCAGCCGGGATTGACGGCCAGGAAGGTTTTGTTATGTGTTTGGTGGGATTGGAAGGGAATCATCCGCTATGAGCTGCCCCCATATGGCCAGAAGCTTAATTCTACCATCTACTGCGAACAACTGGACCGCTTGAAGCAGGCGATCTACCAGAAGCGTTCAGAATTGACCAACAGGAAGGGTGTAGTGTTCCACCAGGACAACGCCAGACCACACACTTCGTTGATGATTCGTCAGAAGCTACAGGAGCTCGGATGGGATGTTTTATCGCATCCACCATATGGCCCGGACATAGTGCCAAGTGATTACCACCCGTTCCTGTCCATGACAAACGCCCTTGGTGGTGTGAAGTTGAACTCAAAAGAGGCTTCTGAAAAGTGGCTGTCCGAGTTCTTCGCAAATGAGGAGGGGAGCTTCTACGACGGGGGTATTATGAAGTTGCCGTCTAAATGGAAACGGATTATCGAACGAAACGGCGCATATCTGAACTAAATCCGATCACTGTAACAATTTTCATGAAGCATTGAATGAAGAGCAAAAAAGAGAAAGGAAGATATTTAGCAACTTTATATTTCGGGATGTCCACGGAATGTTATTCGTCGACTATCTTGAAAAGGGTAAAAGGATCTGCAGCGAATGCTAGATGCCATTATTGCTGCATTTCAAGGAATAAATTGCTAAAAACGATCCGATATGAAGAAAAAAGAAATTCTCTTTCACCAAGACACTGCACCGTGTCACAAGTCGTTGGCTACCCAACGAATTGCCAAATTGCACGAATCGGGCTTTGAATTGGTTCCGCGCTCACAGTACTCTCCAGATCTGGCTTCCATCGCTCTACTTCTTTTCAGACCCCAAAAAGATTCTCGTCGGAAAAAAATATGGTTTGAATGAGGAGGTGATCGCCGAAAGTAAGATATTTTAAGCCAGAGATAAATCGTTTGATAAAAAAATTGAAATGTTAGAGCGGCGTTGGACCGATTGTATCACTCTTAAGGGAAAATATGTTGGTGAATAAACTTTAAAAAAAAAAAAAAACTATGTAACAAATTTTATTAAAATAAGCCACTTTAGAACGTCATGTAATAATTATTTGAAAAAGGGTATATTTAGCCTTCAAACTTCATCAACAGTTCTTGCATTTTGACCACCAGTTTCCTGGACCAGGCTTTTAGTTAAGGCCACGTTTTGCTGAAAGTATTTCCATTTTTGATGGAGCGTAACAAATGTGCTCGAAAAGGCTTCAAAAGAAATCTAAATTTCTTCGAAAGCTTGAAGTATTTTCTATCGATAGTGCAAAAATGAAAATTCAGTTTTTTGCACTTTGGGGGAACGAGTCGTTTAAGTGGAGCAATTCCAGGCATTTTTGGATATTTTTTTGAATTTCCCTACAATTTCCCTTCTAATGCTTGGATTGCGCAGATATCACGGATGCGAACCACTTTGTAGTGACGTGCAAGCCTTATGACCCGTAACTCAAATTTACAATTTTTTTTACAACGAAGGTGTGCAAGTAAATAGTATAAAATGTAATCTTTCTATAGAGGTATGAATCCCAGCTTTGTTTTGAGCCTAAATTTACTGTCGTGCATCGTTATAAAATAAATTTGTATGCAAATAAACAGAAAAGGGGGGTTTTTCAATTTGGTAGCTTAAGATTTCTCTGTTGTTCTGCTATATCAGCAGCAGCAAGAGGATCTTATGGCACTGGTACTATATTTCAAATTTCATGAAGATCGGTCAACGGGTTCAAAAGTTACAGATTTATTTCCGCGTTCCCCATACAAGGGCACCACTGCGCGCCGCCCTCTTCGTACTTAGCACACACAAGCTGAAACGCCCCACATTTGCCATGGGGTGATAGACAACGGAGA
The DNA here is from genome assembly GCA_955652365.1 of Eristalinus aeneus. Lineage (NCBI taxonomy): Eukaryota > Metazoa > Arthropoda > Insecta > Diptera > Syrphidae > Eristalinus > Eristalinus aeneus. The sequence goes on from OY019131.1 coordinate 96,679,110, forward strand.
GAGATCATGGGGAGACAACTCTGGTGTGCGGAATGGCAGGCAACGTGACTGTTGAAAACGAAATTTTCTAGAGGCTGCCGGACTTGAGACTAGGTACGTGACCTTGGCCCATAGAGTCAGTCAACACTGCTTTTAGGATGAAGCAAAGAAGAATGAGTTGCCAAGTAGTTTAGGTCGTAAGACGTTTGGGAAGTTGGCGGTTGCCCCATGTTAGAATGAGGAGTCATCGAATTCGAGTCAGTGGTACAACGAAGGAGACCCCGGCCGCTTCGTACTAAGCGAACACTAACTGAGAAGCCCCACAATCGCCATGGGGTGACAGATAACGAAAAGAGATCGTGACAGCGGGGGGACAATGTAGTTGAGGCTCTCGGACAGTTTCAACATATGCCAACGAGCATGACTCTGCCCTTAGGAATCAGTCTGTCTAGTTGTTGCAATGCAACAAAGAAGTATCAGTTTCCAAGTAGTTTACGTCGTGTAGCATTTGGGAAGTTGGAGGTTGCCTGAAGTTAGAAAGGCTTTTGTGCAACTTTAAACTGCAGTCCGTACCCTGATGTACGACATTAGGCGAGCAACTAAACGGATATCAACTCTGTTTTATCCTTGTTGACTTCCACCAGCTCGCTGGTCCTCTGTATCTTCCTGTTCTTCTTTGTTGAAAGCTGAAGTCAGGAGTTGACCTCAGTCTTCAACCAACAAGTTTTCTCTCTTTGTCAATTTCTGTAAATTATCTTTGGAAAGTTAAGAATAAGCGACGTGCCCACGTCTTCAGCACGTAACCTCATTTTGTCTGAAGAAGTAGAGGGACAGCTGTCCACTGCACCATCTATGTCGTCTCAGTTAGACGACCAAGACGCGTCAATGTCCTCACAATGTCACATTATTTAGAATGAAGAAGTAGAGGGACAGCTGTCCACTGAGCACGTTGAAGATCTTGCCACGGTTTGGGATTCCTTGCTCCTTGATTTCTTTGCTCTTTGCCCGTAAGCTTCTGCTGGAGAACCCCCTTTGAAGGCATTTCACACTCAGGATGGGAATAGTAATATTTGGAATCCGCAGCATTCCACAAAGGGAAGAGGGCTTTACTTCTGCAGTAACTTTTCGAGCTGCGCATGTTCTTTCACGAGTAGGAAGGCCTACAGCAGCATCTTGTTGAGCCGTCATTCTATCTTTTAACAAAGAGGGAAAGGCGCAGGGCCACAGTATGCTTACCATACACAAGGGAATATTTTCCTCTTGTTGGAGCTTATTCTCCGTGTTGAGTGATCAATGCCTTCGCTGCGAATTTTGGCTCTTTGACTGTCACTTGTCACTTGTGGTTCTCGTGAATGGGATAGAAATCTTAAGACCTCCCAAGTGCGGACCTACTGCATGCAAATATCGGATCTAAATGGCGTCTCCCAACAGTCATTGCACTTACAGAAACTAAGATCTAGAGGAACCGAAAGCAACCACACTCCCAAAGAAATAAGAAGTCCTCATCTGATCACCAGAACCCATCAATTCAACCAAATATCTGCCCATCCGTCATCCTCACAGTCAGCCGACAGAAAAACTTGTTTGTCACACACAGTCGTTCATTGTTATCAACTATTTTTATGCAATTAAACAGAAAAAGTGCGTTTTTTAAATTAAGATTACTCTGTTGTCCTTCACGGTATCAACCACTTTTTGACAGCAGCAGGATCTTATGGCACCGATACTACGTCTTAAAATCAGTCAACGGGTCTAAGCGTCCCTTTACGAGGCCAACACTTTACGGAGTGCGGTTGACGCTTGTTGCGGCGCATCAATTGATGAACCTCTTTGACAACATCACAACGAATTGAAGCTTTGAATACACTTGGAAGGTAGATTCTCCTTTCCTTGATTTTCTTTAACGAAGACCAATGGTCTGAGGCTTGCTAAACTCATTTTTTCTTCTTTTTTAATTAAGATTAGTCTGCAGTCGCAGAAACCAATGATGAACTGAAAAGCCAAGCCCTCTACTTTTTCTGGGCTTAGCCAGCCTCTCTATCCTCAAACTAAAACTTTGTCTCATTAAGGGCACCATTTCAAATTGTCTCTAAGCTTCCAACGGACAAAACTGCATGAGTCCGCGATTCGCGGCAGATTTCTTTCCTTCCGAAAACTGCAGCGTTTCTGATATTAACGTCAAACTTCCAAAGGTGTTCCAAACAACCATAGTCTTCTCCCACTACGCGCGTATTGTCGTCCCCTTTGACAGATTTTTAATTGCTTCCATCAGGTGCGTAATTGAGTCATAATTAAACAGGCTTTAAAAAGCGCCCCCATTGCGCCGTTGTCCCTTTTCTTTCTGCCATCCTACCGATTCTACGAATTTTACGAATTTCGTGTTCCCTCAGGGACGCAACCGTCATGATTTTTGCTTTCCTTGCTCTCGCGACAGATTCGGGAGACTATCCTACGGGGGATCAGATGTGACATAAGGGTATGCAGATGCGAATTGTGGGATGTTCTGATATTCCCCGCAGGATGTGCGAAATGAAACTCAAGGACTTTCACCCGATGCTCGGATGGATGTTTCCATTTACTTTGCATCAAATATTTATTTCAAAAGAGTGGATGGGGGCATGTCTGTCCTTGATGTTGCTTCTCGATGCGGGTAGGCTTGGTCACGATGTGAGTCACGGCGGCAGTGAATATTTGTGTCATTCTAGGAGCGTTTGAGAACAAAAAATGAACCATTCTGAATGCATTGGAGGAGCAGAGATGTCCCATGGAAGGCTTGATTGATTGCCGCTCATGTGAAGTCATGTCCTGCACTTGTGCACATCTCTGACAGGCTCTCAATAATTGATATCTCATTCGATTCCTCAGCGCCCACCACATCACACAGGCCACTGTGGGGAGGAACTTTATCTTTTTAATCAAATAAGGCTCTCCACGGGAAGCCACGTCCGCAAATCAGAGACTTCCCTTTGGTGCGGCTCTGCTGGAAAAATGCCCAGATTAGAAATTGCGGAAATATCCATTAAATTATCCTTGCCCTAGTCGCCGGCGTTCCACTGAATCGATGCAGTGTCCCATTAAAAAAGCATTAATCTCCCCGTGACCCATCCCAGACGACAGTTGAGCTGGGTTTTTGTGGGGAGATTTTCGTCCTCCTCCATTATGTCGGCTCCGAAGCAGATGAAATGCTGAGGACGTCCTCATTTGATTTCATGTTCGGTGAAGCTGAAAATTCGATAAACGACGACGCCACGACCATCGTGACGGGGGGCTGCATCCAAGGATGTTCTCTGTGCTAGCTTCCGCTGTCTGCCTGATTAGTAGTCGTCGACGAGGACTGCATAATTCTCGCTCCGTCATTATTCTTTGTCCGAATAACTTTTGTTGGCTTGTCCTGGGGCGGGATGTCGTGCAACGAAATGCATTTGTCACAATAGCTGACTTGTTGCAGTGCCAGATGCCCTCAACTCTCGCAACAGAGTGCGTCTGTGCGACGCACACAGGGAGGGAACCGGAGGAATTTATTGCAAAATAATTTGAGGAAACAGTTTCACTGGCAATTTGCCGCGTTTTCTCAATGGCCCCGCAATCAATCACCGGGTTTTTCAGTTGACAAGCGAAAAAATCAAAAATAATTGCCCGAGTCACCTGCTTGGGCAATCCAACCCCTTGTCGCAGGACCACAGACGGCACAGTTGCTGCTTATTACCTGCACGAAGGGTGGCCATGGGGCGTGTGGGTTTTATCACCCTAATTGAACTGAAGAGCGCTTGCAGATTGACGCATGACGATAAAAGCACAGCTTGAGTTTCCTCTCCGTTTTTTTTTTCGTTTGCGGCTTCCCTGACTGCCCGGGAGGGGTGAGACGGGGGATATCGGTTTTATGTCTTCGTCGAATCTCTTGTTGTTGCCGGTCCTTGAGGACAATCACAACAGTAATCAAACAAACAGCTTAGGGCGACATGTTATGTCGTATTATCCCGAGCTTAATCTCGTTAATGTGATTTTGAACATGTGAATAAAATTGATTGTGTCCTAGATTGAGTGCTGCGTGACCTTCGTGCGGTCTACGTCATCGGGCGGTGGCTTTGGGCCGGATAGCCACCACGGTGGGGAAAGAAATTCGTCATTAGTAGCTGAAATTGGGAGGGGGTGGGCTGCTTTTTCGTACTTAGGGTAATGAAGCGATGTAAGTCAATAAAAACGGCAGTCGGGGGGGATATACCTGCCTGGGGGGAGTGGTCAATGGAAATATCTAATTATGAGCATGCACTGGCACCTGAACTGGAAATTCAATACGTTGTGCGTGGGCGGTGTCCGTGGATTAGGTAACTTTGCAGCTGTTATCCAATTAGGTTTGAAAATTACTTCACGGGTCTGGTGTTCATTAGACGTCTCTGGAAATGGTTTTAATTTTCTCTCGCTTGCAAATGAGTGCAGAGTGTACGCAAATAGGCACATCCCACTGTGGTGTCCTTTGTTCGAGGGGTAAAGGGAAGCACAAGTGCGAACAAAATGTATGACATTTAGCAATTGTATGGTTTATGGACTTAGGTCCTCTAAGATCTTTGTCCTAGGGGGTTTCGGTCATCTACAGAGATTCATATCAAAATTTTATCATCTGAAGAAGTCTGGAAGGAACAAGTAACACGTTCGGTAAGAAGACAACAAAATCTTTTAAGCCAGCTCTAAGATCATCTCGACGATCAACAATATTATTCCATTCTCAATGGCTGACTTTTTCTTCTTGTCCGGAGTGGACATGGGTCTCAAACAACATGCCTCTCCAGCCTCTCGCTACCTGCCTCTAGTTACGCACTTAAACTTGGTCGAGGTCGTTCTCCGTTCAAGTGCGCTGTCCTAGCCTAGGCCTTCGTCTGTTGCAATGGCTCTTAAGCGCTTTGTTGATCGCGCTGAAGAATGGCTGTCTACTGTGTTATAAAAAATTTACCTAGATCACTTAGATCATCAAGATCAGCAAAAACGCAAAGACTACCAAGACCAACAAGACTACCAAGATCACCAAGACCACCAAGATCACTAAGATCAACAAGACCAACAAGACCACCAAGATCACCAAGACCACCAAGTCCACCAAGATCATCAAGATCACCAAGATCACCAAGACTACCAAGATGACGAAGACCACCACGATCACTAAAATCACCAAGAACACCAAGATCATCAAGATCAACAAGAACGTCGAGATCACCAATAACGCCAGGATCGCTAATATCACCAAGATCACCAAGTCCACCAAGATCAACAAGAACTCCAAGATCACCAAGACCACCAAAATCACTAAGATCATCAAGATCACCAATATCAACAAGACCACTAAGATCACCAATTCCACCAAGATCACCAAGATCGCCAAGATCAACAAGAAGTCCAAGATCACCAAAATCACCGAGGTCGTCAAAACCAGCAAGATCATCAAGATCACTAAGATCACAAGAGTCAAAATGACCTTTCAGCCAACCATTAGTTCATCTTAAACTTAGCCCGTCAAGATCATTTGAATCGTAGATCGTTAAGAACAGCTTTCAGATGATAGGTTAAATTCCACGATCTTCAAGATCGACAACTTTGTGTACTTTATTGAAGTCGTCAAGATCGTCAAAGTCTTCAAAACTAGTTTTCAGTACTCTGCCGTCTTGGGTGAAACTGATGAGGATCTCTTTGAAGAACTGGCCGCCGTAGGATAGTGAGTAGAATGCGACAATGCCACGCTGAAGGTTCGATTACCGGCTGAACATCTCGAATTATGCAAGGCACCCCCTTTTTCGAGCTGCTGACAACACAGAGAAATCTGTCGAATCATGATTTAGTCGAGCATGAAGACGGTGACATTAACCGTGAGTTACATTCGGGAAACGACGATCACTCTGTCGGTAGTCCCAAATAAGTATGAAGCTGTGTCTATTCTATAGAGGACGATTTTGGTTGCCACAGGTAGAAGCCTCAATGAAGTCGAGATCATGTTTAAAAAATAAGGACCCTCCGGACTTCGAAGTCATCAGCAGACATGCCGAAGATCACTTTGGAGATCGTAAAAGGCACCTCCAGCACCTGTCAGAAAACAAATAACAACAATACACAGTCTACCACCCGCCAAAAAGCTACACCATTAAATAATCACTCTTCCAATTATTTCCGCTTGGCGAAGGTTTCAATAAATCCACGGACATCCTCATTTTCGCCTCCACAACGTGATTTATCCCTCCCTCCAGAGCCGTGTGACTGTTTAATTAAAAAACCCGGCACCGCGTTCTGATGAGAAATTTCAACAAAATGGTTAAGAGATAAATCGAACCGTCCCCAACCACAAATTTCTCCCCGTCTACACCGGGAGCGAATTCGCACTGAACCGCTCGCTGCGCCTCAGTCAAGGACTTCCATTTCATTGTAATCGGAAACCCGCTGAATAAAATTTCCCTTGAACGCCGGCTGATTTATTCGAGAATCCGATCATTGATTCCGCAGGGACGGAGTGCGAACCAGCGCGAATTTGTATGTAAATTCCTCTGTTTCGCTGTGAAGTGCCTTGAATCTTTGCTGTGTGTGTCCTCCTCTGGTCCGAGCGAGGGACGATGCACGCTTTGTAGTTGTACAAACAAATCGGGTTTGTCAGCGCTCTTCCTAAGATATTGCCCGTCGGTGGTGGGTATCACAACTCTCTCTGAAGCATGAGCGGCGTCAGTTCCTTTGCAGACGTTTTTCCAATTTCCTCTGGCCACCCACTCGATGGATGGCTAAACCAACAAGCGGCGGTTCGATTTTATTTACTTAACACGTCTATGGCGGAGATCACAAACACCCCCGAACACACACAGTGTCACTCGCAGGAGTACATACCGTACGTGCATCTGCAAGCAGTGTAGGGGATAAGGTATCGTTTCGGTTGTGTATCAATTTATGTTCCTCCCACCGGAGTTGAGCGCTCTAGTGATGGGATTTCATTACGTCAAGTGTCAGTTCGGTGGAATAAAAGGGAAATCCAATTAATCGTCAGATGGAGCGATAAAACTGCGCTTCGGAAAGGCATTAGTAATTCCGAGCATCACTGTTTTGAATTACGGTCGCACTTAAACGGACTTAATGGGATGTCAGATGAGGAACTCGGATATGCACTGGCTCCTACGGTTTTTTGCAGACTGAAACATAAAATTATTCGCAATGATGCAGGGCGATGATGTGTGTTAACGATGATGTACGTGAGTGAGTTTGCTAAATGTGAGCAGTCTAGTCTAGCTCGGAGTGGGGCTGAGCTGCAAATTGAAGTTGCTATGCTAGGCTGTGGGGGTTTCGAGCGGGGGGACTACTCGTGTGGGAGTTCTAGGTGGCTGCGGGCTGGGAACTCATTGCTAAGGGAACGGATGCTTTGCGGGCTACAGAGATGAGGAGGTTGACTAGCATTCTGACTTCGCTTGTACGAAAAGACATTCAGGCCTGACAACATGAAGAAAGGTTGAAATCTTCGCTGAGGTAAATAATTTGACCCAGCTTTTGAATGAGCCAACACGGATACCTGACATTGCAGATCGAACCACCAACAACCTATTTCTCACATCTCATTCTAAGAAATATTCAGTTGACATACTGTCGCCTCTAGGCTCGTTAGACCACTGTGTCGTATCAGTCAATTTCCCTTACTCGTCCCAATCAGTTAGAGAACAAATCCCTGAAAGAACAGGATGGCTCTATGAGAGCGGTCTAAACAGCTTCTTTAAGGAGCTTAACTGGTCCCTACGCTTCCTAAAAAGTGACGTGGATGCCGCTGCTGATATGTTTACAAACAAATTTTGTTGGATATGAAATCCTGCATTCCTCACAGAGTGAAGACTTAAGACAAAAAAACGAAGTATGACTCGAACTGCAATCTGAGAGAAATAAGATTTCTGACTTTTAAGGCCAATCCTTCTGAGGAAAACCGGAAAAAATTTAAACGGATCCGAAATGACCGCAACGCATTAATAAGACGTTTTCAATTCTCTTATCATCAACAGTTGAGGCAAAAAGTGCTGAATTGTCCCAAGGGCAGCAAAAACTTTTGGTCATTCGTAGAAAAACGTAAAGAAATTCGCATTGTTTTCAATTCCAACGCTCATTTGCAATGACATTCCATCTGTCAGCTCTTTGGATAAAGCAAAACTGCTAGCTGAACATTTTGCAGCCAGCTCAATGCTGCCAGATTGTGCTTCGCTTACACCCATATGAAGAGCGTAAATTTCTTCGTGGGACAATTGCAATTTCGCACTCGTACAGTCACAAGAGTTCTTAAAGATCTAAACGTGCACAAAACCCCTGGCTTGGACAGTATACCCTCTGTTCTTTTAAAGAGGCGTTTTATTAAGTTGCGTAAGCTTAAGCATAGGCATGGGCCTATGCACGCGAGGTAACGTCGTTGATTGCGCTCAACATGGCGAGCTGCCAAGGCAATCCTCGTTAGTGCACAGGTCAAGTTGACATACAGCCTCCACGTGGCGCCCCCTGGATAGCCATCACAACATCCGTTGTATGGTGAAACAATGTATGCAGCGACCCCCTCTGCCCGAGGATTTAAATAATGGGCCTGGCCTACCAGTCTGTGGGTTGTGCGTGAGGGTAACTTCCTCATCACGTAAAAATCATTAGTTCAGAAGCAACACCATGCCTCGGATAATGAAGGACCAACTGTTGAATATAACTGCTTGATCATCCCCGTCCTACTATATGGCGCAGAATCTTGGACGTTAGCAAAGGCGGATGAGGAAGCCCTTAGTCTTTTCGAGAGAAAAGTTTTGCGTGCGATTTTTGGTCCTGTTTGCGTTGATGGCATCTGGAGGAGAAGATTTAATGACGAACTCTATGAGCTGTACAGCGACATGCGCCTGATCAAGCGTCTACGGACACAACTTCGGCCAAGTAGAACGTATGGACACCACTGCTCCGGCCCGAAAAGTCTTTGAATCCGAGCCATTGGGACAACGCAACAGAGGACGACCTAGACTGAAGTGGCGCACACAAGTGGAGAAGGACCTCAACCTACTTGGAGTGCGCAACTGGAGACAGTTGGCGAAAGATCGTGCTGGCTGGAGAGGTATGTTGGTTGAGGGCCAGGTCCACCCCGGACTGTAGCACCACAAGAAGAAGAAGAAGAAGTAAGCTTTTCCATCTGTCCTACTCTTTAGGGCTCTTTTCGAATAAGTGGAAAACATCGTTTGTCCAGCCCGTCCCTGAAAAGGGCAAACTGTGATCACCCACCTCCTACCGACCAATAGCACTGACGTCCTTACTAAGCTCATGCAAAAGCTGATAAATTCGTCATTCCGTCACTTTCTCTACACCTGTGACTTAAATCCAGTCAATTAAAGGTACAAACAGTTCCACTAGCGCGCTCAAGTTTTTTGGTCAAAATATACAATTAGGCAGATATTTGAATGTTTTCGATTTGGTTGCTTGTTTCGGAAATCTTCCAGACAGCAACACTGCCGCTTCTTCGAAAGTCTTTCAAGACGGCATGATTTCATGGCTCAAACATCGGGGCTTAATGAAAAATGTCAATTAAGTTGTTCAAGGGGAAGTGAACGTTGACGAGGTCACACTGACGTAGAAACATCACTCTAGAAACAGCAAATGCATGCGCCAAGGTCTGCTGCATGATGAAGAGTCAGTCAGTGAAAAGTTATAAGCGGCACACAAAGATGTACAATTCGAAATGCGAGTCTTGGTCAAACCATCCGTTTAAACGTGAAAATTTACGGGAACATAAAAACATTACAGACCTTCGCAGTGTACTTCAATGACAACATTCGCTGCTCTCTCCTGCAACAGCGTTATTCCGAATTCAAATCTTACAACCTGCCAATTTATCCTCAATTTACTTTTCAGAGAGAAACACAATCAAAAGACATCCTTTGACGGCTTTCCCCAAACTTTCAGCTATGACTCAAGTTCTATCCATTACCTTGTCTGCTAATTTCGTTGAAGGGCTAATCCATCGTCCCACTGATTGAGTGCTGTCGACTCCCGTTTGAACATCTTAAGTCTCTTGCCGATTCCATCCATATCCTACAGAGTTCCACTTGTCTAAGAAAAGCAGCTCAAGCGCTAGCAGTTCAATAAGAACTCAGCCAATATTTTAAAAAGTGGACGATCCTTCACTTTAAACAGTCTAAAGTGTGGTCCGAACTTGATCCAGCTGCCCTACAACTGCCCTGGCCCGAACTTGATCCAGCTGCCCTACAACTTCTCCAGTCCTTGTGACAAAAATCCCTGCATTCGACTTAAACTTCCGCCTGTCGAAGAATTTTGGATATAGATTCAAAATGAAGGTGTATCAGGAACGAAGGCCCAGAGTAAATCTGGGCAAGATTGTGGACGGGAGGGCCAGCAAATTTTTCCCGGGCTAAGGAGCATTTTTTTTTTTTCATAATTGGCGAGCACTAAAGGGATTGTTTATACCCTTAAATGACTGGAATAAAGTCGCAGCACGGGCTGAAAGTAAAGAGGACGAGAAGGAAAGGAGTTACCGATGTCCATTGGTTTTAAATGCTTGTGGATTGTAATGGGGGGAAAATTGGGCTGGGAAGAGCGTTCCATATTCGTGCGGTGCGGCTGAAGATCGAGTCTCTAAGCTTAACTGTACGTCCGAAGGTGGTCTTAAGGGTGAACTGTTGAGCATTCCCAGCGAGGCGAGTATTGCGGGTGAATTCTTGAAGGGGAGGGGAGGAATTCTTGAAGGGGAACATCTGCTTCTCATTTCATTTTCTTCATTTTTTTATCTTATTCGAAGTGGAGTTGTAACCTGCGATTACTTGTCTTCATGACTTTAGAGTCCTAGAAAAGAAGCACACATCTGGGGTGCACTAATGGATCACTCAATAACTCTCGAGTCATGTAGGGGGCGCCACTAACAAAAATTATTACTTTATTAATACTTTTTTTGTTAGTGGCGTCTCCCATATGTCTCGGGACTTATTGAGTGATGTGCTATTTTCAAAGTTTGTCGGCTTCAGTTAACTGTAGGAGATTTTGTATTTTTTTCCAAAACTCGCGAAGAGATGACAAAATTCCTTTGAACTGCAGAAAATGTCCTGTTTAACTGGTTTCAAGGTTGTTCGAGTTTGGCTCACATCGAATAGACTGCTTTCTTTTGCCAAACAGGAGCCTATCTACTTTGATGCCAACATTCGCTGCTATCTCGTGCAACAGCGTTATTCCGTTTTCAAATCGTACAACCTGTCAATTTATCCTTAATTTCTTTGTACAGGGCTTTACTCAAACAAAATCAGTCTGCGACCGATTTGTTAAAGTCTCAAATCAACAATTAGTGGACGTTGACATCGCTTACAGAAGCAAAGGACAACTTGCAATAGTTTCCTTTCTGAAACCCCTGACCGATGTTGGTCCTTGCCCACCTTTGTAATAATGGCATTCACAGGCATATCTTCGAGTCCTATTCAGATGAACGATTGACAGATGGCGTCCACGCACAACACCTCAAGTCCTGCACAATGGACTTCCTGTGAACTTTGTTAATGGGGCTGCTCTTGCATTCCTAGTTCGCAATGTACTGAAGGTTTTCTCTTCTTCTGGAACAACGAAAGATTGCACTTGTGACCTGTTGCCACACAACTTGTTCCTCCTGGTGTAGAAAAATCTAATTTGTGTCCCTTTTGAGATGCCCTCTTGCAAAAGGCCAGTAGTCAACGAATGTAGGTGAGTGACCAAATGACTTTCCGACCCCTTCCAATATAGACCAAGAATGCAAGTCTTCGCTTAATTTGGTCGGCAGACTGAATTTTCTAAGACTTGTCTGAGGCCAGGGACATCGCGGGATCATAGAAAACGAGATTGCCAAAGCCAAGCTTCGAAAGAGGCCCGTACGCACTTTGGGACCACCCGCACCCTTGTTTAGGGCTTCCGTCAACGGTTATGTCTCCCAGCAGTGCAACAAGAAATAGCCAAGTTCATTTTCCCGAACGTCGGCAGCAATCCGCGGCTTTTCTGCAATCTTTAGACAAAAATGAGTGCAGACGACTTATCGGCGTACAACCGGGATACTTTAACTCCGCTATGCCCCTAAGTCGGCTTAGGCTTAGTGATGGCACTCTTTGCGATGTTTGTGGAGAAGGTGAAGACACTTGAGAGCACTTTCTTTGTCAATGTGTATCAGCACCTGTTTGGCGCTGACGTGGTGGGAGCTTGAAACCTAAGCACTTTATCACAGAAGCGCCTTCTGGTTTTTTCTCGTTCAGTCAGCACGGCATCCGAGCATTCAGTGCAGTGTATTCTTCTTCTTGTGGCTCTACAGTCCGAGGTGGATCTTGACCTCACACAACATGCTTCTTCAGCCAGCACGATTTCTCGCCAGCTGCCTCCAGGTACACACTTCAAGATGGTTGAGGTCCGTCTCCACTTGTGTGCGCCACCTTAGCCTTGGTGTGTCCTCTGTTGCGGTGCCTCAATGACTTGGATTTAAACAATTTTCAGGCTAAAGCAGTGGGGTCCATACGCTCTACATGGCCTAGTCATCCTGAGCGTTGTGTCCGAAGACGCTTGACAAGGCGCATGTCGTTGTACAGCCCATAGAGTTCGTCGTTATATCTTCTCCTCCAGATGCCATCAACGCAAACAGCACCAACCATCGCTCACAAAACTTTTCTCTCGAAAAGACTATAGGCTTCCTCATCCGCTTTTCGTGATGTCATGACTTTCTGGTGGCTGAACATTCAAAGAATATGCCAAGGACAAAGCAAAGAGCCCTCTAAGCCATAGGGGTCTATTCAAGTGTTTCCTTCTCGGGGCGCGTTTTAAAAAATCTTGTGACAAAGCACAACATGGATACTACTGGTCTAGTAAAGTCCAAGCTGCTGGTAAGGTCCAAGCTGCTAGTAAGGTCCAAGGTGCTAGTAAGGTCCAAGCTGCTGGTAAGGTCCAAGCTGCTGGTAAGGTCGAAGCTGCTGGTAAGGTCCCAGCTGCTAGTAAGGTCCAAGCTGCTAGTAAGGTCCAAGCTGCTAGTTAGGTCCAAGCTGCTGGTAAGATCCAAGCTGCTAGTAAGGTCCAAGCTGCTGGTAAGGTCCAAGCTGCTAGTAAGGTCCAAGCTACTAGTAAGGTCCAAGCTTCTAGTAAGGTCTAAGCTGCTAGTAAGGTCCAAGCTGCTGGTAAGGTCCAAGCTGCTAGTAATGTCCAAGCTGCTAATAAGGTCCAAGCTGCTAGTAAGGTCCAAGCTGCTAGTAAGGTCCTAGCTGCTAGTAAGGTTCAAGCTGCTAGTAAGGTCCAAGCTGCTAGTAAGGTCCAAGCTGCTAGTTAGGTCCAAGCTGCTGGTAAGATCCAAGCTGCTAGTAAGGTCCAAGCTGCTGGTAAGGTCCAAGCTGCTAGTAAGGTCCAAGCTGCTAGTAAGGTCCTAGCTGCTAGTAAGGTTCAAGCTGCTAGTAAGGTCCAAGCTGCTAGTAAGGTCCAAGCTGCTAGTAAGGTCCAAGCTGCTGGTAAGGTCCAAGCTGCTAGTAATGTCCAAGCTGCTAATAAGGTCCAAGCTGCTAGTAAGGTCCAAGCTGCTAGTAAGGTCCTAGCTGCTAGTAAGGTTCAAGCTGCTAGTAAGGACCAAGCTGCTAGTAAGGTCCAAGCTGCTAGTTAGGTCCAAGCTGCTGGTAAGATCCAAGCTGCTAGTAAGGTCCAAGCTGCTGGTAAGGTCCAAGCTGCTAGTAAGGTCCAAGCTGCTGGTAAGGTCCAAGCTGCTAGTAATGTCCAAGCTGCTAATAAGGTCCAAGCTGCTAGTAAGGTACAAGCTGCTAATAAGGTCCAAGCTGCTAGTAAGGTCCAAGCTGCTAGTAAGGTCCAAGCTGCTAATAAGGTCCAAGGTGCTCGTAAGGTCCAAGCTGCTGGTAATGTCTAAGCTGCTAGTAAGGCCCAAGCTGCTAGTAAGGTCCAAGCCGCTAGTAAGGTCCAAGCTGCTAGTAAGGTCCCAGCTGCTAGTAAGATCCAAGCTGCTGGTAAGCTCCAAGCTGCTGGTAAGGTCCAAGCTGCTAGTAAGGTCCAAGGTACTAGTAAGGCCCAAGCTGCTGGTAAGGTCCAAGCTGCTAGTAAGGTCCAAGCAACACTGTTTGCTTAGCAAACTTGAACGCCTGGTGTTGTAAAAACTCCTAAATATTTCACTGGCACATTCGTAAGCAGATAAAGTTTCTCTTGAGGGAACCAGAAAGAAAAGGAAACCACGGACGAAGCTCTGACTAAATGATGAACAGCCCACGTGTGTGCATGCTTCGATGATTTGCGAAAAATTAATTGAAACCCACTTGAGCCACTTCGTCTGGTAATGGTAGAGAGGGTGTCCCGGGTTCACTTTTAAACAGAGCTTCTAAGAAAAGTCAATCGGAAGATTGATGGAAATCTTTATGTTCAGAACTGATCACCCGAAAAAATTACCATTTCACAGGCAAATGCACGGACATCGCGGACCACCTCGAAGCATCAGTAGTTTTGATTGTTTGATTGACAAGCCTCCAAAACTTTAAACACATCAAAGCTCATCAACCCTCCAAACCACTGAAGGCATCCTCTCTTCAAAGATGAGCCATTATTAAATTTAAAAACAACATCATCCTTCTCGCTGCACTTTCCCAATTACCCTCCGGATAAATTCAATAAGAAACACAACGAAGGAGGATGCCAAAAAGCACGAAAGAAAGAAACAAGTTTAAACAAAGTTCGCCGATTTTCCTTTTTTTTGTTCCCCTGTGTTCTCTTAATTAAAACAGGAACCCTGCCCCGGCCCCGCATGCCTGTCACTTAAAGGAACGGCAACTAATTCAACCGCATTGTGTTTCCGCCCCGTGGAACCTCAGGGAGCGTATGAAACGGCAAGACTTATGCAGAAGTCACTCTCACAAGCGACATAGGGGCGTGCCATGCACACAAGCGCTCTCCTGAACCATTTATTTAATCCTTCGCCGGCTGTTGAGTGCAAAGTGCTCCTCAGCAGATAGTTACATGGTAGACCTTGAGGCGCATACCCCCGCCGAGGCGGTTACGAGAACAACTCAATGATGGGAGGCATTAATTTCAAACAATGGGGAGTGTGCAAAATTACCTCCTGTCCACCGATATGACAATCATCCATCTCCTCGCAGAGGACAGAGGGGACACGTCACTCGACACTTCTGCTGAGTCTCGATATCGTGACATGAATGTGGGACGCATGTGGGTGGCTGAATGTCTCACCTTGAGGCACACAAATACGCTTCGATTCTGTGCAGCATGCAAGTTTCTGTTTGAAGAGCGGTAAGTGCATTCAGAGTTTTCGCAAACAGTGATTGAATGTTACTTCAACTGACAGAGAAGCAAATGAGTATGCAGAGAACTTGCCGTAAACTTGAGCATGTATTTCTTTCTGAAGTTTGTTCTTGAAGTTTCCTGCGGAATCAGTCGGTTGGGGAGGGGGGTGCGGGTCCTGCTGCACGACGTTGCATAACTCCTGCAGTTTATGGCAGGGATTTGCAGCAGGGACTGACAACGTTTTCGGGGTAAAGTTTTGCATTTTGCATGAATCCCTGGACTTGCGAGAAGATTAAAGCGCCCCGGGGCGACGTGGAGGTCATGATGGAGAGTTTTGAAAATAAAGGAAAATGAGGGAGGGATTGTTGAATGGAACTGGACATGGGAGACTGCTTCTTTTCGGTGGCATCCGACTTTCAGTGAATAAAAAAGAAACTTATAAATGGAAAAGGAGATATGTAAAAGCTTCTGTGTAAACAGGAAGGACTCCAGCTGCGTCCTCTTTCAAAAATAAAAGCAGCACTTGATATGCAACCCTGTTCTTCTGCTGGAAAGGAAAGCCCAGAAGCTGAAGCTGAATCTTTGCAGAGTTGTTGAAATGGCTAACAGGCTAATGCTGATGATGTGGTTGTCGCATTAAAACACTAACTCTTCGAAATTAAACTGGTGGTGCGTATGAAGATGCACAATTTTCGGATAGTAATAATAATAATAATTGTTGGCGCGACAGTCCACAGGGGGACCAGGGCCTAGCTTGCTCGTCAACTACTCGTGTTGAGCGCTTTGGGACCTCGCGATAGTGTCGATGTCATCAGCGTATCTAAACAACTGGACTGACTTGTAGAAGATAGTGCCTTCCGTGTTGACTTTTGCCCGCCGCACTATCTTCTCCAGTACCGAATTGAAGAAATCACACGGCAACGCATCTCCTTGCCGAAATCCGGTGCAGCTCTCGAACGGTTCAGAGTTTTTTGAGCGGAACAGCACCGTGCATCGTGTATGAATTAGCGTGGTGCGACACAACCGGGATCCCGAATTCGGTTATCGCTTCGAATAGCTTCCTGCGATGAATGATGTCGTATGCGGCTGAAAAGATGGTGAGTATCGATTTGAAACTCGCTGGTCTTCTCCAGTACCTGCCTTAGTGTGAAGATTTGGTCAATAGTCAATTTGCCGGGCTGGAAGCCGCATTGGTACGTGCCCATTAGTGCGGTGCAGAACGGCCTTAGACGTTCGCACAGTACGCTGGTATATGCCTATATATGCAGAAGGTGGGATCGCTGGATATGATCTTGTAGGCCACGTTGAGCAGGGATATATGTACATCTATAGCTCTCGCAGGAGCTGGGATCGCCTTTTTTTGTGGATCGGGCATATGGAGCTGAAATTCCAGTCTTCGGGCATTCGTCTTCCCAGATTCGGCAAATGATCTGGGGCGAGCTCCCTACCATTGCATTGTCCCCAGCTTTGAAAAGCTCCGTTGGTAAGCCATCGTAGCCTGCGGCTTTTTTGTTCTTCAGCCTTTGAATGGTTGCACCGACTTCTTCAAAGCCACGTGGTAGGGCTACTTCGTCGACTGGCGTAAAATATAAATTGAAGTTGACCCAACTTTGAACCTTGCGGAACTCCATATTGCACATCCTCATTTTGGCTGTAAGTATTGTAAATTTTGACGCAAGATTCTCTATGTCTCAGATATTCTGGCAGCCAATCTGACATAAGTCCTCTTATGGCAATGAGTTCTAGAACTACAATTAGTGTGCTACTGTTGAGGGTGTCAGAAGCTTTGTAAAGTCTACGAATAACACCAAGACATTATACCTTTTATTCAGGCTTACATTAACACAGGCCGCGAACTCAGCGAGTTTCTGGAAACCGTGGTGACTTGCATTTATCAACGAATTTTTTTGTATTCTATTGGCTATCACCTCGTCCATACACTTTTCTACTACCGGCGATATTGAAATTGGACCGTAGTTTTTCAGTTCATTTCTCGGACCTTCTTTAATAATAATTGTTGGCGCGACAGTCCACAGGGGGACCAGGGCCTAGCTTGCTCGTCAACTACTCGTGCTGTGCGGGCTACTGTTCTCTCACGAGTAAAAGGGACCTACAGTTTTTTGCCGACTCCGAACGGCGAAATTTGAGAAGCTTTCTTAGACATTTATTGCTCATTGAGTGTTGTCAGCAGCTCGAAAGAGGTGGTGCCGTAAAATATTCGAAAAATTGGTATTGAGCTGGGAATCGAACCTAGTGAGCGTCGCACTCTACCCACCACGCCACGGCGACATCAGCCTCCTTTCCGAACCCAAATATAACTTCCTCTTCATCTTTACATTTCTTCGAGTTGTGTACCATTTAGCGTGGTGGGATGCCGTAAGGTTCCCGATAAGAACCCCCATCAAAAAATTTTCATTTGCCTGTAGCATCTCAGACAGGATTCTCTGTAAGACTAAAGCAGAAGATTAAAAGGTCTAAGACTAGAAAACTTTTCCATTGACTGCCACAAATCGAATCGATTTCGAATTTCCCAATTAATGCGATCCCAATGAGTTCCCCGCACTGCGCCTTAAATCCCTAATTAAGTCACGAAATCCAATTGCTACTCTACGCACCCACCCTCTCTGGTGCAGCCTCGAAAAAGAAAAGAAACAAAACACCCAAAATCAAAATGTCCCGCAGATTATTACAAGCGCACCCATAAAAATGAGTTCAAAGCCTCCCCTCCGAGGATTGGTTGTTTAATGACTTCCCCTCACCCCACACAAAATTCGTCATTTTCCCGACAGTGATTTTTCACATTTTTCATATGATTGGAAAACCGAGGCAATCGGGATATCAGAAAAAAAATCGAGAAACGGAGAAAAACAATCCCGCCCAAAAACGAACATAATGACAATGATCATGGGGCATGAGTGATGAAGAGAGGGGAGCACCGTGGAACACAAAAACGAGGACGATACAAAAAAAAAAAAAAAATACCGAAAAAAACACGAAACTTGGAAAATGTTTTATGCCAGAGATAAAGAATTGAAAAGAAAGAACACAAAGGAGCAAAAAATTGTTGCACTCACCTTGAATACCTGACGGCAGAGGAAGTTCTCCTTGACAGGAAGCAGTCTACAGATAGAGATTTGCATTTTTTTGTTTTTTTCGATTTTGGTACAGGTTCATGCACAGGAAAAGATGATGCGCCGTGGTTGGTGTAGTTGTTGGATTGTGTTTTGAATGATGAGTTGGGCAGTCATAGAGGAGAGACGAGCACAGAAAGAGAGAAACGGAAAGGAGAACATGACATGAATTTGATTTTAAGAATTTTGTTTCCAATTAAATTTTACGCGAATTTAGTTGAACAAAAGAGGAGGGGAAATCATTTTGAGATTGGTTGTGGAGAAGCGCCCGTACACTTGCGCCTAATGAGTTAGAGTCGATGGCGGAGGATAGAGAGGCCTGGAGGGCTCTCGTGCAGGCATTACCCTCGCGACCCCTTTAGTGGGATAGGGGGTGAAAGAAGAAGAAGATGATGATTATTGTGAAAAAGTGAGTGGTGACATGAGAACCATTGTTTCGATTGTTGTCCTTTCAAACGGACATCATTTGAGGAACGTGTGATGGGTTCATTGTGGACACAAAGGCGGCCTTCCACCAATATAGCTTTTCCAACATTATTTTAACTTTGCTCGAACTTCGTTTGAAAATTGCGTTGTGACGACGTTCATGGCATTACTGCCTTGGAATCGATTTATTGAATCTCGAGGGAAATTTTGTAGTTTGGGAAAGTCGCACGTGTGCACTTCTGACTGTGGATGGGACATGAGTCCGCAGTCTAGTTCCACAAATTTGCCCGTGGCGATGATGGAAAAGTATTATTTTTCTTACCAAATGACCTTTTTTTGAATGAACTTTCGAAATGTTTGTTCTAACCTGACGAAACATCACAATGGGCTTAAGGGCGGCGACAATCGGTCGCTTCGATTTTATCGAATTTTTTTCTGATTGGTCTGTCATCTTTTGGTTTAGTCAACTCGTTTTTATAGTCCACTTGACTCCTTCTCATAGTCAAGATGAGGCTTTCTTATGGCCCAGTCGGTACCTTCTCATGGTCAACTTGACTTCTTCTCATGGTCACGTCGAGACCTTCTCATTGCCCATTCGAAGCCTTCTCATGGTCCAGCTAATCCCTTCTCATGGCCCAGTCTATCCCTTCTTATGGTCAAGTCGAGGCCTTCTCATGGTCAAGTCGAGGCCTTCTCATTGTTCAGCAGAGGCCTTCTCGTGGTCAAGTCGAGACCTCCCCATGGTCCAGTCTATCCCTTCTCATGGTCAAGTCGAGACCTTCTCATGGTCAAGTCGAGGCCTCCCCATGGTCCATTCGATCCCTTCTCCTGGTCCAGTCGATCCCTTCTCAAGGTCAAGCCGATGCCGTTTCATGGTCAATTCGAGTCCTTCTCATGGTCAAGTCGAGATCTTCTCATTTTCTAGCCTTTTCATGGTCAAGTCGAAGGCTTCTCATTGTCAAATCGATGCTTTTTCATGGTCAAGTCGAGTCCTTCTCATGGTCAAGTTGAGGCCTTCTCATGGTCAAGTCGAGGCCTTCTCATTGTTCAGCAGAGGCCTTCTCTTGGTCAAGTCGAGGCCTCCCCATGGTCCAGTCTATCCCTTCTCATGGTCAAGTCGAGTCCTTCTCATGGTCAAGTCGAGGCATTCTCATGATCAAGCCGAGGTACCTCATGGTCAAACCGATGCCTTTTCATGATCAAGTCGGGTCCTTCTCATGGTCAAGTCGAGGCATTCTCATGATCAAGCCGAGGTACCTCATGGTCAAGCCGATACCTTTTCATGATCAAGTCGAGTCCTTCTTATGGTCAAGTCGAGGCCTTCTCATGGTCAAGTGGAGGCCTTCTCATTGTTCAACAGAAGCTTTCTCGTGGTCAAGTCGAGGTCTCCCCATGGTCCAGTCTATCCCTTCTCCTGGTCCAGTCGATCCCTTCTCAAAGTCAAGCCGATGCCGTTTCATGGTCAAGTCGAGTCCTTTTCATGGTCAAGTCGAGGCATTCTCATGGTCAAGTCGAGACCTTCTCATGTTCTAGCATTTTCATGGTCAAGTCGAAGGCTTCTCATGGTCAAGTCGAGACCTTCTCATGGTCAAGTCGAGGTCTCCCCAGGGTCCAGTCGACCCCTTCTCCTGGTCCAGTCGATCCCTTCTCAAGGTCAAGCCGATAGCGTTTCATGGTCAAGTCGAGTCCTTCTCATGGTCAAGTGGAAGGCTTCTCATGGTCAAGTAGAGGCCTTCTCATTGTATAGCAGAGGCCTTCTCATGGTCAAGCCGAGCCCTTCTCATGATCAAGCCAAGACCTTCTCATGGTTCAATCGACGCCCTCTCATGGTTAAGTCGAGGCCTTCTCATGGTCCAATCTTTCCTTCTCATGGCCTCGTCACTCTTGTGTATTCCAGAAAATCGTGATCATCACTCTTTCGGTCTATAGGACCGGCAACACGATCGCCAGGCTGTTCCTTGGTCCCTGATGTGCGGCTGTATATCCTTGTCTCGTCGCTCACAACAAAACAAGGCGATAGCTTCTACAGATTGCGATTAAGCTTTCGCGAACAATGGCTTCAGGGTTAGACTTGTTTTCTAGAGTGTACAGACGCAACGGTTCTTGGGCCACCAATCAACGGTCTGCCAATTTTCAAAAACCGAAAATTGAGACAGAAGTTGGGAACCTCTCAAACCAATCTCAAAATGACACACAGAGTGAACAAAAAGACTTAAAAAAATGAAACGAAACAAAACCAACTTACTTCGCCATTTCAGAGAGCTGAAGTCGTCCGTCTTTGTTTGCGTCAAACACTTGGAGCTGAAAAGAAATTTGAATCCCAGTTACTTCACATTATTTCACACAGAGGTTTTCAGTTTGTTCATAAATCTCAATTCACGAATCCATCAAATCTGTGAAAGACGCACCCGCATCTTTCAATGCGTATTCTCTGCGCTCTCCCAGACGTGGAATTTCATAATGCAGACATTTCTCAACTGGGTGGGGGCGGTGAGGGGATGAGAGAGAGAGAGAGTAATGTGCATTAGTTTAGTCCACAGAACCCACAACGGACTGCAGGAGTGTAAATTGAATTAACGACCGGAATTTCGTGCGCAGAAGGTTAACTGCGGAGGTTGGTAATGCAATTAGAAAAACATTTCCCCTCCCCTTCCTGTTTAGTTACTGCTGTCGCAAAAAGGGTTTATGACAGAAAACTGCTTTGGGTGGAATTTGCGATGATTGCTTGAATGGTGACTGTTGTCCTGAACGGATGCAAATGAAGTTCGACCACCACCCACTTGTAATTGCATCACATTACCATTAACCCCTCCCGATGAGTTTCCAGGATTACAATCACAAACATCGTTTCAAAATTCACTTAATCGCTCTCACTATCGGACTGGCTTACGTGCGGTTTTGTTCGCTTTGTAATCCACTCGTGCATGCAGTGCTTAACGCAATGCGACAGTTTAACAAGGACATGTGCGCCAATAATTAAATTTCATTTATTTTTCAGCTCAGTTCTGTTCTCTGTTGGTTTTTGTATTTCAGCTTCTGTGGTTTAAAGCTTGCGTAGGATCACCGAATGTTTAATTCACTAAAAGGTGCAGTTTGTGGTTTATGGGGATGTAGGACGGATTTGAACATGTGCTACGATATTCTGGCATACATGCTCGTCGTTCCGTGCTGCAGCTCACCCACAACACCCACCACTCGTTCGAGCACAAGGCGAGAGAAATATGATTAAATTGAATCTCCACGGATGAGGTCCTGCCTCAAACAATTTCATTTCATTAAGTATGGACACTTTCGCCGAGGAATTATGAAGTGCCACGCCGTATTTGCGTACAGTCCCACATCGACCGATGTGGTCGGTGTGTGAGTGTGTTATCCCTGGTCCTATTTCCATCTCAATTTTATGAAGGAATCCAAAACCGGCACACCAAACTGCAAAGATGCTATAAATTATCCTCAAGACATGTCCTCGCCCCCCCCCTCCCCCCTCTCATATCATCACAACCACCCCTTCTTCACATCAATTGGTTTCGAAGGGAAATCAAGCGAAACTTTCGGCACGAAGAACATGTGTGTCAGCATGGGAGCGACGTCACATTTCCTCATATTCCCAGAAACAGGCGCGCACACAGCCGGCAGTGGCAGTGCCATTGGCGGTGACGGTGGCATCAGTGGTGTTGGCTCTGGTTGTGATGAAAACTCCGTGACAGAAATTCCAATCGACATTTTATTACCCGAACCATCGGGATCCTCGCGGCTACAAATCTACACACAGAACCCCTCGCGCCCGCCAGCATGTCACCGCCGCCAGTACCGCAACAGCCTTGCCATCTCCTTGTCGGTCTCCTTCTCAAGGAGTCGAGTCGCTTTTGGGGGTTTCTTTGTGCGCCGGCAGGGTGGCAAGTAAAACTCTGAAACAGCTGACACTGCGACACATGGAAACGGATTACGGGTGAAATTGAAATATGGCGTACCGGAGTGCGGAATGACGTCGTTGTCGCTAACTAATGTTTTTCAATATTTTCTGGCACAAAGAAGGGTCACGCGAAAAGGGATGAATCAGACTGAAGCCAGCGACGTGGGATTGGAGGCCGCTAGGTGGAAGAAAAAAAACTATTTTAAATGATTTCTCAGCGTCACGCCGACACCCTGAACGGGGGGAACTTCGCCTTGAGGAGACTTACAGGACTCGCAAGTTTCAGGTGAAAAATGCCCTCACTTTAGACTTGTGCTTGCAGTTCGAATTTGAATGGGATTAGGGCGTCATTTTGGGGGAGATTCATTAAATGGATTGGAGGATTACGTTGGAAGTGGCAGGCGGAGTGCTTGTTATGTGGGATTTGAAAGTGTCTATAAGTGACGTGTGTCGGCGGCGATGGGAAAGGAGATGCTTGTTCTGAAAGAAGACCTTCAAGGGAAAACGAAAAAAATTGTATTAGTGTCCTTTCAATTGTGGTGTGAGTTCTCGTTTAACTAAGACGGGCCATTGATGGATTTAGGAGAGGATCGATGTTGAAACAGATTCAATTGTCGCTTCTATGGGGGGTTTAGAATCTTAAGACCGAGACTTTCGACAATTTTTTCCTTGATGCTGCGGGAACATGGTTCCCTGGAGGAATAGTGATATTTCTAAACATTCGGTTGATTTCTAAAGAGGGCTTGACGTCAAGACTTTGCCGCCTGTCATTGTGCTCAAGATTTTAATGTCATACGATTTCGACCAAAGTTTTGTACCAATTTTTTACTTAAAGGGGGTAGCGTGCCTCTAGGGGCTTTCCAAGTCGACTTAAGAAGAGATTGACATCAAGATCTTGTCGCCTGTCGTTGTGCTCAAAATTTTAATGACATGAAATTTCGACCAAACTTTTGTACCAATTTTTATAAAAAGGGAGCAGCGTGCTTCTAGGGGGGTTTCATAGTAAAAGACCTTCTTAGTAAAGACCTATGGTGGAGTGCTATGAAATTTCGACCAACATTTTGAAAACATTTTTTACTAAAAGAGGGTAGCGTGCCTCCTTGTCGACCTAAAGAGGGTTTGACGTCATGACTTTGTTGCCTGTCGTTGTGCTCAAGATTTTAATGTCATACGATTTTGACCAAAGTTTTGTACCAATTTTTACTAAAAGGGGGCAGCGTGCCTCTAGGGGGGTTTCATAG
The DNA here is from genome assembly GCA_955652365.1 of Eristalinus aeneus. NCBI lineage: Eukaryota > Metazoa > Arthropoda > Insecta > Diptera > Syrphidae > Eristalinus > Eristalinus aeneus. The sequence goes on from OY019131.1 coordinate 96,703,055, forward strand.
TCGCCCTAAGGAGGGATTGACACAAAGACCTTGTCGCCTGTCATTGTGCTCAAGATCTGAATGCCATGAAATTTTGACCAAACTTTGATCACAATTTGTTACTTAAAGGGGGTAGCGTGTTACTAGGGGCTTTCCAAGTCGACTTAAGAAGGGATTGACATCAAGATCTTGTCGCCTGTCGTTGTACTCAAAATTTTAATGACATGAAATTTCGACCAAACTTTTGTACTAATTTTTACAAAAAGGGAGCAGCGTGCCTCTAGGGGGGTTTCATAGTAAAAGACCCTCTTAGTAAAGACCTCGTCGCCTGTCATTGTGCTCAAGATTGGAGTGCTATGAAATTTCGACCAAACTTTTGAAAACATTTTTTACTAATAGGGGGTAGCGTGCCTCCTTGTCGACCTAAGGAGGGTTTGGTGTCAAGACTTTGTCGCCTGTCATTGTGCTCAAGATTTGAATAACACGAAATTTTGACCAGACCTGCATACAATTTTTTTATTTAGAGAGGTCAGCGTCCTCTTAAGCAAAGAACGAATGCTGAATTTGGACAGACAGGGAGTATTCATATTTTATAAGAACTTCGAAGTAAATTTTTGACTGCTTTTGTAACACAATCGTTTGAGATTCCCTTGAGGGGTATTAAGGGCTCCCATGAAAGGGGGTCTAATAAACTTGAAGTAGAGGCGCCGTAGAATTGACTTCTAGACAGTATATCCTTCCATATCATGTCCCTAAACTTCAGATAATGAACTGTTTTCGATATAAGTTCAATTTTTGTTCGATTACTGATAGGGGTCCAAGTGCCCCCAAAGTGTCCTTGAATTTTGAATACTTTTAAATAAGTTGAAGAAAAAAGATATCCTTGAACTTTGGATAATTAACTGTTTTTGATATAAATTCAATTTTTGGCCGATTACTGAAAGGGGTCTATATGCCCCCAAAGTGCTCTTGAATTGAGAATACTTTTAAATACATTCAAGAGGCTTTTCTGATATCTAATTCTTTTTGAGCCCTTTAGCCAATTTTATATTTTATAGAGGGAGGGGGCAACATGTTCCCAAGGGGGTCATACATCATGTTCCTAGGAGTGTCATAAGTAGTTATTTTAAAATTCAGTCTGGCTACACTTTTAGTCTGATGTTTCATACATCGAATTGTTTCTCCAACATAACTCTCTGCGTTTGTTTTCCTAAGTGAGTAACATGCCCCCAAGGGTCTTCCACTTAATTCAAGACCCCAAGGGCCTTACACTTAATTCAAGTGTCACTTCCACACCAAATTTTCCAATAACATTAGTCCTTTCTTTTATTTCTCATTCGGTATGTTGTTGTTGAAAGGGGGTAACATGCCCCCAAGAGGGTCTTACACTTTAATTGAGTGTCACATCTACGCAGACTTATTCACTAACATCAGTCATTTCCTCAACTTCTTGTTTGGTATGTTATCATTGATAGGGGGCTGCATACCCCCTAGAGGGTCATTTACCAGTTTTTTTAAAAAATAATTCGAGTTTCAAACTAGAGTTGGCGTCACTGACGTATGTATTTGAGAAACTTAGCGGATGCCATTACATTCATAGACTCACGAAAAAATCTGCCTCTGTAATGCATGTTCTTCTGTTTGATATCCTTCTGATGGATATCCTTCTGATGGATGTCCTTCTGATGGACGTACACTTATCATCCACGTTTACCAAATTCGTTTGAGTTCTGCGTAGGTCTCGATTTCTTTGTGACTTATGTCATATTAAGGATACTCCTTCGTCAAAATCAGAGACTCTTATATGAAAGAGGGGCAAGCATGCCCCAAAGAGGGTCGTCTCCGGAATTTATTGAACTTGCAATAGGAACGATATTCAAACCTTGTTTGAAGTCACCATTTAAACTAATCTTGAATCACTCTCTGTTCCATCATGTTCCCTCTCCAAGGGGACAACATGCCCCCTGGAGGGTCAACAGTAAAAGAAGGTACATATTAAATATTAAAACTAATGGCCCATTTTGAAGACAATTGATTAATCAATTCGTGACTCCCTCACTCTTAGTCCCCCAAAAAAAAGGATACTCCACATTTCCTTGTCCATTAGACACGTTCCATTAAACGTAATGCCTTCATCTCAGCCCAAGCATTAAAAAGGTGAAGCTGTCCCTGAAAAATGTCCCTTTGTCCAAATGACAACCCAGCATTTCCGGGAGCCTCTCCGTAGATTGTCTCAATTATTGCACAGGACTCGTACGTGTCCACATTTAGACTACAAAACTCATCTTCGCCACAAATTTAAAGTAATCTCTAACGACGTCCGCACTTTACGTGCCATCTGGTTTTCATTTTGGAGCTGACCCAGTTCATCATGATTTGGCAGCATTTCCGCAACACTACCGCGCCGACGATTGCTTCAACATAAACCAGTCACCTTAATTTACGATCCCAGCACAGTTAACGTTGCCGCCTCATAAACCCTTCTCGCCAGGTTCCATCACCGGGGACGGAGTGGAACACGAATACACGAATACACGAAAATGAAGTCAAAACCACGTAGGCAGACAAACAAAAACGAATTAGTCGTCGCGTACACATGACAATTCGGCTGCCAACAAGGACTCCTGGCCCCTGCCACGTAGCCCACGAATTTCCGAAAAATTCCGCGAGTGCAAATAAAAGTCAAACTAATCGCCTTGAGAACTAGGGGACGCTCGTACCTCGTACATCCCTAATGATGCCCCGGCAGTGCTTCGAATTTGTTCCGAAAGTATCCACATAGCACACAACACTTCACACGACGGATAGAGGCCTCAGCATCCAACCTGCATCAGGGCGCTTGCGAGGATGTGGGCGGGTGTGCGCCTTCGTGAGGAATGTGTTCATTTTCGTGAACATCGCCCATCACCCGCCCGCCAGCTTGCTGACATGTTTCATTAGTGCACTTGGCTCTGAAGACGGATTTTACAGCCACTTGACTTGTAAATTGTTTGTCGTTGTTGTCATAAAGTGACTACGCCAGCGTAACACACTACACACGTCGAGACGACGCACGTTGGCTTTTGTTTTTGGGCAAAGGTGAGGAATTCCTGATGGGACTCCGTGTGGCAGGAGGGTGGCAGGCGGCGGCATACTTCTGGTGAACCAGGAGAGAAATCAAATTTAAATGCTCCTTTGGGGGGTGGTGGGCCGCAGTGGCTGTTCCACCGGAAAACTTTCGAGTTTCATTTTTCCATTAGTGCTGCACGGATTTGCAGAGCTCGGAGACGTGAAAAAATGAAAAAAGAAGGCCGAACAGGAATTCAGTGAGTGATGGATTAGGCTTTGATGGGAGTTCCATTTGGCCGCAGCCGCCCACGAGGTCGGTCGCCGCCGATTTGGTTAATGGACAATTGAGGACGTAAGTTTTTGGCAATTAATCGCCGCGTTCCGTGAATCGTTTGAACCTCATAAAAGTGTTTTCACGCTAAATGAGCGCCGCTTCATGGTACATTAAATTTTTGGCTTGTGCTCCGCCCTTGGAGGGTAATTGCTGGTGACGGGCATGCACGGGTCTTGCGGCGCCGAGATGATGTGCTAACAGCTGGGGTGGTGTGGCGGAATTGCTAATGGAACAGATAGACAAATGGATGCTGAGCGGTGGACGGGCAGGACGATGGTTTGAATTTGATTTGTGTTGTGGCAGAGACAAGTGGAAAGCAATCTGAAGATGAAGATGGAAATGTGAAAGGTTGGCTTCTGTGTTGTATTTCAGACACTTCAAGACTTCTGCGATAAGATTCCACTTTCCTGTGGTGCAACCGTCAAGGACGGGTGAGGAAGCCCTTAGTTTTTTCGAGGGAAAAGTTTTGGTTTTTGTTTTGATGGCATCTGGAGGGAAAGATATAATGACGAACTCTATGGGCTACACAGCGACATGGTCAAGCGTCTTACGATACAACGCTTAAGATGGCTAGGCCATGTCACCGCCGCTCCGGCCCGAAAAGTCTTCGAATCAGAGCCATTGGGACAACGCAACAGAGGGCGGCCTAGGCTAAGATGGCGCACACACTTGGAGAAGGACCTCAACCAACTTGGAGTGCGCAAATGGAGGCAACTGGCGAAAGGTTGTGCTGGCTGGAAAGGCATGTTGGTTGAGGCCCAGGTCCACGTCGGACTGTAGCGCCACGAGAAGAGGAAGAGACCCGCAAAGGACGCTGAAAAGGCGAAGAAGTTTTAATTCTAGGAAGTGACGACGTAAGGACAGAGTGTTTGTTGGATTTAGTAATGTCCGTTAGGCAGAATAGCAGGCAAGCATGCCCAATAGGTGGAATCTCTACGTCGTTTGGAGACCCAATGGACTGCGCCAACTATCGAGGGATAAATCTCCTCAAGATTGTCTGCAAGATCCTCTCTGCCACTATGTGTGAGAAACTGAAATCGTTTTTGTATAACCTGATAATGTTTCAGGCCAGGGAAGCCCACCATAGACCAGATCTTCATTTTAAGGCAGATCTAGGAGAACACCCAAGATGTACAAATCGACACTCGCCACCTGTACGTCGACTTAAAGGCCACATATAACAGCGTACATAAGGACAAGCAATATAGTGCCATATCTAGGTTTGGCCTTCCTTCTAATCTCTTCAGATTGTGTAGGATGACGATGGAGAACTCTCGCTGCTCCGTCATGGTCGGTAACGAACTTTCCGAGACCATCAATGTCAGAAATGTTTTCAGACAAGGCGACTCGTTGTCATTGTCTGAGCCATTGAACGGCCATGAGCCATTAAAGAGGTACGTTGGTTGAGGCCCAGGTCCACCTTGAACTGTAGCGCCACAAGAAAAAGAAGAAACAGAAGAAGAAGAAGGCGCACTGTCATGTGACTTCTTTAGCAGCATTCTTGAGAAGATCGTGCGTAGCTCACAAGTCAACACCAGAAGCACGATCTTCCAACAGTGAGCTCAATTGCTACCTTGCGCTGATGGCATTGATGTATTTGGACGAATACAGCTAGCTGTCGATGAGGCATTTGCTGGCACTGAAGCGGAAATGTTGTGACGGTAAATGAGGGCAAACCAAATTAAATGCTGTCATCAAAGAATGACACAGATCATTGACGTTTCGGACAGAGCGTCACAATAGGCAGTAGAAGCTTCGAGGTTGTCAAGGACTTTGTTTCCCTCGAAATAGCGACAACAACGTCTGTGTCGAAATCAAACACAGAGCCACTCTTGCCAACCGCTGTTTCTTTGGGCTCAAAGCCCTCTCTCTAAGGTCTAAACGAGCCTTGCATATCAACTTGGTCATTCAGGTCCTGTACTATGCCGCGGAACCTTGAACATCACTCAAAGCAGCTGAGGAAGTTCTTAGACTTTTCGAAAGCAAAGCTCTGCGTGCGAGTTTTAGTCCTGTCTGCGCCGAGGAGAAGATTTAACGACGAACTCTGTGGGCTGTGTGATGGCGTGAGCCTGGTCAAGCGTCTTCGGATGTAACGCTTAAGATGGCTTTGCCATGTGGCCGCCATTGCTCCACCCCGAAATGTCCTGGAATACTAGCCATTGGGGCAACGCAACAGAGGACGGCTTAGAGTACGGGGGCGCACACAGGTGGAGAACGACCTCAACCAACTTGGAGTGCGCAACTGGAGGCAGCAGACGAAATATCGTTTTGGCTGGAGAGGCATGTTGGTTGAGGCACAGGTCAACCCCGAATTTTAGCGCCACAAGAAGAAGAAGAAGAAGAAGAGGAAGAAGAAGAAGAAGAAGAAGAGGAAGAAGAAGAAGAAAACGAAGAAGAAGAGGAAGAAGAAGAAGGCGCACTGTCATGTGACTTCTTTAGCATCATTCTTGAGCAAATCGTGCGTAGCTCACAAGTCAACACCAGAAGCACGATCTTCCAGAAATCAGTTCAATTGCAAGCTTGCGCTGATGACAATGACGTGATTGGATGAACACAGCGAGCCTTCGGTGAGGCATTTGCTGGCTCTGAAGCGGAAGCTCGTAAAATGGGCAAAAAGGGTAAAAAGAAATATACGTCAAGGAAGGACACACAACATCGACTTCTCGGAGAGAGCGTCACACTAGGCAGTAGAAAGGACTTCGCCTACCCCGGCTCCGCATTAAATAGAGACCACAACGTCAGTAACGAAATCGAACGCAGAATCTCTCTTGTCCACCCCGGACCGTGCTAAATGAGATATCCTACAGACTTGGTTTGGCTTGAATTAAAGGTCTGAATATTATAAGTGTTCAAACCAAGAATCACTCTTGTCCACGACTAGTTTTGACGTAAACTTTAGGTCTAAGAAGTTTAGGGTCACTCGTCACCATTCCTTGTATACTTCATTGGGCCTTCTCATAACATTGCATTTACGTCCGCTGCTAGAGGAAGGCAGATTGAGTCTGATACGGGTGGTAAATGTAGACAATCTTTCAAGTCCTTACATATTCGGAAGTCGACTAAGCTTGCAGTCAACGAGGCGCATTACGACTCCTGGGATCCAAAGCGATCCTGTGAGGATTGCAAAGTGTTATTCAATATCCCAAAATACTGCCAAATCTTAAAAAAAAACCGTGCGGAAACGTTTCTTCAGACGGGTACAAGATTTGACTCTTTTGAATAGCTCTTGTATCGTGTCCAGGTTGCTATCTTCATGGAACCAATGGAATTTGGGCGAAGTCTTTTGAGCGAAACTTTGACCCCTTGGTTTCTCTGTACCCTTCAGTGTTGGGTCCTCCATATTTCTCCACGAATTTTTCATGCTTCACTTCATTGCCCAGCAAACCCCAATTTTCCTTGGTTCATAAGGTATTCCTGCATCTGATGGAGGCGGCCGTCGCATCAAATTTCATTCCGAAAGCGTGTGAAGCCTGAGGCCTTTAGATGACCTGATCCTAAGACATAAGAATCAATTGCTCGCGATTAAGAGATCAGTGGCAATTGAACATGCTTCTGTAATGTTGGCTCCCACTGCTGGAGTCTTCAAAATCTGAGTAGCCACAGTAAAGCGTTTGCAAACCAAATGCACTCGAGATGGGGCTGAAAGCTGCACGCTAAGAGAATCTGGGCAGCCAGCCCTTCGAAACTAATAGTCTACCATCTGGCAGGGAAAGTGATAGATCCCGTAAGCTAGCCAGCTGAGGAATTTAATGGCATGTTTAATCAACAGCCCAACGAGTCTTTGCCACTTCAGGCTAAATACCTACCTTACTCGTGCTTCCACTCACAAGTCGCGACGCCACAAAGTTCCACAAATTTCATTCGTCCCCCACATTCAGCCGGAACATGATACTTCGCCCTAGTTCTTTTGACACCAAAATCCCTCCGTCTATGCTCTCAACGGAACCCCGCTCTAAAATCTAAAATTCGCTCCTAATCCCCAAACAAATCGTCTCCCATCCACCACACTTTCGCTCCCTCTCTCTGTGGATTCCCGTAAAATCAAATTAATTAACATCCAGTTGGCGGGTGATCCCTTAAGCCAAGGAAGCTATCCCACCCCCAGTTCAACCGGCCCTCTCTATCACCGCCCACCACCATGCACTGTGTGTGCACGCTCATAATTAGTGTGCACAAGTGCTTAGCATTTTGTGAAATTCCACTGAAATTGAAACGCGATCTATCAAGAGTCATTCGGGACGTCAAAAACTGACGCCCAATCGATAACTCACAATGACCCGCCCACCCCCTCCCCACTCCCCAAACTCACCATTGTGTCAGTGTATTCAATGAGCTTATCCTCTGAGACATCGTTGATTTTTTTAGCCTCCTTCAGCAGGTCCCTGAGGAAATTCTTCAGTTCGTCGGCTTCAATGTATCCGCTGTTATCGGTGTCGTACTCGCGCCAGATCTACAAATGCGAACAAAAGGAAAATCCAATTAAAACCACTGTCCTCGATTTCGGGCGGAAGGTTAAATGCTTTGCGCTGGGCAAACGATTTCAGATTTTTAATGATTGCGAAAATGATGATGACGGGGGACGCCATGCGGATGAGCATTTCACTTACCTTCATGAATTCCACGCTAGATTCCAGGGGGTTATCGAATCGGAAGAGCAAAAGGAAGTTCTCCTCCATCGGGAGCAATTGAGCGAGCTGCAAGTAGACGAAACAGAGGAACAAGTGAAAAGTGCGGAACGTCATTTGTTTGATTGGTGAATGAATGTTTTCGCATGAAGGGATTTCTAAACAATGCCTGCTAGCCGGTCGTGTGTGACAAACAAGTTTGTTTGAGGGCGGACAGTGAGGATGGATGGATGGGCAGATAATTGGTTGAATTGATGGGATCTGGTGATCAGATGAGGACTTCTTATTTCTTTGGGAGTGTGGTTGCTCTCGGTTCCTCTAGATCTTAGTTCCTGCAAGTGCAATGACTGTTGTGAGACGCCATTTAGATCCGGTATTTGTATGCAGTAGTTCCCCATTAGGGAAGTCTTAAGACTTTTATCCCATTCACGAGAACCACAAGTGACAAGTGACAGTCAAAGAGTCAAAGAGTGAAACAATCGATTGTAGACAGACGAGTTCTTCACAGCGAAGGCATTGACCACTCAACATGGAAAATAAGCTCCAACAAGAGGAAAATATTCCCTTGGGTATGGTACGCATACTATGGCCCTACGTCTTTCCCTCTATGTTAAAAGGCAGAATGAGGGCTCAACAAGATGCTGCTGTAGGCCTTCCTACTCGTGAGAGAACATGCACAGCCCGAGAAGTTACTGCAGAAGTAAAGCCCTCTTCCCTTTGTGGAATGCTGCGGCTTCCAAATATTATTTTTCCCATCCTAAGTGTGAAATGCCTTCAAAGGGCGTTTTCGAGCAGAAGAATACGGACAAGGAGTAAGGAATCCCAGACCGTGGCAAGGTCTTCAACGTGCTCAGTGGGCAGCTGCCTTTCTACTTTTTCATTCAAAATGATGTGACATTGTGAGGACATTGACGCGTCTTGGTCGTCTAACTGAGACGACATAGATGGTGCAGTGGACAGCTGTCCCTCTACTTCCTCAGACAAAATGATGTTACGTGCTGAAGACGTGGGCACATCGCTTATCCTTAACTTGCCAAAGATAATTTACAGAAATTGACAAAGAGAGGAGACTTGTTGGTTGAAGACTGAGGTCAACTCCGGACTGCAGCTTCCAACAAAGTAGTACAGAAACATAAAGAGGACCAGCGAGCTGGTGGAAGTCAACGAGGATAAAACAGATTTGATATACGTTTCGTTGCTCGCCTAACTTCGTACATCAGGGTACGGGCTGCAGTTCAGAGTTGGACAAAAACCTGTCTAACTTCAGGCAACCTCCAACTTCCCAAACGCCACACGACGTAAACTACTTGGCAACTGATACTTCCTTGTTGCATTGCAACAACTAGACGGACTGGTTCTTAAGGGCAGAGTCATGCTCGTAGGCATATGTTGAAACTGTTTGAGAGCCTCAACTAAATTGTCTTCCCGGCTATCACGATCTCTTTTCGTTGTCTGTCACCCCATGGCGATTGCAGGGCTTCTCAGTTAGTGTTCGCTAAGTACGAAGCGGCCGGGGTTTGCTTCGTTGTGTCATTGGCTCGAATTCGAAGACTCCTCAGTCTAATTTGGGGCAACCGCCAACTTCTCAAACGACTTACGACGTAAACCACTTGGCAACTCATCCTTCTTTGCTTCATTTTGACAGCAGGGTTGATTGACTCTTTGAGCCTAGCTCACGTTCCTAGTCTCAAGTCCGGGAGGCTTTAGAAAATTTCGTTTTCAACTGTCACGTTGCCTGCCATTCTGCACCCCAGAGTTGTCCCCCCGGCTGTCACGATCTCTCTCCGTTGTCTGTCACCCCATGGCAATTGTGGGGCTTTTCAGCTTGTGTGTGCTAAGTACGAAGAGGGCGGCGCGCAGTGGGGCGCTTGTATGGGGAACGCGGAAATAAATCTGTAACTTTTGAACCCGTTGGCCGATCTTCATGAAATTTGGAGTATACCAAAGTACCAGTGCCATAAGATCCTCTTGCTGCTGCCAATATAGCAGAACAACAGAGAAATCTTAAGCTACCAAATTGAAAAACCGTCCTTTTCAGTTTAATTGCATAAAAAAATATTTAATAACGATGCACGACAGTAAAGTTAGGCTCAAAACATAGCTGAGACTCATATCTATATAGAAAAATTACATTTTATTCTATTTACTAACACACTTTCGTTGTAAAAAAATTGTAAATCTGAATTAAGGGTCATAAGGCGTGCACTTCACTGCTAAGTGGTTCGTGTCCATGATATCTGCGCAATCCAAGCATTAGAAGCAAAATCGCGGGAAATTTAAGAAAAAATGCTGAAAAAAGCCCAAGATTGCTCCACTTAAACGAAACGTTCTACCAAAGTGCAAAAAGGTGAATTTTCATTTTTGCACCATCGATAGGGAATATTTCAGGCTTTCAGAGAAATAAGGTTTCCTGTTGAAGCCCTATAGAGCACTTTTGTTATGATCCGTCAACAATGGAAGAACTTCCAGCAAAAGGTGGCCTTTATCAAAAACCTAGTCTAGGAAGTTGGTGGTCAAAATGAAAAAAAACTGTTAATGCAGTTTAAAGGCATAATGTACACCATTTCAAAATAAATATGACTCCGTGTTTCGAGGTGGTTTATTTGTAACAATATGTCACATCGAATTTTCTTCTAAATAAAACTTTTAATTTCCAGAATTTGGCCACCGTGGCGTAGTGGGTAGAGTGCGACGCTCACACGCCGAAGGGTCTAGGTTCAATTTCCAGCTGAACACCTCGAATTTTTCACGGCACCATCTCTTTCGAGCTGCTAACAATACTCAAAGAGTAACAATGGCTAAGAAAAAGGAGTAATAACTGTCTAAAAAAGCTTCTCAAACTTCGCCGTTCGAAGCCGGCAAAAAACTGTAGGTCCTTTCTACTCGTGAGAGAACAGTAGCACGCACAGCTCGAGTAGTTTATGATTAAGGTAGGACCTGCGCCCCCTCCCCCCCTTCCTATTCTAAACTTTCAAAGTCCCAATTTTGAGCTAGTCGTACACTGAAACGACGCATTCGAAGTTTACAAAATGTTGACTTTCTAGGCTCTCAAATATGTAGAATCGAAAAACCAGTACTCCTTGGCCGAGAAATTTATTTCGTTTAACGTAATTTTTTCGCTCGCGCACCACTGAGCTTCGTCTCCTTCTTTGCACTATTGGCTCGCATTCGAAGACTCCAACAAACCTCCAACTTCCCAAACCACTTACGACGTAAGCCACTTGGCTGATTTTTATTTGGTGCATCGCACCAACTTAGCTGACTGCTTCTTTAGGCCAAAGTCAGGCTTCTTCTTCTTCTTCTTCTTGTGGCGCTACAGTCCGGGGCGGACCTGGGCCTCGACCAACGTGCCTCTCCAGCCAGCACGATCTTCCGCCAGCTGTCTCCAGTTTCGCACTCCAAGTTGGTTGAGGTCCTTCTCCACTTGTATGCGCCACATTAGTCTAGGTCGTCCTCTGTTGCATTGTCCCAATGGCACGGGCTCAAAGACTTTTCGGGCCGGAGCAGTGGTGTCCATACGTTCTACATGGCCTAGCCATCTTAAGCATTGTATCAAGTCAAGCTCGCCGTGTTTAAACTGTCCGTGAGCCTCAACTAAGTTATCTCCCCAGCTGCCAGGACCTCTCATTGTTGCCTGCCAATTTGCACCTCACGGTGCGAGTGGAACGTCGCAGCAAGCGTGTGCTTAGTTCGAAGAAGCAGGCGTCTGCTTCGTTGTACCATTGACTCTAATTCGAAGACTCAGGCTATTCAGTTCAGTTCAGTTCAGTTTTCTTTACACTCTTGATGGCCTTTTCAGTTCCATCCTTAAACGCCCGACCAGACGCATGCCGCATGAGTTCAACGTTGATAACCCTCCTTTAGGTGCCCCAACGCAAGCAGAAGAAAGAATCGATTGATCTCTGGGAAAGAGTTTTATCATCCGCTTTCGACAACGCTATAGAGCAAAACAAGGCCAGCTTTGTCTTTCGAGACTAGGGTGACGTTGTAACTCAACGGCCTCTCGGACAACTTGATTCTTCATATGTTTTGTGTCCCTTACGGGAGACCTTTAGCCGACGATAACATGTCCAGTTTGATCTTCTGCTTAAGATGTCTAAAACGTTCGCTCCCTCCGGGTACCAGTATATGTTGAATTTTGACTTAATTTGTCACTAGACTTCCTCATTTTGACTTTATTTGTCACTCGACTCAATCCAGCCACATTGGGTTCGAACCCTGTCTCTCTATCAACGTCACCAAAAGCAGCCAGCAGCTGAATGAATTGGGTTCGAACCCCGTCTCTCTATCAACGTCACCAAAAGCAGCCAGCAGCTGAATGAGTTTTTTGAAAACATGCCTTTTGCAGCAAGTCACAACACTTGTGAATTTCTCACGATCTTCTCAAGGAGGGTGTTGAAGGTGTCGCTTACCAGCGCGTGGCTTTGTGAGTAGTCTCTGTGCGCTCGACGGAGCAAGACATTTTTCCATCATCATCCATCACAATTCCTTCGATGATGAGTTGGATAGTAGTGACAAAGCTGACATGGCACTGAATAGCTCGTCTGTGTGCACAAGATATTAGCGGCTGTCAGACTGCACCACTTCGCCCTTTTCTCAAACTTTCAACATTCTCAACAGATTCTGGAACTGCGTTGAAAAGGACCAATGCTCGTCTTGACTTGTGAATAAAAGGGGCTAGTCCACCTTCGCTTCACAGATGGCAAGGCCATGAGGAGCATATGGACACCACTGCTCCGGCTTTGGGAATCTGACCCATTGGGACAACGCAACAGAGGACGGCCTAGGGTGAGGTGCCGCACACAAGTGGAGAAGGATCTCAACCAACTTGGAGTGCGCAATTGGAGGCAGCTGGCGAAAGATCGCGCTGGCTGGAGAGGCATGTTGGTTGAGGCCCAGGTTCAACCCGGACTGTAGCTCCACGATAAGAAGAAAAAGAAGTCCACCTTCACTTCACTCTCAGTTTTCACTCCCCGGGTAGTCTCGTTTTTAAGCCTGACTAATCATCCAAAACTATTCGTTCCATGGAACCGCATCCAAAACTACTTTAAGTAGTGCCGCTGACAGTTCGCCAGCTGGGGAGGCATTGTTTGACTCCAGTCGACAACCTTGTCTTATCAACTCATCCCCTTAACTGAGTGGAACCTTCTGCTTAAATTTGAGTGCGCACTTAGCTTAGACTCCGAAAAAGACGCCAAAAGCTGAAGAATCAAACGGAATTCGTTAAGTCGCTTAGTCCCCCTTAGTCGTAAAAGTGCCACTCTCTGCACCCTTTGTCTCCATTCACTCCAACCACTCACAGCTTAAATTTCCATTTAACCACCCGCTCCACAAAAAATAACAATTCCTTCAAATTGAATTGCAGAATTTTACATCACCCGAGTATCGCTTTAATGAGATCCGGATGAACGTGAGTCAACAACGTTCCTTGTGCAGGAGGACCACCCCCGCGCGGTTTGTTTTTGGGGTGCAAGCATGACTCCGAATAAGAAATTCAGTCTGCAGAGTCTGCATGACAGGGCTAACTTTATGCATGGCTGCCTGCGAGAGGAGAGTTCGCGTATGCGGTTCATCCTTCGGCGGGCCGGGGAATAGTGCACTTGGTCTCGGTTTCAGCAGCATTCCTTTCGAAAAAAAGAAAACAACAAAAATTTGCGGGAAAATGCTTGCAAATGCATTTATCCTAGGTGCAAGGGCAAACCGTGCAAGCCACTGAGCATGTGGGCAGGGGCAGCGTGTGTGCGCCGCGAATTCCTGTGCCGGGGAGGGAGGCGAGCGTGCAATGCGCTGTGAATGCTACATGAATGCTGAAGTGATTATGGGCTGTCCCGAGCTGTTGCTTGATGAATTTTGCTCTCCTTCTGCGGCGTGGCAACGTCATGTGATGCGGGGCGGTGGAGCGGTTTCAGTGGTTTGTTGGTTTTGTGGATTTTTCTTGGATGTGGCATTCGAGACGGGGTTCTTTTTAATGAGGTATGAAATATATTCTGAGAATTTTTTAATCGGTTTCAAGTGTGGTCCGCTGTCTGTTTATCAATCGGTGGGGAGGTGGGTTAAATTGATAGAGACGCCTTAATTTAAAATTGAGTTCTGTTGACTGGTGTAGGCGGTTCCGAGAAATGGTAGGTTTCAATTCAAGAAATGTGATCTGTAACGAATAAAATAAATTTGATTCAAATGGAGCGAAGAAGCCACAAGGGGCAAGCTTCTTCAACAGCGTCGCATGCTGTGCTAGCACTGAACTCTCTCATGGATAGAGGGGACCTTCAGGCAATTGGCTACTCCGAAGGGCTTCTTGAATTATTTTTTCCAGCAATTCGAAAAGTGGAAAATGTGAGATAAACAGTAAGGGAGCCGAGAGCCCCTAGACTCTGTGTGTGAATCGAAAGTCTTGCTCACTTTCACCCGTCTGCCAAAATTGGCAGTACTGTGCTGTGCTTCGATGCATCAGACGTTACTGTACTGTACTTAAATGTAAAAAGAGTTCGCCTCAATTCCTTGTTTAAGGGGAAAGGAGAAACGTGGATAAAGGCGCCTATTGCAACCCTCATGAGTTTTCAATGATACTCAGAAAGAATAGAATGAAAAGTCGCTTAAGGTTTAAGGCAAGGATCTCAGCTCAAATTTAGCTGCCAGCTACGTTAGAGGTGGTTGAAGACCTTCTAGTAGTTCTTGTCTTCTGTCGGCTTCTAGAGCAGCCAAAATTCAGTGGCTTTTGTCCTTCTTTTGGGATCAAAACTATGACGCCCCACAGCTAAGCAAATCTGCGATTAAGTGGTTTCTCAGTTTTTTTTCTCAATTCTGTTAAATGAATTGAATTCTCAATGAATTCACACGTTTCATTGACTTTGGGAAAAGTAACGAGTCGCTGAATTCATGAGCAAACTGAAAATTGACAAGACTTAATTGGAAAATCCCAAGTCTGTCCTTAGCGCAACCTCTGAAGTGTTTCTTTTCCCTTAGTATTTAACCAGGGTAGTCACTAGGTGTCATTTCCGACAGCTCATTTGAAAGATTTGATCTTCTTTTTTTTGGATTAGATTGCAATTGACCAGATGTGAATAATGTGCCTTGTGATTCTCCCTATGCGGAAGCTCACAGTCTTTTCGATAGAAAAGTTTTGCGCGCGAGTTTTGGTCCTGTTTGCTTTGATATCATGTGAAGGAGAAGGTTTATCGATGAACTCTATGAGCTGTACAGTGATAAGCGTTTTCGACAGCGACCCATAAAATTGGTAGGCCATGTAGAGCGTATGAACAGTACTGCCTGGCCCGACAAGTCTTCGAATCTAAGCCATTGGGACAACGCAACGGAGGGCAGCCTAGACTGTGACGGTGCAGACAAGTGGAAAAGGACCTCAACCAACTTGGAGTATGCAACTGGAGGTAGCTAGCGAAAGATCGTTAAGGATGAAGAGGCATGTTGATTGAGGCCCAGGTCCACCTCGGACTGTAGCGCCACAATTAGAAGAAGAAATCACTAGGTGTCATCCCGACAGCAAATATTGAAGGATTTGATCTCCTTTCTGTTGATCTGTATGGCAATTAACATGATGTGAATATTATCCTTGCTCATTGTCCTATCCTTCTATCCATTCATCCGCCCTTCATATATCCTATTACAGACACAAATTAATTCGTTGAATTATCAAAAGGTGGCACCACCTACAGGTTGCGATTGATCGATTGATGTTTTTGTTTAATAATTTGCGCGCGCTATACCCTTAAGTGACCAGAATAAAGTCGCAGCACGGGCCGAAGGTATGGAAGAAGAAAGTGACAGGAGGTAACGATGCAGATTGGTTTTAAATGCCTGCGGCTAGGAATGGGGGGGGGGAGTTGAACTGGAAAGAGCATCCCATATTCGTGTGGTGCCGTTGAAGAACGAGGCCCAAAGCTTTGCTGTACGTTCGAATTTCCAGATGATGTGACTGGATTTATGAATCACATGATTAAAACTCACATCCGTATCACTATTTATAGTGACAACGGAATCACTGATGGAGAAAAGACCATCTGTGGCGGGATGGCGGCTAACCAACCCAGGCTTTGAGGGAACCTGACTGGTAGTGACAGCTTGACCAGTGGCTGTATTCTGGTGCCACGGAAGGTCAGGGGGAAATGTTGTCAAGAAGCCATCAAAGATGCTGCCACTGAGGTGCTGGGTTTCACGTCACCACCCAGAAGGAACCCGTGGTTTGACGACGAGTACAGGCAAGCGCACGCAGCTAAACAAGACGCCTATAAGGCGACGCTGGGATAGATAAATGGTGTTTGGGATTCTTTGCTCCTTGATTTCCTTGCTTCTTATCGGTGTGAGTCTGCAGGAGGACTTCTTTTAAAGACACGTTATACTCGGCACTCGTGGTCGCCGTGGCGTAGTGGGTAGAGTGCGAAGCTCACACGCCGAAGGGTCTAGGTTCGATTCCCAGTTCAACACCAATTTTTCGAATTTTTCACGGCACCACCTCTTTCGAGCGGCTGACAACACTCAAAGAGTAACAATGGCTAAAAAAAAGTAGTTATCACTGTCTAAGAAAGCTTCTCAAATTTCGCCGTTCGGAGTCGGCAAAAAACTGTAGGTCCCTTCTACTCGTGAGAGAACAGTAGCGCGCACAACACGAGTAGTTGATGAGCAACCTAGGCCCATGTCCCCCTATGGACTGTAGTGCCAACGATTATTAATTATTATACTCGACACTTCCAAGACAGTCCAAAAATGTAAGTCTTCCCTTAATTTGGTCGGCAGACTGAATGCGTTAAGGTTTGTCTAGGAAGACGGACATCACGGGATCATGGGAAATGAGGTTGCCGATGAGCTAGCTGGGCAAGGTTCGATACAGGCATTCGTAAGGCCCAAACCCACCTTGGGAATAAACGCAACCTTGGTTTAAAGCTACCGTCGTCGGTGGGGTCTCCCAACAGTACAGCCAGAGATGGCGTGACTCTCCAGGATGCAGGATAACCAAGTGTAAGCTTTCGAATGGTAGCAAGAAATCGGCGGTGTCTCTGAAGTCCTTTGACAGAAATAAGTGCAGGCGACTTGTCGGCGTACTTACAGAACACTTGACCTTCGCTAAGGACCTGGTTGTCTTGGGCTTAGTGTGGCATCCTTTGGGACGCCTTTGGAGGAGGTGGAAACATTTCAGCCCTTTTTTAATGTCCTGCCTTTGCTCCGAGCAGGTGGCGGCTGTTTTGGGGTAATATGGTGGGAACTGAAGACCTAAACGTTTTCTTCGGAAAACCAAGAAAACACATCAAAGGAAGGTTACTGCCTGATTGTACACTGAACCAGTCTTTGAGTCTGAGCGCTCCAAATGTCCCAACCCCGAACAAGAAAAGAAAACAAACACTAATCACAACGTCAATTTAGTTCAAAAGTTCAAATCTCGTTTGATGTTGCAACTCAACGCCCCTGCTTGCTGCTCGCTACCACTCCAACCTTCAATTTCATCGAATGATGTTTCAAATTCACAAGAACTCCTCACCCCACCCCAAATCCTAATCAAACTTGTTTACTGATCACTCCCTGACACCATGGGCTGCTCAAATCCCAACACACATGACAGTTGCATCTCAATCTAATCGAAATCGATGGCCGCCACGTAAATATCCATCCTCCTGACACACCGACAGTTCCATTAAATTCCAGGAGCGCCACAGTTAAAGATCAGCATTCATTCATCATCCCCAGACATCAGAAGGGGGACCCGAGAGCAGACAATCCAACCTTGTGTGTAGGTGTCTCTGTTTGCACGGCAGAACAAAATCCTCTGTCAAATTCCGAATTCCAATTTGCACGTGTGATAAATTTTCATAAATTAATCTCCTGATGACCGTGTTCGTCTGCCGGCTGCAGATACCAGAGGAGGGCGAGGTGAGTATGAGTAATGGCTGAAAGCCGAGTGGCGGTGGGGTGGAGTGCATCAAAAAATCATAACATTGCAGAAATATTTATGCCCTCACCATAAATCAAATTACGGTATCTGCTTGTTTTGTCTTCCCTGCCGCCCGCTATGATGACGAGCCGACAGGAATAAATTGCCTACACTCACCCTCATCCCCTTTCGCACACACGCGCGCCGACAATTGATTCTCGCTGCGAACCTGTTAAGCATGCGATACACCTAAGCATGCTTAACGCCAGTTTCCGCATTTATTTCGACCGGCTCTGTGGCTTCTACGGCTCGTTTGCCTTGAGGTGTCACTGCTGCAGAAACTTCCAACCTTCAGCCCGCTGATTGGGGGCACTATTCATTTACGGTCCTTGAACCAAAACAAAGTGCGCCATCCAGTGGGTTAATCGCCAAACTTTGACGCTTGTTGCCATGAAACTTATATCACTGTCACTCCTCGGAGAGCCACCCTCGAGAGAGGGACAAGCCAGACACTTTCAGAGCAGCCACGTTCGTGCGCGCCGTCGAGGAATTAATTGCCCCCATCCATCGGTGTTACCTTTGTCGCACGCCAGACACTTCACATCAGCGGGCAGAGGGCGTGTCGTCGCGGCAAGGAAAGTTTTGCAAATCGATGAACTTTGCAAATCGATGAACTTACTTTTCCCCTTTGCAGGGGATATTGAAAACCCTTTGCTGGGGATGCAACAACCACTCAGAACTCGTCAAATGATGTGTGACTTACCTCTCTGATGTCGATCTTTCCATCCTGATTGTCATCGTAGGCCTCCATGAAGCAGGACTTCAACTCTGCCAGCATTGTGTCAGTGACAGCCTGCAGAAGAGACGAGAAAAAGAATGTCACAAGGATCTGATTAAAAATGAAATCAATGCGAGCACACACAGCATGCGGGGAAGGTCTCTCATTACAAGCAGCGTTCAAAATTTGAATGTGAATAGAGGCTCTGTGGCGCGTGGGTTGACATGGGGAGCGGAATGTAATTAGGACTCCATTCCGCCTGTGAGCCGACGGAGGCGGAGCGATGAGGAGGAAGGATTGGATAGGCAATCATTTCGCAGACATAATCCTTCTCAATGGCACAGCGCGAAGTACGAAAATTGATTTTTTCTCCTCTGCGAAGAGGAGACGAAGTAGAACGCTTGCTTTGTGATGTATGCGTTGAGCTTGAGACGCGGGTGGTGGGGGAATTTGTCGTCTCAAGTGAACATAGATAGCTCTCATGTAGAGCTTTAAGTGAAACATTTTGTCGGAACGATGGCAGCAGCTAGGCTAGACGGATTATTTGACTCTGCGAAGCTTCCCAAATACGAAACGAAACACATTTGCGCTTCATAATTGGAACAAGTTCCAGGCGCTTCTAGGGAGCACCACAAAGCCTTGAAAGTTCAGTTGCTTTCTGGCAACTCAGTCAGGGCAGCTCATATAGTTCTGAGTAGCTCATCCACTTCTGGGTAAGTCAGTCGCTTCTGGTCAGCTCATCCACTTTTGGGCAGCTCATCCTCTTCTGGGCAGCTCATCCACTTCTGGGTAAGTCAGTCGCTTCTGGGCCACTCAATCGCTTCTGCGCAATTCAGTCGCATCTGTGCAGCTCACCCACTTCTGGATAGCTCATCCCCTTCTGGGCAGCTCATCCACTTCTAGGTAATTCGGTCGGTTCTGAGCAGCTCAGTCGCTTCTGGGCCACTCATTCGCTTCTGGGCAATTCAGTTGCATCTGTGCAGCTCACCCACTTCTGAGCCGCCCAGTCGCTTCTGGGTAAGTCAGGCGCTTCTTGGCAACTCAGTTGCTTCTGGGCAGCTCATCCCCTTCTGGGCAGCTCAGTCGCTTCTGGGCAACTTATTCGCTTCTGGGCAACTCAGCCGCTTGTGGGCAGCTCATCCACTTCTGGGCAGCTTAGCCGCTTTTGGGCAGCTCATCCACTTCTGGGCAGCTCATCCACTTCTGGGCAGCTCAGTCTCTTCTGGGCAGCTCAGTCGCTTCTTGGCAACTCATTCGCTTCTGGGCAACTCAGCCGCTTCTGGGCAATTCGGTCGCTTCTGGGCAGCTCGTCCTCTTCTGGGCAGCTCATCCACTTCTGGGCAGCTCATCCACTTCTGGGCAGCTCAGTGTCTTCTGGGCAGCTCAGTCGCTTCTTGGCAACTCATTCGCTTCTGGGCAACTCAGCCGCTTCTGTGCAATTCAGTCGCTTCTGGGCAGCTCATCCTCTTCTGGGCAGCTCAGTAGCTTCTGGGCAGCTCAGTAGCTTCTGGGCAGCTCAGTAGCTTCTGGGCAACTTATTCGCTTCTGGGCAACTCAGCCGCTTCTGAGCAGCTCATCCATTTCAGGGCAGCTCATCCACTTCTGGGCTACTCAATCGCTTCTGGGGAACTCAGTCACTTCTGGGCAACTCAGACGCTTCTGGGCCACTCAGTCGCTTCTGGGAAACTCAGCCGCTTCTGGGCAGCTCAGCCGCTTCTGGGCAATTCAGTCGCTTCTGGGCAGCTCATCCTCTTCTGGGCAGCTCATCCACTTCTAGGTAAGTCAGTCGCTTCTGGGCAGCTCATCCACTTCTGGGCAGCTCATCCTCTTCTGGGCAGCTCATCCACTTCTGGGTAAGTCAGGCGCTTCTGGGCAGCTCAGTCGCTTCTGGGCCACTCATTCGCTTCTGGGCAATTCAGTTGCATGTGTGCAGCTCACCCACTTCTGGGCAGCTCAGTCGCTTCTGGGCAACTCATTCGCTTCTGGGCAGCTCATCCTCTTTTGGACAGCTCACCCCCTTATGGACAGCTCAGTCGCTTCTGGGCAGCTCATCCTCTTCTGAGCAGCTCATCCTCTTCTGGGCAGCTCATCCACTTCTGGGTAAGTCAGTCGCTTCTGGGCAACTCAGTTGCTTCTGGGCAAGTTAGTCGCTTCTGGGCAACTCAGTCGATTCTGTGCAGCTTATCCACTTCTGTGCAGCTCATCCCCTTCTGGGCAGCTCATCCCCTTTTGGTCAACTCCGTTCCTTCTAGAAAGCTCAGTGGCTTTTGGCCATGTCCGTAGTTTCTCTGAGTCGCTTCGTGGCAACTCAGCAAATGAACGCGTCTTGCATTAAAGCGAGGAATGCAAACTTATAGCTGTCCACATGACAATAAACTGGAAAAGCAATCAACAGAACTGAACTCTCCGTTGAAGCCCATCCAAACATTCCCAGTCCCAAGGACCGCAAATCAGAAGCAAAAGTCCCCGAAATGCGGAATTCCTTGACCCAAATTGAATAAAAAGCGAGTTAAAGGAAACGCTTTCTCTCAAGACTTTATCCGCCATCAAGCGCCTTCAGCTGCGTTGACATGAATTTTTACGACAATCTAACTCCAGCACCAGCTGAGCAGCAACAATCCTTCTTTATCTCGCAATTAAACTTCCGGATCTGGATGCCATCGCCATCATCTTCCAGTGCTGTGCATGCGAACAAATTGCCGAGCAGACCCTCCGCAAACAATCCGTCACGTGAAATGCCTCCGAACATTTATGAGTCCGCCTTTATAGCTCACAAAACCCGCAGATAATACACAATCTTGTGGCGGAGAGATCGCTTAACAAAATGATTTCCCAACACCTGGGCGCGGTTTGCATTTAATTCGGCTGGGAAATGGATGGGTTCACAGAGGGAGGGAAAGAGATGCAGGCAGCGTGGGCTGGGGCCTGGAAGAGAAATGAGTGCACACAACAGGGAAAGGCATAAGACGTCTTTATTCGTTCGCCAACTGCGCGAATGGCCCAATAAAATCCCCCAAGAAGCCAAATAATCACTTTTTACGATACCATTTCGACAGGGATAAACAGCTTGCTGGCTACACGCTTTTACGTCCGCCGCAGCTCCTCCTCGACCTGCTTGAATGCACAAGACAAACAAATCTATCGCGTGTCAGTGGGGCTGCCGTCGATAAAAGCGTCTGTCTGTCCCGGAGATACCTGTTCGACACTTTGGCCGCCTTTCAAAGAGTGCGGTTCTGCTTTTGCTTGCGGAGCAAACACAGGTGACGACCCAACTTGGAAGAAACACAGAAGTTTCCTCGTCGTGGGAAAGATGAATGATGTTCTTGTGGCTGACAGAGAGAGAGACAGGGGGTTGGGGACAGTTTCAAACAGTCACGCCCTAATTTGTATTTGTCATTGGGAACACGAAGGAGCCATGTGTTCCCGGTCATCGTCCAAGGGTAAACTACCGTCGAAGGCGGGGGACATAAGTCCAAATCAAGGACAAGAAAGGATGACCCAGTTCACTCAACCGGGAGCAATTGACAAAGGAATTTGAAGCAGGCCCGGAATCGCTCCTTCCCCCTCCTTGCTTTGCGGTTGAACAGACGTGACCTCATGCCCGGCCTGATGAGGCACTTTCAGGTGAAGTCCCTTCCAACCCAAACACTTGTGCAAACTTTGGACGAATTTTTCATTTCG
Source organism: Eristalinus aeneus (assembly GCA_955652365.1). Lineage (NCBI taxonomy): Eukaryota > Metazoa > Arthropoda > Insecta > Diptera > Syrphidae > Eristalinus > Eristalinus aeneus. The sequence continues at coordinate 96,725,377 of OY019131.1, forward strand.
AATTTAATTGAATTATATGCTGAATTTATAATCGCCGGCGAGGGACGGGGAATGGATCACTTTGACTGCCGCTCAGGTGGACTTGATGGAATTCTTAAATTGATTCTGGCAATCCAAATTGCCGCTGAGTTGGGATGACAACGTTTCTTTCGTTCTTCAATTGTCCTCCGGTGAGATTGTGTGATGAAGTGACTGAATGACGGTTGAGTTGGACGAAAGGGGTTTTCGTTGAGTGCGTCGCGTTCATTGAGTTGGTTGTGTTGAACCAAAAGAACCAAAAAAGACGACCGACTTCTGGGAAGTTTCAAATGTGAGACTTTATTATTACATATAAGTAATATAAGTATAGTTCATGTAATTTCCAGTGAGAAACAGTGTTGCCAAGTTAAGTTAATAAAAAAAATATTTAGAACACTAATTCAATATTTCTAACTGGTTGAGTTACTTGAATTCGTTGGGTTCGTTGAGTTCCTTTGAGTTCGTTTAATTCATTAAGTTCGTTAAATTCATTGAGTTCATTGAGTTCGTTGGGCTCGTTGGGGTCATTCGGCTTGTTGAGAACGTTCGTTGGGAGCGATGAGTTTGTTGAGTACGTTGAATTCGTTGAGTTCGTTGTGTTACTTGAGTTTATTGAGTTCGCTGAATACGCTAAATTTGTTAAGTTTGTTAAGTTCGTTGTGTTCGTTGAATTTGTTAAATTTACTGAGTTTGTTAAGTTTGTCGTCCTCGTTAAGTTTGTTGAGTTTGCTAGATTTGTGGAGTTCGTTGTGGTCGTTGAGTTCGTTAAATCCATTAAATTTGCTGTGTTCGCTGAGTTTGCTGAGTTCGTTGAATTTGCTTAATTTGCTGGGTTAGTTGAATTTGTTAAATTTGCTGAGTTCGTTAAGTTTGTCGTGCTCGTTGAGTTTGTTGAGTTTGCTAGATTTGTCGAGTTCGTTGTGGTCGTTGAGTTCGTTAAATTTGTTAAATTTGCTGAGTTCGTTGCGTTCGTTGAGTATCTTGAATTCATTTTTCTTCTTCTTCGGATGGCGCTACAGTCCGGGGTGGACCTGGGACTAAACCAACATGCCTCTCCAGCTAGCACGATCTCTTGCCAGCTGCCTCCAATTGCGCACTCCAAGTCGGTTGAGGTCCTTTTCCACTTGTGTGCGCCATCTCAGTCTAGGACGTCCTCTGTATAGTTGTTCCTGTGGTTCGGATTCGAAGACTCTTCGGGCCGGAGCAGTGCTGTCCATACGCTCCACTCGAACTGTTGAATTCATGAAATTTGTTAAATTTGCTGAGTTTGTTAATTTCGTTAAGTTCGTTGTGTTCGCTGAGTTTGTTAGATTTGTTGAGTTCATTGGGTTAGTTTCCAAGAACGATTGAGGTTCAGTTTCCAAGGATAAATGCGCAACTGAATGCGCCCGGCACTGTCTCGAGAACCGTTTTGGAGCTTTTGAACCCGCTACACGTTGGAAAAGTCCACGCCATTTTGGCAAGAAGTTTATGACCAAAATCAGAACTTGACTCAAGTTACCTGAGGAGTAACTGAAAGACCAAAATATTTTCCAATTCGGCAACGACTTTCTTCTTCTTTTTGAGACTGAGTTTCAGATTGAGCGTGAGAAGACTGTGCGTGAGATGACAGTCCCCGAGTTTAGCTGTTCTTAACTAAACAATTTCTGTTATGCTTCTCGATCACAATATCTGGACAATTCAATCTTTCCTCTTTCAGCTAAAGATGACAGAAGGCAAGCAACCTATACGTCTAGCTGGGGTAATATGCCAAGAATTCATGATGTGAAAAAACTGTGACGTCTGTTGGATTTAGAGACCTCTGCGTACTAAGCTAGATCAGTCCGGAGTCGGCTGAAAATTTTGAAATGCTGCATAGCATTCCAAAGCTACATTTAAACAAAGGAATCAGGTCTTCTTCGTGCCAGTTGATGGTTGCAGAAGGCAAGCAGCCCACTTTGACTAGAAAATAAACCAGAGAGGAGATGTTTTCTGATTTTGAGGGACGACTGCAAAACGATATGGCTAAGCAGCTTGGCCCTTCGTGTAAACTAAAACTTTATATTTTACACAACTTTAGGTAGCTTTGTTTTGGACTTCCAAGCGAAAACTTCTGCAATTCTAATGGCTACTAAATATAGTGCAGGACAGGCGGAAGGTGCCAAGATGTGTCGTAAGTATTACTCAACCCTCTTACCACTTCAAAGACAGTACAGGAATGAAAGTCCAACCTGGGTTTTGTCAGCAGACTACAAGACACCACGGATTCAGGAAAAATGAGATTACCGACGAACTTGCTAGGCAAGGACCAAAAACTCATTCATAGTGCCCAAACTTAGCTTTGGACTGTCGGCGTTCTCAGTTAGGGCTTGGTTTCTCGACAGCACAGCCAGAGATTGCATGTCTCGTCGGAAAGCAGGCTGGTCAAGTACATGTTTTCAACCGTCAGTTAGAAATTGGAGACATTCCCGGTCTCCCAAGACGGAAAAGACTGCAGACGGTTTTTTGGCGAACTAATGCAACACTTTACATTCGTTGAGCATTCGTTTATTCGCTGCTTACATTCGTTGTCCATGGGCTTAGTGAGGGAACTCATTGCGATGCCTATAGAGAAGGGAATATTGCAGAGCACTTCCTCTGTCAATGTCCGACCTGACAAGGTGGCGGTTGTTCCGTGCTTTCGTGGAAGGAGCTCAAATTTTACGCTCTTTGTTACAGAAGTCCTTGTTGGTATTCCTCAGGAAAACAAACAAAACAAAACAGAAAATTTCATTAAACGAAGGTTACAGCCCAGTTTTCGACTCTGAGTGCTCCATTGTAGTGTTTCCAAACCTCCAAATAAATATAAAAAAGGACTAGTCTCCTTATTCTCAAACGCTTAAGCGGACCACGCCGAAGCGACCCACACCCAAGCGGCTCACGCCAAGGGACCCACACCCAAGCGGCTTACGCCCAGGCGGCTCACGCCCAAGCGGCCCACACTCAAGCGGCTCACGCCCAAGCGACTCCCGCCCAGACGGCCATACATTGCCCAAGCCTGTCAAAGGTTCGTGATGCAGCCAACTGAAAGTGAAACTATTTCCATTTCTCGGCAGATGGAAAGCCAAAGAGTACGCCTGTCTACCAGAAAGGTATAGATGTGCCTTAGCTACCGTCTGAAAGAATGGATCAGGATCTGATCACGATCTGACAGGAAGGATCAGGTTTTGAAGTTGCAATCGACTTTTCACCAATAAGTCCGACATGGTTTGTTTCAAACACAGTTGATAAACTTCATCGAAAGGTGAGTGTGAGCGCATGGTTAGGCACAGGCTGCCGTGCAGCAATTGAACAGCGTTCTTGACTGACAGAGACCAAAGAAGAATTGCGCGCCCTTTGCCTTTTTAATAAATTTTCAACAAAATGTGGGCGCTTCAGTAGGCGTATACTGCTGTATAGCCCCTTTACAAAGTTCTTAACTGACAAGGACCAAAGAAGCATCCTGCGTCCTTCACCTACACAATGGATTTTCAGCAAAATGTTGTGTGCCATCCCAAGATCAAGCCAATCTTAAGCGCTGCCTTCTAATTGGAGAAATTGTGAAGTGCCCAAAATATTTCACATATGGAGCACGAGTCCAAGTTAGCATTTAGCAGCAGGAACCGACGTGATCTCCAGCCACTTAAATTATCCAAAATCTTAAGCAAAATGTCCATAAATTGAATTCAAAGCGTTTTCATGCTGTCACCGCTTGGTCTCGGATGACCCTCTCAGTGTCTTTACGAGGCCAGTGGAAGACCCTTCAGATACGCCAAGACTGGTTCCGGGCAAGAAGAAGGCGTAGGCAAGCTCTCCGAATAGTAAAGCGTACTCCACTCTATCAGACTTCTTTGTGATGTGGCTTGCCGTAGCCGCGTTTTGTGGGGTCCCCTAGGGCAAATCATTTAGTCCCAAGTTGTCACAGCGCTTAGTTCTGCATTTAATTCCTTGTCATATGAACGCAATTAGGATCAAAGCAGATGTGTTCTAACAAGAGAGCTCATTGAATGCAGAGGCTGCATTCGTGATATGGTCTGGAGCCTCCTAAAGAATCTTACATCAGGTCCATTAAGACCTTACAGACGCAGTTTCACAAAAATTGGAGCGATGCAAAGTGCCAAGAACTTAAAAGCCTCCGCCTGAGTTATGAACCAGTTCAAATTGAAGGAACAGGCAGATTTTTAAGAGCTTTCAGGCCTGCACGACGAATAAATGAACTCGACAGCGAAGGGAATGATAACGAAAACAAGGTCTCTTCTTGTTTTACCATAGTTTCCATCATTCTACAGGCAGCTACAACACCAGCAGTGAATCCTTGCAACACGCAGGAATATTGCTTCATGCATCCAAGCTCCCATCCTTCTACAGACACCTACAACACCAGCAGTGAATCCTTGCAACAGGCAGGCATATTGCTTCATGCATCCAAGCTCCCATCCTTCTACAGACAGCTACAACACCAGCAGTGAATCCTTGCAACAGGCAGGCATATTGCTTCATGCATCCAAGCTCCCACCATTCTACAGACAGCTACAACACCAGCAGTGAATCCGTGCAATAGGCATGCATCCAAGCTCAAACAGACGACTCCAGCTAAACCTCCTTCTGAGACAACTTCCCCCAGCCCCTGCTTTCATTCCACAAAACAGAAAACACCTTCAAGCACACATCGTTGCCCCTCATCAGGCTACATTGTCGCTCCCGAAAACCCGCCTTTATCCGTCGCAATCTCAATCACTTCAGCTGTCTAATTCATAAAGGAATCGACCCTTGTGCTGCACGCAGCATCCCTTACCGACCATTGTGCCGAAAATTCATTCACTCTTAATTGGGTTCCACGTCCTCAGGTACCGCCAACCCGGCCAACAATGGCCCCCAAATTGCAAGTGGTCCCTCGTTCGACTTCGTTTTCTTTGCTCCAAATTAAAAAGGATGCGAACGCTCCTTATCAACATCCCCCCAGAAGAACACACGCCAGTCGGTGTATCTAAGTCAGAGATCTCATTGTGATGGAGTGGTTCGTCGTCCTGAGGAACTAAGGAGCAGTCAGGACCCTCGCTCTGAAATTGCCCCGCCAGATCTATCACAGTAAATGGCCAACACAAAGGCCAAAGGAAGTGTATTCCTCTGAAGGATTGGACGTCTACTCCGTTCGGTCCCCGCAGTGCCCTCTGGATTTGAATGGGTTAAGAGATGAATTCGCGGTAAATCTGTCCGTTATTCGAAATGGCTCATGGAGCACTATTCTTCGGACAGAAGGAGCTCGCAGCACGATGGCGGATCCTCCAGAAAATGTAAATGAAATTTTCGAACGGAGGTTATTTACTTTAAATTTCTATCGTCTGCTCTGCGGCGGCGGAGGCGGCGGAAAAAAGATGAAAAGCTTTCTGAAGGAAACTAAATTATTGCCACAAATGAATGGATTCGTCTTCCCCGGGGGCTGCGTGTGGGTGAAGACACATGTTCGATTGATTCTCCCGGCCGGTGGGTCGGCGTTCGGAAAATTCGCTTTGAAATTCTGGCAACAAGGTAAACTTTACAATGGGTGCTCTATTTTTATTGGCAATGAAAGGGGAGATGGTTTATTATCTTTGCTGCGATGCTCTTCGGAGATTGAGTGAGCTGCCGACGTTTGAGGAGTTTCGCTGGTGCGATGGAGGTGTTTTCTGATGGCAGTTAAAAGTGCTTTTAATTCCGGGTGGGATGTTCTTTATGTCTTATCCGACTTGGCACCTGTTTTTCGATTAATTTGCGAAAGGACTTGGATTAATGGTGCCAGAGGAGCTCTGTGAGCTATTCCGAAGCTGGACATGAAGATTTTATATGCGACTGTTGTTTTGAAGAACCCTGCGTTTTCTTCTCTGACAGAAGGCGTATTTCTTTAGCGAGGCGTTTGCTGGTACTGAAGTGGAAGCGGATAAAATGGAGTCTGGCTGTAAGTGAAGTCAAAACGAAGTATCAGGAAGGACAAACAACATCAACGTTTTGGACAGAGCGTGACAGTGGGCAACCAAGGACTTCGTCAACTTCTACGTCTTGGACATAACGTCATGTTTGGGAGCAGAAACCTCGTGGCAGACTTCGTCTACTTCTACGTCTTGGACATATCGTCACGTTTGGGAGCAGAAACCTCGTGGCAGCCAACGACTTCGTCTACTTCTACGTTTGTACATATCGTCACGTTTGAGAGTAGAAACCTCGTGGCGGACTTCGTCTACTTCTACGTCTTGGACATATCGTCACGTTTGGAAGCAGAAACCTCGTGGCAGCCAACGACTTCATCTACTTCCACTCCTGGGACATAACGTCACGTTGGGAGCAGGAACCTCGTGGCAGCCAAAGACTTCGTCTACTTCTACGTTTGGACATATCGTCACGTTTGAGAGCAGAAACCTCGTGGCAGCCAAGGACTTCGTCTACTTCTACGTCTTGGACATATCGTCACGTTTGGGAGCAGAAACCTCGTGGCAGCCAACGACTTCGTCTACTTCTACGTTTGTACATATCGTCACGTTTGAGAGTAGAAACCTCGTGGCGGACTTCGTCTACTTCTACGTCTTGGACATATCGTCACGTTTGGAAGCAGAAACCTCGTGGCAGCCAACGACTTCATCTACTTCCACTCCTGGGACATAACGTCACGTTGGGAGCAGGAACCTCGTGGCAGCCAAAGACTTCGTCTACTTCTACGTTTGGACATATCGTCACGTTTGAGAGCAGAAACCTCGTGGCAGACTTCGTCTACTTCTACGTCTTGGACATATCGTCACGTTTGAGAGCCGAAACCTCGTGGCAGACTTCGTCTGCTTCTACGTCTTGGGCATATCGTCTCGTTTGAGAACTACTTCTACGTATTGGACATATCGTCACGTTTGGGAGCAGAAACTTCGTGGCAGCCAAGGACTTCATCTATTTCTACGTTTGGACATATCGTCACGTTTCAGAGCAGAAACCTTGTGGCAGCCAAGGACTTCATCTACTTCCACGCCTGGGACATAACGTCACGTTGGGAGCAGAAACCTCGTGGCAGCCAACGACTTCGTCTACTTCTACGTCTTGGACATATCGTCCCGTTTGAGAGCCGAAACCTCGTGGCAGACTTCGTCTGCTTCTACGTCTTGGGCATATCGTCTCGTTTGAGAACTACTTCTACGTATTGGACATATCGTCACGTTTGGGAGCAGAAACCTCGTGGCAGCCAAGGACTTCGTCTACTTCTACGTCTTTGACATATCGTCCCGTTTGAGAGCAGAAACCTCGTGGAAGACTTCGTCTACTTCTACGTCTTGGACATATCGTCACGTTTGGGAGCAGAAACCTCGTGGCAGCCAAAGACTTCGTCTGCTTCTACGTCTTGGACATATCGTCACGTTTGGGAGCAGAAACCTCGTGGCAGCAAAGAACTTCGTCTACTCTGACTGCACGGTAAATAGAAACAACAACATTAGTGCCGAAATTAAACGCAGAATCACTCTTGCCAATCGCTGTTTCTTTGGGCTCAAGGAGCAATTCCGCTTGAGAGCCCTCTCTCGAAAGACTAAGCTGGCTTTGTATAACAGCTTAGTCATCTCAGTCCAACTTTGCACTACTTGAGTCTTTTCCAGGATCTTCCATAATGCAAAGATCTGGTCTATTGTGGACTTCCCTGGTCTGAAACCACACTGATAGGGACCAGGTCATGGAGAAACGGTTTCAGACGCTCACATAATACGGCAGAGAGGATCTTATAGGCGATGCTAAGAAAACTCGGCATCGGGCATGCTTTCCTCCGACCATTTCTTACAGATGAGTCGAAGCGCGCGCCCCGCCGGGCCATCTGCTGCTTTAAATAGTTCTGCGGACAGTCCAGCTTATATGCGATGCTAAGGAGACTAATCCGTCGGTAGTTGGCGCAGTCAAAGTGGTCTCCTTTCTTGTAAACCGGGCAAACAACGCTGAGATTCCACTCATCTGGCATGCTTTCCTTCGACCATATCTTACACATGAACTGTTGCATGCGCCCAATCAGGTCATCTCCAGCTGCTCTAAATAGTTCTGCGGACAGTCTAGCTTGTCAGTTTGGATATTGCTATCTTCATCTGGTCTATGTCGGGGGGATGGAATTGTTGTCTATCATCGTCCAAATAGAGTGGAACATGCTGCCTAACAGCGGAATTTGAGGTGTCATCGCCGTTAAGGATTCTGCAGAAATGATCCTTTCAGATTCTCTGCACAGACTGCAACTCTACCACAAGTTGTCCATTTTGATCCCGGCAGGCTTCGGTCTGAACTTTGTACCCAACCAATACCTTTCGTTAAAACTTGCTGACTTCATTTCTGCTATTTCCGCGACAGCCCGCTTCTCACGCTCCTTCTTTTTTTCTTCTGAGAAGCCGGTGCTCTTCCATTCTTCTCTGTTCGTAGAGCTCACGAACAGCCCTCGTTGTTCGATGCAGCGTTGTCATATATCAGTCTTGTTTGGCTGCATGCGCTTCCACTCGTCGTCAAACCATGGACTCGTTCTGGGTGGTGACGTGAAACCCAGCACATCAGTGACACTTGCTTTGGTGGCTTCTTGACAACGTTTCCCGTCTTCTTCTATGTTTAGTGCAGGCAGCATCGAACTCTGAGCGAGTTTCAGGGAGACTCGGTAAATTTCGCAGCAATCGGCTGCGATTGTACCTTTCCGACGTCAAACCGTAATAGCCTGTCTCGACTCCATTGCTCCAATGCTTGTCTTGGCTACTACAAGGTGATGGTCCGAGTCGATGTTTACACCTCGAAAGGTTTGGACGCCGAGAATATGGAAGAAGTATCTGACATCGATCCAATCTGGTTGACGGTGGAGTGATGAAGAGATCGCCACGTTCCTTTGTGAATGTTCAGGCGTGGGAACCGCGTGCTAGCCACAGAAAGGTCCCGCCCCGAATGGAAGTTCAACAGCCTGAGTCCGTTTCCGAATGTGTTGTAGTGCAGACTGTGTTTTCCGATGACTCCAGCAAAGATGCCCGCCCTTCCAAGCTAAGCGTTTTCTTCCACTTCTTGATATTGTAAAGCTTTAGGGGATTTTGGAACTTACACAATTTTGGTCACTTTTCTTGGGATTACACAAAAGTTACAAATATCTGGTTAGGGACACGTTTATAAGCCGCTGTCTGAGAGCCAAGCATACAAAAAAGGCTGCGCAGCGGATATGAGGATGAAGAGCAAAACGTCCTTTACTTACTAGGAACCTACACGTCTTTGGAGTTGTAAGACAGACTTCGACAGACTACGAAAACTGCTGAAACAACACTTTAGAGGAACAGTTTTATATCAGCGTTGGATAAGCTAACTAAGCTGAAAGGAGTCTGAAGGATTGGACATTCATACGCATCAAGTGGGCAGAAGACAGCATTTCTGTGGTCTCTTCTGTTGGGGGCATTTCAATGTTGTGAAAAGAAGAAGAAGACCCTCTCTTTATATCTACAGTTTGATTTCTTAAGCCAAGAACTGTCACCCTTTCACGGAGTCCTCGCACATTCATTCATAATCTTGTCTGAGACTAAACTTTGAAGGGGAGCAAAAAAAAACACATCGCTTAGTTAGTTTCGGGACTGACATATAGAGGGCGCCACAAACAAAAACTCCAAACATTCAAATGATACCTTTCAAATGTCAATGAAAATCTGATTGCTGGTTTAGAAGTTACAATGCTTCAAGTGACGCCACTTTTGGGATTTTCCAAACAATTGAAAAAACAGAATTTCGTGCGTTGGTTAAACACCGCTTTTTGATGGGAAAAAACACCGTGCAAGCTCAGCAAAGGCTTGAGAAGTGTTATAGGGACTCTGTCACATCAAAAACAACTATTTGTCGGTGGTATACTGTCCACCCGCCTTTGGCCAACAAACAATTTCCCTTCACGTCCTGCATCCTACCGGATTTCTTCCTTCCCTTCTTCTATGTATCCAAAGTCAATTATCCAGATAAGCAAGCATGATCCAAATTCTATTTAACTTAGCCCCACTGTCAGCATCCACGAGACAATTTAAGTCGAAGCCTCCTCTGGCGCGGTATTTCTTCGACTCTCGCGAACAACTTACCATACACGGAGGGGACGAAAGTGAAATCATACGCAAGAGGTAATCCCGAATCCTTCAACCGCTTCCAGCAACTCCTCCGTCATCAAGCTGCATGTTCAGTGTCTCTCCCCATTAAACTTTGACTAAATCAGAGCATAATTACATTTCCAGCCGGGGAGTAGTTTGCCCGCCTATCGGCGGCCGACGACATCAGCAAGCAATGATCACGGCCGTGTTGATGACCGCGTTTTGTTTGAATTTGGTCCCGCGCCAACTTTTAATTGGCAAAAGTTTCTCCACAACTGGCGATGACCACTTGACAGGGAATCCTTGTCTTTTCCTCAGCTCTACCATTCGCCGTTCCCGTTATGAGTGCGCAATAATGACTTCAAGTTCTTCATGAATAATCGCTAAAGGACCCCGGCTCACTGAGTTCCAAAGTGGATCCTGGCACCGACAGTGAGAAGGAATACGGAAACAATTGCATAATTGAAGATTGCTCCTCGGGATATCTTCACAAAGATTGCAAATCCAATAAAAGGATATTGTCACACCCACACACACACAGGCAAATACACAGAATGAGAGAGGAAGAGAGGGAGAGAGAGTGAAAATTTGCTACTCACTTCCGGGCTAATATCCGTTGCATTTGCACTTGACACAAACTCTCGCAGGAATCCATCCAGTTCGGTGCCCTCGATGTAGCCATTGCCTAGGGTTGGGGCGAAACATACAGGGAGGGAGAAGAAGCATGAAATTGTTATTGAAATTGAATTGCAAGCACATTTAAAAGCAACTATCTCTCACTGGCTTACCGTCTTTGTCGTAGTGACTCCACACGTCCATGAATTGGTTTGCAGAGAGTTTCTTTAATTCCCGTGATTCCGGGTCCCGATATTGACGCATAAAGTTCTGTGCTTTTTCGATTTGTACACGTTTGGCTGCAGCTGCTGCGTCCATTGTTTGAGTGGGGTTTTGGGTGGTGCGGGTGGTGTCTGTGATGTCTGTCCTTGTAAAGTGGCAGCTTAAGTTAGCCCTTCGCTTCGATGGTGTCGTGGGAATGCAGAGAGGTTCTGCAGGAGACATGAAAAGAAAAGAAATGAAATTTGCTTTAGATGAAAAAATTCTGATCCTTGTCACTTCGTCGTCTTCGTCGTCATCTCACGGTTGTCCCCAGCATCGCTGGCGGACGGCATTTGCCTTGCTCGACTATTATGGTCATTGTATGCGAGATTGCGAAAGGGAAGTGCTTGCCAGGTGTAATAAAAATGTAAGCAGGGTGAGATTGGCGTTTGGGAGGAGAGGAAGACAAGGTTTTCTGGGAAGCAGATACAAGCAAAGATGAGCCAGTTTGCTGCTTTTAGAACGATTACAGGATGATAGGAGGAGGGGGAAAGCAAGTGGTTAGTTTTATTTTCCAAGGAAACAGGTTAAGCCAAACGGCAAATGGTTATGAATTTTATTGCAGTCGGATAGTGCAGCGCTGTGCACTCGGCAGATGCGATGAATGAGCCATTAAATAAATTGCATAGTGATAGCAGTGTACCTCCGCCAAGCAGGAAACTTTGCATCAGAAATAGAATCCGACGGGATAATGCTGATGAAGTTTGTTTATTTTTTTCCAACCCTCAACAAATTAGTGGTTTCCAAGTTTTATTGCTTAACCACGGCCAGCAGACCTAATTAATGTGACCAGATGCTTTGAAGACGTCAGAGAGAAGTTCCTTAGAAAGTTTCTAATTTGTTTACAGCTTCAATTCAACCCTCCTCCGGCCCTTGCCCTCGGAGTAATTTCAAAGCAAACAATTTCAGGATTCTGAAATTCTCAAACAGCTTGATCACCCTCAAACTCCGAATGCACACACACAACGCGCACATGAACTTTCTCCCTTCTGCCAGAACATACAAATTACTTTATTGGAGGCAGGAACGATGAAATTCTGCACAGGCAGCAGCCGTAGCAGTCATGTGTCGGCTTTCCCATCATCAATAGATTCTGCTCAAAACACACCAATCAACTTGGTAAATATTTGCCATTTACAAACCACATCTGCCCCGTAGGCCAGTCACTCGCAGGCGGTCGGAGATCCCGGCAAATAATCGTTTGTCAACGTCGCCCACACGAACATCAGACTTGGCGCCCAATCGGGGACCGAAATGTATTTCATTGCGTGCCGCTGCACCACCGCCTGCTGACCTTTGCACAAAGGTGATATATTTCTGTGTTTTTTCGCAGCAATCAGCAATCAAAACAACCATCAATTCGCATTCCCCGCCCCCAGCAAAACAAAGGATTGTTGTGACAACTCAACTGCGGAACAGTTGACAACACCACTGAGGGGAGAATAATGAAACTAATCCATTCGTACGCCACCGGGGGAAACTTTTCTCAGTCTACGTCCTTGGACACGTTGCAGTGGCTCAAGAGACGATCTTCGAAAACACGGTGTCACCGCGGGTTGAATGCAGAGAGTGTGAGAGCGCCATGAAAGTTTCCGCAAAAAGTTCTGCGGCACTATTTTGCCCGCCGCACATTCGCGGAAAGTATCACATGCTGGAGGCGTCAGCGGGTGTCAGGTCACTGGGTCGTTTCCGGTGATGGAGCCGCGACATTTCCTCTCATGCCGTGGAGGGCTCGTTATGAGTGGAAAGTGAGGAAGGATGACATTACTTAAAGTTTTGTGGTCAGGGTAAGGGACAAGCAGAGTCGAAGTTTCGATCTCCAAGAACTTGAAGAATGCAACGTGCCTTAAAACACCCCTCTGCGGTAAATCGACTGACCGCTAGTCGGTGCTTAGTCCGAAGTAAGGACCAACACGCTCTATGACGCGACAAGCGACGGAGTTTGAACGCAGAGAAGTCGGAATCTGCACCATTTCCACGCTCCACCTAACGTATTCATTCCAATTAATATAACAAATCAACCCATATTCGGTTCCGCAAATCGTTGCCAAGGAAACAGGGAGACCGCTTCTAGGTCACGTCAGCATTCAATTTCAATTACTTCACTTACGCAGCACAGCGCCCCGCGCGGCGCAAAGGGGAAAGCTAAATGCCCTTGGGCACGTCCAGTGCGCAAACCCAATTATTCACCACAATCCACATGATACGGAAATGACTGGACATACCCCCCACCCCCCACTTATGCCCTCCCTCGAACGACCAGCGCGTGGCCAAGTAAATTCAAAACAAATAAGCCCCACGACCACGGCTAATACGTGGTCGTGTACAACCTAATTCGTGTATCCTTATCGGTGCGGCTCAACTCTTATCCATTTTATTTACCACCGCCACCGCCCACTCCCCGACGGTTGACAACAGTATTTTGTCATTAGGCGACGCGGCTGCGTCTGCAAGAGACGGGCCTTCAACGGAGGCGCATGAAGCAGCAGAGACTAGTTCTTTGACAAAGCTGCAGGATATCCATCAGGGAGGTGACAAACAACTCGGAAATACGATGAGTTGAGACGGCAGCTGAAAGTAACCGCACCCCTGAGCAGGGAGCCACACACAGTCCCCCCAGTAAATCCCTTTGGATGAAGAAAAAGTGTGTGTTCGTTGTGTCCCGAAGTGTCCTTCGGGCGATGTGATGCCGGTGACACCATCAACTCTCCTTTGGCTGCTTCTTCTTATTCCGACGATGGTGTGTGGTGGCATGGCGCTCGGTGGTGATGCAGGACGTTGGGAAAGTGTTGCGGCTTTGTCAGTCCTCCCTGCACTGCCGCAAATGATAAATGATCCTTAATAAGGACACACTTTTACTGTTTCCCTTCTCTTCCGTTGTTTGCTGATGGCTACGGCGATGGTTTTGCTTTTATCTTATCATTTCCTGTTATGAGTTGACACCAGTAGAGCAGAGTTACGGTGGGGTGAAAAGTAATCTGTATGCATTTAAGAGAGGGAGGGTGGAGGTGAGCAAAGTTCATGTAATTAAGAGCTTGGGCGACGGGAAGGAAATTATTGATGTTTTGACTGTGTTCTGTGTCTGACGGGCAGGCGGAAGGGTGTGAGGGCTGGATGGAGCGAAGTTCTTCCTCGGCTTGACAGGTGTTTTGTGAACCGGTTATCTTTGTGCTGTGGGTTATATGGTGTTGCTTGCGAGAAGTGCAATATCTGACGGCCACAATGGTGCTGCGTTGTAGAAGAGACTTTTTGTACCCGATCATTCAATGTTCGACTCTAGATAATCGTACAGGGCTGTGTATCAATTTTTGGTTCAAAAAACACAAATGGTAGAAGAATTCCGTTGATTTCATCCGCGTGCGGGTTCTTGGAAAGCAGTTTTTCCGTTAACTCCACCCGCACGCGGGTTCATGGAAAGCAGTTTTTCTGCTAACTCCACCCGCACGCGGGTTCATGGAAAGCAGTTTTTTCGTTGACTCCACCCGAATGCGGGGTGATGGAAAGCAGTTTTTCCGTTAACTCCACCCGCACGCGGGTTCATGGAAAGCAGTTTTTCCGTTGACTCCACCCGCACGCGGGTTGTTGGAAAGCAGTTTTTCCGTTGACTCCAACCGCACTCGGGTTCGTTGACTCCACCCGCACGCGGGTTCTTGGAAAGCAGTTTTTCCGTTGACTCCACCCGCACGGGGGTTCTTGGAAAGCAGTTTTTCCGTTGACTCCAACCGCACTCGGGTTCGTTGACTCCACCCGCACGCGGGTTCTTGGAAAGCAGTTTCTCCGTTGACTCCACCCGCACGCGGGTTCTTGGAAAGCAGTTTTTCCGTTGACTCCACCCGCACGGGGGTTCTTGGAAAACAGTTTTTCCGTTGACTCCACCCGCACGCGGGTTGTTGGAAAGCAGTTTTTCCGTTGACTCCATCCACACGTGGGTTCGTGGAAAGCAGTTTTTCCATTGACTCCACCCGCACGCGGGTTCATGGAAAGCAGTTTTTCCGTTGACTCCATCCGCACGCGGGTTGTTGGAAAGCAGTTTTTCCGTTGACTCCAACCGCACTCGGGTTCGTTGACTCCACCCTCACCCGGGTTCCTGGAACGGAGTTTTTCTGTCGATTTCACTCGCACGCGTGTTCATGGAAAGCAGTTTTTCCGTTGACTCCACCCGCACGCGGGTTGTTGGAAAGCAGTTTTTCCGTTGACTCCATCCACACGTGGGTTCATGGAAAGCAGTTTTTCCGTTGACTCCACCCTCACCCGGGTTCTTGGAACGGAGTTTTTCTGTCGATTTCACCCGCACGCGTGTTCATGGAAAGCAGTTTTTCCGTCGACTCCACCCTCACGCGGGTACATGGAAAGCAGTTTTTCTGTTGACTCCATCCGCACGGGCTCTTGGAACGCAGTTTTTCATCACTAAAATGCTTTTTGTACCTCTCCCCTGTACCACAACGTTGTCTTGCTGGCTTCTTTGAACCTTGACGACCATGTTGGCACTGAGTTCTCCACAGAATACCCGCGCGGTTTTTATTATCACAATACTGGGTCTAATCGCTTCATATACCTCGTGCACCACAACGTAGACAAATAATAATTTGAAACCAAAATGCTTATATTGTGCTCACTGTAGCCGCGCGGGTATTTTTGCCGCCTGGAATATTAAGCATTTTTTCTTCAACGTTTGTAAGTGACATCACTTCTCTAGATACTGGTGGAAGGAATGACGCATTTGAAGACAGAACTTATTCGACCTTTATTCCTTTAAAAAAAAAATTTCTCAAAATATTGTCCATCGGAAGGGACTCCTCCTTCGAATACATTTTTTTGAAAACAACCTCTAAAAAATGAGCGCTCTCTGGCATCAATTCAATAATTCCGCCATTTGTCGATTTCCTCGAAACCTCCGAGACGATGCGATTTTTAAAACGTTTTGTACCCTTCGAGAAAGCCAGTATTCGAAAAAAGCAAAGTCAGGAGAAGGCGGGTTCAAACAAGGCGAGCCGCCAACACTATCCTCGTTAGTGGACAGGTCGAGTTGACATAGAGCCTCCTCGCGGCTTCCTGTATAGCCATCACAACACCCGTTGTGTGGTGAACCAATGTATGCAGCGAACCTCTCTGCGAGAGGGTTAAATAATGGGTATGGTGCGATGAGATGGGCCCGGCAAAAAAACGATAAAAAACTGCGACATCTGCTGTGGCGATTACTACGGAGAGAGAAGGCAGCGCTTATTCGGATGCTTTGTTCGAAGCAGACTCAGGCAAAAAGTCTAGAGTTTCGACCCCTTCAGCGAGGGCCTCATGACTATCCGCATCGAGGCTAAATTCTGGAACATCAGCCTAATTTGCGCCTACTCCCCGATAGAAGAGAAGGATGACAATACCAAGGATGACTTCTATAATCTCCTAGAATGAATATACGATCGATGCCCCAGCTATGACACCAAGATGCTTCTAGAAGACTTCAAAGCTCAGTTGGGAAAGGAGAAAATCTTTGCGGGAGTCATGGAAAAAAACACCACCTGCACGAGAACACATCCAAAAACAGACTCAGGCAGTTGAACTTCGCCTCGGGCGGAACCTTCCTGTGGCTAGCACGCAGTTCCCACACCTGAACATTCATAAAGGAACCTGGCGATCTACTCATCATTTCACCGCCAACCAGATTGGGTTGACGTCAGATACTCCTTCCATATTCTCGGCGTCTAAACCTTTCGAGGTGCAAACATCGACTCGGATCATCACCTTGTTGTAGCCAAGGATATCGAGAAAGCAACGGAGTCGAGACAGGCCACGACGTCGGAAAGCTACAACCGCAGCTGATCGCTGGTAACTTTGCCGACTGAGTTTCCCTGAAACTCGCTCAGAGTTCAACGCTGCCCGTACTGACTATAAAAGAAGACCGGAAACGTTGTCAAGAAGCAATCAAAGAAGTGTCACTGATGTGCTGGGTTTCACGTCACCACCCAGAAGGATCCCATGGTTAGATGACGAGTGCAAGCAAGTGCATGCAGCCAAACAAGACGCCTATAAGGCGACGCTGTATCCAACAACGAGGACTGTTCTTGAGCTCTACGAACAGAGAAGGAGGAAGAGCATCGGCTTCTCAGAAGAAAAAGAGAAGCAACATGAGAAGCGCGCGGTCGAGGAAACGGAAAGGTGTTATGGCAGGAATGAAGTTCGAAAGTTTTATCGAAAGGTAAAACGGCTATCCGGAGGATATAAGGTTCGGACCGAAGCCTGCCGGGATAAAAACGGACAACTTGTGGTAGAGTCGCAGTCTGTGCTGAGAGTCTGGAAGGATCATTTCTGCAGACTCCTTAACGGCGATGACATCCCAAATTCCGCTGTTTGGCAGAATGTTCCACTCAATTTGGGCGATGATAGACAAAAATTCCATCCCCCCGACTTAGACCAGGTGAAGATAGCAATATCCAAGCTGACAAGCTAGACTGTCCGCAGAACTATTTAGAGCAGCTGGAGATGACCTGATTGGGCGCATTCCCCAGTTCATGTGTAAGATATGGTCGGAGGAAAGCATGCCCGTTGAGTGGCATCTCAGCGTCGTTTTTGCGGTCCACAAGAAGGGAGACCCCTATGACTGCTCCAATTATCGAGGGATTAGTCTTCTTAACATCGTCTACAAGATCCTTTCTAGGGTATTATGTGGGCGTCTGAATCCGTTTGTCCATAACTTGATAGGCCCTTTCAGTGTAGTTTCAGGTCAGTCCACGATAGGCCAGATCATCCCATTACGGCAGATCCTGGAAAAGATCCAAGAAGAACAAATCGACAGCCACCACCTATACGTCGATTTTAAGGCCGCATATGACAGTCTGCATAGAGACGAGCTATATAGTGCCATGTCTAGTTTTGATATTCCCACATTCATTCGAGTGGCCGGGTCAGCATCGCATTCGTCCTCGACTCTACCGCGCTTAACAATTCATATACCCCTTAAGGTATTTTTACTGTTTGCACTCCAAGACTAATTTGTACTCCATCGAGTCGAATTCCAGTGACATCGTATCACTGCCTTGGTTTCGACACAAAATTGAGTACAGCGCCACGTTTTACTTCAAATGTTGATCGCCTCAAATTTATTCGCAGACTTAATCAAATCTCAAGTGTCTTAAAGGGAACTGCCGCAGCTTAAGCACATCACAGCCGCGATTAAAGTGCCCCCTCAAAATTAACGTTGAACGCATAACGACTGTGCACCTACCTTACAAGGCTCTCCGTCCCGGAAGCCGAATTATGACACCGCAGCCACGTTCATTTTTTGGGCTTCGCGTTAAAAAAAACACGCCTTCTGTAGCAAAATTCGTATCACTTTCCAGCCATTAAAGCCACTTTTTACGACCTCGTAACCGCAGCAGAGAGGACACCAAATTTAATGCCAACCACTCAACCCTAACCCCACCCGTTGACCGGACAAATATTCCAATTCAGGCTCGTATCGCAGTTACGAAACTCTAACAATGACCAAACTCATTTCCCCAGTGCATTATAAATCCTTGCTTAACGCTCGCTCTCTGCTCGCTGAAGTATGATTCATGCCGCTGCACATCCACTCTGCAGACCCGTCCCCTCGTCCCGCCCCCATAATCGGCAGATCAGTAGCACGAGAAACTTCCTCATGTCCTCGGCAGCAGAGTCTCTTTCAAATCGTGTGCACACAACGACTTAATCGGAATTTTAAGTGCAGACTCCGAGAAGCACGCCTCCTCTGCGAATCGCAACCACAATGGGATCGCAATTAAAAATGAAAATCCGAGTGGGCGGGACGGGGAAAGCACTCAACACGTTAGCGCCACTATTGACAGCAGCTCTATTTTACAGTCGACAGGTAACAATAAAATGTTGACTAAACGAGTCCTTTCTGCCAACGCGCTGCTGCTGCTCGCTGTCTGAAAGCCGATGACACAGGATACCGCGCCGCAGCCTTTGGCGGTGAGGAACTCAGCGAGCAGGGAACAATGTGTAATGCTTTCTGAAAAGTGAGCGTAATTAGAAATTCCAGAGAGTCCTTGTGCGCATAACTAACGATAGAACAATGCCCTGTGTGTGTGAGTGGGGGTGGTGCGGACACCTCCATCTGCATTAGAGCCGTGGATTGCGGTGGCGTATATTTAACCGACAGTACTTAACCCAAGGAAAACCGCCATCACCGCCACATGAGCTGTGAATTTTTTGATATCCTCCACTCTGTGCACCCGAAACGAAACCCACGCCACGGAATTCTTTAAAATTTATTGTTGCGACATCATTTATGCAAGTTTTGTCGTTCGAACAAAAGGCGTGCGGATGTGCACACAACGACAGCGCCAGAGCGAGAGATGAGGCGAACTTTTTTCCAAGCGAATTGTCCCATTTATCCTGTTTTTATGGGGCGCTCAGAAAGTAGTTCCACCTACTGTGCATGTGTGCGGGCTGAAGGACATACGAGTATGTGCCGAGGAATGGGGCCATGACATTTGAATACGTTTGAATGTGACATAAGTAGTCACGCGGCGGTTGCCTGCTGTGGGTGGGTGGCGGGGGCGAGGCGTAGGCGGTGTTTGTGAAAAAATGCCCTCGTCTCATTTGCGACGAGAAAGTTTGACAGATTTATTTGATCTGTGTGACATCGATAGATCCGACTGAAGAATGGGAGATGCACTCGAGGAAGCGAAACCCCGTGGAGGTTTTTTCTTGTGGTGGGGGTGTGCTCGTCACAACAAATCGATTTCAATTCAAACGAGCGCTCGCATTTGTTACATCCGCTCGAGTTCACTTGAGACCTTGTTTGCTTGTGATTTGGTTTCGGCGGGGGACGTGACTTCATTTGATTTATGTGACGAAATACAAATTGATCGGGATTTCAGGACAGCAAAGCTGTTGAATTTGCTTAGTGAACGAGTGGCGGAATGTGTGTGCTTTCTGTTGAAGTACACAGTTGCCAACCCATTTTCTGAACTTTTTTGTGATCAGAGCATGAAGTGGAATACAACTGCCTTTACATAGACACAACCAAGGCCTCATTTGCTTATATCCTTGCAAAAAAGTTCTTAACTATCCGAAGCATTGCCTTTTGCTCGTCTGATAGACCGTTTGAAAAGCTGTGCTTCAGCTTAAAGGGTGATAAATGACAGTCTCAACTCAGTGTTAAACGAAAATGTCTGCACAAGCCCCCTCATGTCCTGAAGAGTCGAATAAAAAAATTCGACACAGTGACTGGTGAAAGAAGTTCACCAAGAGCTTGCGGTTCGTCAGCAATCACTCGTTTTGTGTGTTTTAAAGGGCCTTCCGTGTGGAGAAAAAACCTGAAGTTTAATGCAGATCTCGATTATGAAGAAGCTTTTCCTACAAAATTGGCTCTAGTTGAGGATTCGTCTTAATCAAAAGAGTTGATACCTAAAGTCAAACATCTGATTGAGTGGCCACAAGGACGATGAAACACAGATTTAGCTCAAGTATCCTGGAAAGTCAAACATTACATTTTGAGACAGTGGTTGCCACAAAAAGTCCTCAAAGAGGCTTCGCTTGTCAAGCACCCATTCGTTTTGTGCGTTTTAGAGTGCCTTCCGCAAGGAGGAAAACCTGCAGTTTAATGCCGATCCCGATTACGAAGAAGTTTTTACTACAGAACTGACCCTCTTTGAGGATTCCTCTTTAATTGAAGGAGTTGGTGCCTTGAAAGGAAAGAAACAACGTATTGACTGGCCACAAAGATGATGGAATTCAACTCAAGTGTCCTGGAGAGTCAAACATTTAATTTGGAGACAGTGGTGGACACAAAAAGTCCTCAAAGAGGCTTCGCTTGTCAAGCACTCATTCGTGTTGTGCGTTTTAGAGTGCCTTCCTCAAGGAGGAAAACCTGCAGTTTAATGCCGATCCCGATTACGAAGAAGTTTTTGCTACAGAACTGACCCTCTTTGAGGATTCCTCTTAAATTGAAGGAGTTGGTGCCTTGAAAGTCAAACAAGTGACGGACTGACTACAAGGATGATGGAATACAGCTTCAAGTCAAGTATCCTGAAGAGTCGAACATTTAATTTCGAGACAATGGTGGCCACAAAAAGTTCTCAAAGAGGCCTCGTTTCTCAAGCAATTAATTTTCTTCCACGTGGAAAAAATCCAGTAGTTCAATGCCGATCCCGGATATCAAGAATATTTTTAAACAGAATTCGCTCTCTTTGAGTATTTTCCTTAATTTGCAAGGATCGCTGCCTAGAAAATTAAACAACTAATTGACTGGCCACAAGAACGATGAGAACGAGAACGAGGACGAGAACGAACGAACTCAAGCTTAAGCCTGTTACGAACCACGTTGGATATGGCTACATCAGTTTACTGGGAAAAGTGACCTATTCGAGTAAACGAGAGTTGGCCCGTCTGTACAGATCGCACATCCTTTGCTTTTGGAAGCTGTCACGAACCGCATTGAGTTTGAGTGACGTTGAATCAGTGACCAAAATAGTGAGGCGAAGAATTGCCCAGTCAGTACAGGCCGCAAATCCTTTAGTTTTGGAAGCTATCACGAACTGCGTTAGGTTTGCCTAGTGCCTAGTGACAGTGCATCATTGACCACACTAATCGGCAACAGAATCGTTCCGATCCCCTTGGAAGGCACACAATGAACGGCAGAATTTCGTGCCAGTTCCAAGTTGACCTTTCAATGCAATAAACCCCGACTCAGATAAATTGATCTCCTCCAATGTGAGCCCCATGCACGCAATGGCCTGTCCTCGCCTGCAATCAAAATTAAAATATTCCGCTCAGCGCCCATCTGCCGGAATCGCACACAACACAGTCCGCCAATTCATGCAATGAATCCCTGAATTCAATTAAAACGCTCGCAACTGAAACCATCACCACTCCACAGGCCACCTCGTTATGCCCGATTCAATGTTGCATCTCATCAATGAAGACCTCTCTGGCCATGGATATCTTCAATCGCCTGTAAGTGCGATCCCCGCCAAATGGCGCAGATTAACAACCTTGTGTGGGCTCGTATTGCAGCCATTTCCACCCTAATTGCATTCACGTGCCGCAGGCGAGCACTCGGCAAATCATGATAAATAATTGCAATTAAGTGAGAAAATATGTCGTAATGGCTCTTTAATGGGCCCGGGAAGGAGATCTGCCTCGCAACGTGGCGACAGTTCCTTGTCGCTGCCGGCGCGGGCTTGTGTCGTCACGAAATGGGAGGTGTCCAAGGAATTATATTAAATGGTTGTGGCACGTGATTGTGGCGCTACATGTGTTCACACAAAAGGGCGACTTTCGTATTCAGAAGGGCACACCAAAGGGGGTCGTCCGCAACAAAAACTCACTCAAACGGCTTAATGACAGTTTTCCACAGTTTTTTTATTTGCTCCAAGTCCTGCACAGATGCGGCGGAAAGAATAATGAAATCCAGTCAACAGCCACCCTGCCTAGGGGGTATACTTGTCATAATTCAAAAAGCATCAGTTACTTCCTGCCGCTGTTGTCACCTCGTGGCGCAGGAAATTAACTGTAAAATTGAAATATCACACTCCACTATAATCCCCCGCAGCCATTCGGTGTCCGCTCTGTATTCAAACGCGTCTAAAATGTGCATGTTCGCCGTCTGTAACTCCCTCAAGGGGTCCCCACAACAAAGCCGCCCATTGCTTACAAACGCATTAGATGCCGCTCTGCCTGCTTCTGTTTATGTGCCTGTGCTTAGAATTGACACAGGGATTGTGTAAGCACACAGCTGGCTTGTCTGTTGTGGTGTCATTGTTGTCGCCGCCCAAGGCTTACATAACACATTTCGAAATTCCGTCACCATTTGACTTAAATCCTACCCCCCTCCGGCCCAACACTCCGGAGCATGGTTCCTTCACGACTTGGCGAAAGTCGTTAATGTACGCCCGATAAGACAGAATCTTCCTTCAGCCATCCTACCCCCGGCGACATTGTTTCATCAGCGCTCTTGTAATGTGCGAAAATCCTTCAGAAATCTTTCGAAAGCACAAAATTGACGTTACCCTTGATTACACAGAGAGCCCCGGTTATTCCCGATTCACTGTATTTTATTTCATTAAATCATTTCGAGCATCCGATCCCGTCCCAATGAGCTTTCGCCGCCGCCATCAACGACGACTTTAGTCGTGTCTTGCCTGTGTGTGCACTCGCTCGTGCTTAAACGTGTCTCCTCACTGGAATTGGTGTGTTCTGACGTTACTCAATTGCCAGTTAAAGTGGACAATGCCTGTTGGATAATTGGCTTTAAGGGCCTTAATGACAATTTTTATAAAAGAACTGTGGGGTCTGTGTGTGTGTCTTCAGGCAAAGAATTGGGAACTGGGATTACTGAGTAGTAAGGCCATGTTCACCAACACAAGGCTAGTCTCCTTCCCCAAACAGCAGGCCGGTTTACCCACAACATTAAAGCCCAAGAGAATCCTTGCACGTTATCCTCCTGAAAATTATCTTTTATTACCAGGTAACCTCATTATGGACAGTCAACGTAGTGCTGCGTACACACTTCTGAATAAAACACATTTGAAAACATGCTTTGTTGGGGCTACTAAGGGCACTTTCGAGGGCATGGATAAGACTATAGTGCGTTTCATATGGCCCTAGAATCTGGCTGAAGAAAAACACCGACTTTATCACTCGAAGGGTACCTAACTAATGTCGTAGATGGCCTAGTCTACTGGTGTCTTTGACACAATTACGCTGCTTTATCATGTGCACATATATGGTACGAATATGTTAATCGTCTTTCGTCGTTCATAGCTCATCGTTCATCATTCGTCCTGTAGCGTTCATCGTTCATCGTTCTTCGTTATTCAGCGCTCGGTGTTCGTTTTTCATTGTTCGTTTGTCGTAGTTCGTTTGTCGTTTTTCATTGTTCGTTTTTTGTTGTTCGTTTTTTGTTGTTCGTTGTTCGTTATTGATTATTCGTTGTTCGTTGTTCGTTGTTCATTGTTCGTTGCTCGTTGTTCGTTGTTCGTTATTCATTGTTCGTTATTCATTGTACGTTGTTCATTGTTCGTTGTTCATTGTTCGTTGCTCTTTGCTCGTTGTTCATTGTTCGTTATTCATTGTTCGTTATTCATTGTACGTTGTTCATTGTTTGTTGTTCGTTGTTCGTTATTCATTGTTCGTTATTCATTATACGTTGTACGTTATTCATTGTACGTTGTTCATTGTTCGCTGTTCGTTGCTCGCTGTTTGGTGTTCGTTGTTCGTTATTCATTGTTCGTTATTCATTGTTCGTTATTCATTGTACGTTGTTCATTGTTCGTTGTTCGTTGTTCATTGTTCGTTGCTCGTTGCTCGTTGTTCGTTGTTCGTTATTCATTGTACGTTATTCATTGTTCGTTGTTCGATGTTCATTGTTCGTTGCTCTTTGCTCGTTGTTCATTGTTCGTTATTCATTGTTCGTTATTCATTGTACGTTGTTCATTGTTCGTTGTTCATTATTCATTGTTCGTTATTCACGTTGTACGTTATTCATTGTACGTTATTCATTGTTCGTTGTTAGATCGATGTTAGTAGTGTTAGTTCGTCATTCGTTCATCATACGTCGTCTATTGTCGTGGAGCAAAGAATGGAAAGACAAAATTAATCCACCCCTGATAACGCCACTGCGTTGTGGAAGCTGTCGTCCCCAAAACTATGTACACATCGATTATCCGATTAAATTTGAGCCATTTCGTCCCTTTGTCCCCATACCCTAATCCCCGATGTTCATCATGCTCTCCTCATCTGGTCCCAAGTGCACGGATTACTTGCTGGAATCGATGGCTAACTGCACTGGCTCCGGCCATAGATGAAGGGCACATATTTGCTTAGCTTGTCTCCTTAGGAAATTAATTGAAGGACCAAGTGAAAGAATTGCCGTCTTTAGAGATATTTGTCCTGCATTCCAATTTGGAGCAAATTTCTTGGATTTTCCCCCGAAAACTACGTCTCTCCTCAAGACAAGCGAAGAAATGAGTAATTTAATTCACGTTCCTGCCATAAAATATAAACACCACCCCTCCGCACGGACGTGGAAGGGCTGTTTCACCCTTCACTGTCTCTTGCTTTCGGTTTATTGTCTATGTCATGTAAACAGTCGGCACGTTCCAGCAGATATCGATATTGAGTTCATGGAGCTCTCAAGAAACATAGAACCTCGTCGTCGTCACAGGCAACGACAACGACAACGACAACGCCAACAACATAGCCTAGGTTATGAAATTTTCTCCGAGCGAAACAGAGCCGGAAGAGCTCAATGCGGTGCCAGCAGGGTGAGTGGGATTGCTGTGTGCTGGTGAATGGTGTCTACGTCCTCAGGTTATTGATTTTGTATTGACACAAATAGCAGCAGTGTAGTTGTTAGGTGGCGCGGGTGGCGCGGGTGGCGCGGGTGGCGCGGGTGAGGGATGGCAACCCCATTGCGGTGGAAAATTCATAAATCCTTTCGCTTTCAGTGTCATTGTCATGGCAGTGTGCTGACCTCGGAGGAGACTTAAAAAGAACGAAGAGGAGGAATTATCTTAATCAATGTGCTAAGTGGCGATTATATCGAAGGCGCTCTTCAAGCGAGGCCTCCTGAGAAACGAAATCGCTTCTTTTCGCGATTTCCAGATGGACAAGATTCCACAGAGTATCGATTGAGTCTGCAAGTCACCACCGCCATCGCCATATACCTGCTATTAGTGGTCGAATTGGTTTCATCATTGGCTCCATCATTGGCCTCATCATTGGATTCACAACTCCCCAGTCGGAGGGATGTACGCCTTCGACGTCCTGTCGCCCACGAGACCATTAAACTTTTGTGTTGTGTTACACAAGCCCTCATAAATATTATAAATCCGAAAGTGGGACAACAAAAGCACAAATTTCGAAAAAGGCAATTTAGCTGGAATTTTTGGCACAGAGCGAGTGGGTGGCGATTTTCTCCAGGGATTATAAATTACCGATAACATCTGCTTCATTTCAGGGGATTGTGAGAACTGATTGTTTAACCTCGTTTGAAGGGTCCATTCTACATATCATAACTTGAAGAAAAATTGTCGGTAGCAGATTGTCGTCTGATGGTTCTATATTGTAATGTCTATAGAAAAATAAAACACATCTGGCAATACTCTAGTTCCTGTGAAAGGGAACAACGTAAGCTTTATTTTATTAGAACCCATTGTTGAGATTCCGCTGATTGTTGGAAAGTTGTGAATGTTTGAAAATATGTGAAAATCCCGTACATTGCCCCCCTAATTTGTTTCCCTTCTATTAAATTGTTGGAATGTTAGCAGCCTTTGTAAAGGTTTTTGTTCCTCTTAAGCTTCCCAATCAAGAACACGCCATGATTCTACTTTAAAGGGATTAAAACCGTCTCTAGCCAATTATGAAGAATGAGGCGTCGTTTGACACTCCGCCAGTGACTGTGTTCAGTGGCTCTTGGTTTCCTCCTACAACTCTAAACACACATCAAACGTGTAGTTTTAGAAAAAAAGGAGTTTGCGAAATCAGTGTAAAGCTGATGCTTAAATTCCCAAGGGAAAGAACGTGTGCACAGAGTAAAATGTGTGCAAGACTGTTTGTTCAAGTCCCCTTTGTTTCATTTCCCATTCCCAACTCTCATAGGTGTACACATTCTGGTTTCTCCGGGCAACAGAGGTTCGTTAGACGTCCACTGATTGTAGATGTGTAATCCTTTTGATTAAATCCCTTCCCTTGAATTAAGGCTGCCTTCCAGCCAATTACCTCATCTATTCAAAAGGACTTTCGGACAGCCTTAGCAATTCATTCAGCTTGTTTTCTAGAGCGCGGCTGTACAGCCAGCCGACCTTGCATTTTGTTGCCCTTGTAACGCATTACATTGCCGCTGGCTTTGTTGCGCAGAACATCAAAATCCCATCACATTTCCATTAACTGCAATTCGCATCTGCAACATTAAACAATGCACTGCTCATCCCCACCCACTTCAGACGCCACCGACTTCTCGTGGCATCAGCGCCGTGATAAAAGTCTTCATTATCACAAACAACAAGGACTCCGCAAAAGTATGATATTCGCCGTCATCTGTGCAGTGCAGGAGCGCGCATGTTGCTCGAGCCACCGAGGCGTGGGATACACGTCGATTCTCGGTCCGCATGCATTGTTCTACGCTGACATGTGTGCCAGCTGGTGGCGGTTTTATGTGCATGACATTGGCACTTGCCAGGGCGTTAGTTTATGGCGCGGAAAATGAACTAAAATCCGTCACCGCGCAAAGGACAAAAATAAACAACGCGAGGGAGACCATCCTCTGGAATCCTCGCGGGGAGAATGTTTCCTCGTGTATCCACTGCAACCGTTTGCGGCGCGTTAATCGATTCGTGAAATTTTAAATATAGCTTCTGTTTCGATTAATTGGTGAATAATTAAGCAACGCGTCGGGCAGATGCAGCCAACTGCTGCCATAAAGCCAATTATCCACTTCGTTGAGCCTTTGATTACCGCGAGCAACAGAATAACAACGAAACCTGCTGGTTGCGTTCGAATCGCGCTGACACCGGCTCATCGGATTACTGCATCAATGTTCCTTCGGGCGTCGTCGCCGATCACAGACGACACTGACACTGACAGTGACTGTTAACGCGCCGATGACGGAGCAGGGTTGTTATCGATTGCGGACGTGCAAAGCACCTTGGCTTTTCTAAAAATACCCGTAATCGAATGGAAATCAATTTCACCCTGGACGGGGGGTGACGGTGGACTGCCACCGGCTTTATCCCTTATCGGCTTAGTGCCAACGCACTATTGTCCGGTGTCGTGTGTGCAGTGGCGCTTGTGATATAACAAAGCATTCCCTGAGTCGGCAACTTGTTGCCCCACCCAACAATGTGTTTTGGAATGTCGAAGTCGGCAGTTGTCCCCTCTAGCGGAACTGATTGGATTCTAATAATCGAACTTGAACAAAGATTACTTGGAAGCGATTACCGTCGGATAATAGGGGACTTTTCGGTGTTTATGTTGTTTGAGTTTCGATTCATGGAGGTGAGTTCACACTGAACTTCTAAATCGATTTGGTGGCCATTTAAGGGGTAATTGAGGAGTTCTTTGCTGCCTCGTAAGCTCCACTGGGGATATTCTGGTTGACAGATCTGTCATGGATTTCTGGAAAAAACAAATTGAACTCAGATTCCGGCTCGAAGGACCAATTGTGTGAACTGGAGATGAAGAATTCTGCTGTCAGACTGGGTGATGGAATGGTTTTGTGCATTTTTTTGAGAAGATATATGTACTGCCTTGGGGTTTATCGAAATGAGGAGCATTCAAGGCAAACTTGTGAGCCTCACCAACATCTGAGGAAAGTGTTAAAAATTTACTTGGTTAAAAATCTGAGCTGATACGAGGTAGGGAAACTAGATATGGCTTGAACTACAGACATATTGAGGCTAGTAGAAGCCCTATAGACTCCAGAAGGTTCATTCTTGGCGAGGTTTACTTGGCTTCGGCTTTCGCTTCAATCTCAGGCATGTCTCTAGACCCATTGAGGACAAGGATTGGGCTAGTTTTGCTACTTCTGGTTCAAATATGCGTCACCTGAAAGAAAAACAAACATTTCTGACATTTCCTGGGAGACTAATGCACTTTAGGCTTAAGTCGGTTTGAGTAGAGTTCCCTTCCCTCAAAGATAGTACGTTTCTTAAGAAGAGGAACCAAAGGTCTCCGCGGAAAGGAACTAAAGTTCTCTTTAAGGAAGGAGTTTGACGCTGTCGACTAAGACACAGAGCTCAATTGGAAACAATTGTGAAAGGTGTTCGATATTGATGCATATTAATGCAGAAACCTTGTGTCGGGCAACATTCGAAAAAATTGTAGTCAAGCTGTTTTTTCCAAACTATTGTAGGTGTAGGTGTATGCCATTTATACGGAGAACTGCATATCAGCAACGCCTTAACCTCTGTCTGAATGCCATTAAGGCCACTGACAGATTTATTCCCTTCTAGGTCTATCATTCTAGTTAAAGGTTTATCGCTTCAACGGTGACGGTGAATCGAGAAAACTTGCCAAATGAAGGATACTGCCTTTGGCTTCCATTTAGCATCATGGATTCCCTTACACTCACAAGTTCCTTGAGCTCAATCGAAGTCATATCCAAAGTCTTTCGGGACAAGTCACTCAAATCAGAATTTAAAGAAAATTTCGATTTTGTTCTTTTATCTGTTATCCTTCGTTTTCACCCTCAAAGCCAACTCTGCGTCTCCTAAACTTGATCACCCTTTTTCACCCAGTTCTTAATTCCACCTCTAACGAGCCATCTTTCTGCCATCCCTTTGCCATCTCTCTGCCAACTCTCTGCCATCTCTTTTATAATTATCGTTACCGTCAAGTGAAACCTTTTTCCGTTTCGAATTGAAGCCGCACCTCCATCACTGAGCATATCCAAAGAATCACCCTCATAAAACACACTTTGATCCGCAAACCGAAAATGGCCCTGCAATTGGCATCGAAACACGCATATGTTCACCCCCAGCCTTACACAGGCCTTATGCTAATGCCGCATTAAACAAATGGCTCCCAATCTCGCCCCATTAAGGTGCTCCACAAGCCCGTCACACATTCAAAGCAAAAAAAAAACTGGAGTGGAAGAGCCCCATTATTCCAAGCGAAAAGGGACGACGTTCATATATAACCCGGAAGGCAGCTCGGCGTTCCGCTGAAAAGGGTCCGTCTCTTCGACTCACGGAAAAAAAAAACAAAATCTCAATGCTCCCCGTGTCACCTTATCCAGCGTGGACTTTGTTGAATTTAAATGTCATCCAACCCCGGTGGCTATTTACCTGTTACGCAGCCTTGACCGTACACTCGCCGTAAATTAAAAGCAAGACGACATGAAAGCCGCATGCACGCCATCACAAAAAGCTTGCTGGGCATCGTCCGGGAATTCACAAAAAGATGTCAAGTCCTGGCGGCGTTGCCTTGATGCGACATCTCATTGCGGGAATTTCGGCTTTCTGCTGATGCAACAAAGCGCTGAAACACTATATCCCCCTCAGACTCAAAAGATACCTTAAATTGCAGCGCTAATTATGGTAGAGCCCAATCAAATATTTTTCCACTCTGTGTCCTGATGACCTTGTGGATGAGTGGCACTTCTATTTCTGGGCGGTTTCACGAATAAAACATGGTCGTACGCTGTCACGTGAAATGATTTGTGTGTGGGGGCAGTGGCGGGGGGCCGGCATATCGTGTGCGCACAAGAGGACGCGGGGACGTGACAGTTTAGTGTGAAGTTTGTAAACAACTACCTCTTAGACACGATTTCATAACTAAACAAACTTGCACACGTTGAAAGAGTATTTCCGGTTTTCGAGGTGGACGACGAAAGAAATGTTTGGGCTGTGAAGACATCCAGTGTTGAAAGGTGAAGAAACTACTGTTTAAATTGAATTCATTCAGAGGCCTACAGGCAGAGACAGAATTGTGAACATGTTTGGTTGTAATGAGAGGTTCTGTGTGCTTCTGATACTCTGTCTAGTTCACGAAGCGGATTTTTCAACCATTTTGTCATTGAATCCAATGTCGTTAGCGTTAAATCTATAACCGCTCTGGTTTTAAAGACATTTTTCAAAATAGTTCATTTCGAAACATTGCTTCCTCACCCAAAGAGATTCTGTCTTGAAAGGTGTACAAGTTGAATTCATTCAGAGGTCTATATGCGAGACAGAACTTGTTTGGTTGTAACGAAAGGTTATGGGTGCCTTTGAAGGCGTTGTAGTTCACGGGATGTCTCACAGACGGAACTTTAACCAATTTTTCACTGAATCCAGGGTAAATCTATAGCCGTTCTAGTTTTAAAGAGTCTTTTTGAAATAGTTAATTTCAATACCGGCGTTTCTGACCTTAATTTCCTGATTTAACAGACTATAAGTTGGAGGGCAATTCTGAAAACATCGAAATGCTTCAGGCATTTACATTCAACAAAGACACTATCAGAGGCCTTCCAGATCAGTCGTTTCGGGGCTTAGTCCTAGACTTCACGTCTTTGGCCCCTTTCCAACAAAGTTTGGGGTTTCCTTGGTTTTTCTGGCCTAAATTTCATATTCATTTCATAGTCATTTCATGGACTATGAGTTCGAAGGAAATTCGAAACACACCCAAATACTTCAGACTTTGCCTTCAATAAGACAAAGGCACTAAAAAAGACCGTCCACAGCAGTCGTTTTTCAGCTCAGTTCTTAACATAATGTTTTTGACTCTTTTCGGAAAAGTTTGGGCTCTTTGGGTTTCTGGCCTAAATTTCATGATTTTACGGAGTTCTCCTCAACAAAGACACTATCAGAAACCCTCCAGATCTTTTGCTTCTAGGTTCAGTCCTATATTTCAACTTGTTGGTTCCTTTCAGACAAAGTTTGAACTTTTTGAGGATTCTGACCTGAATTTCATGATTTTACGGAGTTCAATTCAACAAAGACACTATCAGAGACCCTCCAGATCACTTGCTTCTGGGTTCAGTCCTATATTTCAACTTTTTGGTTCTTTTCGGACAAAGTTTGGACTTTTTGAAGATTCTGGCCTAAATTTCCTGATTATACGGAGTTCTCTTCAACAAAGACACTATCAGAGACCCTCCAGATCAGTTGCTTCTGGGTTCAGTCCTATATTTCAACTTTTTGGTTCTTTTCGGACAAAGTTTGGACTTTTTGAAGATTCTGACTTAAATTTCATGATTTTACGGAGTTCAATTCAACAAAGACACTATCAGAGACCCTCCAGATCAGTTGCTTCTGGGTTCAGTCCTATATTTCAACTTTTTGGTTCCTTTCGGACAAAGTTTGGACACTTTGGGTGTCTGGCCTAAATTTCATGATTTTACGGAGTTCACTTCAACAAAGACCCTATCAGAGACCTTCCATGTCAGTTGTTTCTGGACTCAGTTCAACTTTTTGGTTTCCTTCGGATAAAGTTTGAACTTTTTGCGGATTCTGACCTAAATTTCATGATTCTACGGACTTTATGAGTTCAAGGTATGAGTTCAATGAAAATTCGGAACACATCGAAATACGTCGGGCTTTTACTTCAAGAAAGACACTATCAGAGACCTTCCAGATGAACCGTTCCTGGACTCAGTCCTAAACTTGAAGATTTTGTTTGAACTCAAAAAGTTTGAACTCAAGAAGTTTGGACTCAACAAATTTTGGACTCAACAATTTTGTTTGAATGTGGGCACTGAAAAAATGCAGTGTGTTCATATTTTGCTTGGCAAGGGAACTTATTAGCTGGCTCTACACTCAAGAATATACCGGGCGTGAAAAATCTTTGAATCTGTGAAAACTTTGTAATAATTGGATGGCGCGACAGTCTGGGGCCTAGCTGGCTCATCAACTTGTGTTGTGCGTGATACTGTTCTCTCACACGCAAAAAGAACTAACAGTTTCTTGCCGACTCCGAACGGCGAAGTTTGAGAAGCTTTTTCTTAGACAGTCTCTACTTTTTGAGCGTTGTTAGCAGCTCGAAAGTGGTGGTGTCGTGAAAAATTCGAGGTGTTGGGCCGGAGATCAAACCTGGACCTTCGGCGTGTGAAAGTCCCACTCTACTCACGTCGCCACGGCCGCCACAGTGAAGGCTTTGTACCAACTTTAAAATAAAAATGTCAAAGGCATTTTTTTCTGTTTTGTGTTTTTGTTTTGTTTTGTGCAGAGTAAACTTGTTGACCTGGGGACCGTGGGGCGGGGACAAAGTAGGTCAACTCACACCCCAAGCTACAAAGTTTCGATTTCAGAAATGACCGCATTTCACGTCTGCGTCGCTTTTGAGTTATTTAGAACTCTTTCAAAATCTATAAAGAAAAGCTTCAAACATTTGATTAGGACTTTAGGAGTCTCCGAAAATATTGAGCCCCTTCTACTAATCAGAGAACATTTAAACGCACAGAATAAGTTTTCAAAAATTTTAAAGGGGCTATGTCCGAAAGAAGTAGTGGCTAATCCTGGAACGTTCGGTGTGTGAGTTGACGTAAGAAAATGACAGCCATATACCGAAAATCTTTTCCCTTTGCAATGCACACCCACCTGCTATCGAAAATAATCGGTCACATCATTCAAACGCGTGATGTTCCTTTTAGAGGTATAGAACTTTATGTTGGCAATGCCGAACAAACGGACAACCATTTTATCAGTTTTTAAGTTTTTAATGGTTTCATAAGTTTGGCATTTTATTGTAAATAGATGTAGTAAGGCAAATGTGTTAATAAATAGCTCAAAATAAGATAGCCGTGAATTCCACTTTTCATCAGGGTATATTGTTAAGCGATCAAACTTCTAGTTCAATGGTTACGCCAATAAACAAAATGGCCGTAATCGAAATGACGATAATCCTCAACTGTATGTCGAGACATCATGACATCCCTGAAAAGTGATTTTTGGGTTTACTTCATGGGCTTGTGAAATATTTGGGCCGATACCGACTAGAATGTCACAGTCGATAGTGAACGCTATAGAGCCCCGCCTACTGTCTTTTTCGTTTATCTACTGTCTCTTACGTTCACCAATCGAACGCGCATGATACCCAAGAGATATAAATTCAACAAGGTGGCTCCGCATGTCACACAGCTGGAACCACAATTGATTTATTGAAGGAAACGTTTTGAATCCTGGCAGCTCCGCCTATCTCCACATTATTGAACCTTACATTGGTCTTGAGGATGATTAACCTTAACACGTTCCCTGTCAAGCTGTTTTTCACTAGGTGTCATTTCTACTCCGCGTGTATCGAAAACAGTACACGGTAAGCGCTTTGATAATTTTGTATAAATTCTTATTGCTTTGCTTTGCTTTGCTATCATGACTAATCACCACGCCGCGTGTACCGTTATCAGTACACAATGCAAAAATTCCTCTAAGCATCACTAAATCAATCATAACGAGAATTAAAATTTAGAAAAAAAAATTTAATTTGAAAAAACACGTTGGCGTAGAAATGAAGCTAAGCGTGTACTGTTTTCGGTACACGCGGCAGGGAACGTGTTAAGGATGTTGAATTATTTTCTGTGGTGATATGTAAAGTCGCTGGTCGACGTCAGAAAGCCGAGAAAGGTTGACCATGTGGAAGACTAAATTCGCCGCATTATCATCAATTTGCGATCATTAGTAGTGGTAGTCGTCTCACATCAAGCCTTCAAATTTGACTGCATCCAAAAACACGGTATTTCAGGTATAATGCCACAAAACTGTCTTTCGAATTGTGTTTATATTTTGTCAACTAAAAAACACTTTTTCTATTTTATTCCATTTCAAAGTTCTATACCACTAAAAAATACACCCAGACTTCAGTAAGCCGAAAATGGTTGATCACCTTGAAGACAACATTCGACGCATTATTGCCCACATACGACCACAAATGCTGGAAAAATTAATCCTCCAAAATAGACTACATCTAAACATACCGTGGCCGCCGTGGCGTAGTGGGTAGAGTGCGACGCTCACACGCCGAAGGGGTCTAGGTTCGATTCCCAGCTCGACACCAATTTTTCGAATTTTTCACGGCACCACCTCTTTCGAGCTGATGACAACACTCAAAGAGTAACAATGGCTAAGAAAAAGGAGTTATCAGTGTCTAAGAAAGCTTCTCAAACTTCCCCGTTTGGAGTCGGCAAAAAACTATAGTTCCCTTCTACTCGTGAGAGTAGTAGCAGCGCGCACAACACGAGTAGTTGATGAGCAAGCTAGGCCCTGGTCCCCCTGTAGCTCGTTGCCACAAGTATGTCCTACTTGGAGTTAATTCAAAGGCGAGGAGTCGATTTAGGTATACAATATTTTATTTAGATAAGTTATCGTCGGCGATTTCTATGTAAGTATGATCCGTGTGACTTTCTAATTGCGAGTGTCTTTTGTGTGGCCCAACCCATGCCTTTTATTGCTCCGTAGGCACATGCCCACGTTGCATCCCTCGGCGTTGGTGGGATGCGAAGGATATCCTCTTGTGCGTCGCGGGGTTGTTTACCCAACGACGTACGGGTCGCGATCGCAGATGTTATTTTGCGTGGAAGGATATCCTTGCGTGGGTTATGTGCCGTTGGGTTAGGTCACGTACTGCGATGTGCTGCTGAGTGTGCCGTTGCGTAGTCCGTTCAGTATGCTCAGCTGCACTGGTTGGCCGGACCGTTGGTGTGGTTGTCCGCCACACCCCTTTGGACTGTAGCGCCACCTATGATTATTATAATAAAGCTGTACTTCAAGTATAATGCCATAATATATTCTTTGGAACTGTGTTTATGGTATGTCAATTTGGAAACCTCGTATTTATTTTATTCTATTTCAAAGTTATATACCTTTGAGAAAAACACACTGTATCGGAAAATGAATGAAGCTAACTGGACACCTACACTTATCCATGGCCACACTCAACCAGTGACATCTTCGACAATTCCACTGAGGTTTTGAATTTCACGATCGTGTGCTCTTTCCAACATCTTTCCGTCTGAAAATTTTCGAAAAACTCAACACGTCCACACGGAATCTCCCAAAGCATCCCATCTCAGCGCTCATCAATTTAGAGACGCAACCCTTGTCACTGGAAATCTCCACAGCCCTACCACCAAGTCGACCACAAATCAAACTCAATTAGTCCCTGATCCATGGCCGAAGGACACTTCACCGTTCGCCAAACTCAAAATCCCTAGGCGTCATGCCGCTTTTGGGGATTAATCCGATTAATTTTCCAAATCAATGTTAAATCAATATTTATTACTCTCGAACAACACACGCCCGGTGGAAACTCCTGCCCTTCTGTTCCTCGTCATCCATTCCCAGATCGAACAGGACAAACACGAATCAACCCTTGGTTTCAATTAACAGGCGAAGCACATGTGTGCACACTCCGAATTCCGCATCCATCCAGAGGAGCTCTGTGTGGGCTGCGGTGGCGGTATCTCGCTTCTCACGCCACAGTCCACACGTCATGCCGTCAGCCGTATCAGGTTACGTGCATCAAATGCTAATTTCTTTATTCCCCATCGCATGTGTGCGGTTTGCAGCTGTAACAGCAGGCATTTGGGAGTGTCGTCGTTATTTGATTTGCTTCCTGAATGCAGCTCTGTGTGCGGGCGTCACCAGTAGTTAGTTAGCAATTATCTGCGACCTGTCAGAGGTGAAGCACAATTTTTTGCCCATGCATACCGATGCCGTGCGATTTTTCCGCCCCCAGGGCGGACAGGTTTATTGCAAATTGTACGCGCCAAGCGGTGGCAGCGTCGCCCCAGATAATGCCTGGTATTTGAAATTTACGGATGCAATATCCTTGAATGCAAGATGCAATAAATTATCTCACCACATCCGCCGTTCAAAGCAACGTATCCCAGGGATGTGCTCGGCGGCTAAACGATTCACAGCCACCTCCTCACCACCGGGTGGCGCATAATTAATGCTCCTATCTGAAGAGCATTCAAGGGTGGATCTTGATCTAAAGCAGCGTCAGCTACGGCATCGGGTGCAGTAAATTTCCATGGCTTTGAAGGCTCCCCAGCACAGAAGTCTCGCACAAATCGCTGACGTCAAGTAAAGACCCCGCAAATCCCGTGAATCCAAGGCTTCCGTTCAAATTGGAATCCTCTCGAATTTCGGAGCGGAAAAGGTTCGTAAACGAGACAAAAGCTTTTTATGTTGACCATGTGGCGGCGACGATTACAAAGTGACAAACTCTTTGAACGACTAGTTAGTACACGCCCCATCAGAGCGGCGTGCGTTGTGGTGTCCCTTTATTGCTCTCAGGGGAGAGAGCGACACTCACTGCTGATGCGATGGGTTTTTAGTGCCGATTCCAGATGTCGTTTGACACCGAATCCAAATACACGCAAGTGAAATTTTCCACCCCAGAGAGAGAGAGAGAGGAAGCATTTATTGAATTTGGATGCGCGGCATTGAACTGAATCCTAACGCAGAGGACGGGAGTATCGGTTTCTAAAAATCCACCCCTTCGGCGGTTCCTCGTTCACACGGACATTCGCAGCCATCAGCAGCAGCAGGGGAATATTGTATAAACCAATAAAACGATGAGAGGACGAGGATTGTATGAGGGAACATTCTGCAGTTATGACCAGTAAATCGATTTTTATTATTTTTGCTGCCGTTTAATTCGAATTTGAAAGCTGGACATTGATTTGAGTGATGTTCGGTACTTTGTTGCGTCGTTTCATTGTTTAGAGTAATGGGTGTTGTAAAAGTTTGTTTTTATTATGCTGTTGCTATTGAAATTTTATGGTCGGGGGGAGTAAGTTAATTAATTGCCAAAGAATCTCTGCAGCAC
Source organism: Eristalinus aeneus (assembly GCA_955652365.1). Classification (NCBI taxonomy): domain Eukaryota; kingdom Metazoa; phylum Arthropoda; class Insecta; order Diptera; family Syrphidae; genus Eristalinus; species Eristalinus aeneus. Next base: position 96,762,567 of record OY019131.1, read on the forward strand.
ATTAATCTTTTGTTGCGTTCGTGGAGAATATCAATTAGGTATATACGGAAATGTTGGGGGCGAGTAAATTAATGAGCTCAGACTCGAGGAGATGGTGTCTACTTTGTATTCCAAAGTGGACACACAATTTGTTGATTTTAAAGGAGATTTGATTGCGTGAAAACTGGCGCCCGATAGCGGAACAAAGACCAATTTTATGTACACCAGGAATATAAATGAATCGAGTAGGAGGAATGCTGTTTCTTGCACTTTCTGACTAAGAATTTCCCTCACCGTGGACTCTCTGTTGTATTGACAATTTTGGTATAATGAAGGTTCTGGGTACCCTGTTTAGACTGGTATGCATGGAATGGTTAAACTGTACTGCTTGCAGCCAGTCGCACGTCTGCTGTTACACAAATTAGAAATAAGAGCTTCTTCTTCTTCTTGTGGCGCTACAGTCCGGGGTGGACCTTAGCCTCAGCCAACATGCGCACTCCAAGTTGGTTGAGGTCCTTCTCCACTTGTGTGCGCCACTTTATAGGAGGAGGAGCTATATAGATCAAATAAACGCGAGATTACATTCATCTCAACAATAGCTATAACGGATAACACAACGAATGCATTTGAATTCAATGCACATGAGTATAAGAGTGTCTTGCTCGCCTTGATGTGTGCAACTATCAGAGGAACAGCGTGCCAATCCACGGAATTCCTTCCACTCTTGGTACCCAAAACGGACAACACGATGCATGAATTTGGATACAGTGGACATGAATATAGGTCCATCTTTCCCGCTGTGATGATTTGATGAGTGCAACTTTCGAAGTAAAGCTTGCCAATCCACGGAATTCCTTTAACTCATTGTGGCCACAACGGACTACACGACGCATGAATTTCAATGCAGTGGACAAGTGTGAAGGTTGATGATTGCAACTGTCAGAGAAAAGCTTGTCAATCCACGAAGTCCCTTCGAATGGTTGGGACTACAACGGACAAGACGACGCATGTACTGCAACTCTCAGAGGAAAGCGTGCCTATCCACGGAATTCGTTCTAATCGTTGTGGTCACAACGCACAACACGACGCATGAATTCGGATACAGTGGATATGAATGAAGGTCCGTCTTCCACGCTTTGATGATTTGATGAGTGCAACTGTCGGAGAAAAGCTTACCAATCCACGGAATTCCTTCTAATGGTTGTGACTACAACGGACAAGACGACGCATGAACTGGAACTGTCAGAGAAAAGCGTGCCAATCCACGCAATTCCTTCTACGCCTTGAATTTGAATACAGTGGACATGAGTGAAGGTCTTCCCTGTTTTGATGATTTGATGAGTGCAGCTGTCGGATAAAAGTGTGCCAATCCACGGAATTCCTTTAACTCATTGTGGCCACAATGGACAACACGACGCATGAATTCAGATACAGTGGATATGAATGAAGGTCCGTCTTTCCCGCTTTGATGATTTGATGGGTGCAGCTGTCGGAGAAAAGGGTGCCAATCTACGAAATTCCTTCTAATGGTTGTGGCTACAACGGACAAGACGACGCATGAACTGCAGCTGTCAGAGAAAAGCGTTCCAGTCCACGAAATTGTTCTACTCGTTGAATTTGAATACAGTGGACATGAGTGAAGGTCTGTCTATCCTGCTTTGATGATTGGATGAGTGTAACTGTCAGAGGAAAGCGTGCAAATCCACGAAATTCCTTCTAATCGTTGTGGCTACAACGGACAAGACGACGCATGAATTTGAAGTGTGTCTTCCTTGTTTTGATGCGTATAACTGTCAAAGGGCAGCGTTCGCGAGCGATCTATTACATAAGAAGAGCCACACATGACAAAAACAGCCTTTCTTCACTTGAGACTGGCCTGCAAGTGTTTTTTTTTTTTTTTTGTTTTTTGTTGAATGAATTAACCATTTGCCTTTCTGCTCTAAGATCAACAAGATTTTTCCCTTTTGCCTTTTACATCAAATTGACGTCCTTCCATCAGCCAGGAACGACGTAAATTTTGCTCCCTCTCTATCTCGACAACAAACTGTGTCCGCCAACACAACGCATTTCCACAGTTCACCGAACATCCCTGCCTACGCAATCCTGTATATGATGTTAATCAAAGCAAACAGCTCAAGATCAAAATTTAATTTAAACCCCGTCGGACGGTGTTGTAAATTAATTCCGGACTTCAAACAGGCAAACAATATTAAAACCCCCCAACGTCTTACTCCGCCACCGCAAAGTATCGAAGGTATTGCATTACCGCCCCGCGCGCGGCAGTAAAGGGAAACCGAAATTTCGCACAATCTCCCGCCAGAAGAGAAACTAAGAAACCGACGGACGCGGGGCCTGCCGAAAAAGAATGTGCTCGCCTTTAATTAAACAAATTTTGCAGATCCACTAAATGAGGCGAAGTGATGGGCAGCCAACCCACCGTCGAAAAAAAAGCCATTCAGCGGGAAACTGTTCAACGAGGACACACAGAATCGTTTCAGCGGCGACGGCAGAGGTCTGATTACAACCGCAATTGTTTGGAATTTGTAGCCTTTGCCAAAACCCCCGGCGATAGCTGGGGATCCTTAAATGCACTGTGTGCTGCGGAATCTACTCCGCTCTGGCGTAAACGGCACTCTGCGACAAATGCCCAATTAGGGGTGAGCGAAGAGGGGCGTCGCTTGAAAATCAGAATGTTCGTTCCGCCTCCTTGCTGCCCTTAATTACGATGAATTTTCAAGGGAAGCTAATGTCAGAAGCGGGCGAACAGCCACGAAATCCTTTAAATGAAAGCCACTTGGTTGAACTCAATTATGCAGTAGGTGTTGGCGTATTTAAAGGTTCCTCGGACGTCAGGAAATTATCCATCAAAGCAGCCCTTTTTGGGCTCAAGTTCTTCCCGCGGTGGTGGAGACTGGGAACACCTATCATCGCTCACGGGAATTGGGCAAACGTCTGCGCCCAAGAGCCCCCTCAATCAGGTCAATTATGTGGAAAGTAACTTTCAATTCAGTTGAGTTAGCCTGACAGAAGCAGCAGTCACTTAGCGAGCGCACACCTCCCCCGTAAATTTGGCTCTTTATGCGTCAATCAAGGCCACGCATTGCTGAGCACACGCGCCATCCAAATAAGTCAATTCAAACAAAGCATTGAGCAGCAGCTGGAGTCCAGGAATGGCTGCTAGTTTGCAGCAATAAGCGTCCACCGATGTGAGGCATGGGTTGAAAAACCATCATCCATTGCCCTCCTTCCTGTCATCCCTTTTCAACTTTGTAACCTACTCCTATTGCAGAGGATGGCGCACCGTATGGAGGATCCTACCTCCGCCTCGTGCTGATGAGATGAATTTATGGCGAAATTGGCTTTATGACATCACGTGTCATTGATAAAGTTTCATGGAAGTAGACATCCTCTCCGGCATCCGCCATTATGCAGAGTACGGAATGTCCTTGTCGATAATGTCTGGCGGTGGGACGACTGTGCCGGGGACGGAGGCCGTGGTACACGATTGTGTTAGTCAAATCGTTTGGACTCAATTTTCCCCATGACCTAGTGTGACATCGAAAAGCATGAGGTTTCCATTCGGGCGACGAGGATGAGGCTTATTGCAGAACGAAAGATAAAAGGATGGGACAGCGGTTTTTCTGTTTTGCTTTCGTTCGCCCCACTCTCTTTGTTGTTCACTGTTGACTGAACTGTTTTTCCTTGGCTGCGATTTGAATTTAAATTTTTTGACGGCGCTGCGGGCGGAATAATGTCATAATGCGGGAAAATAATTTTGCCTTCGAGGACAACGAACAACAGCGACCGGTGGACGTTGGATGGTGGGAAGCTGTGGGCTGTGTACCGGGTCAAGAGGCTGCAGGGTGGATGCGGTTTGTTCAAATTAAAGAAGTTTTTTATTGGATGAGAATGTCAGTGACGGTTTGGATTGCAATTGAGTTGGGGGCAGCTGCCAGAGGACGGGAATGACTTACTTCGAGCTGCGTTACTTGCTTTCGTTGATTGCTTTCAAAGTGAAAAACAAAATTGCATTAAACTAGGTAGTAGGAGAAGGGCTGAGCTTTTTCTTCGTCTATCCCTACAGTCTGGGATGGGCCTTGGCCTCAACCAACAAGCATGTCCAAGTGACATGATCTATGAGCGCTGCTGCCAATTTCGCTTGCCAAGTTTGTAGAGGTTCTTCTCCGCTTGTGTCTCGTTTAAACCAGGGAAGAGACTTGTGATCTATCCCAGTGGGGTATATTAACGGATAGTTGTGTTCCTGCTCGACTTATTTCCTTGAACATTAAACGCGTCCTATGTGGTTCGCAACTAACACATCACTCAATAAGTCCCGTGACTGATATATAGAGGGCGCTACTAACAAAAAATCCACATTTTTTTTAGAAAGTACTAACATTCAAATGGTACCTTCCAAATTTTCATGACAATGTGTAGTTTAGGTTACAGGTTACAGTGCTTCAAGCGACGCTACTTTTGTGATTTTTAAGACAGTGGAAAAACTGATTTTCGTATTGATTCAAAACACTGCTTTTCGATGGAAAAGAATACCGTTCAAGCTCAGCAATGACTGGAAAAGCGTTACAGGGACTCTGCTCTTAAAATACAAGTATTTGTTGGTGGTATGCTGACTTTAAACGTGGCCGTACAGACAACAACGATGCTGAACGCTCAGGAAGTCTCTCAATTGGCCTTCCAGAGCCACCTGAAAATGTCAAAAAAATACACAAAATTGTTTTAGAAAAGCGCAAAGTGAAACTGCGCGAGTTAGCTGACACCCTAAAAGTATCAGAAGGCAGTGTGTACACTATTTTGCATGAACATTTGTCCATGAGAAAGCTGTTTTCGAAATGGGTGCCGCGTTTGCTCACAATGGACCAAAAACAACAACGTATCGATGACTCTTAGAGCGGTTTGGAGCTGTTTGGCCAGAACAAACAGGACTGCGTCGGTATGTCACAATGGATGAAACATGGATCAACCACTACACTTTTGAGTCAAATCGGCAGCCAGCGGAGTGGACTGCAGCTCGTATCAGGCGGCAGCTTTTTGGCGCTGACGTGGTGGGAACTGAAAACCTAAGCTCTTAATCACATCTTGTCTTTCTTCGAAAAACCGAGAACACACATTAAATAAAGATTACTGTCTGTTAGCAAAATCGACCTATCCTTGAGTCTGAGCGCTGCAGTGCATTGTATCCCAACGTCCAACAAAAAAACAAAAAAAAATTCCGATTCAACTTCGCATTGCGCAAAAGTCACACCTTTTGGCGAAGAAAGAAATGCTCTTCTATCAGGACCATGCACCGTCTCACGTCTCCGGCCTCGTCACCAGTGTGAAATTCACTTTAATCATGCTTCAGTCAAATGCCCTATCCTCTGTGTTATCTGGATTTGATCCCGAGCAACTTCTTGTTGTTTCCAAACTGGACAAGGTGACTCTCTGTAAGAAGCTACAGTCAACTCTTTCTATTGAATTGATTCCAGGAGCCCAGACAGACCAAGCTTCCCTCCTCGTATGAGTCCTGATTTAGGTGTACAGCCCTTCAATCTTTGTCGGTATACAGCATTCCCAGAACTACTTCCCTTACATTCGTCATGAAATTTCAAAGCATCAAGATGCACTTTCTTCCAGTTCTCCAGTCAACATCACATTCCCTTGTTCGCATTCCCTCTCAACTCAAAACGGAATTACTTACACCCCCACCGCGAATCCCTTCAGCAAACGGCCATTGTCACCACATATCTGCGGAAATCCTCCTCTTTTGTGTTTGCCCATCAAACCGTTACGCTTGTTCTTCCCTTTTCATGTCTAAACAGCGGTCACGTTCCAGCCGTAGACTCGGCATGTATTTGAGGTGTTTCCATCTGTCCGTCACGCAAAACGCGCACCCACTCGAAACGTGCGACAATCTGCCAAAGTAAAAGCAGCACAATCCTACGCGATCCGGGCATCCATTAACCGACAAGCTGGCTTTCGAGAGTTGAATACACAACTCAACTAATTTTGCTCCCCCTCCGGTCTGACAGCCGCAGACACGCTGCGAGAAGAGCAATCGGGCGAAGAAATCAGCAGAGCTCGAGTGCCCGGAAGATGAGTTCCGTGAATTTCTTAGAAATTGAATTGCATTCCACTCCAACGTCATCCGTCCGTTACAGCACTCTGCCCTCCAGGCTTACGAGCCGACAATCCATGGCTGTCCTTTAAAATTTCACATTTTTCCTTCTCCTTGCATGGGACGGAATATGCAAGCAGCATGGAAATCTAATATCAAGGAAAAATCCGACTCTGTGGCTGGGGGTTGACAGTTTTTAACACATCGCCATGGAGACATGGCGCAGGGACGATCTATAAACAAGGATTTAATCTATTTCATTAGAGATGGATCGCTGTGGTGACTAGATGGGTCCTTGGTCGCTCTCCTCTCTCTTCTGCACACACAAAGGAAACTTGATTAAGTGGACTGTCAAACTGTGACCACAACAGACGACGACCGGTGATGCCTACAACCCCTGCACAGTGCTGAATAAGAAATGAACGTCGATTGGTCGTCGTCCTTACGTTACGCATTTATCGCAGTTGTGTGTGCCAAGCGCCAGCAATTCACCGACTCAATTCAATTAGGCGGCAGCGGCTGGCGGAGGGGAGCTCATGGTGCTGACAAGAATGCACTTTGGTCAACAATAAAACGCTTGTAATGACCCTAATGTTTTAGGGAAATTGCGGACTAATTGACTGACCATATTCCCCTACTTGGCTCTTAGTGGAATTTATTGGTCATAACGAAGCCTTTGTCTGTTGGCTGGCCTCCGGCCGGGTGGCGGTGGTTCATGCGCTTGTGTGGGGAGATTGCGTGCAGGCGGAGATACGGATGGTGTTTGGGCTCCTCGTGGGAATTCTTTGGGTTCAGTGTGCGGGCGCGTGTGTTTGGCGTGGGGAATGCAATGAATTGGGGCAAACTGCGATTTGATTGTGAACACGCAAAAAGTTTTTTCTTCATATAGGCGGGCAAGCGATCCTTAATTATGAATTTATGCTCATGATTGGTAGCTATTTGGGGATGGGAGGAATGGGAGCCATCCTTTTACTTGGAGTTGAGGGATCTTCTCGATGATAGTTTCTTCTTTTTTGAGAATGCCTCAATCTGGATTCTTGCATTCTCAACAAAATGACCAAAGCTTAAGAGAAAATAAGACTTTGGCATACATTTTCCAACGTCTTGTGGGACTTAATCCTCAATCAGATTCCAGCAACAAGTGGTCTGTAAGGATACGGACGGATGCAGTTCACATTCGCCAACTGACGGGCATTTTCTATCACAAGCCTCTGTTGAGAGGGACTGACTATAAGCTCTCTTGTTCATCGAGGGATGTGGCAATTGGTTCTTATAACCTTCTTACTGTGGCTGGATTCCGTCCTCAGAATTCGAGGCTTCCTATTCGATCTCCTAGACCTTCTGGTGAATGTCTAGCCATGGACGAAGCCTTGATTATCTCTTTGTCTGAGAAAGAGACCAAATTGTTGACAAGCTTTTTTCTATGACAAACCACTCCGACAGTTCACAGTTCTGCACAACCTGTGCAATCCCCTATCAACTGCTTTAATTTGGCCAACAGACCTCGACAGAATGCGCAATCCCTTATCAACTGCCTTAAGTTGGACAACAGACCTCCACAGCCTGCGTAATCCCCTGTGAACTGCCACAAGTTGGACAACAGACCTCCACAGCCTGCGCAATCCGTTGTCAACTGCCTTAAGTTGGACAACAGACCTCTACAGACCCCCGCAGCCTGCTCAATCCCTTGTCAACTGCCTTAAGTTGAACAACAGACCTCCACAGCCTGCGTAATCCCCTGTGAACTGCCACAAGTTGGACAACAGACCTCCACAGCCTGCGCAATCCGTTGTCAACTGCCTTAAGTTGGACAACAGACCTCCACAGCCTGCGCAATCCCTTGTCAACTGCCTTTAGTTGGACAACAGACCTCCACAGCCTGCGCAATCCCTTGTCAACTGCCTTAAGTTGGTCAACAGACCTCCACAGCTTGCTCAATCCCTTGTCAACTGCCGCAAGTTGGTCAACAGACCTCCACAGCCTGCGATATCCCTTGTCAACTGCCTTTAGTTGGTCAACAAAACTCTACTGACCCCTGCAGCCTGCTCAATCCCTTGTCAACTGCCTTAAGTTGAACAACAACCCTCCACAGCCTGCGTAATCCCCTGTGAACTGCCACAAGTTGGACAACAGACCTCCACAGCCTGCGCAATCCGTTGTCAACTGCCTTAAGTTGGACAACAGACCTCCACAGCCTGCGCAATCCCTTGTCAACTGCCTTTTGTTGGACAACAGACCTCCACAGCCTGCGCAATCCCTTGTCAACTGCCTTTAGTTGGTCAACAAACCTCTACAGACCCCCGCAGCCTGCTCAATCCCTTGTCAACTGCCTTAAGTTGGACAACAGACCTCCACAGACCTCCACAGACCTCCACAGACCTCCACAGCCTGCGCAATCCCTTGTCAACTGCCTTTAGTTGGTCAACAAACCTCTACAGATCCCCGCAGCCTGCTCAATCCCTTGTCAACTGCCTTAAGTTGAACAACATACCTCCACAGCCTGCGTAATCCCCTGTGAACTGCCACAAGTTGGACAACAGACCTCCACAGCCTGCGTAATCCCCTGTGAACTGTCACACGTTGGTCAACAGACCTTCACAGCTTGCTCAATCCCTTGTCAACTGCCGCAAGTTGGTCAACAGACCTCCACAGCCTGCGATATCCCTTGTCAACTGCCTTTAGTTGGTCAACAAACCTCTACAGACCCCTGCAGCCTGCTCAATCCCTTGTCAACTGCCTTAAGTTGGACAACAGACCTCCACAGCCTGCGTAATCCCCTGTGAACTGCCACAAGTTGGTCAACAGACCTCCACAGCCTGCAATATCCCTTGTCAACTGCTTTTAGTTGGTCAACAAACCTCTACAGACCCCCGCAGCCTGCTCAATCCCTTGTCAACTGCCTTAAGTTGGACAACAGACCTCCACAGACCTCCACAGCCTGCGCAATCCCTTGTCAACTGCCTTTAGTTGGACAACAGACCTCCACAGCCTGCGCAATCCGTTGTCAACTGCCTTAAGTTGGACAACAGACCTTCACAGTCTACGCAATCCCTTGTCATTTGCCTTTAGTTGGTCAACAGACTTCTACAGACCTGCACAGCCTGCGCAATCATCTGTGAACTCCCACAAGTTGGTCAACAGAATGGCAAATAGATCTTCAAATGCCTCAAGTTGGACACAGTATGCTCCAATAGGTCTCTCAACCAGTTCTGCAAAGTCAGTCAAAGATGACTCCGGCTACATGCTCTACTCGCTCGGAATCGAAAATTCTTCCTCGCAGACCATAGTTGCTCATCGGTACTGCACGACAAAGCTCTCTTAGGCATTTCGCTCGATGACTGACCAGTCGTCCAATAGGAACTCGTCCTCTCCTCCTTCCCCATTCACAAGTCCAAGAATCAAACAAACCCACCTTATTCTGAAATTCTTTGCAGTAAAGCAGAACTGAGGGTCACACTGTGACATGAAATCTGGAGTGGGGCATCATTGGACCAATTTTCTTTGAAAGTGAGGATGGGAACAAACGTTTCGCGTAACAGTCGGCGTTGGGGGCATATTGCAGGATGGTTATTCGAAAACTATTCTTCTGCGCGCCGATGATCGTGCTGTAAGGCGTCAGGACGAAGTCAAGTGCCCGCCTCGAGGCTGTGACTTGACCACTTAGCACTCTTTTTGTGGTAAACTGTAAGAACAGATGTCAAATCCATCAAGTAAATTACGGACCAACAGAAACAGCCACTGTGGCCGCCGGTTGGAGTCGGCGAAAAACTGTAGGTCCCTACTACTCGTGAGAGAACAATAGCGTGCACAACACGATTAATTGAAGAGCAAGCTAGGCCTTGCTCCTCTGTGGACTGTTGCGCCATATTATTAGAAGCAGCCACTTGCACGTCACAATTGCGCCATAGAACGTGAACATATTTTTCATTTAGTCGAACATTCCAACGTAACTTTTATTCGGCCCAAGCCGTGAATCAGGTTACTGCACAGTCCTCAGAGAAGCAAACTCCTTCAGATGAAGCCAATCATCATCTTCCGTTCGTAATCAAAACTTGACACATTTCTGAGTCAGCTTCCCCCGCCCTGTGGACCAATCAAATGTGTCAACGCACATCAGCAACTTCGTTCAACTTTTTCCTTGGCGAAAATTAAAGAAAGTACGAAATCTGCACACACGCACACATCCGAGATTATTCAGACACTTTCATCACTTCAGAGAAGGCGGACGATTTGTTTATCTTTCCAGCAAATATTCACCTCCGCCAGGGCAATGAATACATTGCCACACACAGAGCTCGAAATGGAATAACAACAATCCGCGAAAGTCATTTGAACTTGTTGATCTAGCACCCCGGTGAGAGTAATCGCCTTGTCTCCCATCACAAAATACATATCGAGGCGTTTCCGCCTTTAAGACGTCACTCCCTTGTGGTGCGGCAGTGGTTCCACCTTCTAGTTGACGAGAAAAAAAGTCAAGTGCTTGAGATACGCCGATTTGCATATTTCCTGTGACGAGCCTGCTCCATATCCCCAATTCAGTCACCTGTGAGTCGATACATTTGCATAACTCAGCTGGAAAAAGTGCTCCTGCTGCCTGCAGGATGTGCTACATTTCAGTGCAAATCACACCTTCCCCCAACCGAGAGCATCTAAAATTAAGCCAAACGGCTGTCAGGGAAGGGTTCAAACTTCGGTTGAATTTACGCCTGCCAACCAACAACTGGATGGCAACGTAATTAAAACCCAAATATTAATCTCAATGCGAAAAGTTTTCGAACCCACCCGCGGGCTATTAACTCACACTGACCGGGATTGGCGGTGGGGTGGGGCTTCGGCAGAGCCGAAGGGTATGGAGGTCAATGAAAGTTGGAAAATTCGACACGAATTGAGGTTGCCCTCGCATTAGTTTCACTCCTCCCCCTTCCCGCGCATGGAGAAGATTACGGGTCAGCCCAAAGTAACACACAGCGATATTGAATTGCACGGGAAGGATTCTGTTTCCAGCGGCGACATTGATATGAACAAAAGTTCGAAATCGAATTCCAGGCACGTTCGTCTATTGTGCTGGTGTCTCGTTGTCCTCCATTCGCTGCCTCATCCGAGGGCTGCGGATTGGAAATAAAATTTAAGGACATTTTGAGGATCGTGCAGGATGTGTGACGATCCAATAATCAGCCGATGAAATTTGGAATTTAGAATTTCCTAACGGTTATTGTGAGACATCTCATTTGAGATGATGGTTATGCTTTGTTCGGTGTGCGTGTGCAGCCTACTGAGGCGGGAACGGCGGCAAAGTGAAAAGAGAATTGCTTTCACCGGTGGTGGCAGGGGGGAGGAGAAGAAGTAATTTTGGGAGTTAATTGGTGAAACGTCTTAACGATTGTGAATCGAGCTTGAGGGGGTAAATCCGACTCAGTTCGCATTTGAAATGGTGGCGATAAGTGGCAGAGTGACGTGTGAAACGTGAGTTTCTAGCGGAGGGGTGCTGCCAAAAGAATTGAACTTTCATGCCTTAAACCGTCTTCCATTCCGCAAGCGACGTACCCTCGAGTTTGCTACTTAATAGCTTTCTGGCTCGCTACGACAGACACTCTCCGTCATTTCTCAGTTGTGAGGAGGAAAATCGCAAAAGAGGCAGACAAATAATTATTGCTGAGCACACAATTTCATCCAAACGCAAACTTCCAATCCCTCTTTAAAGCCACATCCATTTCCCGGAAATCCCCAATTGACCTCAATTAACACCCAACCACCGACAGATCGGATTTGTTTCAATCCCACCATGATTCGCCTTTTGCGTACACAAGTGTAATTGACCACATATCCTAATTGAATGTATCGACGCGAAAACCACAACCAGTTCCGCACCCCACCCCATCGCTCACAGACAAAAGACAGACATCGACAGCTTCTCTAATTTGCATCTCATCGCCCTCGCAGAGTGGGCTGACGATGCATTGAGAAATCACCGACTCGTCGCCTCGCCACAAGACATGTTGCAACCTCGCTCATTATCCACTCCTCAATGCACTTGGCCGGCCGCCAGGACACCGCGGGACTCTTATTAAGCAGACCCGTCCCATTGCAGCAATTACTACGTGATCAGCTCGACTCGAGTTCAGTGTCCACTAAATCACGTCTCGATAAATTAACGAGCGATGCAGATGCCTCGCTGACAACGCGATGGCACCGACATGAGGGATATGTTTTCGCATGCCACTTTCACTCATTAGGGCATAATTGTGCGCGCACACACCTCGCGGGAGGACCGAGCGTCCCGTCGATCGATGCGAGCGTCTCCCAATTCGTTTCACTTAATTGTCTGTGGTGTCGCGTTGTTCTTCACTCGTGTCTGCTGAATGATTTATGTGCGGCACCGTGTTTTTTACCGCATTCTGCAGCTGATTGAAATGCGGTTGCATTGTAACATCCATTGCCTGGCGGACTGCTTTTGCATTAGATGACCGTCGTTGGTCTCGTTCGGTGTGCAGGCGTGTCCACTTCAGTCAGCTGCGGTGGAGGTGGTGTCTGTTTTAATTGGAAGTTACCACGAAATGGTTCATGGGAAGCAGTTACAGTCGAGAACGAAGTGTTTTTCAGTGATGTGATGAGTGGCTGGCGGAGATTTGGAAACGAAATCGATTGCAATGCGGGCTGGATGAACTCAAGCAGCACTCGAATTTGAGCTGAAACTGTGCAACTTCTCGAAAAATGTTGCATTAAGAGGAGTGGTGCTTCGGTCCGTAAATGAGTTCTGAAAGTGCTTGTTGTAGGCACTCTGCACTACACTCACAACGAGCACGTGAGCTTGTTTAATAGAGAATGAGAGAAAGTGGTTTGAATTAAGCCAAACGTATGTACGAGTATATGGATGTCAAAATCTGTCCAAATCGATCCAAATCGATCCAATTCGATCCAAATCTCTTCAAATATAGTTTCATTTGTTCAAAGTTTACCTACGTTTGCCAGAGTTTCTATTTCAAATATATTCAAAGTTGGGCTAGAGGTTTAAAGTGGTTTTAAAAGGGGCTTGGTGATTTCAGAGGTTTGAATAGGGATTTGAGGCGTAAACGGGTTTGAATTGGGAATTGGGGTTTCAAGAGATTTGAATAGGGACTTGAGGCCTAAAGGGGATTTAATATGAACTTGAGGTTTCAGGAGGTTTAATATTGACTTGGGGCTTCAAGAGGTTTTTATAGGGGCTTGAAGCCTATAGGGGTTTAAATTGGGAATCGATGTTTCAAGAGGTTTGTATAGGGTTTCAAGAGGCTTATGAGGATACAAAAGGTTTTAATAGGGACTTGAGGCCTTAAGAGGTTATAATAGGGACTTAAGGTTTTAAAAGGTTTCAAATGGGACTTTAGGCCTTAAGAGGTTTTCGTAGGGACTTGAAGTTTCAAGAGGTTTTAACAGGGACTTGGGGCATAAATGGGTTTGAATAGAGGCTTGAGGTTTCAAGAGGTTTAAATAGGGACTTGAGGCCTAAAGGGGTTTAAATATGGACTTGAGGTTTCAAGAGGTTTAAATAGGGACTTGAGGCCTAAAGGGGTTTTAATATGGATTTGAGGTTTCAAGAGGTTTAAATAGGGACTTGAGGCCTAAAGGGGTTTTAATATGGACTTGAGATTTCAGGAGGTTTTAATATGGACTTAAGGTTTTAAAAGATTTTAAAAGGGACTTGAGGCCTTAAGAGGTTTTCGTAGGGACTTGAGGTTTTAAGAGGTTTTGACAGGGACTTGGGGCATAAATGGGTTTGAATAGGGCCTTGAGGTTTCAAGAGGTTTAAATAGGAACTTGAGGCCTAAAGGGGTTTTAATATGGACTTGAGGTTTCAAGAGGTTTAAATAGGGACTTGAGGCCTAAAGGGGTTTAAATATGGACTTGAGGTTTCAAGAGGTTTAAATAGGGACTTGGGGCCTAAATGGGTCTTAAAAGAAGTTTGAGGTTCAAAGGGGTCTTAAAACGAACTTGGGGTTTCAAGAGGTTTTAATATTGACTCGAGGCCTAAAGAGGTTTGAAAAGGAACTTGGAGCCTAAAGGTGTTTTAATAGGAAGTTAAGAACTTTGTTTAGTGTGTAAACGCAACCTTTTCTAATTATAAGGCTGAAACTTTCAACTTATTCCGTTAACTTATTCTGTCAACTCAACAACGGCTGGAAATTTAAAAAATTTAATTTGATTGCCGAGTCCAGACATTTTTGTTTCTGACCTGAGCAACTTGTCTCTGATAAAGTGCGGGGCACCGTTTGGAAACTGTACAAAATCCAATCGGAACCATATAACTCTGTTCATATCTGATTGAAAAATTAACAAATGTGACCAAATCCGCCAAAAACCACTTATAATAACAATTGGATGGTGCGACAGTCCGCAGGTGGACCAGGACCTAGCCTGTTCATCCACTTTTATTTAATAAAAAAATATATTCATTTTTGCCATAAGTCATATCCATTTCCATCAAAATTCGTGTTCAGAAACAGTTACACTATAAACAAAAAACAAACTTATTCATTTTTCCAAATCTTCCTGAAGGTCTTAAGTACTGCCTAAGATTGTTCAAATTTGTCAAAATCACTTTCACGTCTGTTCAAAATGTCTTCTGACCTGTCTTTTACTGCTCAAATGTACCAAATTCATAAAAAAAACAAACTCTTCAAGGGTAAAATCTGTTCAAAGGAATATCAGTACAGGCTTTTGGCACAAGTTTAAAATTGGACAGAGTTCCTTAAACCTTTTCAAAACTTAACTTCATCAGTACTAGGCCGACCAAATGTTAGCCCAATTTTTTCATAAATTTGACTCTTTCGTCCATAATCTGTTCAAATCTACACAAAGTTCTAAATTTACATCAAATGAGTGCATGTTTGAAGAAATTAAATACAAATTTTTATAACTTGAGCCCAATTCTGTCCAAATGTGTCCAAATTTTTCCCAAACTTTTTCATTTCTGTCATAGCGCTTTTCTTTCAACGTCTTTAGGTCCTTTAATATGGAATTTCCTCAGTCAACTAAGATACGCTTTGATTTATTTTCACAAAAAGAAGGCCTCATTACCTAAAACCGGTTGCAACTTCTACGAAAATTAACTCTATCAGAATATGAGTTTCAAAATCTCAAACCCCCCAATTATTTCAAACAAAATTGATGCAAAATCTTTCAAAAACAAAACAAAAATCTGTTCCAAAACCTGAACAAAATTAGCCTTAACTCTTCTATAATTTCTTCAAAATCTGTCCAAAATCTCTTCAAAATCTTTCAAAATGTGTCTAAGATCTGACCAAACTCTGTCCAAAATCCATACAAAATCTGTCCGAAATCTGTCCAAAATCTGACAAAAATGTTCCCAAAATCTGCCTTTAATTCGTCTGAAGCTTGTTCAAAATCTGTCCAAAATATGTCAAAAATCTGTCCAAAACCTTTAAAAAATTTCCCCAAAATTGTGTTTAAAATCTGCCCAAAATCTGTCCAAAATCTGTTCAAATTCTGTTTAAAGCCTTACCGAAATCTGTAAAAAAAAATCCACAAAATTTGTCTTAAATCTGTCCAAAATCTCTACAAAATCTGTTCAAAATCTATCCAAAATCTATCCAAAATCTGCCCAAAATCTGTCTAAAATCTGTTCAGAATCTGTTCGAAATCTGTTAAAAGTCTGTTCAAAATCAGTTCAAAGTCTGTCCGAGATCTGTTTAAAAAAAATCTCCAAAATTTGACTTAAATCTGTCCAAAATATTCCCAAAATTTTCCAATTTTTTTTTCCAGAATTTGTTCGATATTTGTTCAAATTCTATTCAAAATCTGTGCAAAATCTGTACAAAATCTGTTTGAAGTCCGCCTATGATTTGTCCAACAGCCGTCCAAAGTCTCTCAAAAATCTGGCCAAAGTCTGTCCGAAATAATTTTTAAATTTTTCCGAAATTTCATGAATATCTGTTCAAAATTGGTCCACATCCGTCCAAAATCTCTCTTAAATCTTAAAAATGTATCAAACTCAAGTGTCTAGGAGTAGAAGAGTTCTGCCTACTCCACTCAAATACCCCTCAAAACATCCAATCGATTTTAATGTGTCCATCAGCAACTCAGACCGCAGTCGTCGTCATCGCCGTCACTCAAGCGCTAACCGAGTCTCCACTTCGAAAGTAATTTCATCTTTTCTAATCAACGGGAAATCTTCCGACAAAAACTCTGCCTTTATGCTGATGATTGCGGTTGTGGCTCGGCTCGCACCCATCACTGGTCTCCGGTTGACTTTTGCTGAAATAGTTTTGGCCCCTTCGGCCATAAAAACTCATTCGGCGATCCTTTGATTTAATCGTAAACTCAATGACGAGATGCCAGATATCCGTCCCTCGGCCGGATGACATTCAACACAACTGAATTGGAAACAAACAGCGGCCCGAGCGGGGTGAATCCCCCATAAATCTACGACTATAAATCCTTACCTATGGATACAGTCGGCTTTTCATTCATATAAATAAAATATGTCCTTGGAATAATGGCGGCACCCGGGGGATAGCCGCATCTTGCAGAGGAGACCTTTTCCCCAGCAACATCCGCCTACATGCGCCCTAATCCCCTGTAAAAGGTTTTTTGTTTCCCTCAGCCGAAGAAAAAACACAGAATTCGGCAACAGGTTACGAGAAGGCGGCAAGAGACAGATTCTTTTTTGCCTTTGCTTGATTGATATTGGGCTTCTGTATGGTAATGGCTCTGCATTGAGGTAACAAAAGCTACGGCCTTCGAAGGACTCAGGCTGCCTCTTATCGATGTCGTTGATCGGATTTTGTTTTTGTTTCCCCTAGCAGCTTTGTTTTATCTCAATCCGGGGGAAAAAGAATATGCGGAGATAAGAAGAGGCCTCGCAATGGATGGGAAGTGTAATTTAATGAGAAAACTTCGCCTATGCGCGTGGAGACGGCCACATCATCTGGAGCTGTTTGAATTTAAAACGAGATGAGAGCGGCTACGAATTATTGGAGGGGGCAGTACTTTATTTGGTTTAAAACTGCCAGGCGACGACGACGTAAGTTGTGATCCTTCACAAGGACGATAACTTCTATGCAAAGTTGACGACTTTTCCGAGGACTTAAGCTGCGCCACCAGTGGTGGGGCTGCTGGATGAAGATTGATTCACATCTAAATCGAAGAAATCACGCACGATTCGAAATGTCAGCCGCCCACTTGAGTCCGGATGAGGGATGGGATGCCTTCAGTCCCCACGTGTGCTTGTGAGTTTCGGATTAAAGTGTTGGGTGGGATTATCTGCGACATACGTGGATGATGGAGATAAATTTGATTTCCAAATTTTCCCTGCATTCGCCGTGACGTCGAAAGGGCCCACAGACCCAGCTGTGAGGAAGAAGGCAAATTATGCATTGAAAAATATCTTTTCGAATCTGATAGCTTCAGAATTCAAAGCCAGCTCCTCCTCTGTCCTGTTTCCAACTGCCGTGAAGTATGGGCAGAAATTTGGCTTTGCAGAAAATTGCATGACTTCAATGGGGTCCATTATGAGGCGCACTTCCAGCGTTCCATGGCGACGGCTGCGTTTGATGGTCGAATATTTCGTTGAAGTTCAGCAGCATCAATGGCAGCACCTTTCACAGAAGAGACACTTCATCGAGCTGTGAGAAAGAAATCGTCTTCATTCGGAATGGAATATTGACTTGGAAATGGCCCAGTGCCAAGCGGGTAATGTGAACTTCTAAAAGTCCCGCAGTTTGACTGTGTGCGGGAAGGGGGTTAATCAGGTGTTTTTTGAATTTGTGGGAAAGAGCAAACTATTTTTCTTCGTTTCACAAACTTAAACTTTACTTGAGACGACTTTGAAGTGGAAGGGGATGTGCTTAAGCGCATGAGGAATACATGATGCTTGAGATCGATCACGATTTTAAACATATCCGCATCAACTGTATTTTCAAAATGGAGTGCAACTTTCGCATCGAAGTCATCAAGAATGGAAAACGCAAAAGGAATTTACGATGCGGATGCAAAGGTTGGAGGCCCATTGTGAAAACTTTTGAAAAAAGACAACAAGAGGAGTAGCGCCAGATGCAATTGAACCCAAGCGGAATGGTCATTGTGAGCGGAAACGCAAAACAACAGGACATAACGATAAAGTTTTAATAAGAAATAGTATAATCAACCATAGCAAGACAAGTTTTGACCTGTAAAGGAAGTGGAAAACAGTTGGAGTTCGGGTAAATGCGTCTACAGACCGTAGGTGTCTTCTGGAAGTTGATCGAAAGGCAACAAAACAGCTGTTGACCAGGCAGAAGTGACTAAATTGGGCTAAGAAACATAAAGAATGGACAGTGGACAATTAGAAGGATGCGAGTCACTTTGAGGCCCAAGGATATCGGGTAAGTGCCGTGAGAAAATGTGCCAAAGATAAATACCAACGCGGCCGTATCGTTCAAGCAAAACAACCACTCCAAGTCATGTTTAGGGGCTGTTTTACATTTGAAGGCTCTGCAAGTCTTAAGCCAAGATATGATGAGTAGCACCAAAGACGAAGAAGTTTTAACTCAAATGCTGCTTCCAACCATTCAGAGGAGATATTCCGTAGCAAATTCAATTTTCCAACAGGGTCTAACACCATGTCACACATAAAACCCTATTTTGCAGAGCACAAAATTGATGTTCTGAATTAACCTGGCAAGTCTCCTGACCTCAATCAAAAATTGATGATCTGAATTAGTCTGGCAAGTCTCCTGACCTCAACCCAATTGAGAGAATCTGCGGACTGCACCACAAAAACTGAGCTGATTTCGTTTATTATTGATATTTGGTTACCCTTGGCTCTTGTGAGAGCGTTGACTCTTTTTGGCAATGATGAAACAAATCTGTTGCTTCATCAATGCCAAAACCAGTGAACGTTCTTATAAGAGACAAGGGAGGCCATATCAAGTATTCAAATTAATAATAAATAATAATTGTTGGCGCTACAGTCCAGAGGGGAACCAGGGCCTAGCTTGCTCATCAACTGCTCGTATTGTGCGCGCTACTGTTCTCTCACGAGTAGAAGGGACCTACAGTTTTTTTGCCTACTCCGAATGGTGAAAGTTTAAGACACGTTTCCTTCTGAAGTTATTACTCTTTGAGTGTTGTCAGCAGCTCGAAAGAGGTAATGCCGTAATCGAATCCAACCCTGGATTTGGGAGTGCGAGTGTCGCACTCTACTCACTACGCTACGGTGGCCACGGTGGTCAAGGTAATCCAAGTATTTTTTAAAAGCAGCTTCTCGGTGGACACATAATGAACAAATAAGCTTGCTTTCAATGTTTTCGGCAAATTTTCAATCAATGTAATAATTTGGGCTGGGCCATGTAGAGCATCTTTGAATTCGAGCCTTTGGAACAATGCAAGAGAGGACGCCCTTCTTTTATATGACATCATATCATATGCGTAGAAGAACCTCAATTTGGAGTACGAGGTTGAAGGGTGCTGGCGAGAGACTGTGCCATTTGAGGAGTAGGTATTAGGTTGACAAATATCTCCCTTTCGTTTTTTTGCTCTTCATTCAATGCTTCATAAAAAGTGTTACATTGATCGGATTTAGCTCATATGTGCACCGTTTTGTTTGATAATCTATTTCCATCTAGACGGCAACTTCATAATACCACCCTCGTAGAAGCCCCCCCTTGTTTGCGAAAAACTCAGACAGCCACTTTTCACAAGCCTCTTTCGAGTTCAACTTCACACCACCAAGGGCGTTCGCCATGGACAGGAACAGCTGGTAACCACTTGGCGATATGTCCGGGCTATATGATGGATGCGATAAAACTTCCCATCCGAGCTCCCGTAGCTTCTAACAAGTCATCAACGAAATGTGTGGTCTGGCGTTGTCCTGGTGAAACTCTACACCCTTGCTGTTGGCCAATTCTGGACGCTTCTGTTCGATCACCTGCTTCAAGCGGTCCAGTTGTTCACAGTAGATGGTAGAGTTAAGCGTCTGGCCAGATGGGAGCAGCACATAGTGGATGATTCCCTTCCAATCCCACCAAACACACAGCAAAACCTTCCCGGCCGTCAATTCTGGCTTGGCCATTGTTTGGGACGATTCATCGGCCTTCAACCACGACCGTTTTCACTTGATATTGTCGTATGTGATCCATTTTTCGTCGCCAGTCACCATCCGCTTCAAAAATGGGTCGAGTTCGATCCGTTTCAGCAGCATATAGCAGACGTTGATTCGGTCCAGAATGTTTTTTTGCGTCAAATCATGCAGCACCTAAACATTTCTATACAGCCTTCTTCAGATGGTTTAAAATGGCTTGGTGACTAACTCCCAAACGCAGAATCACTCTTGCCAGTCGCTGTTTCTTTGGGCTCAAGAGGCAATTGAGTAATAAAGCCCTCTCTCGAAGGACTGAGCTCGCCTTACATAACAGCCTGATCATACCAGTCCTACTGGATGAAAACAGGCTGAGAACTGACTGAAAGCTGGCTGAGAACAGACTGAAAACTGGCTGAAAACTGGCTGAAAACTGAATGAAAGCTGGCTGAAAACTGGCTAGGCTGACTGCAAGCTGATTTAAAACTGGCTGAAAATTGGCTTAAAACTGGATGAAAACAGGCTGAGAACTGACTGAAAACTGGATGAATGCTGGATGAAAATTGGCTGAAAACTGGTTGAGAACTGACTGAAATCTGGCTGAAAACTGGATGAAAACAGGTAGAAAACTTGCTGAAAACTGGATGAAAACCAGCTGAAAACTGGAAAACTGGCTGAAAATTGGCTTAAAAATAGCTGAAAGCTGACTGCGAAACTAGATGAAAGCTGGCTGAAAGCTGACTGCAAGCTTCCCGAAAACTGGCTGTGAATTGACTGAAAACTGGTTGCAAGCTGACTGAAAACTGCCTGAAGACAGGCTGACAACTGACTGAGAGCTGGTTAAAAAGCCGGCTGAAAACTGGCTCAAAACAAGGTCAAGTGTGCCATTGATGAAACGGAGAATGCTCATACAATTGTATAGCTATTCAAAAATGATTTTTTTTTTCAAAAATGCACCAAAACACAGGGAAACGGCTTCCGTAAGTGAACTCGCACACAAACATTTATTTATAAATTGTCCTATGATGTAACTTGTATCTGAAAACTTTGAAATATCCCGTCGTGGCCTAGTGAGTAAAGGTTTCAGGTTCAATTTCTCTACTAAACACCTCGCATTATTACGGAACGAAAACGGCGGCACTTTCAAACTACTGACAAAACTCAAAGAAAATTTAATTTTCAAATTTCGCCGTTCGGAGTTAGCAAAAAACTGTAGGTGCCTTCTCTGCAGTAGCACGCACAACACGACTAGATGCTGAGGAAGTTAGGCCCTGGTCCCCTTGTGGGCTGTTTCACTGCTCAATATATTTTTATTTTTAGACCTCAGAGCGTGTTCAATAGTTAGAACTTGAACTTTTTATATTTTTAGACCTCATTGCATATTTAATAGCTCGAACTTGAACTGGAATCAAAAAACAAACGAAGCCTTCTATGTTCGAGGGCAACTCGCACTCGTTCAGTTGATTTCATTAGGCTAAGCATAACAAAGATTCTTACTGAACAGCTAGGATCCCTCACACAATAAATGTTCGCATTCCAGCAATGTTCATAAATCTGTTAAAAAAAGACTTGTAAACAAATTAAAACAAAATCACAATGCATCACATTCAGATTCCGATACAATGATTTACTGCAATAAATCCTATTCCCCATACCCTTCAACACCTTCAAATGTTAATCCACCCACGCCAGATGACTGGGATTCTATGCCCTCCAATCCGCCAACCAGAAAACAGCCCATGCAACATCAATAAATCTTCACGCAGAACGTCCTAATAAATTTCTGTTTAATTGCAGCTGGCCAACTTTACGGTACATATCAATTTGCTACACAAATAAATAAATTCAATTGAAATTTAAATCCCATCACCAAAGGAACCACCACCGGATGCGGCATCGATGGCCGCGCCTCACCCCCACAGCATTCCCACAATTCACCGAAAAGCAAAACTATGAACACCAGAAGTCAGCCGGAGAGCATCCGGAGAAAGCCGAATTTTTTCCCTCAAATTGAATGTTTATGTCCATTTGTTTGAAAAAAAATGAACAACATGAAAGCAGCAATGTTTTGTGATAAAAATCATTGGCTTACGATCACTGAGAGAAAACATTGTTTTGCTAACGATTTGGGATTCGGACTGCGTACTTCCCCAACTGAAAAAATAGCAAATTCCGCCTTTGGACCGACTGAAGGTTGGCTCTCTTTGATTTTCGATCCAATGGCCCCACCTCCATGGGGGGCTCATGAATAGACTCATCGTTGCTTCGGTTATTACAAGCTCAAGGGCATGGTGGTGATGCGCGGCGGTTTGTTGTGTAAATTCTGGGAATTAGCTTCAACTGCTGATGGAAGGTGTTCGCGTCAGATTACACTGCGGCGCGTGTTTGTTATTGTTCTGAATTGGAAACAGCGAGAGGCAGACATTATTATTTCTCGAAAGCAGTTTCCAACAATCTCCACAAGTGCACATGTTGCTGAACAATAGGGGGAATCCACCAAGCGTGCAGCACAGCCTCTCTCTTGAGAACTTCTTTCATTCGAAACTACTCCGCAACTCCCAGTTGAGCACAAAAATTTGGACGACTACCAAAAACTCCGCAAAAGTAGAGAACATCACAAAATCCTCTTAGACATTCCGGCCGCTTCGCCCACAAGTACAGCCATCAGCGGCTAACAAGCCCAACAGGACGTATACGTAACATAAATTACAAACAAGCAAAACACTTTAATTGCTTCCTGTTCCAAAGTCCTTTCATATTAATTCCGTCTGCTTTTGCCGTCGACTTTGCCCCTCCCTCAGCCGCTGGAACGTGAAGAATAAAAGGTCTTCATCCTTCTCCTTTCTCTCACGGATAAAAGTTTTCCAGTTTAATCGCGCACAAAGAGCAAGTCCCGAACTCGTAGAGAAGGGACCGCAACCCGTCCGAAGGATGCCAGCTGTGTAAGGACTCCTCTTCAAACTGAAGGTGAATGGAGGAGTCTTTTGCCAAAAATCTCTTTTGGAATCAGTGATTCATGCCGTGGAGAGCCGTGAATGTCAATAGCTTTAGAATTCTACCCAAACCTGCCTCCCCACTCCACGTTGTCACCTGAATCCAATTCATCGTCAGTCTCTGCTCTGAGGTTTGCTTATTTGAGTGCGCGAAACGCCATCCTGTCCTTGCACCTCTTTTCACACAGGAGCTACGCCCAAGGAAGACTTTTGTAATCTTTCATGATTATGGGCGTTTGAGAGGATTTTCTTGGCGCTCTCCCACTGATTTGCGGGAAATTTTATTCGCATACGTGGGAAAATGCGATCCAGGAACTCGTAAAAAAGATTGTTAAAACTCCCCACCACTCAGTCTGTGAATTTTACATCCAAGTAGGTTTACAGCTCAGCTCCACTGGTGGTGCGATGTCAAAGAAACGAGCGGCAACCATCGGCTTCTGAAACACTGTTGGGGTGTCATTGCCCGCAAGGGAAGTGCCGCTGGCTGGCTTTCTGGAGCGTAACGATAAGTTTCAGTTGTGTGTCGCTCGTGGGAATAGTCTGATACTCCGCGTGGTTAGTTATTGCCTTGCCAGTGTTGGGCGTTAACTTTGCCACTGCCGCAGCCGACACAGCGTTATTGGCACAGAAAGAGGTCCTTTTTAATTGCCTTCATTACAATTCCTTGCTGTGTGCGTTGACGAGTTAGATATTCATTTGATCCCAGTGGGGAATGGAAAGTGGGACAGGATTAGCAGCAGAGGTAGGGAGGGCTGCGATAATTGCTGGACACGAGCAAGAGAGGAAATGTGTTCGGGTTAGAGACACTGATCAGTTTGATAGGGAAACTTGCGGTAACTAGAGCAGTTTGGTAGAGGAAAGTCAATAGAGAACGCCACAAATAATGGATGGATTGGAGAGAAAAAAGGGTGACTGTTCTAGTGGATGCTTCAGCTCATTGCTCGTTGGCATGGATGGATCACAAACTTGCTGAGCAACAGTCCACTGTGTACAAGAACGTGGAAAAGTGGATCGGAAAGTGGTTCTTGGTCGAGGAGAAATGTGTTTTTCTACTCTCACAGCACTCAGAAATTATTCAAAAGATAGAAAAGATAATCACAAAGACAATTGTGGCAATTTTTGCAAATCAAACGAAAACCACATTCTCTGATCTGTCGGATGTCTTAAAGCGGCTAAAACGGACTTCTAATCAATCCAACGTCGACCAGATTGCGTTGAACAGTCCTTCACAATCCCGACATCCAAAATACTTCACTAAGGAAGGCAAGGAAACGTAAAAAAAGTGTAGAGCGAAATTGACAAAGGACTAAAAGCCTGTTTAGCAGCAGATCGCTCCACATTTTGAGTGTCGCGGAACCTTCCTCACATCCAAATTGACCGTCATGAGAGAATCATTGAAAGAGGAAAATGATTTAGGCCGACGATGAGCGACCTTTCAATGAATCACTTCAGTCAACCAGAGACCAAACTTCCGCCTTATAAGGCTCAAAGGCAATCGAGTAACAGAGGTTTCCATGGAAACACAAAACTGGCTTCATACATGGACATACCAGTCCTACTTCACTGCACGGAGGCTTGGATGTTACTAAGCGTAGATGAGAAAGCTGTTTGTCTTTTCGACATGTGGATACATTCACCCCAATACTCTTCAAACTCAATGTTACACAAGCAAAAATCCCCGATACATTAAAAAAGCGGTAAAGAAGGTCCGAGGTGACCGCCGTGGCGTAGTAGGAAGAGTGCGACGCTCACACGCCGAAGGGTCTAGGTTCGATTCCCATCTCAACACCTCGAATTTTTCACGGCACCACCTCTTTCGAGCTACTGACAACACTCAAAGAGTAATAACTGTCTAAGAAAGCTTCTCAAACTTCGCCCTTCGGAGTCGGCAAAAAACTGTAGGTCCCTTCTACTCGTGAGGGAACAGTAGCGCGCACAACACGAATAGTTGATGAGCAAGCTAGGCCCTGGTCCGTCTTTGGATTACAGCGCCAACAATTATTATTAAAGAAGGTCCGAGAAATGAACTGAAAAACTACCGTCCATTTTCAATATCGCCGGCAGTTTAAAAGTGTATGGACGAGGTGATAGCCAATAGAACACACGATTTGTCACTAAAAATTCGTTGATAAATGCAAGTCACCGCGGTTTCCAGAAATATAAGATAACTGGTAAACTATTAGCTGAGTTCGCGGACCGTGTTAATGTAAGCCTGAAAAAAAGGTATCATGTCTTGGTGTTATTCGTAGACTTTACTAAGCTTCTGACACCCTCAACAGTAGCACTAAGTTCTAGAACTCATTGGCATAAGAGGACTTATGTCAGACTGGCTGGCAGAATATCTGAGATATCGAGAATCTTGCGTAAAAATTGACAATACTTACAGCCAAAATGAGGATGTGCAATATGGAGTTCCGCAAGGTTCAAAGTTGGGTCCACTTCTATTAATATTGTACACCAGTCGACAAAGTAATCCTCCCACCTAGCATTGAAGAAGTCGGTACAACCATTCAAAGGCTGAAGAACAACAAAGACGCAGGCTAAGATGGCTTACCAACGGAGCTTTTCAAAGCTGGGGACAATGCAATGGTATGGAGCATGCCCCAGATCATTTGCCGAATCTGGGAAGATGAAATCATGCCCGAAGACTGGAATTTCAGCTCCATATGCCCCATCCACAAAAAAGGCGATCCCAGCTCTTGCAAGAGCTATAGAAGTATATCCCTGCTCAACGTGGCCTACAAGATCCTATCCAGCGATCCCACCTCCTGAAAGAACTGTAGAGGCATATCCCTGCACAACGTGGCCTACAAGATCCTATCCAGCGAACTGTAGAGGCATATCCCTGCTCAACGTCGCCTACAAGATCCTATCCAGCGAACTGTAGAGGCATATCCCTGCTCAACGTCGTCTACAAGATCCTATCCAGCATATTGTGCGAACATCTAAGGCCGTTCTGCACCGCACTAAAGGTCACGTACCAGTACGGCTTCCGGCCCGGCAAATTGACTATTGACCAAATCTTCACACTAAGGCAGATACTGGAGAAGACCAGCGAGTTTCAAATCGATACTCACCATCTTTTTAGCCGCATACGACAGCATTCATCGCAATGAGCTATTCGAAGCGATGACCGAATTCGGGATCCCGGAAAATATGATCCGGTTGTGTCGCACCACGCTAAGTCATACACGATGCACCGTGCAGTTCCGCTCAAAAAACTCTGAACCGCTCGAGAGCTGCACCGGATTTCGGCAAGATGCGTTGTCGTGTGATTTCTTCAATTCGGTACTGGAGAAGATAGTGCGGCGGGCAAAAATCAACACGGAAGGCACTATCTTCTACAAGTCAGTCCAGCTGTTTGGATACGCTGATGACATCGACACTATCGCGCGGTCCCAAAGCGCCGTAGTGGAAGCTTTCACGGCAATTGAGGAACAGGCGAAATGAACTGGTCTACAGGTCAGCGAGGACAAAAGCAAATATGTGCTGTCGACCTAAGAACGATCTGCCGCACACCACCTAGACCAAAACGTTACAATCGACAGCTACAATTTTGAGATAGTAAAGAAGTTCGTGGCCGCCGTGGCGTAGTGGGTAGAGCGCGACGCTTACACGTCGAAGGGTCTATGTTCGATTTCCGGCTGAACACCTCGAATTATTCACGGCACCACCTCTTTCGAGCTGCTGACAACACTCAAAGAGTAATAACTGTCTAAGAAAGCTTCTCAAACTTTGCCGTTCGGAGTAGATCCCTTCCACTCGTGAGGGAACAGTAGCGCGCACAACACGAATAGATGATGAACAAGCTAGGCCCTGGTCCCCTTGTGGACTGTCGCGCCAACAATTATTAATTAAAGGAGTTCGTCAACCTCGGGGTAAACGTAAATCTCCACAAATGACGTCCTAATGGAGATCCGATGTAGAATTGCCCTTGGCAAACGTTGCTAATACGGTCCGTCAAAACGACTGGGCTCGAAACTCCTGACTCGAAGGACCAAAGTCTTGCTCCACAAAACCCTTATTCTGCTAGTCCTGCCGAAAACTGGAAAACTGGACATTAAGTAAGGCTGCAGAGCTGACTCTTGGTGCGTTCGAAGTAAAAATTCTACTTCGGATATATGTCCCCGTCTGCGAGGCAGGCGAATGTAGGAGAAGACACAACCGCGAACTCTACGAGCTGTACAAGGATGTGAATGTAGTCCGGAAGGCAAAAATCCATCGACTGCCCTGGCTCGACTACATCGAGCGAATGGAGAACAACGCTCCAGCAAAGAGGGTCTTCGAATCCGAGCCTCCTGGTTCGAGAAAGAGAGGAAGACCGAACCTCCGGTACAGAGACCAAGTCGAATCGCGGATGTAAGACAGCTTGGCCTTGATGACTGAAATCAGCGTGCCCAGGACCGTCACAGATGGAAGGCAGCAATGGCTCAGGCCCAGACCCTTCATAGTTCATCTGCCTGATAATGCGAATACCAATGAATTATTAGGAATTTTTAAAAAAATGATTTGGAGGATAAGATTCAACCACGCGCCTGGTCAAGCATCTTTGGATACAACTAAAGATGGTTAAAGATGGTTAAAGATGGTTAGATGGTTAAAGATGGTTAGAGGTGTAAAAGAAAGATGGCTAAAATTGAAAATTAAAGATGGCTAGACCGTGTAAAGCGTGTGGACATCACTGCTCACACCCGGAAACTTCGGATCCAGGACATTGGGACAATGCAGAAGAGGACAGTCTTGCCTACCACAGCGGCCTTGCTCCGACCCAAATAAACCAAGCCGTTGGGACAACGCAGCAGAAGACGGCCTTGGTTGAAATAACGCACACAAAAGTAGAGGGACCTCACTCATCTTTGAGTACACAATTGGAGGCAGCTGACAAGAGATTCCGTTGGCCTGAGGAGTATGTTGGTTGAGGCAAAGGTCCCCCGGACTGAAGCGCCACACAAAGAAGAACAAAAAGAAACCTAAACTTCAAAGAGGAGTCCACATCACCATCGATTGAGTGTCCCTGCCAACTCTTTGAGGTAACCAACGGACGAAATCCACTTCGGAAATGGCGCACACAAGTGTAGGAGGACACCAAACTGGTCTGTGGAATTTTTTCAACGCGTTGGTGGCAGAGGTATGCTGGTCAAAGTGAATTTCCGTCAAACGAAGGAAAGTTCTTTGCACGCTTTTTCCAGAATTCCTTGCAATTTAATTACTTTATCTGAACCCCTTTAGAATTTCATTAATTTCACTAAAATCGGCTTCAATTGAATTGTTTCACGGCCACCACCATCACAGAAAACCGCAAAACGCATCCAAAAACCGCGAAATAGAATTCCCCCCCCAGTCTGCACAAAAATGATTTATATTCCACAAGGGAATGGAATGGCTCGCATTGAAATGTTCGTAACTCATCGAAATGAAAATATTTAATCTCTTCAATTTCCCGCATTGGGCCGTGCCGCCGTCACCGCCCACCAGGAGGGAAAACAAATGTACCGTCAGAGCCCTACATGTACCCACTACACAGTCGCGTTCAAGGGTAGAACAGGGATAGACGAAAGTTGTTAATATTTTATCTAAATTATTCAACGATGCGTGTGCACTGAACAGAATCCCTAGGTTTTTTTTGCAATAGAGAGTAAAGGAGAGGGAGCGCCAATCTTTCAGGTCTGCCCGTAAACGGGTGGTGCCAGTTGGCAGAACTGCCTCTCATATTCATTTTTTTTTTTAGAGGATTTTACATTTTTTTGTTGTACGCTTTGACGGGAAAATGACAGCCCAACGGGGCCAACATCGACTGACAGTTGGTGTCATGCTTCAGTTAATTGCATGTTTGGAGCTCCCTTCGGGCGAATAAATGGAAAGAAGCTAGAATGGGGAATTCATTTCGCGCTGACAGTTTCCCAGAGAACTATTTCGAGGTTGGATGGATGAGACTGTTTGCATGCGGACATCTAGACTGGGTGGACTTTTGTGAATTCAGGCTTGGTTTTAAATTGTGGAGTTCAGGCATCAGTTGTCGCGGTGGTCAGCAGCCACGATAGACTTAATTTGTCACCACAGGCCTTGCCCTGATAGTGTCATTGATGTCATCGATAAGTCGGATTAAAAACTGGGAATTCCCTTTAAGCATTTTCGCACGCATCCACTTTCTTTCTCTACTCTCGCGGCGGAAGTTTTCCTGCCTCCCTTATGAAATCCAAGCTTCTGCCAATTGTACCCTTCGAGGCATAAGAGGCAGCTAAGACCACACCCAGCTCGGGGATCTAGGTACGAATTCTGAGCAAGATTCTTGTTTATCACGGATTTTGCATTGCACCACCACTAAGTGCTTAAATAAGGTTGAAAAGCTAGACTGAAAGGAGTGTCAATCCTGTGTTCGTTAAAATAGGCCCAATGTGGTGGCATGTCACCGCAAGGGGTTTTATGACCTTAACCTAAACCCAATGACGACAGTTGACAAGGTGTGAGCTAGTTGACTCTCTGATTGAAAAATATGTATACAACTGAGTTATTCTTCAACAAGAAGGAGCTGCTCTGTGACAGAGGAGAGGAGAGGACACTTCCGCCTCCTTCCTTATCACTGCAGCTCTGATTCTTTTCGTTGCAGATTGAGATTTTTTTTATAATTGGCGCGCACTAGAGGGATTGTTTATATCCTTAAATAGCTGGAATTAAGTCACAGTGCGGGCCGAAGGTAAAGAGGTAAAAGAAGAGATAGTGTTTGGTGATGCGACCAACAGGGGCTCGCTGAGAAGGCAAATATTTTGGTTTGAGTTTGGCTTAAAGGCCACTTGGATTTTCAGACCAGCTACAAATCCCGTTTTCAACTAAAACATACCACCCGATAAGTCCCGAGGCATACGGAGGGAACCAAAGAACAAGAAAATTAATATAAAATTAATAAGTTTTGTTAGTGGTGCCCTTTTTATGTCCAAGGATTTATTGAGTGATCCGTATTTAGCTGAAACAAGATGTGGGATTTGGTTTTTCGTGTAATTACCTGCCTGTACGGCTTATATCAAAGGGACCATTTTCCCAAGAGCCGTAAATAACGCAGTCACGAAGCATCTAATTGAGGTCATGCTTGAGGGACGATCGGGGTGAGGAAGACCTTTCTTAAACCTCTGCAGCTCTTTGAGTCGCAGCACTCGGTTGAGAATGGAACTCTTCATTGAGCCGGAAAGGTCCCCTAATCGCCAGTTCTGAGTTGACAATAAACCAAACCAGTCAGCACAGTACGCTAACCTCGACTCTGCCTGCGACATTGAGCACACCCACAAAGGGGCCTTTCGCACGGTCAAGCTGAAACCGAAGTTCCAGGGTCTACAGACCTCTCGTGGCACCAGAGTATTCCCTCTGGATAAGCTGTCACTACCAGTCAGGTTCCCTCAACACCTGAGTCTTGTTACCGCCATCCCAACAAATGGTCTTCTCCATAAATGTTTCAGGTGCCACTAGTCACTAAGTGGCGCCCCCTATATGTTACGGGACTTATAGTCGGTATTGATTTTTTTTTTGTTAGTTGCGCCCCCTATATGTCCAGGACTTATAGTCGACTATGAATTTTTTTTAAGTGGCGCCCCCTATATATCCCGGGGCTAATACTCGACTATGGATTTTTCTTAAGTGGCGCCCCCCATATGGCCCGGGCTTACAGTCGACCATGAATTTTTTTTAAGTAGCGCCCCTGTATATCCCGGGGCTTGTTGAGCTATGTGTTAGAGTATTACCGATGTAATTTTGTATCATGTGATTTATAAATCCAGTCACATCGCCTGAAACTTAAGGAAAAGGTGGATGTTGTTGATGCATCCTCCATAAGAAGGGAGTGCACCTTCAGGAGTGAGCACCGAAGTGATGCCGTTTTTAGTCGCCACCCTTCTTAAATTGTTCGTGGGGGCTATCTGCTTCTTCCACAGACTTTAAATTTCACTTAATAAACAAATAAACGTCATTTTGAAGTGGTTTGGGAGCACCTAGAGGCACACACTGTGAGTGCCTGATTCTGGTGAGTTCATTGATTTTTCAATCTGAAACTGCCACAGTGTCTTTAGAAAAGCATAAGTTGGTCATCCAAATAACACATCACTCAATAAGTCCCTGGACTGACATATACAGGGGAGAAGGGCACTAACAAAAAATTCATATTATTTTTAAGAAGTACAAGCATTCAAATGATACCTTTCAAATTTTCATAACAATCTGATTATTAACTTACAAGTTGCAGTGCTTCAAGTGACCCTAATTTTGCGACTTTTAAAACAATAGAAAGAACAGAATTTCGTGTGTTGATAAAACACTTATTTTTGATGGGAAAAAATACCGTGCAATCTGAGGAATGGCTTGAAAAGTGTAACAGGGACTCAGCTCCATCAAAAGCAACTACACAAAGTCATTTTGGAAAACCGCAATGTGAAATTGAGTGAGATAGCTAACACCTTAAAGACATCAGAAGGCAGTGTGTACACCATTTCACTTTCTGTTTTCGAAATGGTTCCGCGTCTGCTCACAATGGGCCGAAAACAACAACATATCGATGATTCTGAGAGCAGGACTTTATGCATCGGTATGTCACAACGGATGGAACATGGATCAGCCACTACACTCCAGAGTCAAATCGGCAGTCAGCGGATTGGGCAGCAATCGGTCAACCACACCCAAAGCGTCCGAAAACACAAAGGTCGGCTGACAAGGTTATGGCATCCGTATTTTGGGATGTGCACGGAATTTTATTCATCGACTATTTTGAGAAAAGCAAAAGGATCAACAGCGAATACTCCATGGCATTATTGGTGCTTTTGAAGGAAAGTGCAAAATGAAGAAGAAACAAAATTCTCTTTTACCAAAACAATGCTTCGTGTCACAAGTCGTCATGCGATACCATTAAGCCGTAATCGACTCAACAGAAGGAATGAAGGCTCTACTAGTATGAAAGTCAGGTTTGGCAGGTTGATGAGGAAATCTGAACATGCACTACAGCAGGCTTATGTTCCAATGACAGAATAATCTCTGGCACATATAGTTGGATAGTTTCGGCATACCATGGCCAAATTGCACGAATTTGGCTTTTAATTGCTTCTGCACCCACCGTATTCTCCAGATCTGGACCCCAGCGACTTCCACCTTATTTCAGACCTCAAATAGATGCTCGCGGGAAAAAAAGTATGGCTCGAATGAGGAGGTGATTGGCGGAACTGCAGCCTATTTTGAGGCCAAAGATAAATCGTTCTAAAAAATATTTTCAAGCTGATTTTTTATTTTTGTTAGTGGCGCCCTCTATTTGAGGGGATTGACATATAATCCCGGGACTTATTGAGTTATGTGTAAAGAGATTTGGAATTTAAAACAACTTTTTCCTTTTTCAACGCTCAGTCGGTTATGTGCCTGGATTTTTCTCTGCCCTTAAGCCAGAAAAGAGTCTTTTCTAAGTGCGTGCATACTGTACAGGTTGGTCTTTCGAATGGACATTAATTCCGACGTAATTTTTCACCAACCCTATAAAACACATAGGAAGCCGACTATTCTTCAGCTGCCTGCCAACTGAAGAGGGAACGCCAATCGAACACTTATTTCATTTCGGCCAAGATGTGGCCAGCATTTACGTCAAAATCGAGAGTACATTGATTGAGAATGTTTCCACAAGTGAAGTTTTTTGAGGTTAGTTTCTGTGGGGGGCATAATGTGCTGTTCAAATAGATCTCGAAGGCCAAATAAATATTGCAATGACAGCAGTGCTTGTAGCACTGCTAATAAATTAATGGAGCAGTGTTGTCAATGCAAATGTTGATAGAATTTCACGATTTTGAGTCGGCAGTGAACTGTAGACCTCATAGCGCGTTAGAGTGCCTCTACTTTCTTAACCTCAAGAATGGGACACTGGTCCTTTGTATATAGAAACGCCCTCCAGCTGAGAAGAACTACTTTAAAAACATGACAATGAACGATTGTTGTGCTTGCAGACTTAAGCAGCCAAATATAATATCACATCCCGTCGGCAACTAAATAACGTGACAATTAGCCGGTTGTGGTATTATCTTCTATATATCGACAGTTGTACACTCACAGCTTCTTCATTTAATCACTCCCGAGAAATCGGACAATCGATCTTCGCCCACTTACACACAGTTTCTTTGGGGCACACCTTCCCAATAAAACATCTGCTCGTGTTCGCCAAGTTACATCTTTCTCAAAACTGAACAGACTTTGCATCTACTCCACGTTCCTATTCATCTCTTCCTCTGCAAAACGTACCCTTCTTCGTTTACCATAAAACCTGAAAGTCGTTCACCCATTTCGAGAAGAACACAAGGACTTGCAAATTGTCTGGATTTCTCTTTTTTTTTAACGAACTGAAAACAAGCATGAAAGTTTTCGCAGGAATTCCTCGATGATATTTGGCATTTTCTCTCAATTAACTTGATGAACCGTCGTTCTTTCATTGAAATCAAATCACAAAGTTCGGCAAGTGAATTTATGTGAATGATGGACATTTATTTTGTTACCATGAAGTTGCCCTCAATCCGACGAACATGTTAAACAGATTTTTGTTCGCTGTCTAGGCAACCAATTCCCGAAGAATTTGTTTGTTCCCAGAATATGATTTATGCGAAGTTACCAGCGCATGACGGAACTTTGTCTCACTCAAAAAGTCATTCAATTCTTTGGCATCTGTCTTTAGTTTGTCATGAATTGGGTGGTATTCTTCCTTCTTACCCTTCTTGTTCGGGATGGAATTTATGCTTCATGCACAGGCTTTTAGTTGAAGTTTCACTTGACAAACAATGTCATAGTGAGGTGGCTCGCAAGCAGCCAGAGTCGGGCTTCCTCGGCATTGTAGGCAGTAACATTCTGGATAGGGCTGATGAGACCAACGACAAAGGGAGACTTTGAGGTTTGCGCTTCATGGAGCGAAGCATTGTGAGGAGCATGAGGATCAAGAAAGAACCTTTTTACACTACATACATCAAGAGACAGCGAAACATTGTAAGGAACATAAAGCTCAAAAAAGAACATTTTTACACTACGTACATCAAATAGGACTGTCTCCCTGAAGTTTTGCTCTTCCTTTGGAAAAGCAACGTTGTAGCTGTTCCCCAATTGACAATTGAGCAGAGATTATGGAGTATTAACACAGTTTCCTGATCCAAACTCTAGCATTGTAGTCATTGCCTTCGCTGCCAGCAATCTGTTTCGGCTGCACTTTGCTGAATGAGACAAAGCTTTTGTTGTCCTTGGGTCCATTATGTTGAACAACAATTGCTTAAGCACTGCCTACATCTATAAATGGGAGCAGGGTGGATTATGGCTTAAAGGAAGGGCTTCCACACACCATTTCACATCGTATGTGATTTAAGCTTCAACTTTAACTTCACACAAGTGTGGGGAAAACCAGGTGGCTTCCTTTTCAGATTAATCGCCTTTCCCTTGCAAAAAAGTTGTGTACTTGGGCTGCAACGTGCACAAAACAAATTTATTCAGACGGTCGAACTGACCAGGCCTAATCTTCAATGTTTTTCGAATTTTTTTGAACATTTTTCTATCAAAAAAGATTGTTCACCGGCATCTGTGGCTTTGAACATTTTTCTTTCAAAAGAGCCTGTTCACCGGCATCTGTGGCTTTATACCTCATTAAGGACGCTCACTGACCGCTGAGACGTAACATAAGACGCTCACGAGCCACTTTGACTTAAAGCGTCGCGTCAAATGTGTGACCATGACAAGCAATAGTACTTTCCTGCCAAAGACTCATGTAGAGGAGGCCATGAAAAAGATTAGGACAATTGTAATTTTTCATTAAGAATTGTATCGGTATTAAACTGTAGGTACCCTGCCTTGGGCTATACAACGACATGCATTGCGTCAAGCGACTTCGAAAGCAATGCCTTAGACGACTAGGTCATGCAAAGGAATGAATTCCACAGCTTCAGCCCAAAGAACCGTCGATTTCGTGAGGTTGGAACAACGTTGTAGACTATGGCCTCGAACGAAATAGAGTGCACTTCTGAAAAAGGACCAAAGAAGGACCTCAACCGACTTGGAATGTACAACTTGAGGCAGCTTGTTATTGGTTGAGGCTCAAATTTGGTCTGAGTGGCTAATTGCTTGAAATTTTTTGAATCGGTACTAAACTGTAGGTTCCCTGCTCTAGGCTGCACAGCGATATGCAAACTGCAAAATGGCTTTCTCATGTAAGGCATATGAAAAGCACAGCTTCAGCCCGAAGAACCCTCGAATTCAAGATACTGACACAACGTTGCAAAGGACGGCCTGTAACTATATTACGCCCTATTCTGAAGAAGGACCTTAACCGACTGTGAACGTGAAAATGGAGGAAACTAGTTTGTTGGTTGAGGCCCAAGTTTGGATATGTGCGCAGATTCCAATCTTTCCATATGAGTTGCTGGATGCTCGAGCATTTTCGGAATCGGTATTAAACTGTAGTTACCCTGCCCTGAACTGTACAACGACATACACCTCGTTAAGCGTATTCGGAACCAATTCTTAAGATGAATAGGTGATGTAGAGCGACTGTGTACCACAGCTTCAGGCCCAAGAGCCAGAGCCCGACACGTCAGAGGGCAGTGGAGAAAGAACGGAGCCGACTTGGTGTGCACAACTGTAGGCAGCTAGCCCGAGGCTTGTTGATTGAGTTCCAAGTCTGGATATGTGCGTAGACTTTGGGCTCTCCTTCTGAGCTGGTACTTAC
Organism: Eristalinus aeneus; assembly: GCA_955652365.1. Lineage (NCBI taxonomy): Eukaryota > Metazoa > Arthropoda > Insecta > Diptera > Syrphidae > Eristalinus > Eristalinus aeneus. The sequence goes on from OY019131.1 coordinate 96,798,413, forward strand.
TCGAAAACTTTCTGAATCGTTATTGAACTGTAGTTACCCGCCCTGAGCTTTACAATGACATGGCACTAGTCTTCGAAATCAATGCTTAAGATGACTAGGTGATCTGGAGCGAATGGATACCACAGCTTTAGACCGAAGAGCCTTCGACTTCGGGCCCTTAGGTCAATGACGGCACGTTTGTGGAGAAGGAAATAAACCGACTTGGTGTACCCAAATGGAGGCAGCAAGCCTAAGCCTTGTTGGTTGAGGCCCAAGCCCGCCATTGACTGTAGCGCTAAGCAAGAACGAAGAACGAAGGCAAAAGAAAACACAACTTGAATAGTTGCTGAACCAAGTCTCAAGCGAAGTTTCATTGGTAGCGCCGCGCCAATTTATTTTTGGATAGGAGGAGCTTGCTAATCTCTTTACTTTGCCACAGATAGCCCTTTGTGAGGCAGGATACCTTCACTACTTTCAGTCCTCTCGTACCTCCTACACTTTTTACTAATCAGGAAAGAATATAAAGTGTAACCTAAATGGCTTTATGATGCTTTCGGAAAAGGAAAGAAGCGACAGGCAAGGCGCTGCAAAACAATTCCAAAATTCATGTCCACTGTCTATGAAGACACTCATAAGGCAAGCCCTCCCCATTCCATGCATTCCTGATCAAATTGAGTCATACCTCGACCAATCCTCCGTCCACGAGCCTCCTCCACTCACAGAGCCGAAATGATGCACTCCTATCAGTTTCACTGATGACTTACATGTTTTCATGACACAATTCCTTCGAATAAAACCCGAAAGATTTACAGCGCCCACCATCAATTCTTCAATCAAAGGCGCTCACACATCACTCATGTCATCTTCATTTCACATTTTTATGTTGATGTTTCCAGAGGAAACGGCTCCTTTCGCACAAGAACACAACATCAACGGGCGAAATGTTGGATCATTTCTCAAGAGCCTGCCACCGTAAAATGCTGCATAGACTCCAAAGTGGTACTGGTTACAACGGGAAGGTATTAGGTGTTTATGATGCCGACACGGGGATGAGGATTGTTGGTCCTAATTCGAGTTATTCACTTGTTCAAATGTTCGTAATTTTTAATACACACTTCCTCTGATAAAAAAATATATGTTTGTGAACGTTGTGTGTCTTTCGTTTTGGGGATGATTGGAAAGAGAAAATAAGTCAGAACACATTTCATATCTCCTGAAATGCTTGAGAAATGTGTACGCAGTCGTACAGAGTCATGGAGCGCCCTTGAAAACAAGAGTAACTTTTGGTTTGTCAAAAATTTTTCTGCCGAAAATTGTGCCCTACAAAACTTATTTACTTTTCGAGTTCCACGACGAGTATGAGGAGATGAAAGATTGATGAAAAACAAAACTTCAGAGCTGTCTCTTAGTTCGTACGCATAAAGAAGAGTGTCTACGTCGGAAAAAACGAGGACTGGAGACAGAGCTGTGAAGTTTGCAAGCTAAACCAGGAAATGGATTCAGTCAGAAAGGCATCTACACTGATTTGGATTTAGCTTTAAGGATTTTGACGTTTACGAGCATATTCCAGTCTAAAATTGAAATTGAAGGATTCTGTTAAAGTGAAGGATTGTTCTTACTCAAAACCTGATTTATGCCCTAAAAGTTGTCAGTTCAGAGTGAGCTTTATGTGTGAAAGTCGACTTTAATGAACAGATCATTCGGAAAGACTTCCATTCCCGAGAAAGCGGAAGTCTTTTCGGCAGCAACAAAAGTTCCGCCTTTATTCAAGGCAAAGAAGTGGACGAGTGAGGCGATGTATGAGCAGGGTTTGAGGCTTTCATGATACCTCAGCATGGCTTGTAGAGCTGTGCATCCGTACACATTTTTAATAATTGGATGGCGCGACAGTCTGCAAGGAGGCCAGGACCTTAGCTTGCTCATCAACTGCTCTTGTTTTGCGCGTTACTGTTCTCTCACGAGTATAAGGGATCTACAGTTTATTGCCGACTCCGTACGGCGAAGTTTGAGAAGCTTGATTTCTTTTCTTAACTCATTTCTAATCATTACAAGTTTGCAAGAAAATTTGCCTGACTTCTTCGTTTTACTTTACGACACCTGGTTCCATTATCAGTATGTATACCTCTTCAAACGTTCGAGCCTCTGGGTGGATTTGATTTTTCATATTTGGGGCTTGCTAAGGTGGCAGAACTTTGGCATTTTCCAGGACCACTCCACTTGGATTGCTTGTAAAATAATTTTGGCGCTACATAGCTCGTATCTGGCAATACTATACATCATTTGAAAGGTCTTGACATAACCTACAAAACGACGCTATGCATGATTATTTTGCATATTGCGTTCAATAGTTATAGGCGTGTAAACATGGCGTTCACTAACGCCGAAATTCACGCTATTTTAAAGTTTTCCTTCGTCAAAGGCAAATCCGCTAGAGAAACGCTCCGTGAGATTAATGGGGTTTTGGGGGATGGTACGCTATCACTTCGAACTGCGGAGGTATGGTTTCGACGATACACATTTGTATAAGTGCAGGAAGTAGTGCATAGCCTTCAACTATATCTAGAAGCGCTAAGGCGACCATACAATCGATTAAATCTGCATGAAGAGTTGACCTGAATTACTGCGGTCCGGGCGGTCTTACCGTAGAGCAAAGTTCAAGAACCAACAAGGCGTAAAACAATTGCGACAATAGGTGACTTAGCGTGGCGAGATGTCTTCCACTTGTTTTTAAATTCATCGACGGGTACAAAGAAGCAAGCAAGGCGTCGTTGCAGATCATACTGGATACAGCTGACAAGACTCATGAGTGATTACTGTCAGAGCACATGCTATTCGTGGAAAAAGCAACGCAATCAGAGGAGTCGGAGGTACTTGCAGAGTACATGGCGGCATTCGAGAAGAACTACCATTCGGTCGTTGCCAAAATCCGGACGCAAATCGCAGAGCTAGAACTCGAGAGCTACCATAACAAGGAACAGAAACAAAATTCACAAAAACAGAAAAGCGCACCAAAGACACAGAATTCAGACTGGAGAGGGGGTTTTCACAAACGACGTTCAAACTTCCTTTCCATAGGAACGGTAACATTTGGTAGGCATTTTGGATATTAATTTTTCTACCGCTAACATTGTTATGTATCAGGGACGAGAGACTCATTAAACTCATACCTCATTTAGTGTTTAGCAGTTTTACAGATGAAAGGAACTAGCTATGATTTCTGTGAAATTGTAAAACGTGTGTTGTTTTTTGCGCAATAAACATCAATGTTCCGATGTCAGTGAGGAAAAGAAGTGAGTGGAGTGAACAAACTATCGCCGCCGCAAACGTACCCTGCAGGAGGACCTCAATCAATCACTCATAACGTTTTAAACATGTGCACAACTCTGTGTCGGCATTTATTTTTTTTTTGTTTTTTGCCTGCAGAACTATTAAAAGAAGCTAGAAATGACTTCGTTGGGAGTATGCACAAGCTCATCTGTAAGATATGGTCCGAGGAAAGCATACCCGATGAGCGGAGTCTCAGCGTCGTTTGCCACAAAAAAGACCTATTTGACTGCGCCAATTACCGACGGATTAATCTTTTTAAGATCGCCTACAAGATGCCGTATTGTGTGAGCCTCTGAAACCGTTTGTCCATAACCGGATAGGTCCCAGACTAGAGAGGGTTTTAGACCAGGGAAGTCCATTATAGACCGGATCTTAACTTTACGGCAGATCCGGGAAAAGACCCAAGAAATGCAAATCGACACTTACCACCTATTCGTCTATATGACAGTGTGCATAGAGACGACAGTGTCGTCGCATATGACAGACGCATATGACAGTGTGCATAGAGCCGAGCTATACAGTGCCATGTCTAGTTTTGGCGTTCCTACCAAACTCGTCAGCTTGTGTAGGATGACGATGGAGAACTCTCGCTACTCCGTCAAGGTCGGTAACGAACTCACAAAGACCTTCAATGTCAAAAAGGTTTTCAGACAAGACGACGCACTGTCATGTGACTTCTTCAAAATCGTCTTCGAGAAGATCGTGCGTAAAGTCAACACCAGAGGCACGATCTTCCAAAAGTCAGTTCAATTGATAACTTACGCTGATGGCATTGACGTGATTTGACGAACACAGCAAGCCGTCAATAAGGCGTTTGCTGGCATTGAAGCGGAAGTGGCTAAAATGGATCTGGCGGTAAATGAGGGCAAAATAAAGTACAAAGGACAAGGAACTTAAGCCAATTCGTTGAAATGGGGTTGAAGATCAGACTTGAACTGATGGTGACTTTCATCCAAATTCATCTTCACCGATGTAGCTTATTTCTGCCTAAATGGGTAGACAGCAGTCCAGCCGTGATTCACAAGGCAACTTTACATCCCGAAAAAGTCATGTTTTGCAATGACTTACATATCATCGGTGTGATGGAACCACATATTTTTGTTGAAGATGATAATCGCCACGTTCCTGTGAATGGCGATCGTTAACACACCACGATGCGTGATTATTCATGGCTTGAAATGTAAGCCATAGGCTTGGTTAACATGTGGTTTCAATACGAAAGTGCCACACAGCGTGTGTTACAGTCGACTTACAGAAGAGTAAGTTGTTAGAACTGATCCTAACACCAAATTCTTGCCATTAGACTATTTTCTTTGAGGAAACGAAAAGTCCTAGATGTCACCATTGACTGTAAAGAAGCAGGCATTTCAATCATCTTTTGCGAAGAAATGGTCAAACATTGGGTTCAACCACTTCTGCTGGAGTGCTACGTCAAGGCATTGGTCTGTACCAACAAGCCAGCAATAATAGATGAACCAGCTTATGCAACAAACTATTCTGTCGACAAAAGAGTCTGACAACAAAATAGTTTAACTACGAAATAGTCTGCCGACAAAACAGTCTGCCGACGAAATAATCAGCGATGGCAAACGCCCATGTCTGCCATGCGAAGGAGAATGATTTTCATGCCACTGAATCGTATTAACACATAATACATGGTTTTAGGTAACTTCACCCGTTTTTGTTTTTTTAAGAAAAAATTTAGTCAAACATTGTTCAGTGCGTAAATAAGCTAAGAACTAGAAGGAGTTATTATATAGGATCTAAGAAGCTGAGTACTTACATTCTTAATTTGATTCGCTGCGGAAGCTGCACACTTTGGAAACTGTTGGTTGAGAGTATATCTTAAGTTGAGTTGATGCAGATAAACTTTTTTCTGAACTGAACATTAACGGAAAAAAGGGAAAATGTGTAAGTTGCAAGAATTGAGAAAATTCTGACGGGACAGCTTGGACACTGTTCGCCTTTTATTGTTTAAATTCGATTGATTTTGGGGACAATGAATTTCGCTGCCAACAAAGTAAGAAATGGCAAGATGAAAGCCTCAGAACATTCAAGCACAAGCAATATTCAAAAGCAGTTGACGCCTAAAAAAAGCGACGCGATTAACCACATGAAATATCGAGACGGCAAATAGCATGAAACGGCATTGAAGCCGAAAAAGTAATGTACGTGGTCCAATAGAAAACTAAATGGAGCCAAATAACTCATTAGGGAGAGAATTCAACATCCACTACAGGACTTGATTGAAATCACTAGAGGACTGTAGTGTTTTCGAGTGTGTTTCAAATATCATCAAAACACCTCACACAACCGCCTCAATTCATTCGATTCCCTGTCCCACAGGATCAAGATGAAATATTTTCCCTTTGAAATTCAACATTCATCATCGGCACAAGGCTCCGCAGTTTTATTTTTTCGGTGTTCTTTTTTTTAGTGTGGATGAAACGAAAGGATACGAATTTCATTCAAAGCCGTCAATGTGTGCTGTCCCCCCTGTGTGGTGTGGCCCCACACAAAAGAACAAAAAGAAAGCACGAAGAACACGAAATACGAAGTACTTCATTAAATGAAGGATATCATCATTTTCCCTTTCCCGGTGAGTGTGATTAAAAATAGACACAAACACTGTTGAAATAGAACTGAATCGTACTGAAAAGAACTTCACCTTTGCGAATTTGTTTAAATTTTTATCACTTTTGCGGCACTTTTAGTTTGGAAATGTGATTTTAGAAGCACACGAGCACGGACTGATTAGTGCTGAAGAAGAAACGACTCCAATGAGAATCCTGAACAGACTGTTCGGTTCGATTGTTGATATCAGGGTTTTAACTTGAAATTCACTGTGAGTGTAGTGGAAGGAAATTGTCTGGTAATTGTGTTTATGTGATGTGATGGGCGGACGGGGAGCATTTCCCCAGGCGGAGCAGTAACAGCAATTTCACCACAGTTGTGTTTGAATGAATTTTTATGTCATGTTGCTGGGAGGTTATTCATGGGCAGTGGGAACATGTTGATGATGGTGGCGTATACTCAACATTTTCCATTATTTTTCACACTTTTTAAAGAACTTACTAACGAGACGAGACGTTTGGTCGCACTTTTAAAGCTGATGCCCCTGAATAAGTTGCATACAAATAAAGTGTGAAATGGAACAAGTTTAGTATGCAAACGTGTCAAAAGAATAAGCACTGTAGAAACTGTTGCTTGAGTGTATCTTTTTGAATATCAAAAGGACATTACTAGCGATTTTCTGGAAACTATTCATTTTTTGGTAGCAGTAACGCTGAAAGTCAGTCAATTACTATTACAGCGCTTTTACATTTCATTTATAAATTGATTTTCCGTCACTGGCGTTCCTAGCTAACGTTTAACCCCAACGTTTAAAGCCAACATTCAAAGCCAATGTTCAAAGCCAATGTTTAAAGCCAACATTCAAAGCCAATGTTTGAAGCCAACGTTCAAAGCCAACGTTCAAAGCCAACGTTCAAGGCCAACGTTCAAGGCCAACGTTCAAAGCCAACGTTCAAAGCCAACGTTCAAAGCCAACGTTCAAAGCCAACGTTCGAAGTTAACGTTCAAAGCCAACGTTTGAAGTAAATGATCAAAGCCAACGTCGAAAGACAACGTTGAGAGCCAACGATGAGAGCCAACGTTGAAAGCCAACGTTCGAAGCTAACGTTTAAACCCAACGCTTAAACCCAACATTCAAAACCAATGTTCAAAGCCAATGTTTGAAGCCAAAGTTCAAAGCCAACGTTCAGAGCCAACGTTCAAAGCCAACGTTCAAAGCCAACGTTCGAAGTTAACGTTCAAGGCCAACATTCAAAGCCAACGTTCAAAGCCAACGTTCAAAGCCAACGTTTAAGTCTAAGGTTCGAGACCAACTTTCAAAGCCAACTATCGAAGATAACGTTTCAAGCCAACGATCAATAGCAACGTTCAAGGCCAACGTTCGAAGCCAACGTTCAAATCCAAGGCTCAAAACCAACGTTCAAAGCCAACGCTCAAGGCCAACGTTCAAGGCCAACGTTCAAAGCCAACGTTCAAAGCCAACGTTCAAAGCCAACGTTCGAAGTTAACGTTCAAGGCCAATGTTCAAAGCCAACGTTTGAAGTAAACGATCAAAGCCAACGTTCAAAGCCAACGTTCAAGGCCAACGTTCAAGGCCAATGTTCAAAGCCAACGTTCAAAGCCAACGTTCAAAACCAACGTTCAAGGCCAACGTTCAAGACCAATGTTCAAAGCCAACGTTCAAAGCCAACGTTCAAAGCCAACGTTCGAAGTTAACGTTCAAGGCCAACGTTCAAAGCCAACGTTTGAAGTAAACGATCATAGCCAACGTTGAAAGGCAACGTTCGAAGCCAACGTTTAAGCCCAACGCTTAAACCCAACATTCAAAGCCAATGTTTAAAGCCAACATTCAAAGCCAATGTTCAAAGCCAATGTTCAAAGCCAACGTTCAAAGCCAACGTTCAAAGCCAACGTTCGAAGTTAACGTTCAAGGCCAAGGTGCAAAGCCAACGTTTGAAGTAAACGATCAAAGCCAACGTCGAAAGACAACGTTGAGAGCCAACGTTGAAAGCCAACGTTCGAAGCCAACGTTTAATCCCAACGCTTAAACCCAACATTCAAAGCCAATGTTCAAAGCCAATGTTTAAAGCCAACATTCAAAGCCAACGTTCGAAGCCAACGTTCGAAGCCAACGTTCAAAGCCAACGTTCAAGGCCAACGTTCAAAGCCAACGTTTGAAGTAAACGATCAAAGCCAACGTCGAAAGACAACGTTCAGAGCCAACGTTGAAAGCCAACGTTCGAAGCCAACGTTTAAACCCAACGCTTAAACCCAACATTCAAAACCAATGTTCAAAGCCAATGTTTAAAGCCAACGTTCTGAGCCAACGTTCAGAGCCAACGTTCAAAGCCAACGTTCGAAGTCAACGTTCAAGGCCAACGTACAAAGCCAACGTTCAAGGCCATTGTTCAAAGCCAACGTTCAAGGCCAACGTTCAAAGCCAACGTTTAAGTCCAAGGTTCGAGACCAATTTTTAAAGCCAACTATCGAAGTTAACGTTTCCAGCCAACGATCAATACCAACGTTCAAGGCCAACGTTCGAAGCCAACGTTCAAATCCAAGGCTCAAAACCAACGTTCAAAGGCAACGATTAAAGTTTACGATCAAAGTCAAACCGAAGTGAAGGTAAATAATCGCGACATTTTAAATCGGTCCTATTTCTAGGGGTGGTTTCTTTCTTTCAAGAGTATAAACCTTGCCAGCTGATGCCTCCAAGTAACGATTAACATTTAAATTGAGCCAAAATCCTTTATGATTTCTTAAAGAATTATCAATTCCAAATTTTCTTGCTGTTAGCAACTCATGGATTTGTTTTCAAACAGCCTTTCCTAAAGGAATGGACTAGTTACTAAAATGGTCCTCTTCCTTCTAACCTACCCCTTAGATCTAACCTTTTTAAGTGGCAGAAGGCTGGAATGGAGGTGTCATTCCTCAGAAGACCACATCACGCCAATATCCTTCTAATTTTGTGGAACTTCTTGATTGGAGGCATTTCAATAAAATCGAACTCAGGCAATGGTTCCAATTCCATGTTCCTACAGATGACTTTCTGTGGCTACCGTGGCGTAGTGGGTAGAGTGCGACACTCACACCCCGAAGGTTCAGGTTCCTTTCCCGGACGAACACCTCGAATTTTTCAGGGCACCACCTCTTTCGAGCTGCTGACAGCACTCAAAGAGTAATAAATGTCTAAGAAAAAGTTTCTCAAACTTCACCGTTAGGAGTCGGCAATAAACTGTAGGTCTCTTCTAATCGTGAGAGAACAGTAGCGTGCACAATACGAGCAGTTGATAAGCAAGTTACGCCCTGGTCCACCTGTGGACTGTTGCGCCAGATAATTATTAATTATAAATCAATAGTTGACAGTGAGAGCTCTGAAGAATTCCGAAGAATTGCAGTTTACACTAAATGCTTGTCAATCTCAACACTTGCAGTCATGGGTTGTCATGAGAGAAGTCAGGTCATCTAAGTTGTCTCAGGTTTATGCAACAAGCCGATAACAGGATGTCCCGTGAGAAGCCTTCAAATTTTATTTACCAGGAGAATGCGTTCACCAGGACTGAGGGTGGCCATCAAGAGATTTGGAGCCACAATCAACTAGGTCGCACTCTCCTTTCGAAACGGTTGAAAAAGTGAATCTATCTGGGAATTGAATTGAATCGTAGGAAGTCATCTATAGTAATCATTTTTGATGCGACAGTCCCCAGGGGGATCTGGGCCTAGCTTGCTCATCACCTACTCGTGTTGTACGCGCTACTGTTCTTTCACGAGTAGAAGGGACCTACAGTTTTTTGCCGACTCCGAACGGCGAAGTTTGAGAAGCTTTTTCTTAGACTGCATTACTCTTTGAATGTTGTCAGCAGGTGGTACCGTGAAACATTCGATGTGTTCAGCCGGGAAACGAATCTGAACCTTCGGTGTGTGAGCGTCGCACTCTACCCACTACTGACTACACGCGCCTAAAATTGAATCAAGAAAGCACATCGATAGGGCACACCCTTCTACAGCTACTTTTTTAAAGCCCTGGGAACATGATTTGTGTCTTTTTAAGGTTTTGTTCCATTCCAGTATTCACATGACATATTCGACTCCTATACATCTCGATGAGTAATTACGTTTCAGACGAAAAGTTTATTTGGTATTATATATTATAGCGGACCAGATGCCGGTTAAGGTCGTTCGCAGAGGCATACGCAGCCAGACAGCAGAAAGTTCGTCGTTAACTCTTCTCCACCAGCTGTCGCCAATGCCCATGAAATCGAAAATCAGATGAAGAACTTTCTTGTCGATAGGGCAAGGAAAAAAGGAAAAGACAAGGACTTTGTCGTCCATTTTCAATTATATTTTTTTCCCTTAAAAAAAAAACTTCTAGGCCTTTGCCCCACAGGAATCAAAGCTAGATAAGTAGTTTGAGAGAAAACATTAATACCACAATAATTAATAACAACGAAAAGAAATACGTGGTCTGCCAATCCTGTGAAGAGTATTCTCGTATTCTTCATTTGTACAGACAATTTGGAAATGTGTGAGACAAGAGAATTCATGTCTGAATTGGTACAAGGTCAGCGTTTGCCTTTCAAACAAACAAATTAGTTAAATACAGAATATACACAGTTGTATTTGAACACACATTTTCGCCACTCCTCAAGGGCATACATGTGTTTCCGAGTCTTAATAGACGATTCTAGAGAATTAAAGAAAAATATAGTCTAAGTAGAAGTAAAGAAAAATATAGTGAATCCTTCGAAACATCGAGAACCCAGAATGTACAAACGCTATTCAAAATCAGCTCTCGAAGTCTTCCAGTAAACAACACAACTCATTTAAAAATGCATTTATTTGACATGATATCACTTCTTCTGTGCTCTATCCAATAACAATTCGTCTAACTGGTCTCACGAAGTATACTCTAGCAAACGGCGAAACCCTCCTTCTTCTGATGACGTACACCCGTGCAAAGGCTACCGAGTCCAGGACAGCCAACAAGCTCAGTAGAACGCACAGCAAGACTGAAAAGTTCATTTCTGCTTCAAGTTTAACTCTCAAAACCAAATGATGTTCTGCTGCAATTGGGTGAGTTTTTAGCTTTTATACAAAATCCAGTTATTTGCGAAAATGTCTTCGATAGGAAGTGCCAAATATCGGCAACAAACACAGCTAATCAAACAATCCACGATGGATTCAAAGTTTGCGAAAAACGAGCGTGGTAACATCGCGTATGTTTGTCCTTGATTTTTGACAGCCATGACAACACTTCTGGTCGTAGTTTTAGAACCACTAATTATTCTAGAAATCATGGACTCAAGATTATTCTTTTTGCAATTCTATACATCATCATTTAAAGAGATATCCAATATTCTCGTTAGAGCAGCCAAAATGTAAATGTGAACGGGGTCTTAATTGTTAACTTAACTTAATGTGGATTTAAGTCAGCAACACGAGGTGTTGTTTTTTGTAAAGAAATGCGGAAGACAGTAGGCAAATATTTGCGCAACACGCTTGCAGACGGCGCAAGGTCTGGAAGACAATATCGGAATCATATTTGATTAGTGATGTTCATTGCAATCAAACACAAATGTTTAATAGGAACATGGCTCTTCATTTAGGTTTGATTTAAAGAAGATTCGCTGAAGAGATCCAAACGTTAGCATGATTTTGGGGCAAACAGCCTTTAAAAAAACAAAAAACAAGTTGCATGGGTGGGAAACCACCGTACATTTACATAGATTACGTTCGACCAACACCTTGGCTACTATTTCCCATAAAGTCTGCATGACGTCTAGCTAGCTACCCTACCGCGTATTACGTCAGCGTCTCGCACCACTTGTGTCTTAATGTTTGGAGGGAGAACTGAACAGATTATAAGACACGGTACTTGATACCCCAGACTGGAGCGTTTTTCCCCCAAAACCACACATTCTTAATCCTTCTGAGCAATGAATCCATTAAACCCACTCCATCTCCAACCAACAGTATTAGTATCAACCTTCATCTTCATTCAACACATATAAATCAACTTCAAGAGAGAGCTCATTTGGGGGCTTCCCTAATGAATTACGTCGCCTCATCTGCCCGTACCTTAAGCCCCTTCATCATGAGGAATCGTTATTAAATGCTTTTCGACGTTGACGCCACCATCGTTTACCGTTGCCGCCGCCGACGCTACCGCCTATTTTATACCCTCTCTCTCTCTCATCACATTGATTTATTTGCCCATAAAAATGCAAAGCACTGTACTGACCTTGGACCATCTGAATACGCTCCGGAACTACCACTTCCAATTCATTAGAACAGCGCCCTTCGGTGTGTGTTAACTCACAAAGAGTCGACTACGAATCCAGGGCACACACTTTGCCCCAAAACAAAGGTCTGCCGAGGCATGAATACGCAATGGAACTCTTTGCAGCATCCGCGCACTGAATTGGAACATACTCCATCGTTGTTTGTTTGTTTTTTTTTTTTTTTGATTTTGTTTCTCTTCTTTCTTTTTTCAATTGTGATCCCTCTAACAAGACATATATGTAGTACCTTTTGAAACATTTTCACCTTGGCTGCGAATGCTTTCCCCAGGCCAGAGGATAGTAGGATTTGTTTTTGCGTGGCCGAACGTCGGAGAAGGAGGGATTTTCATTCAGAAGTCGAGACGAACTAACGCCCAGCTGGGCTGCGAAATTGCATCAGCTGGGCTATGCCAGGTAATTCGACAAGGGACGTGTGCACGAAAGAGACGGCGAGTGGCAATGGGGTGGAGGGTTTCCAAAAACGTCCAACAGATTGTTTTAGAAGATACTAACGAGGATGGTGGAGGCTTGCGACTGTGTGAATTTACAATGAGGGGGAGAGGTTGTGCGCATGTCCCGAGTGAGTTTGGTAGTGTCTTTGTTCGGAGGAGACTTTCATGTTGCTGATAATGGTGAAAACGAAGGGTCCGCGATAAGTTGCCAACACTTTGCAACACCACTATTCAGCTTTACAGTTTGCTGCAGGAGTGTGATTTGTCTTAAAGAAATTCTAGTCATCGATTACAGGCACATTGAGTTAACAAAAGCAATGCAAATATCAACATACAAATAAAAATCAATCTTTTGCCATGTCTCCATGTCTCCTTAAAATCTCAACAGTCAATTCCCTCGAAATGCATCCAACGCCTTCCGCAACTATCCTGTAAGAGAACCATTCATCTTTCAAAACAAATGACTGAAAATGACATAACAAAAATACTTTCGTTTCCAGCTGACGGTCTGCTCAACAAAACTTAACTCCTCACCGAGAATGCTAATTAAACACATCCAATTTGGTGTTGCAAGGAAAATCAAATTCTTCACCCGCTCATTCTCCACAATCCCTGAGCTAAAGGACACCCTCCAGATTGGCAACAATGTCTACAAGACCGACGAATGGACCAACGTTACGCCAAAGATCCTGTCATACCTGGAAGCCAACAAACACCTGCAGAAGAACCATCCACTCTCCATAATCCGCCAAAGAATCGTTAAGTACTTCTACAAAACCTTCACAAACCCCAGAGGCAATCCCCTGTTCAGCGTGTTTGATCAGCAAACTCCGATAGTGTCGGTACAGCAGAACTTCGACAACCTTCTGATTCCAGCCGGTCATCCGAGCCGTGCGAAATCGGATTGCTACTACATAAACAAGTACTACATGCTGCGGGCACACACGACAGCACATCAGGTGGATATGGTGCGGTCGGGGTTAGATAACTTCCTGGTCGTTGGTGACGTGTACAGACGTGACGAGATTGACTCCACACACTACCCTGTGTTTCATCAGCTTGACGCGGTTCGATTGATGAACAAGGAGAAATTATTTGACAAGCATCCGGGGCTGGAGATTTTTGAGAAAAACCCAAGCAGCAAATCTGCAATTATTTCGAGTGCTAAATGCATTGATCAGTCAAAGCAGCCATGTCACACACTGGAGGCAGTAAAACTAACTGAGCACGAACTGAAGCAGGTTTTACTTGGTCTGGCAAAGGATCTGTTTGGAGAGCAGATCGAGTACAGGTGGGTTGAGCAGTACTTTCCCTTCACTCAGCCATCTTGGGAGCTGGAAATCTTCTACAAGGACAAGTGGTTGGAGGTGCTAGGCTGTGGCATCATGAGGAATGAGATTTTGCAGAACGCTGGAGTGCTGAGCTCCATTGGGTATGCCTTTGGCCTGGGATTGGAGCGGCTGGCTATGGTTCTGTTTGATATTCCCGATATAAGACTCTTCTGGAGCAATGATTCGGGATTCTTGAATCAATTCAATGACGACGACCTGTATACGCTGAATAAATACAAGCCGGTATCTAGCTATCCTCAGTGCAAGAATGACTTGTCATTTTGGCTGCCCGATGGGATGGAAGTGGAGCAGTTTGTCGCAAATGATTTCTATGATCTGGTACGGACTGTAGCCGGAGATGTTGTTGAACAGGTTGGTAGATGATGATGTTAAGCGAATTTAATGTTCACGCGCCTTTTGCAGATAAACCTTGTAGACAAGTTTAAGCACCCGAAGACTGGAAAGAGCAGCCTATGCTTCCGAATTATATACCGACACATGGAGCGCACACTGACGCAAACTGAAGTCAATGAGATTCACAAGAAAATCGCCGATGAGTCTGTGGAAATGTTTAAAGTTAAGATTAGGTAGTTTTGAAGCAAAATAAAAGGATTGTTAATGATGTACTATGTTTTCTTTGGTTTTCGACTGTCATGCGTCTTCCGTTGGTGCCCTCAAATTACGAGAAACCTCCATTGCGCTAATCCCTATCGCAAATGATACACAAATCTCTAGTCTTATACACAGAGTCAATTTATTTCCATCTTGTGATCATTTTGCAGACAAAAGAAAAAAATCTACACAAATAAAAATTACATTTAAACTCCACTTAATCAATTTGTACCGTTGTTTGGTTGGAATTAACACAAAAAAAGGATTAAAACGAATTGAACTAAAAAATAAACAACAAAGCAGGTGGTCCTTCCCTCATTCGCGCACACGCACACATAAATACACATATATAAATGGAATTACATAAATCACGGGATAGCAGCAGTCTTATCTCAGGAACGAAAGGAGAAACCAAAACGGAAAACCTTCATAGTCTGCCTGCAGCACGCTGCGTTGCGGTCGTCGTCTTACGTCCACGGTAAGAAGTTGCTAAACAGAACAGTTCCGACGAGATAGTAGCCACCGAACCATAGGAGGACCACCGAATTGGCGGATTTCCATTCGATGCGATCGAATGTCTTTGGCAGATGATTGACGGCGAACCAGTAGAGGACGGGCGAGGATGAACAGATGAGGCGTGTTGTAATCTGAACGTGGGTGAAAAACGTGCAGAAGAGTGTCAAAAACACTGAGTGCAGGATAAATGGCAGCGACTTCCACTCGGTGACGACCTGGTGAAGCGTGGACACGCGCGTGTAACTCAGCAATGAGCGGGCGTACAGGAACGTCTGATAGAGAATGAAACCAATGATGGGAGAGGCGAGTATGAAATTCGGTATCTGCTTCCATTCGTAGTAACGCAGGAAACCCACGTTCCAATAGTGCGTCTGAATGTAGGAGTAGGGAAAAGGGAACGATTTGTCACACCAGGGTGAGTTGGGGGGGATGCGTTCTCCGGCCAGAATGTAGTCCCTCTCCACAGCGTATTGAATCACTTCCGGTGGATGTTGAATCTCTGTGTTGCTAGTGCAAAACTGATGGAAGGCGTAAAAGCAGAAGAAAGTGAGAGGAATTAGCGAGAAGATCACGATTGCAATCAGCTTAACCAGAAGCCACTTGGACTGCTTAAGGAATATCTTTCGGAATATGAAATACACAGGGAAGCCGAGGTTAACCAAACCATTCGAACGGCAGACTATTCCCAGGGCCAGGGCGACAGATGTAGTTACGATCGACACAGTCCCCACGCACTCCAACATCAGACTAAACGAAAGCCAACAAAATAATCCCTCTGAGTACGGTGCGGTAAAGAACACCGAAGCCGGGTTGAAGCAAAATATAACTGCGGCATTCCACGACTTGTTGAGATCCCCAAATATCCTTTGTGTCAGCTCGTACAGACAGTTGGCAGCCCGGCAGAAGAAGTACACATTCAGCAGCACCCCAATGACCAGAGTGAGCGTCCGAACCGACACTCCGATGCCCACAAAATGAATACATTGCGCAATCAGTCCCACTATCGTTGGATAGAGGGGATAAAAAGCCAGGGTGTTCTCATAGCTGTATCCATGTTCGGCGATGTGAAGAAAATACTCTGCGTCCCAACGTCGGAGGCCCGAGAAGCAGAAATTCAGCGTCTTGTCTAAGAAAGAACTCTCAACACCCACAGGCTTGGGAGACTTAAAAACATCGGCATTGTGATCCGGAATAATTGCATCAGATATCAGTTGCACACTGAGCACGATAAGCCTGCTGGCCAAAGCTAGCTTTGTAACTTTTTCACTCATTGTACGAGATCGTAGGGCTGTCGTCGCTTTTCTGTAGGGAAAGAAATCTATGAAATTATCTTATCCTTTGTGATTATGTGACCCGATACCTGTTTCTTTGCCGAGTGAGAAAATATTTGAGTATTCTGCTGCAGTTGCTTAGGGTTTGGTTTGTTTTTTCTTCTTCATTGAATTTTTCACAGAAAAGACAATATCGTAGGCCGGCTGCGTTGCGTGTGCATTTTTTTTTTCTTCCCTTTGGTTGACTGTCAAAGTCAGGTGTTTGGTTGGAGAGAAGTTTTCTTAATCAATAACTTGTGAAGCTGTTTGGGAATTTTGAATATCGTAGTAGATTGGAATTCATATGATTTCACCTACTGAATTGTTGCACGATATTAGTTAAAATGGAATTCCTTTGAGATAATCAAGGATACCAGAATATATCCTTCGACAATTCTGGAATTCTCGTTTTCGATCGTTTACGCACCCACAATGGAATTTAATAAAGCACATGAGAGATAATGCCTCCGTTTGGGCTGGGTTGTAGACGGGGAACACCCGCAATTTAGGCGTAAGGGATTACTTGACTGTTCCTCGCGTCTAACTAAGTGCGGGTTTGATTGAATATAGTCAATCTCATTAGATACAGGTTTACGATGAATCAGTTGTTTCGCAGAAAGCTTTCTAGAGATAAATATTTAATTTTCTTTTTGAAAGTGCTCGTGATTCGATTCTGGTTTTTTCAGACATTCTTTTGCTTTTTCATGTGCACAGTATAGAACATATGTTCCTCTTGAAGTTCCCCCAAAATTGTCTCCCAGCCTAAACATATTCGAAAATCAATATGGAGCCTCGTCAATCCATTGCCTAAAGCTGCACTAAGGCTATTTGTTTGAGTGAATGACACACTATTGACATCAGTTCATGGTTTACACATAGAATGTTTCCAGAGGCCCCTTTAGCCCAGTCCATCGGTTTTTTGGGGACTTTCGCCCAAATTTCGTCCAAATCACCATAAAGCAGAGAATGCAGAAAAAGCTTCGTTAGAAAATTAACTTTATTGTTCTACACAAACAGTCTTCCCAAGGACAAACATATACATAACATACAACACGATCCACTCAGACTGCTCTTCTTCACACCAACGGGTAACTGGCATCGGTAGCAATGCCGCATTGGTTCTCCTTGTTTCGTGCCATCTTGATGTAGCCCTTGTCGCCCCAGGTTGTGCCCCATGAGTTCTTAACCAGCCAGTAGTCTGTGCCATCCTCCTCAGTGCCATAGCCCACAACCAACACACCGTGGTCAAGTTGTTCAGGATCACAGTTGGGTTCGTCGTACACACCCTCGTTGTAGAATTGGAATGATTCGTGCGAGGCGTCAATGGCAACAGAAACAGGACCAATGGTCGCGACAGCTTCCATCATCTTGTTCTCATCGCCTTGTGGAATGTCAACGAATCCCCTGTCGGTTGCGCCAACACTATTCCTATCAAACCGGCAAGTTTCATCGACTCCTTGGTATGGGTAGGACTTTTCTGTGTCGATTCCTCCATTGTCCTTGATGTAGCTGAAGGCTTGATCCATGAGACCACCATTGCAACCGTTGTTTCCGTAGGCAGTCGAGCAATCGACCAGATTTTGTTCGGAAAGCGAAACTAGGACGCCACTACGACGGAAGTGTTGACCTTCTAAGGCGCCAGTTGTGGAGAATGCCCAGCATGATCCACAGTGACCTGAAAGTAGTGTTTACAAAATGAGAATCTATTGAAGGAGAAAGGGAGTTAAATTTGCTCGTATTACCTTGATCCTTGACGGGTGTGACGGCTCCCTTGTTCCTCCAGTCGACCAACTTCGGCAACTTCACATTGGCTGGGCTGATGAAGGTAACACCGGTTTCCTTGCGAACTTCATTCATGCCAGTCATTCTGGAGCAAGAAAGCATTTTGTTAAAATTTGGTGTGATGCAGGATTGGAGGAGGACTTACGATCCGGAACGACTGCGATTGTAGCCATTCATCAGACTGGTGAATTCGTGATGCAAGAGATCTGCGTACTTGTTGACTCCTAGCTTGTAGGAGACCTGACCCTGGGCGTACTTCTGATTGTGTTTAGCGATCTTGTGCTTATTCTCCATAAAGATCTTCATACGGAATTTTTCCTCTGTATCACTCTTGTAGTTTTTGTTGTGAGTTAGCTGTGGAAAGAGAGGACGGAGACATTGTTGAATTGTAAATAGACTTTTCTTAGAAATTGTGTGCCTCAGATAGGAGTGATTGACATTAATTGTTCGTACCTTATCAACTACGCCCTGAAATAAATCAAGTTATGAGTGGCAATGAATCATAACCTATAGTGTTGCATTTCTTGCCACGAAACAGCATTATGTTTATCGGAATACAAAAATTGAAATGCTTCAACAAAATGTTAATCGAATTAATTTAATTAACAAATCACGTGATAGCGACTCTAGTCCAATGTGTGAAATCAAATGTACACATAATGCTTGAGTAAGAAACTCGCTTTTCATTCTAATGACTAACTCTCTAAACCAGCCTTGTCTAGAATAAATCCCGCCATTGATTGTGGCGTCGTTAACATTTCCGCCTCAGGCAATGGCCGGCCTTTGTCTTCCACATTCAATGCCCCATATTCTGTTTGTACAAAATAAAATACAACAAAACCAATACACTGCTGTTATCTGCAAAGTCTCTAGCAAGCAGTCTAATCGCCCGGCAAAATTTATAAACGTCTACTTTGAATCAAAAGTGTGTGAGGAGTTCACCATTTAATTGATAAGCGGAACACACAGACAGTATCACTGCTAAGTTAATTGCGTTGCAAATAATCCTTTATTTTCAACAGCTCAGAAGCCTCTTAACAAATTTTCCGGCAAACGTTGAAGATGTGGCAAAAGTGCCAGAATTGACAGCATCTGGGTGTCATTTAATTGCAGTTTAAACTCAAATCACGATTCAATACGCAGACGTGTGGATGTGTTTTGTGTCAAGCGATAAACGTTTGATATTTCCAGACAGTGATTCATGATGTGGTCTGGATTGCAAGGTGTACGCGGAAATGTGATCACTTACCTTAAATGTATGCCATTCCTCTTTGACGATATCGAGGAATGAGACTGCACTTGCAGCTGCAATTACGCCCAACAAAACGACAAGTACCCGCATGCTTGCTGATGTTTGAGATCTGAAAAAAAAAAAACGAAAAAACAAAGGATGAGAACCAGAGGCATCATAAACGAAGTAGAGGCAAAATATCAATAATTTTGTTTATTGAATTTGAGTGAAAAAGAACCGACGAAATTTATATTATGAGTTATTCAGCATTTTTGGCACTCAGTGGACATAAACGTTGTTTATTTATGAGCTGACTGACAGACAGAAAAGCAGTCACTATCAATAAATATTTCTTAGTCTTATGTTGTTTATAAAACAAACCCTTTCCAAACAAGGAATTGCATTGAAATAAACAAATTATTTCGGTAAGACACACGAACATTGGTTTAATCTCTCCGTCCAACGCTGCCGTTTGTCGGCAGCGGCGTTTTTCATCTTTATCAGGATGTATCCGCTTGAAATTGATAATGATGCATTTGCGCAAGTAAAACTACTAGATTGACAGGCTGGCGTGCAGCGCAATGTCCCTGAAAATAGCGCTGCTTCTTGGTTTAGCAACAATCAAGTGCAAGATAATTGACGAAATCTAAGATGAAGATGAAGAGCCTCTAAAAGTTGTAAAGTCATTGGGCAAGAACTAATGAACTTGTCACTTGGGCATTGCCCTTAGTTTTTACATGAGAGTTGTCTCTGTGTAGTAACTGAAAGTTGGTTCAAGTATTGATTAAATGGTACTACATTCTATAAGGCTCGGGTGCGACTTTAGTTTTTTTGTACATCCCATTCCACTTTCCAAATATGGTTACATTTTAATAGCAATCAAAGAATCCATTCCATACACCTTTCATTCCATAGATGAAAAAGTATTAATGTACAAAAGTGGGATGAGGGATTGGAAAAATTGTGCATTGCATTGCAAAGGCAGAAACCTTTGTAAATGGTATCATAGTTGACACACATATTTCTGTTCCCGCTTACAGTCGAGAGGAAAACAATCTCGGCACTTCTCTCGGCGCTTTGCAAACTGGATTTAGGAATAATTCAATTATAATAATTCAAGCTACAAGAAAGTTGCAACTTCAGTATAAAGAACTGATGGAAGACAAAGTTCGGCAAGGTAAAGGGTAACGCTGAATATTGAAGATTTAACAAAATATGACTTCAACAACCTGCTGAAATCCCTGGCTATCCTCCTATGCGCGTAAGCTATGAAATATCCAAGAAAGCAAAATATACTCTCAACAGCACCAACATTCGTACAGAAATCTAGCAGTAAATGAAATAAAAAAAGTTTCACTACTCGATTCTCATCGCCACAAAAAAAAGCACACGTTTTATACCACAAAGTACCAGTCACCCGTCGATAACGATGCATATGTGCATGTGAGGCTTTCAATTTTCTTAGCTTTTGTTCATTTTCAGTTATGACGCAGTTGAAAAGATACTGTTTAGAGAATTTTAGACACAAAGGGCATTTAGTGTCTACCACACGAAATGTGTTCCTAAAAATATGACAATCATTGACCGCAATGGCTACGGAATGCTACAACTGAAACGTGGTGTGATGGCATGCTTACTGTTTTATTTTATGAACGGTGCCACGTTTACCGTTTATTTTGTATGCTTAGCTCCTCCTTCCACAACCGTTGGATCAAAGATTAACAACTTTCTTTAGACTAGAAGAAGCGAAGTACTGAGACGCCCTAATATTTAATACAGTGAAGCAGTGCGCTATATGTTCAAAGTTCTAACAAAGTCTTAGAAACAGTTTGTGAAGGAACCCATATGATTTTGGAAATACGGTATTGGCAGGCAAATTGCTGTCAATTCTTTGGACGTAAAGTATGAAAGGTTGATGCAGGCATGAAATGTTAATGCCTCTATGAGCAGATTGACGAAATACACACTATTCCAAACAGAAAAATAAATAGTCTTTCAAATTTGTCTCTATTTGAAACTAGTTCAAAAGCGATGTATTAATCCTACATCTCTTTAGACTTGAACTTCCCTAGCCTGATACAGACAGAAGTAACTGCACAGTAAATCTGAAGAACCGTTTCCAATATTTACTCCGTGCCGTACCAATAATAACGAAAGTTTAAATCTACGATAGTTATTTTTCTGCCTACTTCAATAACGTTGAGTTTTCCATACAATGCTTAATGTTAATCAATCGTAAAAAAGCAAATTAATGAAAACAAATCTATTTCTTAGAAACTTTCTCAAGCATCTCCCCACTCCTCTGTCTGACTCATCTAACTTATCACAGAAAACATATCTAAAAGGGCTCTTCGGCACAGTTACAGCTTGTCTCCGCATACGGCAGGTTGCTCAAGAGTTGTTCATTTTTGCGATTGCACATATCACTCAAAAATTCCCCCACAGTGCCATCGAAGGTCAAAAGAATCGTTTAAATATTTGTCCCTAATCGTAATTGCTTAAAAAAATTGTATGCCAATGAAAACTGAACGCAATCAAATAAATTAAACCAGATCTGATGGCACCGTATAAAAGACATCCAATGGAAACCCTAACTGTACCAGTGATCTCTCATCTAACTGCTGATCATCCGATGTTACAGTAATTAGCTAACGTTCGACACATACACCCCTTATTTCGAAACAAAGAAAGATTGCACTTGGGAGTACATACACACATTTTTTCTGCTTTTTTCGACTACAAAACTCAAGTGATTGCCAGCGGATTAGTGACAGATTCCCCACTTTCAAATAAGAGACGCAATCAAATCAAATCTGAATGACGCAATTTTGTTTTTAAACAAAAGACCAACCGAACAGAGGGACCTACTAATTTCCATATGTGTGGTAGTACATGGAATAAAAAATACATTAAACGCAGATTATGCTTATCTACGAACTTACCAAAAAACAAACTATTAAAGGCTGCGAACAAAATAACACTAACACAAAGAGAGATTATGTTTTTACAACTAAAGAACTTTTAAAATATTTTATTGTTGACTAAGTGCTACCGTCCGATGGTGAATTTCGATTGCAAATAAAATTTAACTTGGACAACGATGATGGGGAAACCTTTCTTTTCCTTCAATCTTCTTTGTTTTTCTCTTTCTGCTTCAACGGCACTTCGCAGTGGTTGAAAAGTGATGCCAAGTCACGGTGGTCGATTCAAATGGAAAATATTGTGTGATTGAGTGGATTTTGTATTTAAAATAAAATTGTTTAGATGTGTTCCCTTAGAGTGTGAGCTATTACATGAGAGTTTCATGGAATTATGAGTTCTGCTATGCGGAGCAGTGTTTTACAGATTTGCAGTAAACTTAAAACGGCAAGGGATAAATAATGATAAGACAGATCGAAAGCAACACATCACTTCTTTGAAATTGAAAAAAATGTACTTTAACTTAATTATAATTGAAAAATTATTCTTATGGTTTGAATACAACTGACACACATATGTATGTACTTCGCTAATTTTAGAATTATCTCAACTCACTCAACTCTTTAAGAAAGAAACAGCAAGTTTTGAGGGTCGATTTCGTACCCTTGGATATGTACCCAGCGACACTTATCTTGCTATCCACGCCATGGTCATCCTTTTGGTAAGAATCTACTGGAGATTGTGCTTAAACAGATTCACAATTTCTTGTCGGTAAACAGATAGATTCTAAGAAACCTAAATACGTAGCCTAAGGGCTTTTACCAGGCTGTAAGGATTCTGTTTGAACCTAGACTTCTCGATGTACTCCTTTAGGCTGTAAACTAAACTCTCGTACCGCATTATGATACTTCTCTGTTGGTGTTCGTAGCAATTATGGACGTCTCTACGCCGCCTTTTCCCAACAAACATGCCTCACCTTGAATAAATTCTAGTCCCTTTTCAAACTCTTCAAGGCCTCAACAACATTTTAATTCCCTCTGCCGATTTGGGGAGATTTGTTGTTTCGGTTATGTGTCAAGTCTTCGAATGCAACACTTGGGCGTAAGCGTTATGTTAACACTCCGCGACGTCGCAGAGCTTTTAAACTCGAGCGTCTATATTTGATATGGTCGGCAAACGCGATGAAAAACTACAAGCAACTGTCAAATTCCCCTGAGGGTCCAAGTCCAGTTGGACAAGTCCACAGATAAGAAAAACCTTTTTCACTTAATAAAACCAAAAAATCGGTTACTAGTTTATTTAACAAAGTCTGGAAAAGGAAATAAATTCAGTGCTTTTAGAATATTAAGCAAGCGGGAAAATGGCGGATGCTGCAATTGGCTTGCTGATGTTCCTTTCAATCTTGATCGTACCGCTCTCACCCCAGGTTGCGCCAAATGAATTCTGCACCAGCCAGTAGTTCTTGCCCGTTGTCGTATCCGTACCGTATCCAGTCACCGTCATATAATGCGAGGCGCTCTGTGTCGGAGTCGGTTGAGTGAAAACACCCGTCTTGTAGTGCATAAACTCAAATGTGCCCGGATTGAACTTAATGACCACCGGCGCCAAGAAATTGACAACCTTCATCAGCGCCGCATCATCCCCGTTTGTTATACTTCCGTATGAAGTCAAAGTCTTGCCATTCGTCGTAACAGCCGGGGGCAAGCACATGCCCTGTCCCTCAAGAGGTTTGTTCATATATTCAGTGTTTGGGAAAATCGTCTGCATTCCCACTGTTAAATAGTCGAATGCTACCTGCGACACCTGATTGACGCACGATTTGGCGGCGCCTGCGCAGTCAATTAAGTTCTGCTCCGACAGGGCTGGTGAAGTGGCCACTCCCGACTGAACGCCCAAAAAGATGTTTAGCGCAGCTGTTGCCGAATATGCCCAGCCGCTGTTGCAAACCATGCCTTGATCTTTCACCGGACTGTTGAAGCCTAGAGCACTGTATGAAAATTCTGGCACTGCTTCTGTTGTGGGCAATGTGTATGCCGCCGCATTGGATGTGGTTTCCGTTGTCAAGGGAAACATGGCTGCGAAGTCAAGGAATCTTAGATCACTGTACCGGTTCACTCCAAGTGTGTACGACTCAAGGTTTCTCGTCGCCCGATAGTTGTGTGTATCTACCCTCTGCTTGTTGATTGCAAAGTAGTATCGTGCCAAGTTCTCAGCAGCCAAAGAAGGGTAAACCTTGCCGTAAGTTGCCTGAAAAAAAATCCATATTCAAGAGAATGTCACAAAGGAACACGTTAACTGACCTTGAATGAAGACCACTCGAGGTCGGTGACATAGTTTGCTGAGCAAACTGCCACAGTTGCCGCTACTATCAGCGCTAGGATGAATATCTTCATTTTGTTCAATATATTTGATCTGCAGTGGTGGCTCTTCAGGAGAGTTGGACAAGAACTATACCGGGTGCAGCACGAATTGTGGTCTTTTATATTCTGTACACACTAGAATCGGTCTAATCTCGCAACGGTAATCCACGATAAGGCTGCGCAAATATGTGAAATCTTTCTATTAGGAAACTGCGAGATAGCACCTCTTTCAGAATCACGGTATTCTCTTTCGAAAGTGCGGCAATATTTGATTTGACACCTTATCTTGGATAAACCGAGAGAAACTCTCCTTCGTTGGCCATGAAAGCTGTGTGAAGAGATGAAAGACCATCGTATTTGCAAAACGTTAGAAGATAATCAGCAAGCTCTTTGGATGATGTACACTTTTGAACTCGTTTGAAGGCTCCTTTCACATTTCACATTGACACGAGATTCCAGCGGTTCTGGCATTGTTTGCAAATAAGATGTCATCTGCGAGGTATGTGGGGCGTGTTGAAAAGTAACATAGAACCGAGAAATCAAGGTAAACTTCAACTCGTAGTATATATATCGTGGTACCTTATTTTGGGCAAACAGTTTGTGATTCATACGACACCCGATCAGTGATCTGCGACTCTGTCAATCCGAAGATCAAAAACAAATCTGATTCTTTTGGTTGCGAGGAAAAAACTTTTTGCTAATTCCGAACGAAGTCCTTAACAAGGCCCCCCCTATTTGCATTATCAGCTTACTGAGGTCGCCTGCTTGGACGAGATTCTCATTTACTACGCTGCGGGCCAGTATTGGGAGCACACATTCTAAGAGCCAGTGCGTTGGTGCCTTGTGTTATTGTCCTTCTGTCATCTCTTGGCAACTCCTTCTACTCAAACAGACACAAAACTTGGTTCAAATGACTTGCTTTTCACATTGTCCACGTCGCGGAGACAATGAAACAGGGGCTTTTAAAATTTATCTCCTAACCCTGAAGACAGAAAAGGAAAAGTGTTCCTCAAGCGATTGCCCTATCTCTCTCGACGTCATATTTTGTGCTACTTTTGCTAAACGCGCAGCTGTTGATTTAACCTCGGTGTCCACTGCATATTCCCTGACCAGCCTTCAGTCACAACATGTCCTCTCCTAACCACTTCCTTTTCGCTGCCCGCAAAACCTTCACTGATAATCCCTGGTGTCCTTCTGATGACGCCGGTCCACTAAATGATACGATTAGTTGCACAGGAAGATTGAAGTTCAGTTTCTAGAGCTACTGGCAAATAAAAGTAGCGCCTAGTGACACCCACGAGTCACCAGTCATTGTGTGAACCGCATGAAAACATCTCAAATCTCAATGAATCAAAATGAATTTCTGCTTTATTTCCACTTAAATAACTTAATTGCGAGAATGAATCTATGAATGCTTAACTTAACCCCCCTCCCATACCTCACAAGATCGGATAACTGCACTCGGAGGCGATGCCACAAAAGCTGTTCCTGTTTCTGGGCAGCTTCATGAATCCATTTTCTCCCCAATTCGACGAGAATGAATTCTTTATGATCCAGTACTCCTCTCCGTTTTCTACGCCATAGCCGACGACCACAATTGAGTGGTTCACTTCTTCCTTGTTGCACTCCTCGTCCGCATAGATTCCACCCTTGTACTGGTGGAACGAGTCCGGACTGGCGTTGATGGAGCACGCAATCGGTCCCAAAGTGGCCACAACTTCCTTCATCCGCTCCTCGTCACCGGGCTTGATGTTGGCGTAATCCCTTATCTGAACACCAATTCCTGTCTCATTGTGGTGGCACCTTGCATCCTCCATCTGGGTGTAGGGATACTTGGCCTCGAGTGCCACTCCATGGTCTCTGATGTACAGGAAGCCGTAGTCCTGGAAACCGCCATCGCAACCACTGTTGCCGTACTCGTAAGCGCAGTCCACCAGGTCCTGCTCGGAAAGGGGGACCAGAAAGCCTGTTTTTCTAAACAAGTGACCCTCCAGTGATCCGGTGACAGCGAAGGACCAACAGCTCTGACACACGCCCTGGAATTTCGCCGCTGTCACTCCGCCAATCTCACGCCAATCGAAGTAATCCGGCAATGCGATGTTTGTCTTCTTTTTCATGTAATTTCGATGCTTGCCTACAATTTGCCTGAAAAACGAAATCGTTAGTTTGGTGCGGGTTGACCGGTCCCATGTCGCACTCACTCTCCCTTGGGACTGATCCTCGATCCCAGAAGCCTTCCGTATTCCTTTTTAGTTCGATCTGCCAGAGCGTTGATGCCAAGTTGAAATGTTGAT
Source organism: Eristalinus aeneus (assembly GCA_955652365.1). Lineage (NCBI taxonomy): Eukaryota > Metazoa > Arthropoda > Insecta > Diptera > Syrphidae > Eristalinus > Eristalinus aeneus. The sequence continues at coordinate 96,825,381 of OY019131.1, forward strand.
TTTCCCATTTGAAAAGCTGCGTTGCTCAGCTCCACTATCTTCTGTCGAGCTTTGAATATTGTCTCACGCGCATCACGTTCTGCATCTGTTGCATATGTGCGGCCTGTTTGAGCCTACAATTTGAGATAAAATTTTTTGGAAACAGGTGTGGAGTGGTCAAGATGGTCTTACCATAAAGTCTTCGAAAGTATTCACGTTTTCCAGCCTAGGAAACGATCTGTCAGGATCATACCCAGTGCAACCGTATCCTTGGGCAGCCACAGTCGCCAACAAGCTGATTCCGATGAATGTGATGACACATCTGTCTGCAAAGACACAGACCCAGGTCTGGGCAATTAGCAAGTGAAGGGTAGATCACGGTTGTCAAGGGAACTTCATTTATCATAACGCAAGATCGCTTCATTGAGTTGAAATGGATAATTTTTTAGGCAAACAGGTACGCCAAGTCTGTGTGAATCAACCAAGCGACTTAATTCAATCTATCCAGCATCGTGATTCATGAATATGCGAGTAGAAAAAGGTTTTTTCCCCCCTACGGCTTATTTAAGAAAATCCCATCTCAAAAACTATCAATCATTGTTTGAATATAGATGCTTTGAATGCTTTGAAGACCTTGTTAGACTTCCTAGGTGGTCTGCTTAGTTTGGATTATAACCAAGTTTGTCAGTGCTTTGTATGAAAGGCATTTTGCTGGGATCTTTCAGAGTTTGTGGTTAAATCACAGAACTGATTCTATTTAGAGTCTTGCCTTGTCTCCTCTATAAAAGGGCTTTTTTCACGAGCATTTGACAGCAAAGAAATTAACATAATTTTTCAGCATAAATAAATCCCCCTTTTTCTGGAAAATTTCAAGCTATCATAGTAAACAACACCAATTCATCATCAAACACGTTACGTGAACACCTCCATTAGGTGATTTCCTGAGAATTGCCACAATTGAGTGATTTGGGCGACGTAAAGCGTTGTCTTTGCTTTATCAGATTTTAAGAGACAATAAATTCAAACATTTTGCAGTCATTAAACGAATTCTTAAGCAAATTAGCACATTGTGCGATGTGAAGGCAAATTTGGGCAAAATGTAATTCAGCCTCACAATATTTGCGACAAGTGGGACTTCATTCTGGTTTGAAATTTCACAGTTGACTGCTAATCGATGTGAAAACGAATGCAGTCGTAAAATTGCGCCATTTTAAAATTTTATGTGTTTCAATTGAAAAGAATCAGCTTCCAAAAATGAATAAACAATTTGAGAGAAAGAGTTCAATGATGACGTAGAAAGTAATTTTATGCAAAATTAAAAGAGTGATTTGAATAGTGACTTCTTCCATCGGGGATGAACCACAACCTCAAACAAAAATTTCTAAAATATAAGATTAAAATGAGGTTTGTTGTGAATGTGAATAACTGAAGAGGTGTTTTTTACTTAATTTCTACTGCATTACCGACAACTGAGGCACCTTGAACGCAAAATGACAACTTTTGAGGTTAATTTTTCAGACTTCTGAACAACAAATGCAAGCGACTTGTAAGAGAAAACGCTCCGATATATTTAAGCTTCTTTTTAAGACAAAAAACACCACTTATACTGTGATCAGACTTCAGTCACAACATGTTCTTTCCCAACCACTTTCTTTTCGCAGCACACAAGAACTTCCGTGTAAGACCAAAGCGACTATTATTGATTTAGTGGAAAAAAAATCTCAAAAAGTGTAAACTGCCCATGATTTAATTGCAGAAGTTGATAGTCTAGTGATCAGAAATTCGTTAGTTTTTAGGCCATAAATACCTCCTTAATCTTCATTGGAAGTGTCGTAAAAATAATGTCTGTCATTCTGTAAAGACAAGGTTTATTAATTTATGAACCACATCCTCCCTACGCGTATAATCTGAAGGAACTTCTCCGACTCTACAATTCATTTTGCAATGACTTACCGAGTAAACAGAATCTTTGTGACCAAATTTCACTCAGATTACACGCCGTTGAGAAGACTCAAATACACGTACGTCTTGTATTCGTACATTGGTCGGCTTAAAGTCCACAGGAATTTAAAGATCAATCAAAACATTTAAATTTGGCGCAAGCAGAGTCTTCCTATACAATGGCTGAATCAATTCCGCAGCTTTTGCAATGATAAATTGCCCTTTTTGTGGCGTCTTGATTTTTGGTGTATGATTTTGGCTCATTTTTGTTTCCTACAATAAACCAGCATACTTTTTAGATTTCAGTTAGTAGCCATTGTTCCTGACATGCGAATCAAACATAAACCACACCAGACCACACACAACGATCTATTGGAAGAAATCTGGCGAAAAGTTGGTTTCGTCAAATGTAACAGATCACTCAATAAGTCCATAGAGGGGGTGCCACTAACAAAAATGATTAATGTAATATCAATTATTTTTTAGGGACCTTCCTATGTTACATTATGTCCAGAAAAAAGAGTGATAAACGCTGCAATTAATTGAACTAAAATCACTTGAAGCAAGTGGACCGTGTGGCCACGTATCGGACAAGATTTTTAGTACCCAAAAGCTTTGTTGTCTCAGGATGTACACCATGATGGTCACCGTGAAACCATATAACTCGAATGGAAGGCGCCTCAACTTCTGTTACTTTTGCAACAGATTAAATGGGGGCAGACTGCTTGGTCACATTTAGAATAATAATAATAACAATTGTTGGCTACAGTCCACTAGGGGACCAGGGCCTGGCTCACTCATCAACTACTCGTGTTGTGCGCGCTACTGTTCTCTCACGAGTAGAAGGGCCCAACAGTTTTTGCCCACTCCGAACGGCGAAATTTGAGAAGCTTTCTTAGACCGTTATTACTCTTTGAGTGTTGTCAGCAGCTCGAAAGAGGTGGTGCCGCGAAAAATTTGAGGTGTTCAGCTGGGAATCGAACTTAGACCCTTCGGAGTGTGAGCATCGCACTCTACCGACTTCGCCACGGTGGCCACATTTAGAATGACTAACTTATTTAAATACCCAAGTAACTTATGCAGCAGAAGAAGTGGAGTAGTCCTTTGATCTAATTTTGAGTCAAATAATATGAAACCTTGACGAAATCTATCTCTAGGAAGTGGTTTTGCGATGCAACTTCTTTAGTTCAACAATCTTCTGCACGTAGCCTTTGTTTTAGTCTATCGCATCTGGTAAAACTTGAGAGGCAGATTTTGATTTTGCTAGGAGTGTCCCTCAACGGCTTAATGGATGTGGTAGAGACTAAGTTTATATCACGGATTTGCTGCAGTAAAACGACTTATGAGTCAAAAATGAACACACCCGGACCTAGAAATCTAGCTTAACTTAACACTTTGTCTGTTCAGCATAAGCGAGTGAAACATTATTTAGTAAGCTGGCATTAAGAGTAATCAGAAGACCTTTCAACCATTTCGTTGCTCGAAGTTAAAACCTGCGAACATAAATCCAAAAAGACATAGACAAAGACAAACAGGTGGTTAACATCCATAGGTCCATCCCAATCCTTTGCAGAAAAAATAATTATGGGCGTTCTGTTTTCAGTTGAAGTTCGAATGTGGTCTTTAATTTCTCACCACAAAATTGTACTTGAATTCAAACTCAGCAGAAATCAGCTTTGAGCAGCTCCTAGGTTCGATAAGCTGCCTGATATTGTAGCAAGAGATGGGCTTACACGTATCCAGCCCCGCCCATTCTTATTCAGCGAAACAACCACTTTTTGTCATTACAAGATCTGTTTTCCAAAAGCACTCACATTGAAATTTCAGCAGAAACCATATGAAGACCGCGATCTATTACTTCCCTCTTCAAAATAGAATTTCAACGAAACTTGTTGTAACTCGCAAACATGACAAAAATTTGCAAAAAGCGTGTTTTGGATAAGCGTTCATCTGACACTAAATTCTAGTAAAGTAGGCGCCAATTAACTGAATAAAGGGTCAACCATAGTCCAAGACACAAGCCTTGAAAAATTAGCATGAAATAGCAATTCATACGACCACGCACGTGAATATGAGTTGGACCAGACCAGAACTATTCCCTTGAAGATCCCACGACAAAGTGTCAAGTGAATTAATAAACATTTGCATACGGCACAGCACAGCACAGCACAGACGTTTAGTTAAGCTCAACGGTCGCCCATTTCACATGTCGTCGCTGCATGAGGTCAATAACACATTGCACGCTTGCACGCCTTCTGCAACACTACTATCTCATGTTTTCTAAGCAACTCTCACAAAGATCTACATATGCGATTCACCACACTCGAAAGTTAATACATTCTATCTATCATACCATCGCCAGCCACACACACTTTCACTTTCTCACGGTTAAAAAATCATCAAGGAATATTAATAAACGAGATTTGATTCAACTTTTCTTACAGTTTGCCATTTTTGAACGTCGATAGCCGAACATCGCTATCGTCCACCGTCGCGCAGTAGCCACTTCTAAACCGAAACAAATGAATTTCGTTTACTTCTCGAGCTGACCGTCCGGACGTTTCCGCTTCTGATCACGAAATGACGTGCCACTGATATTGAGAAACGACTTTATAAGATCGGCCTGTTATTTTCGGGGAGCCCCTGCATCAATTCCGGTACAGGTTTGTGTTTTTCTTTTTTTTTCGGTAATCTTTGTCTCATTACAGTGGTTTTCCACGATGCCAAAGATTATTGTCTTTCGGCGAACACACGGTCTGCATTGATTTGTAAACTCTTCTTCATTAACAGCCTATGGGATGGAAGGATGTTGTTGTTGGTTTTTAAGACGGTTAGGCAAATATGAGAAGTAATTGGATCTCATTCGAGATCGATGTTCGGATGACGGAAACAAATGAGACGTCGGAACTGGAATTAATCGCGGATCTTGGACTGAGGTCCGGATTCAGAAGTAGACAGTTTTGAATGAAAGCACTTGGCTGACGCTGCCGATGACTGATGAAATTCAATTCTCCTTGCAGGCTGAATTAAATCGATTAGTGGGGAAATTGGTGCTAATAGAGGGGAACCGAACAGGTTTGAGGCGGTCCTTTCAATTGAAACGCTTTGCCAGTGGTTGAGATTATATTCTTTATGTTACACGATTTATGACCGTGAAATGGTCTAAACTTGTAAGATTCGCCTTGAAAGCTAAGTTTATACTAATGGACAGTCTTCTTTTTCTTAGAGTTTAGTGTTTGAACAGATAGTCGGTTACACAAAATGTTAAAGAAAATGTGATATTTCACCGTATTATAAAAACTAAGCTGTGGAGCTTTAAGGGATGAACGAGAGTCCAATGTTGACGAAGGCGTCTGACCAATTACACGTGCTGTAAAAACTGTTGCTTCTAGATCTGTTAAGATTACAGAATATTCATTTTTCAAGATTAGTTATCACTACGGCGTCCACAAGATGTTTGTCACGCAATGCATTACGAACCTAGTGAGTTCGTAATGCATTGCGACGCCTTTTGAGTGAGACGCCTTTTGGGTGAGACGCCTTTTGGGTGAGACGCCTTTTGGGTGAGACGCCTTTTGGGTGAGACACCGTTTGGGTGAGACGCCTTTTGAGTGAGACGCCTTTTGGGTGAGACGCCTTTTGGGTGAGACGCCTTTTGGGTGAGACGCCTTTTAAATAAGACGCCTTTTGGGTGAGACGCCATTTGGGTGAGACGCCATTTGGGTGAGACGCCTTTTAAATAAGACGCCTTTTGGGTGAGACGCCATTTGGGTGAGACGCCTTTTGAGTGAGACGCCTTTTGAGTGAGACGCCTTTTGGGTGAGACGCCTTTTGGGTGAGACGCCTTTTGGGGTGAGACGCCTTTTGGGTAAGACGCCTTTTAAATAAGACGCCTTTTGGGTGAGACGCCATTTGGGTGAGACGCCATTTGGGTGAGACGCCTTTTGAGTGAGACGCCTTTTGAGTGAGACGCCTTTTGGGTGAGACGCCTTTTAAATAAGACGCCTTTTGGGTGAGACGCCATTTGGGTGAGACGCCATTTGGGTGAGACGCCTTTTGAGTGAGACGCCTTTTGAGTGAGACGCCTTTTGGGTGAGACGCCTTTTGGGTGAGACGCCTTTTGGGTGAGACGCCTTTTGGGTGAGACGCCTTTTGGATGAGACGCTTTTTGGGTGAGACTCCATTTGGGTGAGACGCCTTTTGAGTGAGACGCCTTTTGGATGAGACGCCTTTTGGGTGAGACGCCCTTTGAGTGAGACGCCTTTTGGGTGAGACGCCTTTTGAGTGAGACGCCTTTTGGGTGAGACGCCTTTTGGGTGAGACGCCTTTTGAGTGAGACGCCTTGTGAGTGAGACGCGTTTTGGATGAGACGTCTTTTGAGTGAGACGCCTTTTGGGTGAGACGCCTTTTGGGTGAGACGCCTTTTGGGTGAGACGCCTTTTGGATGAGACGCCTTTTGGGTGAGACGCCTTTTGTATGAGACGCCTTTTGGGTGAGACGCCATTTGGGTGAGACGCCTTTTGAGTGAGACGCCTTTTGGATGAGACGCCTTTTGGGTGAAACGCCGTTTGGGTGAGACGCCTTTTGAATGAGACGCCTTTTGGGTGAGACGCCTTTTGGGTGAGACGCCTTTTAAATAAGACGCCTTTTGGGTGAGACGTCATTTGGGTGAGACGCCTTTTGAGTGAGACGCCTTTTGAGTGAGACGCCTTTTGGGTGAGACGCCTTTTGGGTGAGACGCTCTTTGGGGTGAGACGCCTTTTGGGTAAGACGCCTTTTGGGTGAGACGCCTTTTGGGTGAGACGCCTTTTGGGTGAGACGCCTTTTGGATGAGATGCCTTTTGGGTGAGACGCCTTTTGAGTGAGACGCCTTTTGGGTGAGACGCCTTTTGAGTGAGACGCCTTTTGGGTGAGACGCCTTTTGAGTGAGACGCCTTTTGAGTGAGACGCCTTTTGGGTGAGACTCCTTTTGGGTGAGACTCCTTTTGGGTTAGACGCCTTTTAAATAAGACGCTTTTTGGGTGAGACGCCTTTTGGGTGAGACGCCTTTTGAGTGAGACGCCTTTTGAGTGAGACGCCTTTTAGGTGAGACGCCTTTTGGCTGAGACGCCTTTTGAGTGAGACGCCTTTTGAGTGAGACGCCTTTTGAGTGAGACGCCGTTTGAGTGAGACGCCTTTTGGGTGAGACGCCTTTTGGGTGAGACTGCTTTTGGGTTAGACGCCTTTTAAATAAGACGCTTTTTGGGTGAGACGCCTTTTGGGTGAGACGCCTTTTGAGTGAGACGCCTTTTGAGTGAGACGCCTTTTCAGTGAGACGCTTTTTAGGTGAGACGCCTTTTGGCTGAGACGCCTTTTGAGTGAGACGCCTTTTGAGTGAGACACCTTTTGGGTGAGACTCCTTTTGGGTTAGACGCCTTTTAAATAAGACGCTTTTTGGGTGAGACGCCTTTTGGGTGAGACGCCTTTTGAGTAAGACGCCTTTTGAGTGAGACGCCTTTTGAGTGAGACGCCTTTTGAGTGAGACGCCTTTTAGGTGAGACGCCTAATAGATAGAGTTGCCTGTTGGATAGAAAAATTTGTTGAATAGAGACGCCTGTCCGATAAAAAAAGCTGTTGAATAGGAATATCTGTGATTCACTGCAAAGTGTAATGTTCCCAAAAAATGATCCGAGCCATGCAATAACTTGCTTTAAACAGTTCCTGAGAAAATTATGTGAACATTTGAAGACTGACATAAGGACTAGACTGACAGTTTCAATCTTGACGAGCGGATTAACTGACAGTTCATCGGATGCAGTGGTTCCTTGAGGGAACTTCGAAATTCGAGGTTTCTAGTGCGTGATAAGTATGATGTTAAAAAAAATCTTTAAAATTCTATTAGTCGCTCAGACTGGCCCCTTGAAGACACTGGCTAAGAGTGAGAAAGGAGATGCCAACAATGACAGCTCCCATTTGAGCTTTCTTTTGCAAGTATCTACTTCATTTCAAAATTCGCGCCTGAACATGCGGAAAAGGTAATATTCATGATCTGCGGTTAGGACGGTTTAAAACCAATCTTCGGCAGCAACCAAGTCAAACCGTTACGCAAATTAACGCTCTCCAAACAAAACAAAAATAACTGAATACTTAATCACGGAGAAAAAATCCAATCCACGCGTGACTTCTGAGGAGTGGTAAACAAAATTCAAGAAAGTGTAAGGAAATCCAATCACATCAGTGGATAGTTTCTCTGGTCAAAAGCTTTGATCGCCTCGGGGCAGAACGCAAACAAAAATCACCGTCTTACAATTGCGCACGCAGATTTATTTTCTTCTATGGGACTGAATGTTCACAGGCTTCTGTATAAATCACCACTTCTAATGTTCCATGGAGCGTCAACAATTATTGCTCTAAGTAACTTTCGGTATAATGTTCATGCTCAAGGTTGTGTACCACAACTATGCGCAGACACACAGGTTTTGGCAATTGCTTTTGATCGACCAAATCGTTTTTTCTTCCCTGACGAATGTCTTTCATTTTAGCATTGAATCGCTTGTGGTTTTGAACCTTTGACGATTTCATTTACGGAACTAGAGTGGGGAAAAATAATTAACTTGTTTGCTTTGCATCAAGTCAAGTTGGCATTCTTGGGAATTGAATCATTTGAAGTCAAGATTTGTCATGAGGAGTGCAGTTGACGCTTTGTTGATTCTGAGTACTGCAGTGTTCCTAAGCAATAATCAGAATCAACAAATTCCTTGGAATTTTCAGTAGTTACGAGAAATACCGCAACTTATGAGGATATTTGCCAGTAGGTGGTTAATATGGCACTTAAACGGACATTGGTGTCCTCTAATATCACACTCATTGGTAATTGAATATAAAGCGATCTTGAAAAGAACGAATACGATTCGGGGGAAGATATGTATTAAGATTAGGATTTTTGACAATTTAAATCTGTGAGTAATGGCAATCGATGGGGAAACCTTGGGGCTCCGGGACATAGAATACTTTACTTGCGTTGCGGTAAAATATCTCTTGACGGTGAAGTACGTGCAGGATGGGGAGAACACAATGAATACTTCAACGCACAGCTGATTTCATTTGACAGTAGCTTTAAATTCAATTTTTTACAGTGTACAGCGGTCTGACATTTATTTTTGCATATATACATGTTTTCAAGCAGTGAAAAAATGTGAGATCTATTACAACCTATTCCTCCAATTTAACATCGAAAGTTTCCAAAGGAAAGAACATTTTAAGGCAATTGCAGATGATGTTTAGGAAATATAATAAATCTTGTATTTATTGACATATTGACTAATTTATTGACTAAACTTAGTCAAAAGGGTAAACTCATTAATTGAGTCTTAACTTACTCCTTCTAAACCAAAGTCTTGTATCGAAAGTAACATTTGAATATCATTTCTAAACATTATTGAAACTGTGGAATGTTTAATGAGCACATGCTACAGACAGCTCCTAGATCTAATTCGAAACAAGTCAGAATTTCGAGGTTTAAAATGGTTACTGCCTTCAAATCCGTTGTAGTAACTTCCCTACTAGGTTCGTACTGTGACGTGATTTCATTGTGCTTTGCAACAACACTTAATGTCGACAAGACTGTACTTTTAAATAATGATAATAATTGTATCAGCTTCCTCATCAACTACACGTGCTCTGGGTGCTACTGTTCCCACACGAATAGAAGGGACCTACAGTTTATTGCCAACTCCGAACGGCGAAGTTTTATAAGCTTTCTTAGACAGTTATTACTCTTTGAGTGTTGTCAGCACCTCAAAAGAGGTCGTGGCGTCAAAAATTCGAGGAGTTCAGCCGGGAATCGAACCTAGACCTTCTGGTGTGAGTGTCGCACTTTACTCACTATGCCACGGCGGCCACTGTACTTTTAAAGGTTCTCCTTAATTCGACAGAAGAGAGCATAATGCAAAGTGTGTAGGAAAAATGGCATTCCATTTTTTTTTTTTTGCTGTGGAATTTGCAAAGTTGTTGAATTCTTCTTGAATCCAACGACTGCAGAATAGCCATTTCCGCTGTCGGTTCAAGCCTCAATTCAAACTTCTTTGAAAAGTCTTCCGCTGGCGGTTCCTTTCCATCAATCACAGACAAAACAGAACTTACGCAAAAAGTCAAATGCTGCTCATTGGCACCTTACATCTGACCAAGCAAGTAAAAGATAAACATCTTGGATAAAGCTCTCCATCATTGGAATCGGTTCATTATCGAAAGTTTTCAATGAGAACCCATTGAAAATGCAGAAGCAAACGACATCATTGGAATCGGTTCATTATCGAAAGTTTTCAATGAGAACCCATTGAAAATGCAGAAGCAAACGACATCAATTTCAGCGAAGCCCCCATTGCGTCTCCACTAGAGCCGTAACTCATCATCTGAATCCAAAGTCTATGGAACTGCGTATCGAATCATAGCAGAAAAAAAAATAAACTCAGACCCAGTCAATTACACATCGCCCTGAAGGTGTCCGTTTTTCTTCTCCAAAACGTACTTAATGGCGTTGAACCGATTGCGATATTCTTCCCAATGACCATCCGTTCTTATCTATGTTAAAAGTTCAGGGCCAACATTCCCACCCGGTCCCCCATCGCTTGAGCTTTCTCTCTCTCACTTGCTCTCTTTCTCACGGCGTGCGCCGTTAAAGCTCGACTCTATGCAATACGAATGCGCCAACTTTTGAGGAACTCATCCCAACCCCTACTTGCCACCAAGTGTCAACTCAGCGAGCTCATGAGAACCATTTAATTGTCGTCGTCTCTTGTCAGTTCAACTTTTGACTCGACATCGCGTTTACAAGCCCCGTCGTCTTCTCTCGCCTAACTCCCGCAAAGGCGACACTGAACTTGAACAAAAAAAAAAAAGAAAAATATCCACACACTCGCTCACATTCAGTCAATTGGGAAGATCAAGCGAACGTGAGAAAAAATTGACACCTTGTGAGGTGGTAGTGCAGTAGTTGCTTCAAATTCGCGTTACGACGGGGCAGTGATTAAGAAGCGGTGCAACCTTGAAAGAGAAAATTTCTAGGCGAAAGGGAATCTAAAACAAAAAATCGAATACCTCACAATGATGAACAATGGCGGGGCCTACGGCGGTGGCAAAGCTGGAGGGACATTCGATCCGATCTCATTCGCACAGAGGCCACAGGTCATTCTGCGAGCCTTGTGCTGGGTACGTTGCATTTTCTTCTTCATTCATTTTCTTCATTTTTCTTGTGATTTTGATTTGGTGCTTTGAAAATTATTATTTCTCATACAGTGTTTCTATCGATTTTCCACCCCGATTCTGTTGTACACAATAATTGCTCCACCATCTGCCCACAATCTCTGACACCACCCACTCAGTTCAGACCACCCCACCATCCACATTCACCACCACCACAATCGTCTCAATTTGGGAACAGAGCTCAAGAATGTTGTCGTGGTGGTGGTGGTGGTAGAAGGCAGTCAATACTACAAGTTCATTCGGAAAAACAAAAAGAAAATATTTTCCTTTTTCCGTTACCCAAATATAGACTCTCACACTCCGTCTCCTCCAGGACGCCCGTCTACGATTGATGGGAACTGTAGGCATCGGTGTGGGCGTGATATCGTAAGGACGCCGTGGGGACTGTAAAATATTCCTCCTTCAATGTCAAAAAATAACAGAGAAAGAAAAGCAAGCAAAAGCAAAGTTTCGTCCTCTGTGTTGACAAAGTATTCCCCAAGGCAGGAGCTTGCGATCAAAACATTTTGCGAAAATTCCTGTCAACTTGAGCGAAGAAAATCCCTGTATCTTGTGTCTCCCTGGAGTCCGTGGTTCCCCTCGCCCACTCTTTCTGTCTCTCTTTCCCTCTCTGAGGAGGACTTTAAAAGTAGGTCAACATTTTAGAAATACCTTCCAAGAAGGCAGAAAGGACAGTTCCACAGATCCACATCCATCCACCCCCACACACCCTGCGGGAGGAGGGCGATTCAACGCAAACAAGCGAGAAGGAGACAGAAATGCATTCTCACAGAATTATTCATTTGGAGGTCACACTGGAGCAGACTACTTACACATTGCATTGCAATCAAATCAGCAAAACATGAGATCATACCAGCACTGCACTCTTGTCTCCAACGCATGTCTCCCGCATCCTTCAGCACTCACTTTACACTCCTTTTTTCGCATCAATTCTTAACGAGGATCATAAATACTAAATATAGACACTAAAATTCAATGGGTTGGCGGGAGGTGTGGGCGGCGAAGCCGTGATTTGGTAATTATAACATAAACACGGGGAGTGTCCGAAAGTACTGTGTTTATGGGCGCTTCACTTGCCGTGAGTGAATCTGAAGGGTGCTCCACACACAATCGATTTTTCATCTGGCGAGAGAAAGTGATTTAATTTCGAATACCTAGGTCAGATAGGAATCTTTACACAGTCTGAGTGTGTATCTGGTTTGTTTTTTGTGTTTTTCTTTTTTCTGCTCCGTGTTTTGTTTTGTTTTGTTGTGCGGTTTATGGCGAGTCATTGAGAAAATTGTTTGATGTGTATGCGATGCGATGGTTAACAGTTCGTTTCTTTCGAAGATTGCATAACCCTAGCGATGAGCAGATTGTTCGGGAGCAATTTGTGTTGTCGACGATAAAGTCATCGAATGGTGGGTTATTGTTTGAAGTCGTGAGATGTGGAGTTTATATTTGTTTGCCTTAAATGGGCTGTGTCTAGGAATCTGAAGGCGTTGTGCCCCATTCAAGTTGTTTTGTGGTTATTCCCACAATTTAAGACTGGGTGTGGGACGAATTTGGGTCAAAATGGGTCCTCTGGCTAAAAATACAATTTCATTGGAAAGGTTGCGTCTGTTGATGAGTTTCGCATGTATTGTCACGTGATAATTGTTATTACTTATCAAGCGTGTAAACTGATGAACATTTTGGTATTTCTGTGTCGAAGTAAATATGAAACTTCAAACACTTCTACAGTTTTCAGTAAAGCCCTTTTCATTTCTAACGCATTAAATATACTTCAAATTCGCCTCAAAAATGTTTCACACTCCCTTCGAAAATGTCATCTCTTGACAAAAACGAGTGCACTTCCTCTCAATTTTAGAAAAAAAAATACATAAAGACAATTAGAAATCTAAGATAAACAATGCAATCTAGAATTTGAAAAAGAGATTTGAGCTCTTGCTGGAGAACTGAAATTTTAAAACTTAAAGGACTTATCCCAAGTCACTGCTAAAACCTTGGCAGCACTGTCGCAAGAGTGTGGCAACTGAATACAGGACATTTTGTCTGCATCAGCGAGAAGTATTTGCATCACAAGAGCTATACGCACTACGCTCTCCGAATGCTCTGGATAGGCTTTTACATTAATGAGAAGCATTAATGCCTACAGAAAAGTTAGACAGTTTGACAGCCATTAGGATTAGGAAGGGCAATCAATTGTGTAACTTGAAAAAAAAGAAAACTTTATCTTCTGAGATATACCCACTTCTGCATTCCACTACAAAAACCGACTTGCCACTTGACAGCCTGAAGCACTTATGCAGTCAGTCATGAGGGGCTCTACAAGGATGGCTTCGAAATCTAATACACCTTTGCAACTTCATCGTTCGGCCCATTCTTCCAAATTGGAATCAAAACTTTTCGTTTTCTCTCCGCGAAATTGATTATAAATCGAAATATGTCCCACAGATAGTTAAACTTCACTGATAAGCTTTCGTTAACAATGAAAAAACACATAATTAATTAAGAGAGGCGGCTAATAAAGCAATTACATCCAAAGTTCAAACTTGAAAGTACAAACGACCTCAGCAGGCTGACGCACATTCTGTGAGAAAACACGCAAAAAGCCTGGGAATCTCATACAGATCGTTCTTTACTGCTTTATTAGTTTAGCCGTCTCTGGCAAGAGCTTATATCAGACTGCCCGTTTCAAACGACGGTCGAAAACTAAAGGAGTTAATGCCTGCCTAAGACGGTGTGACATATCTTAGCCCAACATTTTTTGCGGTTTGGTTTTGAAGTAAAACAACCACATTATGTCACTTCAGCGTAGTTGACAAGGTTCAAACATTTGACTGGACTCCCACAAGGTGCTGAGAGCTCTATTTATTTTTAAATATTTTTTATAACAGAATCTCTCAAGTTTCGGCATTCAAAGTCGGCAATCAATTTAGGCTCCCTCCACACAGGAAATGACAAAAGTTAGTTTTCGAGTTGACGAGACAGAGGAGATCTTTGTTCTTTACTGTATTGCTAGAGGCAATTAAAAAGAAGAACATTGTTTCTTTTGTTAGTTTTTAATGTGACGGCGACATTCTTCCAGAGGTAAATGCTTGATTAAGCTGGACTTTGATTCAGAGCCTTCTTATCGTTTGTTCCACATGAGGTTCATACCCGTGCAGGATTAAAAATCAAACAGCCCATTTAACGTTAAAATAAATTTTTAAAAAAGAGTCCTTGATTCATTCTTGCAAGCAATTAACGATAACCTCATAGGTAGGCTCTAGAAGTGATTCAAGTCAGAAACATTCATTTCGATATCTTTTGTAGAAATTTTGTAATGAACAAGACGTTAATCACAAAAATTCCAATAAATCTCACTCAGTTAATAACTCTTTTGCTGTGAAAATGTCACCCGTTGCCAGGAGTTAAATTTCGGGATCAAATCAACTATTGTATGGCTTCTTAGGGAAATGTTTTAAGGGAAATATTATTACGGACTCGACGTTGTCCAGCTTAGAAAATTCGAAATATTTAACTTAACTTTATACTCTCAAACACAGACTGCTCACATCGCGAACAGTCAACAAAGTCAAATAAGGGAAAGTACATTCAAATTCATTGTCTTTACTCTTTGATACATTTGGCACTGGATAACCAAAACATCTGTCTAGCATTTCTAATATTTGTTTGTTAGACGCCGTGGCGTAGTTTGTAGTGTGCGACGCTAACACTGCGAAGTCTAAGTTGAATTTCCCATCTTTAATCTTTCACGGCACCACCTCCTTCGAGCTACTGGCAGTATTTACTGTCTGAGAAAAGGCTTCTCAAACTTTGCCGTTTGGAGCTGAAAACAGACTGTAGCTCGTTTCTACTTGTGAAAGAACAGTAGCGCCCACGACACAAGTAGTTGATGAGCAAACTAGGTCCTGGTCCCCTGTGGACTGTCGCAATATATAATTATTAATTATTATTGTTAGCCGGAAGGTGCGGGTATGCAGCAAAAGTTGAAACTTTTTAATAGTTTACTGCACCCACAGATGACACTAAAATTTTAAAATTTAGACAGAGAAAGGAAGGTAAATTAAAATTCTGAGATATGTCAGAAACTGGAAAAAGAAAAATGTGTTGTAACACAATAACAATAAGTCCCCCATGTTCAAATTGAATTTTTTTTCCAAAGTTTCGCTCCAAATGTGAATTTAAATGAAATCGTTGATTTGGAAATAATTTCACAAAACACAACTATTTTTTCAGTAGCAAGTTGTCTTGTTAACCATATCTTTGAGCAAGCTAGAGCACAAATAAATTAGACAAAACACTGTTATACTACGCAAGAAATAAAGAATGTATCTTAAAGTCCCCCATATGTCGCGGGAGTTTTTCATTTGCTGGACGTGCAGCAATCATACTTTGGGCATCGTTCGTGTAATCAAAGAAGTTACCCATTTGTTTAATCGGGCCACAAAAGAAAATGTCTGAGAGTCTCTTTTTGCTGCATGCGACATCATGCAATATCATCTCCCCTCAAATATGAGGACTGAGATTTAAAGGGAAAGGCCTTGGACTTTATACGACGAGCATAATTCATTCAGAAATTGTTTCCTTCTTTGACTGGTGCTGCCAGCAGTGGATCTGTGTCTCAACCTACCAGATGGGACAGTGTCTTATCATCCTTTCACAATTGCTTACAGCAAACCTCAAATCTCTGCTTCAGGAGTGTGGGGAGAAGTTTTTCGAGTCTAAAGGATCATAAAGGAACAGGAATAGCGCCCTTAACCGTTAATCCCTTCCTTCTGTCCTTCATATCATTGAAAAAATCATTGCGCTTCCCGTTCAGAGGCCTGTTTGTTTTGTTCCTGTCCTTGTTTCCTACCAGATCTCCTTCGACTGCCACACATTCTTCCATTCTCATCCCTCGCAAATTTCAATTATTCCAGTTTCCCAATTTTTGATCGAACATGAAGGTGAACCTTCGCCTGTGCGCCTAGTTCTCCTCCAAAAAAAATTCTCAAAATTCATGTTCATTAATTCCTCTTTAAATATTTACCACTTTACACACGTCTCCCACTCAGTAGTAGCAGTTATACAACACCCAAGTCTCACGACAGTCTTTCCGAAAGAACGAATTGTGTCTGTCCGTAGGGGTTGTAACTGATGTGTATCGCATTTTGCGAGGCTACCCAAGGAGAACCTGTAAGGTTAGGCTGCATTGAACAGCAAGAACTGTGTCGAATTATCATTAGATACATTGCTCTGCAGTACAATGCAGTTCCATACTCTAAATATGAGGAAATCTGTTTTCTTCAAGCACTGCTTTTCTTAAAGTTTGCCTCCAACTTCTTAGTTTGGGATTGAATAAAAGCATTTCAAAAGAAAAAGAAAGAATGGAGCAGAAAAGAACCCCCTCGGCAGGAAAGTAGACGCAAACCTAAGCCTAATTCCAAAATGGACACCTAAGTACCGAAATACTGCACAAAAATAGTATTTTTCAAAAATCAATATAAAGTCAAGGTTCAATGCAAGATCCTCACAAGCCTCGTTAAGAAATTCCAGTCCTGCCTAGAACACAGCAAATGTCGGTAGAACACAATGCCCACCACATGCATGCACTAGTGAAGGGAATAAAGACATTCTCCAATGTAATTTTTGATCTCATCCTCTCTCTGCGTCGCAAGGCCATGCCAAGGAGTCCTTTAGCCATGTTTATCTTGCACGCCTTCAAGCACAAACAAATTTCCAAAGGAGTGTGTTCATAGTAAAAGAACTTTACGAGCAATTTTCTGTTGCCTGCGCTCCTCTCTCTCTCTCGTTCCCTCTTATTCTCCCTCACTCACAAAATCAATACTCCATTACAATTACGTCCTTGTCGGTTGTTCGGCGTGTCCTCCATTCCACTACCATCGTCGCCATCGTTGCCCCAAATCGCAGCAACAGCAACAAGCATGCAATTATCTCATAGACGAAAATGATCTCATACCCAGCCCTTTTTTCCTGATTTTGTTCAAATTTTAAACTAATTTATTCATCAAACGTTTATTTGCAGCTTTTCTCCATTGTCGTCTTCGGCTGCATATCCTCGGAGGGGTGGCGCGAGGAGAACGGCAAGGAGGTCTGCCTCTACAATAACGATGCAATGGCGTGTAAATACGGAACGACCATTGGCGTGTTTGGCTTCCTTGCCTCGATGGCATTCATTGCTGGCGAATATCTGTTTGAACAAATGTCATCGGTGAAGAGCAGAAAGCATTATGTTCTAGCTGATTTAGGTTTCTCTGGTAGGTATTCGCATATTTTTTTTTTCAAAGAAACTCCAGTTGAAGTGAAAGCTTTCTTTTCAGGTTTTTGGGCATTTATGTACTTCATCGCATTCATCTACCTTTGGTCCCAATGGAGTTCTGCTCCTCTGCCACCAAATGGGGAGGGCGTTAGTAATGTACAGGCTGCCATTGTATTTTCCTTCTTTTCAATGTTTACATGGGTATGTCTTTTGCATTGCTTTGAAACGAGATCTAATGTGATTTTGTTGTGTTTTTCAGGGCGCGTGTGCATTCTTGGCCTACAAGAGATTCCAAATTGGGGCAGATGCTGCATTCGCCTCCACATTCGAGTCCGATCCAGCGGCCACACAGTACACAACTTATCCAATGGAGAATGAAACAGACCAATACAGTCAGTCTCCATTTAGTGGACAACAGCAGCAGCAACCGGGTAAGTCGGTCCTCACACTTTGATTTCATTTCGTTAAACGACGCAGCACACACTGTGATCAGTCTCTTAAGATGAAGTTGCGTCGGATTAAGCCGTTGAAAAGATAACAACTGACACCGGGATGAGCAAAAATTGAAGACAGAGTGTACACAAAGACGCTTTCAACAGCATCACGTCGCATTTGACTTGTTTTGAGTGCCATTCCCACTTGTCTTCCGGGATGCGTGCTTTGCCCAAAACACTTTCTCGCTCCAAAACAAATATTTGTGTCTTGTCGCTTGGGAAGACAAAGTTAATACATCTTTGTCTAAGGTTGTGTAGTCTTATGCAATCGGGACAAGATATCATTGGAGCTTAAGTTTATGGCTTATGAGAGCAGATTCTCATAGGCCATATCTGAAGTGCCACAAGCAAGGTCATCTTATCAGTTTGGCATTATTTAGAAGGCCTTTGAAGGAACAACAGTGCTTGTGCAGTTTATGAGTGAATGTTGTGGAAAATTTAGCAGAAACTAGAATTTATAAATGACGCAAAATTTTCCGTCAATACAGTGAAGCTGTGTTACAATGCGTCAGTTCGTCGATTCTAACTGAAGATTTCTGCGCTTCAAGCATCCGCCAACACAGTCATATTTCAAATGGTTTGACTTTTCAGCGGTCGCCGTGGTGTAGTGGGTAGAGTGCGACGCTCACATTCCGAAGGGTCTAGGTTCGACTCCCAGTTCAACACCAATTTTTCTAATATTTCACGGCACCACCTCTTTCGAGCTGCTGACAACACTCAAAGAGTAATAACTGTCTAAGAAAGCTTCTCAAATTTTGCCGTTCGGAGTCGGCAAAAAAGCTGTAGGTCCCTTCTACTCGTGAGAGAACAGTACGCGCATAACGCGAGTAGTTGATGAGCAAGCTAGGCCATGGTCCCCCTTTGTACTGTAGCGCCAACAATTATTATTTTTATTGATTTTTCAGCATTTTTTTATTTAAAGCAAGTAGCATTGATTTCGGTGCTTGTGCTTCTCTTTACGAGCAATTGACCACACTCTCAAAAGCAATCACAGCATGCTACTAGTCCTGTCTTTCCGTGTGAAAAGATCCTTTCTTCTATAAGTAGAACAGACTATAACATTGACTGGATGTTCGTTAGTCTAATGAGAAAGAAAGAAAACTTCCTTCTTTCGTCTAGCTTGTTAACTTTAACCGAATCGAAGTCTTAAGGCCTTATTGTCTTAAATTTGAAACACTGAATTAGATCATCCTCAGTTTTTCCAATCGTCTTGTATCACTGCAGAAATTAGTTTTGCTTATAGATCTGATTCATGGGCGGTGCTTGTTACTTTGCTGTTAGTATTTTTCTGGGTGCAATTGTTGGTCCTTAAACAGCAGCCAAAAGATCCAAGAGAGCGGCAGAATCTTCAATAATAATCAGCAAATAATAGCCTTTCACAATCAGACTGCATGCTTAGAGCGTGAAACTACCCTTCAATGGCCTTATAACCTGGGGTCTCATCGCGTTACTCTTGAAACGATTGTCGTCGAAGTGATTGTTTTAAACGACATCGTCAAAAGTTAGCTTCGTGTAACACCACAATCGCATCGTGTCATCGTGTCCATCATCATTCAAATAGTAGGCAGTTTAAAAAACAGTTTGAGAACTATTGTGAGATTGAAGTGCACGACACAGAGGCAGGAGATGAAACCTGTGAAGTGGGTAAGGGTGAGAATGATCACAAGCTCAAAAAGATGTTACGTGGCATAACAGAATGCAAAGAAATATCGAAGTCGTTACCAGTCAGCCATTGGTAGCCACCTCCAGCTGGGACCTCCAAGGTGCCACCGAGTCCTAAAATTGGGATTATATGTTGAACGCGAACCTCTGCTTGGGTTGACAGTTTCCATCACAAGTAAAGACGTCTCTTTTGTTAAGCGTTGAATAAAACGTCAATACAAAATTCAATCTAGTATGCTTATTGTTTAAAACTAGTTTATGCTATTCTTACCTTTCCGTGGGAAGTGAAGGAGGATCCGATGCATCTCTAATTATCCTTCGCATTTGCAATAGTCCGACAGAACTACATCATCATCTACAAACAACACATTGTAATGCCAAAGCGTTTTTTTACGATTTTTATTAACAATTTTAAAAACAAATCCAAACAACAATCAACCATGAGTAGAAAACTATTGTGAAATAGAAATCGTTCAATCACAATCGTTCAATCACAATCGTTCAATCGCAATCGCTCAATCGTCGGTCTTTGACGGTTGCATGAGTTATACGAAGCATTAGTGAATCGTCCAAAACTACGTCGTCCAAACGATTCAAATATTTTAGTGTTACACGAAGCAATACAATCGTCGAAACGACGTCGTCAGACGATGGTCGTCTTACTCGATGAGAACCCTGCAAGCCATTATAGACGTTGCTGTGAATTCTTTCAGATTCCGACGCTTGTTTCGGTTTAAAGGGCCTTGAAAAGGAAAGTAGCATACGAAGATACGAGCATATCGAGTGGACAAATTGTTTTGCTATCGTCAAGATCACATTAGCTAACAAGACGTAGCATGTTCTCAGACAAGGCCATTGATTTCCTTGAGGCTAAAAATGAACTCAACGAATTGCCTGAACTATTCCAAAACAGCAGCGTCAAGCTCAAACTCAGCAATCACACCACATTCCTCCCATATCTCTTAACTTTGACGGCTTGGAGGCGACAGAAGCAAGTAAAACAACACATATTTCGCAATCCACATCTTTTTCAGTTGCCGGTTGGAGATTAAAAGAAATGAATTAAAAAATAATAAACGTACTTTCATTAGTTCGGCCTTCGGACCAGTCAATGAGGTTACAAAACTCTAGAGTTCTATGTTCACAATTCAAGAAGCATTTGCAATGCATAGACTAGTCCCAGCTTAAGGTGTAGACAAAGAGGGAAAAGAGAGAAGGTCCCACTTGAAAAGTCTGCAAAAAGGCCGGTCATAAGGTCGATTAAGGCATTTAGACACAGTGGCACGTTAAAATTATTTCAAAAACGCAACTGTAACAGAAAACAGTTGTTGAAACGTTTGGGACAACTTCGAAGTCTTATTTTTTTAGGATGGGATAAGTCCAGAAAGAAAGGAATCTGCATTCAATCTGTTTTGTAAATAGCATGAAACTTGAAAATGACATAAAATAAAAAATAATTTTTCTAAATTTAAATAAAATTTACTTTATTCGAAAGTCAGTCATCTTACATTATAATTAAAATATGACTTCTGGCATATGCTCGCCACAGCTGATCCGAACGTGCTCTTTTCCAGAGGCTTAAATTTCAATCCGTTTAAACACTTTTGGATATGGGATTTAATGCAGCGAATGTTGTCTTATAAGTGGTGAAGTGGCGGTTTACATATTCCCACAGATAGAATAGTCAAGCTTCGTTAATCCGCAGATCTTTACTGCCAATTCAATGGTCAGCAATGTGAAACTATTGAAGCTATACGGATACTAAACATTTCCTTCAAAAAATCAAGTGTGGTCCGAAATGCTGCGCTGAGTTGTTGAATCCACAGTTCCTGCACTTAATGGTTTTTCAATTTATGAGCGTTGCTGGCCACAACGAAAGAGACTGAGACTGTCTTCGGCCAGCAAGGTTTTAAAAGAGTTACGGACTAAATATTGGAATCCAAACAGTTATTTTATGTGGAAATAACGGTGTAACATGCACTTGAGGAAAATCTTCACTACAAATGTGGGCGTTTTGTTGACGTATCAATTCGACCAGAAGTAATCTAAGCAAAAGATGGGTTACAGTATTTTCTGTACCAAATTCTGAAGTCTGTCATTTGTTAAAGAGTAATGTTTAATCTTTCTCAAAAAGAGGTAAAATACGAAAGCGCATCTAAGCCAAATGAATGAAATATGTCATTGAGAAATGTCAAATGTCAAAAAAACAACAGCATTTGAGGCACAGATGAAGAGATAACAGGTCTATTCAATTTCATTTTCATTTTTTTGACAGTCATCTGCTGCCCACAGATTTTTCTTCGGCAGAAATTCGTAGGGAGGGGAAATTTTTCACTCTCTCATAAGCTCTCTCTTCTACAAAAAAAATCAGCAAATTCAACGCATTTTGAGAGTTTCTCGGCGGAATTCGTAGGCATTCGTAGCAATTCAGACCAATTGGGACGGACCTAGTATATCACAACTTAATTCTGCTCACATACCGATTAATATGACAAAAATCCAACAATCTTCCCACCAAACATGTCCTTTGTTCAAATGGGCAGGGTGGGGAAATATTTTGCTTTTTCGAGAAAGCGACGTAAAACCAACTGTTTTGGTATACGGGAAAGAACTTTGGGTTCATTTGTATTGCTTTGCATTGTTTTGTGTTGTTTATTTCGAGTACGAGAACAAACCTTAAAGTAAGTGAGTGTTTGAAGTAAGGATCTATCATAATCTTGTTTTGTACTCAATCAAGGGAAATACGTCTTTCTAAGTCCTTTAACATTGGAATGCCTCTGTGAAATAGTGTAGCCAACTTAAAGTTCCAATTGTTCAGTCCGGGAATCGAAACTGGGACCTTCGTCGTATGAATATTGCATTCTACCCACTACCCCTCGGAGATTGGTGTGTTTTTTCGAGTTCTATACCTCTTAACATATAACATTAGGTAATAATAATAATAATTGTTGGCGCTACAATCCAAAGGGGGACCAGGGCCTAGGTCGCTCATTAACTACTCGTGTTGTGCGCGCTACTGTTCTTTTACGAGTAGAAGGGACCTACAGTTTTTTGCCGTTTCCGAACGGCGAAATTTGAGAAGCTTTCTTAGACAGTTATTACTCTTTGAAAGTTGTCAGTAGCTCGAATGAGGTGAAAAATTCGAAAATTGGTGTGGAGCTGGGAATCGAACCTAGACCCTTCGGCGTGTGAGTGTCGCACTCTACCCACTACTCCACGGCGACCACTATAACATTAGCTACCGTAGTTATATCGCTCGCCTGGCACTGTGGCGTAGTGGGTAAAGTGCGACACTTACACACCGATGTTCCAGGTTCGATTTCCGGCTGAACATCTAGAATTCTTCACGGCACCACCTCCTTCGAGCTGATAAAAACAATGATAACTGCCTAAGAAATATTCTCAAACTTCGCCGTTCTGAGTCAGCAAAAAACTGGAGGTACCTTCTTCTCGTGAAGGAACAGTAGCGCGTAAAAACACGAATAGTAGATGAACAACCTAGGCCCTCGTCCCTCTGTGGACTGTCGCGTATATTAAGTTTAGTAAATACTGTATCATTTAAGAAGACATGTTCTTATATGAAGTCATGGCAGTCTAACATGGAAAACATCGGTGTCAAACTGCCAATAATTTCCAATATCAGCTTTATTATTTTTTCCCATTATATTTAAAATTCAAAACAGATACCTTAAAACAGCCTTTTTCCATTTTACGTTTCCAGGTCCAGGAGACTATCAACAACCAACATACTAAGCCCGGCGGCCAAGTCTCAAAGGTAGAAAATAAACCCAAACCCAAGTAAAAACTTCTTGTATTTAACGGTTGCATGCATCCAAATGCGAAATCAATCGCACTGTAACCAAAAATTTGTAAACACACATACCAAAGAAATCAACAAACAAACAAAAACAAAAAAAATGTTTTGTACTAGAATAAGGACATAAGCACCTGTATTCTCGTGAAACTCAACTTTGATTTGATGCTTCAGCTTCCACATAGAGCGGGAGACAAACAATTGCAAATAACTCCAGCAACCCCCCACATCACTAAGTCAACTGTTATATTGTATATAAGAACAAGAAGAAGAATATATGTTAAAACAAAACAGAAGTAAATAATTCTTATATTATTGCGCATCGAGTTTGTATATTATATCGCATTAAATAATAGCATTTCTCCTTGATGTAGAAACATGTGAATTTTTAGTTAGAATTTAAACACATAGATTTTGTTATGATGAACATATATGTTGTAGCCGAACGCATAATGCTGCTGCTGCAATTGATCGAGGTCAGTGTCGTTTTAGGCAATTGGTTTTGACAGTGGCAATGTGAATTGTATGAAACCCTCTGATCTGAGCTGAAACTTCGAATTGGTTTCAGATTTGTTTTGATTTCAAGCTCTTTAGAGGCTTCCTATGAGGGTTGTACATAATGTAACCTTGCAGTTCTAAATTTCGTGAAATTTTTCCGGAGCTTGCGAGGTTACCTAATTTACACTTTTTTGTTTTAATTAATTTTTTAAACTTTTATTTGAATGAGTAAAAATTAAGAAAACCAAGAAAAAATTGTTTAAGAAAAAGAAAATAAAATTAAACAAAAAAGAAGGAATAAAATTGTTGTCGTGAAAATTGAGATTCTTAAAATTTAAATATCGTAGAGGTATTCATGTGAGAAGTAAAAATAAAAAATAACTAACCTATAATTATAAACAATACAAATTAAGGAACCACATACACCAGCCAAAGTAAAAATTACCTATGTACATCTTATGTAAAACGCAAATGAATATAAGTAAATAAAAACAAAGACAAACATCATATATTTTCGCTACACAACAACAACAACAAAAAATTCGTTAAAAAAAACATAAACAAATAGAAAAGAATCCCAAGGAAAAAAAAACAAATTCATAAAGTACAAAAGAGCCACCTTGTTCTTGTGAAGTAACATAAAGCAAAGAAACCATCACCATTTACACGGTAAAAACAACAAAAACAAATACGAAATACATTTATTTTCATAGAGCAACAAAGTGAAAACATTTGATACAATTGAAACACCAAACAAGCTAATGCGCAAAATGCACACTGAGTTACTGATTTGATTTTGTCTTCAAATTGGCTAGAGTCCTTTTACGAAAAATGATTACCCAGTAAATGATAGAAAGTTCCTTAACCAGTAGATTACAAAAAAAAAAGTTTTAAGCAAACCAATCCAATACACATTGCGATTTGAAAACAAAAAGAAAAGTAAGTTGGCAAAGAGAAGAGGTTAAAAATTTGTTAAGATAAGAAAGATACATTAAATGTTAAGCATTAAAGTGACAAATAAAATAAATCATATTTAATTACAAAATAAAAGATATATGTATCATATTTGCATTGATGAGAATTATATATATATATACATACAACCATAAATATACATAAAGAAAACGTTAAATAGGGAAAAAGAGTTTGTTATAGATCTGTAAAATGATGTATTATATAACTGAATTCTTATTTATTTCAAACTGTCATTAATTTTGTTGATAAGCTGATTCTACATTCTTTTCTTTTCTCTGATGATGCAATAGCGTGGATTAAATGCAACTCTAAGTATTATTTTAAAGTTGTGTATAAGATACGAAGTAATTGTTTCCTTTTAATTGTTTAAGTTGAATTCAAATAAATGACCTAATTGAGAAAGTAGTGTGTTTCTAGTATTCAACACCGTTCATGCCTTTATAAAAGTTAAATAAACAAGAGTTTACAAAAGAATTAGGGTCCAACATCTTCAGCAACTACTCTATGTCGACCAAGAGGGACCTACAGTTGCTGACTTCGAATGGTGAAATCAGAGAAGCTTACTCATCGGTAATCAATGCTGCCTGTCTGAATGCTATCACAGTTTTGTCGATCTCCTCCATAGGAAACACAGACCACTTAAAAGTATGTTATATTATTCCGTGTCATTGTTCCTCTGTGCAGAAAAGAAATATCACAAAATGACCCACAGAAATTCCGAGGTTTAGGAGTATCTGACTGCTCCGTTTTTCTGCTGTCTGCTATCCAGACATCTGCTGTCTGCTATCCAGACATCTGCTGTCTGCTATTGAGACACCGCATCTTTACGAAAACACCAATAATAGTGAAAGTGTTAAATCTTGGGATCACTCTTTCGAAGTCTACATTTAAATAAAGTTGATAACTAAATAGAAAGAATGAATTTACAGGTAATTGAGGTAATTGTTTATTCCCCACGTAATACTTTGTGAAAGAAAAACACAAGAAGATAAATTTATCTCGTTTCCCGGAATAATTATCTTTAGTTATCTTAAAAATTAAATTTAAATTTTTTTATTTTAAATTTTATATTTAAAATTTTATATATTATATTTTAAAAAAATTTAATTGAAAAAAAAAGAAGTCACCCACTGAACACTCCCCAAAGCTAAGTAGGTTACTTCACAATAATCAGAGATCGGATAAACGTCAATGAATTGCCATTGTGATCTATCACATCTTTTGACACATGAGTCCATTTTGCATTTCTGCTTGTTTCAGTCTAAAATTATTTGTGTCGGTAAATATTTTGGAGAATATTCTTAAAGTTCATAAAATATCGACTGATTTTTGCAGACAAACAATTAATGGACACAAATATCATCAAACTAACTGACCTCCAACAATCTATTTAACACTACTGCTCTCAATTCATCCCATCAAGTGTTAGCGCCTAAGCAAATTGCCGCTTATTTTCCCTTTAATCAAAGGGAATCATAAAAAACCATCGCAAACCATTAAATGCAGAAAACCTCCTTAAAAATGGATAGTCTAACGAAAGCCCACATGAACGACTCGTACAGTGTGAAATATGAAGAGAAAGAAGTGGAAAAACGCGACACGTCCTGGGACACGAACTTGTGCAAAAAAAAGTATGCAGAATTGGGTGCGATATTCGAACAAGTTCTTAAACTCAAGAAAGATAAATCAAGCAAATCGGCAGCAGAATTGAAAGCAAAGCGTAATGAAGCCTCACTCATGATTGTGTTGTTGAAGAAAGTGAACCGCTTAGAGAAGTATCGCATTCGCACCGGTCGTGAGGTGCTCCAAAAGGAAAAACTTCGCGTCGACAACAACAGACTGCACCTTCAAAACCTGCTCTATGAAATCAGTTACTTGAAGAAGGAAATTCAACGATGCTATCAGTTTACCAGCTGTGACGAGTACATCAACTTAGTTCCGGAGGAGGAGTTTTATGAGAAAGCCCCGCTGTCAATATCCAGACCAGAGGCAACCAAGGTGTCAGAGCACATAAAGCGGTTGGCAATGTTGGAGTGGGAGTTGCAGCAGCGTAAGGAGTTGTCCCTGCTTTGCGAAGACTTGGTGTATCGTAAGGAAGCAGAGATCAAGAAGATTGCAAGCACAAATGAAAGGTTAGAATCGTTCGGGCCATCGCTGACGACGCTTCTCAAAGCGACCAAGAGATTGCAATCAATTTTGGGACTAGACATCGAGAAGGAATGGGAAGTGAATGGAATCGCAAAACTTTTGCCCCAGTCGCTCTATATGCTCTACATGAAGCTGTCATCGTTTGCTCAAACTTTTTGCCCATCGTTAAACGTCACGGTGGAGGGAACTGAAGATGATGTCCGTCAATATGAGGCAGTCAAAGGAGAAGATGTCTTCCCGGAATATGACCAGAACTCCGACACCGAGGAGGTGGATGCAAAACGGAGCAAGTACGTAAATAAGTCCGACCTTATGGAGAAAAAGAAGAAGATGGACTTCGAGCCGTTCCCACTGTACATAAAATTCTCCATCGGGAGGTGTGAAGAGCCGAAAGGGTACATTTCCATTGAGATGAGGTACTTTCCATCTTTTGGCTTCGTCACAGCAGCTTCCAGCCTGCACATGGATAACTTGCCGATGACAGATGTGATATCCTCGGAAAATATTCTCAATTACCTATACGAAGCCGACTCCGGCGATACAAATCCATCGCTGAGATGTAAGTACCAACTACATGAACTCAAAACCGATGAGAGAGAGTGCCTGATGCGCTTTGAAGAAAACAAGTACGGAAAGCCATACAAGTGGGCTCAGAAACTCTGCGGCTTGGATTTCGTTGAGCTTCCCAAAACCACCGATGTCAGTAAGCAGCTAGCCGACTCACACCGGGATATCTCCGTGGGGGAAATCGTAAAGAAAATCAAATTGCAGTGGAGTTCCCGCTTGAATCTGTACAAGCAGCTGTTCCAGCTGGAGAACAACAGCGTCAACATTTACATGAAGAAGTTCAATTTCATTAACGTCTCAATCTGTAGCAGCATTGCCCAGTGGTCTCCCATCACCTGGGAAGAGTACCTGCAGAAAAACTCCAATCACGTTCTGAGCCAAAAGAAATTTGTGTTACCAGGCAATTTGCTCTACCGAGCGATTGTGAAGAGAGGTTCCACCAAACTGGAGTGTTTTTTAAGCATTTCACCGAATTTCCCGACAAAGTCCCCACTCTGGGCGTTCGCCGTATCATCAGAGAACAAGTCAAATGCATCTAGGAATTCTGCTATCAAGGACATGGAGTTCTGGACGAATTCCTTGACACAGTTCCAGTTAAAGAGCAAATCCACGCTTTTGCTGTCTCAAATGGTTCGTACGTTATGCAGTTTTGACATATTCGTCGAGACCGAGTTGAATCAACAGCAGAAGCTGCCCGAGTTTACGCAGGATAAAATCATGCTAAAGGCACATTCTAAACGCAACCGGGGGTTACCTTTGAAGTATGTCAAGAATTCCATCTTTAAGCATCTGTAAAATGTAAACTTTAACTTAATTTTTTTAAAAAATAAAGGTTTACTTTTTTTAAAGAATAAAGGTCAATGTTTTCAGTTGTTTCTTTATTTGCTTATGGTTTAAATTGGAACTACATTGCAATCTGTTTATATAACCTTTTCTGAATAGCTAGTAGCTGGTAAGTTTATCCACAACTCAGATTTTTGCTGAACTAAGTTTCATTTAGAAAGGACTAGATATTCCCCTTCTTAGACTTCTTCCCTTCCTTCCCCTTTTTCCCATTCTTCCCATTTCCTAAACTCACAAAACGACAAATTTGAAGGGGCAACGTGGCAACCTCTACGTTAAGTTCACTTTTGAACCTTTCACATTGATCTTGACACTTGCTCACGGATCTGCTGTTTCAGGATGTAACATGAAAATATCTGAATTAACATGTCACACCAAGTTAAAGTTTTGAAATGCAACTGCAAAAATTCACTGTCCGCTATAAAAACAAAAAAATCAGTATGACGATCGCATTCGCACTCGTGATTCCATTTTGTGTTCAAAATCCCACTGAAACACCAGGCGCTCATAATCGGAAAACAGCATTGCATATCGCCTAATAAAATTTCAGCCCAAAGGGTATGCAATGATCTCTAGTGGAGTATTAAGTGACAATATGATACAAAAATCGTTGCATACCCTTCAGGCGTAGTTAGTGGAGTCACTGCTGCTTTCGCATAAATTCTGTTCCCCTGGTATTTTGGGTCGATTTTCGACTGTTTTCGCCATTTTAGTGGGTGGTTATGGTTTATGGTTTTCCCGATCGTGTTTTCTAGATCCTGTAGACCGACTACAACGACAATGGCGAGGTCGTTTTGCACAAATCACTGTTAATGATCAAAGATTAGCGAAAGGCGAGACGTTGGGTCTATAAAAGTGGCTAGTTTGAGATCTGAGCAATGCGATGGTTTCATGTTACGACGAGAATTTTCTGATCACCCCTTGTTGTCTCAAAACGTCTTCATTTACGATTTCCCCATGTTTTCTGATTAATTTGCCATTCTATAGACTGACGGTTTGTTTGCGATGCATGGGCCTCGAGAAAGTAGGCAATGTAGTATAACAAATTCGTTATAGGCATGAATGATACCCACAACCAAATCTTACTAGAATCGAAGAAGAAAAAAGGTAACGTTCATAAAAATCGATGTATTTTAACAAAATATAAAGTGCTTTAGTGTATATAAATGCAATCTGGTGTTTCCATGTCAAATTACACGGAGTTAGTTGTTGGTGAACTTGGCAGCACGCTTCTCGACGAAGGCGGTCATACCCTCCTTGCGATCCTCCTAAAATCGAAGCATTAATTAGAGTCACGCTCTCATTAACTTGCCTGTTAAGTGTACTTACAGTTGCGAAAGTGGCGTGGAAAGTCCTTCTCTCGAACTTCAAACCCTCCTGCAAAGTGGTCTCGTATGCGGTGTTCACAGCCTCCTTGCACAGCTGCACAATCAAGCCAGACTGTGTTCCGATCTTCTCGCCCAGCTTAACAGCCTCCTCGAGCAGCTTATCGCCAGGGACAACCTTGCTGATCAAGCCAGTCTTCTCGGCTTCCTCGGCACTGATCATGTTGCCGGTAAGACAGATCTCCATGGCCTTTGACTTGCCAACAACGCGGGTGAGACGCTGGGTGCCACCGGCTCCGGGAATTGTGCCCAAGTTGATTTCTGGCTGTCCGAACTTAGCCTTGTCTCCGGCGTAGATGATGTCGCACATCATGGCCAATTCGCAACCACCACCCAAAGCAAAGCCGTTCACGGCGGCGATGATCGGCTTCTGGCAACGGGCCACACGAGTCCAGTCGTTGAGGAAGTTGCCCATAATACAGTCGGAGTACTTGTTTGGCTGCATTTCCTTGATGTCAGCACCTGCTGCGAACGCCTTGCCACTGCCTGTGATGATGATGGCAGCAATAGAGCTGTCTTTTTCATAGTTGTCGAGGGCTCCGCTCAATTCCTTCATGAGACCATTGCACAAGGCGTTTAGAGCCTTTGGACGGTTCAAAGTGATGATGGCAACATTCTTCTTGGCACCAGTAACTTCGGTTGTGATGTATTCCAGGGGTTTAGCGGCTGAAATGATAAGAAGAGGTTCTATGAGCGAGGACCTTTGTGACAAAGGGGCAGAGGTTAAGGTCGTGAGCATTTGCGTCAGGCGGCTTATCTCAAAGTGGGATCTGTGACTGTGTGAACTATCAACGTCTGGCCTCTATGACCAGAACAAACAATGAAACAGGGTCAAATGGCAAACGTGTTGCCCTGAGTGGGAACTTTTTGTATATTTTTAAAGACAGAATGAAGAATATGAGGAAGAGGGGAACGGGTAGCGATCACACACCGACGATAACATGAACTGTTACATAACCTCACAGAGCATGCGGCGTAAACAATATCCAGGGGGGTGTGATTCTTCAATTGAAATGTCTTTTCTTGCTCGCATACACTCGCAAAGCCCGAAAGTATTCGTGCCTAGACTGACTTGTGATAACTACACACTCGGGTGGCCGCGGCAGCAAGCAAGAATATTTTTACGCATATGCAAACGTGTTTCGCTTAGATATTTCGTGGTGCAGATTGAATTGTTATCTAACCTGCGGCACTTTCTGAATAGAAAAACGCACTTCCACTTAGCTAAAGGAAAACTCCTATGCATGAGTATGTGCAGAAAAGATAAGAAATAAATAAATACGAAATAAATCCATACGTCTCGGACACATTTCTATGCAAATATAGAATCCATGCAAGGTTACGTAAGTGAAGCAGCAGGTGGGTGTCTCTAATTTTGCAAATTGCCGTAGTTTGAGCCGAAGTTGAAGGAAATATGTAATGTTCAGCGGTTTGAACAGATTTCAACCAATAAACTAATCAATTTGTGGAGAGTTCAAAGTGCAAATCAATCACAATTTCACTTCATGCACTTACAGCACTCCAAACTTTGAATATCTTACCTGTGCAGCACAAGCGCGGAACTTGGTTCTTGGCAGCGACTTGGATAATATTTTGGGCACGACCTGCGATAATCTTTGCAATATTAGCCATTGTTGGAGATTGTGTTTAATTTGCTTCTGATTGATTGTCTTCAACCGACCGCTAAGAACTTTGAAATCAGACTGTGCTTCCGCCGTTGCGTCGACTAGCTCTTGAGTGCCAATTGCTAAGTGTAAAAAAGAAAGAGAGCGGAATGAGAGAAACATGATTGAAGATCGTAGGGATTTAAGAAGAGAGGCTTTCTGTGTTAAATCAACCACGAAATATTGGGAAGTTTCATTTGTGTTTGTGTGCAAATTAAATCAAGACAGGTTGTCTTTTTGATAATACACTAATCAGGGCTCGTTCACAATAAAACATAAGAATTTACATTTACTTTGTATGGTGGACTATTTTTTGCTTACCTTGCTTTCGACCATTTTTACTAGTCCTGATATGAACCAACAGTCCCACAGAATCTCTCATTCCAATTTTATTATCAAAACTTTCTGTAAATCTAACAAATTCTCATCCGGTTCGTTAATTGTTCATTGTGAGCTTCTCAGAAACAGTTGTCAACTTTATGTAACGAACCGAAGTACATAAGCAACTATTTTTTACTTCGCCGACAAAATTTAATGACAGACAGGCCAGCTGATATTGCAAACCAATCCCAAACCTGAGTACACCACATCTTACCATCTTCGCCGTCTCTATTCACAGGGTAAAATAAATCAATTGGAAAAATGTTTAGGCAGCTTTCAACCAAAGCGGCGTTTGCTCTTCGGGTTGCCTGTCATCCCCGGCAAATGTCTTGCGTTGCAAAGTGCATCAAGTACGCCGAATACGGGGAGCCCGATGAAGTACTGCAAATTTGCGAAGAGAACGTCCCCGATCCCGGAGACAACGAAGTTCAAGTGAAAGTCTTGGTTGCTCCTATGAATCCTGCAGATATCAACACCATTCAAGGTATGACAAGAGTAACCGCTCAACTTTATAGTCATTGAATGATGGAATTTTTTTCTAGGCAAATATCCAGTGAAGCCAGCTCTCCCCGCAATTGGTGGCAACGAGTTCGTAGCGCAAGTCGTGGCCGTGGGAAAGAATGTGAAAAACTTGAAACCAGATGATCGTGTTGTTCCAACCACAACTAGCATTGGAACCTGGCGAACATATGGAAACTTTCCCGCTGACAGCCTCATGAAGGTGTCCAGCAAGATAGACATTATTTCTGCTGCTCAAATAACAGTGAACCCTCCAACTGCGTACAGAATGCTGAAGGACTTCGTGAAGCTGCAGCCAGGTGACACGGTTATTCAAAATGGAGCCAACAGTGCTGTTGGTCAGTCGGTTCATCAGCTCTGCAGAGCATGGGGTATCGCCTCGGTGGGTGTTGTACGCGATCGTCCAGAAATCAATGAGCTCAAGAAATACTTGACCGATTTGGGAGCAACCAAAGTCTTTACAGAAGAGGAGATTCGAAAAACTGATATCTTTAAGACAAAGGCGTTGGCAAAGCCGAAACTCGCCCTGAACTGTGTTGGTGGGAAAAGTTCAACAGAGATATCGAGATATCTTGACAACAATGGATTCCATGTTACCTACGGAGGTATGTCCAGGGAGCCGGTGATTGCAGGAACAGCGGCGTTAATCTTCAAAAACATTTCATTCGTTGGTTTCTGGATGACACGATGGACAAAAGAGAACAAAACCCACCCGGAGAGGGCTAGAATGTTTGAAGAAATCTCAAAGCTTATGGAAGAAGGAAAGTTGCTTGCGCCTTCAAGCGAAGTGGTTCCAATGTCAACTTATAAGGAAACTGCCCGAGCTGTACTGGATTTCAAAGGATTTACGGGAAAGAAGTTTTTCCTTGATCTTCAGAACAGTTAAGATGGGATTGGAGGATATTGTTTAAGGAAGCATTTGATTTGAAATTCTGAGTTCGAACGTTCTTGTAGCTGAAAACGATGCGAAGATTAAATTTCCGTTAAAATTGCATTTATGAGTTCAATGTCCGTGTTTATTTTTGGAATTTCGTGGAACGAAATCTTTCCGTCTAAAGTTTTCAGTCGAAGCGCAGAAACCTTGAACTCCTTGAATAACATACACATACATCTCCATTTTTATTACGCCCCACAACTACAACGACTGGCACAGAGTGATTTAAGTGGCTTGCCAGACCCTCCCCTAAATACACATGTTAATTTCTCAGTGTTTGCCCTTGGTTAGAAATGTGCGAAAGTCCTTGCTCCCCACAGCCGTTGGTCCGCCACCCCCACTGCCTCTGAGAGCGACAAAGTTTTCCCACGAACTCGCCGATGGATTGTATCGCGGTTCCAGTTGCACGAAACTTGAATTTTCAGACGGCGGTTGCTTGACATTCACCTCTAACTGCACATCGTCGAAAAATATGTTCTTTTTCGGCTCCTCAAAGACTTGACTGCTAACATTCAGCTGCGCCTGAAGGTCATCAATTTTGTTGCGTTGACTCTCCTCCTGTTCTGCCTTCCGTGCTGTAGCGATCTCCATACTCTTCACGTATATATTCTCACCCGTGGTCTCGGCGAATTCCTCGTAGTAGCTTTCCTTGGGATCTCTGTAGAAACTAGAGTCGAGCGCCTGGAATCCCAACCTTAAAAGCAGTGAGATTTTCACATTGAAGCACTCCAGCCAGCTCTTCACAGTCTTGTAGATCCCAAACTGCAAATTTTCGCCACTGGAGTTCCAGAAATCCAAAATTGTGTTCTTTGTGTAGTCTACGAGAATGGTTTTTTTCATCTCGGAATACATCTTTGCCACGCCATCCAAGTGGCGAAAGGTGATGTCGAGGAGGTGCTGCGGGTGCTTTGCCACGAACATTTGCCATTTGAATATCATCGTCATCAAATTCCACAACTTTCCCATGGAGGCTTCATCCAGTCGCATCAGGGAACAGCACGCGATGTCGCCAAGCATAAATTTGCAGTGTTCCGCCGTGATAAGTGTCTTCTGCTGCTGGCTTCCGATAATGAGGCGCTCCACAAACTTCGGCTCCAACAGCACACTGGTTATATCACGAACAACTATAAAAGAAATTTGTTATTTGTCGATTAAGTGAGCAGCGAAAGGCTATTTATAGACCTTCGGTTGATTTGTCTTCGGAAATTTGCTGGGCCTTTAATCGTTGGCCTATGACATACAACATTTCGCAGCCTAAATTTACGACGAGGAATACATTCGCTTCTGGAGTCATGGCCTGATTTGCGAGTATTGCTGGCTGAATAAATACGCGAGTCCTTCGAGAAGGAATTGTGTTGGCGACGGCGGTTGCAGGAGAACTAAGCAATGTTCTGTTACTCACGACTTGTTAACGTCGGTGTCATGTTTCGGGGGTGTTGCTATGGTGCTGGTTGAACCAACAACAATACGTTTTGGTGTCTCCGAAGGCGTACTGGGGTTGTTGATACATCTTCTGGTTTTAGCACAAAATGGTACTGTTCTTGAGCACTGGAAGGTGTTGAAAGCGAATGAGTAGTCGTCAGTTTTGAGAAGGCTATTATGAGAAACTTACCTGATTATGAAAAACACATCTGAAAGCAAACTAGCATAAGAAACAAACCGTGAGAGTACATTCGATAGTTTCTGGACCACCTGTGCCTCTTTCTTCACCTTCCCGTGGGTATGTAGGAAAGACCTGGAACCTGCAGTTTAATGTACATATTGTTCACCATTGAATGTCCTTAAAATCCTTGAAAAAATATTTAAACTAGACGCAAAGGCTTCTTGATGAGGCAAGACGTAGTTTGGGTCTATTCTGCTTTTTTTTTCCTGTCACTTGAGGTTTCGATGTGCCGATGCACCGACTGAATCAATGTTTGGTCGTGGAAGTACAATGACTTTCAAGTGTTCCATCAGTAGAGTGACACAGTCTACGATTGTGCCAGGGATACCAAAACCTGTGCAGTCTCTCTGGCTTATCAGTTTCGGGAGACTATGAGATCAATGTCACATTTTGAAAGAAACTTTTAAAGACTTTCACCAGTCGTCACCGAATCTGAGCATCTTCTTGTGTCTTTGTTTGTCTGCACAGTTTATTGGACCTTCAATCAACTGACCTTCAGTGAACTGATCGTCTATGATGGAGCTGTGGAAAACGCTTTACGTTGGCCAAACCAAAAATTGTTGCACTCATTCACTGCTAGGAGAAGGACTACAGACATGAATATGAATACTAACATTCTACCAAGCCCTTTTTTGGATTCAGAGTATTTTAAGGCCTGCTCCTATAGATAGAAACTGTCTTCAGCAACTCCTTGAAGGTCATGACGTTTCCCATTTTTGCGTCGGAGTCAATTAGAAGAGTTTGTTTATCGTGGTCGCGTTTTAATTTGAACAACAAGGTCGATTGTTTGTTTCAGTTGGTATTTAGCTGTGTTTCCTATATGCTCTGTGACCTTTGCCAGCCAAACTGAGAGATACGACACTTTCTCGCATCTGGATCTGGATCGTTCGATTAGGGGCAGTCGTGGTTATACATACAGTACAGAAAAATGTGAAACTTCTGAATAGGAACTGTATCCTAGCAAGGATTTGTTGACATCGCCAACTTCACGGAACCAGATCTTCAAAACTTTTCATAGACTTCCCTCCTCCATATCTGCTGCAAGAACAAACTTCTCCGCAAAACAGGGCTCAATTAAAAGAAACTCACAGGGTCGATTGTTTGTTTCAGTTGGTATTTAGCTGTGTTTCCTATATGCTCTGTGACCTTTGCCAGCCAAACTGAGAGATACGACACTTTCTCGCATCTGGATCTGGATCGTTCGATTAGGGGCAGTCGTGGTTATACATACAGTACAGAAAAATGTGAAACTTCTGAATAGGAACTGTATCCTAGCAAGGATTTGTTGACATCGCCAACTTCACGGAACCAGATCTTCCAAACTTTTCATAGACTTCCCTCCTCCATATCTGCTGCAAGAACAAACTTCTCCGCAAAACAGGGCTCAATTAAAAGAAACTCACAGTTTTAATAAAGTATAATTAACAAAAAAAAAAAAAGAGATTTATTTAGTCGTTCAGAAAATATTTTTCACTTTTCTTCCATTTTTTGTGTGTTCGTTTTTTGTTTCGTATGGAGTCATATATGTTAAAAAATTGTAGCAAATAAATATTGAAATAAAGATCGTTTATACATACAAACGACGTACGCGTGTACAATCTTTCATTTATGCGTCTCTTTGAAAAAGAAAAAAACGAATTGAACAAAAACCGAACAATGTACATATGTCGCCGTCTGCACTGTCTGACTGTTAATAAAATTATGTGCGCGCGCGCAATTGTTTGTTTCGCATTTTATTCGTTTGGACCAAGTCACATTAAGGCATGCTAGGTATGAGTAGTGTGTTCAGTTAGTTATTCTAGTCCGCGGGTTCTTACTTGTTCACATCAAATGAAAAGAAAAAACAACGAGATAAACGGAAAATCAAGTCGAAGTGTGTCCTTGTTAAGATTAGGTAATTAATTTAAACATAGACAGTATTTATATATATGTATATATAAAAAAATAAAACAAATACATGCATATTGCGCGTGTGTGTGGCTGGTGTTGAAATTGGTTTATTCCTCTTCGGAATTTTCCCGAACCTGCATTTTTGCTTTCAGTGGTACAGCATCGACCAGGATGTGTAGGGCCATCTTCAAGCTCTCCTCTGCGTGCGATATCTGAGTGCAGGGATAGTATTTGGCGTACTTCTGCAGAACATGAATGTACTTGCGGTAGTTGCTCAACGCAAACTCCCAGTCGTAGTTCATCAGGGGCTTCATGTGGTTCTCGAACGTGTATACGAATGGCACATCCAGACTTGGCGGCATTATGCTGAACATTGGGTAGTTTCCTTCGCAAGCTTCGCACTTACAAGTGAATCGGTACTGCATCTGAAGGTTCTCTATTCGTCCTTGTTTTTGTTGAAGAGCAAAATGATTTCTGGAAACAAAACATGGGTTAGAGTGCTTCTATAATATTGATAATATACCACAGCTTACCCATAGTTATCATATAGAATGCCATCAGCAGGAATAGGTCTCAGAACGAACAGTATAGCCTGAGTTCCCTTGTAAATTCGTATAGTGTTTGGAGCACATGAATGATTGAGCAAACTGAGGAACGCGTACGCTCCACCGGCGAATGTCTGGTCGTCTTTTGTTTCGTTCACTTGCTCGACCAAGTCGATTCCATGCATATTCGATGGGGACGTTTGCAAATGCTGAAAGAGTAGCTCCGTGAAGAAGTTCTCCCCCTCTTGGCCACCAAGAAACTGCTTTAGTGGCGTGTGCTCGATGATAAATCGCTTAAGTACCGCACACACGACGGCACGTTGAAAGAGATCACTCGTACTTCGACTCTCTTGATTTGTCATCAAGCCGTGTATCGCACGATAATATTCGCGGGGTGTCAGGTTACTATAATCAATAGTAAATGCTGACTGATTCTGATTTGCCGGATCTGAGCAGAAAGCAATGCATTCGTCAATATTTGGAAAGATGCTCAATGCGGTCAAGCACACTCTTAACGCTATCTGATGGATCTTGTTGAACATTGTGAATATGAAGTCTATGATTGGGCACTCGTACTTATGGAAGGTATTCAGCGCCTCGTCGCGGCAAGTCTCACTGCAGAACATGGCACTGGTGCAATTTGGACAGGGTATAAGAGTCAAGTAATTTTCGTTTTTACAGTTTGCACATCGAATGTAACGCATCGGTGCGAGGAGCGATGATGTGAAAGGCTCTTCGAACGCCACCACATCACCGACAGCAAGTTCACGTGTGGTACATATATACCGGCCCATTTCGCTGGATGTTCGCATCTCTAGGCACTCAGCAATGGAGGGGATGACCGGATGACGAGGGTAAGTCATTTCAAATTCATACGGTTGAATGTCCGGCTCCTGAGTGCTCTGTAGTTGGCGGCAATCCTTCTCTCGCTTATCCA
This sequence comes from Eristalinus aeneus, assembly GCA_955652365.1. Taxonomy (NCBI): domain Eukaryota; kingdom Metazoa; phylum Arthropoda; class Insecta; order Diptera; family Syrphidae; genus Eristalinus; species Eristalinus aeneus. The sequence goes on from OY019131.1 coordinate 96,863,707, forward strand.
ACTTATGTCGCAGTCGTTCCGGATAGTTCGCTTTCCGAGCCAAGTCTATATTCTCCAAACACTCACGGTATCGCTTCCACTCAAACAGCACAGCGGAACGATTTGCATAACCAATTGATATATTCTCTGAATCGGACTCCGAAAAACAAATGCTTTTGTTGTACAGCTCCAGAGCGTGAAAATAGTTTCGGTGTTTCAGTGAAAATTGTTTGTTGCCCTGCATTCTGAACTCCTCTGAGCGCTTGTTGCATTTTGGAGCGCGTAGCGTGCAATTAAGTTCAATTTTCTCGAAATACTTGAAATCATGCAAGGTGTTCTCCACAAATTTCACTTTAGCATTGTTATTCGGAAGCGAATTGAATTTTCCCGATGCGATACCGATGAGTTTCCAATCCAGTAATTTCTTAACCAAATCATCACTAATCTCGTAGATGTCCATCGCGGTGTCTCTCAATTGTTCACAACAAATTCACTATGGCAGTAAAGTTTTGGTGTGATCCACCAGGGGGATATTCAACACAGTTGCGGTTAAATAAAAAAACAAATAAATTATTTCGACTTAATTGTGAAAAATGCTGAAAAAATTCCGAACAATCTTTTTTCCATGTGCGGTTATGCTAAAGGAATTTTTTGACATGCAAAGATAAAAATAAATGCAAACGAGTATCGAATTCAGTGGTAGCTGTCATTAACTGTCAAAGAGGAGTTCGAGTTGTGTTAGGATTTCAATTTCGCTCATCTCAGATGTTGACAACCTTTTTTTCGTTTGATTTACAAGCGGCCAGTGCGTGAAGATTGCATTGCTACATTTGATGAATATAGCTGCTCATTTTTAAAAAGAAGCGGCAGTGCAAGAGGATAATTTCTTTTAATTATTACATGTTGTATCTTCTTAAAAAAAAACTGCCAGACCTTGTCAAATAGCTTAACGTTGTTACAAATTAATCGTAAAATGCTCCTAATTTTGGATTTTTCAATAAAACAAAGATTTCTACTAACACCTTATGTTTTCTCAATCGATTATTATTTGTTAGAAAATAAGCAGCCTATCACATAACATTCATAACCTGTCAGAGTTTCAGTAACAGATCATTCAGGTGCTTGTGATTTTCCTGTTTTCTCGTAATTTTCACATCACATCCACCTAGCAATGATCCTTCCTGTGTTGGATGGATCGGGTGCACAGTCAAGAGGTCTTTAGCGCTGTATACGAATATAATTAGAGTTCATTGAGCATGCTTCGTCATATTATTCGTGGTTATACATTCTCCTTCACAAACCAGCAGCTTAAGCTTCGTTTAATATGAAACTTACATAAAAGTTTTAATTTGAATTCATCAAGAAACTCTGCATTAATTTTTAAAATTGTTCAGTCAACGGCAGATATGGGATTTAGACGGTTTATTGCACAGAGTCAGAAAAGTTATCTTGTAAGTCTAAAGAAACCACAAATGTGCTTGGGAATAGAATCCTGTACGAGGAAAAGAAAAGCATATAGTTGACTTTCGAAAAGTTGCGTTCATTTTAATAATCCCGCAACGACGTGGAAGTGTATGTCCATGATTAAGCTTTCCTTTGCTGTCGATATACGGTCATGAGGAAAAGACTTAACATACGTGTGCATTTACTCTTGTCAGTTGTTCAGCTCCGAGCCATAGCTCATAAGTTGCTTTATGTAACTTGTTAAGTTTCTTCATAATGAAATGAAGCAGGTTGCCACTAAATTCCTGTGTTCCAGAAAAAAAAGTACTCAGCTCACAGTTGAAAGTAAAACGCCTTCACTTTTGCTCTTCTTAGTCCATAGCTAATATATTTAATTTTATTTTATACACTCTAAAATTTCACGGTTTTCTTCGGAATCCATCGTTCGATTAATTTCTAATTCAGAACTGTCGATCGATCGCAATTTACTGCCTAGGGTATGAAACGAAACAAAAACCTATCAACTGGTATCATAGCATATTCTGTTTGCAACCGGTCTCAATATGTATCATTAGAGTGAGTTGTATTGGTTTAATGAACTGCTTCATCAGGTATACTGCTTTATCATTATAATACATTGACACAAAAAGATTTTTTTTCTCATTTAAACTAATCCTAATTTATATCTAGAGATATTTTTTTTTCTTCTGTTGTTCGCGTTGATTGATTAACATATGTACTTGTTGTGTAATGTAATGAATTGTGGTTTTAGGTAATTAACAATCCCACGGTAATTGTCTAATGTCTAAGAATATATTTTTTAATCAGAAAAATAAAAAATCACTTAACAAAATATGGTGTGGAGGTCTCATCGATTCATTCGTAAGCCTCTGCAATTTCATTTAAGGAAGTATGTGGGGTACATAAACGACAAAACTATTTCATGAAGAAGAGGATGTAGAAATAAAATTCAATGAATATAAAAATATATAAACTATGTGTGTGAGAAAATGGAAGACTGTCGAACATATCTGATCTGGTAGAGATCTGCCATGTTCCGACAGCGAGTACTAAAAAAACAGCAGAGAGAAAAATTTGCAATACGGTAAAAAAGAAATCCCGTCGAAAATATGATTTCATACTTCTGTATGTTCCTGCATATATACGAGACAGAACGACCTTCTATGTGCACGTGTCACGGTGCATGTTCACATTTTTCATGTTCAAAAATTTAAACTATTTTAACTTCAATCCTTTCCAAAAAAGATGGTTTTAAGATTAAGATACAAATAAGAGTCTTTTTGCTTTAGTCTAGTTGGAGTCAGAGTTGTTTGATTCTTGTTGCTGTTGCTGTGATTCAGTTGTTTGCTGCTGCTGGGATGGTTGCTGTTGCTGTTGGGAAGTAGTATGCTGTTGTTGATGTTTTGAGTGTTTTGCTCTAAAGTTACGACGGGCTGCTGCGTTGTTGTAAGGGTGAGGGTGCACACTGCAAATACAGTAAAAATTGATTGGTATTCATTGGCTGTGTTAAATTTGTATGACAAAACATTTATAAGCGCAAAGCTAAGGATAATTCAAAAACAAAACAATGACACAACATATATATGTACATCAAAGGGAGTGGAGTTGAATGCATAAAACTTAATGACTGATTCTTTCCATTCACACTTGGCAGAAATATGTGTATGAGAACGTGTGCAGAGTGTGTTCTCTGTTGATATTTGAGTGAGTGTTTGTGTCGGTGATTGATGCGAGAGCGCAGTCCTCTGTCGTTGTGTCTTATTCAGTTGAAGATTTTGTTTTAACATTCCTTCAGATTTTTCTTCATTTTCTGTTACCTTGTTGTTTGATTTTGATTTCTACGACACCTTGAAGGGAATTCATGTACTTTTTGTTGGTCTTCTCCTTATGTAGCCAAAAAAGCGAAATCTTTGGAAAGTTTTGCATTTTCAGAACGCTTTAAGATAAAAAAAATAAGTGTTCCTAATTTTACGCATCGTGTACACACATCAGGGTGTGACGGGAAAATCACAAAAGAGCTAAAGGGATGATAAAATGTAACAGGGGACGTGATAGATCTCATTAAAGTTGCGATGCGAAGGGTTTTATACAAAAGATCACATCAAATGTTGCACGAAAGTAGACGCGAAGGAAATCAAACAAGAGAATATGACTAGCAATCTGCGAGGGCGCGACAGCAAACTTCCATGAGAAGTTGCAACTGAAATCATACTCGGAAATCGTTAATTAATTAGTACAGCGTGCTGATTTAGGTAATTTACTCGGAAAAAGGAGAAAATTTATCGAAACGAGATCACAACCGCAAAAATTAAAGAACAAACAGGGTAAATTACTTTAACGGTCAAATGTATACAAAAAGCCTGATAATAGGATGGATATGAAACACGCATTGCAGATGATCTTCAGTCACAAAACTTTCGAAACATCTATGACTGCGACGCTTTTAATGGCTAGATCGTTTTCAACGCATGGATTTCAAAACTTCCACCAGAAAGTTCATAAACGGCAGAAGGTGACCGGTCTGTGTTAAAGAAGCGCAGGCAGTGCGATTCAAGAGACAACTGATGGGAGTTTGCCACTTGGAAGAAGCATGTCCAAATCTTCCATTAACTGAAGTGCAATTCTAGGAATAATCTTCTGGTAACGAAAAATATCATACGGCAAAGAATGCGAAAAAAGTCAACAATGAAGCAATTCGGTGAAATCTTATGAGGAGTGATTTTTAGTCAAAGTAAAATCTTCACATGTGCATACGGAAAAGTCCGCAATGGGATCGTTCAAAAAAAAAATTAAATCTTCTTTAAAAAAGGGGGCCGGATATATAACAACAAAATCGTTGTATAAGAAAACACAATAAATAAAATTTCTGGTTTCGAAATGATACTAAACTTGTTGAATGTGTCTTCTAATTTTTTTTGCTGACATTAGTTATCTCTAAGCATTAGTAAATTCACACCACTGCTTTCGCGAAATTCAATTCCATTAATGTAATTAATATTTACAAAATTTACCAAACGTATTAGTGAAGAATGCAGTATTAGGCATAAATATATACGCGCTGTCAGATATCAATTGAACCAACAAACGAGAACATATTTGAGTTATACTTGCAGCCACGTTACTTCGGCGACTGCCCAAAGGCACTTACGATGTACGTTAACGTCGGTATAAACTAAGTCAAATTTTATTTCGGGTTTTTGTTTGTTTTTTTCGAATTGTCTGTAATCAGATGCGGTATGTTGAGGGACGCTGTTAAATGCGGTAGTACCGTGGATTGTACAATCGCCAATCTCTATAAAGATATAACAAAGTTTCAGTGTCTGTGCACAGATTCTCAGCTCAACAGATGGACTTAATGGGACGATGGTAGAAAGGGAATGTGAACTTTGCTAGAAGAGCGGTGCTTTTTATTTTAACTTGAAATTCAAATTCGTTATTTTTGTTTCCTTCGAATGACGAGAATTTTGAACAGGTAGTGATATATTGAGATTGGGTGAGAAAAAACAAAACACATAGACTTTATAAGGGTCATTGTACCAGTTTCCGTATAACATTGTACAAGTTATATTTTTTATGAGATGTCTTCCTTAACTGATATACCGTTCGCGAAAGAAGTTTGCCCATATGTAGTCTTTTTCTCATCTATAGAAGGCTACACGTGACATTCTTTTCCGGTTTGCTCGAAAGTAAGTACACTAGTTTGAGTTCAATCAATTTCTTAATACAGCAAATGACGCTTTTTAAGGTAATATATAATTAAGGTGAGGGGAATTCCTATTTATTATGTCCAGTTTTACTTAGTCACCCTGAGGAGTAAATAATTTACAGAATGTCCTCAATCTTTTAGAGATTCCTCCACTGTTTTCTTTGGTTCAGCTCTCTAGTCCCTAGGGTCTGGGCAACTGTATTTCTTCATTTTCCTATCATGTGGTCAAAGGCGATTAAAGAGCTTTTTGTAGAGCAACGAACATGCCTGGAAGATGGGAACTGAAATAAGTAGCAAAAAATCGTTGTCTTACTTTTCATTGTCACATTGAGGAAATACTTAACGACGGCACAGTTAGAAGTTGTTCGCTTTGGTGCCTTACTTTTCATTGTCACATTGAGGAAATACTTAACGATGGCACTGTTAGAAGTTGTTCGCTTTGGTGCCTTTATGGCCCTTCTAATGGCACCTATGGTATAAAAAGTTTCAGTTTCGTTAAATTACTCCGTTCTTAATGCTTGGAAATCTGCCTAGAAATTGTTTCTCCCCTCATTTCGAAATAACTGTCACTTTTATGATTTTCGTGTTCGCACAACACGTATAACTCCTCACTGACCAAATTCTAATTGAAAGTCTAGTCTTTTACCTCTTGAAATAAAATATGAAGTCCTTTTAAAGATCTTTCTTTTATTATTATTTATTCTGCTGCTGTTTTGACTCTAAGAACATTAATATTTTTATTCCTTTAGTTAATATCCAGGGAAAAAATATTTTACTTTCAAACTTATAAGTTTATGCCTCAAAAACTATTGTATGGCGCGAAAGTCTACATTGGACCAGGGCTTGCTCATCAACTACTGTTGTGCGCGCTACTATTCTCTCACGAGTGGAACAGACCTACAGTTTTTTGCCGACTCCAAACGGCTAAGTTTGAGAAGCTCTCTTAGACAGTTATTACTTTTTGAGTGTTGTCAGAGGTGGTGCCGTGCAAAATCAAGGTGGTGAGTCGGGAATCAAACGTAAACCTTCGGCGTTTGAGCGTTCGTTGCATTCTACCCACTACGGCGCGGCGGCCGCCATTAGTTACTATCCAGTGAAGAAATGTTTCACATTCAAACTGTTAAGTTTATGCCTTAATATACTTTCAAATATTTCATATCCAGCGACTGTAGTCTTCACTATAAACTGCGCGCACTTTTTGCCCATTCCAACTGTTTTATAGCTTTATACATGAGTCCTCATTATAAATTAAAATTAAAATGCTCTGAGCAGTAATTTGAGTCCATGGTGGGTCCACAAAGTTAAGTTTGCCACCTATACTCATGCTTCATGTTAATTTAAACTGTCTTATGCACTCATGCTCCTACTATATTCGTTGCTCAAAGGAAATTATTTTTTCATATTTGAATAAGTCCCAGGAGACAATTAGACAAAAGCATTGTGTATATTCTTGTCATTTTCTTGTGTCTTGAGATTTTAAGGTTTATATAAATTTTAAACGTACATTTGTTTGATTTTCAGAGGTTGTATCATCGACGAAAAACAATTCCGTCAACTTAAATGCCGAATTGTTGAAAAAATGAGAAACTTTTCATAAACGATTTATACTCTTTCTTGTAACTACATCCGATTACCATAAGGAACAGTTTGTTACATGATATAGAGGGCTCGAAAATTACTTTAAAAGAAATTAAAAATCACTTAACCCTCAAACGGAATTCTGCAGAAGTCTATAAAAAAAAACTTCCGTTTAATATGAACGCCTTTCACGCTACTGCCTTCTCCTATATTTGTACATATTTAATTTTTGGCACCGCTCCTTCGCTTGTCAATGAAAAAATTAAAAAAAAGAAGACTTAATGCTACTGACTACCGAACAAGTGCTTAGATTACGCAAAAATATCCCGTAGGTTGACTAAATACGAGAACATGGAGTGGTAAGTAGTTGGACAAAGCAGAGTTGTAAGGACTCTTTTATTTGGGTTACTTATTGTATTTTGATGAAGTGTATTTTTTTCTTTATTTAAAACAAACCTTGTTGTGGTCGATGTACTATTGTGACCAGATGTGGTCATGGCTAACGGCGATGAAGTAGGGGTACGCAGCGGTCTACGCGGTGTTGCCATTGATGCATTTCTCAATGCACGTCTAGTAGCAGCCGATAATGATGATGGTGACGACGATGACGACGAAGGTGACGATGTTGTTACTGATGCTGCTGTTGATGTTTTCTTTGCTGAAGCTGTTGCCGTGGATTTAGCAGCGGCTGATGACGACGACAACGACGACGAGGAGGAAGCGCTACTGTAAGTAGTAAGTGAAGTTGAACGTTTCGACGAGGCTGGCTTGTGTTTGTATATTTGTTTGTATGTAGAATCGCTGATTTTTGTAATGAGGTTTGTCTATTTTTTTTTCTTGTTTACATTTCCAAGAAGGGATATTGTGTAAGTGGAGGCGTTAATGAGGTAAATGAGACACAATTTGCGCAGGAATTTTGTTAAGTGAAATTGAGGAAGGAAGGTGGTGGGGTGGTAGTGAAAGATGCATAAACCATAGATTTACATTTATTCCTTTCGATGATGCTAGATGCTTGTACTCAAAAGTTCCTCGTAAATGTAAAGATAGAAACAATAATAAAAAAAACAAAATTCAACTAAACCGTTACGAAAATTAACAAATACAAGAGAGAACGCAAAACGAATACGAATACATGATAAAACAAACGTAAGTGTAGTATGCAACGGTATGTATATATGTACACATATGTATCGGAATAAAGTTCTTTGCATACCTATCTGTCTTTTCCCTCACTCTATATTCATTTCATTTTCTATTTAACTTAATAATAATTATATCTGCAAGAATAAACGTGAAGACATTGTTTGAGTGACAATCATCGAAGGAGAGAACACATCATAAAAAAGGAGTATGGTGGGTGTGATTAAACATAAATTTACATGTGAAGGTATGAGTTTGCGTAAGAAAAAGGAAGCACGAGTTAGTACAACTCAAGGACGATGATACGCGACGATACAAATGAAATTTTTTCAAAAGGCGTCAAAATCATCACAAGTGGAAACCCTTTGAACTTACCTTGTGTTTGCCGATGGTGGAGCTGGCAGAGCTGGTAGCGCTCTCTGATATTGTCTGTGATGTGGCGAATGGTGGCCACTGCCGGTGATTTCGACCGCCGGAGCGTGCATGCGGGCTTTGCTAGTGAACTCACGGTCGAAACTTTCTGCCTCATCTTCGTCGAGATTAATGAATTCTTGACGTTCCTCCTGTTGGCCGGAATGCATATTTTGCTCTTTTTCAATGATGTGAGCCCGCTCGCCGATGTGATGACCGATGGCCATTTTCTTTACGCCGCTTGTTGAGTCCTGCACCGTTTTCCGGGTCTCGCGGATGCCACCGGGTCCAGTTTTAGTGCTGCTTGTTGCCTGATAGATCTGAGGACGGCCGTCTGGACCGGATGACATCGAGATGACGCTTGATGAGCAGAAGGACGCACCATTGCCCCCAATGTCTGAAAAGGAGTTCAAGTTTAGAAGTGTTAAAATGACACAAAATTTCAATAAATCTTTTCAGACCAAATCCCTTTAGGCCTACCTCCTTTTCAGCCACAAACAGAAGAAAACATGTAAGAAAGTTTGACAGAGGATTTACCAATGTTTTGTAACACAGCGTCGTTGGTAATAAATATAGAAGGCCGACTTGTGCAAAACAATTAATGGGACTCTTCTCATACTTGACGGCAGCAGCAAAATCTCAGTTCAATTCCGTATGCAAAAATTACACGGCATAAATCAAGCATTGACAGGCTAGGGAACACACCATGCAATCCAGCCCCTTTCATGAATGATATCTAACAACGTAATTAACAATGAAAACCGCAAGAAAGCATTCAAACAGCTATTACGATGAGAAACAAGATATTCCGCGACGCCTATGTAGAGAGATTAAAGTTGGTCTGGGTGTAATGGAAATTCCCAATTGAAAGCCACAATCAAATGGGAACAAACTTATGTGAACGTACAGACTAAGGTTGAGAGTCCACCGATCCGCGGGAACACACACTGGCTCAGTTGGTTGCCATTTGTTATTTTCCACGCGCTGTAACCTTGTCATGCCGGAAAAGAAATCAAGCAGATATCAAAAAGGTGACATGGAACATAATTTTCTGCCGATTTTCGTTCCCTGAGTTTTCATTTTCATGCTGTCGCCATCTCCTTTCACTTGGCTTGAAAACAATTACATCACCAAATTATCGAACTGCCAATACCTTCCCCACGTTTTCGCTTTTTTGCCTTTTTGTACAATTTGGCCGCGATGTGCCCGCCCAAGCACTCGCGCCATTTATGAATAGCTAAGTTTACTCATCATTTCTATATTTAATTCACTTACAGGCGCTCTTCTTAATCAAACAAAAAATAGATTTTCTTCCGCAAACGGCTGCAAGGTGTCAACGATTTCTACGTCATCACCCAATTAACAGAAATCTCCTCTAAACAAACAACATGCGTACGCATTGAAAAATGAGAACGCTTCTAGTTACACAGTCAGGAAGAACAATCCCGAACGGGAGAAAGTTCAATGTCATGGTTAAATTGATCATCTTCCCGACGATCATCATGCAATCCTCTTAATCAAACACACATAAACAACTAGACAGCTAACCCATCTAAAAATAGTTGAAATATATGTTAAAAATAATTTTATTCGCCTACCTGCACTCAGCAAACGATTCATGTTTGGAATATTGGGGAATCCGAAAAGACCCCCGCCGCCGAGCATCGACGAACGATCCATTAGGCTGTTTCCACCGTTGAATCTATTGTCGAAAGGTGTTAGCATGTTGAAGGGGTCGGGCATCATCATTGAGTTCATGAGGCGATTCATACTTCGCATTTGCATGTTCATTGAATTCATGGGGTTTCTGCAAAAAAAATACAAAACATGTAAATTCAATTATTGATGCACATATTTATATAATTGCAGGGGGATATTTTTGAGTTGCATATGTAAATATATGCTTTAAGTATATCGATTTTCAGTGGCAGTCACACAAATTATGATTGTATTTCAATGAGAGAGTTGTAGATTTTTCTACTGGTTTCTACTTGCGATGCTTACCCCATGAAATTGTCATCATCGAAATCACCAAGTAATGCTCCAAATAGCGACATGTTTTAAGTGTGTATTTTTTAGCACTTGTTTTACGATTTTTATGCGGATACCACGAGTGAAAATGTTGATTTGATACAATTTCTAGCTTTTTCTGCGATGAAGAGCAACCTTTCTTCTTCTTCGTCTTTTCGATACTCGCTGCGATTTGACTTAACGACCTAACAAATGGCGGATGACGAATGAACGAAGGCAATTGGGTGAAGTTGGCTCTGAAGGTGATAGCACAATTATCTTTTTTTTTTAATTTAAAATTCGGGACCTATATATATATATATGTATGGAAATAATCTGTTAAAGAAATTTCGGAAACAAATGAATTATCATCTTCATCTGTTCTGGACACACACACTGATAATACTTAAAGGAGGCAAAATATCACAAGGACATCAAGCTCAACACTTTCCATACCTCACCCACAATTAATTTTTCAAAATGAAACTAAAATTTAGTAAAGATATACGGAGTAAATGGATCTCATATAAATTCAAATAATTAATACCCCCTCAGACAATATTTCGATAACATTCCGATCATTCGATGAATTGAAGTCGCTCTCAATTGCCACAGCCAACTTCATTCGGCTACTAAGAAATTTCCCCAAACAAAGAGAGAGGGAGACACGCGTTTGTTTGTGCGCACGATCCGATAATGTTCTTATCAGTATTTCATATTTAAATTCAATTCAAAACCGATTTTTCTTAGCCGCATATCGTTCATTAATCGTGCCGCCATCAGTTCCAAATGTTTGCCAAGTGTCCGCATCGATTTTGTGCGTAGTTTCACTCATCAGCATTAGTCCACTGCATCGCGACGACTAAGTGCAGCAACAAGTGTCCCCGTCCAAATGTTTCCGCACCGCACGTTCACTGCTGAATGTGTATCTCTGTGCGATTGCATTCGATTCAATTAATTGCAATTATCGTTTATCCAAATTATCTAAATAGAGTTTTCTCCTGTATCGCTCAATTAAATGGTAAGTTGAGCGCCGACAATGAACGTGAGGCGAAAGTTTTTCCTAGAAACCTCCATTGTTAGTCATTTGTTAGTTGTGACACTAACCGATTAGCTGTGAGAGATCGTATTGTGTGTGTTTGCTGCTTGAGCTGTGTGTCGGTGTTAATCCGCCGTGGGGGCATTGTTCTGCGTTCTATATTTGCAGTCGATTGTCCTCACTAAAGGTAAACATGGGAGCATGTTTTACACTGGAACGAGATGAAGAGATCGTGGCACGGAAAAGAAGCAACGAAATCGACAGGCAATTGGAGGCATCGGAGAGGGAACGTCCGAAGGTACTAAAAATTCTGCTGTTGGGCGCTGGCGAGAGTGGTAAGTAAGAAAGCTTTGATGTGATGCGGACACACACAGGTGTATTGTAATAAGGATATTGAGGTGGCAAGGGTCAGGCGTGCAGATGAGAAAATGATGAAAATCAATCACGTTCAACCATATGGTGTTCAGAAGTGCTGTGCCAGTAGGGGATAAACTCATAAATCGTCCTCGCGCGTAAGTGCGGCGAGCAGATAATGCACCCGGTGGCAATAAAGATAACATCTGAGTGTGCTGTATGGATGCCGGCTCGTTATTATTTAATTATATGGCATCGAATTAATCCAATAGATACCGGACGATACGATAAGAAAGATTGTGGCTCCTGTTCGTTGGCGAGTTAGTTTTTCTACCTTTGCACGCGAATACCTTGACCCGCCTTTCACCTCCTCGCTTCCTTTTACTTTATGTAATCCCTTTCCATTTCAGGCAAGAGCACCCTCGTAAAGCAAATGAAAATAATTCATTCGGATGGCTTTACACCCAGTGAGCTCATGGCATTTCGCCCAACGATTCTTGACAACTTGCTATCCTCAATGAAGTATGTCCTCACTGGCATGGGGATACTACGCATAAATTTGGAGTATCCATCGAACCGAGTCTACGCAGAGATTGTGCTCTCAAATCCCAGTTGCTTCGATATGGAGTTTCGAGTTATTGATAAGGTGCGCATGGCGCTTAAAGTGCTGTGGAAAGATCGCGGAGTTCGTTTGGCGGTTTCCAGAGGCTACGACTATGAACTGAATGATTCGGCTTTATAGTGAGTACGGGGTTACTTTGATGTTCGTATACCTTTCTTCATGTGCTCTTACTTTTGCAGTCTCTTTGAGAATATGGATCGAATCATGAGCGACAAGTATTCCCCATCGTCGACAGATGTTCTGAGAGCGCGAGTTCGAACGAATGGGATCATTGAGACAAATTTCCTGGTGAATGATTCAATTGTCAGGTAAGTTGATCGGGATTTATCATTCAAGTCATGTCATTTTGTTTTACGCGTCTTTACAGCATGTATGATGTGGGAGGGCAGCGTTCGCAACGTCGAAAGTGGGTCTATTGCTTCGAAGACGTTCGAGCTGTGCTCTTTGTCGTCGCACTGAGTGGTTACGACATGACCCTATTAGAGGATAACAGTGTAAACCGTTTGGTGGAGAGTCTCAACCTATTTGAGCAGATCATCAACAACAGATGGTTTAAAGAAGCAGCATTTATTTTATTTCTCAACAAGCTGGATCTTTTCAGAGAGAAGATTATGTGCACAAATCGACATCTTCGATTATTTGTTCCTTCCTACAAAGGTAAACAGCATTCGATTCAGCAATTAAACAGTATTTCTAGAGCACGTGTTTATTGCAGGCCCTGATCGAAATATAGATCAAGCAGCCCTCTTTATCCAAAGTGAATTCCTTCAACGCAATCACAACGCCCGCCGTGTAATTTGCCCGCACTTCACCACCGCTACCGATACGGCAAATGTTCAAACCGTATTTCACGTCGTTATGGAAACCGTACTAAAGGAGAATCTCGGTACAGTTGCACTTCTTTAGATTATGCTTAGCGTTTGCGTTCTTTAGGAGAAGAGGCGAAAAAAGACATGTTTTATGCCAAAATTTAGAGAAAAATCAACTGCCCCTGTGTGTCCTTACAGCTACTACCCTTAGATTGATCTTCCATTTTATTTGTGTTTAAAAGATTGGAAAATATTTTTCAGATCTCATATTAATTAATTTGTAGCTAAGTTGATGGAATTCTGAAATGTTCATATACATTACTTTAGAATTTACATATTTATTATTATTTTATATACATTTTTGTTTGAGTGTTTATTTAAGAAACCGAATCAACTGGATGGGTTGATTATTAAGAATAAAAAATTTAGAAGATATGTATTATACGAATTTTTTGTTTCTCTCGTTACTCTGTGCACTCTATGCACTCTGTTTTATTGGTGAGGGCAGAAGTTATTCAGAAACTGTCAGTTTATAGAATACGAACCCTCATTGCATATCAAAATATCAAATGCATCCCAAATGGCCATAATCTACTAAAGTAGAATTCTATTGCATTTAAAACCATTTAAAAGAATAACATTCATCATTGTGAACTAACCACTTACCCTTATGCCAAGCTCAAATTGAGCACATTTTCCTGACAGCTGATGTGAATTGACATTTCTTTGACATTTTGTATTTTTGTTGATTTCAATTTCCAACTCATTTACGAATATTTTCTCGATTCTCGACAAAAATAAACACAAAACAAAATGTTATTGCTTAAATTAGGTTTTATCCTCACCCTTGGTAAGTGTGCATGCGATCAAAATTTAATTTAAACTTGTCAACAGCTTATACGTTTCTCATTTAAGGAGTGACCGTACAGGCAATCGAACTCAAAGGACTAAAGACAATCGTAAGCTTTCTCAATGGTGACTTTTTGGACTCAAAGAATCGCGATGACGAAGATTCAGCTGTTACTGCAGAACGGGGACCGCTCAGAGGAGTATCCTTCTACAACTTTGTCGATTACGTTGGCCGACGCTACGACAATGAATGCAGCTTGCACGACAATGAAATTGCTTACTTGAAGAGCGGACGCGCCGATGCAAAGGCTCCCATAATGGTTAAATGCATCCCGATCGATAATCCACAACCAACTCTAATCATGGCAGACTCAGCTTTCGAAATTTTCAACTTGCTCAAACCGATTGGAAATTCTACAAAGCGAAGTGTTGAAGGAAGTTGCGTTTTGATCATGTTCTATTCGAAATCTTGTCGAGCATGTGCTACATTTGCTCCCATCTTCAATCCATTGCCAAAACTTTTTCCCAGTCTGAAGATCGCGGCCATTGATGCCCACAAATTTCATTACTTTAATACTGAATTTGGCATAGTTGGCCTTCCAACCATTTTGCTCTTCCACCAGGGACGACCCATTGTGAAGTTCTATGGTGACGATTTGGATTTCCGCAAGTTCGTCACCAAGCACACTGGACTCACAGTCATGCCGCATGCAGTGCTCACATCAGACGACTTCAAGGGTCCTCTTCCCATTGTGGCCGAGGAGAGTCCAGACTACTACCTTCTGCTGGCGTGGGCATTCATTTTCTTCTGTGCAGGGAATTATTTTTCGAAATCGGCCCTCTGCAAGCAGATGATTGAGATGATTCAGAGGAATTGGCGCGAGTCAGAGGCTCAGTTGGAGCACAGCTAAGGGAGCGAGGTGCCATTCGGGGGGTTCAGACTTTGGTATATTGTTAATTTTTGTTTTCAAACTTATTTATTAGTTCATGGAGTTTCAAATAAATGTGATTTGTGTAAATTACTGTACAAGTATGTGTTTTTTATGTGAGGAATTGATGGAAGAAGAAATTATACACTTGTTTGCTGAGATGCATGAACTTCGGTGGAAAACGCAAGTGATCGTTCATGCAAGACAGATGTCTGAAACTTGAAACTATGGTCTATCGGCGTGACAGGTAGATGTATTATCTGTGGCGACAAGGATTGTATTTTGTTTTCATAGATAAATGCCGGGAATAGATCGTCAATCATTTGTCAAGGCGACACAGCCCACGCCGCTGTGCACTGTCAATAGATCACTTCGCGTATGCAGAAATCAGTTCGCTATATACTACAAGACAGCGATTTCTCGTAGTTCTTCTTGAACATTGTTTTGTTACTGCTCAATAGATAGTCTCACTCAACGCATTTCCCACAAATAAAACCTCTCCGTTAACTGCTACGTTAAACTCCGTCTAGCAGGAGTCTGCGTTTTGCGAAATGTAAGAAAAGGTTAATAAGTGACGCAAGTAAATACACAACTGATTATTCAGTTGGCTGCGTTATTTGCTGATTCAGTTGGCTGATTTTGTAAAATTTGAATAAAAGACGAGACACAGGGTTTCTTCGTAGTCTTTGTCTATATACCTAAGATCGCAGGAGAAACAAAACGGATTTTTGCTTCTGGTTGCTTCTCTAAGCTCGGAAGTGATAAGTGTAGTCAGAGCTGCCGCTTTAGATACACCACAGGACTATTTTATGAATCGCAGCTCTCCCTTTAGTCTTCACATCGATGCACCTACCTGTACCTAAAAAATTGAATGTAGAACTGTTAGAAGAGGGAAGTAAGCATTGCATGTGTTGACGAGGATTTTCCTGTGGTTTCATTTATTGGTCAAGAAGTGATATAATACATGTTCTTTCAAGGGTGGTGCTACTACCTACAACTGGGGCTATCACCAAAAGCTACCTCTAGGCTACCTTTGTCTAATTATTTGCACTGTCTTTGAGTTCTTCAATTCATCGCGTTATCTTTCAGTTCTAATGTCCACTTACTTGAATGTACCAAATTTCAGATGATTGTGTCGTCTGCACCATGGTTCGAAGAACTGTACCTTTTAAGTGGTTTATTCACTTGAATTTGAAAAGTTTTCTAAGAAGGGATACAACTCCCGCATATTTTCTATAAAACTTTCCGCGTTGTATAAACTTTTAAGGACTATTCTTAGACGGACACATCAAATCACGAAACGAACTATGAGAATAGGCGGATTGTTCAAACAACCTAAGATCCTTCACAAAATGACACACGCTGGGATGAAGAAGGAGTGGGAGCATCTCTCATGTTTCTAAAAAAAACCTCTCAGACTGAGAAGAAACGCACATTCGAACGTATGTCGAACGTTTTTGGGCAGGGATCCAGGCACCACGAGAACGAGTATATCTGGTTTTTGGTATCGATAACCTTGTTCACAAGTTCGAGTGTTTTGAGCCAGAGGACACCCTTGCTTACAGCTCATCAACTTACGTAACCCAGGCATGGCATATATACAATTCCACCTATTCGAGTAAATGCGTAGATCTCTAAGCAAAACACGCAGAACAAAGTTAGCCAAAGGCAAACAATTCTTGGCTGTGCAAAAATTTGCACAGAAGAGAATGAGTTACGCGAGTCGACGGTCTGATTATTCAGTTGGAGTCATTTTATCTATTTGCTATTATATCTGTTTTGAATTCATACACCTTTTCTCGTGCAGGAAGAAATTACATTTTTGGTTTGGTTTCTCATTGTGATTGGCTGCGCTTCTTTGTGGAATACTGACTACGCCAGCGATATAAATGGAGACTGCCTTGATGATATAACAGGAGCTTACCTGACTGTCTGCAAAATAGCACCAACAACAGTTAGCTGCAGTTAGCTTGCAGACTCTTCATCGAGAAGACGATTAACATTAGCTCCAAATCTAATGTTATAAATAATAAATTAGTTTATGTGTGCATTTTAAAAGATTTTGTTCTTTTTTAATTTACTTTGTCGGTTGTCTGTCACGACATTGCTCCATTCGTTTCGAGCTTCACGAAAAATATTAAATTGAAAAAAAAAACACAAAAAAACACACACACAACAATTGATTATACAGTTGGCTTCCCTATCTGTCTCGAGATTCTTATAAAAGACTAATAACAGCGACTCTTATGTTGTAAGTGTTCTTGCGTACTTCCGGCGAAGTGTGGTCCATTGGAGAGAAAATTAAATTCTGGTTGTGGTTGCTGTTTTTGGTTGTTTTCAACAATCCAGTCAGCCCTAGAGATGAAAACGGAGACTGCCTTGATGACTCGGACCCTTTTTACATAATAAGTTGCATATCGAAGCCGAAGCCAGTCGACTGCAAATGCGATTGCAACTGCAATAGGTAATAGCCATCGGCGTGAAAGCCGCAGAAGGCCTCTTTCTAGCGTTGGCTTAAATTTTATAAAATAAATGAACATTAGCATTGTAAATGGTTTTTCTATTCGCTTTATTGGATGTTCTTACAGTCGTGGATGATGATTGACAGTTTGAGGTGCAAGTTGTTCTTATCCGAGGTACAGTGGGATCAAATTGTTCAATTTTCGAACAACTTTAAAATAAAATTTGAAATGAAAGAATGAAATTGCACAAGAATCGTAATTTTTGAAGAATGCTGGAAGGCAGGGTCTAGGAAGCATGGCTAGGCTCTGGTCCCCCTGTGGACTGTCGCGCCAATTATTATTATTATTATTATTTAATTTTTCATTAATCGATAAAATAAAAATTCATATAACTTTAGTGTTGGAACCAGATCACTTCATAAGTCCTGGGATATATAGAGGACTGCACTTACAAAAATTTTTTAACTATTTTTTTTGTTAGTGGCGCCCTCTGTATGTCGGAAAATGTGGTATTTGGTTGAATTATCATTAGAAATAAAGAAATACGAGGTAGGTAGGTTAAGGTGGCTGGTGAATGCACTTAGTCCCATACAGGACCATTGTCCACCACACCATGTGGGAAGAACCTAAAACCAGCTGGAGCCGATAATAAAGTTTTAAATGTCGGGGGAAGTAGCTTCCAAAGTGCTTGTATCTGAGGCGCGAGAGCGCCGGGCATGTGCAAAACAGGTGTAGGAGAGTTTCTGGTTCTTCTGGATGCCCAAAAAAAGGTGAAAATAATGGCAGGGATCACCAAACTTTCAACCAGGACCATTCACACCATTCTTCATGACCATCTCTACTTTTCAAAGGTCAGTGCAAGGTGGGTGCACGAATGCTCACAGCGCCTCAGAAAAAAGTGAGAATCGATGTGTAGTGAGAACGCGGACGGTGTTATGGATCGAATTGTTACTGGGGACGAAACATGGGCTTACCACTATGACCCTGAAAGCAAACAAGAGTCCATGCAGTTGCATAAAAAAGGAACAGACCCTCCGAAGAAGTTCAAAGTCACTCCGTCTGTCAGGAAGGTCATGGCCACAGTTTTTTGGGACTCAAAGGAAATCTTGCTCATTGGGTATAAAAAAGGTGAAATCATCAACGCCACATCCTGCGCTTCCACTTTGTATAATTTGCGGGAGGAAATCAAAAAGAAAATACGGGGTAAACTCGCAGCCGGTCTGTTGCTTCTTCACGACAATGCTCCTGTCCACACGGCGCGAGTTTCCAAGGCTGCTGCGCGAGATTGTGGTTTCGAAGAAATCCAACACTCATCCTATAGTCCAGACCTTGCCCTTAGTCATTATTTCCTGTTTCCGGATTTAAAAAAATGTCTTCGTGGAAAAAGATTTTCGGGTGATGAAGAACTCAAGTCGGCAATAAATGTGTATTTTGTTAAAAGGGCTTTTTAAGGGTTTTAGAAAGCTTATCTCAAGATGTAATGCTGTTAGAAAAGATTATATTGAAAAATTTAAATTGAATTCGCATTTTCTTTCATATCGATACCGAGAACATGTTGAACTTCTTCTTCTTCTTCTTCTTGTGGCGCTACAGTCCGAGGTGGACCTGGGCCTCAACCAACATGCCTCTCCAGCCAGCACGATCTTTCGCCAGCTGTCTCCAGTTGCGCACTCCAAGTTGGTTGAGGTCCTTCTCCACTTGTGTGCGCCACTTTAGTCTAGGTCGTCCTCTGCTGCGTTGTCCCAATGACAGAGCAGTGGTGTCCATATGCTCTACATAGCCTAGCCATCTTTAGCGCTGTATCCGTAGACGCTTGACCAGGCGCATTTCGCTGTACAGCCCATAGAGTTCGTCATTAAATATTCTCCTCCAGAACATGTTGAACATTAATCGTAAATTGGAATGACCACATATTCAAGATCGCCACCAGCGAAATGCCTAGGTTTCCTGAACCGATGCAAGAAATATTTCACCCCGATCTGGCAACAATATATAAGGCGTACACCAAACATTGAGTATAACGCTCATATCTGGTCTGGTGCTCCTAAGACCTCTCTGCACCTACTAGATAGAACCAACAGCGAGCGATAAAACTTAATGTAATAAAATTAATTGTAATAAAAATGCTGCGAAGTCAAACGACTCGCTTGAACATCGACAAAATGTCGCGTCTCTATCACTTTTATCGCTATTTCAACAAAAAAATGCTCTAATGAGTTAGACAGCTGCATTCCTCCCCTTCAAGAACTCACCCGCAATACACGGCTCGCTAGGAATGCTCACCCGTTCACCCTAAGTGTACAGTTAAGTTACGAGACTCGTTGTTTAGCCGCACCACACGAATGTGGTATGCTCTTCCCAGACCAATTTTTCCCCCCTCCCCCATTACCATCCACAGGCATTGAAGACCTCCTTCCAGCCCGTGCTGCGACTTAATTCCAGTCATTTAGTGCGCGCCAATTATAAAACAGTAAGCTGTGAAGTCGAGAGGTTGGAGGAGTATGGTCTGAATGGTTCTTCTTAACCAAGCCTCCCAGGTTCACTTAACACAGCAATACTTCAAATTTCTTGGCTTTGTCAAAATCCGTCTCTGGAGGCTTGCTAAGTGGCATTGAAAGGCTCTTAGAATTCACTGAAGGGTGAATTTTTCAAGTTTGGGAAGAGAAGGAGCCCATTCGGTCGCAACGTATTGGGATCACAATGAATGGCGCAATTGGATCTTAGCGACGGCGTAGGAGTAAGCTCTGTGTTCTTCTACCATTCGGTACCCAAACGTCCGTACTCTTCAGATTACTTTAGGAGATGTAGGTGCTGTGACAGCCTTTCTCCAGACAGTCGATTAAAGCCACACCTTGTGGCCACAACTTTCAAACCGATTTTATAGGTTCCGCAAAGTCCTCTGTTTCGCCAGTTTCCTGATCTCCGGTGTGTATCAGTTAATTCATGCTGTGTCAGCAGTCTTGGACTGGTATCAAGCCGCCTTCCAAGGGAACTGTGCTGCAACAGCTTCTGACAGCAATCCAAATTAGGGCCATTATCGGTGCCACTCGGCACGAGGAAACTCACCAGTAAGAGCTTGTGTGAAATCGCTGCACCGGGAGCGCTTCCTGAAAACATTTCGAATGACTTGAGAAAGAAAAAAAATTTTTTTTCACGGCACCGCCTCTTTCGAGCTGCTAACAACACTCAAATAGTAATTACTGTCTATGAAAAGGTTCTCAAATTTCGCCGTGCGGAGTCGGAAAAAGCTGTAGGTCATTTCTACTCGTGAGAGAACAGTAGCGCGCACAACACGAGTAGTTGATGAGCAAGCCAGGCCCTGGTCCCCTGCGGACTGTCGCGCCATACAATTATTACTATTAGTAGAGCGAGGATTAAAGCTAACATATAATGCGAGCTCTACAAGCTGCATTAAGTTTTGGATACAGTGCGGACGGCTAACTACTGACTTCATTGACTCCGCCAGGATAACGAACGCTCAAGCTTAAAGCGTCCTCTTAACCCAGTCTATAGGCTCAGCAAGGAGAGGAATAGTGAACAACTGGTCAACACTGGTAACAGCAGTGCCATCCCTGTCGCCACTTAATTTTCGGCATCCAGATCGTTTGGACATAAACTACGCTTCGTAAGCATATTTTTAGCTAAAATTTGCAAATTTTGGTTCTCATTTCTTGTAAACGTAAATTAATCCAATAGGAAATAATTTGCGTTACCAACACCGTTTATTTGAAATTCAGTTTCTTTTTTCACAATTTAACCGACCGCTCTGATGATTGATTGAAGAAGAGCAGCTTGAACACCTCTAGAGCCAGTTATGCCATTTCCCCTGTTTCTGTACCTGAAGTTCCTTACTCTCACAATCTTCCTCTTTGGACTTGGAATGCAGCCAGTAATATAGACTCCATCCGCGTCGTTTAAGCAATCGCCATTTGCATCAGTAGTCTGAGCGCTGACTGTATTCCACAGACAGGCGCAGCCGATCAAGAAGAGCAACCAGAGGCAAAACTTCATTTTCTTCCTTGGATTTCACTTCTTAACTAGAAAAGACGGTGAATAACTGATGCACTTATCTGCCTGAGACGGGCTTTTATACCTAACGGGGAGATATGACCCATTTGGGAAGCCACCAACTAAACAAACAAACGACATCTGCTTGTTTTAATTGTTGCAAACTTAATTTTTAACCGATTTTGCTTCCTGTAGAAATTTTTTTTTTTGCTTATTTGCTTTTCAATAGCGTGCAAAAAGTTGTGTATTTTCAAATGTGTTGCGCGTGTTGTGAAATTTTTTGGCAATACGTAACTGCGCAGTTCACTTAGGCGAACTCCTTGCAGTGAAAACAGAGGCAGATTGTAAGGTTAACCGTTTCCCCCATATGACTCGACGCAACCTCAAAATAGAAAGAGTGAAGAACTGCTTTTATGCACTCCTAGTCGAGGCTGAAGCATGTCTTAAGCCTGTCCATTAGCCCACGCTTTGTGCCTTTAGCGCCGCTTAAACTGCTCTAGGGTCTCTTACTTCAGCTCGCTTGTTTGCAATCCCCTCCCGCCCAAGGCCGGGAATTTTGAAGCAGTGTGGCGAAATTT
This sequence comes from Eristalinus aeneus, assembly GCA_955652365.1. Taxonomy (NCBI): domain Eukaryota; kingdom Metazoa; phylum Arthropoda; class Insecta; order Diptera; family Syrphidae; genus Eristalinus; species Eristalinus aeneus. Next base: position 96,885,645 of record OY019131.1, read on the forward strand.
TGCCAGAACGTGGAGCTTGTTTGTGTGGCCTGGTTATCTGGAAAAATCCCACAGATCTAAATTGGCAAACATCTTGCGAAACTTGATTGTTTACTCAACTGGCAACTGACTATGTCATCCGCCCAAAATTGTGTATAAAAGAGAAACCCCAAAGCAATAACCTGCTAGTTCAGTTCAGTGTTTTGTTAAGAAGGGAGATCCAAGGAAGATTCAAAATGAAACTCGGTGTCTGGTTGCATAACTCAACGTTATGTCGCAAACGGACGCAAATGGGGATTGCTTTGATGACACATCTTCTGGCTGCATTCCAACTGAAGCTTTCCTTCTATTAGCCCACTTAGCGTAGAATTTCTTTTATCGCAGTTTAAGCTTTTGCAGGGAAAATTACTTCAGCTCGATTTGCATATGAATGTGAGTTTTCTATAATCCCCTCGTGTCCAGGAACACAAATAGTGGAGCATTGTAATAAAATTCTCCAAACACGGAACTGGCTTGGCTATTTGAGGAAATCTAGTGTCCTTAAGCCCCTCGAGGGGATTGTATCAAAAACAGATCACGAAGGACTTTAGCCTGAAACACTCCGTAGCCACTCTTCCAATGCAGAATATTCCTTCTTTTGGAAGTTGTTTTGAATCTTCTAAAATACTCTCCCAAAATTGTATGTAATCCCAAAGAAATGGCGTTCAACCACATGGCGTTCTTGAAAATACGCACATGCCAAACCTACTTTTGAGCAAACAAAGAGAGGGCAGCGCTTTTGCGGATTTGCTGTTCGAGGCAGACTAAGACAAAAAGTTTTGAGCTTCGACTCCGTCAGCGAACGCCTTTTGACAATCCGCAGCAAGGCTGAATTCAGAAACATCAGCCTAACATGCGCTCACGCCCCGACAGAGGATGACTTCTATGATTTTGTTGAAAGAACATTCGATCTATGTCGTAGCTTCGATACCAAGATTGTTCTAGCAGAATTTAACGCCCACCTAGGAGAGGAGGACATCTTTGCTGAAGTCATCAGGCTCTTGGACCTCGCCTCATGGCGGACCCTCTCTCTGCCTAGCTCGCGGTTCCCACACCTGAACATCTACAAAGGGACCTGGCGATCTTTTAATCGATCCACTGTCAACCAGATTGACTACGTTGCTATAGACGTCAGACTCCTCTCCAGTATTCTCAATGTCCGAACCTTTTGAGGTGGAAACATCGACTCGGATCATCACCTTGTTGTAGCCAAGGTAAGAGCCCGGATATCGAAAGAGCAACGGAGTCAAGACAGTTCAAAACGGTTTGTTAGAAATCCAACTTTTAATATCAAACAAAAAACACAATTGAACACTTTTAAATTGCAACTCTTTATTTTATATTTATTTCTTGCACAGCAGATCTGATCACATCAAAATATAAACTGCGTGTGTGTTCCTAGAAAAACACGCCCGGCTCAAGTCCAGGAAATCCTTGAATTGATTCTAAGAACTTTAGAGATCAATGTTGCTTTTGCTTTACACAGGAATTTCACAATGTTGCAGACACATTTTGTCTGTCGGTTATGATGAAATATCTGTGTATCCAACACACCTCCTCAAAAGAAACATTGATATAAAATAAAATCAAAGGTTATCTGACATTTCAATCTTATACGCATGCTCAACTTAAATCTGATATGCTGTGCACTCTGGGGAAAAAAAATTACAATTTCTGATCCAACATTTGTTGCAAGGATTGGGGAAAACCCGGAAAAACCCAAGCAGACCAATACTCAATGCTTCATAATTAATTTTGCTTGGAAGTGGGGTGTGTACCGGGTTACAATCAAACATGCAAAATCTTTTTAAAATATTTGTAAGATAAGCGGACTGACTGATAAGCTGTAGCTGATTAAATTTTCTTTCTATTTTAATTTCAAATAAATCGGTCATTCTGAATTTATTCTTTAAATATGACTTTATATTTGTCATTGCTGCAATACTTTTAGTAGCTATTACTACATCATCATCAACATATAGTAATAGATAGACCTTGTTGTAGCCAAGGTAAGAACCCGGATATCGAGAGAGCAACGGAGTCGAGACAAGCCAAGACGGTTTGATGTCGGAAAGCTACAATCGCAACCGATCGCTAGAGCCTTTGCCGATCGATTCTCCCTGAAACTATCTCAAAGTTCGACGCTGCCTGCACAAACAATAGAAGACAAGTGGAAACGTTGTCAAGAAGCCATTAAAGAGGCCGCCACTGCTGTGCTGGGCTTTACGCCACCGCCTAAGAGGAACCCATGGTTTGACGACGAGTGTAGGCAGGCGCATGCAGCCAAACAAGAAGCGTACAAGGCAACGCTGCATCGAACGACGAGAGCTGTTTGTGAGCCCTACAAACAGAGAAGAAGGGCAGAGAACCGGCTTCTCAGAAGAAAAAAGAAAGAGCACGAGAAGCGCGCGGTAGAGGAAATGGAGAGGTGCTATGGCAGGAATGACGTCCGAAATTTTTACCACAAGATAAAACAGTTATCCGGTGGTTATAAGGCTCGGACAGAAGCCTGCCGGGATCAAAATGGACAACTAGTGATAGATTCGCAGTCGGTGCTGATAATCTGGAAGGATCATTTCTGCAGACTCCTAAACGGCGATGACGACGCAAATTCCGTTATTAGGCAGAATGTCCCACTCAATTTGGACGACGATGGATAAGAATTCCGTCCCCCCGACTTCGACGAGGTCAAGATAGCAATATCGAGACTGAAATCGAACAAAGCTGCTGGCGCGGACGGACTATCCGCAGAACTGTTCAAAGCGGCTGGGGATGAGCTGGTTGGGTGCATGCACCAGCTCATCTGTGAGATATGGTCGGAGGAAAGCATGCCCGACGAGTGGAATCTCAGCATCGTTTGTCCGGTCCACAAGAAAGGAGACCCCTTCGACTGCGCCAACTACCGAGGACTGATTCTTCTTAATATTGCACATAAGATTTTCTCTGCCGTACTGTGTGAGCGCCTGAAACCGTTCGTCAACAACCTGATAGGTCCTTATGAGTGTGGTTTCAGGCCAGAGAAGTCCACAATCGACCAGATCTTCACACTGCGGCAGATCCTGGAGAAGTCCCAAGAAGTACAAATCGACACCCAGCATCTATTTATCGATTTCAAGGCCGCGTATGGCAGCGTGCATAGAGACGAGCTATACAGTGCCATGCCTAGTTTTGGCATCCCTACCAAACTCGTCAGATTGTGTAGGATGACGATGGAGAACTCTCGCTGCTGCGTCAAGGTCGCTAGCGAACTCACCGAGACTTTCGATGTCAAAAAAGGATTTAGACAAGGCGTCGCGCTGTCATGCGACTTCTTTAACATCATCCTTGAGGGGATCATGCGGAACTCACACGTCAACACCAGAGGCACGATCTTCCACAAGTCCGTTCAATTGCTAGCTTATGCGGATGACATTGACGTGATTGGCCGAACTCAGCGAGCCGTCAATGAGGCGTTTGCTAGCATTGAAGCGGAAGCGGCTAAAGTGGGAATGGTGGTAAACGAGGGCAAAACGAAGTATATGCTGTCATCGAAGAAGGACGCAGAACATCGACGTCTCGGACAGAGCGTCACTATGGCAGCAGACACTTCGAGGTAGTGCAGGACTGCGTCTATCTCGGCTCCGCGGTGAATAGGGACAACAACATCAGTACCGAAATCAAGCGAAGAATCACTCTTGCCAATCGCTGTTTTTTTTGGGCTCAAGAGGCAATTGAATAATAAAGCCCTCTCCCGAACGACCAAAGTGACTTTGTACAACACCTTGATTATCCCAGTCCTGCTTTACGGCGCAGAAACCTGGACGCTACTAAAAGCGGATGAGGAAGCCATTGGTCTCTTCGAGAGAAAAGTTGGTCCTGTATGCGTTGATGGCATCTGGAGGAGAAGATTCAACTACGAACTGTATGGGCTGTACGGCGGCATGAGCCTAGTCAAGCGTCTACGGATACAACGCTTAAAGTAGAGTGCATAGACAGCACTGCTCCGGCCCGAAGAGTTTTCGAATCCGAACCACAGGGACAACGCAACAGACGACGTCCTAGAGATGGCGCACACACGTGGAAAAGGACCTCAACCAACTTGGAGTGCGCAATTGGAGACAGCTGGCAAGAGATCGTGCTAGCTGGAGAGGCATGTTGGTTGAGGCCCAGGTCCACCCCGGACTGTAGCGCCATCCGAAGAAAAAAGAAGAATATATTTTTAGAAATATCTCCTTTGTCGAGAATGTATATAAGACGATCTACGGACGAGTTTTCGAATCCAATTTCTTACAAAACTTGCTCAAATTCCTCAAACCAGCACCCTGCAGTTTAAGTTAAGCTTAAGTCCGTAAATTGCTTTAAAACCTTTAAAAACCTTTACTATTTTCATATGGTATTCCTTCAAGAATACTCATATAAATTTCCTATCTTAGTCTACCATTTAGGAATGCAGTTTTTACATCCATATGACGAACATTCAGACTAAACTGATGTGCGAGTGACAAAATAAATCAACAACTTGAAATCCGCGCTACTGGCGCAAATGTTTCGTCAATTAATTTTCGTGGAAAAAGATTTTCGGATGATGAAGAACTCCAGTCGGCAATTAATGTGTATTTTGTTAAAAGGGCTTTTATAGGGTTTTAGAAAGCTTATCTCAAGATGTAACAAATGCATTGCTGGTATATTGAAAAATTCAAATGGAATTCGCATTTTCTTTCATATCGATCCTGAGAACATATTGAACGCCCATCGTAAGTTGGAATGACCACATATTCGAGATCGCCCAAAATGCAGCGAAATGCCTAGGTTTCCTGAAACGATGCAAGAAATATTTCACCCCTTCCGACCTGGCAACAGTATATAAGGCGTACACCAAAGCTTGAGTATAACGCTCATATGTGGTCTGGTGCTCCTAAGACCTCTCTGCACCTACTAGAAAGAATCCAACAGCGAGCGATAAAACTTATTGGTAATAAAAATGCTGCGAAGTCAATCGACTCGCTTGAACATCGACGAAATGTCGCGTCTCTATCACTTTTATCGCTATTTCAACAAAAAATGCTCTAATGAGTTAGACAGCTGCATTCCTCCCCTTCAAGAACTCACCCGCAATACACGAATGCTCACCCGTTCACCCTAAACGTACAGTTAAGTTACGAGAATCGTTGTTTAGCCGCACCACACGAATGTGGTATGCTCTTCCCAGACCAATTTTTCCCCCCTCCCCCATTACCATCCACAGGCATTGAAAACCTCCCTCCAGCCCGTGCTGCGACTTAATTCCAGTCATTTAGTGCGCGCAAATTATAAAAAAAGTAAGCTGTGAAATTTTGTCTACTCCTGCAAGTGAACACTTTCCTCAGGTAGACAGTTAATATCTGGAAAAGAAAGTCAGAATGGTTGGAGGAGTATGGTCTAAATAGTTCTTCTTCAATCTTAGCGACGGGGTGGGAGTAAGCTCTGTTTTCTTCTGCAATTTGGTACCCAAACGTCCGTACTCTTCAGATTACTTTAGGAGATGTAGGTTCTGTGGCAGCCTTTCTCCAGACAGTCGATTAAAGCCACACCTTGTGGCCACAACTTTCTAACCGATTTTATAGGTTCCGGAAAGTCCTCTGTTTCGCCAGTTTCCTGATCTCCGGTGTGTATCAGTTAATTCATGCTGTGTCACCAGTCATGATACTGGTATCAAGCCGCCTTCCTAGGGAACTGTGCTGCAACAGCTTCTGGCAGCAAACCAAATTATCGGTGCCACTCGGCACGAGGATACTCACCAGTAAGAGCTTGTGTAAAATCCCTAAGTCGCTGATATGCTTTGCACTGGGAGTACACACCCAACTGGATCCTTCTTCCTCGAGAAGCAGACTTCGTATAAGCAATGGATGAGGAAAGCGCTTCCTGAAAACATTTCGAATGACTTGAGAAAGAAAAACTTAGGTCATTCGAAATGTTTTCAGTGCCTTATCACATTGAGCATAGTGAGCGCCAAAGACAATAGGTCGCTGGACGCCAATGGTCAAAGGTTCGTTTCCCAGACTGAACCTTTCGCATTTTTCACGACATACTTCTTTCGAGCTGCTGTTTACACTCAATGTCTATGAATTAGGTTCAAAGACTGCCTTCGGAAAAGCTTCTCAAACTTTCAAATCAATGTTCGTATTTGCAGCAAGTGAGTAAGTGAGAGGAGCTCGATGACTATTAAAGTTGCACTTACCCAAGCTACAGATTTCAAACTGTGAGCGAACACCATTTATTCCTGCTTGCTGTCGTTTCAACCCCAGAGCTCGCCCAAATTCACAAATCATTAATCTCCGAGGAGAGAACTTAAAATAATGTCGCCATCCCCAACATCTCCCGTAGTGTAGGCCCGGGCTCGATTCCCGGTACTAGTACTCACAGTTTTCCTTTTTCACAATCTTCCCCCTGAGTCCCCAAATTTGTGTTGCCTCGCTCCAACAACCAACACTTACCTTGCCGGTAAAATTTTGCGGCCAACTCTCTGAGTTGATCATTTCGTTAGATCCCGTCGACGATGGAAGATAGCTACCTGATCAGCTGGACCGGGGAACAGACGTGAGTTTTGGGTGCCATTTGATAGCCAGCGTAGAAGGACGACAACTTACTGAAAAAACACAAGAAGGAAAAGACACCATGAACATATGAAAGATGATTAGTTTTCTTGGGAGGGAATGAAGCAATAAGTTGATAAGCTACCGTGCTGCTGGGCTGGCGTAATGAAGTCGCAGTCCAACAGTTTCTCCTCCGTTTGAACTTGATGCGCTTGATGTCTGCCGAAAACTATGCCCAGCCAGATTCTGATTTCCGAAGCGAAGCCGATTGCATAACACTCGTTGCTCAGTTCGAAGGTTTTCGCACATGAATTTCCATCTCTGTCAGAGATCAAGATGTCTGTACATCAAGCCGAAAGGAAGCACACAAACGTTTTGGAAACACACAACGATTGCATTTCTTGAGCGGAAAAGAGTCCAGCAGAGTGAAGTTTCTTGACAGACCTCAGGACAGCATCGAATATTGAAGGTTTTCGAGGGTTTCTTAGGTAAAGATGACAAAAAATGGGTTGAAGACATAACCAATCTTCAGGTTGTTTCGGCGCGAAAAATAACAGAGTAAGGGAACAGGACAAAAAAGAATTACTACCGGAGAATAGCACCATTCAGTAAACAGAGTCCGAAGTGAATGCGCGCGTAAATAAAAATGAAGAATCTTAAAGCTAAAAAGGAACTGTTTTAAATGTAAGGTGCGCCTCAAAATGGTAGACCCATGGCAAAACTTAGAAGTAAAGGCAGTAAAACGAAGGTATTGAAAAAAATAAGAAACTTGTAACTCTCTCCTTTATCTATAGAAAACGTATGGGTTTCCGATTTGGTTTAAGACAGGCGAACGTGCTCGCAACGCCATAAGTGGAATATCTGGGGATGAGTGGTCATTTTGCTTCACTTTTTTATGGTTTCGTTTCTTTTACTCTGTTACTGTTAAAGATTAGTTCGGGATATCAAATATCTGCTCAATCCTTCCAGGCTTACTAAACGAAACCGAATACCAGACTATAAACAAAGTGGCAGTGTAGACTTCTAATTTTTTCTGCCAGTAAAGCGAGGATTAAAGCGAACACATAATGCGAGCCCTACAAGTTGCATTGAGGTTTGGATACAGTGAGGACGGCGAACTATTGACTTCATTGACTCCGCCTGGATAATGAACGCTAAAGCTTAAGGCGTCCTCGTATCCCAGTCTCTAGGCTCAGCAAGAAGAGGAGGAGTGAACCACTGGTCAACACAAGCAGTCGTCAGTGACTGGAAGCTACAGAACAAAGACTGGAAACAGGCTTGAATTGACTATACGTCGTTGAAGGAAAACAACACAACGAAACCATTTGTGAGTGAGAGAAACTCACCCCTGTCCCCACTTAATTTTTTGGCATCCAGATCGTTGACATAAACTATGCTTCGTAAGCATATTTTCAGCTAAAATTTGCAAATTTTAAAGAACGAATTTGGTTCCCATTTCTTGTAAACGTAAATACTGGCAACAAGAAACAATTTGCATTACCAACACCGTTTATTTGAAATTTCAGTTATTTTTTTTATAATTTAACCGCTCACTCCGATGATTGATGGAAGAAGAGCAGCTGGAACACCTCAAGAGCCAGTTCAGCCAATTCTCCTGTTTCTGTACCTGAAGTTCCTTACTCTCACAATCTTCCTCTTTGGACTTGGAATGCAGCCAGCAATATAGACTCCATCCGCGTCGTTTAAGCAATCGCCATTTGCATCAGTAGTCTGAGCGCTGACTGTATTCCACAGACAGGCGCAGCCGATCAAGAAGAGCAACCAGAGGCAAAACTTCATTTTCTTCCTTGGATTTCACTTCTTAACTAGAAAAGACGGTGAATAACTGATGCACTTATCTGCCTGAGACGGGCTTTTATACCTAACGGGGAGATATGACCCATTTGGGAAGCCACCAACTAAACAAACAAACGACATCTGCTTGTTTTAATTGTTGCAAACTTAATTTTTAACCGATTTCACTTCCTGTGGAAACATTTGTTCTTTGTTTGTTAGTTCTTGTTGTATATTTTCAAATGTGCTGTGCTTGGGGTGGAATTTTTTTCGCACTACGTAACTGCGCAGTTCACTCAGCCGAACGTTTTGCACTGAAAACAGAGGCAGATTGTAAGGTTAACCGTGTCCGCCCATATTACTTGACGCAACCTCAAATTAGAAAGAGTGAAGAACGGCCCTGTGTACTCTTAGTCGAGGCTGAAGCATGCCTTAACCCTGTCCATTAGCCCACGCTTTGTGCCTTTATCGCCGCTTAAACTTCTCTGGGATCTATTACTTCAGCTCGCTTGTTTGCAAACCTCTCCCGCCCAAGGCCGGGAATTTTGAAGCAGCTTGGCGAAATTTCGCCATAACGTGGAGCTTGTTTGTGTGGCCTGGTTATCTGGGAAAATTCCACAGATCTAAATTGTCACACATCTTTGCAAAACTTGATTGTTTACTCAACTGGAAACTGACTATGTCATCCGCCCAAAATCTATATATATATATAAATCAACGTTTGTTTGTTTGTCCTTTATAGACTCTTAACTGGTAAGAGATAGAGCATTGATGTCTTTGGCAACTTTGTTCAGAAATCTGTCAAAAGGGTTTTGGTACCAACTTTTGTTTGGGGGGATAGCTCCCCATAGAGATGAAGTAGGGGTCTATCTTCAAAGTTCGGCTGATCCTTTCGAATGATATATCAATCAAAAGGTCTTTGAAAATAAGATTGAGCTTTCCGTCGCAGCTTTTCGGTGGAGAGTACCGTTAGGTAGATATGAAGCTTTAAAAAGTTTGATCGGCTCTAATTTTCACAGAGTTGTGCCTACAAATCTTGAAAAATCATGGAAAATCCATCTCAATCAATACTTTCAACTAAAATTAGTTCAAGCATTCAGGCTTAGAGACTTTGGGAGTTATTGGTCAAAATTTTTAAAACATCAATATGCAAATTTTGGAAAATTAAAAACGCAGTATTGAAGATCTGGGTCAACGCGCTAAGGGAACATAATTATCCAACCATCGTTTCGAATAATAGATTGGAGATATCGCAGGTTAAATGCTTTTTGTTTCCCAAATATTTTTCTCGCTGTAACCAGTGAATCGACACGAGCCTCAGTGGAGTCACGTACATTGTACAATTCAACCCAAAGATACACACACAACGCACACTAGAAGAAGTGATCGTGTGTTGTTTTGGGAAGTATATATGCTTACGCGTGCGTAGATGCGTGTATTCCCGTGCATAGATTCACCGCTGGTCCAAATCTGCATTTGGATTTGTACATTCAAATACATATGTATACGGTGTTTGAATGTACATTACAGTGTAATTATTTCGTATCACATTTGAATGTTAATACCGAATGTTAAACTACTCCAACAACAGAAACTTAATGTCAATATACAATGGCGTACAAAAAGTCATTGGAAGCGTTCATTGCACACTAAAGGACTTAAGAGGAAACGAATGTGTTTACGGAGGTGTGCTGATTTTATAGTTTCGGGTTTTTGAACAAACAGTTCTCGTTATTCCGCGTTCAACGCTGGTTGACGAACTGAATGCATATTTTAAATGATCCGTTTTATGGCGACATGTGCAGAAACTATACTTATAAACCCAAATTGCAACTTTATGGATCCGCTAAACGTTTTGCAAAACAATAATTGGATGATGGAAATGGTAAGTTGACTGTCGATAAGGTCACACAATGTATCTTATTGCCACCAGACTTCTGCATATTCGCATCAAATGCAGACGGGCCAATACATAATACATGGCTCAGTGAACGTGCTATATTAGCAGCCAAAAACAACGATGTCAACTCAAAATTGGCGTGCCTATCATTTTCCTTCGAAACATTAATCCACCACGACTTTGCAACGGCACTAGGCTTTCAGTGAAAAAGTGATGACGAATATCATCGAAGCTACTATATTGAATGGAAAATTCAAAGGAGAAGATGTCCTATTGCCTCGCATTTCAATGATCCCAACTGATTTACCATTCCAATTTAAACGTTTGCAGTTTCCAGTGCGACTCGCCTACGCCATTACCATCAACAAGGCACAAGTAGAATCCTTTTAAGTGTGTGGCCTGAATTTAGAAAATTCGTGCTTCTCTCATGGACAACTGTATGTGGCGTGTTCACGCGTCGGAAAGCCTTCTAATTTATTTGTTGTTGTTGTTGTAGAAAAACAAAAAACATTTTGTATATCTAACAGCACTTCAATAAGCAAAATAAAAAATAAAAATCTTCTTTTAAGTATATGTATAAACATTAACATTTTTTTAAAATTGATTTAGACGGGTATAGCTAGTTGATAATAAAAATGCTGCGAAGTCAATCGACTCGCTTGAACATCGACGGAATGTCGCGTCTCTATCACTTTTATCGCTATTTCAGCAAAACATGCTCTAATGAGTTAGACAGCTGCATTCCTCCCCTTCAAGAAGTCGCCCAGAATACACGGCTTGCTAGGAATGCTCACCCGTTCACCCTAAACGTTGAGAACTGCTACCGCAATGCGACAATTGACGCACTTCACCGACATAAAAGCAGACTCCTATCAAGGTTGAAAACCTTATACAGGCGCTTTACAGACCGACAGAACGAGGAGATTAGGACACTGAAGGCGCTTATTAAGAACGATTATCAATTCGTGATCGAGACGATTATCAATTCGTGATCGAAGATCCCCAAGAAAAAGCGGAAGTTCTTGGCGCGACTTTTCAAGAAGTGTATAAGGTGAATGAAAGCATTCGTCCTAACTACAATCTTGAAAACCGTGTTCTGGTCAAGAACTCCCGTCTTCGGTATGATCTGCAACAATGGCGATCTGAGAACACTGGCTTTGTCGTGTTCAGTGATGATAACATGGCAGATAATGCCATCGCCATTGAAGGGGTACAGACCCCATTCATAACAGTGACGGAGCTTCAAGCGATCTTTGAATCACTGAAGAAGAAAAAGTCTGTGTCTGGTTTGATGGGATCTCAAACATTGTGCTAAGACATCTCCCTTAAGAAGTGGTAAAGATGTACGATCCTGTTTAATAATGCCCTGAATAATGCCCATTATCCCGAGCATTGGAAGACAGCGATTGTGCACCCCATATCCAAAAGAGGAAAGGATTCGTCTGATCCGTGCAACCTTCGGTCGATAAGTCTCCTTCCGAATATCAGCAAGGTTTTCGAAAAGGTGATTAACAGAGCTCTGCTTGACTGGGTAGAGAACAAAAATATCATACCAGATAACCAGTTCGGTTTCAAGGCGGGGCATGATACCATACATGCCGCGTCGAAACTAGTTTCTGATATTCAATGGAACAAGTGCAAGAAACAGTGCACAGGTGCGGTGCTGATTGATCTGGAGAAGGCCTTCGATACCGTTTGGTTGTAAGGACTTTTTTACAAGCTCAGTCGGCTCGGCATGCATAGATCGCTACTATACCTATTGCTTAGTATGCTTCCCGGCAGACGTTTCGTAGTCAAATATGGCAACGTAACTTCGTTTATTTGAGCGATCTTTTAAGTTCTCTTCATAATGCAATTGCGTACGCAGATGACTTGATAGTGTACAGATCAGGTTCAAAGATTGAGGAAATTGCCACTGTCTTGCAGGGTGACTTTGACTCCTTTAGACGAGATTGCGACAGCTGGAAGTTAAAAATTAACTTTGAGAAGTCCGAAACCATCCTGTTTAGGACGCCATTGCATAAGGCTTCGGCGGACACCAAAAAGAATTGGCGCAAGCTCGTAATCATTGGACAACACGGGCAACCACTGGCGCAGAGGACGGTAGTCAGATACCTCGGGATCTGGTTGGATCAGTATTTGTATTTCAACAAACATATAGATGCTGCTCTGACCAGGGCTCGAGGCGCCTTTGCCCTTGCAAAGAGACTGTTTTACAACAGCAAACTCGATGCGAGGGTGAACGTAATCTGCTACATGGCCCTAATCAGGCCAATGCTTACCTATGGCTGTCCCGTGTGGTTCAATGTGCGAGCCAGTCTGATGGAAAGGATGCGGTTGTTCCAGAGGTTATGCCTTCGGGGCTGTCTTCGACTTTATCGAACTCCTTGGTTCGAGTACAAGAAATTCTACTCTAATGAAGTCTTATACAACAGGGCTAAACTGATCAAAGTGGATAATTTCATCCTGAAGCTGATTCGGAGACATACTGCTAGAGCAATGGACTCCGATAACAACCTAATTTCGGGAGCTTACTATCCCAAAATACAATACCATGAAAGAGTGCGCCATAATGGTTTCGTTCCTCCAGAGGCATTTGTCTATTTTGATAAGCTAGGTCTGTTACAAGACAAGAAAGCGGTACCGCTCATCTTTCATTTCGCCCGTTCTGCTGTGGATGGGCGGCTCAACTACGACCGTTCCGTTGCACGACGAGCTGAGGACAATTTCCTCCGCTTCAGTACAGCGGTATCGAAATGGGATATGCGGGATGTTGCGAAGCAACATAAATGGTTCTGGTGGCTACGAGGCGAATCAAACTCCCTCGACGAACCTACAAGCACTGCGTAGGGAATTCAACGAGGGCGGTCGGCTATTGTTTTGCAACGGGCCAAATACCAGCTGCAATCTTTGGCCGACTTACATATCTTTAACTTTAGATTTTAGATTTTAGGATAGAGTTACGCTTTGAGACAGCAAAAAAAAAAAACAAAAATATATAAAAAATATACAAAAAATTTAAAAAAACAAAAAAAAAAAAAACATTTAAAATACAAAAAACCCAAAAAAATTATAAACAAAAAAAAAAAACAAAGTATATGTGAGTGTATATTAGATTATACACACATATATAGGTGTACATAGACGCACCTGTGCATGCATACAAGAATATATACCGATAAACTATATGAAAGTATACATGCACATGTGCGTACGTAGTTTCAGTTAGTAATAGAATAGTTTTAGTATTAGTATTAGTTTTAGTTCTTAGCTTCAGTTGTAGTCGTAGCTTTAGTTAAGTTTATTTTTTAGTAAAATGGTTGTTTTTAAGTTTTTGTCTTTCTTTTCTTAATAGATAATAGGTGTAAGTATGAATTGATGTTCTTATAATAAATACATAAAGATGTTGAAAGACACATAACACATAAAATTCAGTTAATCTTAGAGAGCCTGCGAAGGGCCAATAAGATTATGATCATACAATGTAATGTAAACTAGTTTTAAGCTTTTTTGTCTAGAATTTAAGTGTCCCTTAGTTATAATAAAATGCAAAAAAAAACCCTAAACCTACAGTTAAGTTAGGAGACTCGTTGGAATGCTCTTCCCAGCCCAATTTTCCCCCCTCCCCCATTACCATCCACAGGCATTGGAAACCAATGCACATCGATACCTCCTTCCAGTTCGTGCTGCGACTTAATTCCAGTCATTTAAGGGCATAAACAATCCCTTTAGTGCGCGCCAATTATACAAAATGTAAGTTGTAAAATTTTGCCTACTCCAGCAAGTGAACACTTTCCTCAGGTAGACTGTTAATATCTGGAAAAGAAAGTCAGAATGGTTGGAGGAGTATGGTCTGAATGGTTCCTCTTAACCAAGCCTCTCAAGTTTACTTAAAACAGCAGTGCTTCAGATTTCTTGGCTTCGTCAAAATCCGTCTCTGGAGGCTTGCTAAGTGGCATTGAAAGGCTCTTAGAATTCACTGAAGGGCGAATTTTTCAAGTTCGGGAAGAGAAGGAGCCCATACGGTCGCAACGTATTGGGATCACAATGGATGGCGCAATTGGATCTTAGCGACGGCGTAGGAGTAAGCTCTGTTTTCTTCTACCATTCGGTACCCAAACGTCCGTACTCTTCAGATTACTTTAGGAGATGTAGGTGCTGTGACAGCCTTTCTCCAGACAGTCGATAAAAGCCACACCTTGTGGCCACAACTTTCAAACCGATTTTATAGGTTCCGCAAAGTCCTCTGTATCGCCAGTTTCCTTATCTCCGGTGTGTATCAGTTAATTCATGCTGTGTCACCAGTCATGATATTGGAATCAAGCTGTCTTCCTAGGGAACTGTGCTGCAACAGCTTCTGACAGCAATCCAAATTAGGGCCATTATCGGTGCCACTCGGCACGAGGAAACTCACCAGTAAGAGCTTGTGTGAAATCGCTGCACCGGGAAACATTTCGAATGACTTGAGAAAGAAAAAAATTTTTTTTTCACGGCACCGCCTCTTTCGAGCTGTTGACAACACACAAATAGTAATTACTGTCTATGAAAAGGTTCTCAAATTTCGCCGTGCGGAGTCGGAAAAAGCTGTAGGTCATTTCTACTCGTGAGAGAACAGTAGCGCGCACAACACGAGTAGTTGATGAGCAAGCCAGGCCCTGGTCCCCTGCGGACTGTCGCGCCATACAATTATTACTATTAGTAGAGCGAGGATTAAAGCTAACATATAATGCGAGCTCTACAAGCTGCATTAAGTTTTGGATACAGTGCGGACGGCTAACTACTGACTTCATTGACTCCGCCAGGATAATGAACGCTCAAGCTTAAGGCGTCCTCGTATCCCAGTCTATAGGCTCAGCAAGGAGAGGAATAGTGAACCACTGGTCAACACTGGTAACAGTAGTGTCATCCCTGTCGCCACTTAATTTTCGACATCCAGATCGTTTGGACATAAACTACGCTTCGTAAGCATATTTTTAGCTAAAATTTGCAAATTTTGGTTCTCATTTCTTGTAAACGTAAATTAATCCAATAGGAAATAATTTGCGTTACCAACACCGTTTATTTGAAATTCAGTTTCTTTTTTCACAATTTAACCGACCGCTCTGATGATTGATTGAAGAAGAGCCGCTTGAACACCTCTAGAGCCAGTTATGCCATTTCTCCTGTTTCTGTACCTGAAGTTCCTTACTCTCACAATCTTCCTCTTTGGACTTGGAATGCATCCAGCAATATAGACTCCATCCGCGTCGTTTAAGCAATCGCCATTTGCATCAGTAGTCTGAGCGCTGACTGTATTCCACAGACAGGCGCAGCCGATCAAGAAGAGCAACCAGAGGCAAAACTTCATTTTCTTCCTTGGATTTCACTTCTTAACTAGAAAAGACGTCGAATAACTAATGCAATTATCTGCCGGAGACGGGCTTTTATACTTAATGTGGAGATAGTTTGACACCCCATTTGGACAGCCACCAACTAAACAAACAAACGACATTTGCTTGTTTTAATTGTTGCAAACTTAATTTTTAACCGATTTTGCTTCCTGTAGAAATTTTTTTTTCTTTGCTTGTTTGCTTTTCAATAGCGTGCAAAAAGTTGTGTATTTTCAAATGTGTGGCGCGTGTTGTGAAATTTTTTGGCAATCATAACTGCGCAGTTCACTTAGGCGAACTCCTTGCAGTGAAAACAGAGACAGATTGTAAGGTTAACCGTTTCCCCCATATGACTCGACGCAACCTCAAAATAGAAAGAGTGAAGAACTGCTTTTATGCACTCCTAGTCGAGGCTGAAGCATGTCTTAAGCCTGTCCATTAGCCCACGCTTTGTGCCTTTAGCGCCGCTTAAACTGCTCTAGGGTCTCTTACTTCAGCTCGCTTGTTTGCAATCCCCTCCCGCCCAAGGCCGGGAATTTTGAAGCAGTGTGGCGAAATTTTGCCAGAACGTGGAGCTTATTCGTGTGGCCTGGTTATCTGGAAAAATCCCACAGATCTAAATTGGCACACATCTTTGCAAAACTTGATTGTTTACTCAACTGGAAACTGACTATGTCATCCGCCCAAAATTGTGTATAAAAGAGAAACCCCAAAGCAATAGCCTGGCAGTTCAATTTAGTGTTTTGTAAAGAAGGGAGATTTAAGGAAGATTCAAAATGAATCTCGGTGTCTGGTTGCATAACTCAACGTTATGTCGCAAACGGACGCAAATGGGGATTGCTTTGATGACACATCTTCTGGCTGCATTCCAACTGAAGCTTTCCTTCTATTAGCCCACTTACCGTAGAATTTCTTTTATCGCAGTTTAAGCTTTTGCAGGGAAAATTACTTCAGCTCGATTCGCATATGAATGTGTGTTTTCTATAATCCTCTCGTGTCCATGAACACAAATAGTGGAACATTGTAATAAAATTCTCCAAACACGGAACTGGCTTGGCTATTTGAGGAAATCTAGTGTCCTTTAGCCCTTCGAGGGGATTGTATCAAAAACAGATCACGAAGGACATTAGCCTGAAACACTCCGTAGCTACTCTTCCAATGCAGAATATTCCTTCTTTTGGAAGTTGTTTTGAATCTTCTAAAATACTCTCCCAAAATTGTATGTAATCCCAAATAAATGGCGTTCAACCACATGGCGTTCTTGAAAATACGCACTTGTCAGTCGACTGCAAATGCGATTGCAGCTGCAATAAGTAATAGCCATCGGCGTGAAAGCAGCAGAAGGCCTCTTTCTAGCGTTGGCTTAAATTTTTAAAATAAATGAACATTAGCATTGTAAATGGTTTTTCTATTCGCTTTAGTCGATGGTCTTACAGTCGTGGATGATGATTGACAGTTTGGGGTGCAAGTTGTTCTTATCCGAGGTACAGTGGGATCATTTTCGAACAACTTTAAAATAAAATTTGAAATGAAAGAATGAAATTGCACAACAATCGTAATTTTTGAAGAATGCTGGAAGGCAGTGTCTAGGAAGCATGGCTAGGCACCAAAAGGAAAAAGGACTTTTATATTTGCTTGCACTGTTGTGGAAAGCTCACAACTCGAGACCATGTAACTTCAGTTACAAGTCTATTTGAAATAGAACACAAAGTTGAAACATAGAGTAAATATTCGCATTACAATTATTTTTCTTAAGCGGCCGCCGCGGCGTAATGCGTAGAGTGCAACGCTCACAAACCGAATGGTTTAGGTTCGATTCCCGTCTGAACACCTCTAATTTTTCACGTCACCACCTCTTTCGAGCTGCTGACAACACTCAAAGAGTAATAACTGTCTAAGAAAGCTTCTCAAATTTCGTCGTTCGGAGTCGGTACAAAACTGTAGGTCCCTTCTACTGGTGAGAGAACAGTAGCGCGCTCTGGTCCCCCTGTGGACTGTCGCGCCAATAATTATTATTATTATTATTTAATTTTTCATTAATAGATAAAATAAAAATTCATATAACTTTAGTGTTGGAACCATAAGAGATCACTTCATAAGTCCTGGGATATATAGAGGACTGCACTTACAAACATTTTTCACTATTTTTTTTGTGTACATCGGTGCATCAAACTCTCACGACGTTTTTCTCAGTACGGTACTATAAAAAAAAAAACAAAAACAAAATTCTAAAAGGAAATCGGTTTCTTAGTTTTGAAGACAATAATTTGTCTTCAAATATTAAAAGTGTCAAAATGAGCTCTAGACGTGAGAACTCTCGACAATATATCCGATTTAGATAATGATAGTGATTGTGATGTGATTCAATCTAAAACAAACTCAAAAAAAAAAAAAAAAAAAATCCCATCGATATGTGTTTTACGAAAATCCGGTGGTGAAGTACTTTCACTTTTTCGCGATGAGAATATTTCACATTATTGCATTAAAAAATATCAATTGGAAATAAAATAAATTGCGAAAATATTGATAGCCATCGTGTAATTTGTTCAGGCAAAAAAATTGGCAATTCTTTTCGCACATCTTTTCATCTGCAAGGTCACTCAAAGTCGTGTTGTATGGGCTTGATGAAATGCCCACTGAAACATTAAAAAATGAACTCACAACACTAGGCCTAAAAGTGCAAAATATGCACTTTGCATATATATGCAAAAATATGGTGCTTACAATGATGTGTTCAACATAATTTTCTTAGAGTGTGGTTCAACTAAATTGAATGTTCTTAAAAAAAAAACGTTCATTCAATATTTAAAACACAAGTCAAGTGGGACTTCGCTCGAAGACAACGCAACAAAATAACACAGTGTCACAACTGCCAAATGTTTGGCCATGGCGAAAAGAACTGCCACTTAAAAACACTTTGCGGGATTTGTGCGGAAAATCATCACACAAACGAATCCAAATCCACCAATATTAAATGTGCAAATTGCAATAAAACGCATAGATCAAACGATCTATCATGCGAGAGCCGCAAATCATTTATTGATATTGGAGCTCGATTCTCTAATAAAAATATCGATCAGCTGCCCAGGAACAGTTTGCAAAAAAGCTACAAACAACAACAAGGGTTCACATCAAATGTCAATGACTTTCCCGCTCTTACAGTTCGCCGCAAGAGTGGAATTCAATCATTTCCACAACCAAATTTGTACTCCAATGCATGGACAAGCAGAAACAACAACAACATCCCTAATGTAGGACCGAAAGCTTCCAGTGAGCTTTCCACCATTAAGAAAATTAACGCCCTAACTGCTGAAATGATAGCTACACTTGGTAATTGTACTTCAAAAGCGGAGCAATTCAACGCTATTGCACTATTAGCTATTAAGTATTTGTATCAACAAGATAGATAAATATGAATATAGGACTAAATATTATATGTTGGAATGCTAGAAGCATTCGCAATAAGGTAGTAGAATTTTTTGGTTTCTTAAGCTCTCACAATATTGATGTAGAACTTGTAACTGAAACTTATCTAGATATAAATGTTAAAAAATTGTCAAATAGTGAATATAAGGTGTATCTTTTAGATCGTACTGATAGAAGGGGAGGTGGTGTTGCCGTTGTAGTAAGAAGAAGAATAATGCATAAGGTCCTTCCAATTATTAAAACTAAATTAATTAAGAATATAGGAATCGAAATACCCTTTAGAAATGGGCGTAAGCTAAAAATTGTTTGTGTATATTTTCCCGGTGGTCGTAGTACGCCGAAAAAACGTTACGATTTTAATTATGACTTACGGGAACTATTAAAATTGAACGACATTTTTTTATTAGGAGGTGATCTCAATTGTAGACATAGGAATTGGGGCTGCTTAAGAGCAAATTCTTGGGGGAATGTGCTTGATCGTTAGCATTCCAGTCACGCTTTCCACATATTGTATCTTCCCCACCCAACATATATCCCATCAAATCAAAGAGCAAATCAGTCAATTTTAGATTTATTTCTTACTAATATGCAAGAATTCTTCGTCCAACCCGCTGTGATAAATGAACTAAGTTCAGAACATCTTCCAGTCAAATGTAGTACTGTTCTGTTGCCTAAAAATTTGTCGAACACGGCATTTTGTTATCAAGATGCAAATTGGAACTTATTCCAGTGCAAAATGAACTGTAAATTAAATAACTGGCAAGAAATGTTTCCAAAAGAAATAGAACCGATTCATATTGATAGGGTAGTGAGATATTTTGCTGATTCGTTATTGGACTGTATCGATAAATCGATACCCAAAAAAGTAATTCAATGGAACAGTTCAAATACGCTTCCACGTCATATATTAGAATTAATTAAAATTAGAAACTTTGCTAGACGGAGATGGGTAAGAACCAGGGACAATTCTTTTAAGTACTTAGTAAAAAAGCTGTCAGAAACTATAAAAGAACAAATTTTGGTTATGAGAAACCAAAGTTGGAACAGGAAACTACAAGAATTAGATAAGCGTAGCAAACCCTTTTGGAATATTGTAAAGGTTGTAAGACGCAAAAATCATACCATTCCACCATTGAAGGACAAAAACTCGATTCTAGTCTCCAATGCTGAAAAGTCAAATGCCCTAG
Organism: Eristalinus aeneus; assembly: GCA_955652365.1. Classification (NCBI taxonomy): domain Eukaryota; kingdom Metazoa; phylum Arthropoda; class Insecta; order Diptera; family Syrphidae; genus Eristalinus; species Eristalinus aeneus. The sequence continues at coordinate 96,905,890 of OY019131.1, forward strand.
CTAATACCTTTTATAGAAACCATTTAATTGGAAGTGACATAATTAGCAGCGAGGAAAGTTTAGTCCAACAGGCCATACTTAGTCTAAATAATCAGGTGTTAACTGCTGAAGAAGGCGATCTTGTATTAACCGAAGAGGTAAAAGCTGTCATAGCCAACTTAAAGAATTCAAAATCTCCCGGACTCGACGGAATCAAAAATATATTTCTCAAAAACCTTCCACCACTTGGTATAAGATTCTTGAAAGAAATCTTCAACAGCTGCATAAAAATTGGTTACTTTCCGCAAAAATGGAAGATATCTAAAATTATACCCGTTCCAAAACCTGGGAAAGACCCATGCCAGTGTAATAGTTATCGGCCTATAAGCTTACTAAGTTCAATAAGCAAATGCTTTGAAAGAATTATTAAAACCAAAATAGTCAATCACCTAGTCACACTCAACATAATTCCTTCACAGCAATTTGGTTTTAGAGCACATCACTCAGCAGTTTATCAAATAAATCGCATTACAAACAACATTAAAGTTAACTTCAGGGCTGGAAAAAGTACGGGTTTGATACTTCTAGACGTAGAAAAGGTCTTTGATACAGTATGGCACAATGGTTTAATATACAAACTGCTGTACTTAAATTTCCCAATTTACCTTATCAAAATTGTCCAGTCGCTCTTAACAAATCGTTCCTTTATGGTTTCGATTAATAATTGTCTATCCGAAACTTTGAAACAATTGAGGCAGGTGTACCTCAAGGTTCTGTACTTGGTCCAATATTGTATTACACCTTTACTCACGACTTTCCACTATCAAATAGTTATGAAGTTGCAATTTTCGCAGACGACACATGCATTTTTGCATCAGATACGTTTGGTTGTAACATTGTAACCAAATTGCAATCTGCTGCATATGATGTTGAAACATATCTCAATAAGTGGAAAATAAAATTAAATGCTTCAAAGACATAGACGATCTTTTTTACCCGAAAATTACGGAGATGACAACATATACAGAGTTCAAACGCAGCAGAATATCAACACAAGAAGGCGACAAAGGCAGATGTACGAAGTACCGAGGTTTTGGAACGAGTATGGCCGAAGGACGCTAGAGGTATCTCTCCCGGGGATTCTCAATGAAGTACCACAAGAATACCGAAATCTACCAAAACTTGAAATGGTTAAAAAATTGAAAAAGATTTATATAAACGAGTAAATGAAATATTATCCTAATGATTGCTACAATTGTTTTTTCATTCTTTTTTGATCAATCGATTTTCAACTTTTAAAAATTAAAACATAACGTAGTATCTAGTCTTCTGCAGACAAGCCACTTTGGCTTTGCAGATATCAATGAAATTGTAAGATAAAGAGAAGAAATGAAATAAAATGAATTGAAATTGAAAATTGAAATTGAATTGAAAAAGAAAAGCCTGCTTCTTACCTAGCGACAGACTAACCATAAATAACTTTGAAACAGATTGAAAGTCAAGTGCCAAGTATCTTGGAGTACATCTTGATAAAACACTAACCTTTAATCTGCATGTACAGGAAATAATAAAAAAAACTAACACTAGCAATACGGATTCTATATTCGTTTATAAATCGGAAATCAGAATTGAGTAAGGCAAACAAGCTTGTTATTTTTAAAACAATATTTCAACCCATTATGTATTATGGTTCCCCAATATGGGGAAAATGCGCCAAAACACACACACGCAAACTTCAAATTTTGCAGAATAAGCTACTTAAAATGATGCTCAACATGCCATGGCATTTTTCAACAGATGAGCTACATCAAATTTCAAATATAGAAAAGATTTCTATTAGACTGAATAAGTTATTTCAAAGATATAGATGGTCTTGCAATCAATCTGACAATCACTTGATTACAAGTTTAATACATGAAATATAAAGCTTACTAGTTACTTTGGCATACGTATGAAATTATTTAATTTATTTTTTTTTCTTTTTTCTCCTATAGTTACTTATTTATACACCATTATTCATATTTACCCATATATTTACTTATCTATTTTTTTTATATTTATTTATATATCTATTAATTTTTACTTATTTATTTATATTATTTACTTTTTTCTTTATTTATTTATAATATTTATTTATGTATAATTTTTGTTGTTTATTTACATATTCGAATATTTAAGATTATTTATTTTAGTATTTATTATTATTATTAGTATTTATTTTGGTATATCTCTTTTTTTTATTATATATATGTATATATACGTGTTCTTTTTTTTTGTTTTTTTGCTTTTATTTATTCGTTATATTGTGTTATTTATTTTCTATCACACCCATACATATATATATTTTTATTTACTATACAGTTAAGAAAATAATCGATTTCCCTGAAAACAAGAAATACCGTCACCACCTCCCTTTACTTTGTGACGTTTCAATGTTTGGAATTTCTTTTTTTTGTTATTGTTTAAAAGAGGTTTATATTAATAGCTTTTCTTCTCCAATAATTATATATTAACACATTTAACTTGCCAATAAACATGTACATTGTCAGTAGTAAGGTTCAGGATAACCAAATCTCTGTAAATTGTGCAATAGTGTACTTAATGTAAAATTTATAACTGAATAATAAAAAAAAAAAAAAAAAGAATGGTTTAGGTTCGATTCCCGTCTGAACACCTCTAATTTTTCATGGCACCACCTCTATCGAGCTGCTGACAACACTCAAAGAGTAATAACTGTCTAAGAAAGCTTCTCAAATTTCGTCGTTCGGAGTCGGTACAAAACTGTAGGTCCCTTCTACTGGTGAGAGAACAGTAGCGTGCACAACACGAGGAGTTGTAGGCCCTGGTCCCCCTGTGGACTGTCGCGATAATAATAATTATTATTATTATTTAATTTTTCATTAATCGATAAAATAAAAATTCATATAAATTTAGTGTTGGAATCATAAGAGATCACTTCATAAGTCCTGGGATATATAGAGGACTAAACTTACAAGCATTTTTAACTATTTTTTTTTTGTTAGTGGCGCCCTCTGTATGTCGGAAAATGTGGTATTTGGTTGAATTATCATTAGAAATAAAGAAATACGAGGTAGGTAGGTTAAGGTGACTGATGAATGCACTTAGTCCCATACAGGACCATTGTGCTGCCGCACCATGTGGGAAGAACCTAAAACCAGCTGGAGCCGATAATAAAGTTTTAAATGTCGGGGGAAGTAGCTTCCAAAGTGCTTGTATCTGAGGCGCGAGAGCGCCGGGAATGTGCATAACAGGTGTAGGAGAGTTTCTGGTTCTTGTGGATGCCCAAAAAGGGTGAAAATAATGGCAGGGATCACCAAACTTTCAACCAGGACCATTCACACCATTCTTCATGACCATCTCTACTTTTCAAAGGTCAGTGCAAGGTGGGTGCACGAATGCTCACAGCGCCTCAGAAAAAAGTGAGAATCGATGTGTAGTGAGAATGCGGACGGTATTATGGATCGAATTGTTACTGGGGACGAAACATGGGCTCACCACTATGACCCTGAAAGCAAACAAGAGTCCATGCAGCTGCATAAAAAAGGAACAGACCTTCCGAAGAAGTTCAAAGTCACTCCGTCTGCCAGGAAGGTCATGGCCACAGTTTTTTGGGACTCAAAGGAAATCTTGCTCATTGGGTACAAAAAAAGGTGAAATCATCAACGCCACATCCTGCGCTTCCACTTTGTATAATTTGCGGGAGGAAACCAAAAAGAAAATACGGGGTAAACTCGCAGCCGGTCTGTTGCTTCTTCACGACAATGCTCCTGTCCACACGGCGCGAGTTTCCAAGGCTGCTGCGCGAGATTGTGGTTTCGAAGAAATCCAACACTCACGCTATAGTCCAGACCTTGCCCTTAGTGATTATTTCCTGTTTCCGGATTTGAAAATATGTCTTCGTGGAAAAAGATTTTCGGGTGATGAAGAACTCAAGTCGGCAATAAATATGTATTTTGTTAAAAGGGCTTTTTAAGGGTTTTAGAAAGCTTATCTCAAGATGTAATGCTGTTAGAAAAGATTATATTGAAAAATTTAAATTGAATTCGCATTTTCTTTCATATCGATACCGAGAACATGTTGAACTTCTTCTTCTTCTTCTTCTTGTGGCGCTACAGTCCGGGGCCTCAACCAACATGCCTCTCCAGCCAGTACGATCTTTCGCTAACTGTCTCCAGTTGCGCACTCCAAGTTGGTTGAGGTCCTTCTCCACTTGTGTGCGCCACTTTAGTCTAGGTCGTCCTCTGTTGCGTTGTCCCAATGGCTCGGATTCAAAGACTTTTCGGGCCGGAGCAGTGGTGTCCATATGCTCTACATGGCCTAGCCATCTTCAGCGTTGTATCCGTAGACGCTTGACCAGGCGCATGTCGCTGTACAGCCCATAGAGTTCGTCATTAAATCTTCTCCTCCAGAACATGTTGAACACCAATCGTAAATTGGAATGACCACATATTCAAGATCGCCACCAGCGAAATGCCTAGGTTTCCAGAACCGATGCAAGAAATATTTCACCCCTTTCGACCTGGCAACAATATATAAGGCGTACACCAAAGCTTGAGTATAACGCTCATATCTGGTCTGGTGCTCCTAGGACCTCTCTGCACCTACTAGAAAGAATCCAACAGCGAGCGATAAAACTTATTGGTAATAAAAATGCTGCGAAGTCAATCGACTCGCTTGAACATCGACGAAATGTCGCGTCTCTATCACTTTTATCGCTATTTCAGCAAAACATGCTCTAATGAGTTAGACAGCTGCATTCCTCCCCTTCAAGAATTCACCCGCAATACACGGCTCGCTAGGAATGCTCACCCGTTCACCCTAAACGTACAGTTTAGCTACGAGGCTCGATGCTTAGCCGCACCACACGAATGTGGTATGCTCTTCCCAGACCAATTTTTCCCCCCTCCCCCAGTGCCATCCACAGGCATTGAAAACCTCCTTCCAGCCTTCCTCCTTTAGTGCGCGCCAATTATAAAAAAAGGAAGCTGTGAAATTTTGTCTGCTCCAGCAAGTGAACACTTTCCTCAGGTAGACTATTAATATCTGGAAAAGAAGGTCAGAATTTTTGGAGGAGTATGGTCTGAATGGTTCCTCTTTACCAAGCCTCCCAAGTTTACTTAACACAGCAATGCTTCAAATTTCTTGACTTCGTCAAAATCCGTCTCTGGAGGCTTGCTAAGTGGCATTGAAAGGCTCTTAGAATTCACTGAAGGGCGAATTTTTCAAGTTCGGGAAGAGAAGGAGCCCATACGGTCGCAACGTATTGGGATCACAATGGATGGCGCAATTGGATCTTAACGACGGCGTAGGAGTAAGCTCTGTTTTCTTCTACCATTCGGTACCCAAACGTCCGTACTCTTCAGATTACTTTAGGAGATGTAGGTGCTGTGACAGCCTTTCTCCAGACAGTCGATTAAAGCCACACCTTGTGGCCACAACTTTCAAACCGATTTTATAGGTTCCGAAAAGTCCTCTGTTTCGCCAGTTTCCTTATCTCCGGTGTGTATCAGTTAATTCATGCTGTGTCAGCAGTCATGGACTGGTATCAAGCCGCCTTCCTAGGGAACTGTGCTGCAACAGACTCTGGCAGCAAACCAAATTAGGGCCATTATCGGTGCCACTCGGCACGAGGATACTCACCAGTAAGAGCTTGTGTGAAATTCGCAGATCTGCTTTGCTTCGGGAATACACTCCTAAGTGGACCCTTCTTCCTCGAGAAGCAGACTTCGTATAAGCAATGGATGAGGAAAGCGCTTTCTGAAAACATTTCAAATGACGTGAGAAAGAAAAACTCAGGTCATTCGAAATGTTTCAGTGCCTTTTCACATTGAGCATAGCGAGAGCCAAAGACAATTGAATTAATGCTCTGTATCAGAAACTGGACGCCATTGGTCAAAGGTTCGATTCCCGGCTGAACACTTCGAATTTTTCACGGCACTACCTCTTTAGAGCTGCTAACAACACTCAAATAGTAATTACTGTCTATGAAAAGGTTCTCAAATTTCGCCGTGCGGAGTCGGAAAAAGCTGTAGGTCATTTCTACTCGTGAGAGAACAGTAGCGCGCACAACACGAGTAGTTGATGAGCAAGCCAGGCCCTGGTCCCCTGCGGACTGTCGCGCCATACAATTATTACTATTAGTAGAGCGAGGATTAAAGCTAACATATAATGCGAGCTCTACAAGCTGCATTAAGTTTTGGATACAGTGAGGACGGCTAACTACTGACTTCATTGACTCCGCCAGGATAACGAACGCTCAAGCTTAAAGCGTCCTCTTAACCCAGTCTATAGGCTCAGCAAGGAGAGGAATAGTGAACAACTGGTCAACACTGGTAACAGCAGTGCCATCCCTGTCGCCACTTAATTTTCGGCATCCAGATCGTTTGGACATAAACTACGCTTCGTAAGCATATTTTTAGCTAAAATTTGCAAATTTTGGTTCTCATTTCTTGTAAACGTAAATTAATCCAATAGGAAATAATTTGCGTTACCAACACCGTTTATTTGAAATTCAGTTTGTTTTTTTCACAATTTAACCGACCGCTCTGATGATTGATTGAAGAAGAGCCGCTTGAACACCTCTAGAGCCAGTTATGCCATTTCTCCTGTTTCTGTACCTGAAGTTCCTTACTCTCACAATCTTCCTCTTTGGACTTGGAATGCATCCAGCAATATAGACTCCATCCGCGTCGTTTAAGCAATCGCCATTTGCATCAGTAGTCTGAGCGCTGACTGTATTCCACAGACAGGCGCAGCCGATCAAGAAGAGCAACCAGAGGCAAAACTTCATTTTCTTCCTTGGATTTCACTTCTTAACTAGAAAAGACGTCGAATAACTAATGCAATTATCTGCCGGAGACGGGCTTTTATACTTAATGTGGAGATAGTTTGACACCCCATTTGGACAGCCACCAACTAAACAAACAAACGACATTTGCTTGTTTTAATTGTTGCAAACTTAATTTTTAACCGATTTTGCTTCCTGTAGAAATTTTTTTTTCTTTGCTTGTTTGCTTTTCAATAGCGTGCAAAAAGTTGTGTATTTTCAAATGTGTGGCGCGTGTTGTGAAATTTTTTGGCAATCATAACTGCGCAGTTCACTTAGGCGAACTCCTTGCAGTGAAAACAGAGACAGATTGTAAGGTTAACCGTTTCCCCCATATGACTCGACGCAACCTCAAAATAGAAAGAGTGAAGAACTGCTTTTATGCACTCCTAGTCGAGGCTGAAGCATGTCTTAAGCCTGTCCATTAGCCCACGCTTTGTGCCTTTAGCGCCGCTTAAACTGCTCTAGGGTCTCTTACTTCAGCTCGCTTGTTTGCAATCCCCTCCCGCCCAAGGCCGGGAATTTTGAAGCAGTGTGGCGAAATTTTGCCAGAACGTGGAGCTTATTCGTGTGGCCTGGTTATCTGGAAAAATCCCACAGATCTAAATTGGCACACATCTTTGCAAAACTTGATTGTTTACTCAACTGGAAACTGACTATGTCATCCGCCCAAAATTGTGTATAAAAGAGAAACCCCAAAGCAATAGCCTGGCACTTCAGTTCAGTGTTTTGTAAAGAAGGGAGATCCAAGGAAGATTCAAAATGAAACTCGGTGTTTGGTTGCATAACTTAACGTTATGTCGCAAACGGACGCACTTAGCGCAGAATTTTTTTTATCGCAGTTTAAGCTATTGCGGGTAAAATTACTAATTACTGCTCGATTTGCATATGAATGTGAGTTTTCTATAATCCTCTCGTGTCCAGGAACACAAATAGTGCAGCATTGTAGCATTCTCCAAATGCGGACTAGTTATTATGGCCTGGTTATCTGAGGAAATCTAGTGTCCTTAAGCCCCCCGAGGGGATTGTATCAAAAACAGATCACGAAGGACATTAGCCTGAAACACTCCGTAGCCACTCTTCTTCCAATGCAGAATATTCCTTCTTTTGGAAGTTGTTTTGAATCTTCTAAAATACTCTCCCCAAATTTTAAGTAATCCCAAAGAAATGGCGTTCAACCACATGGCGTTCTTGAAAATACGCACTTGCTAAACCTACTTTTAAGCGAACAGAGAGAGGGCAGCGCTTTTGCGGATTTGTTGTTCGAGGCAGACTAAGACAAAAAGTTTTGAGCTTCAACCCCGTCAGCGAACGCCTCATGACAATCCGCATCGAGGAAACATCAGCCTAATATGCGCTCACGCCCCAACAGAGGATGACTTCTATGATTTTCTTGTAAGAACATTCGATCTATGTCCTAGCTTCGATACCAAGATTGTTCTAGGAGAATTTAACCCTCACCTAGGAGAGGAGGACATCTTTGCTGAAGTCATCAGGCTCTTGGATAGATCGATAGATAGAGATAGATAGATAGATAGTAATTTATTAGTTTAACAATAAACTCTTACAAATTCAATATCATTCTTAATAAAATCTTAAACCATGTTGAACAATTTGCTTTTTAAATCGAATAATGTTGGTTTGATTTTTGATATCAGTATTTAAGTTATTGAACAATTGTGCACCTTTGTATAAAACATTATTTTGTGTTCTATCTCTCCTATATAGGGGTAACCGGAAGTCTCCTACATTTCTTAAGTTATAATAGTTTCCTACATATTGCAAATTTCGTTGTAAATATACAGGAAATAGTCCATTTTTTAATTTAAAAATAAAAATTAGTACATTCATTTTCAGTCTTTGTTCGATATTCAACCATTTCAACTCGTTTAGCATATCAACACTATGAGATCTTGATCCATATATAAGTATACATCTCATTACTCTATTTTGTAAAGTTTGAAGACTGTTAATTTTATTTACATTACATAAAAATAAAATAGAAGAGCAATAGTCAATATGTGGTAGTATAATAGAATTGTAAATATTAATTGCACAGTCTTTTGAAATTTTTTTTCTTATTCTAAATAGGAAGTTTATTTTCATTGACATTTTTCCACAAATGTAGTCAGCATGCTCGTTAAAAGAAAGTTTATTGTCTACAATTATTCCTAGATATTTAATTTGGCTTACACACTCGATAGTATTATTATTTATTTCGACATTTATATTATCACAATTTTTACCAATGCACATACATTTAGTTTTTGAGACATTTAACATTAATCTATTTTTGCATAACCATATATACAAGTTTTCAGCATCAACATTTAATTTCGTTTCATAAGTATTTACATTCTCTCCAACAATATATATTAGCGTATCATCGGCAAACAATGAAACATTTGAAAACTTAAGACAGTCCTCTAGGTCATTCACATATAATAAAAATAATATCACTCCTAATATTGTTCCTTGAGGCACACCCAGGTTAACCTCTTTAGGCGTTGAAAATTCTATTCCTTACTTTACTCGTTGTGTTCTTAAGGATAAAAAAGACTCAAACCATCTAAGTTCTTTGTCCCTCACACCATACTTATGTAATTTATTTAACATTATAGATCTGTCTACTGTTTCAAATGCTCTTTTTAAATCAAGAAACAGCGCTAGTACCAATTTTCCTGAATCTAGTTCTCTCTTCCATTCATTTAGGACCCAAGCTAAAGCTGTCTCCGTTGAATGGCCTTTCCGGAAACCCGATTGTTTTTCAGAAAGCGTTCCAGATTGTATTAAAAAATGTTCCAGTTGTATGCGTACCACCGTCTCGAGAATTTTTTCATATAGGGGCATCATGTTAATTGGTCGGAATTGCTCTGGTTTTATTGCGTTATTTACTTTTGCCACCGGGATTATAATTGATTCCTTCCATGAATTTGGAAAGATGCCTACGGTTAAGGAATAATTTATTATTTTAACTAGCACTGGCAAAATATCATCCTTGCAATCCAAAATCATGCTTATATTTAGTCCATTTGAATCTTTTTTATTTTTCATATGTTTTATTATTTGCTCTAGTTCTAAAGTATCTATAGTTTTAAATTTAAAAACGCGTACTGAGTCTCTAATATTATCACTATATTGGGTTATTGATATGCTCTTGTTTATTTTCACGACACTATCAACAAAGAATGTATTTAAACTATCTGCAATTTCAGATGTGTTAGTAATTTAACATTGTCTATTTCGATTTCACACACTGGTGACTGCACTTTTGACAGAACATATTTCTTAATGACAGCCCACATAGCTTTTTGGTTACCGACTTTTCCTTTGATTTTGTTCTCAATGTAATTGTTTTTACTTTTTGTACAAAGGTTTTTATATTTATTTCGTACAGATTTGTAACTTACCCAACTTTCCGGTGTATTTAAAATAGAGCATGTTTTTTTCATTTTGATTTTTTCCTGCTTAAGTTGACTTAGCTCAGTGTTAAACCACTCTACGTAATATTTTTTGGTTTTAAGAGATTTAGTTTGGACCTCGCCTCAAGGCGGAACCTCTCTATGACCACACCTGAACATCTACAAAGGAACCTGGCGATCTTTTGATCGATCCACCGTCAACCAGATTAACTACGTTGCTCTAGACGCCAGACTCCCCTCCCGTATTCTCAATGTCCGAATCTTCCGAGGTGGAAACATCGACTCGGATCATCACCTTGTTGTAGCCAAGGTAAGAGCCCGGATATTGAAATCTCGAAAACCATAGAAGAAGACTCATGAGCCAATAAATGAAATATGAATTAATGTATACTCCTTAGTATTTCCTTATACCATCATATTCGGTTTCGGTTTCTAAAAGCTAATTTGTTTTTTTTTTTGTCTTTTGAGAGGCTTAAATGTAAAGCATGTTTTGAGTGTTCGGTGATTTTTCTGTTTTTTTTTTGTTTGTATGCATTTTTTTATTTATTTATAATGGTTTCTTTAATACTAGACAAAAATACTTAAACTAGCTTACTTATCTAATCTATTGATCTTAATTCTAGCTTACTGACTTCTAAAAAGTACTCTAAACTAAACCAGTTTCATTTTGTTTTTGCCTTTCGGATTCTTTAATTCATTCGTTTTGTTGTTACTATCCTAATTTTATTGTTAATTTTCCCCATGAAACCTAAAAAAAAATCTTGGGGATAACATTCTTAATTAAACTTAACTTAACTTAATACTAAGAGTAAAACCTATGCTAAAATTAAAACTAACTACAAGTAACTTACGTCTAAGCCTAATCAAACTTAACTATTTACATTAAACTTAACTATGCCAGTAATAAGATACGGACGCGTACACCATGACGTATGTGTTATTTATATGCTTTACATATATATCTAATACGTCATGGTGCACCTTTTTCGCTTATTTGTTTTTTTGTTTTTTTTGGTTTTTGTGTTTATTGGTTTTTTTATATTTTAATTTTTATTTTTTGTATTTTTTAGTATTTTTTTATTTTTTATTTTTTTTATTTTTTTTTTATTTTTAATTTTTGTAAAATGCCTACAAACTATCTTAGCCTATGTTAGTTGGCCTCAAGACTCAACTATCCCATTTCACCTTACGCAGCTAGCGGCATCAAAAGCTGGTTTTGGTGCAACCACCAGTAAAAATGCCGTTCTTTGGCTGAAACCGCTCTATCGCAGGCAGAAATCGCTCTACTGAACCGTAGGAGATCCTCATTGCTGCGAGTGACGTCCGGCTCGTATTGGAGTTGCCTTTCTACTGTTCGGCGTGCGACGTGGAAGATGATAGGGCAGCCTTCCCTATCTTGTATCAGGCCTTTCAAGTCCAAATAGAGGAAAGCTTCAGGCGGGATGAAGCCGTTAAGACGTACCCTTTCATGGTACATTTGATTTGGGTAGTAAGCCCCAATGATCAAACTGTTGGCAGAAGCCATGGCACGAGCAGTGTGACTCCGAATCAACTTAATAATAAAATAATCTATCCTTATAAGGTTTTCCTCGTTGTACAGAACCTCATTGGGGAAGAATTTCTTGTACTGAGATTCTGGTGTCCGATATAAACGAAGACAGACCCGAAGGCACCGCCTCTCGAACACCCTCATCTTTTCCATTTGGGAATGGGTGATTTTTCTGCTTTCGACAAACATGGACCAACGAATTTTGAATTAAATACACAAATACCTCCCCTTCTTCTTAGGGCACTACAGTCCGGGTTGGATCTGGGTCTCAACCACGATGTCTCTCCAGCCAGCACAATCTTTCGCCAGTTGCCTCCAACTGCGTACTTCAAGTTGGTTGAGGTCCTTCTCTACTTGTGTGACCAAGGACAACATCTGTTGCGATGTCTCAATAGCTCTGATTCGGAGGCTCAGTGCTTAAATACTCTTAAAATAATACTCAGATTCAAAGAAATATTAGCAAATGGTGCAATCTTTTCAAAAAAGCTTGAGACTATGTACCAGCTGTACCGTTATGAAGTGAGCGTCAAGATACAAATGTCTCGATAGCGAACATTTGCTGTGAACGAGCCCTTATTTATTTGTTTGTTTGGAATGACGTATGTGAAAAATATTTAGTGTACATGAAGTCATTGAACAGACATCATATTTTTTCATCGTGTTAAAAATGTCGATTTTTTTACCAGAAAGTGATGATTTGCGGAAAGCATTAATTCTTTGTTTTCATTTGAAGAAAAGTGCTGCAGAGTCGCATCGAATGCTTGTCGAGGCATATGGTGATCATGCAACATGCAAAAGATGGTGGAAAATGAAGAACGTGGAAGACAAACAAAAAAGTTTAAAGACGCCGAATTGCAAACGATATTGGATGGAGATGACACTTTGAGTCAAAAGCAAATGGCAGCAATGTTAAATGTTGCACAACAAACAATTTCTGACCATCTAAAAGCTGTGGGAAAGATGAAAAAGTGTGGAAAATGGGTGCCACATGAATTGAATGAAAGACAGATGGAAAACCAAAAAAAAACTTGTGAAATGTTGCTTCAAAGACACGAAAGAAAATCGGTTGTGCATCGGATTGTTACTGGCGATGAGAAATAGATTTATTTTAAGAATCCTAAACGGAAAAAAACTTGGGTTGATCTGGGACAACCATCAACATCGACTGCAAAACCAGATCGATTCGGCAAGAAGACAATGCTGTGTGTTTGGTGGGACCAGAAAGATGCGCTGTACCACGAGTTCCTAAAACCTGGTGAAACCGTTGAAACTGATCGCTACCGACAACATATGATCAATTTGAACCATGCATTGATCGAGAAACGACCAGAATGGGCCAGAAGACACGGCAAGGTAATTTTGCTCCATGACATGCACCTGCACACAAAGCAAAACCGGTTCAGGATACAATCAAAACACTTGGCTGGAAGCAGCTACCCCACCCGCCGTATTCACCACACTTGGCCCCGTCCGACTACCACTTGTTTTCATCGATGGGACACGCATTGGCTGAGCAGCACTTTGGTTTTTACGAGGAGGTCGAAAATTGGGTGTCTGATTGGTTTGCTTTAAAAGACGAACAATTTTATTGGCGTTGTATTCACAAATTGCCAGAAATGTGGTCAAAATGTGTAGAAAACAATGGCCAATACTTTGAATAAGATCTTTTTACTTTACTTTTACTTTAGTGTTTTATTTTCAAAAAAAAAAAAAAATTCATGCCGGTATAACTAGTAAGTGGAGGCCTCAGCACAACAAAAACTGATGAAGACGTTGACAAAGTAAATTAAAGAGAATCGTCGATTGACTATTAAGGAACTTGCTGAAGATGTCGGCATATCGGCTAGCTGATGACATGCAATTTTTCATTGGGAGATTATGGGCATAAAGCGTGAATGTCGCATGAGCATCGCCCAAGAATTGCTGAGTGATGTCAACAGCGATCCAGATTTGCTTAAAAAGGTCATAACTGGTGGCGCACATAGTTATGACATCGAAACTAAAGTCTAATCGACCTAATGGAAGAGCCCAAGAGGGGCAAGGCAAAAAAGTACGCCAATTACGATCAAAGGTGATGGGTGAAGAACTGTAAATCAGGAGTTCTTACCACATGGCCATACGGTCAATAAGGAGTATTATCTTACAGTAAGGGACTGTCTACGAGACACAATACAAAGACAACGTCCGGAACTTAAGAAAAGCAGTTCATATTTTTACCGTCACTTTAATGCACCTGCTTCGCCTCACCTCATTGCATGTTCGGAATGTTTTAGTCAAAGATAACACTGAAATCATGCCTCAGCCACTACATTCAACAGTTTTGGGTCCATACGACTTTTTCGCGTTCTCAGGATTGAAAACACTAATGAGAGTACCGAGTTTTGCGACGATTGAGGAGATACAAACCGAATCGCTAAGGGAGCTCAAGGGCATACCGAAAAGTGTCCATCAGAATTGCTTCGAGGCTTGGAAGAAACGGAAGTAAAACCGTATCATACCACAGGGGGCTAATGAACAAATAAATATTTTTGAAAAAAAAAAAATAGAATTTTGGCTTATTTCTTGAGTAGACCTTGTGTGTGAAAATTCTGGTTCCACAAGGGACCAGGGCCTAGCTTGCTCATCAACTACTTGTGTTGTGCGCGCTACAGTTTTTTGCCGACGAAGAAGCTTTCTTAGACAATCACTAGTCTTTGAGTGTTGTCAGCAGCTCGAAAGAGGTGGTGCCGTCTGCGCAAATGTCAATAACAGCATGTGTCTAACATGTGTAACACGATGGTAGAAATTTACGGTCAAACGAGGTATGGACACCAAGTGACAAACTTCACACGACTCTTTCAAATCCATTGAATTCTCTTATTGGTTTGAAAACAAATTCCACAACCCACAATAACGTGCTCGAATGAGGTGGTACAGTGAAAAATTCGAGGTGTTCAGCCGGGAATCGAACCTAGACCCTTCGATGTGTGAGCGTCGCACTCTACCCACAACGCCACGGCGGCCATTTCTTTAAAACTGTTAAATAGAAAGTACTCCCTTTGTACCTCTCACAGTCGTATACTTGTTCGGGGAACGCGGATATAAATCTGTAACTTTTGAAGTCGTTGACCGATCTTGATGAAATATTGTGTGATAAAGTATCAGTGTCATAAGATCATCCTGCTGTCAAAAAATGGTTGATACAGCATGAAGGATAACAGAGTAATCCTCAATTAAAAAACGGAAAAAAAGCTCACTTTTTTCGTTCAATTGCAAAAAAATATTCAATAACAATTTACGATAGCAAATTTAGGCTCAAACAAAGCTAAAATTAATACCTTTATATAAAAGTAACATTTAATGTTATTTACTAACGCACTTTCGTTGTTCAAAGATTATAAATCTGAATTTAGTTCAATAAGGCTTGAACTTCACTACTTTCTGGTTCGTGCCCATGATATTTGCGTAATATTTACAATCACTAGAAGGAAAATCGTAGAAAAACTAAAAAAACAACCTTAACGACTCGTTCTTTTGCATATTTACCGCAGAGAATATTTCAAGATTTCAGAAAAATATAGTTTCCCGTTGGAGCCCTTGTTATGGTCCACCAAACATGAAATTACATCTAGCAAAAGGAGGTTTTAGGCAAAAGCCTGGTCTAGAAAACTGGCGGGCAATTGTACGCACTTTCAAATATATATAACATTATGTTGTAAGGTGACTATTTCAGGAAAAAATATAACATCGAATTTTCTTGAACAAAAAATATAGATAGATTAAGTTAGTCTGACACCGAAACGGCTCATAAGAAGTCAACAAAATGTTGGGTCTCTAGGTTCTCAAATACGTAGAATCGAAAAATCAATACGACGTAGCCGAGAAAATTCTTTCAGTTTACGTATTTTATTTCGCTCGGGAACCACTGTGAGCCGCTCGTATTTCTGAGCTACTTTCCTCAGTCGTTCCTCCACTGCATTGTGATCACAGTTTTCACAGTTCGAAAAATAGCTTCGACACACTCTGTGAACAGAACTTGTAACACGGACTCTCGGTTAGCTCGTGCACAAGTTGTACTTGGCAAATCGGAAAATGGCAGTCTGCGTAAATGTCAACAACAGCATGTGGGTATGGGTTCAACACGAAGGTAGAAATTTACGGTCAAACGAGGTATAAACACCAAGTGACAAAAAATTTGTGACTTCAAAAAACCCTTTCAAATCCATTGCATTCCCTTATTGGTTTGAAAACAAATTCCACAGCCCACAATAACGTGCAGGCTTCACTAGAGCAGAAGCTAAATCCGTGATTTGAATTTCAGAGGTCCTTAGAGGAGTATACTGCCATCAACAAGGATCAATAGACGCGCAAAATAATAATAATAATTTGACAGCCCGACAGTCCACAGGGGGACCAGGGCCTAGCTTACTCATCAACTACTCGTGTTGCGGGCGCTCCTGCTCTCTCACGAGTAGAAGGGACATACAGTCTTTTACCGACTCCGAACGGCGAAATTTGAGGAGCTTTCTTAGACAGTTATTACTCTTTGGGTGTTGTCAGCAGCTCGAAAGAGGTGGTGCCGTGGAAAATTCAAGGTATTCATCCGGGAATCAAACCTGAATGTGTGAGCGTCGCATGCTACCCACTGCCACACGGCGGCCACAACAGACGCACAACAGCAACAAGAATTTCTGAGAAGAAGCATGCGTCTTCCACTTGTGGAAACTTTGCTCCTCCAGTTAGTGATCTGGATTTGTATTTGGATAAGACTGGGTAAATCCACACAGAATGCCAGACAAAACAAATGTTAAAAATCTGCAGTCGATATCGTCATCGCAAAAAAAAACTCTCAAACTCTCACCATTTATACAGCTGAAAATCGTCTACATCAAAAGTACGCAGCACAAAACTGTCAAAACTCGCAAACAAATGACAAAAACTCAAGGACGTGGCATAAAAGTTTACCCAATTGGCGATCATCCTCCGACTCGAATTTTATATAAAAGGCTTGTTTTAGCCGAACTCCTCATCAGTTGTATTCATTGTCACACTGAAAAGAAGTGAGATCCACAGGAGAAGACAAAATGAAATTGTGTCTCTGGTTGCTCTTCTTGATCGCACTAGCCTGCTTCTGTGGCAGCGTCATGGCACAGACAGACGCAAACGGGGATTGTCTTGATGATACCTCTTCCGCCTACATCGCAGGCTGTGTACCAAAGGCAAATAAGAAGAAGATAAAAGTAAGCAACTTCAAGTACACCAACAAGAGGACGGTGACAACATCCGGCACTGTTACTCCAACTATTGTTGTGTTGAATGGTTGAATCCCTACCGGAATGAAAGCATACGAATATATTTTTCTTTATCATTGGAATGGTTATTTTTGTATATTTGTTTGGGTCGTTAATGTCTTTAACTCTGTTGTTGAGACAATCATCAAATTTGTCAATGAAGTCGAAGGTTTGCACGACTTCAAAACTTTTGGACTCTCTTTTTGACACTGCCATTTGTGACTCATTTGGACGCATGTATTTTTGCATCTTAAGCAGGGGTCTTCATTTGATCTACATGCTGTAAGGTTTATGTAACTATGCATTCTATGTCTGCCGATATTTTTCTTTTTCCGGACAGCATCAACAAAAGTCGAGTCACGCTAAGGCTGCTCATTGGAAAATTTCAAAACAATTATTTAAGTTTTGAGCGAAAGAAATAAATTAATTCCTAGTCTTCCATGGTCACTTGAAACCATGGAAGACTAACAATGTCAGGCGACGATAGCTGAGGTACGTGACGGCATTATAGCCACCAATAGAACTTCCGATAACTATCACTCTCTATTCTATCACGAAAAGGTATGGATCAACGATCATTCGGGCTCACAGTGGCAGCCCTCAGTTCCCTCAGTTCTTCCTCACTAGATAGAACAGAAATGGACTATGCTTCGGTTGGCTGCTGTTAATCAAACTACTTGCCATAGTGAAGGTTTTCTTGGCTTTCTTTAGAGCTGTAACTAAGTAGGTGATACCATGCACAAACTGATCTAAAATATTGCACTCCTATCTTTACAGTTCCCGCATGTCCAAGATGCAGAACATACGCCAGAGCAAAACGGCACCTTTATGTAATCTTTCCCTATTTTAAGAAATATTTTAGGTAAACGTGTCCCCGGCCCTTTTCCTTATAAGTTCATGACGACAAGAACTCGTCGTTTATCTACCGCGTCGTGCATTTTGGGATGAGGTTAAAGGAATAATGCCGTCATTGCGCAGTGGACATTTCCTGAAGGTCCCTGGTTTCATGCCACTACCTCCAAGTCAAGTTGTTTCTGTTTTTAAAAAGAGCCCCCCCAAAAAAAACTCTTATCCTCTTCAGATATGAGCCTTAACATTTTCAAAGGAAAAGTTCATCATACGATTTTTGCATAGATGACATTGGGAGGAGCAAATTCTACGAAGAACTTTATGGACTGTCCGGCGGTATGCGTCTGGTCAAGCGTGTACTGATTCAACGCTTAAGACAACTAGGCTATGTACAGTGTATGGACAGCACTGCTCCGAGCAGAAAAGTTTTCAAGTCCAAACCATTGGGACAATACGACAGAGGACGGCAGAGAAGTTTGAGAAACTTTCTTAGGCAGTTATTACTCCTTGAGTGCTGTTAGCAGCTCGAAAGAGGTGGTACCGTCAAATATTTGAGGTTTACAGCCGGGAATCGAACCTGCATCTGCTGCGTGTGAGCATCGCAGAACGCGCCACCATTTGAATCGAACAAAGTTTTGTGGATAGGTTGGCTTGGTTGGCTTTCTGTCAAAATAATTGATGTGCGTACAAAGATAAGTGAGTATTAACCCATTATCTCTGTGAATGTGTCTCAAATGTTATAGATGTTTTTGGTTTAAGTAAATTTGACATTTCTTAATGACATGGTTTTAACTCTTTGAGAGAGTCTTACCTGCACTCCTTAACAAATGACAGATGACAGGAACACACCCATTAAACTCCTACCGCGTGAATATCAAAAATATTAATTGTCAAATTGTTGCAGTGTTACACGTTACAAAAGGAAAGAAATACGAGCGCAAGACGAGGCAGCTGTGGGTCTCTTTTTATTATTGATATCAGAGTATAATGACCGGGGGTACAGCATCCATAGCAAATGGTCCACTGATCATCTGATGGCCAGATGATGTGACTGGATTTATGAATCACATGATTCAAAATCACATCCGTGTCACTATTTATAGTGTCAACGGAATCACTGATGGAGAAAAGACCATCTGTGGGGATGGCGGCTAAAAGACCCAGGCTTTGAGGGAACCTGACTGGTAGTGACAGCTTGACCAGAGGCTATATTCTGGTGCCACGGGAGGTCAAGAGCCCCTGGAACTTCGGTTCCAGCCTGACCGTGCGGTAGGCCCCCTTGTGGGCGTTTCGTGGTGGCTGTGGCTTACCACCTAACATCGCGGGTAGAGTCGAGGATAGTGTACTGTGCTGACTTGTCTAGTTCATTGTTTAAGCAGAACTAGGCAAGTTGGTTAGGGGACTATCCCTTCTCAGTGTGGAGTTGCATTCTCAACCGGGCGCTGCGACCCAAAGAGCGGAAGAGGTTTTAGAAAAGCTTCGCATCAAACCAAGGTGGGGTGATTGCCCCTCGAGCATGATCTCAGTTTGGTACTTGGGTAACTAAGGCGTTTAGTCTTGCGTTACTTACGACTCTTGGGAAAAGGGTTCCCAGTGATATAAGCCGTTAAGGCAGGTGATCACGTAAAACCAAATCCCACATCTGATCATCTGACGGCTTACTTCCTCGCTGAAAAGTGAAAGCAATCGTTGCACAATGTAGAAGAAAGCAAGAAAGAAAGTTGTTGATATTTTAAAGGCAATTATCAGAGACAGAGAGGGCTCTCTGCTTTTGGTTTCTATGAATCCCCTTTTCAATGAATTCGTTCATGTCTGATATTAACCATATTAATGCTGGTGTTCCCCAGGGCTCCGTTTTGCATCCGATACTCTCCCTATTTCTTTTTTGCTTGCCACTTTTAATCTATCACTTCTTCTTCTTTTGGCACTACAGTTTGTGGTGGACCTGGGCCTCAACCAGCATGCCATCTTAAGCCAGAACGATCTTTGCCAGCTGCCTCCAGTCGCGCACTCAAAGTTGTTTAAGATCCTCCTACACTTGTGTGCGCCACCTTAGCCTAGGCCACTCTCGTTTGCCTCAAATTCGAAAACTTTTCAGTCCGGAGCGGCTGCCTAAATAGCCGCCTACATGCTTTTGTCGCCGACGATTCTTCAATGGATTAGGAATTACCTTTCGAACCGTTCAATAAAAGTTGTACTGGGTGGGTTCAAGTCTGATATTCACCATATTAATGCTGGTGCTCCCCAGGGCTCCGTTTTGTCTTTGACACTCTTATTCATTTCTAATCCAATTCACTCCTTGGCGCGTGTTGTGAAATTTTTTGGCAATACGTAACTGCGCAGTTCACTTAGGCGAACTCCTTGCAGTGAAAACAGAGGCAGATTGTAAGGTTAACCGTGTCCGCCCATATGACTCGACGCAACCTCAAATTAGAAAGAGTGAAGGACTGCCCTGTGTACTCCTAGTCGAGGCTGAAGCGTGCCTTAACCCTGTCCATTAGCCCACGCTTTGTGCCTTTTTCGCCGCTTATACTGCTCTAGGCTTTTTTACTTCAGCTCGCTTGTTTGCAATCCCCTCCCGCCCAAGGCCGGGAATTTTGAAACAGTGTGGCGAAATTTTGCCAGAACGTGGAGCCAATTCGTGTGGTCTGGTTATCTGGAAAAATTCCATAGATCTAAATTGGCAAACATCTTTGCAAAACTTGATTGTTTACTCAACTGGCAACTGACTATGTCATCCGCCCAAAATTGTGTATAAAAGAGAAACCCCAAAGCAATAGCCTGGCAGTTCAATTCAGTGTTTTGTAAAGAAGGGAGATTTAAGGAAGATTCAAAATGAAACTCGGTGTCTGGTTGCTCTTCTTGATCGCTTTTGCCTGCTTCTGTGGCAGCGTTATGTCGCAAACGGACGCAATTAGCGCTGAATTTTTATTATCGCAGTTTAACCTATTGCGGGGAAAATTACTTCAGCTCGATTTGCATATGAATGTGTGTCCAGGAACACAAATAGTGCAGCATTGTAGCAAAATTCTCCAAATGCGGACTAGTCAATCCCCTTAAGCCCCCGAGGGGATTGTATCAAAAACAGATCACGAAGGACTTTAGCCTGAAACACTCCGTAGCCACTCTTCCAATGCAGAATATTCCTTCTTTTGGAAGTTGTTTTGAATCTTCTAAAATACTCTCCCAAAATTGTATGTATTCCCAAAGAAATGGGAACGCCATGTGGTTGAACACATGGCGTTCTTGAAAATACACATTTGCTAAACCTACTTTTGAGCGAACAGAGCGGCAGCGCTTTTGCGGATTTGTTGCTCGAGGCAGTAAAGGCAAAAAGTCTTGAGCTTTGACCCCGTCAGCGAACGCCTCATGACAATCCGCATCGAGGCTCAATTCGGAAACATCAGCCTAATATGCGCTCACTCCCCGACAGAAGATGACTTCTATAATTTCCTCGAAAGAACATTCGATCTATGTCGTAGCTGCGATACCAAGATTGTTCTAGCAGAATTTAACGCTTACCTAGGAAAGAAGGACATCTTTGCTGAAGTCATCAGGCTCTTGGACCTCGCCTCATGGCGGACCCTCCCTCTGCCTAGCTCGCGGTTCCCACACCTGAACATCTACAAAGGGACCTGGCGATCTTTTAATCGATCCACTGTCAACCAGATTGACTACGTTGCTATAGACGTCAGACTCCTCTCCAGTATTCTCAATGTCCGAACCTTCTGAGGTGGAAACATCCACCTTGTTGTAGCCAAGGTAAGAGCCCGGTGGCCGCGGTGCGACGCTCACACGCCGAAGGGTCTAGGTTCAACTCCCAGCTCAACACCAATTTTTCGAATTTTCCACGGCACCACCTCTTTCGAGCTGCTGACAACACTCAAAGAGTAATAATTGTCTAAGAAAGCTTCTCAAATATCGCCGTTCGGAGTCGCCAAAAAACTGTAGGTCCCTTCTACTCGTGAGAGAACAGTAGGGCGCACAACACGAGCAGTTGATGGGCAAGCTAGGCCCTGGTCCCCCTTTGGACTGTAGCGCCAACAATTATTATTATTAAGGATTTTGGAACAAGTTTTAATATCAACAGGTGCGAGATATGGAGAAAACGTGAATATTGACAATTTGTTACCGCACCCCACCGCAAGTTTTGGATTGTACTGTCCTATAAAATTGAACAATATTTCATAAATTAGCCTTGTTTCTGTTTCAACCTGCTTATAAATTGAATCAATTCAATGAAGATGAAAAGAAATTTGTGGAAGACAAATGAAAAGACATCATCAAGCGGAACTTGAAGATGAAGAACGATTGTTAAATGGAGATCCGGTGGAAAAGACTTATTTCAAGATTTCATTCCACCATTGTTAGTTATGAATTCTAGTAATGAACTATGCACATATGAAAATGCAAATGTAATATTTCATGATGTTGGATTTGACAGAGTCTGGCATCAGCCTCTCTTGTCGAAAATGCGTGCTTCTGGCGTCGACGAATCTCTTCTTCAATGGATTGAAAATTACCTTTCCAACCGTTCAATACAAGTTGTATTGGATGGGTTCAAGTCTGATATTCACCATATTAATCCTAAGGTTTGTCTTCGACACTCTTCTTCAGTTTTATAAAGGATCTCCTGTCATTTCTTATCCAATTCACTCCTTCGCTGATGACAGTACTCTCAGCTTTTCATACTCGTTCCTCGGCTCTCGTCCCTCCTCCTCGGCCGTTGTCTTTTAACGGCAGAGTATGAAAAGGGCAAAAAGAGTAGATTGGAATTTAGTGGTTCCAAAACTCAGTGCTGTCTACTGTCACTCAAGCGATCTCAAAACAAAATGCCATTACGTATGAACTGCTCCTGCATTGTTGAAACTGAACGACTTTCCATCCTCGTTACGTGTATCAACTCAATACTACGAGGGGTGGTCAATATATCCTCGGTATTGGGGCGAAGCTGACGTTATATATATAAACTGACTTATTTATCAAGTAATACTATAATTTTACATTCATGTACAATTTCATATAAATGTGATTATTAATTCGGGTTTTATCTGTAGTTAAACAGAATCATAATCAAATTTCTCACTAAGCAAGGAAAAAGTCAAAAAACTATTTATGAAGAAATGGTGGCTGTTTACCAGGGTTCCGCACCTTCATTATCAACTGTGCACAAGTGGTCAAGTAACTCACTTGACAAGAGAGACGGAGAGAGCATTGAAGACGATACGCGTCCGGCGCTCCGGCTACTGCTTGTACGGGAGAAATCATCAAAGAAGTCGAAAAATTTGTTCTTGAGAATGTCCGAAAAAAGGTGAAAATGATGGCAGGGATCACCAAGCTTTCAAATGGTACCATTCACACTATTCTTCATGACCATCTCTACCTTAAAGGTCAGTCCAAGGTGGGTGCCACGAATGCTCACAGCGCCTCAGAAAAAAGTGAGAATCGCATGCTGTAGAGAGCTTTTGGAGATGTGTAGTGAGAACGCGGACAGTGTTATGGATCGAATTGTTACTGGGGACGAAACATGGGCTCACCACTATGAACCTGAAAGCAAACAAGAGTCCATGCAGTAGCATAAAAAAGGAACAGACCCTCCGAAGAAGTTCAAAGTCACTCCGTCTGCCAGGAAGGTCATGGCCACAGTTTTTTGGGACTCATTGGGAAGTCTTGCTCATTGAGTCAAAAAAAATGTGAAACCACATCTTCCACTTTGGTGGTTTCGAAGAAATCCAACACTCACCCTATAGTCCAGACCTTGCCCTTAGTGATTATTTCCTGCTTCCGGATTTAAAAAAATGATTTCGTGGAAAAAGATTTTCTGATGATGAAGAACTCAAGTCGGCTATAAATGTGTATTTTGTTAAAAGGGTTTTTTAAGGGTTTTAGAAAGCTTATCTCAAGATGTAACAAATGCATTGCTGGTATATTGAAAAATTCAAATTGAATTCGCATTTTCTTTCATATCGATCCTGAGAACATATTGAACGCCCATCGTAAGTTGGAATGACCACATATTCGAGATCGCCCAAAATGGAGCGAAATGCCTAGGTTTCCTGAACCGATGCAAGAAATATTTCACCCCTTCCGACCTGGCAACAATATATAAGGCGTACACCACAGCTTGAGTATAACGCTCATATCTGGTCTGGTGCTCCTAGGACCTCTCTGCACCTACTAGAAAGAATCCAACAGCGAGCGATAAAACTTATTGGTAATAAAAATGCTGCGAAGTCAATCGACTCGCTTGAACATCGACGAAATGTCGCGTCTCTATCACTTTTATCGCTATTTCAACAAAAAATGCTCTAATGAGTTAGACAGCTGCATTCCTCCCCTTCAAGAACTCACCCGCAATACACGAATGCTCACTCGTTCACCCTAAACGTACAGTTAAGTTACGAGACTCGTTGTTTAGCCGCACCACACGAATGTGGTATGCTCTTCCCAGACCAATTTTTCCCCCATCCCCCATTACCATCCACAGGCATTGAAAACCTCCTTCCAGCCCGTGCTGCATCTTAATTCCAGTCATTTAGTGCGCGCCAATTATAAAAAAAGGAAGCTGTGAAATTTTGTCCACTCCAGCAAGTGAACACTTTTTTCAGGTAGACAGTTAACATCTGAAAAGTCAGAATGGTTGGAGGAGTATGGTCTGAATGGTTCTTCTTAACCAAGCCTTTCAACACACACAGCAATGCTTCAAATTTCTTGACTTCCTCAAAATCCGTCTCTGGGGGCTTGCTAAGTGGCATTGAAAGGCTCTTAGAATTCATTGAAGGGCGAATTTTTCAAGTTCGGGAAGAGAAGGAGCCCATACGGTCGCAACGTATTGGGATCACAATGAATGGCGCAATTGGATCTTAGCGACGGCGTAGGAGTAAGCTCTGTTTCCTTCTACCATTCGGTACCCAAACGTCCGTACTCTTCAGATTACTTTAGGAGATGTAGGTGCTGTGACAGCCTTTCTCCAGACAGTCGATTAAAGCCACACCTTGTGGCCACAACTTTCTAAACGATTTTATAGGTTCCGCAAAGTCCTCTGTTTCGCCAGTTTCCTAATCTCCGGTGTGTATCAGTTAATTCATGCTGTGCCAGCAGTCATGATACTGGTATCATGCTGTCTTCCTAGGGAACTGTGCTGCAACAGTTTCTGGGAGTAAACCAAATCAGTGCTACTCGGCACGAGGATACTCACCAGTTGAAGCCTGTGTGAAATCCCTCAGCCGCTGATATACTTTGCTCCGGGAGTACACTCCCAACTGGATCCTTCTTCCTGGAGAATCAGACTTCGTATAAGCAATGGATGAGGAAAGCGCTTTCTGAAAACATTTCGAATGACTTGAGAAAGAAAAACGCAGGTCATTCGAAATGTTTCAGTGCCTTATCACATTGAGCATAGCGAGAGCCAAAGACAATTGAATTAAAGCGCTGTATCAGAAACTGGACGCCAATGGTCAAAGGTTCGATTCCCAGACTGAACACCTCTCATTTTTCACGACATACTTCTTTCGAGCTGCTGTTTACATTAAATGTCTATGAATTAGGTTCAAAGACTGCCTTCGGAAAAGCTTCTCAAACTTTCAAATCAATATTCGTATTTGCAGCAAGTTTGAGTGAGAGGAGCTCGATGACTATTAAAGTTGCACTTACCCAAGCTACAGATTTCAAACTGTGAGCGAACACCATTTATTCCTTCTTGCTGTCGTTTCAACCCCAGAGCTCGCCCAAATTCACAAATCATTCATCTCCGAGGAGAGAACTTAAAATAATGTCGCCATCCCCAACATCTCCCGTAGTGTAGGCCGGGCTCGATTCCCGGTACTAGTACTCACAGTTTTCCTTTTTCACAATCTTCCCTCTGAGTCCCCAAATTTGTGTTGCCTCGCTCCAACAACCAACACTTACTCTCTGAGTTTATCATTTCGTTAGATCCCGTCGACGATGGAAGATACCTACCTGATCAGCTGGACCGGGGGACAGAGGTGAGTTCTGGGTGCCATTTGATAGCCAGCGTAGAAGGACGACAACTTACTGAAAAAACACAAGAAGGAAAAGACACCATGAACATATGAAAGATGATTAGTTTTCTTGGGAGGGAATGAAGCAACAAGTTGATAAGCTACCGTGCTGCTGGGCTGGCGTAATGAAGTCGCAGTCCAACAGTTTCTCCTCCGTTTGAACTTGATGCGCTTGATGTCTGCCGAAAACTATGCCCAGCCAGATTCCGATTTCCGAAGCGAAGCCGATTGCCTTACACTCGTTTCTCCGTTCGAAAGTTTTCGGATACGAATTTCCATTAAGATGTGTGTACATCAAGCCGAAAGGAAGCACACAAACGTTTTGGAAAGAGTGCTGTGTACCTAGGAGATAAACGGGGGTGTTGCAATTTTCAGAGTTTCACAACGATTGCATTTCTTGGGCGGAAAAGAGTCCAGCAGAGCTAAGTTTCTTGACAGTCCTCTGGACAGCATCAAGGAGACACGAATAGTGAAGGTTTTCGAGGGTTTCTCAGGTAAAGATGATAAAAAATGGGTTGAAAACGAAAGCCATCTTGAGGTTGTTTCGGCGCGAAAAATAAAGTAAAAAAAAATGAAGAATCTTAAAGCTAAAAAGGAACTGTTTTAAATGTAAGGTGCGCCTCAAATTGGTAGACCCATGGCAAAACTTAGAAGTAAAGGCAGTAAAACGAAGGTATTGATAAAAATAAGAAACTCGTTACTCTCTCCTTTATCTATAGAAAACGTATGGGTGGAATATCTGGGGATGAGTGGTCATTTTGCTTCACTTTTTTATGGTTTCGTTGTTTGTACTGGAATCTTAAAGATTAATTCAGGAGATCAAATATCTGCTCAATCCTTCCATACGAAACCGAATACCAGACTATAAACAAAGTGGCAGTGTAGACTTCTAATTTGTTTTCGGCCAGTAAAGCGAGGATTAAAGCAAACATATAATGCGAGCCCTACAAGCTGCATTAAGCATTGGATACAGTGAGGACGGCGAACTATTGACTGACTCCTGACTCCGCCAGGATAATGAACACTCAAGCTTAAAGCGTCCTCGTATCCCAGTCTCTAGTGTCAGCAAGGAGAGGAGGATTGAACCACTGATCAACACTGGTAACAGCATAAGCAGTCGTCAGTGACTGAAAGCTACAAAACAAAGACTCAAAATAGGCAGTGACCGGAAGCTACGAAACTGAGACCAGAAACAGGCTTAAATTGATTATCCGTCGTCACCCCGTCGCCACTTAATTTTTCGGCATCCAGATCGCTTGGACATAAACTACTCTTCGTAAGCATATTTTCGGGGAAATTTGCAAGTTTTAAAGAATTTGGTTCCCATTTCCTGTAAACGTAAATAATGCCAACAAGAAACAATATGCATCACCGTTTATTTGAAGATATTTTTTTTTACAATTTAACCGCTCGCTCTGATGATTGATTGAAGAAGAGCAGCTGGAATACCTCTAGGACCAGTTCAGCCATTTCTCCTGTTTCTGTACCTGAAGTTCCTTACTCTCACAATCTTCCTTTTTGGACTTGGAATACAGCCAGTAATATAGACTCCATCCGCGTCGTTTAAGCAATCGCCATTTGCATCAGTAGTCTGAGCGCTGACTGTATTCCACAGACAGGCGCAGCCGATCAAGAAGAGCAACCAGAGGCAAAACTTCATTTTCTTCCTTGGATTTCACTTCTCAACTAGAAAAGACGGTGAATAACTGATGCACTTATCTGCCTGAGACGGGCTTTTATACCTAACGGGGAGATATGACCCATTTGGGAAGCCACCAACTAAACAAACAAACGACATCTGCTTGTTTTAATTGTTGCAAACTTAATTTTTAACCGATTTTGCTTCCTGTAGAAATTTTTTTTCTTTGCTTGTTTGCTCTTCAATAGCGTGCAAAAAGTTGTGTATTTTCAAATATATGGCGCGTGTTGTGAAATTTTTTGGCAATACGTAACTGCGCAGTTCACTTAGGCGAACTGTGAGAACAGAGTCTATGACTCGACGCAACCTCAAATTAGAAAGAGTGAAGAACTGTCCTGTGTACTCCTAGTCGAGGCTGAAGCATGCCTTAACCCTGTCCATTAGCCCACGCTTTGTGCCTTTTTCGCCGCTTATACTGCTCTAGGCTTTTTTACTTCAGCTCGCTTGTTTGCAATCCCCTCCCGCCCAAGGCCGGGAATTTTGAAACAGTGTGGCGAAATTTTGCCAGAACGTGGAGCCAATTCGTGTGGTCTGGTTATCTGGAAAAATTCCATAGATCTAAATTGGCAAACATCTTTGCAAAACTTGATTGTTTACTCAACTGGCAACTGACTATGTCATCCGCCCAAAATTGTGTATAAAAGAGAAACCCCAAAGCAATAGCCTGGCAGTTCAATTCAGTGTTTTGTAAAGAAGGGAGATTTAAGGAAGATTCAAAATGAAACTCGGTGTCTGGTTGCTCTTCTTGATCGCTTTTGCCTGCTTCTGTGGCAGCGTTATGTCGCAAACGGACGCAATTAGCGCTGAATTTTTATTATCGCAGTTTAACCTATTGCGGGGAAAATTACTTCAGCTCGATTTGCATATGAATGTGTGTCCAGGAACACAAATAGTGCAGCATTGTAGCATTCTCCAAATGCGGACTAGTTATTATGGCCTGGTTATCTGAGAAAATCTAGTGTCCTTAAGCCCACCGAGGGGATTCTATCAAAAACAGATCACGAAGGACTTAAGCCTGAAACTCTCCGTAGCCACTCTTCCAATGCAGAATATTCCTTCTTTTGGAAGTTGTTTTGAATCTTCTAAAATACTCTCCCAAAATTGTATGTATTCCCAAAGAAATGGGAACGCCATGTGGTTGAACACATGGCGTTCTTGAAAATACACATTTGCTAAACCTACTTTTGAGCGAACAGAGCGGCAGCGCTTTTGCGGATTTGTTGCTCGAGGCAGTAAAGGCAAAATGTCTTGAGTTTTGACCCCGTCAGCGAACGCCTCATGACAATCCGCATCGAGGCTCAATTCGGAAACATCAGCCTAATATGCGCTCACGCCCCGACAGAAGATGACTTCTATAATTTCCTCGAAAGAACATTCGATCTATGTCGTAGCTGCGATACCAAGATTGTTCTAGCAGAATTTAACGCTTACCTAGGAAAGAAGGACATCTTTGCTGAAGTCATCAGGCTCTTGGACCTCGCCTCATGGCGGACCCTCCCTCTGCCTAGCTCGCGGTTCCCACACCTGAACATCTACAAAGGGACCTGGCGATCTTTTAATCGATCCACTGTCAACCAGATTGACTACGTTGCTATAGACGTCAGACTCCTCTCCAGTATTCTCAATGTCCGAACCTTCTGAGGTGGAAACATCCACCTTGTTGTAGCCAAGGTAAGAGCCCGGTGGCCGCGGTGGCGTAGTGGGTAGAGTGCGACGCTCACACGCCGAAGGGTCTAGGTTCAACTCCCAGCTCAACACCAATTTTTCGAATTTTCCACGGCACCACCTCTTTCGAGCTGCTGACAACACTCAAAGAGTAATAATTGTCTAAGAAAGCTTCTCAAATATCGCCGTTCGGAGTCGCCAAAAAACTGTAGGTCCCTTCTACTCGTGAGAGAACAGTAGGGCGCACAACACGAGCAGTTGATGGGCAAGCTAGGCCCTGGTCCCCCTTTGGACTGTAGCGCCAACAATTATTATTATTAAGGATTTTGGAACAAGTTTTAATATCAACAGGTGCGAGATATGGAGAAAACGTGAATATTGACAATTTGTTACCGCACCCCACCGCAAGTTTTGGATTGTACTGTCCTATAAAATTGAACAATATTTCATAAATTAGCCTTGTTTCTGTTTCAACCTGCTTATAAATTGAATCAATTCAATGAAGATGAAAAGAAATTTGTGGAAGACAAATGAAAAGACATCATCAAGCGGAACTTGAAGATGAAGAACGATTGTTAAATGGAGATCCGGTGGAAAAGACTTATTTCAAGATTTCATTCCACCATTGTTAGTTATGAATTCTAGTAATGAACTATGCACATATGAAAATGCAAATGTAATATTTCATGATGTTGGATTTGACAGAGTCTGGCATCAGCCTCTCT
The DNA here is from genome assembly GCA_955652365.1 of Eristalinus aeneus. Lineage (NCBI taxonomy): Eukaryota > Metazoa > Arthropoda > Insecta > Diptera > Syrphidae > Eristalinus > Eristalinus aeneus. The sequence continues at coordinate 96,935,916 of OY019131.1, forward strand.
TGTCGAAAATGCGTGCTTCTGGCGTCGACGAATCTCTTCTTCAATGGATTGAAAATTACCTTTCCAACCGTTCAATACAAGTTGTATTGGATGGGTTCAAGTCTGATATTCACCATATTAATCCTAAGGTTTGTCTTCGACACTCTTCTTCAGTTTTATAAAGGATCTCCTGTCATTTCTAATCCAATTCACTCCTTCGCTGATGACAGTACTCTCAGCTTTTCATACTCGTTCCTCGGCTCTCGTCCCTCCTCCTCGGCCGTTGTCTTTTAACGGCAGAGTATGAAAAGGGCAAAAAGAGTAGATTGGAATTTAGTGGTTCCAAAACTCAGTGCTGTCTACTGTCACTCAAGCGATCTCAAAACAAAATGCCATTACGTATGAACTGCTCCTGCATTGTTGAAACTGAACGACTTTCCATCCTCGTTACGTGTATCAACTCAATACTACGAGGGGTGTTCAATATATCCTCGGTATTGGGGCGAAGCTGACGTTATATATATAAACTGACTTATTTATCAAGTAATACTATAATTTTACATTCATGTACAATTTCATATAAATGTGATTATTAATTCGGGTTTTATCTGTAGTTAAACAGAATCATAATCAAATTTCTCACTAAGCAAGGAAAAAGTCAAAAAACTATTTATGAAGAAATGGTGGCTGTTTACCAGGGTTCCGCACCTTCATTATCAACTGTGCACAAGTGGTCAAGTAACTCACTTGACAAGAGAGACGGAGAGAGCATTGAAGACGATACGCGTCCGGCGCTCCGGCTACTGCTTGTACGGGAGAAATCATCAAAGAAGTCGAAAAATTTGTTCTTGAGAATGTCCGAAAAAAGGTGAAAATGATGGCAGGGATCACCAAGCTTTCAAATGGTACCATTCACACTATTCTTCATGACCATCTCTACCTTAAAGGTCAGTCCAAGGTGGGTGCCACGAATGCTCACAGCGCCTCAGAAAAAAGTGAGAATCGCATGCTGTAGAGAGCTTTTGGAGATGTGTAGTGAGAACGCGGACAGTGTTATGGATCGAATTGTTACTGGGGACGAAACATGGGCTCACCACTATGAACCTGAAAGCAAACAAGAGTCCATGCAGTAGCATAAAAAAGGAACAGACCCTCCGAAGAAGTTCAAAGTCACTCCGTCTGCCAGGAAGGTCATGGCCACAGTTTTTTGGGACTCATTGGGAAGTCTTGCTCATTGAGTCAAAAAAAATGTGAAACCACATCTTCCACTTTGGTGGTTTCGAAGAAATCCAACACTCACCCTATAGTCCAGACCTTGCCCTTAGTGATTATTTCCTGCTTCCGGATTTAAAAAAATGATTTCGTGGAAAAAGATTTTCTGATGATGAAGAACTCAAGTCGGCTATAAATGTGTATTTTGTTAAAAGGGTTTTTTAAGGGTTTTAGAAAGCTTATCTCAAGATGTAACAAATGCATTGCTGGTATATTGAAAAATTCAAATTGAATTCGCATTTTCTTTCATATCGATCCTGAGAACATATTGAACGCCCATCGTAAGTTGGAATGACCACATATTCGAGATCGCCCAAAATGGAGCGAAATGCCTAGGTTTCCTGAACCGATGCAAGAAATATTTCACCCCTTCCGACCTGGCAACAATATATAAGGCGTACACCACAGCTTGAGTATAACGCTCATATCTGGTCTGGTACTCCTAGGACCTCTCTGCACCTACTAGAAAGAATCCAACAGCGAGCGATAAAACTTATTGGTAATAAAAATGCTGCGAAGTCAATCGACTCGCTTGAACATCGACGAAATGTCGCGTCTCTATCACTTTTATCGCTATTTCAACAAAAAATGCTCTAATGAGTTAGACAGCTGCATTCCTCCCCTTCAAGAACTCACCCGCAATACACGAATGCTCACCCGTTCACCCTAAACGTACAGTTAAGTTACGAGACTCGTTGTTTAGCCGCACCACACGAATGTGATGTGCTCTTCCAAGACCAATTTTTCCCCCCTCCTCCATTACCATCCACAGGCATTGAAAACCTCCTTCCAGCCCGTGCTGCATCTTAATTCCAGTCATTTAGTGCGCGCCAATTATAAAAAAAGGAAGCTGTGAAATTTTGTCCACTCCAGCAAGTGAACACTTTTTTCAGGTAGACAGTTAACATCTGAAAAGTCAGAATGGTTGGAGGAGTATGGTCTGAATGGTTCTTCTTAACCAAGCCTTTCAACACACACAGCAATGCTTCAAATTTCTTGACTTCCTCAAAATCCGTCTCTGGGGGCTTGCTAAGTGGCATTGAAAGGCTCTTAGAATTCACTGAAGGGCGAATTTTTCAAGTTCGGGAAGAGAAGGAGCCCATACGGTCGCAACGTATTGGGATCACAATGAATGGCGCAATTGGATCTTAGCGACGGCGTAGGAGTAAGCTCTGTTTCCTTCTACCATTCGGTACCCAAACGTCCGTACTCTTCAGATTACTTTAGGAGATGTAGGTGCTGTGACCGCCTTTCTCCAGACAGTCGATTAAAGCCACACCTTGTGGCCACAACTTTCTAAACGATTTTATAGGTTCCGCAAAGTCCTCTGTTTCGCCAGTTTCCTAATCTCCGGTGTGTATCAGTTAATTCATGCTGTGCCAGCAGTCATGATACTGGTATCATGCTGTCTTCCTACGGAACTGTGCTGCAACAGTTTCTGGGAGTAAACCAAATCAGTGCTACTCGGCACGAGGATACTCACCAGTTGAAGCCTGTGTGAAATCCCTCAGCCGCTGATATACTTTGCTCCGGGAGTACACTCCCAACTGGATCCTTCTTCCTGGAGAATCAGACTTCGTATAAGCAATGGATGAGGAAAGCGCTTTCTGAAAACATTTCGAATGACTTGAGAAAGAAAAACGCAGGTCATTCGAAATGTTTCAGTGCCTTATCACATTGAGCATAGCGAGAGCCAAAGACAATTGAATTAAAGCGCTGTATCAGAAACTGGACGCCAATGGTCAAAGGTTCGATTCCCAGACTGAACACCTCTCATTTTTCACGACATACTTCTTTCGAGCTGCTGTTTACATTAAATGTCTATGAATTAGGTTCAAAGACTGCCTTCGGAAAAGCTTCTCAAACTTTCAAATCAATATTCGTATTTGCAGCAAGTTTGAGTGAGAGGAGCTCGATGACTATTAAAGTTGCACTTACCCAAGCTACAGATTTCAAACTGTGAGCGAACACCATTTATTCCTTCTTGCTGTCGTTTCAACCCCAGAGCTCGCCCAAATTCACAAATCATTCATCTCCGAGGAGAGAACTTAAAATAATGTCGCCATCCCCAACATCTCCCGTAGTGTAGGCCGGGCTCGATTCCCGGTACTAGTACTCACAGTTTTCCTTTTTCACAATCTTCCCTCTGAGTCCCCAAATTTGTGTTGCCTCGCTCCAACAACCAACACTTACTCTCTGAGTTTATCATTTCGTTAGATCCCGTCGACGATGGAAGATACCTACCTGATCAGCTGGACCGGGGGACAGAGGTGAGTTCTGGGTGCCATTTGATAGCCAGCGTAGAAGGACGACAACTTACTGAAAAAACACAAGAAGGAAAAGACACCATGAACATATGAAAGATGATTAGTTTTCTTGGGAGGGAATGAAGCAACAAGTTGATAAGCTACCGTGCTGCTGGGCTGGCGTAATGAAGTCGCAGTCCAACAGTTTCTCCTCCGTTTGAACTTGATGCGCTTGATGTCTGCCGAAAACTATGCCCAGCCAGATTCCGATTTCCGAAGCGAAGCCGATTGCCTTACACTCGTTTCTCCGTTCGAAAGTTTTCGGATACGAATTTCCATTAAGATGTGTGTACATCAAGCCGAAAGGAAGCACACAAACGTTTTGGAAAGAGTGCTGTGTACCTAGGAGATAAACGGGGGTGTTGCAATTTTCAGAGTTTCACAACGATTGCATTTCTTGGGCGGAAAAGAGTCCAGCAGAGCTAAGTTTCTTGACAGTCCTCTGGACAGCATCAAGGAGACACGAATAGTGAAGGTTTTCGAGGGTTTCTCAGGTAAAGATGATAAAAAATGGGTTGAAAACGAAAGCCATCTTGAGGTTGTTTCGGCGCGAAAAATAAAGTAAAAAAAAATGAAGAATCTTAAAGCTAAAAAGGAACTGTTTTAAATGTAAGGTGCGCCTCAAATTGGTAGACCCATGGCAAAACTTAGAAGTAAAGGCAGTAAAACGAAGGTATTGATAAAAATAAGAAACTCGTTACTCTCTCCTTTATCTATAGAAAACGTATGGGTGGAATATCTGGGGATGAGTGGTCATTTTGCTTCACTTTTTTATGGTTTCGTTGTTTGTACTGGAATCTTAAAGATTAATTCAGGAGATCAAATATCTGCTCAATCCTTCCATACGAAACCGAATACCAGACTATAAACAAAGTGGCAGTGTAGACTTCTAATTTGTTTTCGGCCAGTAAAGCGAGGATTAAAGCAAACATATAATGCGAGCCCTACAAGCTGCATTAAGCATTGGATACAGTGAGGACGGCGAACTATTGACTGACTCCTGACTCCGCCAGGATAATGAACACTCAAGCTTAAAGCGTCCTCGTATCCCAGTCTCTAGTGTCAGCAAGGAGAGGAGGATTGAACCACTGATCAACACTGGTAACAGCATAAGCAGTCGTCAGTGACTGAAAGCTACAAAACAAAGACTCAAAATAGGCAGTGACCGGAAGCTACGAAACTGAGACCAGAAACAGGCTTAAATTGATTATCCGTCGTCACCCCGTCGCCACTTAATTTTTCGGCATCCAGATCGCTTGGACATAAACTACTCTTCGTAAGCATATTTTCGGGGAAATTTGCAAGTTTTAAAGAATTTGGTTCCCATTTCCTGTAAACGTAAATAATGCCAACAAGAAACAATATGCATCACCGTTTATTTGAAGATATTTTTTTTTACAATTTAACCGCTCGCTCTGATGATTGATTGAAGAAGAGCAGCTGGAATACCTCTAGGACCAGTTCAGCCATTTCTCCTGTTTCTGTACCTGAAGTTCCTTACTCTCACAATCTTCCTTTTTGGACTTGGAATACAGCCAGTAATATAGACTCCATCCGCGTCGTTTAAGCAATCGCCATTTGCATCAGTAGTCTGAGCGCTGACTGTATTCCACAGACAGGCGCAGCCGATCAAGAAGAGCAACCAGAGGCAAAACTTCATTTTCTTCCTTGGATTTCACTTCTCAACTAGAAAAGACGGTGAATAACTGATGCACTTATCTGCCTGAGACGGGCTTTTATACCTAACGGGGAGATATGACCCATTTGGGAAGCCACCAACTAAACAAACAAACGACATCTGCTTGTTTTAATTGTTGCAAACTTAATTTTTAACCGATTTTGCTTCCTGTAGAAATTTTTTTTCTTTGCTTGTTTGCTCTTCAATAGCGTGCAAAAAGTTGTGTATTTTCAAATATATGGCGCGTGTTGTGAAATTTTTTGGCAATACGTAACTGCGCAGTTCACTTAGGCGAACTGTGAGAACAGAGTCTATGACTCGACGCAACCTCAAATTAGAAAGAGTGAAGAACTGTCCTGTGTACTCCTAGTCGAGGCTGAAGCATGCCTTAACCCTGTCCATTAGCCCACGCTTTGTGCCTTTTTCGCCGCTTATACTGCTCTAGGCTTTTTTACTTCAGCTCGCTTGTTTGCAATCCCCTCCCGCCCAAGGCCGGGAATTTTGAAACAGTGTGGCGAAATTTTGCCAGAACGTGGAGCCAATTCGTGTGGTCTGGTTATCTGGAAAAATTCCATAGATCTAAATTGGCAAACATCTTTGCAAAACTTGATTGTTTACTCAACTGGCAACTGACTATGTCATCCGCCCAAAATTGTGTATTAAAGAGAAACCCCAAAGCAATAGCCTGGCAGTTCAATTCAGTGTTTTGTAAAGAAGGGAGATTTAAGGAAGATTCAAAATGAAACTCGGTGTCTGGTTGCTCTTCTTGATCGCTTTTGCCTGCTTCTGTGGCAGCGTTATGTCGCAAACGGACGCAATTAGCGCTGAATTTTTATTATCGCAGTTTAACCTATTGCGGGGAAAATTACTTCAGCTCGATTTGCATATGAATGTGTGTCCAGGAACACAAATAGTGCAGCATTGTAGCATTCTCCAAATGCGGACTAGTTATTATGGCCTGGTTATCTGAGAAAATCTAGTGTCCTTAAGCCCACCGAGGGGATTCTATCAAAAACAGATCACGAAGGACTTAAGCCTGAAACTCTCCGTAGCCACTCTTCCAATGCAGAATATTCCTTCTTTTGGAAGTTGTTTTGAATCTTCTAAAATACTCTCCCAAAATTGTATGTATTCCCAAAGAAATGGGAACGCCATGTGGTTGAACACATGGCGTTCTTGAAAATACACATTTGCTAAACCTACTTTTGAGCGAACAGAGCGGCAGCGCTTTTGCGGATTTGTTGCTCGAGGCAGTAAAGGCAAAATGTCTTGAGTTTTGACCCCGTCAGCGAACGCCTCATGACAATCCGCATCGAGGCTCAATTCGGAAACATCAGCCTAATATGCGCTCACGCCCCGACAGAAGATGACTTCTATAATTTCCTCGAAAGAACATTCGATCTATGTCGTAGCTGCGATACCAAGATTGTTCTAGCAGAATTTAACGCTTACCTAGGAAAGAAGGACATCTTTGCTGAAGTCATCAGGCTCTTGGACCTCGCCTCATGGCGGACCCTCCCTCTGCCTAGCTCGCGGTTCCCACACCTGAACATCTACAAAGGGACCTGGCGATCTTTTAATCGATCCACTGTCAACCAGATTGACTACGTTGCTATAGACGTCAGACTCCTCTCCAGTATTCTCAATGTCCGAACCTTCTGAGGTGGAAACATCCACCTTGTTGTAGCCAAGGTAAGAGCCCGGTGGCCGCGGTGCGACGCTCACACGCCGAAGGGTCTAGGTTCAACTCCCAGCTCAACACCAATTTTTCGAATTTTCCACGGCACCACCTCTTTCGAGCTGCTGACAACACTCAAAGAGTAATAATTGTCTAAGAAAGCTTCTCAAATATCGCCGTTCGGAGTCGCCAAAAAACTGTAGGTCCCTTCTACTCGTGAGAGAACAGTAGGGCGCACAACACGAGCAGTTGATGGGCAAGCTAGGCCCTGGTCCCCCTTTGGACTGTAGCGCCAACAATTATTATTATTAAGGATTTTGGAACAAGTTTTAATATCAACAGGTGCGAGATATGGAGAAAACGTGAATATTGACAATTTGTTACCGCACCCCACCGCAAGTTTTGGATTGTACTGTCCTATAAAATTGAACAATATTTCATAAATTAGCCTTGTTTCTGTTTCAACCTGCTTATAAATTGAATCAATTCAATGAAGATGAAAAGAAATTTGTGGAAGACAAATGAAAAGACATCATCAAGCGGAACTTGAAGATGAAGAACGATTGTTAAATGGAGATCCGGTGGAAAAGACTTATTTCAAGATTTCATTCCACCATTGTTAGTTATGAATTCTAGTAATGAACTATGCACATATGAAAATGCAAATGTAATATTTCATGATGTTGGATTTGACAGAGTCTGGCATCAGCCTCTCTTGTCGAAAATGCGTGCTTCTGGCGTCGACGAATCTCTTCTTCAATGGATTGAAAATTACCTTTCCAACCGTTCAATACAAGTTGTATTGGATGGGTTCAAGTCTGATATTCACCATATTAATCCTAAGGTTTGTCTTCGACACTCTTCTTCAGTTTTATAAAGGATCTCCTGTCATTTCTTATCCAATTCACTCCTTCGCTGATGACAGTACTCTCAGCTTTTCATACTCGTTCCTCGGCTCTCGTCCCTCCTCCTCGGCCGTTGTCTTTTAACGGCAGAGTATGAAAAGGGCAAAAAGAGTAGATTGGAATTTAGTGGTTCCAAAACTCAGTGCTGTCTACTGTCACTCAAGCGATCTCAAAACAAAATGCCATTACGTATGAACTGCTCCTGCATTGTTGAAACTGAACGACTTTCCATCCTCGTTACGTGTATCAACTCAATACTACGAGGGGTGGTCAATATATCCTCGGTATTGGGGCGAAGCTGACGTTATATATATAAACTGACTTATTTATCAAGTAATACTATAATTTTACATTCATGTACAATTTCATATAAATGTGATTATTAATTCGGGTTTTATCTGTAGTTAAACAGAATCATAATCAAATTTCTCACTAAGCAAGGAAAAAGTCAAAAAACTATTTATGAAGAAATGGTGGCTGTTTACCAGGGTTCCGCACCTTCATTATCAACTGTGCACAAGTGGTCAAGTAACTCACTTGACAAGAGAGACGGAGAGAGCATTGAAGACGATACGCGTCCGGCGCTCCGGCTACTGCTTGTACGGGAGAAATCATCAAAGAAGTCGAAAAATTTGTTCTTGAGAATGTCCGAAAAAAGGTGAAAATGATGGCAGGGATCACCAAGCTTTCAAATGGTACCATTCACACTATTCTTCATGACCATCTCTACCTTAAAGGTCAGTCCAAGGTGGGTGCCACGAATGCTCACAGCGCCTCAGAAAAAAGTGAGAATCGCATGCTGTAGAGAGCTTTTGGAGATGTGTAGTGAGAACGCGGACAGTGTTATGGATCGAATTGTTACTGGGGACGAAACATGGGCTCACCACTATGAACCTGAAAGCAAACAAGAGTCCATGCAGTAGCATAAAAAAGGAACAGACCCTCCGAAGAAGTTCAAAGTCACTCCGTCTGCCAGGAAGGTCATGGCCACAGTTTTTTGGGACTCATTGGGAAGTCTTGCTCATTGAGTCAAAAAAAATGTGAAACCACATCTTCCACTTTGGTGGTTTCGAAGAAATCCAACACTCACCCTATAGTCCAGACCTTGCCCTTAGTGATTATTTCCTGCTTCCGGATTTAAAAAAATGATTTCGTGGAAAAAGATTTTCTGATGATGAAGAACTCAAGTCGGCTATAAATGTGTATTTTGTTAAAAGGGTTTTTAAGGGTTTTAGAAAGCTTATCTCAAGATGTAACAAATGCATTGCTGGTATATTGAAAAATTCAAATTGAATTCGCATTTTCTTTCATATCGATCCTGAGAACATATTGAACGCCCATCGTAAGTTGGAATGACCACATATTCGAGATCGCCCAAAATGGAGCGAAATGCCTAGGTTTCCTGAACCGATGCAAGAAATATTTCACCCCTTCCGACCTGGCAACAATATATAAGGCGTACACCACAGCTTGAGTATAACGCTCATATCTGGTCTGGTACTCCTAGGACCTCTCTGCACCTACTAGAAAGAATCCAACAGCGAGCGATAAAACTTATTGGTAATAAAAATGCTGCGAAGTCAATCGACTCGCTTGAACATCGACGAAATGTCGCGTCTCTATCACTTTTATCGCTATTTCAACAAAAAATGCTCTAATGAGTTAGACAGCTGCATTCCTCCCCTTCAAGAACTCACCCGCAATACACGAATGCTCACCCGTTCACCCTAAACGTACAGTTAAGTTACGAGACTCGTTGTTTAGCCGCACCACACGAATGTGGTATGCTCTTCCCAGACCAATTTTTCCCCCATCCCCCATTACCATCCACAGGCATTGAAAACCTCCTTCCAGGCCGTGCTGCATCTTAATTCCAGTCATTTAGTGCGCGCAAATTATAAAAAAAGGAAGCTGTGAAATTTTGTCCACTCCAGCAAGTGAACACTTTTTTCAGGTAGACAGTTAACATCTGAAAAGTCAGAATGGTTGGAGGAGTATGGTCTGAATGGTTCTTCTTAACCAAGCCTTTCAACACACACAGCAATGCTTCAAATTTCTTGACTTCCTCAAAATCCGTCTCTGGGGGCTTGCTAAGTGGCATTGAAAGGCTCTTAGAATTCACTGAAGGGCGAATTTTTCAAGTTCGGGAAGAGAAGGAGCCCATACGGTCGCAACGTATTGGGATCACAATGAATGGCGCAATTGGATCTTAGCGACGGCGTAGGAGTAAGCTCTGTTTCCTTCTACCATTCGGTACCCAAACGTCCGTACTCTTCAGATTACTTTAGGAGATGTAGGTGCTGTGACAGCCTTTCTCCAGACAGTCGATTAAAGCCACACCTTGTGGCCACAACTTTCAAACCGATTTTAGAGGTTCCGCAAAGTCCTCTGTTTCGCCAGTTTCCTGATCTCCGGTGTGTATCAGTTAATTCATGCTGTGTCAGCAGTCATAAAGCCGCCTTCCTAGGGAACTGTGCTGCAACAGCTTCTGACAGCAAACCAAATTAGGGCCATTATCGGTGCCACTCGGCACGAGGAAACTCACCAGTAAGAGCTTGTGTGAAATCGCTGCACCGGGAGCGCTTCCTGAAAACATTTCGAATGACTTGAGAAAGAAAAAAATTTTTTTTTCACGGCACCGCCTCTTTCGAGCTGCTAACAACACTCAAATAGTAATTACTGTCTATGAAAAGGTTCTCAAATTTCGACGTGCGGAGTCGGAAAAAGCTGTAGGTCATTTCTACTCGTGAGAGAACAGTAGCGCGCACAACACGAGTAGTTGATGAGCAAGCCAGGCCCTGGTCCCCTGCGGACTGTCGCCCCATACAATTATTACTATTAGTAGAGCGAGGATTAAAGCTAACATATAATGCGAGCTCTACAAGCTGCATTAAGCATTGGGTACAGTGAGGACGGCTAACTACTGACTTCATTGACTCCGCCAGGATAATGAACACTCAAGCTTAAAGCGTCCTCGTATCCCAGTCTCTAGTGTCAGCAAGGAGAGGAGGAGGGAACCACTGATCAACACTGGTAACAGCAGTCAGTGACTGGAAGCTACAGAACAAAGACTCGGAACAGGCAGTGACCGGAGGCTACGAAACTGAGACCAGAAACAGGCTTAAATTGACTATCCGTCGTTAAAGAAAAACAACAGAACGAAACCGTGTATGCGTGAGAACAACTCTCCCAGTCGCCACTTAATTTTTTGGCATCCGTTTGAACTTAAATACGCTTTATAAGCACATTTTCAGCTAAAATATGCAATTTTTAAAGGACGTAAAAAATGCCAACAAGAAACAATTTGCATTACCAACACAGTTTGTTTGAAGTTTCATTTATTTATTTTTTTACAATTTAACCGGTCAGAGTTGTAACACCCGTAGAGCTATTTCCCCTGTTTCTGTACCTGAAGTTCCTTACTCTCAGAGTCTTCCTCTTTGAACTTGGAATACAGCCAGCAATATAGGCTCTATCTGCGTCGTTTAAGCAATCACCATTTGCATCAACAGTCTGAGCGCTGACTGTATTCCACAGACAGGCGCAGCCGATCAAGAAGAGCAACCAGAGGCAAAACTTCATTTTATTCGTTTGATTTCACTTCTCAACTAGAAAAAACGGTGAATAACTGATGCACTTATCTGTCAGAGACGGGCTTTTATACCTAACGGGGAGATAGTTTGACCCATTTGGGAAGCCACCAACTAAACAAACAAACGACATCTGCTTGTTTTGATAATTGCAAACTTAATTTTTAACCGATTTTGCTTCCTGTGGAATCATTTGTTCTTTGTTTGTTTGTTCTGGTTATAAACTTTCATATGTGCTGTGCTTGTAGTGGAATTTATTCGCACTACGTAACTGCGCAGTTCACTCAGCCGAACTTTTGGAAGTGGAAACAGAGGAAGATTGTAAGGTTAACCGTGTCCGCCCATATGACTCGACGCAACCTCAAATTAGAAAGAGTGAAGGACTGCCCTGTGTACTCCTAGTCGAGGTTGAAGCATGTCTTAAGCCTGTCCATTAGTCCACGCTTTGTGCCTTTAGCGCCGATTAAACTGCTCTAGGGTCTCTTACTTCAGCTCGCTTGTTTGCAATCCCCTCCCGCCAAAGGCCGGGAATTGTGAAGCAGTGTGGCGAAATTTTGCCATAACGTGGAGCTTATTCGTGTGGCCTGGTTATCTGGAAAAATTCCACAGATATAAATTGGCACACATCTTGCAAAACTTGATTGTTTACTCAACTGGCAACTGACTATGTCATCCGCCCAAAATTGTGTATAAAAGAGAAACCCCAAAGCAATAGCCTTGCAGTTCAGTTCAGTTTTTTGTAAAAAAGGGAGATCCAAGGAAGATTCAAAATGAAACTCGGTGTCTGGTTGCAGAACTCAACGTTATGTCACAAACATATGCAAATGGGGATTGCCTAGATGACACATCTTCTATCTGCATTTCAACTGAAGCTTTCCTTTTATTAGCCCAGTTAGCGCAGAATTTTTTTTATCGCAGTTTAAGCTATTGCGGGGAAAATTACTTCAGCTCGATTTGCATATGAATGTGAGTTTTCTATAATCCCCTCGTGTCCAGGAACACAAATAGTGGAGCATTGTAACAAAATTCTCTAAACACGGAACTGGCCTGGCTATTTGAGGAAATCTAGAGTCCTTAAGCCCCTCGAGGGGATTGTATCAAAAACAGATCACGAAGGACTTTAGCCTGAAACACTCCGTAGCCACTCTTCCAATGCAGAATATTCCTTCTTTTGGAAGTTGTTTTGAATCTTCTTAAATACTCTCCCAAAATTGTATGTAATCCCAAAGAAATGGCGTTCAACCACATGGCGTTCTTGAAAATACGCACTTGCTAAACCTACTTTTGAGCGAACAGAGAGATCTCAAAACAAAATGCCATTACCTATGAACGGCTCCTGCATTGTTGAAACTGAACGACTTTCCATCCTCGGTACGTGTATCAACTCAACACTACGAGGGGCGTTCAATATGTCCTCGGTATTGGGGCGAAGTTGAGGTTATATAAATTATAATTCTATTTTCAGATTTTTGTTTAAAAAAATAAACTCTATTCGTTGGGTGCGAAAGGACAACTAAACTTAAAACTAACAAGGGAATAATTATTCTAATGCGGCATGGGAGAGGAATGTGGGATAGGAAGGTTTGGGTCTGGGAGGTGTCATATCGCGGCTGCACTTGTTGTTTGCGTTGATCACGGTGCCGCTGGCTGAAATTCTTCGAGTGACCGGATGATCGGGTGTCGCGCGTGCACTACGATGTTGGATGACGGGCGTGTGCAAAGATCTCTGAAATATTTGTTAACGTGTCCTTAACTTACCATAATTAACTCTCATAAATTAGTAAGTGCCCGAAGGTTTAAATAATGGGTCTAACCTACTCACCACGTAACATCAGAGACAACATCATGCCTCGGATAATGAAGGATTAACTGTTGACGACTACAAACTTTTAAAGGACAACGACTTTCGGTTTTGCACGTGGAATATGAGGTTCCTTAACAGGCCTCGTGCCTCGAACAAATTGCGGCGGCCCTTGAGTGCTACAAAGCAGACATTACCGCCATCCAGGAAGTGCGATGGGATAGGCCTGGTATAAAAGCGAGGAAGAACTGCGATATCTACTGCAGCGATTGCTACAAAGAAAGAAGGCAGCGCTTATTCGGATGCGGATTTGTTGTTCGAGGCAGACTTAGGCAAAAAGTCTTAAGCTTCTAATACATAAGCGAACGCCTCAGAACAACCCGCATCAAGGCTAAAATCGGGAATATAAGCCCCATATGCGCCCACGCTCCGACAGAGGAAAAAGATGACAGCAGTAAAGAGGACTTCTATCACCTCCTAGAAAGGACATATGATCGATGCCCCAGCTACGACACCAAGATCGTTCTAGGAGATTTCAACGCTCAGCTGAAAAAGGAAGACATCTTTGCTGGAGTCATCGGTAAACACAACCTGCACGACAACACATCCGGAAACGGACTCAGGCTGTTGGACTTCGCCTCGGGGCGAAACCTCGCTGTGGCTTGCACGCGGTTTCCATACATGAAAGGGACCTGGCGATCTCCTGATCAATCAACCGTTAACCAGATTGAGCACGTTGCGATGGACCTCAGTTTTACGGAACGGTAAAACACCTATCCGGAGGATACAATGCTCGGATCAGAATCACTCTTGACAATTGCTGTTTCGTTGGGCTCAAGAGGCAATTGAGTAATAACGCTTCCTCTTGAAGGAATAAGCTCGGTTTATATAACAGCTTCATCATCCCCGTCCTACTTTGGGCGGTGGGCCCGCCGATCTTGTTCACTATATTCACTAGCGATCTTATAGGTTCTATGCCTAACATAATAGCGTTTGCCGATGATCTTATCGCGTACAGATCAGGTCCGAAGGTAGAAGAAATAAACGGTTTGTTGCAGAGTGACTTCGATACAATTCAACGATTTTGCGACGACTGGAAGTTGAAGATCAACTACCAGAAGAAGAAACTATACTCTTCAGGACCACGCTGTCCAGAGCCTCAATGGACACTAAAATTCGGCATAGTTGATTCACTGGGACGGCCGTTGTCCGTGAAAAATGTAGTAAGATATCTAGGCATCTGGTTGGACCAGTATCTATATGGTGATATCCATGTAGATACAGCTCTGACCATGGCTAAGAATGCCTTCGCTATGGCAAGGGGGCTGTTTTACAGCAGCCAACTTGACACTAGAGTGAAGGTAATCTGCTACATGGCCCTCATCGGGCCAATCATGGTATATGGTTGTCCTGTATGGTTCAACGTGAGTCCTTCCCAGGTGGAAAAGATGAGGGTGTTCGAGAGGCGGTGCCTGCGAACCTGTCTTCGTTTATATCGAACACCAGAATCTCAGTACAAGATATTCTACCCCAACGAGGTACTGTACAACGAGGCAAACCTTATAAGAATCGATAATTTTATTATTAAGTTGATACGGAGTCACACTGCTGGAGCCATGCTTCAACCAACAGTCTGATCTTTGGGGCTTGCTTCCCTAACGTAATGTACCACGAGAGGGTACGCCTTAACGGCTTTATTCCACCTGAAGCTTTCCTCTACTTGGACGCGAAAGGCCTGATACAAGATGAAGATGGCTGCCCTATCATCTTCCATGTCGCACGCCGAACAGTAGAAAGGCAACTTCAATACGTGTCGGACGTCGCTCGCAGCCACGGGGATCTCCTACGGTTCAGTAGAGCGATTTCTGCCCGAGACAAAGCAGTAACAGACAAAGAACGGCATTTCTACTGGTGGCTACACCATAACCAGCATTCGATGCTGCTAAATACTTAAAGTAAAAAAAGGTATAGTTGAGCCATAGAGCCAACTCACATAGGCTAAGGTAGATGTAAGAAGTTACAAAAAAAAATATACAAAAAAATACAAAAAAAGACAAAAAAAGTAAAAAATAAAACCAAAACACAAAAAAGGTGCATCACGGCGTATTAGATATATATGTTAAGCATACAAACAACACATATGCCCTGGTGCACGCGTCCATATTTTTACGGACATAGTTAAGCCCTACGTAAATAATTCCGTAGTTCCGTAAATTGATTTTATGGATTGTAGATTTAAGTTTAAATCTAGGTTTAGGTACTTTAAGTATGTATAAGTTAGGATAAGTAGCATAAATAAAAACACATGAAATCCAGGAAATAATAATTATATTTTAAGCATAAAATCAGATGTTATTAGAGTCCGAAAGGTATTAGAAAAATCAAATCCGTAGGTTAGCTTAGAGTACTTGTAGAGAGTCAGTAAGTGAGAATTAAGATCATTAGATTTCATTAGTCAGCTAGTTTTAAGTATTTTTCTATCTAGCATGTAAGACATTGAATTTGAAAAAATAAAAAAAAAATGCATTAAAAAATAAAACAACTGACCACTTAACCTGTCAGCAGAAAGTCCTTCCAGAGACAGTTATCAATAAATACTCCAAATTGTTCTCTGAACCTGAAGAGAAGCTTACCTACACCACGAGAGTATATGCTTAAATCAGAACTTCTGCAGATGACCCAGTCTACACTCGTCTTTACCCGTTCTCAATGTAGGTGAAGTCGGAAGTCGAAAAACAAGTGAAAAAAACTATTTGAGGATAGTATTATACGTCCTTCACGATCATCATATAACTTTCTGTAGTCTATGACCATCCTGAATTGCTTAGCTTCGGTTGAATACGGTTTCTTGAGGACGATCCGGACTGGAGAATTATATGGTATCCAGGCTCTTACCCTGACTACAATAAGGTGATAACTCGAGTCGATGTTTCCACCTCGGAAGGTTCGGACATTGAGAATACTGGAGAGGATTCTAAAGTCTATAGCAACGTAGTCAATCTGGTTGACAGTGGATCGATTAAAAGATCGCCAGGTCCCTTTGTAGATGTTCAGGTGTGGGAACCACGAGCTAGGCAGAGAGAGGTTCTACCATGAGACGAGGTCCAAGAGCCTGATGACTTCAGCAAAGATGCCCTTCTCTCCTAGGTGTGCGTTAAATTCTGCTAGAAAAATCTTGGTATCGAAGCTACGACATAGATCGAATGTTCTTTCGAGGAAATTATAGAAGTCATCCTCTGTTGGGGCGTGAGCACATATAAGACTGATGTTTCTGAACTCAGTCTTGCTGCGAATTGTCAAAACTTCGCTAAAAACTTTTTGTCTTAGTCTGCCTCGAACAACAAATCCGCAAAAGCGCTGCCCTCTCTCTGTTCGCTCAAAAGTAGGTTTAGCAAGTGCGTATTTTCAAGAACGCCATGTGGTTGAACGCCATTTCTTTGGGATTACATACAATTTTGGGAGAGTGTTTAAGAAGATTCAAAACAACTTCCAAAAGAAGGAATATTCTGCATTGGAAGAGTGGCTACGGAGTGTTTCAGGCTAAAGTCCTTCGTGATCTGTTTTTGATACAATCCCCTCGAGGGGCTTAAGGACTCTAGATTTCCTCAAATAGCCAGGCCAGTTCCGTGTTTAGAGAATTTTGTTACAATGCTCCACTATTTGTGTTCCTGGACACGAGAGGATTATAGAAAACTCACATTCATATGCAAATCGAGCTGAAGTAATTTTCCCCGCAATAGGTTAAACTGCGATAATAAAAATTCAGCGCTAATTGCGTCCGTTTGCGACATAACGCTGCCACAGAAGCAGGCAAAAGCGATCAAGAAGAGCAGCCAGACACCGAGTTTCATTTTGAATCTTCCTTGGATCTCCCTTTTTTACAAAACACTGAACTGAACTGCAAGGCTATTGCTTTGGGGTTCCTCTTTTATACACAATTTTGGGCGGATGACATAGTCAGTTGCCAGTTGAGTAAACAATCAAGTTTTGCAAGATGTGTGCCAATTTAGATCTGTGGAATTTTTCCAGATAACGAGGCCACACGAATAAGCTCCACGTTATGGCAAAATTTTGCCACACTGCTTCAAAATTCCCGGCCTTTGGCGGGAGGGGATTGCAAACAAGCGAGCTGAAGTAAGAGACCCTAGAGCAGTTTAATCGGCGCTAAAGGCACAAAGCGTGGGCTAATGGACAGGGTTAAGGCACGCTTCAGCCTCGACTAGGAGTACACAGGGCAGTCCTTCACTCTTTCTAATTTGAGGTTGCGTCGAGTCATATGGGCGGACACGGTTAACCTTACAATCTTCCTCTGTTTCCACTTCCAAAAGTTCGGCTGAGTGAACTGCGCAGTTACGTAGTGCGAATAAATTCCACTACAAGCACAGCACATATGAAAGTTTATAACCAGAACAAACAAACAAAGAACAAATGTTTCCACAGGAAGCAAAATCGGTTAAAAATTAAGTTTGCAACTATCAAAACAAGCAGATGTCGTTTGTTTGTTTAGTTGGTGGCTTCCCAAATGGGTCAAACTATCTCCCCGTTAGGTATAAAAGCCCGTCTCTGACAGATAAGTGCATCAGTTATTCACCGTCTTTTCTAGTTGAGAAGTGAAATCAAACGAAAAAAATGAAGTTTTGCCTCTGGTTGCTCTTCTTGATCGGCTGCGCCTGTCTGTGGAATACAGTCAGCGCTCAGACTACTGATGCAAATGGCGATTGCTTAAACGACGCGGATGGAGTCTATATTACTGGCTGCATTCCAAGTGCTAAGAGGAAGACTCTGAGAGTGAGGAACTTCAGGTACAGAAACAGGGGAAATAGATCTACGGGTGTTACAACTCTGACCGGTTAAATTGTAAAAAACTAAATAAATGAAGCTTCAAACAAACTGTGTTGGTAATGCAAATTGTTTCTTGTTGGCATTTTTTACGTCCTTTAAAAATTGCATATTTTAGCTGAAAATGTGCTTATAAAGCGTATTTAAGTTCAAACGATCTGGATGCCAAAATATTAAGTGGCGACTGGGGTGAGTTGTTCTCACTCATACACGGTTTCGTTCTGTTGTTTTTCCTTAACGACGGATAAACAATTTAAGCCTGTTTCTGGTCTCAGTTTCGTAGCCTCCGGTCACTGCCTGTTCCGAGTCTTTGTTCTGTAGCTTCCAGTCACTGACTGCTTTTACCAGTGTTGATCAGTGGTTCAATCCTCCTCTCCTTGCTGACACTAGAGACTGGGATAAGAGGACGCTTTTAGCTTGAGCGTTCATTATCCTGGCGGAGTCAATGAAGTCAGTAGTTAGCCGTCCTCACTGTATCCAAAACTTAATGCAGCTTGTAGAGCTCGCATTATATGTTAGCTTTAATCCTCGCTCTACTAATAGTAATAACTGTATGGCGCGACAGTCCGCAGGGGCCAGGGCCTAGCTTGTTCATCAACTACTCGTGTTGTGCGAGCTACTGTTCTCTCACGAGTAGAAACGACCTACAGTTTTTTTTTAACTCCGAACGGCGAAATTTGAGAACCTTTTCTTAGACAGTAATTACTATTTGAGTGTTATTAACAGCTCGAAAGAGGTGGTGCCGTGAAAAATTCGAAGTGTTCAGCCGGGAATGGAACCTTTGACCATTGGCGTCCAGTTTCTGATACAGTGCTTTAATTCAATTGTATTTAGTTCTCACTATGCTCAATGTGATAAGGCACTGAAAACATTTCGAATGACCTGAGTTTTTCTTTCTGAAGTCATTCGAAGCACGCTTCTGGAGGAAGAAGGGTCCACTTGGGAGTGTACTCCCGGAGCAAGTCAGATCTGCGAATTTCACACAAGCTCTTACTGGTGAGTATCCTCGTGCCGAGTGGCACCGATAATGGCCCTAATTTGGTTTGCTGCCAGAGTCTGTTGCAGCACAGTTCCCTAGGAAGGCGGCTTTATGACTGCTGACACAGCATGAATTAACTGATACACACCGGAGATCAGGAAACTGGCGAAACGGAGGACTTTGCGGAACCTATAAAATCGGTTTGAAAGTTGTGGCCACAAGGTGTGGCTTTAATCGACTGTCTGGAGAAAGGCTGTCACAGCACCTACATCTCCTAAAGTAATCTGAAGAGTACGGACGTTTGGGTACCGAATGGTAGAAGAAAACAGAGCTTACTCCTACGCCGTCGCTAAGATCCAATTGCGCCATTCATTGTGATCCCAATACGTTGCGACCGTATGGGCTCCTTCTCTTCCCGAACTTGAAAAATTCGCCCTTCAGTGAATTCTAAGAGCCTTTCAACGCCCTTTAGCAAGCCTCCAGAGACGGATTTTGACAAAGCCAAGAAATATGAAGCATTGCTGTGTTAAGTGAACCTGGGAGGCTTGGTTAAGAGGAACCATTCTGACTTTCTTTTCCAGATATTAACAGTCTACCTGAGGAAAGTTTTCACTTGCTGGAGCAGACAAAATTTCACAGCTTCCTTTTTTTATAATTGGCGCGCACTAAATGACTGGAATTAAGACGCAGCACGGGCTGGAAGGAGGTTTTCAATGCCTGTGGATGGCACTGGGGGAGGGGGGAAAAATTGGTCTGGGAAGAGCATACCACATTCGTGTGGTGCGGCTAAGCATCGAGCCTCGTAACTAAACTGTACGTTTAGGGTGAACGGGTGAGCATTCGTGTATTGCGGGTGAGTTCTTGAAGGGGAGGAATGCAGCTGTCTAACTCATTAGAGCATTTTTTGTTGAAATAGCGATAAAAGTGATAGAGACGCGACATTTCGTCGATGTTCAAGCGAGTCGATTGACTTCGCAGCATTTTTATTACCAATAAGTTTTATCGCTCGCTGTTGGATTCTTTCTAGTAGGTGCAGAGAGGTCCTAGGAGCACCAGACCAGATATGAGCGTTATACTCAAGCTTCGGTGTACGCCTTATATACTGTTGCCAGGTCGGAAGGGGTGAAATATTTCTTGCATCGGCTCAGGAAACCTAGGCATTTCGCTGCATTTTGGGCGATCTCGAATATGTGGTCATTCCAAGTTACGATGGGCGTTCAATATGTTCTCAGGATCGATATGAAAGAAAATGCGAATTCAATTTGAATTTTTCAATATACCAGCAATGCATTTGTTACATCTTGAGATAAGCTTTCTAAAACCCTTAAAACCCCTTTTTACAAAATACACATTAATTGCCGACTTGAGTTCTTCATCATCCGAAAATCTTTTTCCACGAAAATTAATTGACTGTGATGAAACATTTGCGCCAGTAGCGCGGATTTCGGAAGTTATTGATTTATTTTGTCACTCGCACATCAGTTTAGTCTGAATGTTCATCATATGGATGTAAAAACTGCATTCCTAAATGGTAGACTAAGATAGGAAATTTATATGAGTATTCCTGAAGGAATACCATATGAAAATGGTAAAGGTTTTAAACTTAATAAAGCAATTTACGGACTTAAGCTTAACTTAAGCTGCAGGGTGCTGGTTTGAGGAATTTGAGCAAGTTTTGTAAGAAATTGGATTCGAAAACTCGTCCGTAGATCGTCTTATATACATTCTCGACAAAGGAGATATTTCTAAAAATATATTCTTCTTTTTTCTTCGGATGGCGCTACAGTCCGGGGTGGACCTGGGCCTCAACCAACATGCCTCTCCAGCTAGCACGATCTCTTGCCAGCTGTCTCCAATTGCGCACTCCAAGTTGGTTGAGGTCCTTTTCCACGTGTGTGCGCCATCTCTAGGACGTCCTCTGTTGCGTTGTCCCTGTGGTTCGGATTCGAAAACTCTTCGGGCCGGAGCAGTGCTGTCTATGCACTCTACATTAAGCGTTGTATCCGTAGACGCTTGACTAGGCTCATGCCGCCGTACAGCCCATACAGTTCGTGGTTGAATCTTCTCCTCCAGATGCCATCAACGCAAACAGGACCAACTTTTCTCTCGAAGAGACCAATGGCTTCCTCATCCGCTTTTAGTAGCGTCCAGGTTTCTGCGCCATAAAGCAGGACTGGGATAATCAAGGTGTTGTACAAAGTCACTTTGGTCGTTCGGGAGAGGGCTTTATTACTCAATTGCCTCTTGAGCCCAAAAAAACAGCGATTGGCAAGAGTGATTCTTCGCTTGATTTCGGTACTGATGTTGTTGTCCCTATTCACCGCGGAGCCGAGATATACGTAGTCCTGCACTACCTCGAAGTGTCTGCTGCCATAGTGACGCTCTGTCCGAGACGTCGATGTTCTGCGTCCTTCTTCGATGACAGCATATACTTCGTTTTGCCCTCGTTTACCACCATTCCCACTTTAGCCGCTTCCGCTTCAATGCTAGCAAACGCCTCATTGACGGCTCGCTGAGTTCGGCCGATCACGTCAATGTCATCCGCATAAGCTAGCAATTGAACGGACTTGTGGAAGATCGTGCCTCTGGTGTTGACATGTGAGTTCCGCATGATCCCCTCAAGGATGATGTTAAAGAAGTCGCATGACAGCGCGACGCCTTGTCTAAATCCTTTTTTGACATCGAAAGTCTCGGTGAGTTCGCTAGCGACCTTGACGCAGCAACGAGAGTTCTCCATCGTCATCCTACACAATCTGACGAGTTTGGTAGGGATGCCAAAACTAGGCATGGCACTGTATAGCTCGTCTCTATGCACGCTGCCATACGCGGCCTTGAAATCGACAAATAGATGCTGGGTGTCGATTTGTACTTCTTGGGACTTCTCCAGGATCTGCCGCAGTGTGAAGATCTGGTCGATTGTGGACTTCCCTGGCCTGAAACCACACTAATAAGGACCTATCAGGTTGTTGACGAACGGTTTCAGGCGCTCACACAGTACGGCAGAGAAAATCTTATGTGAGATGTTAAGAAGAATCAGTCCTCGGTAGTTGGCGCAGTCGAAGGGGTCTCCTTTCTTGTGGACCGGACAAACGATGCTGAGATTCCACTCGTTGGGCATGCTTTCCTCCGACCATATCTCACAGATGAGCTGGTGCATGCACCCAACCAGCTCATCTCCAGCCGCTTTGAACAGTTCTGCGGATAGTCCGTCCGCGCCAGCAGCTTTGTTCGATTTCAGTCTCGATATTGCTATCTTGACCTCGTCGAAGTCGGGGGGACGGAATTCTTGTCCATCGTCGTCCAAATTGAGTGGGACATTCTGCCTAACAACGGAATTTGCGTCGTCATCGCCGTTTAGGAGTCTGCAGAAATGATCCTTCCAGATTATCAGCACCGACTGCGACTCTATCACTAGTTGTCCATTTTGATCCCGGCAGGCTTCTGTCCGAGCCTTATAACCACCGGATAACTGTTTTATCTTGTGGTAAAAATTTCGGACGTCATTCCTGCCATAGCACCTCTCCATTTCCTCGACCGCGCGTTTCTCGTACTCTTTCTTTTTTCTTCTGAGAAGCCGGTTCTCTGCCCTTCTTCTCTGTTTGTAGGGCTTACAAACAGCTCTCGTCGTTCGATGCAGCGTTGCCTTGTACGCTTCTTGTTTGGCTGCATGCGCCTGCCTACACTCGTCGTCAAACCATGGGTTGGTTCCTCTTAGGCGGTGGCGTAAAGCCCAGCACAGCAGTGGCGGCCTCTTTAATGGCTTCTTGACAACGTTTCCACTTGTCTTCTATTGTTTGTGCAGGCAGCGTCGAACTTTGAGATAGTTTCAGGGAGAATCGATCGGCAAAGGCTCTAGCGATCGGTTGCGATTGTAGCTTTCCGACATCAAACCGTCTTGGCTTGTCTCGACTCCGTTGCTCTCTCGATATCCGGGTTCTTACCTTGGCTACAACAAGGTCTATCTATTACTATATGTTGATGATGTAGTAATAGCTACTAAAAGTATTGCAGCAATGACAAATATAAAGTCATATTTAAAGAATAAATTCAGAATGACCGATTTATTTGAAATTAAAATAGAAAGAAAATTTAATCAGCTAGAGCTTAGTCAGTCCGCTTATCTTACAAATATTTTAAAAAGATTTTGCATGTATGATTGTAACCCGGTACACACCCCACTTCCAAGCAAAATTAATTATGAAGCATTGAGTTCGGAAGGACGATATGATGCACCGTTCAGAAATTTAATCTGCAGTTTGATGTATGTAATGTTATGTACAAAACCCGATCTAAGTACATCAATTAATATCTTGAGTAGATATACAAACAATAATAATAAGGAGTTATGGGTACGCCTAAAACGAGTTCTAAGATATCTGAAAGGAACTATTGAATTAAAATTGATGTTCGTTAAGAACCCAAATTATCAAAAAATATGTTGACTCTGATTGGGCAAGAAGTGATACGGATAGAAGAAGTACTACTGGTTACATTTTTAAGTTGTTTGAATCTTGTGTTATTAGTTGGAAATCCAAGAAACAAACTTCGGTGGCAGCGTCATCTACTGAAGCGAAGTATATGGCACTATTCGAGGCTGTTAGAGAAGCATTATGGCGCAAAGAAAACAGAACAAAAAAAACACAAATCTCGAAATGTTCAAATGTTTGTTTTTTTATTAATTGCTTTATTTTTTTCCTCGTATATATGAATTTAATTTTGTATTGGCCTGATTGGGTTTTTCTGGGTTTTCCCCAATCCTTGCAAAAAATGTTGGATCAGAAATTGTAATTTTTTTCCCCAGAGTGCACAGCATATCAGATTTAAGTCGAGCATGCGTATAAGATTGAAATGTCAGATAACCCTTGATTTTATTTTATATCAATGTTTCTTTTGAGGAGGTGTGTTGGATACACAGATATTTCATCATAACCGACAGACAAAATGTGTCTGCAACATTGTGAAATTCCTGTGTAAAGCAAAAGCAACATTGATCTCTAAAGTTCTTAGAATCAATTCAAGGATTTCCTGGACTTGAGCCGGGCGTGTTTTTCTAGGAACACACACGCATTTTGAGTTCCTGCATTTTGTGCCTGTTTCTTTTCATTCGTCGTCTATATTTCGATGTGATCAGATCTGCTGTGCAAGAAATAAATATAAAATAAAGAGTTGCAATTTAAAAGTGTTCAACTGTGTTTTTTTGTTTGATATTAAAAGTTGGATTTCTAACAAACCGTTTTGGCCTGTCTTGACTCCGTTGCTCTTTCGATATCCGGGCTCTTACCTTGGCTACAACAAGGTGATGATCCGAGTCGATGTTTCCACCTCAGAAGGTTCGGACATTAAGAATACTGGAGAGGAGTCTGACGTCTATAGCAACGTAGTCACTCTGGTTGACAGTGGATCGATTAAAAGATCGGCAGGTCCCTTTGTAGATGTTCAGGTGTGGGAACCGCGAGCTAGGCAGAGAGAGGGTCCGCCATGAGGCGAGGTCCAAGAGCCTGATGACTTCAGCAAAGATGTCCTCCTCTCCTAGGTGGGCGTTAAATTCTGCTAGAACAATCTTGGTATCGAAGCTACGACATAGATCGAATGTTCTTTCAACAAAATCATAGAAGTCATCCTCTGTCGGGGCGTGAGCGCATATTAGGCTGATGTTTCCGAATTGAGACTCGATGCGGATTGTCATGAGGCGTTCGCTGACGGGGTCAAAGCTCAAGACTTTTTGCCTTTGCTGCCTCGGACAACAAATACACAAAAGCGCTGCCCTCTCTCTGTTCGCTCAAAAGTAGGTTTAGCAAGTGCGTATTTTCAAGAACGCCATGTGGTTGAACGCCATTTCTTTGGGACTTCCACAAGAAGGAATATTCTGCATTGGAAGAGTGGCTACGGAGTGTTTTAGGCTAAAGTCCTTCGTGATCTGTTTTTGATACAATCCCCTCGAGGGGCTTAAGGACTCTAGATTTCCTCAAATAGCCAGGCCAGTTCCGTGTTAGAGAATTTTGTTACAATGCTCCACTATTTGTGTTCCTGGACACGAGAGGATTATAGAAAACTCACATTCATATGCAAATCGAGCTGAAGTAATTTTCCCCGCAATAGGTTAAACTGCGATAATAAAAATTCAGCGCTAATTGCGTCCGTTTGCGACATAACGCTGCCACAGAAGCAGGCAAAAGCGATCAAGAAGAGCAGCCAGACACCGAGTTTCATTTTGAATCTTCCTTGGATCTCCCTTTTTTACAAAACACTGAACTGAACTGCCAGGCTATTGCTTTGGGGTTCCTCTTTTATACACAATTTTGGGCGGATGACATAGTCAGTTGCCAGTTGAGTAAACAATCAAGTTTTGCAAGATGTGTGCCAATTTAGATCTGTGGAATTTTTCCAGATAACCAGGCCACACGAATAAGCTCCACGTTATGGCAAAATTTTGCCACACTGCTTCAAAATTCCCGGCCTTGGGCGGGAGGGGATTGCAAACAAGCGGGTGATGTAAAAGATCCCACAGAAGTTTAAGCGGCGATAAAGGCACAAAGCGTGGGCTAATGGACAGGGTTAAGGCACGCTTCAGCCTCGACTAGGAGTACACAGGGCAGTCCTTCACTCTTTCTAATTTGAGGTTGCGTCGAGTCATATGGGCGGACACGGTTAACCTTACAATCTGCCTCTGTTTCCACTTCCAAAAGTTCGGCTGAGTGAACTGCGCAGTTACGTAGTGCGAATAAATTCCACTACAAGCACAGCACATATGAAAGTATACAACCAGAACAAACAAACAAGGAACAAATATTTCAACAGGAAGTGAAATCGGTTAAAAATTAAGTTTGCAACTATCAAAACAAGCAGATGTCGTTATGTTTGTTTAGTTGGTGGCTTCCCAAATGGGTCAAACTATCTCCCCGTTAGGTATAAAAGCCCGTCTCTGACAGATAAGTGCATCAGTTATTCACCGTCTTTTCTAGTTGAGAAGTGAAATCAAACGAAAAAAATGAAGTTTTGCCTCTGGTTGCTCTTCTTGATCGGCTGCGCCTGTCTGTGGAATACAGTCAGCGCTCAGACTACTGATGCAAATGGCGATTGCTTAAACGACGCGGATGGAGTCTATATTACTGGCTGCATTCCAAGTGCTAAGAGGAAGATTGTGAGAGTAAGGAACTTCAGGTACCGAAACAGGGGAAATAGCTCTAGGGCTGTTCAAGCAGCTCTTGTTCAATCAATCATCAGAGCGGTCGGTTAAATTGTAAAAAAAAACTGAATTGCAAATAAATGGTTTGGTAATGCAAATTGTTTCTTGTCGGCACTTTTTTCGTCCTTTTGAAAATTGCATATTTTACCAGAAAATCGGCTTACAAAGCGTTTTAATGTCCAAACGATGTAGATGCCGAAAAATTAAGTGGCGACTGGGGTGAGTTGTTCTCACGCATACACGGTTTCGTTCTGTTGTTTTTCTTTAACGACGGATAGTCAATTTAAGCCTGTTTCTGGTGTTAGTTTCGTAGCCTCCGGTCACTGCCTGTTCCGAGTCTTTGTTCTGTAGCTTCCAGTCACTGACTGCTTTTACCAGTGTTGATCAGTGGTTCAATCCTCCTCTCCTTGCTGACACTAGAGACTGGGATAAGAGGACGCTTTAAGCTTGAGTGTTCATTATCCTGGCGGAGTCAATGAAGTCAACAGTTCGCCGTCTTCACTGTACCCAATGCTTAATGCAGCTTATAGGGCTCGCATTATATGTTAGCTTTAATCCTCGCTTTACTGGCAGAAAACAAATTAAAAGTCTACACTGCCGCTTTGTTTATAGTCTGGTATTCGGTTTCGTTTAGTAAAACTGGGAGGATTAGCATCTCGTTGAGCATATATGAGATCTCATGGCCACATTTTTATTACTCGAGTAATTTGCACACACGAAAAACATGTTCAACAAACGAAACCATAAAAACGTGAAGCAAAAATTACCAGTGTTTTTTTCAATTTTTCTTAGGCAGAATTAACAGCTGTGAGTTTTGATAAATGAATTAAGTTGACAACCTTGAAGGATCAAGGTGTTCAAGTTGCCGATTAATTTTTAGGTCTAGGATGAGTTCCGTTCATCCGAGTTCGGACTAAACTGTCACGCTGGAATATATAATATCCTCATCTTGGAACCTTTGTATTTGCAGTTTACGGAAGATCCTGACTTAGTTGGAACTCATAAGCATGACGTTAACATTCGTTCCTAAACTCTGAACCAATTTCAAGCCACGATCGACTTCCTTCGTAGCGGATAACTCCGACAGCACTTCCCTTCCTGAACCTACCATAACACATCCTCCGTCACTCATAGACTCGTTCCCCATCTTTGATGTTGACAAAGTGCCCTACTGAAGGACTGAAAAAAAGTCTCCCTCTTGCCCTTCAAGTCAACTCATTCACCGGACGATGTCCCTGCCACTAAAAAAAAGCTCACCCACTTCATTCACATCTCAAGTAGTGCACGTAGATCGATTTGACAAATTGAACTTACTCTGCCATCGATTGTCCTCTTCAAGCTCAAGAAACACTTGGCTTGTCCAAGGAACAGAAACTTTAATTAAAATCGCAGAGGAAACAAAAAATGTGTCCCCCGCTAAGGGAGGAAGCATCCCAATCCGAGTTCAAATGAAAATCCAATTAAAAGCTCTCCTCGCTGGCGCAGGGCAACGGCAAGGACGAGACGCTCTGCTCATTATTCTCACATCATAATGGTTTTTTATTTGCCCGACTCTTCTCTGGCGTTTATTTGTGAAGTTCTATCCTTTTGGTCCCGGCCATCGTCGTCCTGCAGCTTAATGCACAAAACGCAAGATTCGAGTGTGAGAGATGATATAAAGCAGGTCAATGGATTGTACGAGGGTCATCGGGGAACGGGCGGAGATAGTATTTAACACGAATGCTGCTTGCTGGCACAGACTTGATGGGACAGCTTGTGATTATGTGCAGCACAAGGACGCACCGCCATCCAGCCAGAAGATACCGCTGCAGCAACAGAAACTGCAAAAAATCAAATTCTTTCGAGTCCAGAAACAAAATCAAATGTCCTTTGAATAAACTTGGCTTCAATTGAAATGCGAAGTGATGGTAATTAATTAGCACACGACGAATGGCGTGTCCCTTTTTCCCTCGCATCGAATCGAAAGGGATGAGTGTCTCTTCTTTGTTGAGAAAGGATAATCGTGTTGTGAATGCTTCCGGTTCGATGTTTACTCTCGTTCTTTTTTCATTTTTCCAGTCCCGATTGGGAAGGAAGTCAGGGCTGGCAGTGTCGGGGCGATTGTCCTCTTCGTGTGCAGTCGCTTCCTATTCGAATTTGAATTTAAATGCGGCCGTCCTTTTTCAAATTGGAAATTAATATCCTGTCATTTGGGACGCATTTTTTATGCTCTGCCTTGGCTGGACAATCAATTTTGAATTGGATTTGGTCGGACGGGATTTTGGCCAAATTACCCGCACACAGGGTAGTCCGCAATTGATTGATGGGAGCGATTATTGTGGTTCACCAGTGATTGGGATGGAATTGGATTGTGAATGGTAAATGGGCTGCGGAAGGGTGGGGAGGGGGGGAAAGGCGACTGTGTAGAGAGATCAACTGGGACTACGGATGGGCTGTGATGAGCAGGAAGTGCTTTTTAATTGTTTGAGGATTTCTTGAAATCTAATCGAAATGTGCGTGGAGAACAAGTGCCCTTGAAGGCCGCGGCGTGTTCTTGGACAAGGCGTTCACTTGAAAACATATGAGTCTCGAGATAAGTAGAAGGTGGGGCCGGCTAATACGTGAAGAAGTATTTTGAGTTGATTCCTGATTCGAGGATACTTGGAGACCTCAGGCACTGAGATGGCGTCTTTTGCGTGGATACTTCATTGTTTGCTGGAAGGCGTGCGTCGTCCCTTACTAGAAGATGAATGAATTCGGAGCCCTCGTCTAGTTTAGGGATGACCTGTGCTATGCAGAGACTTGGGGATGGTGGTTATTTTGAAGAGACAGCATCTTCATTGATGTTCGGCTGGCAGGGCAACTATATTCCAGGAGCGAAGAAGAATCAGCCTGGAAAGTCCTTGCATCTCTTAAATAGAAGACGACAGTGTAAGTGAGACGCCTATGCTAGGGAGTGGACATACTGCGGAAACCTCAAGGTCTTGGAATACACAGAGAACCCTTAATGTCAAAAAGGGCATGCGACTTCTTTAACACCATCCTCGAGAAGATCGTGTGTAAGTCACAGGTCAACACCAGAGGCACGATTTTCCAGAAGTCAGTTCAATTGCTAGCTTACGCTGATGACATTCACGTGATTGGACAAACACAGCGAGCCGTCAATGAGGCGTTTTATGGCAAGCGGTTAAAATGGGTGTGGCAGTAAATGAGGGTAAATCTAAGTACATGCTGTCATCAAGGAACGACACGCAACATCGACGTCTCGGACAGAGCGTCACACTAGGCAAGAAGACAATGCTGTGTGTTTGGTGGGACCAGAAAGACACGCAACATCGACATCTCGGACAGAGCGTCACACTAGGCAGCTGAAACTTCGAGGTAGTCAAGGACTTCGTCTACCTCGGCTCCGCGCTAAACAGGGACAACAACATCAGTTGCAAAATCAAACGCAGAATCACTCTTGCCAGTCGCTGTGTTTTTGGGCCCAAGAGGCAATTGAGTAATGAGGCCCTATCTCGAAGGACTGAGCTCGCCTTATATAACAGCTTGACCGTACCAGTCCTACCTTATGGTGCGGAATTTTGGACGTTAGCAAAGGCGGATGAGCAAGCCCTAAGTCTGTTCGAGATAAAAGTTTTGCGTGTCATTTTTAGTCCTGCTTGCGTTGATGGCATCTGGAGGAGAAGATTTAATGACGAACTCTATGGGCTGTACAGCGACATACGCCTGGCCAAGCGTCTTCGGATGTAACGCTCAAGATGGCTAGGCCATATACATTTATTATTTTCGTTTATGGCGCCCCCTATACCAGGTATACCCGTATGAAGTGAGCGTCAAGATACAAATGTCTCGATAGGGAGCATTTGTTGTGAACGAGCCCTTCTTTTTGTTTTTTTTTTGTTTGCTATGACATCTGTGAAACATATTTAGTATACATCAAGTCATTGAACAGACGACATCATATTTTTTTATCGTGTTAAAAATGTCGAATTTCGTACCAGAAAGTGATGATTTGCGGAAAGCATTATTTTTTTGTTTTCATTTGAAGAAAAGTGCTGCAGAGTCGCATCGAATGCCTGTCGAGGCATATGGTGATCATGCTCTATCAGTAGCAACATGCATAGTTTATAATTATATATGAGCTTTTCTTTTATCCTACTCGCTTGTGAATCTCTCCCCTGACACTACCAAGCAGTAATGACACTCCACTCAAAACAAATATCGCACACGTCACGTATTATCTGCGAACAACATCCAGATAAGAGCACTCTTCGTTCGATTTGTTACCCACTAATGAAATGAAATGACTGCTCACTCAGCACCACTTCATCCAATGTTCTTAACCGCTGCGGCTGAGAAACTAATTAAAACAAACAAAGCATGATGATTCTGTTTTGAATTTGTTTATGTTTTTGTTTTGACATTTCTTTTTATCTACCCCAATTATCCTGTTGGGCAGTTATGATTGTTTGCTTTGGCGCACTTTCCCTTTTACTTGCGAACGTGATTTTTTGAAGCAGTTCTTTTAAAAACAACATATTAATTCAACTGTTTTTTATTCTTTTTTGTAGAGCCTAGTGCCCTATCAGCAACCTCGCAAGAACCTTCAGCAGTGCCGCCAACACATGAGAGCTGTGACGAATCTGAGGATGATGAGTGGAAGTACATGAAGGAAGGTCAAGGTGAAAAGCAAGTGTTAGGTTTACAGGGTGATATAGTTGTGGAGGAAGACATTCAACAGCAACTACAAGAAGAAATCACTGAGTTGCAACACCAGCCAATAGAGGAAACAAAAACTTTGACAGAGGAAATCATTACGAAGGCTTCCGATCACGTCGAGACGATCAAAGACACGTTCATAAGCTTGACGCAGAACATTGCAGATTTAGCTGAAAACGCCGCTTCGGCTACGGAAACTGTGGTAAGTAACATCCATTCACAAATTCTGTGTAAGAAACTAAGAAACCTCAATCAAAACTGTTCACAGAATTGTTTGCCTTTCGTAAAATTTTTCTCCTTTCACTTTGTTCGGTTTCTGTTCTTTTTTTAATACAAAAATTTTGTATCTTGTCGTTCATTACATTTGCAATAATAGGTGGATAAAATCGGTGACACCCTTGAAAATCTAAATCTCTCCCAGAGCTCAACACGCGAGAAGCTAGAAAACATTGAAGACGACGAAGATATTTCGGCTGGTGAAATGAATTCGAAGCTAAATCCCGAAGCAAAGGAATTTATTCCGACATTCTCGCCAACAGCAGCTGTTGATTACACAAATGGCATGGTGTTTTGTGCACCATCAGCAACAGCAATTCCACCTCATTTCAAGGACGAACTCATCGCACAGAGCCCACGCAAGGGACGCGAATCGAAAGATGGTTTCAACGGTTCCGAAATAATGATTTTGATGTGAGAAATGAAGAATGTGGAAGACTACCAAAAAAATTTGAAGACGCCGAACTGCAAACGATATTGGATGGAGATGAGACTTTGAGTCAAAAGCAAATGGCAGCAATGTTAAATGTTGCACAACAAGCAATTTCTGACCGTCTAAAGGCTGTGGGAAAGATCCAAAAGAGTGGAAAATGGGTGCCACATGAATTGAATGAAAGACAGATGGAAAACCGAAAAGACACTTGTGAAATTTAGCTTCAAAGACACGAAAGAAAATCGGTTTTGCATCGGATTGTTACTGGCGATGAAAAATGAATTTAGTTTAAGAGAATAGGTTAATCTGGGACAACCATCAACATCGACTGCAAAACCAGGTCGATTCGGCAAGAAGACAATGCTGTGTGTTTGGTGGGACCAGTTTGGTGGTGGTGTGCTGTACCAGGAGCTCCTAAGACCTGGTGAAACCGTTAATACTGATCGCTACCGACAACATATGATCAATTTGAACCATGCATTGATCGAGAAACGACCAGAATGGGCTAGAAGACACGGCAATTTTGCTCCTTCACAATGCACCTGCACACAAAGCAAAACCGCTTCAGGATACAATCAAAACACTTGGCTAGGAGCAGCTACTCCACCCGCCGTATTCACCAGACTTGGCTCCTTCCGACCACCATTTGTTTTCATCGATGGGACACGCATTGGCTGAGCAGCACTTTGATTCCTACGAGGAGTTCGGAAATTGGGTGACTGATTGGTTTGCTTTATAAGACGAACAATTTTATTGGCGTGGTATTCACAAATTGCCAGAAAGGTGGTCAAAATGTATAGAAAACAATGGCCAATACTTTGAATAAAATGTTTTTACTTTCCCATTAATAATTAGTATTATTAATTTGTTAATCATTTCATACCGGAATACCTGGTATGTCCCGGGACTGAACTGTTACAACGTCCAGCCGACCAGCGACCTTTTCACTCCGTAGCTGGGGAAGACAAAGACTAAATTCCATAGACACTGAGAGCGAACAGTTTTAATTTTCTTCTGCTTCGAGTGGGAATACAGTCCAAGGTGAGTGTGAGATTCAACCAATTTTTCATCGCTGAGTGTCCTCAATTTTTCATGAAACGTTGCCTAAAGTGTCTTCTTTACTTGCAGGTACTATTTTGGACTTTAAGCTGAAATTTCTTCTTCCAAAACCCAGCAAAACAAAAGCTGGTCTATGAAAAAAAAGTAGAACTCCTTTTTCTATCTTTCATAAAATCAAAGTTGTGCCTCCTAGAGACGGACAAACATGATTTGGGCGTTGTGTAAACCTTAGAAAAAGCGCCCTGTTTCTAAGTCGCATCTTGAAAACACGCACTTTCACGAATGACTTCATATTCGACCCATATGTGCTCCGTGCCAGTAAACTGCGCAGCCAATGTACACAAAGTCCGTGGCTACATCAAATTCTTCTTCTTCTTGTAGCGCTACAGTCCGGGGAGGACCTGGGCCTCAAACAACATGTCACTTCAGCCAGCACGAACCGCGGAGGAATGGTTTCGACGACTCAGAGTCGGTCAAAACGACACCATGGGTAAGCCAGCCGGCGGAATACCAGTGACGACGAATACCGATCGAATCATGGAAATCATCGAGTTAGACCGGCATGTGACATCTCGGGACATCTCGTGACATCACCCAGGAGATGGGAGTTAGTCACCAAGCCATTTTAAACCATCTGCAGAAGGCTGGATACATGTTTGGGTGCCGCATGATTTGACGCAAAAAAACCTTCTGGACCGAATCAACGCATGCGATATGCTGCTGAAACGGAACGAACTCGACCAATTTTTGAAGCGGATGGTGACTGGTAACGAAAAATGGATGACATACGACAATATCAAGCGAAAACGGTATTGGTTGAAGGCCGGTGAATCGTCCCAAACAATGGCCAAGCCGGGATTGACGGCCAGGAAGGCTTTGCTGTGTGTTTGGCGGCATTGAAAGGGAATCGTGCACTATGAGCTGCTCCCATATAGTCAAACGCTTAGTTCTACCATTTACTGCGAATAACTGGACTGCTTGAAGCAGGCGATCGACCAGAAGCGTCCAGAATTGGCGATCAGGAAGGATGTAGTGTTCCACCAGGGCAACGCCAGACCGCACACACTTCGTTGATGACTCGTCAGAAGCTACGGGAGCTCCGATGGGAGGTTTAATCGAATCCACCATTAAGTCCGGACATAGCGGGCTATATGTTCCTGTCGAATGTCTTTGAACTCAAAAGAGGCTTGTGAAAAGTGGCTCTCCGAGTTCTTCGCAAATACGGAGGGGGCTTCTACGAGGCGGGATTTATGAAGTCACCGTCTAGATGGAAAGATATTATCGAACAATACGCCACATATTGCCATCTTTAGCCAGCTGTCTCCAGTTGCGCACTCCAAGTTGGTTGAAGTCCTTCTCTACTTGTGTGCGCCACTTTAGTCTAGGTCGTCCTCTGTTGCATTGTCCCAATGGCACGGATTCAAAGACTTTTCGGGCCGGAGCAGTGGTCTCCACACGCTCAACATGGCCTAGCCATCTTAAGCGTTGTATTGGTAGATGTTTGACCAGGCGCATATCGTTGTACAGCCCATAGCGTTCATCGTCAAATCTTCTCCTCCAGATGCCATCAACGCAAACAGGATATATAAGGCGAGCTCAGTCCTTCGAGAGAGGGCCTCATTACTCAGTTGCCTCTTGGGCCCAAAAAAACAGCGACTGGCAAGAGTGATTCTGCGTTTGATTTTGTAACTGATGTTGTTGTCCTTGTTTACCGCGGAGCTGAGGTAGACGAAGTCCTTGACTTCGACGTTTCCGCTGCCTAGTGTGACGCTCTGTCCGAGATGTCGATGTTGCGTGTCCTTCCTTGATGACAACATGTACTTAGTTTTGACCTCATTTACCGCCAGACCCATTTTAACCGCTTCGGCCTCAATGCCAACAAACGCCTCATTGACGGCTCGCTGTGTTCGTCCAATCACGTCAATGTCATCAGCGTAAGCTAGCAATTGAACTGACTTCTGGAAAATCGTGCCTCTGATGTTGACTTGTGAGTTACGCACGATCTTCTCGAGGATGATGTTAGAGAAATCACATGACAGTGCGTCGCCTTGTCTAAAGCCCTTTATGACATTGAATGTCTCGGTGAGTTGTTACCGACCTTGACTGATCAGCAAGAGTTCTCCATCATCATCCTACACAATCTGACGAGTTTGGTAGGAATGCCGAAACTAGAGATGGCACTGTATATTTCGTCCCCATGCACGCGGCCTTAAAATCGATATATTGGGGTGAGTGGCGATTTGCAGTTATTGAGTCTTTTCCAGGATCTGCCATAATGTGAGGATCTGGTCTATTGTGGACTTCCCTGGTCTGAAACCACACTGAAAGGGACCTATCAGGTTATTGACAGACCGTTTCAGACGCTCACACAATACGGCAGAGAGGATCTTGTATGCGATGTTCAGGCGACTTATCCCTCTGTAGTTGGCGCAGTCAAAGGGATCTCCTTTCTTGTGAACCGGGCAAACGGCGCTGAGATTCCACTCATCGGGCATGCTGTCCTCCGACCATATCTTACAGATGAGCCAGTACATACGCCCAACCAACTCATATCACGCTGCTTTGAATAGTTCTGCGGACAGTCCGCCCACTCCAGCAGCTTTGTTCGACTTCAGCTTTGATATTGTTATCTTCACTTCGTCTACGTCAAGATGACGGAAAACTTGTCATCTAAGTTGATATGTGTCTAACACCGGAATCGGAGCCGTCATCGCCGTTAAGTAATCTACAGGAATGATCTTTCCACATTCTCGGAAAAGACTGAGACTCTACCACAAGTTGTCCATTTTAGTCCCGACAGGCTTCGGTCCGAGCCTAGTTTTTTCCGGAAAGCTGTTTTTCCGTCCCGTAAAACTTTCGGACATCGTTCCTGTCATAACACCTTTTCATTTCCTCGACCGTGTGATTCCCATCTTCTTCTTTCTTCTTCTGATAAGCGTGTGCTCCTCCCTTCTTCTTTGCTCGTAGAGCTCATGAACAGCCCTCGTTGTTCGATGCATTGTTGTCTTATAAGCGTCTTGTTTGGCTGCATGCGCTTGCCTGCACTATTTGTCAAACGGGACGTGAAGCCCAGCACATCAGTGGCAGCTTCTCGCCAACGTTTCCAGTCGTCTTCTATGATCAGTGCAGGCAGCGGCGAACGCTGAGGGAGACTACGCCGACAACGTTTCCAGCGATTCGTTGCGATTGTGGCTTTCCGACGTCAAAACGTTTTGGCCTGCCTCGACTCCGTTGCTCTTTCGATACACGGGCTCTTACCTTGGCTACAACAAAGTGGTGATCCGAGTCGATGTTTCCACCTCGGAAGGTTCGGACATCGGGAATATTGCATGAATGTCCGACGTCGATCGCAATGTGGTCAATCTGGTTGACTGTGGATTGATCAGAAGATCGCCAGGGTCCTTTGTCAATGTCCAGGTGTGAGAACCGCTTGCTAGACACAGAGAGGTTCCGCCCCGAGGCGAAGTCCAACAGCCTGAGTCCGTTTCCGGATGTCGAGCAGGCTGTGTTTACCGATGGCTCCAGCAAAGATGTCCTCCTTTCCCAGCTGAGCGTTGAAGTCTCCTAGAACGATCTTGGTGTCGTAGCATAGATCGTATGTTCTTTCTAGGAGATCATAGAAGTCATCCTTGATGTTGTCATCCTTCTCCTCTGTCGGGGCGTGGGCGCATATTAGGCTGATGTTCCCGAATTTAGCCTTGATGCGGATTGTCATGACGGGGCCGTAGCTCAAGACTTTTTGCCTAAGTCTGCCTCGAACAACGAATCCGCATCCGAATAAGCGCTGCCTTCTCTCTCTATAGCAATAGCTTAGTAGATATCGCAGTTCTTCATCGTTCTTATGCCAGGTCCAGCCCATCCATTCCTGGATGGTGGTAATGTCTGACTTGTAGCAGTCAAGGGCCTCCGCAAGTTGTTCGGCTGCACGTGGCCTGTTAAGGGACCTCATATTCCAAAACCGGAAATCGTTGTCCTTTAAACGTTTGGGATCGTCAACAGTTAATCCGAGGCATATCGAGTTTTCTGAACTACATATATTATTTTTACGTGGTGAGGATGTAAACTTCACAAACAACCCACAGACTGGTTGGCCAGGTCCATTATTTAAACCCTCGGGCAGAGGGGCTCGCTGCATACATTGGTTCACCATACAACGGGTGTTGGGATGGTTACCCAGGGGCGCCGTGGGGTGGCTGTATGTCAGCTTGACCTGTGCCCTAACGAGGACAACCTTGGCAGCTCGCCATGTTGAACGCATTCAGCTACGTTACTCCGCGTGCGAAGGCCCAAGCCCCCCATCAAAGTCGGTCTCTGGATACTGTGAAGCTCTCTTCAAGACGTCAATGCTTTGCATTCTTTCTTGACCACAACAAACTGCTTTCTTAAACAAAAATCTGCAGAACCAAAAACTCCTCCGGTGGTGGCCTTAATCCTTTATTGTTTCAGTCCATCAAGGTTTTCGCTCAGCAAACACTCTCTCCCCACATAGTCGCCCCAAAAATTGAGAGCTCAACTCAAGGCGACTGAGCATACAAACGACAGACATCCTTTTTCACACCACCAAACTGGGTGTCTTTCTCATTAACAAAACTCCCAAGTTCATGGCAAACAAAAATATTTGCTTTCCCGTATCCGTATCCGGAAAGGCAATCTCTGCATGCTCATTCTTCGGCGTCCTTTTCTCGTCCTCCCGTCAAAGTGAGAAATGATGAATATCACCATATTAGCAGATAGACCTTATCCGCAACGTTCAGGAGGAAGAGGACCAAACAAAAAACGAATCATGGCTATTTACTTAGTCGGCTGTCGGGCCCAGTCGTCCTCGTCGCTTGTTTCGAATGAATGACGAATGACTGGCAGGATGCACAGATACGTATCACTTTCATTAGTTAGCCCTTCACTTCGTAGCAATCGTAAAATCATCTTCAAACACACACACTCCACATTTAGGCCAGCATCCAGTGCGTCTCTTTGCTGTGCACGCCTCCTGCCCCTGTGCACCACTCGTTTGTGTGCCTTCGAAGATTTAACGATCGTCCTTTGTGATAAGCATACGAATGGGACACATGCAAACGTGAATTCACGTAGTCAGTAATTATGACAGGGACGCCACCAGCCGCCCCGCAACCACAGTCTGATGCTCTCGTCAAGCGCAAACGAGAGCCTTCAGCCTTCAGCCTTCAGCCATCCACCCGCCTTTGATGGTGCCTGAGTGTGGCTGTCTGGATGGCTGCTACCGACGGCGCGATACACCAGCAGAGGGTTAGATGGAATTTAAGCGATGCTATCTCTCATATTAATTGCAACACTAACTCCCATGGAGATACATTCCAATTATGCGAAACGGTCGTTCGGCGCGTGTTTATTTGCTGACATTGTGTGTATGTTGTGTTAATTAATTTAATTAATTTTCTGCGTGCATGTGGATTTTATTTTTACGCCGAGGATCATGGCGTTTATCGCATGGGGAGGTGGGTTGGGTGCCTGAACGTAGTAGGCGACTACGACGGCTTAAATTCCGTCTATGACGGAATTGAAATTAATTGCCAGCAACGGGAAGTAATGAGCCTCTGGAACATCAAAAGTGTGGCAGTGGGTTTTGCTTTTCATCCGAAATTGGCCTATTTTGCGCGGTAGTTTCGTTACATCCCCGTCCGTAAACATGATAGGAGGAGAAGACTTTGACTGGAGTGATAGGTGATGTGGCGGTTTAAGATGAAGTGCTTGTGAGACTGAAACTGTAGCAGTGGGCGGTCTAATGACGGACATCTCCCTCAGATGTGTTCACATTCGTTTTTGAAATCTGGCTTCGGGTCAAGTTTTGCATGGGGTTTGAGCCAAGTATCTTGTTGAGCTTCTGTCTCGCCTTGTGACACTCTGAAAACATTATCATCGTTGCCATCCGCGATAGTACCTCCTCGGAGCTGTATTACTTACGAATTGGTAGCGCTCAGTTAAGTTAAGCTCACCAATTGGTCACGAGAGGCAGCTAGACACCTACACACAGGGAAATTCTTTACAAAATGAAGGGAAACATTGATGGAAAAGAAGATTTTTCTGTGATCTGAAGAGAGACATGTCCGAGGTAGCAACGTTCCAAAATGAGAAATGGATCAACCTTGAACGCCTTCTAACAAAATAAAAAAAAGATGCACATGCGTACATTTTCCTCACTCACAAAGGGTTTCGTTTCCATGTACAAGCAATAAGTTATGAAACTGTGATTCAGGCGTTAAGGGGTATCCAAGACAAAGCGTCATTGAGCTACAACGCCTTCTAACAAAATAAAAAAAAAGATGCACATGCATACATTTTCCTCACTCACAAAGGGTTTCGTTTCCATGTACAAGCAATAAGTTATGAAACTGTGATTCAGGCGTTAAGGGGTATCCATTGTTATGTGTACTCCACTCACATTTAAATTGTACTGTGAGCCCAAATATTGCTTTTTGAGCAGCGTGCCAAAATTATAAAAGGCGAAATGAAAGACAAAGCGTCATTGAGCTACAACGCCTTCTAACAAAATAAAAAAAAAGATGCACATGCGTACATTTTCCTCACTCACAAAGGGTTTCGTTTCCATGTACAAGCAATAAGTTATGAAACTGTGATTCAGGCGTTAAGGGGAATCCATTGTTATGTGTAGTCCACTCACATTAAATTTGTACTGTGAGCCCTAAATATTGCTTTTTTAAGCAGCGTGCCAACCAGAAATAAGGGAATCAAGGGGATGCTCATCTTAGACCAGTTTTTGCCCCTGGCCATATGCCTGTCCAATCCAGGGATTTTGTAGCTGTGTGAGAAATCCCTTGAGAATCGCCAACACTTCTACAAAATCCCTGGATCTTAGACCAAATCGGTGGATCCACCACAGTAATGGCGGCAAATCCGTGGATTCGGCTCCGTAATGGTCAAGTTTTTCAAACATGGCGGCAGATTAGGCGATTTGGCCGAAGATGTTCAGAAACACAACATGAGACTTAAAAGAATATTTCGCAATGAATGCTTACGCCCATGCTTGTAAAACAATGTTTTTGCAAGAATATTATGAAATACCGAAATTATTTGAAAAAGAAAACCAATTTGTAGTGTTACTATGAATTGAAAATGAAAATCACGCTAATACCACTGAAAGTGATTTCGTTCTAAGATCCGCACTAACCTCCTTTATGTGTTAAAATTGATTCTCTTTAAAAAACAGATGTTACACATTGATGTTTTGTACAAAATACAAAATATATATTGAAATTTTGTACAAAAATCTGTGTTTTCATCAATGGTATAAATGAAAAATATCATGAACACATCGAGCATAGTTATTGAACACCTTTATTACCCAGTTTTTCGTGGTGGAATCGCTGAAGTGTTTGCGTACTCGTTAATTTTGCAAAATTTTGCACAAATTTGCTTATTCGCTATGCGATTCTGCGTACGAGAACAAAATGCTTAGAAAAAGTGAATGGGTACGGTTATAAAAAAACAATTATAGTCAGAGTTAATTACTCACTGATAATTACTAATAAGTGTTCTTTTAAAAGCGATTTCAAGTGCTTAATATATTTGCATATTTGGTAAGGACAAAATTATTACAAAGTGCGTGCTTGTTCTATTTAAACAATAGTAATTGTAGTGAATTGTGATTAAAAGTTTTTCGAATTTGTTAAAAGATTGATTAATATATTAAATTTTTTTGAACTTATAAGTTATTAAAATATTAATTATGAAACCCTGTGTTTTGAAGTGCCAAGAATACCTCCATACCTATGGAACAAAAGATGAGAACATGTAAGTTTAATTTTTGGCTTATATTATTTGTTGTGAAATTGTGAAAATTTTGAAGCAGAAAGGTTGCAGTCCATCAGCAATCAACCCCTAGTAATGGAAACATCTTGGGTGCAAGACAAAATATGCGACAGGCCAAAGTGCACTTCCGCGTTGTATCTTAAAACAGATATAAATGCAAATGAATTCTTGAAAGAGAATAGCTTCATTTATGTCTGTGGGTGGCTCTTCAGAAAGTGTCACGAAAGCCATACGTGTAGTATGCCTTTACCCTCATTAGGGAGAGCAGATGCTTCGCCTGGCTTAAGTTTCACAACTTTTAGGCAATTCAATGGATGCAATCTTATTGCGGCGCCAAGAGGTTTTGTGGAATACATCCGAGAACTTGAGCAACATTTTTTGGACTCATTCGACAAATGTTATTATGTAAGGGGAGTTGCACAACGTCTTCTTACTTTACTGATTACTGAAAAGAAATATACCTGCTGTAAAAATTTGCCATTTGTGGTCGCCGTGGCGTAGTGGGTAGAGTGCGACGCTCACACGCCGAAGGGTCTAGGTTCGACTCCCAGTTCAACACCAATTTTTCTAATATTTCACGGGACCACCTCTTTCGAGCTGCTGACAACACTCAAAGAGTAATAACTGTCTAAGAAAGCTTCTCAAATTTCGCCGTTCGGAGTCGG
Source organism: Eristalinus aeneus (assembly GCA_955652365.1). Taxonomy (NCBI): domain Eukaryota; kingdom Metazoa; phylum Arthropoda; class Insecta; order Diptera; family Syrphidae; genus Eristalinus; species Eristalinus aeneus. The sequence continues at coordinate 96,977,066 of OY019131.1, forward strand.
CAAAAAACTGTAGGTCCCTTCTACTCGTGGGAGAACAGTAGCGCGCACAACACGAGTAGTTGATGAGCAAGCTAGGCCCTGGTCCCCCTTTAGACTGTAGCGCCAACAATTATTATTATAAAAATTTGCCACCAGACTTCATCTTAAACTATTTTATTAGAATTCGAATTTATTTTGTCACTAAATTTTGGAACAGGGATTTGAGCGATCCTAATTTCAAAAATAAGATACTCCGTGTTAGACATTTGTAAAAAAAAAAAAATTAAATCAAAAATTTGTCTTCCATATATTCATGCCGATAACATTTTTTATTTTGTTGTTAAATTTTTAAGTTAAATGCAATTCTTGTTAGATCGCTAAATATACAAAAGCGTATCTAATTTATTTAAGTTCGGGTGCAATAGGCCTCTTGGGGAAACCAAACACCCGGTGAACAAAAAATCTGTTAACGCGCCATAAGCATACCTCATGGGTATGTAAAAGTATTTAAGCCCTTTAATCAATCTGTATTTACGTCTTCATTCCTTAAATTTCAATACCTAATAAAAGAAAAATGATTAATAACCAACAATTGTACTTTTTATTATTAAAAACTTATGACTGGCGTTAAATCCTTGTTATCACCATAAATCATACTTGCTTATTAAAAGAGTTTAAGCGGTTCTTTGTTTGTCAACTTAATTACTGTATTGGTGTTATTTCAGGTTTATTGGGAAACATACTTTATTATCCTTTCGCGTTTTAAGAAAAAATATCCATTAGTTAGTTAGTTAGTTAGTTTGACTTTTATTTTCAATAAATATTTTACAATGTAAGTCATTTACGGTTTGGCCCATGGCCGTCTACCAGGTTGACAAAATACATACAAAAGTTTTAGATTAAAAATCTCCATCTATGATACGTTTTCTATAACAAAGTGCTGCTACTGAATAATCGTATAAGGCCTTCCATCCCTTTTCTCCATTTAAGATGCACGTGACTTCATATTCGTCTAAAACAAGTTTTTCGAAAATTGCTAGTCGAAATTCTTTTAGAATCGGACACACACCAATAAAATGTAAGATGTCTTCTCTCTTCCTCATGTTGCATAGGTTACAAAGAATTGGTAAATCTGGTCTGTGGGGGATAAAGTTTAACTGAACGACTTCTCCTCTCAGTTTAAAAATTGTGCTTATTTTTTCGATTGAGTGACTGTCAAGGAAGTATGTTTTTTCATTTAAAAAATGGTTTAGTTTGCTGTAGTAGTTCCTAAACAGTGAAGATTCAGCTTCTTCGACATATTTGTCATATGTGTGTCTACCAAAATTCTCCAAAACAGAGTTAAATTGTTTTCTTAAAAGATGAGGAGGCTCGTCCGCCTCAATAGACAGATTTAGACCGCATTCAGAAGCTGTTTTTTTCCATTCCTCGCAAATGTATCCGTTTGTTCTAATTATACTTCTTAAAACTACGTTTGGTAATCTGCATTCGCTCATCTGTAGTATTTTTTAAACATAGTTGAAGTGCATTTTGATGGTATACAAGAGCAACGGAGGAGTTCCTGTTTCAATATGTAGCATATAGTTGGGGGTATTTTTTGGTAACCGAAAGATCTTCTTCAAAAAGTAGCGAAGGAATTTTTCCACACCATCATAGCCTTTGTAGCCCCATACCTGAGCTCCGTAGAGCATTATTGAAGCTGCAGTTGAGTGGAATAAAGTTTGCTTTGCACTTTTCGATACGTATTTATTTTTGAAGCAACGTTCCCAAATCGAACAGATAGCTCTTTTAGCAACAGCTAGTTTTTCCTCAAAGTGTGGTTTCAAATTTAAAGAGGACGATATTAGGATACCTAGGTATTTGTGTCTGGATACTACCTCAATTTCTTCCCCGTCCAACTTCCACTTTTCCAGAGATGAGACGCGTCCCCCTGCGTTTCTGAATATCATCATTTTCGATTTACCAAGGTTTATAGTCAGATTCCAATTTTTACAGAAATCGTTAATCCTGTCTATCATTAATTGCATACCTTGGATAGTGTCACACAGAAAGACGATATCATCAGCATACATCAGCGCGGGAATGGATACATCGTTGAATCTTATTCCACCTTTGACATCATCTGTTATATCATTTATGTATAGTATAAAGAGTAGTGCACTTAGAGTACAGTCTTGTTTAACCCCCATTGAAGTTTCAAACTCGTCGAAAATTAAGTCTCCATCCCATACATGTGCAGTATTGTTCTCATACAAGGCTCTCAGAATTCTTATAACTTTGCTTGATACGCCAATTTTCGAAAGCTTGAAAAAGAGCGCTTCACGTGGTATTGAATCAAACGCTGCTTGAAAATCTACGAAAAAGGCGTACAACTTTTTTTTCTTTCTCTTATATATTTCGGCAATGTTTTTTAAGCAGAATATCTGGTCGATTGTAGAATAACTTTTTCTAAATCCAGCTTGAAATTCTTTAAGGATGTTATGTTCTTGAACCCAATCATGCAATCTTTTGTAAATTAATGAGGCAAACGGCTTGGCAGAGGTGTTTAAAAATGTGATTCCTCTGTATTTCTTTGTGTCCCTGTAATCATCATTCGGTTTAATTCAATTGTGAGAAAATTCATAAATTCATAAGTGCAATTTTTATAGAACTCAAACGGGATGAGATCAACATCAGGTGCTTTACTTGTTTTTGAGTTGCTTATTACATCTTTGATTTCTTCTAGGGTAAATGCAGAATCTAACTTTTCGTCTAAGAGCATAGGAGCTGCATATTGAAATAGCGGAGAGGTTAATGGAGCATTAAGAAGTTTATTAAAATAATTCCTGAGTTGCGTGGCTTTAAGAGTTACAGAGATGTTAGACATGTAACCATTAATTAATTATTAATCCATTATCTGATTTATACTCTCTCATCCTTAATACTTACGCACCATTACGATTTTACTCCCTGTCAATATATTTCACCTCAATAACTGTTCAGCTGTTTGCAATCAGCTGATCAAGATAGCTCACACGTATTCACAGATAGGGGCTTATAAAGAACGCTGTCAGTTCATCTCAAAGGGCGGAAGACGAGGGAGTTGAATATCTCCTTGCTTATCTCTGGTGCCAACATTAGAAATGGCGGAATGAAAGAAAGAGCGTGGTGGAGCTACAGCGCTTCCCAAAAAATATAGAAGAGTGCTGGGATTACACTCACTCACAAAGGGTTTCGTTTTCCTTAACAAATTTTCGACAACAAGCAATAACTGTCAAGAATTGACATGTAAACGGAACTATGGGAGGCGTAAAGAAAAACCCATTATTATGTGTACTCCACTAACACTTAATTCGTATTGTGAACACAGTGAAAATCACATCACAGACAAATTATCATAAAACTGTGGTATCTCTGAAGTTTCAAAACGTACATCCCGATGTCGACTTTTTCTTCACAACCAGGATGCAAATTGCCTTCTTTTTACAGAATTAAGTAATAATAATAATAATTGTTGGAGCTACAGTCCACAGGGGGACCAGGGCCTAGCTTGCTCATCAGCAGCAGCTCGAAAGAGGTGGTGCCGTGAAAAATTCGAAAAATTGGTGTTGAGCTGGTAGTCGAACCTACACCCTTCGGCGTGTGAGCGTCGCACTCTACCCACTACGCCACGGTGACCACACAGAATTAAGTAGGCTAAGCAATTGGTCAGATGGACATGTAACTTCTACCCTTGAAACCCGTTCATTTTTGACGACTGCTTTCTGTCACGGAATCTCAAATAAACACTCAAAAAGCTTTGAAAAACTTCGTCGGATTCATCGCTTACACCCCATGATTTAAATCACTTCAAAATAAAGTGATGCCTCCTTCCTCCTTCCTGACCGCGATCAGAATTTCAAATGTCCCCCACTTCAGCCCAGTCTGTCGCTCAATCTCGCTCCAAAATCAAATATTCCCTTATTAAGGATGTCATCAATTTTTGTGGCTTCATCGCTGCTGTTATTATTCCCACCTTCCACCAATCGGCTCCCGTCATCCCCAATTGACAGTTCGGCACACTCTCTCCCTCATCACATCACAAATGGCGTTTTTTTTGTCTTCTAGTGCCAACGCCCGCCCAACTCTGGTCGCTGCTGCCATTTTATCGAACTGTCAGTGTCAATCAGCATTCACTGTCGACGCTGCCTCCTCGGAATTGATGTTCATTTGTATTTGTCCATTAGAATAAAAACGAAACCGCTGCAGAATATCCCTCAATTGCTTGGTTATTATTTATTATTCCACTCAGGACTCGGGCCGTGCGTCGTCGTCGATACCGCCACTGTCTTCGTCGTCCTCGCCGTCAGCAGAGGCAAGTTGGAGCAAATTTGGTCAAATTTAATTTGGTTCGATGAAGTGGCAGAAATTTCTATTCTCCGCCCAGCTGTGTGTGTGTGCGGTGGGGGTGACGAGCAAATCGAGAGACATGAATTTCTGAGGGAGGACATTTCAATTTAACCAACCGACGGCGCGCGGAAGGGAACGATTTTCTTGCGAAAATTTACTTTTGAGGACCGCAATCCGGGTCGCATGCGAATGCGTCTCGTGCAAAGTTTGATTTAATTTATTTTTTTCCTGCCTCTCGCTCTCCGATGTGCTGTGTGCTGTTCCTTGTTGTCAATTTGGATGTCCTTTGCAAATTGCAAATCGATTTTGCCTGTGGGTGCAGCTTAAGTTTTCCTGATATCTCTGCGATGGTAATGAGGAAGTAAGATGCACTCGTCCTCGTCCTCGACGCACACGTCAGACTTTTTCATGAACCCTTCATCCTTGCGCTTGACTCGAGACAAAGAGGTGAAATGGAACCACCGGCAGCTCAGTCTGCCGACCGAGTCAATCGGAATTAGTTATCCTTATGAAAATTTGTTATTGGTTGAAGGCTGTCGAAGTGGAGGTCCTCTCGCATGAAAGTCCCCATCAAAAGCTCGTAAACATTTTGTAGTGGGAAATAAGAGGGGGAAAGAGAAGTTTGGGCAGACAGACAGTTGGATCAAAAAAAAAAATGATTGAATTGGCAACTAATGGGAGGATTTGCCAGAGAGCCATCCATTAGACCTCGTCTGCCCGGGGGAGGTGATGGACAGGGATTCAGGGAATCAGTGACGTTGTCACTATGTGCGATTGGATCTCATGATGAGATACGAGTTTGAGGGAAATTGCTGCGACACTGAAAGGGTTTCAAAGTGGATGGAAGGCTAAGCGAGGGGGAGGGAGGGGGAGGGAGGAGGAGGGAGGAGGAGGGAGGGGGAGGGAGCGGGAGGAGGAGTCATGTGTGTGTTTGCAAGGATTTTTAAGGAAGAGTTAGTTTTGGGTCTGCTCACAAAATAACTTGAGTTCGGTCTGTGACGGTAATGAAAGCGAATTGACAGTGACGGTAAATCAGGAGCCGCTGGATAATCTCTCGTGTCTTTATTTACAAGAAGTTGTTCAACTTGTCCCTGAGTTTCACTCCATTCTGTGCTGAAGGGGATTACTGGAAGGTCTTTAAATTGTGTGAGAAAAAGGCGGAAATTGGATTAACATCTCGGTAAAATTTTGAGAAGATGCGGAACTTGGATCACGAAAAGTTTCTTAGACTATCTTGGGCTATCAAGTTTCTTGCTACTAAATCCTTGAATTTTTGGTGAATTTCTGCTTCCTCATTGTATGGCGCCGCCACCCAGAGTGGATCTGAGACTCAACCAACTTGTCTCTTCAATCAACACGCTCTTTTTTTTTTTTTTAATGTTCAATTCAATTCAATTCAATTTTATTATCCATAATACCATAGTTTACAAAGGTTATATGTGTCTGCGAAGCCGAGAGGCATTTCTGCAGAAGGTTGTGTCTCAATTGTTGACAGTTTTCTTAGCTTAATAAATAATAAATTACTATTTTAACAAATTAAAGGCAAATTAATAGTTCTAATGAAAAGTTAATTGTTTTTAAAATATATGACTTCAATTCAAAAATATAAGATTACAGTAACAGTTAAACATTTTCACATTCGAGTTATAGTTCAGTTCTTGTATTCAGAAAATCATTTTTTATACATTTCTTTCTAGTTTTGGGATTTTGGATATTTCTTAGTTCTTGAGGAAGCGCGTTAAGTATCTCAGGCACACTGCATTTAAATTGTCTTCTGCCGTAATTATTGCGAAAACGGGGTTGATTAAGCATATTATGGGCACGTCTTCTTGTATAAATTCCATGGTCAATTGGGCTTATAAATCGTCTATCGTCGTAGTACTCCAATATAAGAGTCATCTTAAAAATATCTTTAATTTGAAGGGCTCTGAAGCTGTCATGTTCACTATTTCCCCGAGTAGATTGTATTTACCCGTTTGAGTGCTGCGTTTTACAATTTTTGGAGTTTTATTTAAATGCGTTGCTGAAGCGTTACCCCATGCGAGTATTCCATACCTCAGTTTGGATTCCACTAATGCATAGTACACTTGTTTTAATACATCGCTTGTGGCATGGTACTTTAAGTGGGTCTGCTCTTAAAGTGTCTTTATCAAGGTAATGCGTTACTCCTCAGTATGCAGATTCCATATAAAATTGCTGTCTATTATGACTCATAGGTACCTGTAGCTTTCCACTTTCGCTATATCGCAGCTAGCTGAAGAACTGCAGGAATCATTCCTGAAGTAGATTTGTTGCTGGGTTACTCCAAACTGCGGGTTTCTAATATGCATCATTTTGGTCTTTGATGCATTAATAGGTAGACCCTGATCATGACACCATTTAGCTGCATTGTCAAATTCTTCTTGCTATATTGTTGTTGCCTGCCTCCAGGGATCTATGGCACACTACAATTGCAGTATCGTCCGCATATGCAAAAGGTTTGGCTCTCTTAAAGGTGCGAACAAACTCATTGGCATATAGGATGAAAAGAATTGGCCCCGATTTCGATCCTTGTGAAACTCCGTAGGGTGCGTCTTCTTTATCACTATAAGTTTCACTGATCTTTATACAGTAAAACCGATTGTGCAGGTAGTCCTTTAGCCAGTCTGCCATCAGTCCTCGTATTCCAATACGTTCAAGAGCTTCAATTAGCTTAGTATGATTACGCGTATCAAAAGCTTTACTGAAGTCCATAAAAACGATCAGTACGTGATAACTCTTGTCCAGGTTTTCGTTGACATTGTTGGCAAACTCGGCAAGTAGCTTACCTGTGCTCTTCGCTTTTTGAAAGCCATACTGACTTTCGTGTATGAGGGAGTGTTTTTCCATGAAGTCTTGCAACCTTTTAACTACAACTTCTTCCAGACACTTTTCTACAACAGGTAGAATCGATATCGGTCTGTAATTATTCAGTTGACTCTTGTTTCCTCCTTTGTATATTGGTCTGACAACGGCTGTTTTTAAAGTTTCTGGTACTTTTGCTTGTGTTATACTTAAATTCACTAGTTTGCACAAGATTGGAGCAAAGGTTGTAACATGTTTTTTTATGTCAATTGCCCTGATTCCATCGATACCAGACGACTTGGGGTCGCCAAGCAGATTAATTGCATTTATTATTTCCGATATATCGCTTTCTTGAAAAAGAAAATGGAACTATCTACTCTTCTGTTTGAGTGTATCGAGGTAATGGCGTCGCAATGGTATGTGATGTTTATAATTTGGTCTTTGAAATTTTTTGCAAATTCATTGGTAAGTTTGCTCAAACACATTTGACCACTGAAGTTCTTAATAATTGTATCATCTAAACTAGGATTTTTTCTTCCCAGAATTTCATTAATTAAACTTCATGTCTTGCGTGGGTCTAGTCTAGCTTCATTGAACTTGTTTTTGTAAAAAGCAAATTTTTGTACTATAATCTCTTTGTTAAGTTTGTTACAAAAAGTCTTGTAATCCAGCTCATATCTCTTGTTCAATCTGTTGTTCTTCCATTTTTTATATAGTTCATCTCTTTTTTTGCATTTAACTATTAAGTCTGTAGACACCCAAGGGTTATTTTTTCTTTTGTTTCTTCCTTTTTTAATACATGTCGACTCATCGTAGATGTTTTTCATTTTTTTTACGAGTTTTCCATAAAGAGAATCAGCCTCATTTTCAGCAATTACATCACTCCAGTTAGCTCCGGAAATTAGCTCATCTACTTTAGCATTACATATAAGCCCCTTACCAGTTCGTTGCTCTTTTTCTTTTGAGTCTTGCGAACTTGCTAAATAAAGGGTCGGGTAATGGTCCGTAATGTAGCTTTCAATCACCGCAGAGTTTATTTTTGGGTTCGCCGTATTGGATAAGATATGATCAATGATCGTTCTTGTTCCAGTTTTTGGATCTATTCTTGTAAACTCTGTTATGACATTTATCAAACCTAATGCGGCCAGCTTTCCAAGTATTCCTTTCTCTCGCCAGCTGCCTCCAGTTGCACACTTTAAGTTGTGTACACCATCTTAGCCTCACCGCCCAAGCAGTGACGTCTACGCGCTCTTCACGGTATAGCCATCTTGAGCGCTGCATCCAAATACACTTGACCAGGCGAGTGCCGACTAGGTCATAAAGTTCGTTGTTGAATCTTCTTCTCTAAATGCCATCAACCAAAAATCTCCCGCAGAACTTTTCTCTCAAAAAGACTTCTTCAGCCACTCTTAAAGGCGTCCAGGTTTCCCTGCCATAAGCTGGCATCAGCAAGTTCAGCCGTTTGAGGAATGTCTTTATTACTTATTTACCTCTCTTGAGCTCAAAGAAACACCGATTACCGGGGGTGATTCTTCGTTTAACTTCATTCTGATGCGGTTGTCCCTATTTTCCTCCGAGCCGAAGTAGATGAAGCCCTTGACTACCTAGAAGTTTCATTGTCCGTTATGTCGAGGTTGTGCGTGTGCTCCCTGGTGACAGCATGTATTGCGTTGTGCCCTTTAGCGTTAGCCATCACTTGAGCTGACTTTTGGAAGATCGTGCATTGAAGGTCTCGGCGAGTTCGGTACCGACCTTGACGAAGCAGCGAGAGTTCTCCATCGTCATCCTACACAATCTGACGAGTTTGGTAGGAATGCCGAAACTAGACATGGCACTGTATAGCTCGTGTCTATGCACACTGTCATATGCAGCCTTGAAATCGACGAATAGGTGGTGAGTGTCAATTTGCATTTCTTGGGTCTTTTCCAGGATCTGCCGTAATGTGAAGATCTGGTCTATTGCGGACTTCCCTGGTCTGAAACCACACTGAAAGGGACCTGTCAGGTTATGGACAGACGGTTTCAGACGCTCACACAATACGGCAAAGAGGATCTTGTATGCGATTTTCAGGCGACTTATCCCTCTGTAGTTGGCGCAGTCGAAGGGATCTCCTTTCTTGTGAACCGGGCAAACGGCTCTGAGATTCCACTCATCGGGCATGCTTTCCTCCGACCATATCTTACAGATGGGCCAGTACATACGCCCAACCAACTCACCTCCAGCTGCTTTGAATAGTTCTGCGGACAGTTCGTCCGCTCCAGCAGCTTTGTTCGACTTCAGCTTTGATATTGTTATCTTCACTTCGTCTACGTCAAGATGACGGAAAACTTGTCATCTAAGTTGATATGTGTCTAACACCGGAATCGGAGCCGTCATCGCCGTTAAGTAATCTACAGAAATGATTTTTCCACATTCTCGGAAAAGACTGAGACTCTACCACAAGTTGTCCATTTTAGTCTCGACAGGCTGCAGTCCGAGCCTAGTATCCTCCGGATAGCTATTTCACCATTCCGTTAAACTTTCGGACTTCATTTCTGTCATAGCACCTTTCCATTTCCTCGACCGCGCGCTTCTCATGCTCCTTCTTTTTCCTTCTGAGAAGCCGGTGCTCTTCCCTCTTCGTAGAGCTCACGAACAGACCTCGTTGTTCGATGCATTGTTGCCTTATAGGCGTCTTGCTTGGATGCATGCGCTGGCCTGCACTACTTGTCAAACGGGACGTGAAGCCCAGCACATCAGTGGCAGCTTCTCGCCAACGTTTCCAGTCGTCTTCTATGATCAGTGCAGGCAGCGGCGAACGCTGAGGGAGACTACGCCGACAACGTTTCCAGCGACTTGTTGCGATTGTGGCTTTCCGACGTCAAAACGTTTTGGCCTGCCTCGACTCCGTTGCTCTTTCGATATCCGGGTTCTTACATTGGCTACAACAAGGTGATGATCCGAGTCGATGTTTCCACCTCGGAAGGTTCGCACATCGAGAATATTGGATGAAAGTCCGACGTCGATCGCAATGTGCTCAATCTGGTTGATGGTGGATTGATCAGAAGATCGCCGGGGTCCTTTGTCAATGTCCAGGTGTGGAAACCGCGTGCTAGACACAGAGAGGTTACGCCCCGAGGCGAAGTCCAACAGCCTGAGTCCGTTTCCGGATGTCGTGCAGGCTGTGTTTACCGATGGCTCCAGCAAAGATGTCCTCCTTTCCCAGCTGAGCGTTGAAGTCTCCTAGAACGATCTTGGTGTCGTAGCATAGATCGTATGTTCTTAATAGGAGATCATAGAAGTCATCCTTGATGTTGTCATTCTTCTCCTCTGTCGGGGCGTGAGCGCGAATCAGGCGATTGTTCCCGAATTTAGCCTTGATGCGGATTGTCATGAGGCGTTCGCTGACGGGGCCGTAGCTCAAGACTTTTTGCCTAAGTCTGCCTCGAACAACGAATCCGCATCCGAACAAGTGTTGCCTTCTCTCTCTATAGCAATAGCTTAGTAGATATCGCAGTTCTTCATCGTTTTTATGCCAGGCCCATTCCATCGCTCTTCCTGGATGGCGGTAATGTCTGCCTTGTAGCAGTCAAGGGCCTCCGCAAGTTGTTTGGCTGCACCTGGCCTGTTAAGGGACCTCATATTCCACGCGCACAACCGAAAATCTTTGTCCTTATAACGTTTGCTCTTGTCGTCAACAGTTAGTCCTTCATTATCCAAGGCATTTCGGCGTTTCTGAAATGTTTCTTTTTACGTGGTGTGGAAGTTACTCTCATGCACAACCCACAGGCTTTGCAGGCCAGGCCCATCATCTAAGCCCTCGGGCAGAGGGGTTCGCTGCATACATTACCATACAACGGGTGTTGGGATGGCTATAAAGGGGACGCCGCTTGAAGGCTGTATGTCAGCTTGACCTGTGCACTAACGAGGATAGTGTTGGCAGGTCGCCTTGTTGAGCGCAGTGAACAACGTTGCCTCGCGTGATCAGGCCCATGGCCCTGACTTCACATTTTTTAAAATGTTTTAAGCGATAACGGCGGTTACTGGAAATACTTTTATGACGAAACCCTACATGAACGTCAATTTCTCATAAGCGAGAGATGCTTTTCAAACTTCCGCAGAAAACATTGATTTGCACTTGAGTTTGAAATGTCACTGCCTTCGCCCCATGACTCGCATTTCAAACACCTCTGGTTCGCGTCGACTTAAGTCTTCCACCGTGTTGCCAGGCACCACCACAAGTCCATCAAACTCTGCGCAAAAACAAAAAAACGCTCACCAAATCCAAACATCTCATAAATAAGTCCCCCAACCAAGTGGGCGTGGATGGTTACGCTGCAAAATTAAATCGAATCAAATCAATCCGCTGCCGGGAACAGCGCACAGCAGCAAAAAGAAACCAAAAAAAAAATAAAAAATAAAAAAACATTCCTTCGCTAAAACTTTTCCAATAAAAACTTTATTTTCGTGGTGCCTTCAGGAGAGTCCAAGGAACGGACGGAACGGCGAAAACCCAAAAAAAAAAATAAAAGGAAAAATAAAAATATTACAGAAGTACCCGAAAACGAAATAAAGCTTTCACTCGCCGCCTTCGTCTTGTTAATTTGATAAGAGCGATGAAGTGCGGAGGAAAGTCCATTTCGCGAATCGCGCCAACCACCACCGCTTCCACCGCGGTGAAATTTAGTCATATTTCACGGTGAATTCGTCTTAATAGACCCACTTGAGACTTTAGTCATATTACATGCGACTCAATCTTAATTCGGAACAGACACCCCCGCCCTCCGCCCCGTGCGCAATAAAAATAAGACCCAAGGATAACAAAAAATTATTATACTCCTGTTCTGTGGGGGTAGTGTGTAGCAGCATCCCGTCAGACTGCCTGACAACTTAATGGCAATAAAGCTCCAACAACTCTGGGCGTATCGCCTCCGCGCGCCCTTTCGCATTTTGCCATCGGTCTTATCTGGTGGCCAGGTCTATCTAGACATCCCCTTCGCTGTGTGCGCTCCTTTGTCCATCCGTCATTGGGAGCGCTGCGTGTCTACCCCGGCGACGACGACGACGACGATGGACGCCTTTCATCCTCGTATTCCTTAAATAAATCAAATTTCGCGCTGGAAAATGAAATTATCCCCAACGCAGATTGTATTTTATTACAAGAACGGATACACACTTACTCGTGCACCCCCATGCGGAGCGGATTTCATTCTTAGCCAGTCCTCCGCCCCCTCGGGCGAAGGACAAGGATACTAGTTAGCTGAGCGGTTGGGTTGGTCCTTTTGCTGTGCCTCCCCCATCAACGGCTCATAACTTTCCGTCGCGCCCAGTATGTATTGAAAAATACGCAAAAAATAAAAAAAGAGAAGATTTCCTTTTTGTTTTCGTTCGACTTGGCCGGGCGGCGCGCTGCTTAATCTTGTTTTTTTGTTGGCATCCTCGTGTCTAGGGACCTGGCACAATGAAATATAATAATCATTCTCATCAGCGTCATCGGCGAGTAAAAATGGATTCCTCGGTTCATTTTGTATGCAACGGTGGCGCGGCGTCGACGGCGAGGACGCGGCCGGGGGTTGCCGGATGCCTGGATGGATGGATGAGATGCCGGGGCAACGACGAAGGAAAATTGTTTTAAGATTTATATTGCCAACTATTCGGTGCGCGGGGTATTTCGTAATAAAAACATTTCATTTACTTTTCTACTGCATAGTTGTCTGTTGTATTATTTTCCTTTCCTTCTTCGCGCTGCTTGGGCTGCTCTTAGCAGTCTAGTCCTGTTGTGCTCGGGCGGGGAGTGCATCTCTATTGCAGTTGATTTGAGTGAAGAATTCCTCTGCAGAGACGACGCATAGTTTCTTTCATTTGCTGCGATGGAGTTAAAGTTTTGAGATTCGTCTGAAGTTGGTTGCGATTCATTTGCGACAGAAGAAGGGAAAATTTGAGGTCAAGTACGATTTAAGTCGTTTTTTCTCCTGATGAAAAGAATGTTTCGTGGGGACACGATTTGTACTTTTATCACTAGTTTGCTAAAATTAAATGGCGGTTTGGTTTGGCCCCTTCCAGCCAAAACGATCTTTCGCTAGCTACCTCCAGTTGCGCACTCCAGGTTGGTTGAGGTCCTTGTCCACTTGTGTGCGCCACGTTAGTCTACGCCGTCCTCTATTGCGTTGTCCCAATGGCGCAGATTTGAAGACAATTTGGGCCGGAGCAGTGGTGGCCATACGCTCTACATGGCCTAGCCATCTTGAGCGCTGTATCCGAGGACGCTTGACAAGGCGCATATCGCTGTACAGCTTATAGAGTTTGACGTTAAATTTTCTCCTCCAGATGCCATCAACGGAAACAGAACCACAAGTCGCACGCTAAATTTTTCTTTCGAAAAGGCAAAGGGCTTCTTCTTCCGTCCAGGTTTCCGTGCCAGGTTTTCGTGCAAGGTTTCCGTGCCAGGATTCCATGTCAGGTTTCCGTGCCAGGTTTCCGTGCCAGGATTCTGTGTCAGGTTTCCGTGCCAGGTTTCCGTGCCAGGTTTCCGTGCAAGGTTTCCGTGCCAGGATTCCATGTCAGGTTTCCGTGTCAGGTTTCCGTGCTAGGTTTTCGTGCTAGGATTCCGTGTCAGGTTTCCGTGCCAGGATTCCGTGTCAGGTTTCCGTACCAGGTTTCCGTGCCAAGTTTCCGTGCAAGGTTTCCGTGCCAGGTTTCCGTGCCAGGTTTCCGTGCCAGGTTTCCGTGCCAGGATTCCATGTCAGGTTTCCGTGTCAGGTTTCCGTGCCAGGTTTCCGTGCCAGGTTTCCGTGCCAGGATTCCGTGCCAGGTTTCCGTGCCAGGTTTCCGTGCCAGGTTTCCGTGCCATTGATTAGGACTGAGATGATCAAGCTGTTATATAAGGCGAGCTTAGTCCTTCGAGAGATAGATCAATTACCTCTTGAGCCCAAAGAAACAGCGATTGACAAGAGTGATTCTGCGTTTGATTTCGGTACTGATGTTGTTGTCCCAGCTTACCGCGCAGCCGAGGTAGACGAAATCCTTGACTACCTAGTAGTTTCTGCTGCCTAGTGTGATGCTCTGTCCGAGACGCCGATGTTATGTGCCCTTCCTTGATGACAGCATGTACTTTGTTTTGCTCTCATTTACCACTAGACCCATTTTAGCCGCTTCCGCTTCAATGCCAGCAAACGCTTCATTGACGGCTCGCTGTGTTCGTCCAATCACGTCAATGTCATCAGCGTAAGCTAGCAATTGAACTGACTTCTGCAAGATCGTGCCTCTGGTGTTGACTTGTGAGTTTCGTACGATCTTCTCGAGGATGATGTTACAGAAGTCAAAAGACAGTGCGTCGCCCTGTTTAAAACCTTTTTTGACATTGAAGGTCTCGGTGACTTCGTTACCAAAATTGACGGAACAGCCAAAGTTCTCCATCGTCATCCTACACAATCTGACGAGTTGACTGTTTTCTCATGAGAAGAAGGGACCTACAGTTTTTTGCCGACTCCAAACGGCAGTATTTGAGAAGCTTTCTTAGACAGTTATACTCTTTGAGTGTTGTCAGCAGCTCGAAAGAGGTGGTGCCGTGAAAAAATTCAAGGTGTTCAGTCGGGAGTCGAACCCAGACCCCGCGGCGTGTGAGTGACGCACTCTACCCACTACGCCACGGCGACCACAGACAAACTCCGTTACTACCCAGAAGTTGTAGCTGTCGATTGTAACATTTTGGCCTAAGTGCTGTGCGGCGGATCGTTTGCCGCCGCACAGCATATATTTGGTTTTGTCGTCGTTGACCTTTAGGCCAGCTCGTGTCGCCTGTTCCTCAATTGCTGTGAGAGCTTCCACTAAGGCGCTTTGGGACTGCGCGATAATGTCGATGTGATCAGCATATTCCAACAGCTGGACCGACTTGTAAAAGATGGGGCATTCCGTGTTGACTTTTGCCCGCCACACCATCTTCTCCAGAAGCAGATTGAAGAAATCACACGACAACGCATCTCTGCCGAAATCTGGTGCAGGTCTCGAACGGTTCAGAGGCTTTTAAACCGATCTGCACGGTGTATCATACATGAGACACACAACCGGATCAATTTTCCCGAGATCCCGAATTCAGCCATCGCTTCGAATAGCTCCTCGATATGAATACCGTCGTATGCGGACTTAAAATCTATGAAGAAGTGGTTAGTATCGATTTGAAACTCGCTGGTCTTCTTCAGGATCTGCCTTAGTGTGAAGATTTGGTCTATAGTCGATTTGCCGGGCCCGAAACCGCACTGGTACGTGCCGATAAGTGTGGTGCAGAACGGCCTTAGACGTCCACACATGACGCTGGATAGGAACTAGTAGGCGACGTTAAGCAGGGATATACCTCTATATTTAGGATCGCCTTTTTTGTGGATGGGGCGAATGGAGCCCGGGCATGCTTTCGTCTTCCCAAATTCAGCAAATTATCTGGTACACGCTCCCTACCATTACACTGCCCTCAGCTTTGAAAAGCTCCGATGGTAAGCCATCTGAGCCTGCGGCTTTGTTGCTCTCTAGCCTTTAATGGCTGTACTTAGCTAGGTTTAAGGACTACTTCTTTGATTGGAGTTGGGATTTCCTGGTTCACTATCAGTCTCTCCTGGTCAGGCCCGCTAAGCAGCTGTTGGAAGTGTTGCTTACACACATCCACTATATCCTGTGGGCCCGTAACTAGATTACCCTCGCAATTTTGCAGGGCCTGGGTGCATTTCTTAAAGTCTGTGGTCAGGATTTTGGCTTTTATGTAAAAGGTCCGTATTTTTGTTTGTCCCCAGAATCTTCGATCTCCTTGAACTTGGAGGTTGCGAGAGACCTTTTCTTCAGGCGTAGAAGCTTTTTTCTTTTCCTCTCTTCTAGCCCGCTACTCTCTTGCGTCGCTCTTTTTTTCCGTTGCAGCGCTTTTTGGTATGCCTCGTTGGTTGCACATTTTTTCTGCTCATACTCGCCATCATACCACGGTTTTCTTGTCGGTTCGATGGTAGGTAGCCTACAGGTAGTTTCAGCTATCTCTTTGATGGCCGAGAGGCAATGCAACCACATCTCGTTGGCATTTGACGTAGGCATACCGGAGAGTCTCTTACTTAATTGGTCTTCGTAGACTCTGGCCATTTCCGGGGTGCTTATGTGCCTAATGTCAAAAGGTCTCTTTGTTGGCTGGTGCCGCTTTCTGAAATTGGACAGTCGAGCTCTGAATTTTGCAACGAGAAAATGGTCAAAGTTGACGTTTGTCCCTCTGAATGTTGGAACATCCATGTGTGTCTTCTGTCAATAAGCACATGGTCGATTTGGTTGGCGGCGCGACTTGGCGGCGTGTGGACTTTTTTTCCGCGGGAGCCTCGTGCTTATGACGTGCTGTCACATAGGCCGTGAGTCGGAAGCCATCGCTTCGAATAGCTCCTTGCGAAGATGCTGCAATATAATAACAATAATAATTGTTGGCGCGACAGTCCACAAAGGGACCAGGGCCTAGTTTGCTCATCAACTACTCGTGCTGTGCGCGCTACTGTTCTTTCACTAGTAGAAGCTACCTACAGTTTTTTGCAGGCTCCGAACTGCGAAGTTTGAGATGCTTTCTTATACAGTTATTACTGTTTGAGTGTTGTCAGCAGCTCGAAAGAGGTGTCATGAAAAATTCGAAGTGTTCAGCCGGGAATCGAACTTACCCACTGCCCCTTGGCGGGCATTGAATGCTGTCGTATGCGGCCTTAAAATCGATGGAAGGATGATGAGTATCGATTTGAAACTCGCTGATCTTCTCCAGGATCTGTCTGACTAGGTTCATAGTCGATTTGCGCGGCCGGAAGCCACACTGTTACGTGCCGATTAGTGCGGTGCAGAACGGCTTAAGACCTTCACACAGTACGCTGGATAGGATCTTGTAGGCGGCGTTGAGCAGGGACATACCTCTGTAGTTCTTGCAGGTGGTAGGATCGCCTAGCCAGGTTTTAGGCTCTTTTGAACACGACGATCACGGCAAACACGACGAGCACGACAAGCACGACGAACACAACGAGCATGACAAACACGAAGAGCGTAGGGAGCCAACAAGGATGACGTGTAAAAGTAGCATTAAGAGCAAGGCGAGCAAGAAAAACATGACGAGCAAGACTATCAAGGAATAGAACAAGGAACAGGAGGATTAAGCCGAAAAGGATAAGTAGACTGATAAGCCCGACAAGCGTAACGAGCCCAACAATCATGATGAGCTCCACAATCATGACGAGCTTGAAGAGCTTAACGAAAAGCACGTTCATGGTGAATGAAGCGAGCAAGACGATCAGTGATTCAAACTAGGCAAGCATGACGAACGTGATAAGCAAAACGCACAAAACTATCATGACATGGGTTCTATATTCCCTTGTCGATGAGCAACTCGAGCAAAATAACCATCACGAGCAACACAAGCACAATTTGCATGACGAGCAAGTCGAGCATGTTGAGCAAGTTGGTCTTAATAAGAACAAGAGCATGGCAAGTAGGGCGAATAGGACGAGCAAGACGATCATGAAAAGGAAAATGAGGATGATGATAAGCATGAAGAGCAAGTCAAGCACGACAAACATGATGAGCAGGTGGAGCTAGATAAGCATAAGAGTGTGGCAAGTAGGACGGGCAGGACGAGCAAGACGATCACGATATGTAAAGCGAGGATGACGAGCAAGTCGAGCATGTTGAGCAAAGTGGACTGGATAAGCATGAAGAGCATTCCAAGTAGGAGGAGCAAGACTCGAGACGAGCAAGACGAGCATCCCGAGCACGACAAGCAGGACGAATAAGACGAGCAAGATGAGCACAAGAAGCAGGCAAGCAAGACAAGCTCAATGAGCACAATGCGCACGACCGAACTCACAAGCGGCGTTGAGCAGGGATATACCTCTGTAGTTCTTGCAGGCGGTAGGATCGCCTAGCCAGGCTTTAGGCTCTTTTGTGAAAGGCCCGTAGTTTTTGTTTGTCCCTAGACTCTTCGATCTCCTTGAGCTCGGAGGTGGCAAGAGACCTTTTCTTCAGGCGTAGAAGCTTTTCCTCTTCTTATCTTCTATCCCGTTTCTCCTCTTGCGCTGTTTTTGTTTTTCATTGCAGCGGGGTTTAGTATACCTAGTCGGTTGCACGTTTTTTTGCTCACTCTCACGGGTTTTCTACGTTAGAAGAAGCTAAATTTTCGAAAGGATCGAATATCCTCTTAATACCGTACTCTTTGTATCAAATACATTTGTGGACTCTAATTTTAGCACAGGATCCAATTTGATTTGAAGTTTATTAGTGAACCATCGAAATCCTAAGACCTGGACGCGAGGAAATTAATCTTCAGATGAGGATGGGTTCCATTTGCCATTTGCGAAGAACGAACAGACTTCTCCTTCTATAGCAGCTCTACCCGATTTTCATTTCCCATTTACAAGGTCACCAACAATTGAATCAAAACTAGACAGTCATCATTTACTTATCCATTTTTCTTTTTGTTATTGTTCTTAATTCTCTTGGCTTTTAACTCCTTTTTCGTTTTTGCAGGAACAAAGTCAGCAATGTAAGCTTCCGTTGAATCGTTCAAGAACTCGCCGTTGGCGTCGGCGGCGCTCACAATCCCCCACATGCCCAGGACAGCGAATAAAAGGAGCAACCACGATGTGAAATTCATGATTGGTGCTGTACTTCGATTGACTGCCGGTGACAAGGTGTTCGCGTATTTATGGCGAAATTTGAACTGGAATCTCGTGCAGAAATTACATGTGTAAACATTGAATTGAGGTTATGTTTGTTTTGCTTCCGCTGTTTTTGGTTTTTCTTCGCGGTTCGATGTCAGAGTTGTGACAGATAATGAACGTGTGTCCTTTTCTTATTGAAATCACAGCACATGGACTCACACATAACCTGAAAAAAAATGCGGGTGGGTATGTAACCCAAGCTCGCAGTGTTCACACATGCTGAAAATCTGAAAATCGTGAGTCCTTTCTTGCCACGTTCGTGCTCTGCCGGTCGCCCGGAAGGACACTCGCCGCCGCTCTAAATGGTGAAACTTTTAATGACTAACATTATGTGCCAATTTAAATTTCATGAATATAAATTGGCTTAACCGTGGGACACACTACTCGTATTTTAAAACTTCGGTAATACGAATATGGGCCCGTTAGATACGTTTGGTGTGTGGGCGACACAGGCAGCAGCTCTCCTCCTCCACCTGAGGATGTTCGGCCAGCCGAAGGTGTAGGAGAAACTTTACGCCAGGACAGAAATTAGATTATGTGACACCAATGTCGGGCACCACCGGTTATCGCATCTCAGAGCAAGTGCCTCTGATGATGGGTAACTTCTCCCCAGTTACCGCATATAATTCTGTTTAAATTGTTTTATAAGTTAATTTGTGGCTTAGGTGACAGCGCTACGCTTGAGGTGAAAGATCGCAGAATGCCTTGACACTTTGTCCCGGAGTTTGCTGGCTGGGAAAGGGTTGATAATCCGGTTTCCTCGCATCATGTGCTGTGTCATAACTTTGTTATTCAGTGCAGGAGATGGTGTGCCCTTGTGCTCATAACTCAGCAGATTTTCCGTCGTTAGGGATGCAAAGCCATCTGCTCCAGGATCGTCTCCACCTGGCATCGCGTTAACCCCACGCCCGAGGTCGTATTCCCGGCCATTTATTGCGTGTAAAACGCTTAATTGCGTAACACTCACTTCACTGCGAAATGTCAAACCGTTGGCAGTTCCTTGTACCCCCCATCGCAAACCTCCGAAAATCTCCATGACAAAACCTATCAAATTTAACTGCCGTCGGTCAAGAAATTAAGCGCAATAAAAATGTTAATGACACTCCCGGACCCGGCAGAATCGGGCTTCTTGTTGTTTGACATTGCACCCTCGGTGATGCTCTTCACCTGGCAGACGGGCCGCGGCCGCAGCAACCGCCACCATCGTCATCGGCAACCTTCGACACATTCAAATTGAAAATCCGACGTAATTCCTCTGTTCAGTCCACTTTATGGCGGCGTCTTCGAGTGCTATGGCTTTTTGCGGGGGGTCGTTGGGTTTGCGGAATGAAATAACTGCCCTCATTAAAAATTTATGACCTTCTGTCAGAGGGCATCTCGCCCCTGTCAAAGTTTTGCTGATACAAAGGGAACAGCGAGTTTGATGGGGGCGAGGAGGACCAAGGGAGTGCTTTGAATGTGGCGAGGGCGAGAACGATGAGAGGCGAGGACAACGAGGAAGGAATGATTCAATATGGTGGAAATGACGGAGAAGCCGAGGAGGTTGACCACGGTGATGAGAGCTGCAAACGTGGCGTAGTTATGAAGAAATGAAAAAAGAGAGCAGTGGTTGCCTGATGGGCACACCGTGCGTAACGGACGAGCGTAACGATGAACACAACGGACACGACGAACATGACGCACTACACGAACACGACGAACACGACGAACACGACGAACACCACGAACATGAACACGACAAGCACGACGAAAACGACGAGCACAATGAACACGACAAGCACGACGAAAACGACAAGTATGACAAGCACGACGAACACGACGAACACCACGAACAGGACGAGCACAACGAGCACGACAAGCACGACGAACACGACGAGCACGACAAATACGGTGAACATGACGAACGGGGCGAGCACGGCAAACACGACGAACATGACAAGTACGACGAAAACGACAAGTATGACGAGCACGACGAATACGACGAACACGACGATCACGGCAAACACGACGATCACGACGAGTACAACGAACACAACAAGCACAATGAACACGACAAGCACGACGAACACGACAAGTATGACGAGCACGACGAGCACGACAAACACGACGAACATAACGAACACGAGAAGCACGACAAGCACGACAAGCACGACGAGCACGACGAACACGACGATCGCGGGAAACACGACGAGCACGACGAGCACAACGAACACAACAAGCACGACGAACACAACAAGCACGATGAACGCGACGGGCACGACAAACACGACGAGCACGGCAAACACGAAGAGCGTAGCGAGCCAACAAGGATGACGTGTAAAAGTAGCATTAAGAGCAAGCCGATCAAGAAAAACATGGCGAGCAAGACTATCAAGAAATAGAACAAGGAACAAGAGGATTAAGCCGAAAAGGATATGTAGACTGATAAGCCCGACAAGCGTAACGAGCCCAACAATCATGACGAGCTCGACAATCATGACGAGCTTGAAGAGCTTAACGAAAAGCACGTTCATGGTGAATGAAGCGAGCAAGACGATCAGTGATTCAAACTAGGCAAGCATGACGAACGTGATAAGCAAAACGAACAAAACGATCATGACAAGGGTTCTATATTCCCTTGTCGATGAGCAACTCGAGCAAAATAACCATCACGAGCAACACAAGCACAATTTGCATGACGAGCAAGTCGAGCATGTTGAGCAAGTTGGTCTAAATAAGAACAAGAGCATGGCAAGTAGGGCGAATAGGACAAGCAAGATGAGCAGAGGAAGCAGGCAAGCAAGACAAGCTCAACGAGCACAATGCGCAAGACCGTTTTGGTTTGCTTATCACTGTGAGCAAGACGCACGTGAAGTGAAAGAAAGTCGCACGTGAAGTCGGGGACAGTGAACATGAAGCACAAACGGCCAACAATGAAGACGACCTGCGCGAACACCAGAGTGACGAAAATTACAAGAACGACGGATATGACAATCGTGATGAGAGCATGGAGCATGACCAGAACGGTGAACTTGATGAGGGCGACAATTACGTTGAGTTTGAGAATGTGGAGGGTTTTGTCGGGAACGATAAACGCAATGAGAGCAGTTGAAAGGATAATACTCAAGAAATTGAGAAGAGCTCGAGTAGACAAAATTATGTTAATGACGAGCACGACAAAAATAGTGAGAATGGTTGGGAATGGTGAGAACGACAAGCATAACGGGCGGAACGAGCTCCGATGCCTAGGACCGCCGAGTGCAGTAGCATGAGTAGCATGAGTGCAGTAGCAGGCAGACATGACGAGGGTTCATAGGAAAATGATGACGGCACCAAAAACAAAATCAAGACGATATCTACGAAGCAAGGCAAGGTTTCAAAAGAGGAAAAGAACGAGTTCCAAATGAAAGCCGAAAACGACAGCAAAATCGAAAACGATGAGAACGTAGCGATCGAAAATCAAGACGAACCGAATGATTAAAGCAATGACGAAGACAAAAGCGACGACAATGATGCCGCCGTTGGCAACATCAACTCCTATGGCCGCAAACGACGACGAGGGATGTATAAGCAAGCATCTAATTACCAAAAAAGGAAAGATTACAGTTTTGTTTTCTCCAACTCCAAATTGAAGACCGGCAGGATTTTTAATGAGAAAAGCCGCAAATTCCATGCAGCACGAGGAATCCTTTTAAACGGGGTCCAGAAATTCATATTCCCCATGCGGGCGGCCGATAAAAAGAAGCCGAAAAGGAGGAGTAAAAAGAAAACGAGTCCCGCACCAGCCGGGAAAAGGGAGTTTCATTGCAAAATATTTTCCCCTGGGTGGGTTTTATTTTGTGCTGAATATTCCTGTTAATCCTCTGGGCCGACCAGATGATAATTTATTATTAAATCGCAGCACTGATGGGATGCGCTTCACGCTGCAGACTTCCAAAAATGAACTGAGCGCCCTCCCTCTCTCATTATTAATTCAAACATTAATTAAAGCAAAACGATATTAGATTGTGTGCAAACTGTTTTGTTGCTGGAGAGCGCGCCAAACGCGTTGGTGGCGAGCGTGTCTGTTGAAGGAGACCGAATTTGCAAATAATGGAAAATGAATGAATGCGGTATTTGCATTGGATTCGAGTTGAATGTGAAGGTGGCCGGAGAAGCTGTGAATAATGGATTTCGTGTAATGTCCTCGACTCTGGTGACGGTGTTTACTTAAGAAATGGTTTCATTTTCGGTTTTCGCTTCAAAAGGCCTTGCAGCTGGGGGCGCTTTGGTTGAGGAAATTCGTAAACGAATTCTGCTGCTCCATGAAATTGGGATATTTCACTGGCTGTTCTAGGATCTGGTGGCAAGCAAGAAATGACTTCTTTCTAACTTTACGAAGATCCGAAAATCAAAAAAGCCTTGTTGTAACCACTTCTTTCAGATAAACACCATCGGTAGCGTCGTTTCTATGCAGGTAGAAATAGTCTGCCAGCAGCAAGTCCGCTTTAACACTCGCTCGGAAATTCTTTTTGCCAACTTGAGGAAGATCTGAGGACGAACAATTCCTGTTGCAGGGGCGTCATCAAGATCAACCACCAGCAGTAGTAAGGACACTTCGATATCAAGAGAAGCGCGTTAGGAGGCTTTGTAGTCCATTGGGCGCACATCTTTTCCATCAACACAACTGTAGCTATTCGCTGGCCAACTAAACGGTAAATCGATTCGACCAGAGGAAAGCGATCTTTTGTGGACTCAAGTGAAGTAGATTCCGAGACGTGGACTACTGGCGGGATCAGTTTGACAAAGCAGGCTGAAGCCATTCCTGAAGCAGCTATCTCTATCATAGAACTTAACATGATCAGATGGACGAAAGCCAATATACGTTCGAAGCAAGGTTGCGCTTAGTTAGTCGCCAGAAACGTACTTGCATCCTTGGCAGTAGGAGACTGGACTAGAGAAACAAGAAAATATCGATCAGGACGCGGAAGTTGCGTCCACATTGACGTCCCTCTGGCGTCTCGAAAATATCGATCTGGGGACGTGGAAGCTGCGTCCACATGGCCATCCCTCTGGCCTGTAGAAAATATCGATCTGGAGACGTGGAAGTGGCGTCCATATGGCCATCCCTCTGGCCTGTAGAAAATCTCGATCTGGGGATGTGGAAGTTGCGTCCACATTGACGTCCCTCTGGCCTCTAGAAAATATCGATTTGGGGACGTGGAAGTTGTGTCCACATTGACGTCCCTCTGGCCCCTCGAAAATATCGATCTGGGGACGTGGAAGTTGCGTCCACTTTGACGTCCCTCTGGCCTGTAGAAAATATCGATCTGGGGACATGGAAGTTGCGTCTACATGGCCATCCCTCTGGCCTGTAGAAAATATCGATCTGGGGACGTGGAAGTTGCGTCCACATGGCCATCCCTCTGGCCTGTAGAAAATCTCGATCTGGGGACGTGGAAGTTGCGTCCACATGGCCATCCCTCTGGCCTGTAGAAAATCTCGATCTGGGGACGTGGAAGTTGCGTCCACATGGCCATCCCTCTGGCCTCTAGAAAATATCGATCTGGGGACGTGGAAGTTACGTCCACATTGACGTCCTTCTGGCCTGTAGAAACTATCGATCTGGGGACGTGGAAGTTGCGTCCACATTGACGTCCCTCTGGCCTGTAAAAAATCTCGATTTGGGGACGTGGAAGTTGTGTCCACATTGACGTCCCTCTGGCCTGTAGAAAATATCGATCAAGGGACATGGAAGTTGCGTCCACATGGCCATCCCTCTGGCTTGTAGAAAATATCAATCTGGAAACGTGGAAGTTGCGTCCATATTGACGTCCCTCTGGCCTGTAGAAAATATCGATCAAGGGACATGGAAGTTGCGTCTACATGGCCATCCCTCTGGCCTGTAGAAAATATCGATCTGGGGAAGTGGAAGTTGCGTCCACATGGCCATCCCTCTGGCCTGTAGAAAATATCGATCTGGGGACGTGGAAGTTGCGTCCACATGGCCATCCCTCTGGCCTGTAGAAAATCTCGATCTGGGTACGTGGAAGTTGCGTCCACATGGCCATCCCTCTGGCCTGTAGAAAATATCGATCTGGGGACGTGGAAGTTGCGTCCACTTTGACGTCCCTCTGGCCTGTAGAAAATATCGATCTGGGGACGTGGAAGTTGCGTCCACATGGCCATCCCTCTGGCCTGTAGAAAATATCGATCTGGGGACGTGGAAGTTGCGTCCACATGGCCGTCCCTATGTCCTGTAGAAAATATCGATCTGGGGACGTGCAAGTTGCGTCCACATTGACGTCCCTCTGGCCTGTAAAAAATCTCGATTTGGGGACGTGGAAGTTGTGTCCACATTGACGTCCCTCTGGCCCCTCGAAAATATCGATCTGGGGACGTGGAAGTTGCGTCCACTTTGACGTCCCTCTGGCCTGTAGAAAATATCGATCTGGGGACATGGAAGTTGCGTCTACATGGCCATCCCTCTGGCCTGTAGAAAATATCGATCTGGGGACGTGGAAGTTGCGTCCACATGGCCATCCCTCTGGCCTGTAGAAAATCTCGATCTGGGGACGTGGAAGTTGCGTCCACATGGCCATCCCTCTGGCCTGTAGAAAATCTCGATCTGGGGACGTGGAAGTTGCGTCCACATGGCCATCCCTCTGGCCTCTAGAAAATATCGATCTGGGGACGTGGAAGTTACGTCCACATTGACGTCCTTCTGGCCTGTAGAAACTATCGATCTGGGGACGTGGAAGTTGCGTCCACATTGACGTCCCTCTGGCCTGTAAAAAATCTCGATTTGGGGACGTGGAAGTTGTGTCCACATTGACGTCCCTCTGGCCTGTAGAAAATATCGATCAAGGGACATGGAAGTTGCGTCCACATGGCCATCCCTCTGGCTTGTAGAAAATATCAATCTGGAAACGTGGAAGTTGCGTCCATATTGACGTCCCTCTGGCCTGTAGAAAATATCGATCAAGGGACATGGAAGTTGCGTCTACATGGCCATCCCTCTGGCCTGTAGAAAATATCGATCTGGGGAAGTGGAAGTTGCGTCCACATGGCCATCCCTCTGGCCTGTAGAAAATATCGATCTGGGGACGTGGAAGTTGCGTCCACATGGCCATCCCTCTGGCCTGTAGAAAATCTCGATCTGGGTACGTGGAAGTTGCGTCCACATGGCCATCCCTCTGGCCTGTAGAAAATATCGATCTGGGGACGTGGAAGTTGCGTCCACTTTGACGTCCCTCTGGCCTGTAGAAAATATCGATCTGGGGACGTGGAAGTTGCGTCCACATGGCCATCCCTCTGGCCTGTAGAAAATCTCGATTTGGGGACGTAGAAGTTGCGTCCACATTGACGTTCCTCTGGCCTGTAGAAAATCTCGATCTGGGGACGTGGAAGTTGCATCCATATCGACGTTCCTCTGGCTTATAGACGGACAGTTCTTAGCAACCACGTTTAGAACGCCATTGGGTCTTATTGAGTGTTGACAACAAATTAAGAATAATCTTTCACTTTAAACCAATGTTACAGGCCCTCTGTAGGCGTGTACTTTCTGAAATAAAAAAGACTATTTCCAAAATATTTCCAAAACTTTGCATGCAACGGCGTGGGATAATGGAAAAGTGGATCAATTCACTCGCCTCAGATTCAATTTGAAATTCTTAGCTTGACGTTCATTCATCGCACATGTATTGCAGAAACATCTCTTTCTAGTTCGTAACAAAGGACTTGATTGACTTTGACAGATTTCATGTCGTCGGTACCCAAAAATGCTTAAAACAGAAAGGATCTAAATTATGCTTCTGGTCTTCTTCGTTTTAAAGGGACCGTTAAAAAGAAATTGCAAAAATGGAACAAAACACTGAGATTTCTGAAACCTGCATTCAAAAATTCTCGTCGATCCATACAACAGAAATACAGAATATCACCTTCAATTTTGATTCTTAAGCAAATCCAGCACATCGGCTTATCGTGGTTGGAACTAGACTCCGTATTCGCTGACTTCATCTACTTGTGTGTCTAGACGCAATTCTTCCTAAGCCAACAAATTCCCTCATCTCCGATTTTAAAGATGCCCGAAACCTCCGTTGGCTATTAAAATTCATTTTCGTCTAGCCGCAGGAAGACCATGCCCCCCCTTCCACCACCTCGACCACAAACAGTGTCTCGCCTCAAAAACTATCGATGCCACAGCCCGATCCGACCAAAGCCAATTAGTTACGCAAAACCCCAGCCATGGCTGTTGGCTCCCTCATTTGCATCGAAGTCTGCATTTCAAATTCCACCACATAATTCGCAATTCGTTAACTTGTCTCACTGCTCACTCTATCCAGAGCGACACTCGTCACACCGCAATCGGCTCGTCCTTCCCTCCTCCCCTCTACCAGTCTATCCTTCGGCATCCTTAATTGTATTTGTTGTGCAAATTTAATATCACCATGTTTATCCTGCCCCCCTCCCTACGTTGAGAGCAAGACACCCGCCCTCTCGCACACAATTTATTCAACTGAAGAGCAAACATATCCGCAGTCAGCCAACCAGCCAGCCAGCCATCGAGCCGGTATCCATCCAGCCCCCGGTTGAGACGACACAGGGAACGAGTCGAATGCAAAACGATGTAAATTCATTGCAAACCACGCACACCCATGTCAAGGCGACGCTCCGGGACGGGACAGGACGTTCCGATGCGTGTGCAGGGCAAATACCGAAAGCGACAATAACCACCATCATTCATCCAGCCGGCTTGAGCCGGCTTGAGAGGTTCAGCACAGCGCTTATGGTCACGTTATTGCATCATAGCGACGGATTAGGTCTGGGGGAAAACTAAAACCCCCACAACGTGAGTGCACATGAGCAGCTTCCTGACACATTTCATATGGTCCCCCACTTGGGGACGAAGGCCGCTCTTATGGCCACGTCTGGCGGCGGCGGCGGTGACGCTGAATTTTGATATATTACACCCAGCCCAGCAGCCAGTCGTCGTCTGGACCCCGGACTCAATTGCACGACCCGCTTGCCGGTTGGTGGTCGACGGCGTCGGGTTAATTAACACACTCGCACGCGGAGTCTGGGACGAAAATCTTGACGCCCTAATGAAAAAATATTGCAATCCGTCGAACTTGAGGAAAAAAGCGGCAGACTCTGGGGTGGGAGAGGGTCTAATTAGATCTCCGGGGTCGGCTTCTTCAAGACGACTGACGGGGATTTGGGGTGGAACTAATTTCACCAACAACGCCCGTCTAATAAATTAGCCTCGCACTCGCCGCGTACGTGGTCTGCATCCCCGAACAGCCGGAGGTAGGAGGGAGTTAGCGCGTGTACCTGGCCAACAATTCGCCATTAGCATCCCTCTTGTGGTGGAATTTCGGGGCAGAAAGTTCCCGGCCACACCGACGATGGACAACGGACGGCACGGAAACAAGGTCTCCAGATTGGGAAACAACATGGCGTGTGTCTGCGGCGAAACGAGCAAATTGTTTAGTGAAGCACGTGCAGTGCAGAGTGGCTGTAACCACTTCATGAATTTAAATTTGGTCCGGAAATAGTTGCACGATGTGAATGGGATGGAATTTGAGTGTAGAGCGGTTTATTGGAATGGAAGGACTTTCAGCGCTTGCATGCTGCACGGCGACTTCTGTCTGCCCATGGACATTGATTTTGGGGCAGAAGGGCTTCGAGAAGGCGGGCACTCTCACCACGATGGAGATGTCTCAACCTGCGGACAGCAGCTTGAAAGAGTTCAACATTGCTTACAGTGTTGTTGCTTAAGATCGCGCCAAACTGCACCAACATGCAAAAGACATAGGTGGGGACCAAACCTTTCTGTATTGCCAGGCGGATGTCAGCGATATGGGAAACGTGGGTGCTTTCGATAAACCTTAAGGTTCGAGTCGGCAATGCACTTAATTGTGAGCCGCACAAACTTAACTGAATTGGCGCCCGGAGTAAGTCCCAACAACAATGTATCTTGGAGCACCACAATGGAAAGAAATTAGATTGAGGAATTGTCTTCCATCAGAAGAGCTCTTAAAAGAAAGTGGAAAGGAAACAGGAAACAAGTAAGTTGGGTTGGCGCCCGAAATGAGACACACGCTACAAGGAATCATTATTCACCGACATACAGGAGAAAGGAGAAGGACACTAATTCTTTTCTAAAGGCAGTCTTATTAGCTGCGAATAAAATAACATTTAAAGTAAAAAGCAGTGAATGCAATTTGGCGCCCGAAAGAAGAAAGAAGTAGTTAGCACGACCGTGCAGAGGAAACGTGGCACTTTAAGGCTGCAATGCAGAAAAGAAATGAATTTATTTCTGACCAAAAATGTTCAAGGTTGAACCAGTCCTGCTGTGTTAAACATAAGCTGGCGCCCGAAATGAAACAGAAATAGTAGGGTGTCTTTACAACACAACCGTGCAGAGGAAACTTGGCACTTTCAGGCTGCAATGAAAAACGAAATTAATTGGTTTTTCACCAAAAATGTTCAAGGTGGAACCAGTCATGCTGCTCAAAAGGTAAGCTGGCGCCCGAAATGAAACAAAATCAGAACAGCCTCAATTGTTTGTGTCAAATGGCGAAACAATAAACGCCTAAGTGTAAATAAAGCAGTGAAGAAAACAAATTTCACCAAAAGGACACAAAGTCAGACCCACCTGTTCATTGCTGTCAACAAGTTTCCTACATTCCAACCTACGTCAATTCAAGTAGCTGACTACTTCAACTTAAACAGAAACCAAGAACTGCACTCGTTTCCTCAAATATGCCTATCAGGCTGACCAGCAACCACTACCGCCGTCGGGCTAAGTGTCCTCCATGTCGACAGCTGCACACCACAAGAGTCACTCTAACTCTAAATACGCGGTCGACGGACTAGCGGAGAAGGAGCAAGTTGTTGGCAGATCTCTAAACAAACCCACTCAAGGATACGTAATTAGGTTTGAAATTTTCTTGACATTAATTCGTTTTCTTCTTCTTCGAGCGCCGAGGACAACACAACACACACCGAACAGAACAGCAAGAAAAAAGCCGCACACAAACCAGTAACTCACCGTCGAAGCCGAAGGAAGAACGAGACGAAATGAAACCTGCCACTTAAGCATTCTCCGGAGCTGGTCCTCTGCTCCCCGGCTGCAGAACCACAGCCGAAGTCGGCCTGGACCAACTTTCGAATGCAATTACTCTCCATCTACGTCGAATTGAAAAGCATTTGTGCATAATAAAATACCAACACTAGAACAACAATTAAGGACCCTAAACAGAGAGAGAGAGAGAGATACCGAGAAGGGATCGACTGAAAAAAAAAAATAAACTTAAATTCAATAAAACCATCAAATGGAGGGTCGGGTGCTGCGGTGAACTCGTGTTTTGTTTGCGAATTCAAATCCGAATCAATTTTCCAAGAGCGGGCGAATAATCCGATGTGAATGGGTGAGTGAAGGAGGGCGACCGGGAACGTGGACCCTGCCATAGATATGGACATGGCTCACCCGAATCGAAGGCGATATGAGCTCGGAGATTGGTTGGTTTTCATACACCCACCCCTCGACGTAGATTGCATTCTTTTTTGCTGGGCTTCCAATGCGCTAAGTCGGTTTATTATTACTTCTTGTCATTTTTAGGGTTTCGTTCGATAAAATGAAAAATTTGTTTTGTCTTTTCAACTTTGAGTGGGGCAGGAAGTGGATGAAAGTGGCTCGGTTATTTTATGGAGAAAAAAAGTTTTTGCATAATCGGGTAATTTGGGACACTCGTATTGAGCTAAGTGTGAGAGCTATCAGAGGGCGCAGTAATCTGTCATTTTAATAAGTCGTTGACACAGGTGCGGCTCTTTTAAGAAAGAAATGGAGAAGAGGGAGTCATTGTCACACATGGATGGTATCGTTTTTTCTGCACGAGGTATACTCACACATAGATGGTTTCGTTTATTTTCTGAAAGTACTTCAAATTTGTTTTAAAAAGCGAATTACTATGAAAGTAGACAAAAACATTTTTGCAAATGCCTGGTCGACTCAAATATGATGCGCAGCCAACATTCAACAGTTGCACACGCAGAAAGTTCCAGGTTAAATTGTTTAGTCCTTATTTTGGTACCCTGAATTTTTTTTGAACAAATGGCCTTGTCTCAAAATCAGCTATAGAACGGTAAGCAATGGACCAAGTATGACAAATTAGCTGTAACGTTGGCTTTTAAATTGTAAGAAATGGGCCCTTTAGCAGCAGAAATGTTGGTCAATCATATAACAGATCACTCAATTAGTCCCTGGATATATGTATAGAAGGCAGATCCAGGTCCACCCCGGAATGTAGCGTCATAAGAAGAAGATATATAGGGGGCGCCACTAACAAAAAGTTTTAATTTGGTATTAATTTTGTTTTGTTTTGTAAATGGCGCCCCCTATATGATATTAATTAAACTATTTTTTTTGTTAGTGGCGCCCCCTATATGTTATAAATTTAAGACAAATTTCGTGTTAGTGGCACCCCCTATATATTATTAATTTAAGACAATTTTTTTTGTTAGTGGCGCCCTTTATATGTTATTAATTTAAGACAAATTTCGTGTTAGTGGCGCCCCCTATTTATTATTAATTTAATACAATTTTTTTTTGTTAGTGGCGCCCTCTACATGTTATTAATTTAATAATTTTTTTTTTGTTTGTAAGCACCCCTTATATGTCCCGGGATCTATTGAATGATGTTTTACCTAAGCAGGTAAAGGAGAACAGATTCAGGGTCAGATGACGTTCCCAAATTTCTAAAGAAATCGTCAGCGTTCCATCCCACATCCTATTCGCTTTACATCAGTGTCGAGATAAGCAAACGAAAACATCGCAATGCAACTTAATATTTTGTTAGTGGCGCCCCCTATATGTATGTCCCGGGAAGTGTTACCTTGGCCTTCTGGATGAAATTCAGGTTTACAGGTTTCCCAATTTCCAAAGGAATCGTCAGTGTTCCAACCGACATCCTATTCGCTTCACATCAGTGACTAGATAAGCAAACGAAACCATCGCCATGCAACTTAATTTTTTTTTTGTTAGTGGCGCCCTCTCTATGTATGGCCCGGGAAGTGTTACCTTGGCCTTCATCGTGCGGCAAGTAAAGGATGAAATTCAGGTTTACAGGGTTTCCAATTTCCAAAGGAATCGTCAGCGTTCCATCCCACATCCTATTCGCTTCACATCAGTGACTAGATAAGCAAACGAAACCATCGCCGTGCAACTTAATTTTTTTTGTTAGTGGCGCCCTCTATATGTATGACCCGGGAAGTGTTACCTTGGCCTTCTGGACGAAATTCAGGCTTACAGGTTTCCCAATTTCAAAAGGATTCGTCAGCGTCCCAACCCACATCCTATTCACTTCACATCAGTGACTAGATAAGCAAACGAAACCATCGCCGTGCAACTTGCGCACACCCGTTTTTTCTCTTTCCTCATCGTATCGATGATATCTCAGGAGTGCTTGTTGTTGCTGTGTTTGTTATCCCTCTTGACCCCAAAAAGTGCAATCGGCTTGAGAGCATGCAATTGTGTATTGTGAGCTGCGCTTCCGAACGCAGGCAGAGCATTGTCCACATGCTTGGGGCGTGGAGGGGGGCAAAAAACATCAATTAAATTTGAAACGAAATGAAATTTGATTTTTTCCCCTCTCGATTCGAATTTAAATCGGCGTTCGGGAAAGGTGGCGCTCGTCAAGAGCACTGAATGGTGATGCAACGTGCAGAGATGAAGAGATTCGCAAACTGAGTTTTGTTTGCAGATGCAGATTGATTCGATTGAAATATGAAGTGCATCGTTTTGTTGTTCACTCCTAAAGCATGATGTCCACTTCTTTAAAGGTATCCTCTGTGTTGTTCCTAGTTGACGTTGCAAGTTAAGTGGTCTTCTGCCAGCTTAAAAATCCCTGTTCAATATTCAAATTCCGTCTTCACACTCACCTGGGATCGGATTTGCGTGTAGTGCACTTTGGATGAAATCGTTGGATGTTTCAGGGATTTCTTTTTGTCCTTCTTCTCTCTCCGTTTAAGTCTGTGAATGGAAGATTGTGTCTAATTCAAAATGGCTGACTGTCTATTTTTCCCAGCAATCCATTCATATGGTTCACCATTCCTACGGGCGAGTAAATCCACTTTTCGCCAAAGTAACTTGACTCTGCTGACGAACTGATTCATTCTGACAACTCCTGCTCGATGTCGTCCTAAAGCTCTTTCTCCTGCTCTGCTGACTGACACAACAGTGACAACACAAACAAGGGAAAAAAGGATGACACAAAAGCCGAGAAAACACACAGAGCTGAAATGGAAAACTAATTGAAGGACATTGTTTCCGGTTTCACTCATTCGCTTGTGATCCTTCACTCCTGTTAATGGATCGATGAATTGCGAATCAAACTTGAATTGGTTCGTTGGATGCTGAAGTGAGTGCTACTGCTGCTGCTTCTGCTGCCTGGTGGTGCTGCTTCGTATTGATGTCAGCGTTCCACTTTCAGTCATTGGTTCTCTAGCTCTCTCTCTCTCTCTGGGTTCCTTGTCACCAATGCAAGGATTGATTAATTGCTCGGGAAGAGATTTGCAGAAAGAATATAAATTGAAGGTCGTCGTTGTTGTCGATGTGAATCTGAATAACGTGCTGTCACTTCCCCTCCTCTGTCTTTCCCGGTATTCTTCTCAACTAATTGTTTCCAGTAGCGATTGGCGAATGGCGGATGGTGGCGGATGGTGGCGGATGAACGTGAGGTCTGCTGAATCGTTTGTCGTTAAAATGATGGAAAGGGAAATCGTGCCAGGTTGACAGCGAGTGGGGGAGATACGAGCAAATGACTGGTGGTCAACTTGAGTTGGCAGGTGACCCATTCTTGGATAGGAGGTTCAAGAGCCTAATGAGTGGGGACAGAGGGCTTCTAGCGAGAGTCCTGACAGAACTCTGAAGGCATTTCACAAAGATCTAGGAAGATTGTTGGCTCAATCGCGCAAGGCTCAAAAAATTAAAAAAATAAGAAACATTTTCGTTGGTGTGTGATGGGACATTCATGACTTACTGTAGGAAAAGCTGAAATAGTGCTAGCCAAAGGAGAAATAGCCCATGGAGGGCTAATCGAAGGAGGGCAAGCCGGAATAGAGCTGACCAACGGAGAGGTTACTCAATTAGGAATAGTTGGAAGATAGAAAGCCGGAATAGAGCTTACCAAAGAAACGGTAGCTCCAGGAGGGCAAGTCAAAATAGTGCTAGCCAACGGTGAGATAACCGAAGGACGGCTAGTCGAAGGAAGACAAGCCGTGAAAGGTCTAATCAAAGGAAGAATTGCCCAAGGAGGGAAGCCGAAGAAACATAAACCGGGAAATGGCTTGAAAAAAGAGTAGAGCTCAAGGAGGGATATCTGAAGCAGGTCTAGCTCAAGGAGAGCCTGACAAGAAGTTGTGCCAGCGATAGTTCGTTAAAAAAAGCCAAAAATCAGCCACCAACTCCTGAAAAAAGTAGCCGGCTGGAAGAGAAGGCTGTAAACCATAGGGGACAGTGGCACTGTAGAAGTTACAGACGGTGAGATGACGCTGCTCAGCCTAAGCAACAACTAGAAGGGACTGCGAAGGACTGAAAACTCCACAACTAGCTGGAGAGAACAATGCTAAGGCGCTGTAGAGGTTACAGACGGTGAGATGACGCTGCTCAGCCTAAGCAACAACTAGAAGGGACTGCGAAGGACTGAAAACTCAACAAATAGCTGGAGGGAACAATGCCAAGGCGCTGTAGAGGTTACAGACGGTGAGGTGACGCTGCTCAACCTAAGCAACAACTAGAAGGGACTGTGAAGAACTGAAAACTCAACAACTAGCTGGAGGGAACAACGCTAAGGCGCTGTAGAGGTTACAGACGGTGAGATGACGCTGCTCAGCCTAAGCAACAACTAGAAGGGACTGCGAAGGACTGAAAGCTCAACAAATAGCTGGAGGGAACAATGCCAAGGCGCTTAGGCTGCTCAGCCTAAGCAACAACTAGAAGGGACTGCGAAGGACTGCAAACTCAACAACTAGCTGGCGGGGACAATGCCAAGGTGCCTAATAACAAGTCACTCAATAAGTACCCTGCAAATATCGGATAAATAGAGGCATTTTGCTTAACACTTTGCTTAGCCGTAATGTCTTTGACAAAAGGAAGCAGGTAAGTTGCTCTCTTTCTGACACGGGTGGTGACGACCCGAATAAACTGAACTGAACTGACACCGCTGGGAACTTTGCCGACCGAGTCCCACTGAAGCTCCCTCAGAGTTGGACGCTGGCTGCAGTAAACATAGAAGATGACTGGAAACGTTGTCAAGAAGCAATCAAAGAAGCTGCCACTCATGTGCTGGGCTTCACATCACGTTTGACGAATAGTGTAGGCAAGCGCATGCAGCCAAACAATACGCCTATAAGGCACGCTGCATCGAACGACGAGGGCTGTTCGTGAGATCTACGAACAGAGAAGAAGGGAAAAGCACAGGCTTCCCAGAAGGATAAAGAAGGAACATGAGAAGCGCGCGGTGGAGGAAATGGAAAGGTGTTATGGCAGGAATGAAGTCTGAAAGTTTCACCGAAAGGTAGAACAACTATCCGTGGGATACAAGGTTTGGGCCGAAGCCTGTCGGGACCAAAATGGATAACTTTTGGTACAATCTCAGACTGAGCTGAGAATCCGTAAGGATCATTTCTGCAGACTCCTTAACGGCGATGAAGGCCACGATTCCACTGTTAGACAGAATGTTCTACTCGACTTAGACGACAAGATTTCCGTCCCCTCGACGCAGACGAAGTGAAGATAGCAATATCAAAGCTGAAGTCGAACAAAGCTGCTGGAATGGGCGGACTGTCCTTAGAACTATTCAAAGCAGCTGGATATGAGTTGGTTGGGCGTATATACTGGCTCATCTGTAAGATATGGTCGGAGGAAAGCATGCTCGATGAGTGGAATCGCAGCGTCGTTTGCCCGGTTCACAAGAGGAGACCCCTTTGACTGCGCCAACTACCGAGGGATTAGTCTCCCGAACATCGCATACAAGATCCTCTCTGCCGTATTGTGTGGGCGTCTGAAACCGTCTGTCAATAACCTAATAGGCTCCTATCACAGTGGTTTTAGACGAGGGAAGTCCACGATGGACCAGATCTTCACATTATGGCAGATCCTGGAAAAGATTCAAGAAGTGCAAATCGACACTCACCACCTATTCGTCGATTTAAAGGCCGCATATGACAGTGTGCAAAGAGACGAACTATACGGTGCCATGTCTAGTTTTGGCATTCCCATCAAACTCGTCAGATTGTGTAGGATGATGACGGAGAGCTCTCGCTGCTCTGCAATGTCGGTAACGAACTCACCGAGACCTTCAATGTCAAAAAAGGTCTTAGACAAAACGACGCACTGTCATGTGACTTCTTTAATACCATCTTCGAGAAGATCGTGCTTAACTCACAAGTCAACACCAGTAGCACGATCTTCCAGAAGTCAGTTCAATTGCTAGCTTACGCTGATAACATAGCGAGCCGTCAATAAGGCGTATGATGGCATTGAAGCGGAAGTGGCTAAAATAGATCTGGCTGTTAATGAGGGCAAAACGAAGTACATGCTGCCATCAAGAAAGGACACACAACATGGGCGTCTCGGACAGAACGTCTTACTAGGTAGCAGAAAGGACTTCGTCTACCTCGGCTCCGCGGTAAATAGGGGCAGAAGCATTAGGACGGTAATCAAACGCAGAATCACTCTTGCCAACCGCTGTATCTATGGGCTGAAAAGGCAATTGAGTAATAAGGACCTCTCTCGAAGGGCTAAGCTCGCCTTATATAACAGCTTGATCATCCCTGTCCTGCTTTATGGCGCGGAATCTTGGACGTTAACAAAGTCGAATAAGGAAGCCCTTTGTCTTTTCGAGGGAAAAGTTTTGCGTGCGATTTGTGGACCTGTTTGCGTTGCTGGCATCTGGAGAAGAAGTTATAATGACGAGCTTTATGGGCTGTATAGCGACATACGCCTGGTCAAGCGTCTTTGGATACAACGCTTAAGACGGATTATTGCGCTAGATTCTGGAGTGGACTTAGGCCTCAACCACCATGCCTCTTCAGGTAGTACAATCTTTAGTTGTCCCAATGACTCAGATTTGAAGATAATTTGGGCCGGAGCAGTGCTGTTCATACGCTCTACATTTCCTATCCGTTTTAAGCGCTGTATCCAAGGACGGACTTCATTCCTGCCATTAAACCTTTCCATTTCCTCGATCGCGCGCTTCTCATGATCCGTCTTTCTCTTTCTGAGAAGCCGGTGATCTTCCCTTCTTCTCTGTTAGATCTTAGATCTCACGAACAGACCTCGTTGTTCGATGTAGCGCTGTCTTAAAGGCTTGTTTGGCTGCATGCGCTTGCCTGCACTTGTCGTCAAACCATGGGTTCCTTCTTCATGCTGACGTGGGAGAACCAGCACAGGAAACTCAATCATTTCAGGGCCAGTGACTCCTGCTGCTGGCGTTCCCACGCCGTGCTGCCGCCACAGCCGCCACCGCCGCCACCGCCACCACCGCTGCCACTACCACCATCCACTATGTGTTGCTCGTCCATGGGTTCCTTCTGGTTGGTGACGTAAAACCCAGCACATCAGTGGCAGCTTCTTTGATGGCTCCTTGACAACGTTTCCAGTCTTCTTCTATGGTCAGTGCAGGCAGCGTCGAACTCTGAGCGAGTTTCAGAAATCAGGGAGAATCGTTCGGCAAAGTTCCCAGCGATCAGATGCGAGCGTGGCTTTCCGACCTCAAACCGTTTGGCTGTCTTGACTGCTTTGCTCTTTCGATATCCGGGCTCTTACCTTGGTTTCGACAAGGTGATGATCCGAGTAGATGTTTCCACCTCGGAAGGTTCGGACATCGAGAATATTGGAGGAATGTCCGACGTCGATCGCAATGTGATCAATCTGGTTGACGGTGGATTGATCAGGAGATTGCCAGGGTCCTTTGTGAATGTCCAGGTGTGGGAACCGCATGCTAGCCACAGAGAGGTTCCGCTCCGAGGCGAAATCCAACAGCCTGAGTCCGTTTCCGGATGTCGAGCAGGCTGTGCTTACCGATGGCTCCAGCAAAGTTGTCCTCCTTTCCCAGCTGAGCGTTGAGGTCTCCTAGAACGATCTCCGTGTCGTAGCTGGGGCATCGATCGTATGTTCTTTCTAGGAGATCTTTGAAGTCATTCTTGGTGTTGTCATCCTTCTCCGCTGTCGGGGCGTGAGCGCGAATTAGGCAAATGTTTCCGAACTCAAGACTTTTTGCCTAAGTCTGCCTCGAACAACAATTCCTCATTCGAATAAGCGTTGCCTTCTCTCTATAGCAATTGCTGTAGTACAGATCGCAGTTCTTCATCCTTTTTATGACCGACCCCTCTCATCGCTCTTTTTGGATGACGGTAATGTCTGCCTTGTAGCAGTCAAGGGCCTCCGCAAGTTGTTCGGCTGCACGTGGCCTGTTAAAGGAGCTCGTATTCCACGTGCACAACCGAAAATCTTTGTCCTTATAACATTTGCTCGGATCGCTAACAGTTAGTCCTTCATTATCCAAGGCATTTCGGCGTTTCTGAAATATTTCTTTTTAAGTGGTGAGGAACCCACAGGCTTTGTAGGCCAGGTCCATTATCGAAGCCCTCGGGGGCTTAAAGGGCTCGCTGCATACATTGGTTCACCATACAACGGGTGTTGTGATGGGTACCCAGGGACGCCGCGAGGAGGCTGTTTGTCAATTTGACCTGTGCGCTAACGAGGATAATGTTGGCAGCTCGCCTTGTTAAGCGCAATCAACAGTGTTACCTCGCGTGAACAGGCCCATGCATCACCAAAATGCGCGATAAGGTATCTGCTAACAGAAATACGCGTAGGGCGTCTGAATCACATCAAAATATATTTCCAAACAACATATGGTAAGTACCTGAACTTGTTTTAGAATCCTGTTGAAGTCCAACGAAGTCCAAGGAAGTCCAACGAAGTCCAACGAAGTCCAACGAAGTCCAACGAAGTCCAACGAAGTCTAACGAAGTCCAATGAAGTCCAACGAAGTCCAACGAAGTCCAACGTAGTCCAACGAAGTCCAACGAAGTCCAACGAAGTCCAACGTAGTCCAACGAAGTCCAACGAAGTCCAACGAAGTCCAACGAAGTCCAACGAAGTAGAGCGAAGTCTTGTGTCGCTAGAGTGCACAATTCTGTCACCAACAACTCGGTTTCTGATGAAATGCCGTCCTTTGACGACGAATTGGAAACCATTGCGCATCTGACTGCTTTTAGGACAAGCTTAGTGGTAAAAAATGTTTGAAAGCTGTATGAGGCGCCACGTGCAGAAATATTTTTCTGAAAATAAAGCCGCTCTTAGGCATACAACTCCAACTTTACAAAAAAATAGACTTAAGCACGCCGAACATTATTGAAAGTCCCAATTTTGGGCTCCCCCAAAATCACACAAAATGCAAGGGAAACTTTATTTTCGTGCAACAAAGTTCAGCCGCAGTGCCAAGAGAACATGTGCCCTCTAGGGTGCTCTTCCCGACATCTCCACAAACTCGCATAAACACCCCCGCACTCGGTAGCCTCAGCTCAAGCCCAAGCACTCATTTAATTCATCCACCAAGCGCTGCCAACTTTCCTAATTACACTCGACAGAGGAAGAGGGAATTATGAAGCACTTGAGGGAAATGCAATGCGATGCCATGACCCTGCAATCGGCTGCTAAACTTGAACCTGAACTCCGATCCCCTCGATTATTTTCCGCCAGCATCGCACCATGCATGGCATAGCGCCATCACTGTGTTGTCGCACATCGGTGCATCGGTGGCCGGTTGTCGCAACGGTCTCTGATAGTTTATGTGCGAAAAGTTTTACCAGCACAACACGATATGGTTTTAATCCCCTCTCTCTTTCCCTCTCCCCGAAACCGAGCTCTGACACACACCCTTTCGAGGACATATTTTCAGCAAACTTTTCATAAACAATTATTTATGAATATTCAGATGTGAGGTGGCGCGTCCCAGAGCCGCCGCCGTCGCCGCCGCCATCGTCCAATATGCTACTCGATGGTGAACCATTAAAAATGAGTTAACCATTCTGCAACGTCGCACGTACCAGCTCTGCACGCCCATCATCGGAAAATTGACAACCATGAGGAGTTATGGCAACGCGCTGGAGGTGGAAAAAAGTTTTCGGATCGAAATCTGGGATTCAACGGGATTCACCTGGAAACGGGGAACATGACAGGCAAAAATTTATACTTAGGGACAGAAACTTTTTCCATTTTGATATTGTTTCCTCTTGGTTTTCGTTCGTTTCACAAATGGCAGCATTCAGTTGCTCCTCAATCAAAAATTACTTTGTTCCTGATCCCGTGCGTCAGTTTTTCTTTTCTGCTCTATTTTAATTCACTTTCTGTGTCGGCAGGACGAACGAAGCAGAGGAACTGGCACAGGCGAGTGGATTTGTATAATTCGACGGGGAGAGAAGGGAAAGCAAACTTCTGCCGTGCAAATGGCGGAGGAATCACCTGAAATCGGCAGAGCCGACTGTGAATTCATGAATCGGAAACAAGGAACCGTCAGCGCGGACGAAAGTTATTAGTCAGTCGAAGTCTGCAATCTCACTGCGATTCCGAGACTTTTTCTGTCAGTGGGCGGGGGTTTCTGTTGGGCTTAGCGTCAACATGCGTTGGGTATGGGGAAACTTTTTGTTTGGGCTTTGGGGTAATGATGCGTACTTGGGGATTGCTGTGATTCACGAAGGAGGTTTATTTGATTGCGAGCGCAGGGATTTAATATTCATTGGATACGCTTCATTTGAGAACATCGGGTTCTCTCCTGTGATCTGTGATCTCCATACCACACAGCTGTTCTAAGCTAGGTTTGAGCTCGTAGTCTTGTCAATATGTAAACTACAGTCGTTCGAACCGCGTCTCAATCTAATTCATCACCTGCCAAAGTTTTCAATGACTAGATCGCCCGCAGTAAGCACGTCAAGACCTAGTGTCGTGTTTGCGTAAGTGATGCTTTCCGCAGATTTCTAATTCAGACTTACCCTCTAAATACCCATATATGGGCCATCCAATGAAATCAGTTGCCCGTTTTATTTGCTTGTAGTGAACTCAACAGACAGAAACAAATATGAATTTCGCATCGTGGTTCCTTCTATTCTCCGTGTATGGCATCTAAGATGCCGTGATGAGCGCTGACGTTAACGGCGAATGCTCAGAAGACACATCTGGAGCCTACGTAGCCGGCTGCATTCCATCGAAGAACAATAAGATACTAAAGATCAGCAATCTGAAGTACAAGAACAAGAGAAATCTAACTGGTTAAAAGCAATACGCGGATTGAAGGAGAAAATAAACGATTTAAGAAAATATTTTGTTGTCTAAATTTTGTTGATATGGGAGTATGCCTTCAACTGAGAGACTGCGACTGAGAATGAGACTGAGACTGAGACTGAGACTGAGACTGAGACTGAGACTGAGACTGAGACTGAGACTGAGACTGAGACTGAGACTGAGACTGAGACTGAGACTGAGACTGAGACTGAGACTGAGACTGAGACTGAGACTGAGACTGAGACTGAGACTGAGACTGAGACTGAGACTGAGACTGAGACTGAGACTGAGACTGAGACTGAGACTGAGACTGAGACTGAGACTGAGACTGAGACTGAGACTGAGACTGAGACTGAGACTGAGACTGAGACTGAGACTGAGACTGAGACTGAGACTGAGACTGAGACTGAGACTGAGACTGAGACTGAGACTGAGACTGAGACTGAGACTGAGACTGAGACTGAGACTGAGACTGAGACTGAGACTGAGACTGAGACTGAGACTGAGACTGAGACTGAGACTGAGACTGAGACTGAGACTGAGACTGAGACTGAGACTGAGACTGAGACTGAGACTGAGACTGAGACTGAGACTGAGACTGAGACTGAGACTGAGACTGAGACTGAGACTGAGACTGAGACTGAGACTGAGACTGAGACTGAGACTGAGACTGAGACTGAGACTGAGACTGAGACTGAGACTGAGACTGAGACTGAGACTGAGACTGAGACTGAGACTGAGACTGAGACTGAGACTGAGACTGAGACTGAGACTGAGACTGAGACTGAGACTGAGACTGAGACTGAGACTGAGACTGAGACTGAGACTGAGACTGAGACTGAGACTGAGACTGAGACTGAGACTGAGACTGAGACTGAGACTGAGACTGAGACTGAGACTGAGACTGAGACTGAGACTGAGACTGAGACTGAGACTGAGACTGAGACTGAGACTGAGACTGAGACTGAGACTGAGACTGAGACTGAGACTGAGACTGAGACTGAGACTGAGACTGAGACTGAGACTGAGACTGAGACTGAGACTGAGACTGAGACTGAGACTGAGACTGAGACTGAGACTGAGACTGAGACTGAGACTGAGACTGAGACTGAGACTGAGACTGAGACTGAGACTGAGACTGAGACTGAGACTGAG
This sequence comes from Eristalinus aeneus, assembly GCA_955652365.1. Classification (NCBI taxonomy): domain Eukaryota; kingdom Metazoa; phylum Arthropoda; class Insecta; order Diptera; family Syrphidae; genus Eristalinus; species Eristalinus aeneus. Next base: position 97,019,387 of record OY019131.1, read on the forward strand.
ACTGAGACTGAGACTGAGACTGAGACTGAGACTGAGACTGAGACTGAGACTGAGACTGAGACTGAGACTGAGACTGAGACTGAGACTGAGACTGAGACTGAGACTGAGACTGAGACTGAGACTGAGACTGAGACTGAGACTGAGACTGAGACTGAGACTGAGACTGAGACTGAGACTGAGACTGAGACTGAGACTGAGACTGAGACTGAGACTGAGACTGAGACTGAGACTGAGACTGAGACTGAGACTGAGACTGAGACTGAGACTGAGACTGAGACTGAGACTGAGACTGAGACTGAGACTGAGACTGAGCTGAGACTGAGACTGAGACTGAGATTGAGACTGAGACTGAGAATGAGACTGAGACTGAGATTGAGACTGAGACTAAGACTGAGAATGAGACTGAGAGTTTTGTTCGAAAGTTTTCTGCCAAACAGTTTATTTAAGTCTTCTCAAAGAACTTTGACTTGAGAACTGAGTTTGTCGCAGTTTTTCAGCTCGAATTTTTTCGCTAATATCCTGAGAGTTTTGCTCAATGCATTCGGTGAGGAACTTTGTTACGGCTTCATGCTTAAGAAGTGGAGCCAGATTGAGAGCCTCTGTCAAAGTTGCATTGATTTTTTCAATTTTCCTCAGCATTGCATACGCCCGAACAATCATCATCTTTCCGTGCAACTTCCACACGTGACTGTTACAAAGTTCAGCTTCTGTTAGATCGAAAAAGTCATTCACATAGGGCTTGGCAATCAGTGGAATTAACATTACCAATGATACACTTCTCAGACAAAACGCAGCATCTGTCGAAGGCGTTCTGATGCAGTTCAGTTCTGGCGAATTCATGCCAAAGGTACGCTCTCTCAATTGGATGCTTTGCGAAGCGGAGGCGAAGAGTCAAGCGCGCTCTAAAGGCCCTGAAAAACAAGAACATAATTCAGGATATATCTGAGATCTCTACTGCATGCTCGTACTTCTGTTTAATCCCTTCCGCCTCGCTGGCGTCTTGACCGAATTGACCGGGTTTTTTTCCAAACTCGAATGTGGAGAACTCTTTCTCGGAATGCTTTCTTAACTTCAAGAGGACCAACAGACGATCGGACGTTGATGTGGCCACGTCAGTGGGCTTCTCCACCAATTTGTCACAAATAGCAAGAGCCAAGATGTTATACACCTCGTTGAGGAACTTGAATTTCCACGGCATTACTCGGTGTGTTTTCAGCACCACGTAGTCGCCCATTACTTCCTCAACGTAGGCACGGAGTTTCTACGCAAAGAGGAGAAATCATAGGGGGAAGGTCGGCTTTGAGTGCATACCTTGAGATCTCCCCTGTTTCGAAATTCTCTCATCACCTTCAGCATCATAAGCATTCGACGATGGACTTGATTTTGAACTCGGTATAGGAACTGCTCGCGCTGCATAAGACGTCTCCTTCGATCGGGGCAGTTCAGCATCTTCTTTGTGTAGAGCGGACAGCGGGCATGAAGCATTTTCTAAAACAAAACAAACATCCATTGAGCCATCGACTCAAACATTGCGGTGGTAGAGGTGGCTGCGTGATGAAGAGATGGGCAATGAGTTTCAGAAATGTCTCATGGCTTGAAACAACTCAAAGAGAAATGTGCACCTCGTGATCATTGTGTTGTCTTCTTGTCCTCATAAAAGGACTCGAAAATTTCTCAACAATATACAACCAGTACCAAAACGAACCGAGATGTGTGTCCCGCACGCAAGTCCCAACGAATTGAAAGAAAAATTGCTCCCCACAGCAAAATATTCAAAAACTCACAATCAAAGTCTCCACGATGGAATACTTTGCGTTGGTAAGCTTTTCCAAAATCGGCCGACTGAGTTTCGACTGGGGCAGCAGAAAGTCGGGATTGCTTTGTAAAGCCCTCAAGAAGAGAACATCGGTCCAGCTCCGTTGCAAATAGATCTGATTGAAAATGGAATAACATTGCGTTCGCCGTGCAATCTCACGCGGTTGCAGATGAAGCACCTACGGGACAAAATCCTCTAAGATTTGATCTCTGTTAGTTTCAGTGAGTGCACAACCTCCTTCTCGGGAATACTCAAAACGTCACAAGCTTCCTGTTCCTTCAAGATCTTCCATAAGGGCCGTGTGTCCGGAGTAATCCTCATAAGCCTGTGCACTGTATGCATGAGAGCTTCATTTTCTAAAATAAAGTGCCCAAGGGTTTCGCCGATAGTCTCGTTAAAGTTCTCTTCCACCTGAAAGGAGCTGCAAGTCAGAATGATAACAACATTTGAACTCAGTCCTAGGCTCACATAATTCAGTCGGTTATTGAAGGCATCCACCTTCTTGCCGAAGAACTTCCTCGAGAAGTTCGCCAAGTGATAGGCCGTCTTCTCAAACTCATTAAGCTCGTAAAGGTCGTCGCAGACTTCCAGATTTACCGGTTGACTAAGTGGGTCAACGGCTGAAAGGTGTTCCATTGGAAATCGTTGCTGTCTGAATGTATGGATACGTACTCAAGGACCTCTCAGCGTCAAGCAGCCCACCGGAGGCCTGTGCTATTCGGCGCTTGCATTTGCTTCGTAAGAGCAGGGCTTTCGAGTCGTCTGGATTAAGATGGAGGGACTTGTTGTAGTATAAGTCGGCGACATCAAGGTTCTGCTTCTTCGAATAAAATACTCCCCATTCCCTGTAGATGATCTGCTCCTCTTCCGGAGACCAAGCGATCGATTTGAAGTCCATGTTTAGCTGAAAGCGCAAATTTAAGAAACAGGACAAATTTTCATTCTTTCGAAAAAAAAACGAAAAAGTTAATTGAAAGGCGAGCGATTTGAAAGATGATGTAAACTTTCAGAGGTTGCTTAATTTTAGGTTGCAAAGTCATTTTCTGATTACAAATAACATTTTTTTAGGATTTCCTTGAACTTCTCCGAACAGTTTTGTTTCGACTTGGGTAGCTCAAGGGTGATTAAAATTCTTTTTGGGCGTTTTTTAACCGATTTGGACAGATTTTCGCACATTCGGATTCAAATCGCCGGCGGTAAAAAAAAGGACTTGTCCCCGTAGCACAAATGAAAGTTTTCGAAAGCGAAATTCGGGCTCTGAAAATAAGTCCGTGGACCGAGGTGCATCTGTTGCATAGACCGATGCTACAAATTCTTCCCACCTTCGGACCTCACCGCATTACAGAGACTTTGGCGTGTGAATGTCTCACTTTATTAACGCCGCCAACACGGCTACAACTGTTTGAGTACAAATTAAGGATATTCCTCGCAAGGAGCCTTGATAAAGAGCTATAGTCTCAGTCAGTGCTGAGAATCGCACCATTTCTAATAATAATAATAATAATTGTTGGCGCTACAGTCCAAAGGGGGACCAGGGCCTAGCTTGCTCATCAACTGCTCGTGTTGTGCGCGCTACTGTTCTCTCACGAGTAGAAGGGACCTACAGTTTTTTGCCGACTCCGAACGGCGACATTTGAGAAGCTTTCTTAGACAATTATTACTCTTTGAGTGCTGTTAGCAGCTCGAAAGAGGTGGTGCCGTGAAAAATTCGAAGTGTTCAGCCGGGAAGTCGAACCCAGACCCTTCGCGTCGCACTCTACCCACAACGCCACGGCGGTTCGCGTTGTATTCCACACAATTTGTCAATCGCTTAAAAAAAAAGGCTCGTGTCGATTGGTCGGAAGAAATGCTTTGAAAATACGATTGCAGTGCTTCGGCACACGTCTATGACATCGTGACATGTGATGAATCGTGGATTTGAGCGTACTAGCTCGAAAGTAAACAGCAGTCGACTGTATGGGTGTTTCAAATTGTGCCAAATATAACTAAAGTTGCCCTCGCACGAAGCACTTCTAAGCAAATGGTAGCCTGCTTTTTCGGAAAAACTGGACAAGCAGCTACCGTACCACCAGAACAACGCAGAACAGTCAATTCTAAGTGGCACACATCCATTTGTTTGCCAGTTGCCTTCCAAGAAATCAGAAAAACCAGCCGCCGAAGACGAATCACTCTTCATCACTACAATGCGAGCTCTCAGACATCGGCTTAAACAATTGCATTTTTGAGCACACAAAACATCGATTTGATGAGTCAACCGACGTATAGTCCCGACTTGGCACCGAATGACTTCTTTTTATTCGAGTACGTAAAAATAAAATGAGAGGTTAACGTGTTTCGACAGCCGAAGAAGCGGTTGATGCGTTCAGAATGCATGTTTTGGAGATACCTCAGTTAAAGTGGAAAAAGTGCTTCGGCAATTGGTTCAAACGCATGCAAAATCTATAGATCTTAATGGGGAATATTATGCAGGGGAAACTGTCTTTCCTTCGTCGGCTATTTTGGTCACTGTTGATTTTCAATGAAACTAGGTTATTTCATTGTTATTATCCCAACGTTTCGGCAGGGATTGCTGCCTTCATCAGGGGATCTTTTTTTATTGAAACAATGAAACAAATTATGTTACATACATGCATAGTGACAATGCAATTTAACAAGTGGAAAATAACTTACATTAATTATGTTGCTTGTTGTCTAAATGTTCTTTAAAATCACAAAAAAAAAAAAAAAACAAAAAAAAAAACAAAGTTCACAATGAAACAAAATATTGAGCACTTCCGTGTATGAAGATAAGTCAAGAATGATTTGAAATTTGAAATTTGATTTAAATACAATATGTCTAAGCCGTTACAAGTGCTGAATATACGGCAGATATGTTCTGTATGTCCTGTTTCCTATTCATATTGTTGTTGGTCTTGATTATGTGCAGAGTGTACCTTTTGCTAGTATGTTTTTCCGTTTGCAGGATTTTGACGTCATCAAGGTCGGGTAGATGGTTTGTCTGGACGCAGTGATTAGCTAATGCTGTTTTGACTGAGTTCTTGATGTTGATGTCTGATTTATGACCAGCTAGTCTTTGACGAAGAAACTGTTTGGTGGTACCTATGTAGCATAAGTTGCAGGATTCGTTGTCATTGCCTTTACAGTTGATTTTGTAAACCAGATCAGTTTGGTTTCCTTTGTCTATATCTGGTTTGAGTCTGGTGAAAACCGATGCTAGTACACTAGCACGAAGACTTGAACGCTATTTTAATATTGTCACAGCTACCATCAATTATATTCTTAAAATTTGTTGACAATGTTGGGATGTACACCATGCTTTTATAGATATAATCTACTGTGGTGATTGTCTGTGTTTCGGAGTGTATGTTGTGTTTGTATTGTGTTATTAAGTTCCTAATAACATGCATCGGATAACCATTGTCCATAAGGATGTCTGTGATAATTCGTTCGTTTTTTTGATGGAACTTACTGTCACTTAGCTTTAACACTTTTTTAACCAAGTTGGAAGCTGTGTTGATTATAATATGCTTGGCTTGGTTGGAGCGATAGTTGACTAGTCTTCCTGACGCTGTGTCTTTTTTGTACTAGTTGACACAAAGGTGGTCATGTTCCCGATGAACTTTAACGTCAAGAAACGCTATAGCGTTCATCATTTCATATTCTACTGTGAATTTTACTTTGTCATTAAAATTGTTAAGAGCAATTAGCAATCTGTCTATGTAGTTGCGATCGATCACAGCAAATATATCATCCACATATTTGTATATTGCTTTTGGCTTTTATACCTTTTCAAAACAGACATCTAAAAGGTAGTCCAATACCAAATCGGCGATAGTAGGCGAGAGTGGGTTGCCCATCGGCATGCCATGAACCTGTTTAAAGATTTTGTCTTTGTATTGCAGAAAGTTGTTTTCTTTTAAGCAAAACTCTAATATTTCCAGGAATTTCCTCTGGTTGAGCTTTGTGTGGAGGCTAATGTCATCCCACCGTTTCTTGACGATATTAATAGCGAGTTGTGAAGGGATGTTTGTAAAAACGTGGTCGTCGTGGCGTAGTGGGTAGAGTGCGACGCTCACACGCCGAAGGGTCTAGGTTCGACTCCCAGTTCAACACCAATTTTTCTAATATTTCACGGCACCACCTCTTTCGAGCTTCTGACAACACTCAAAGAGTAATAACTGTCTAAGAAAGCTTCTCAAATGTCGCCGTTCGGAGTCGGCAAAAAACTGTAGGTCCCTTCTACTCGTGAGAGAACAGTAGCGCGCACAACACGAGCAGTTGATGGGCAAGCTAGGCCCTGGTTCCCCTTTGGACTGTAGCACCAAAAATTATTATTATTAAGGATTTTGGAACAAGTTTTAATATCAACAGGTGCGAGATATGGAGAAAACGTGAATATTGACAATTTGTTACCGCACCCCACCGCAAGTTTTGGATTGTACTGTCTTATAAAATTGAACAATATTTCATAAATTAGCCTTGTTTCTGTTTCAACCTGCTTATAAATTGAATCAATTCAATGAAGATGAAAAGAAATTTGTGAAAGACAAATGAAAAGACATCATCAAGCGGAACTTGAAGATGAAGAACGATTGTTAAATGGAGATCCGGTGGAAAAGACTTATTTTAAGATTTTATTCCACCATTGTTAGTTATGAATTCTAATAATGAACTATGCACATATGAAAATGCAAATGTAATATTTCATGATGACTTTAATGTCTTACAATGGTGACACTTTTCCACTTTTATATAAAGCAATACGGCTTCCGCTGCAACAGGCCTACTGGTGATTTGATCGCTTATCTCACCGAAAAATGAAACCATGCCTAGGAGAAAGCAAGATCGTTGCATTTGACAGAGTCTGGCATCAGCCTCTCTTATCGAAAATGCATGCTTCTGGCGTCGACGAATCTCTTCTTCATTGGATTAGAAATTACCTTTCCAACCGTTCAATACAAGTTGTATTGGATGGGTTCAAGTCTGATATTCACCATATTAATGCTGGTGTTCCCCAGGGCTCAGTTTTGTCTCCGGCACTCTTCCTCATTTTTATAAATGATCTCTTGTCTGCGACCTCTAATCCTATTCATTCCTTCGCTGATGACAGTACCCACAGCTTTTTATATTCGTCCTTTGGCTCACGTCCCTCTACTTCGGCCATAGACTCGGAACGGCAGCGAATGTTAAGCACATTAAATTTCGCCCTCGACAGCAGAATCGATTGGGGGAATAAGAATCGAGTGGAATTTAATGCTTCCAAAACCCAGTGCTGTCTACTGTCGTAAATGCGATCACATAACAATCAGCCGTTATTCATGAACGGCACTTGCGTTGTTGAAACCGAAAGACTTGCCATCCTCGGTATGTGTATCAACCCAACAATTAGTTGGAACGATCACATATTTGAGGTCACCAAAAATGCTGTGAAATGTTTAGGTTTCCTTAAACGATGTAAGAATTACTTCACCCCCTCTGATCTGGCTACAATATAAAAGGCCTACATACGCCCAAAACTAGAGTATATCGCTCCTATTTGGTCAGGTGCTTCTAAGACCTCCCTGCACCTATAATAATAATTGTTGACGCTACAGTCCAAAAGGGGAATAGGGCCTAGCTTGCTCATCAACTACTCGTGTTGTGCGCGCTACTTTTCTCTCACGAGTAGAAGGGACCTACAGTTTTTTGCCGACTCCGAACGGCGAAATTTGAGAAGCTTTCTTAGACAGTTATTACTCTTTGAGTGTTGTCAGCAGCTCGAAAGAGGTGGTGCTGTGAAAAATTCGAAAAATTGGTGTTGAGCTGGGAGTCGAACCTACACCCTTCGGCGTGTGAGCGTCGCACTCTACCCACTACGCCACGGCGACCACCTGCACCTGCTGGATAGAATTCAAAAGCGAGCGATAATACTTATAGGTGACAGTAATATTGCGAACTCGATTGACTCGTTAGAACACCGACGTAGTGTCGCGTTGTTGTCACTCTTTTATCGCTATTTTAACAAGAAATGCTCAGATGAATTAGTCAGTTGCATTCCTCCCCTTCAAGAATTCACCCGCAATGGACGCCTCACTAGAAATGCCCACCAATTCACTTTCAAGCCCTCTTTCGGACGTACAGTCAAACTCAGAGACTCGTTCTTTAGTCGCACTACACGAATCTGGAATGCTCTTCCCAGTTCGATTTTTCCTCCTCATTACAATCCACAGGCACTTAAAACCAATGTGCATCGGTACCTTCTCTCCCTCTCTTCCTCTATACCTTCGGCCCGTGCTGTGACATGATCCGGTCACTTAAGGGTACTCGCAACCCCTTTTGCACGCGTCAATTATAAAACACAAAATCGATAAACACTGCTCCTTGATGGAGTTTCATCGCCAAATGAAGTTCATCGATGGACTGTTATTGAATTAATCCACATCAAAAGTCAAATCGCAGGGAAATTTTCACAATTTAATTCCATTTCAAGGGCGAAATGAGTCTTTTAAGTTACTCTAAACAACACAAATAGCACTCGTATGTCAAAACGAGAACGTATAACCTCAAAAATGTCAAACATTACGACAGAGCTGGCAGTTGCCAGATTGCAAAACTAGGGCTGCCCAATCCCGAAATATAAAAGGCAGCCTTCGTACGTACATTTGTGTGTAGCTTATTGAGAACTGTTAACGTTCAGCGTTGAGGAATAGCAAATTTCGCGGCATTGTGTAACTTACAAAAGACGTTCCGACACGTTGTTAAAAAAAAAAACAATTTTATTAAAAGAAATAACTTTACAACTGTTCCCTCCAGCTTAATCACTAAAAACACAAAAACCCAGTGGGATTCATCCACTCCCTTATATCTATTGGCTAGTCTGCAGTTTCAGCGTACCGGGTCACTGTGGAATCGCGGGAACTGTTTAGTCAGCTTTTTCATGTGCGCGTGTAGCTGTAACTTGAAATACACTGCGCCGGAAAATAAAATGAAAATTAGAATAAACAGAATGCGAACATAATGCAGGTGATTGCACCCGTGCATTATGTGGAGAAGATAGATTGGCGCGATAAGGAATGTTTAGGGTATGTAACCTGTATGGCATCAATAAAATCTCTTAAAAAATTATCAACCTGACCAGTTGTGTTTATTTCAGCAATCGAAATCGTGTTGCTAATATTAAAATTTCTATTAATGAATGCTTTGAATCTATTCCAATCAGCTTTGTGGTAAATTTTTCTTCGCGAACAATCTTTGAACTCAAACTCGTAACTATTGAGACAGGTAGGTAATCGGATGCTAGATTGTCTATTGTTCAATTGAGATCACCCCCGAGGATGTGCTTGTTATTGCACGTTAGTAACTTAGTGAGATCACTTCTAAATTGAGTCTTTTGCTCCGCGTTACCGGGAAATAGGCGGAAATTATACTCAGCTTGGAATTATCTAGAAGTGTAATTTCAATGCCAATGGCTTCTACCAGACGTAGATTAAATGCTTTCAGAGGGCAGTGTGGTAGCCCTTTTCGGAAAACGATGGCAACTCACTCCTCCTCCTCTATTAACAAGTCGATCTAATCTGTGACATACACAGTTAGGGTGACTAAAATGCTTTGGTTCCTTCAGCTATGTCTCGCTAATTAACGCTACATCAGCCTCATTATTTATTAAGGAAATCGAAAAATTCAGTTTGTTTGTGCTGACTGCCTCTTGCATTCCAAGTTACTAACTTCTTCTTCTTCTTGGCCTCAACAAACATGCCTCTCCAACCAACACAATCTTTCGCTAGCCGCCTCCAGTTGCGCACTCCAAGTTGGTTGAGGTCATTTCCAATTGTGTGCGCCAGCTTAGCCTAGGTCGTCTTCTGTTGCGTTGTCCAAATGTCACGGATTCAAAGACTTTTCGGGCCGGAGCAGTGGTGTCCATACGCTCTATATGGCCTAGCCATCTTAACCGTTGTATCAGTAGACGCCTAACCAGGCGCATGTCGCTGTACAGCCCATAGAGTTCGTTGTTAAATCTTCTCCTCCATGTCATCAACGCAAGCAGGACCAAAAATCGCACACAAAACTTTTCTCTCGAAAAGACTTTGGGCTTCCTCATCCGCATCTAGTAGCGTCCAGACTTACGTCAAGCCTCAACAAGCTCAGCCCATCGAAGGAAGACTTTATTGCCTCTTGAGCACAAAGAAACAGCAAGAGTGATTCTGCGTTTGATTGCCGTCCTAATGCTGCTGTCCCTATTTACCGCGGAGCCGAGGTAGACGAAGTCCTTGACTACCTCGAAGTTTCTGCTGCGTAGTGTGACGCTCTGTCCGAGATGTCGATGTTGCGTGTCCTTCCTTGACGACAGGATGTACTTAGTTTTGCCCTTATTTACCGCCAGACCCATCTTAACCGCTTCGGACTCAATGCCAGCAAACGCCTCATTGACGGCTCGCTGTGTTCGTCCCATCACGTCAATGTCATCAGCTTAAGCTAGCAATTGAACTGACTTCTGGAAGATCGTGCCTCTGGTGTTGACTTGGAAGTTAAACACGATCTTCTCGAGGATGATGTTAAAGAAGTCACATGAAAGTGCGTCGTCTTGTCTAAAGCCTTTCTTTAACTATGAAGGTCTCGGTGATTTCGTTACCGACCTTGACGGAGCAGCGAAAGTTCTCCATCGTCATACTACAGAATTGGAAGAGTTTGGCAGGAAACCAAAACAAGACATGGCACCGTATAGCTATGTGGCCTTCAAATTGTTGAATAGGTCAATGGATAAAGGGCAACCAGATTTTCACTTTGGGGCAGATCCTGGAAAAGACCCAAAAGGTACAGATCGCCACTCACCACCTATTCGTCGATTTTAAGGCCGCATATGACAGTGTGCGTAGAGACGAGCTATACGGTGGCATGTCTAGTTTTGGCATTCCTACCAAACTCGTCAGACTGTGTAGGATGACAATGAAGAACTCACAAATCTATAAATTCCAGAACTCCTTCAAAATTCTTTCAGGTTATTGTTCCGCCAACCTTAGCCATCGTTGTTTGAACAAAGCACAATATACTCTTGTCGCTGCTGAAAGTGTTCGAAATTCTCAGCAAACAAATAGACACAGTTGCAAAATAACGGAACTATGCGTACACGCGTTTCCATGTTTGCTCAATTGATGCTCAAGACCGAGATGTGACAGAGCACTGTTCCGCTATGAAAGACAGTCAGCCAGAAGCAAGTGGCCTCAAACAACGTGAAGATAAGGTTGTTGTTCTTGGAAATTAAACAATTCACTGAATTGAACAATTCTGAGCTGAATCCTTTTTTGTTTCCCTTTAATAATCCTTCTGCTGGTGTGGCTGTATCCTCTTTTGTGACTTAAATTTCATACGGGTTCTCATCATCCTTTCATTTAGCCACGAAATTTGTTGAAAACGAAATCCACAAAGAACGAGATAAAATAAGGGAAAATCCGCAAACACAGCACACAGTGCGCGCTCAAAAAAGGATCAAATTATGAAATCCACTGTGTGCGGCGGCTTGCGGCTGAATGTGTGTGCGGGTGCGGAGAAGACGAAGAAAGACGACTACAAGCTAATTGTTGGCAAGGATAAGCAGAATCATGGGATTAACTCTAAACGTAGCGCACGCGAAAAAAGTGCAGGCTACGTGGAGCCGGGTAGCTTCTCTGTGGCGTTCTTCATTGAAAGACAATTTTGTCATAATGAGAAAGGAAATCCTTAAATTGGATGCCACCCAGGAGTGCCTTACAAGCCGAATGATGATGAGTCTGAGGGATGGAATTATTTTCACATGCAGGGGAGAACGCTTAAATCGATATCTAAATAAAAATGCGCATGGGTGTGGTACCCATCGGCGGACACATACGAGCGGTGCCGCACGTTTAAGAAGATACGCTTGTGGGCCCAATTCCATTCACTGACATACACAGGCGGCGCCGCACGCTTAAGAAGACACGCTTGTGGGCTCAATTTCATTCACTGACATACCCAAGCGGTGCCGCACGTTTAAGAAGACAGACTTGTGGGCCCAATTCCATTCACTGACATACACAGGCGGCGCCGCACGCTTAAGAAGACACGCTTGTGGGCCCAATTCCATTGACTGACATACACAAGCGCCGCCGCACGCTTAAGAAGACACGCTTGTGGACCCGATGTCATCGCCTGACATACCCAAGCGGTGCCGCACGTTTAAGAAGACACGCTTGTGGGCCCAATTCCATTCACTGACATACACAAGCGGCCCCGCACGCTTAAGAAGACACGCTTGTGGGCCCAATTCCATTAACTGACATACACAAGCGGTGCCGCACGCTTAACACGCTTGTGGGCCCAATTCCATTGACTGGCATACACAGGCGGTGGCGCACGCTTAAGAAGACACGCTTGTGGGCCCGATTCCATTGACTGACATACACAAGCGGCGCCGCACTGACGCATTGACTGACATACACAGGCGGTGCCGTACGCTTAAGAAGACACGCTTGTGGGTCAAAGTCCATCAGCTGACATACGCATGGGGTACACTATGCTTTAGAAGACACGCTTGTGGGCCCAATTCCATCGCCTGACATACCCAAGCGGCGCCGCACGCTTAAGAAGACACGCTGAAGATCGCGCCGCGAGAGTATTAAAATGCCACGACAGCAGCGGCTGTTTAGACAAACTCTCCAGCTCACATACTTTGGCTTGCTTTGCGCGCTTACTTCAATTTCCCAATTAGTTATCGCCTTGAAACATAAGTCAGGACTAGCCTGTCAGTTGTAGGGCGATTTTGTTTTAATGCAAATCATTTTACACGTTTTTCAGAAGAATTTTACTTGCGATCAAGCACGTCTACAACTTGCACGCCACCATGCAGCCATGGAATAGAGTCGCTTTGACGGACGAACAGCTTCAGGTCCTGTACCGAGAATGGGGTGTCTTCTACACCCTGAAGCAGAAGTTCGACATTGCTGCCAAATACTACGACAAATCGCTCGAACTTGGGGTACCTCCTCCTCATGGTATGGGGGGAACGATCGTCTTGGTTTCCCCTGCGCCATGACCGCATTCCGAACGTAACGCCAATCTAACCTCACTTCTCACAGGTTGACTCAAAAGCCCTCTATAACCGAAGCAGATGTAAGCGCAATTTAGCTCAGACGCAGAAGGCGCTGCTTGATGCCCGATCGGCTATGGGTATGGTGCCACATGACGTCAATCAGTTAAACTTGCCACTGACTGTACTCCTTGCAGCTCGCGATCCCCTCAGGCAGTCCTACAACATAGAGGTCTGCGATGGGCTCTACCAACTGAATCAACTAGAGAATGCCAAGGCTTGCGTCTTCAACAACTCCCAGAAATTCAAGGGGCACACGTTGCGTGCATTTGACTATCGACACAACGTTGTATGTTGGCCAATGACAGCGAATATGTTCTGCGTCCTCACCGCATGTCCCGTTTCAGCTGGACTTAGACTTCAAGGCAACCCTTGGAGACCCGTTGGGTCATCATATTTTGTCGAATGAAAAGTACTTCTATTTGGCTCGAGAGGAACTTGATCGGGAACTGAATGCCGATCGGCGGCCTCTGTGGAAAATCCTTCGGGAACAGGGAAAGTGCGATGTCCTTAGTGTCCTTGAGAAAGAGGTGGGTTAATGCGTGGTCCGGGCGGAATTTGACTGTCGTTTGATTTCAGGAGGAATTGATTTCTCCTCGAGAAGTGGCAAGACGTCGCCGGGCCTTTAACATCTTCAACCAGATCTACATGCAGCGCAGCTGGGTTGATGTGTTGTTTCTGAAGGCACTGACGAAGGATCCAAATCTGCTGCTGCCGCAGTCGAAGTGGAGTAGTCCCCTTCTGGAGCATACCACTTCCAGCATGTATAACGTGACCATGACATTTTTGGTAAGCGCCAAGTGAGAGAGTGTTTTTGATTTTGGGCGGCAATCTCGTGCTGACTGCTCATACATTAGAGGAGCTCACGACTGCTTATTTGAGAGCTCTTGGATGTCTACGAATGTAGAAGTCCAGCTCAAATTGCAGAATTGTGGGAATGTGAGAGTTTCAGCGCTTTCCTTCCTACTTTTAGAAAATGCTTCACGCTCGAAGCCCTCAGTACAACGAGAGGGTTCGTCGATGTTCCAATAAGAAACAGGCTCAGAAACATACCGAAGACTATCTCTACAGAACTCAGTATCAAAGTCACCGGAATATGCTGACCATCCTGAAGAGAATTCGTCACCTCAGGCAGAGGAGGCAGCTCAGTGTAAGACGATTTCGAGGGTTATCCACTCGCCAATATTGTCTGTCCGCCGTTTTGCAGAAACTCTCGTCATATGTGGAAGAAGTTATGGGTGACTACGTTGTCTTAAAGACTCACCGCCTGATGCCGTGGAAGTTCGAGTTCATAAATGAAGTCTACAATCTGTTGGCTTTGTCCTTCATTGACTCGTACATTGACGTACCGAAGAATTTGACCGAAGTCAGATCATCAGAGCGACTGCACATGCTGTTGAAAATGCCGTCAGAGAAGGACAAGGAACCGCAGCCGTTTGTGTTCGGCGACAAGTCGACTTATCAAGACGAAGATGTCGCGGATTTACCTCTAATCAGACATAAGTATGAGTTGCTGAATAATTTCTTAGGCTCGGCATTGAAAGTTGACAAAGGGACAGTTCAGGTGTTGGTTGTGACTTCCGCCTTTTCTGTGTCCTTTCTATTCTGCACATTCTGATTAATTTCTGAAACCGCCCTGCTTTCAAATGAAGACAATTTAAGCAATAGAGAAGGCCTAGCCCGTGAGTTAGTTGCGGGAAATGCGAGTTTCAAATGAGTTCATGCCCTCTAACTGCCGGTTGAGAAATTAGTTCATGTGAACCTCCTTCCCTTGGCTAAGACCGAATAAATGATGAAGGTCAGGTGTAACAACTGTTGCAAAAACGCAGGGCGCGGCTATTGTGTCTTTTCTCTGCCAACAAGCACGGACTGGAGAACACTTCATCACAGTCCTGACATGGTAGCTAAGGTCACTAGAAACTTTATTTCATAATTCAAAGGAAGTACACGGATTTCGATGGTGAATGTTACAAAGATTCCGAAAGGAATGGCATTTTTTTCTAGTAAATTTGCATCACAGGGGCACTAGATGCGGACTTGGTGATGTTTGCGGTCGAATGTGGCAGGCATTCTCAGACTTTTCGTCAAAAAAAGATCAAAAAAAGTTTTCCAAAAACCCTAGAACACTTATAATTTCGGAAAGTGACAAGCTTAAAACTGAAATAAGCTTATAGTTTCAGAACACCTTTAATATAAAAGCCAGTAGAAATCCCGATAAGTACAAACTTCTGAGAAGTTCTATAGATCCAAAATCCCAAAAAGCCTTAAGTTACAAAAATAGCTGAAACCTCGAAAAGCCCTAAATTTCGAAAAGCCCTTTATCCTTAAAATCCCTTAATCCTTAAAAGTCCTGAATTTGGAAAAGCATTTAATCCCAAAAAGCTCCAAAATTTGTAATGGCATCAATTCAGAAATCCCAAAATCCTGAAAATTCTTGGATTCCGAAATAGTTGAAACCCGAAAAAGCCATAAGTGATGAGAAGATCTAAATTTTTAAAAGCTCTACATGCAGAAAGTCACAAAATCCTGAAAAGTCTTGGATTCCGAAACAGTTGAAACCCGAAAAAGCCATAAGTGATGAGAAGATCTAAATTTTTAAAAGCCCTACATGCAGAAAGGCACAAAATCCTGAAAAGTCTTGTATTCCGAATTGACCGAAACTTCAAAAAGCCTTAAATTTCAGAAAGGCATAAATTCCAGAAAACATTAAATTCCAAAAAGCCTTATATTCCAAAAAGCCTTATATTCCAAAAAGCCCCAAGTCCCGCAAAGCCACAAATCCAGAAAAGCCCTTAATCTCGAAAAGATTGATTTTGAATAGGCTTAATTCAGAAAACCCTTAAGCCTGAAAAGTCTGGCATTCTGAAATGAACGAGACTCCAAAAAGTCTTAAATCCCGAAAAGCTATAATCACGAAAATTCCCAAAATATCTAAGTCATAAAAAGACCTAAACTCAGAAAAGCCCTAAATCCTGAAAAGGTTTAAGTTCTGAAATGACCGACACTCCAAATAGCCTTAAATTAGAAAAAGCCTTAAGTACCGGAAAGCCATTTATATAAAAAAGGCCTGAATTCAGAAAAGTTTAAGATCCTGAAAAGGCTTAAATTTCGATACGACCGAAACTCCAATAAGCCATTAACCCCGAAAAGCCTTAAGCTCCGATAAACCCAAATTCCGGAAAAGCTCCAAACTTTAGAAATACCAAAATTGAGAAAAGCCCGAAATTATAGAATGGCTTGGATGCCCAAATAGCCTTAACCTTAAATAGGAATTTCAAAAAACCTAAGGTCCCGAAAAGCTCCATATCTCGAAAAGCGCTTCATCACCGAAAACAATAATTATTTAAATTCAGAAAAGCCCAAAGTCCTGAAAAGACTTGAATTCCGAAATGACCAAAATTCCAAACAGCCTAGATCTCCGAAAAGACCTTAGTCACAAAAAACCCGAAGTCTCGACCAACTCTTAATTTTTTAAAGGGTATGAATTCAGAAAAGCCTAAAATCCTGAAAAGGATTGGATTCAAAATTGACCGAAACTCCAAATAGCCTTTAATTCCAAAAAGCCTTAAGTTTCGAAAAGTCCTTGATCGCAGAAACGCTGAAAAGGCTTATAATCAGAAAGTTCAAAACCCCGAGAAGCCCCAAATTTTGAAAACCTCTTAACCTAAAACACTGAAAGGTCCTAAAGGCCGCAAAGCCCCAAATCTAGAAATGCCCTAAGTCCGAAAAAGCCCTTAACCCTAAAACCAAAAATCCCGATGAGCTTAAAATCACTTCAAAAAGGCTTATATTGCTTATATTGTGGGAACGAAACCCCGTATGGCCCTAGATCTGGATCCAGCCCATCAATTCTAAAAAACTGAACAATTTTTCTAAGTTCATAGTCCAGAAATGTTTCGAATCCAGAAGTGAATTTGATTTCGAATAGACTGAAATCTCCAAAAGCCCACACTTCCGGGAACCCCATATTCCTGAAAAGCGTCAAAATTCTTCAAAGCCCAAGTTTCTATTCTTCTTTTTCTTCTTGTGGCGTCCGGGGTGGACCTGGACCTCAATCAACATGCCTCTTCAGCCAGCAAAATTTTTCGGCAGTTCCCTCTGGTTGCGCACTCCAAGTTGGTTAAGGTCCAAATTATTCCAGTTTGGTGATTTCGAATTTTTCTAACTCTGATCTCAACCCCTCTACCCTTGTTCCTGCTTTTCGCAGTGCCATAGCGGATATCGTCTTCAAGACAAAAGAAATGTGCGCTTTTGAAGGACACTCAATCATCCATTAGAGTCCCTTACGTTTCTGCCTCTTCAACTTTGTCCATCATAGACCGGCCGACAATGCGAACGTCTATTCACTATTCTTAAATTGTTTCAGAAAATACATGTCCCGTATGAAGAAGCGAATAATCTTCGCCGAGCATCCGATCGAGAAGTCCTACGCCTGGCATGCCATTGCCAGTGCCCACTTGAAGCTCTCACGCTTCGACGAATGCTGCAATTCGGCCCGGAAATGCATCGAAGGTAAGACCCTCAGTCAATCCACTGCATCACCACTCACTAGTCTGTGTTTTGACAGAGGCCAGACAGTGCAACAGTCTTGTTTGGATGCTCCTGGGATACCTGATGAGTTGCAAGTCACATTCGGTTTTGCGAAAGATTGAAAAAATTCAAGAAGTCCTCGCCGAGGCTTCCGTGGTGGTTCGGCAATTGGATAATGTTAAAATTTCCGGTTTTATGAGGCTTTTACGAAACGCGAACGATCAGGACATGAACGAGAAGAAGGCAGACGAGATGAGGAAGCTTAGAGCTTGGCAGTCGGTCTCATCGAGGATTTCTTCATATCGATCGGCTTCGTCGGAAGAGGAGAAGTAGTTGAGGGGAGGGTTGGTTTTTTTTTATTGAAGCGACATATGCGACTGAGAAATCAAAGTGGCTTTTATTTATTGTGTAAGAATGAAGAAGTCATTCAAACAGTCTAAGATAGAGCAAGAAGCTGGCAACTTTCTTATGTTTGGCATCCACCATACGCAACCACGAGTTGGTTTCCTCGATGAGAAGCGTTTTGAGGCGCCAAAGTTAGGGCGAGAGTCAGGTACCAGAAGCGCTGTTGCGGATGAAGAAGTCGTTAGCCGCTCACATCAGTCGGAGCTGGCAACTTTCTTCTGTTTCGCATCCACCATACGCAACTAAGAGTTGGTTTCCTCGTTGGAAATCGTTTTGAGGCGCCAAAGTTAGGGCGAGAGACAGGTACCAGGAGCGCTGTTGCGGATGAAGAAGTCGTTAGCCCCTCAAAGCAATCGGAGCTGGCAACTTTTTTCTGTTTGGCATTCACCATACGCAACCACGAGTTAGTTTCCTCGATGGAAAGCGTTTTGAGGAGCCAAAGTTGGGGCGAAAATCAAGCACCAGGAGCGCTATTGAGGATGAAGAAGTCGTTAGCTGCTCACATCGGTCGGAGCTGGCAACTTTCTTCTGTTTGGCATCCACCACACGCAACCAAGAGTTGGTTTCCTCCATGGAAAGCGTTTTGAGGCGCCAAAGTTAGGGCGAGAGACAGGTACCAGGAGTGCTGTTGCGGATGAAGAAGTCGTTAGCCGCTCACATCAGTCGGAGGTGGCAACTTTCTTCTGCTTGGCATTCACCACACGCAACCAAGAGTTGGTTTCCTCGATAACAAGCGTTTTGAGGCACCAACGTTATTGAGAGAGCGCTGTTGCGGATGAAGGAGTCGTTAGTCGCTCAAAGCAGTCGGAGCTGGCAAATTTCTTCTATTTGGCATCCACCATACGCAGCCAAGAGTTGGTTTCCTCGATGGAAAGCGTTTTGAGGCGCCAAAGTTAGGTCAGGTACCGGCAGCGCTGTTGAGGATGAACAAGTATTAAGCCGCTTGTCAGAGCTCGGAGTTTTTAGACACTCGCTGAACTGAACACGGTTCTACTTCGTGGACTGGCATCACCGTCAATGCTGGATGGGAATCCCTGTCCCTGAAGGACACCTTTTCAGTCAATCATGGACCTTTTTGGCAATAAGTTGGCTGTAACACAGCATCCTTAAAGTCCCGGGACATACAGGGGCCACAACTAGCAAAAAAAAAAAAATCCATAGTCGTTTACGGATTTTTTTTCTGGAAGTGGCGCCCTCTGTGTTATTTTTTTAACACAAGTCCTGAAAAATCTGTAAACGATCCCCTTTCAGAACATCGTTACTTGGCAGCTGCTTCAAGTTCGTTTTTCTCGCCCTCTCTGCTTTCTCCATTCAACGTCACGGCCAAACATGTTACACTAGATTTATTAATCCAATAACGACTCCCATGGTGGCCCATTAAGAGCACTCCACCAATCGTTGCCAATTCACGATAAAGTATTATTTATTTGACGACATTTCCACTCCATTCACCTTCACCTTCAAGCACTCCCATTGCCATCCCTGCCCCCCTCGCCTACCTTCAACTCCATCGCCAGACGGCAGTAAAACTCCGTCACATATTCGGTTTCCATTTCATTCTGCACGAGTGTTCAAACAAAGTTTCGATCCTGTTTCCTCAGACAATTTAGAGCCGCAATAACATCGCCTTTCATGCGGGATCACTTTTGCCTAATGCGCTCTGTCCACCCACAGTCAGTTCTTTCGTCCACCCGTCCAACTATCCAACCGCTCGGTCTGTTCCTCCATCCGCCACCGAGAATCGCATTCCAGACAATGGCCATGAAGATGACACTCCACACAGCCCCGAAACCCAAGTGCAAATATTTAGTCAACCAGGACGATGGCCGAGTGCTTTGAGGAGGATGACGAGGAGCACAAGCGCAGAGCTGGAGAAGGAAGGACCCAGAAAGAAAGCCAGAGAAGAACAATTTATTTACTTGTTGCCTCAGGGTCTGCTATTTCTATTAAAATAATAAGTTAGGGCTTACCTACAGGAGTGGCGACACAATCACAAGCGCACACACCAGATGATGGCGCTGGTGTCGTGGTCCTGCCAATTATGAACACCACGCCGGGGTGGATGAATATTTTAGGCAAACAAGTTTTGCGTCAATATTTATAGTCTACTCGAGCTTATCTTCGAGTCGGCCAGGCTCATCCTGCGTCCTCTGCATTCTTGTTCGTCTTTCGATGGAAAGCACTTCTGCGTCCAATTAAAAAAAAAAGTCTGTTCTCTCATTTTTCGCTTCTTCTTTTGTGGTGTGTCCTTTTCTGGCGGCCGAGTGCCTGTTTGAGAAACAAGGCAAGGACAAGGGGTGCTGTGAGTGGCGGTACCTTGGGTGGCGGTGACATATGCTCAAGAGGACGGGCTTGCGACGGCACAAAGGCGAAGCCCTTGAGACGTCCATGGCCCGGCCATTGATGTGGTGACTGTCGTTGATTGATTGGCAGGAATGATGTTAATTACCCATTTCTATGATGATTGCGAAGGCCGACATCAAAGGCATGGCAAAAGGACGAAGGTCAATCTTGATCAAACACACATCAACCTCTGTCAGGTTTTCGAGAAAATTCGATTTGGGGGGAGGTGGTGGGAGTCCTGAGGGTGGGTCGACAAGAATGGAGAGATTAGAGCGCCGACATTTCCTTTGTCACAAGGGCGAGGAAAAACTTCGCAGAAATGCAATTTCACTCCAAGTCCACCTCCATATCAAGTTGCCAATAAATCTTTTCCACCCGTTCAGGTGTCCTTCTGCTCTTGTTCGTGCTCCAACTCCCTCCATCCGGCCGTCATCGACGTCGTCGTCGTCGTTTCTCACCTGAGGGCGAGGTTTTTTTTCGCTGCTCTCGTGACTGTCCTTATTTCCTGGCTGGCGTATCTCGCGTGTAAGATGCGGAAACCGGAATTGAAAAGCTTGAAAGTCGATTTCCATTATAGCCCGGTGCCAAATCTCGTGAAGCCACAAAAACAATACCTTCCCTGCCCCTCCCAAAGATCACCCAAGACGGTGTCTGGCAGGAATCCAAACTGCGCCAGGAAGTCAGACAGATAAACGGGTGACGGGGGCCGCATCTCAGTGGCGAGGAATGAAGTGAAGCACTCCTGAGTTGGAGTGGTGTATATGTAGCAGCTCTTCCAAGTGAGCAATTTGCCATGCACTCCCCTAAACGAGTTAAAATCCCCCTCAGAGGCATATCCTGGAAGGAAGGATACACAGTATTTACTCGTATTTAAGAGGCGGCAGCGACATCATTTAGCCCAAGTGCCCTTGATTTCAGAGGACCCTTCACAACAGGACTTGTCGCACAATTAAAATGAAGGAAACAAATGTCTACACTGTCCACTCTCTCTCACTCCGAAAGAGAGCCACACACACACCCAAACAGAGCTTCGCAAAAAATGCATGAACACTAATTAAGGCTGCAAAATAATTTAAGCCTGTGCACACACAGATGGATGTTCCTCGCTCTGTTCAGGGATTCCGATTGATCTAAGCCTGCTGCAGGGACGACGCATTCGATTCCTCGTGTCCTGTAATCCGTTCTTTATTTGCCCGATGCTAATATTAGATGAACGAGTCCATCGGTCCACTCATCTGTCTGATTGGGGGTGAATTTTAATTTCAATGTTTGCGGGAGGGATGTCGTCGGCAGTGTTCAATCATTGACGAGCTACGTGGGTGGTGGGTGGGCAGCCAGTCGTCCGAGGTCCGAAGTCGGATAAAATTTCAAATGAAAGGGCATGGGGGTTGTTCAAGGATAGATGAGCCTTTTAATTTGCTGCCTCAAAATTCACTTAATTGTTGATGATGACAGATTACGGGTTTTGTGGAGTGTAGTTTTCGACATTGACTCTGGAGGGGGTGGTGCAGTGGATGGGCTGAAGGGGAAGTTCAGGGACAGACGAGGCATGCAATGGAGTGTAGTGGAAGGTGAGAAGAGGTTTCTTTGTTGGGCCCCAGCAGTGTATTCAGAGGAATTCTGTGAGACTAGAGCTTCCTCCTATGCGACCAGGACTCTGTTCGACCGGAGTATACTTCGGTTGAACCAGAGATCAACTGACGCAAGTGGTTAGAGACCAACTGAATAAAGGCTCTTTTCTAGGACTAAGGATTAGTTATGGAGCTGGTGGCTTCTTTTGCAGATTAACTATCGATTGGATGCACCTTCTTTGGCTCTAGAGACTCAATTTGTGGGACGAGAGGCTCCCCCTGTGGGTCTTGAAGCCAACTATCGATCTGGAGGCTCCTTCTATGCGATTGGATGCACCTTCTTTGGCTCTAGAGACTCATCTTGTGGGACTAGAGGCTCCTTCTGTGGGTCTAGAAGTGAACTATCGATCTGGAGGCTCTTTTTTTAAGACTGGAGGCACCTTCTTTGGCTCTAGAGACTGATCTTGTGGGACTAGAGGTTCCTTCTGTGGATCTAGAAGTGAACTATCGATCTAGAGGCTCCTTCTACGCGATTGGATGCGCCTACTTTGGCTCAAGATACTCAATTTGTGGGACGAGAGGCTCCTTCTGTGGGTCTTGAAGGGAACTATCGATCTGGAGGCTCCTTCTATACGATTGGATGCTCCTTCTTTTGCTCTAGAGACTCATCTTGTAGGACTAGAGGCTCCTTCTGTGGGTCTATTACTTAACTATCGATCTAGAGGCTCCTTCTACGCGATTGGATGCGCCTACTTTGGCTCAAGAGACTCAATTTGTGGGACGAGAGGCTCCTTCTGTGGGTCTTGAAGTGAACTATTGATCTGGAGGCTCCTTCTATGCGATTGGATGCACCTTCTTTGGCTCTAGAGACTCATCTTGTGGGACTATAGGCTCCTTTTGTGGGTCTAGGACTTAACTATCGACCTGGAGGCTCCTTCTATATCACTGGAGGCATCTTATTTGGCTCTAGAAACTCATCTTGTGGGACTAGAGGCTCCTTCTACGCGATTGGATGCACCTTCCTTGGCTCTAGAGACTCATCTTGTGGGACTAGAGGCTCTTTTTGTAGGTCTAGGACTTAACTATCGACCTGGAGGCTCCTTCTATATCACTGGAGGCATCTTATTTGGCTCTAGAGACTCATCTTGTGGGACTAGAGGCTCCTTCTGTGGGTCTAGAAGTGAACTATCGATCTGGAGGCTCTTTTTTTAAGACTGGAGGCACCTTCTTTGGCTCTAGAGACTGATCTTGTGGGACTAGAGGTTCCTTCTGTGGATCTAGAAGTGAACTATCGATCTAGAGGCTCCTTCTACGCGATTGGATGCGCCTACTTTGGCTCAAGAGACTCAATTTGTGGGACGAGAGGCTCCTTCTGTGGGTCTTGAAGTGAACTATTGATCTGGAGGCTCCTTCTATGCGATTGGATGCACCTTCTTTGGCTCTAGAGACTCATCTTGTGGGACTATAGGCTCCTTTTGTGGGTCTAGGACTTAACTATCGACCTGGAGGCTCCTTCTATATCACTGGAGGCATCTTATTTGGCTCTAGAAACTCATCTTGTGGGACTAGAGGCTCCTTCTACGCGATTGGATGCACCTTCCTTGGCTCTAGAGACTCATCTTGTGGGACTAGAGGCTCTTTTTGTAGGTCTAGGACTTAACTATCGACCTGGAGGCTCCTTCTATATCACTGGAGGCATCTTATTTGGCTCTAGAGACTCATCTTGTGGGACTAGAGGCTCCTTCTGTGGGTCTAGAAGTGAACTATCGATCTGGAGGCTCTTTTTTTAAGACTGGAGGCACCTTCTTTGGCTCTAGAGACTGATCTTGTGGGACTAGAGGTTCCTTCTGTGGATCTAGAAGTAAACTATCGATCTAGACGCTTCTTCTACGCGATAGGATGCGCCTACTCTGGCTCAAGAGACTAAATTTGTGGGACGAGAGGCTCCTTCTGTGGGTCTTGGAGTGAACTATCGATCTGGAGGCTCCTTCTATGCGATTGGATGCACCTTCTTTGGCTCTAGAGACTCATCTTGTAGAACTAGAGGCTCCTTCTGTGGGTCTAGGACTTAACTAACGACCTGGAGGCTCCTTCTATACCACTGGAGGCATCTTATTTGGCTCTAGAGACTCATCTTGTAGGACTAGAGGCTCCTTCTGTGGGTCTATAACTTAACTATCGACCTGGAGGCTCCTTCTATACCACTGGAGGCATCTTATTTGGCTCAAGAGACTAGCGGCTGCTTTTGTGGGTGTAGAGGTGGGCTATGGATCCGAAGGCTCCGTCTAAGCGACTGAAGGCACCTTCCTTGGTTCTAGAAACTTATCTTATGGGACTAGAGGCTCGTTCTGTGGGTCTGGAAGTGAACTATCGATCTGGAGGCCCCTTCTATAACACTGGAGGCACCTTCTTTGGCTGTAGAGACTCTTCTTGTGGGACTAGAGGCTTCTTCTATGGATCTAGTGATAAACTATGGATCTGGAGGCTCCTTCTATATGACGGAGTCAACTTTTTTGGTTTTAGAAACCAACTGTTCCTCTAGAGGTGGCTTCTGAGAGATCAAAGGTTCGTGCTCTCTGGTGTAGGGGAGTGAATTGAGTTTAAAAGTTTCTTATGTTGCGTATGCTAAAGAAAATGGTGAAATCGTCACCTAAACTAGAGGCCCCGATATTAAGACTAGAACCCTCCATTTTGGAGCTGAGGCCCCATTTCTTAGGAGCTGTCGAATAAGAGACCTAAGCCTTGAAGTGGAAGACAATTTGTGTTGGCCTAATGTCCTCTCCTTTGAAGTAGCCCTAAGGGTGGGCCCTTAAGTACCACGGAGACGGAAAAGCTTTTAGACTTCCGGTTATGTAACAGAATTTTTTCATCTGGGACCTGACCACGTAGTCGGGGATCCTTGCTTACTTAAGAACTATCCGTCCATCACAGCAAAAGTTTATAGACTACAGGCCCCATTCTCAACGCTTTTTCCAAAACTGACACCATTTGCTGCAGAAGAGAACACTTTGTGCATTTAGAAGAGAGTTTTCAAAAGTAGGATATCGGTGGTCTCAACATTTTCCTTTGATTGTACTCCACTGAACGAAGGACTTGACTTTGCGGTCTGAGGTCTCTGAATGCCAATTTTTGTCATAAGTAGGGGAAAAAAATTTCAAAAGGCTCTGCCCTTGTTTGCCTTACTCGCTAATTTCAAATGTAAGCAATAGACCCACCGCCCATCCCAAAATCCTTCACATCCAGGAAATAACGAATTCGTGTCTTAATCCAACACAACACATCCTTCCAAAGAACAGACTTGAACCAGCAGCTCGAGCAGAGCCGGCGTCATCCCCGTCGCCTAGCCGTCATTCGTTGCAGACATAATTCCACGCGATAATGATGCATAAATGAATTTGAATGCCTCCCGTCTTGGCATCGTCTAGGCGCACAGCTTCTCGCTTCAAAAGCGGATCCCATCCATCAAATAATCCCCGATATCTTTATGACACGAACATCCCCTCGCATCTAAGCCGAGCACAAATTCCCATAAAAATCCGCCCACAGGGCAAAAAACGAAAACATCCTCAAGAGGGACGACTCCAGAGGGATGAAGGGGACAAGTGGGGGCAGCGGGACACAAGAGAAGAGAAGAAAAACAAATTCGAACGAATTAAGATCGCAAAAATTGATACTTGTCATGTGTTGCGAGGGTGAAAATCCTTCAATGGATTTCGATTCATTCAAATCCTCGGCGGGAGGGAAGTGGAAAAAATCCGAAGACAGGAACTGAACTGGAGATAAGCAGAGTCTCGGATGTGGAACGGATTATGGCGCCTATTTTTGAATGTATGTCTTCTCCTAATGGGTGCGCCACACCGCTTCTCTCAAGCGGAAGGCTGTGTGGGTGTGCATGCAGGGGGATTCAATGATAATGTCCCGACAAAAATATGTCGGTCCCCCATCGTAAATTGCCAGACGCACACAAGAGCGTGAGTGTACATTTCTGAGTCGATGGCTGGGGGTGGACTTGGGAGTGAGTTTGAATTTTTAACGCCACATAATGAATAGAAGTAAAAATCCGTCACACAAAAGACATGAAGCCTGACCGACTGTGGGAGGGGGGGCGGAGGCGAAATGCCACATTCATGTGTTAATCACTGGTGCACATGAGCTATGGCCTGGAAATGGCGCTGCAAAGCGCTTTTTTGCGGTGAAGTTTTGCTACATTTACTCGGGCAGTGTGGATGACACTGGGGGTAGTTTGATATGCACGCTTTCTCTGCTCTTATTCTGGTGTAATGATGACTGAACTAATGTTTCATTGTGCTCCGGCTAGAGTTTTCGTTTCAGCAACCACGTCAGGACCGCATATTTAAAGTTGGAAGCCCACGACTGACATGGTCACAGATTGTTTGTATTTAACTTTTGGGTGGCCTTAGGGAGGTGGGGAGAGTGTCTGTAACGCTTGAGTCGACGAACTTTACGGCGCCTGAGGGGTGGTTAAGTGTTTTCCTCCTTCTTTGCTGTTTTTTCGAGGCGAACGGGAAATGAAGGAGGGTGGGAGGGGAGCGAGGTGCTATTGAATGGTGCGATAGGTGGTTGGGTTGGGAAGAAGTTCGTCACAGTTTTCCGTATTTAAGACTCCGGCTATCTCGTTTGGTGTGTCGAAGCCGATCATTTACGTAAAAATAGAACTTTTCCACTTGTCCGTGTCTGGTTGGTTACCGGCAACGTTGCAAGTCACCACCAGAGGCACGATCTTCGAGAAGTCAGCTTAATTGCTAGTCTACGCTGACGATATTCACGTGGTTGGGCGAACACAGCGAGCCATCAATAAGGCGATTGCTGGCATCGAAGCGGAAGCGGCTAAAATGGGTCTGGCGGTAAATGAGGCAAAACGTCACGTCACACAACATCGACGTGTAGGAAGGAGCGTCACACTTGGCAGCAGAATCTTCGAGTTAGTGAAGGACTTCGTCACAGTCGGCTCCGCGGTAAACAGGGACAGCAACACCAGTACCGAAATCGAACAAAGAATCACTCTTGTCAATCGCTGTTTCTCTCTGCTCAAATGAGTTAAAACGTCCTCCTTCCAAGGACTGAGCTTGCTAAGCCTACTAATCATCGCGGAAACCAAGATGTTACGAAAAGCGGACGAGGAAGCCTTTAATATTTTCAAGAGAAAAGCATTGTGTCCGATTTTTGGTCCTATATGCTTTGATGGCACCTGGAGGAGAAGATTTAAAGCGAACTCTACAGCGACATGCGCTTGGTCAAGGGTCATCGGATACACCGCTTAGGACGGTTGGGCGATGTAGAGCATATGGACATCAATGCTTCGCCCCGAAAAGTCTTCGAATCTGAGGCAACAGAGAACGGCCTAGGCTAAAATGGTGCACACAAGTGTTGAAGGACCTCAACCAACTTGGAGTGCGCAACAGAAGGCAGCTATCGAACGATCGTGCTGGCTCAAGGGGCACGTTGGTTGAGGCCCAGGTCCACCCTGGATTGTAGCGCCACAAAAAAAAAGAACAATTTAACAAAAGATGTCAAGGGATCGACTTCTTCTGCGCTTAGACACCTCGATAGTGCCAGAGTCACTTTTTGTGGATCATGGTATTGGAGGGACTCAAGAAAGGACCCTCATTTGGATTCGCGGGATTTTTAAACCAATGTGCACCTGTACCTCCTTCCTCTCTCATCCTCTATTTCTTCGGGTCGTGTTGCGACTCAATATTGGTCAACTCAGGGTGCCAAGCTATGTCTTAAGCGCGCGCCGATTTAAAAAAAAGGACTTAACGTCTGGAAACATCAATAATTAGCCCCATCGGCAAAATATCTTCAGTCCAGCCCTCATTTCTATCTGCTTTCAATTGATGTCAGTCAAGGAACAATTGATTAAAAGTTTAAAAATTCCGGTTTAAATGTAGGTCTCCCTAAAGTCATACCAAGCGAAGAAAGTCAGTTTCCGGAGCTAGATGCCGCACAAGTTCGTTCGAGCTCTAGAGCAATGATCCAACTTCGCTGCCGACGAGAACTACCATAAGTCCGAGAAGGACTTGCATGTCGGAGGTGTTATGAAATTAGAGAGCAAGTCGGACAGTATGTCCCAATGCAGAAAAGCCAAGATTATTCAACGACCAAATCACTAAAATTTAACAGATCGTTAAATGTCGTCCCCTATATGTTCCAGGACTGATTGAGTGGCGTTTTATAAAATGTCCAATTTGAACAATCAGTTTCTAACTCGATTACCCTAGAATTGAAGTGGGATTCACGTTCACTCGTTAGGGGAAGATGCCTTACTGAAGGACCGGTCTTGGTCTTCACTGACAAACTTTGTGTCCCAGGTTGCAACTGTGGGCTTGTTGACTATGAAGTCCATTCTATGGGGCTAATGAGCTTTCACCCTTCTCCTGCTTCGAAGTGGTCTCAAAACCACCGAGGTAGCAATGTCTTTTAGAGAACTAAAAGATTCTCAATAAAATGGAGCAGTTAAGGTCCAAGCTCGCTTGGCCTTGGCTATTTATTCCAAGGCTCTCTGAGTGTGGGCCACTGTTGCATGAACATAAAACAATAGTACTCTCTTTTGGCGATTAATTAATGCCCTAACCGAAACCTCTGGCTGCCGTGGCGTAGTAGTTAGAGTGCGACACTCACACGCCGAAGGGTCTAGGTTCGATTCCCAGCTCAACACCAATTTTTCGAATTTTTCACGGCACCACTTCTTGCTGCTGACAACACTAAAAGAGTAATAATTGTCTAAGACAGCTTCTCAAATTTCGCCGTTCGGAGTCGTCAAAAAACAGTAGGTCCCTTCTACTCGTGAGAGAACAGTGGCGCACAACACGAGTAGTTGATGAGCAAGCTAGGCTCTGGTTCCCCTTTGGACTGTAGCGCCAACAATTATTATTACTAACCGAAACCTCTAGTTTCATAGAAGCCTAGAAAGTCCTTCTTCTTCTTCTGACTCTACAGTCCAGGGTGCACCTGGGCCTCAACCAACATGCCCCTTGTGCCAGAACGATCGTTCGCCAGCGCCAACTGCCTCCTGTTGCGCTCTCCAAGTTGGTTGAGGTCCTTCAACACTTGTGTGCGGCAACTTACCTTAGACCGTACTCTGTTGCGTTGTCCCAATGGCTTAGATTCGAAGACTTTTCGGGCAGGAGCAGTGATGTGCATACGCTCTACATGGCCTAGCCGCCTTAAGCTTTGAATCCGAAGACGCTTGATCAGACGCATGTCGCTGTACAGCCCAAAGAGTTAATCTTTAAAGCTTCTCCCCCAGATGCCTTTAAGGCTAACAGGACGCAAAACTAACAAACAGCACGCAAATCCTTTTTTCGATTACACTAAAGGCCTTCACCGAATTAATATTTGTAACCACTGTTCTGTTCTGCATGCCTAACTGGGTCTTTGAAGCTTTTTCGACTTTTTACAGAATGCCAACATGACTCCATATTGATGGAAGTTTTGACATCAAGGTTCGAAGACACTCACTTTTATGTCTCGAGAATATATTCTCACCTCATCTCATGTATTCTTAGACGAAATAGGGAAGTGTGAGTTTTCCCTACGCACGAAGTGCTCCGTTTTTCTTTTAAAATCAATTTGAAACGAATAGTGAATCCAACACGCCCGAATTGATGAATGTTTTTTTCTTACACTTCAGGCATTTCAGCCGTTTTAAGAAATTCAAGTCTGTGTAAGAGGAGACGATATGTGAATTCCCTTTGCGCACAAGGGGTTCCGTTTTGCTTTTTATGTCAGTTTACAACGAATAGTGAATCCGACACGCCTGAATTGATGAATGTCTCTTTCTTACACTTCAGGCATTTCAGCCGTTTTAAGAACTTCAAGTCTGTGTAAGAGGAGACGATATGTGAATTCCCTTTGCGCACAAGGGGTTCCGTTTTGCTTTTTATGTCAGTTAACAACGAATAGTGAATCCGACACGCCTGAATTGATGAATGTCTCTTTCTTACACTTCAGTCATTTCCGCCGTTTTAAGAACTTCAAGTCTATGTAAGAGGAGACGATATGTGAATTCTCTTTGGGCACAAAGGGCTCCGTTTTGCTTTTTATGTCAGCTTAGAACGAATAGTGAATCCGACATATCTTACCTTCTTACAATTCAGGGATTTCAGCCATCTCAATAACTTCAAGCGCCTTTCAGAAGAGCCAAAATGGCCAGGTGTGAGTTTTCTTTGCGCATAGAGGGTTCCGTTTTGCTTTTCAAGAAATTGAAATTGAATCCAATTCGAAGGAATTCAATAATGTCTTACCTTCTTACGCTTCAGCGAAATCAGCCAGTTTAAGAATTTTAATTCCATCTAATAGGAGACTTCTCTTTTTTTAGTATTTATAATACTTAGAGTCCATGAATGTAGTTTCGGGGCTACAGACACTTCACTGGCTTCAGAAAATGCTGACGCTCCCATCATTTCATTCACTCTAGGTCGTGAGCTTGGATTAGGCATTTCAGGGCCTGCGGTGATCTCGCATCAGGCTTCTTTAGGATCTTATGAGGCCTCGAGAACTTTCGGCTTCTTAAACGCTTTAAGCGTTAAAGACTATTGACCCTCTAAAAGGACTTCAGATGTTTCATGTTTTGCTCAGAAATTTCGGCCAAATGCCCTCAAGCCGCATTGGTTTCTTCCCTGCCCAAAGTGGAGTTTTCTCGCTTTAAGCACTGCAGACGCTTTTGACTCCATACGCATTTCATATGCCCACAGATTGACCTTATTTCAGACACCCTGCTTAAGGCATGTGGAGAATGACACATTTCCTTTCCTTTTTCTGTCTCACAAATGACAATTGCGAAGAACAAAATTTGAGATTCTTCGCAAAAGCACCAACATAACAAGCATTTGTCCAACTTATGCTCATCGCCATGTGAACTGCCGTCGAAGTCAAATAATCATTAACTTGCTCCAATTGACTCAGTTTGCGACTTCAAAGCACCAACTCCACGTCTGAAAAAAAATTCCAAGAAATCCCCTTCCACACACGCTCCTCCCCGCGCACTGAGTGAAATGTAAACTATTCCTTAAAATTACCTCCAGGTTAAAGCAATTTCCATTTCCCACCCCCTACCCCGAGATTCGAAGAAGAGGACGAGCACAAAAAAAAAACAGATTCGTTTTCCATGCACTTTGATAAAAGCCGAAGACATAAACAAACACACATTCACTTACACCCATACCTCCGGCAACTGCGACGCAGAGTGGAATTCTTGTCACAGTGGTCCGCCCTCCTTCCGATCAATTTAAATGCGAAGCCAGCGTTGTGGCATTTGAATTATTGGCTGGATGCTCTCATTGCACCAATCCACCCCCTCCCCACTCGCCTTAGCAGAAGTCATCAAAGCGTCTCATCCACACGGTAGGGGAGGAGGAAGCCAGAGCCATCTTCAGGAAATCATGAAAAATGTAGAAGAACAGACGACGACGATTGGGAAAGAACAAACAGAAGCGGCTCAATTTGCTTTGATCAACTTCGGGCAGAGAAGGGCGGCAGCGGGTGGCTGCAAATAGGTCTGTAGTGCATCATTGACGGGATTAAGTCCTGAGCGAGTACGAGTGTGACTTCAATTAATCCTTGGTGTCTTGTAGCATTGGATGCGGCAATTTGTTCGCCTTAACGGTGCACTGCTCAGTCACCCACTGTCGGTTGCGTGTTGTCGATGCGCCGGCCATTGGATAAATCAAATTAATTTCTCCAGGGAGCGGCTTTAAGTGATACCTGACAGGGACGGCTGTGGGTCATTAATAAGAGTGTGCGTCGCAATTGCACGGAAAGAAGCGGAGACGGACATTGGGAGGGTTGGTTTTTGGTGATTGATGGAGATTGATAGACAAAGGAGACGGTGCGACGTTTAAATGACTTATAGACTAATGGCTGAAAATGGGGGGAGGACAAAGCTTGCAGACAGTTTCTTTCGCCTGTTATGTGAGGGAGAGAAAAAATTATCAGAACTAATGGCAAAAAACTGTAGGTCCCTTCTACTCGTGAGAGAACAGTAGCGCGCACAACACGAGTAGTTGATGAGCAAGCTAGGCCTTGGTCCCCCTGTGGACTGTAGCGCCAAAAATTATTATTATTAATTATTATGCATCACGAATGCATTACAAATTCGTCACGAATATCTAACGAATAAATAACGAATGCATCACGAATACATCACGCATGCATCACGAAGGCATTACGAGTGCATCATGAATGCATAACGAATGTATAATGAGTACATCACAAATGCATCACGGATGTATAACGAATGAATCACGAATGCATCATGAATGCATTATTAATACATCACGAATGCATCACGAGTGCATCACGAAGGCAATTTGAATGCATAATGAATGCATCACGGATGCATCACAAAGACATTATGAGTGCATCATGAATGCGTAACGAATGCATTATGAATACATCCTAAATGCATCATGGATGTATAACGAATGAATCACGAATGCATCACGCATTCATCATGAATGCATTATTAATATATCACGAATGCATCACGAGTGCATCACGAAGGTATTACGAATGCATAATGAATACATCACAAATGCATCACGGATGTATAATGAATGAATCACGAATGCATCACGCATGCATCATGAATGCATCACGAATGCATCACGAGTGCATTGCGAATGCACCACGAGTGCATCAAAAATCCATCAAGAATTCATCATGAATGCATCACGAATGAATCACAAATCGAATGCATCACGAATACGTCGTGAATGCGTTACGAATAAAACGCGAATTCATTACGAATGCATGACGAATGAATCACGAATGTACCACGAATGTATAACGGAGGCATCACGAATGCATCATGTCATCGCCAGTAAAAGCATTAGTAGAGCATCAGAAAAGCATTACGAACGCATCCGGAGTGTTTCAAAAACGCATTCGAAACGCATCAGAAACGCATCAGGAACGCATAAGAAACGTGTAAAAAACGCATTAAGAGACGAATGAGAATTTCTAGAGGATGGTAGTGCTGTGGCACTCGTTGTAGCTTGCGTGACATGTTACTTCTTTAATGTTTGACGATGTCTCGAGGAATTGTGGTAAGAAGTGTAAAGACGGCCAAAATCTGGTCCGCTCTGCTTTAAATTTTCACTAACCGCAGCGCCACAATGATCAGACTATTGTTGATTCGTGCGGAAACGACATCAAGACTAAAGAGTTCTTCGTGGGACGGTCGAACAGTCGTCCAAATACTATGCAGGGGACTTATAGAAAGATTTATCCCTCCAGCTTGAGGAGAAAAAGAAAGACAAAATATCACTTACTCAGGCTAAGCAACTGTGGGCATTGAGCAAGTCGATATGGACATGCTCTTGATCTTAAAGGAAGCCTGCTATTTGCAGGGTGCAAGCGAGAAACTGTGCTAACGCTTCCAATTGAGGGGGACAGACATACAAACACGTCAAAGCTCCCAAACCAAACTTAACAGAACTCAACCGCTTCCCGATTTTGCTGCACGAAGCTCCAAACTCAGGCAAAGACGGCGTACACAAGTGGAGAAGGACCGCAACCTACTTGGAGAGCGCAATTTGAGGCAGCTGGCGAAAGACCGTGCTGGCTGGAGAGGCATATTGGTTTAGGCCCAGGTCCACCCCGGACTGTCGTCGACCCCGCCATAAGAAAAAGAAGGCTCCAAAAGCTAGTTTCTCTCAAGCTCTTGAACTGCTTCTTCAAGTGCTGCATCGCCACGCCTTGCTCTGTCCGAACCTGAAGCAAAGTTAATATGTGTCCGAATCTTTTGATCAGCATGCAGGGAAGAGAGTGCTGTCCCCAATCACCTGCTTACCCATCGTCTCGTCAACAAAGATGGATGACATGCGACTGCAGTCAGCATATTCACGCGTCTTGACGCAGCAGAACTTAGACAAATCACATTCCAAAACGAGCGCCCGACCTAATACATCAATTAGCTCGAAAGACCCTTCGTGGCACACATCCAACCCCCCAACATATATCTGCATGCAAGCGTTAGAATTATAACGGATGAGCTCAGCCCAATCCACAAAGCCAAAGCAAAATAAAAAGCAGGCGCTACCGTCCGGCAAAGGCGTTTCATTGAAAACATTAATCTGTCATGAGGGGGTTTCTTTTTTGTGCTAGTGCTGCGTTACACGGCGCACAGTTCCCTTGTCCGGGCTGTCATCTCTTGCCTTTTGCCACCGCAACATGGGCTAGCTGCAGCAGCAGCAGACACACATTCAAATCTTTTAATTTATTTGACTCGCACAGCACTGGTCACACACCGGGCGCCACATCGTTCAGTTCACTCTGAGCCCATTCTCCGCAGCGCGCTCACAACAACAGCCTGCCCTGCACACGCTGCACTGACGGTGAGCTTTATTTTTATCCTCTGTCCTTTGTGGTGTGTTGTTCTGTTTTGTTTCGTCCTTCCTTTGAAGGACGTGCAGCGTGGGAGTGGATAGATAGTTTTGCCACGGAAGGGAAGAGTATAAATAAATGTAAAACAGGACACACTCATTAATCATCCAACCAACTGACCGTTCCTGGGTCAGTTTTTTTTTTGCCTCCGCCATTTACTGAACTGCACACTGCACACGGCCCACTTCCTCCGCCCCCGCCGGTGTGAGTGGGGAATACATACGTCTCTTCACATCCGTTCTGTGTAATTCTAGCGGAAATGCTGCACGATGCTATCGTTGTGCTCATAAATATTCCACGGAAATAGATCCTTTTCGGCCGATATCCTGCCGCCCCACATCCTGGGCAGGCATGCAATTTTTTCCTCGTTGCGGGCATGGGTGGTAGTGCCGCCGGCAGCCAGGATTTGAAAATTACAAAATTCCGTGCTAATAATGGAATTTATGGCTTAATTGGCGCTCGGAGGGTGTTTAGCCTAATGACCTCTTCATTTCGTGTTGGACTTGGTGTGGGGTGAGCCTGTGCTCGAGGAACGAAGGGAAGGTGGATACTGCGCGGCTTGGTGCACTTAGGATTCATAATTAATATCGACACACTGATTCGGGCGCGCGAACTCGCTCGCTCACCCAATCGACCTCTCCAGACGTGCGGCTGGTGGCTCTCGCGTGGCTAATTTAATGCCAGCTAACGCCTATTATGAACTTCCGTCACGTAGACAATGGAATACGGTCGTGTGTCGGTATGCGCGGCTCCTGCTGGCTTCCTGGCACCCCGATCCAGTGCGTGCGCGTCCGCAATTCAATTGCGTTTCCTCCCCACACCGCGTAGCAGTGTCCTCGGCAATATCCTTAATTATGCAAATTAGTGGGATATGTCATCCCGTTCGGTATTTTAATATTTATTATTATTTCTCCCTTCCCCCGACCCCGCGTCCGATACTTCCTGCTGTTATCCTGTCCCATAATTAGCTGAATTTCGCTGTCTGCATATCAAATGGCAGCTCGGCACATCACTGTCACCGAGGACGGTGTCGCTGCCGCAGTCGCACACAATATGCTCCCGTCATTTGTGGCAGGCTCCCTGCTCCCTGCTCCCTTGCGCACGTGGTGGCGGTATGGAGGAAGCGGGATAATTTAACAATGACTCCGCAGAAGCAGGCGAAAATTTATTCTCTGTCATATTATTTATGACAAATTATGTGTCTGCAAGGAGATCGCTTCTTGCATTCGAAAGCAGTTGCGTTGCGCGCTTGTGTGTGTGCCTGTGTGTGAACTGAGCGGGATTGGACGGAGTCGGGAGGTAGGGGGTTTCTATTATTTGTCGCACCCTTGACTTTCACTTTTTAGGCGACCCCGACTCCAATTTGGAGGACGACAGTAATGCAAGGTAATGCCGTCGGTTGCTGTTTGCCGGCACAAGGAAAGGATGGCGGATGCTGGGGACAGATTTATTACACACTTGTGGTCGTGTGTTGGAAGCTGTGTGGCATGGAATCATCCCTGCTTCTTATTTCTTTCTGCTTGCGCCAGAAACATATGTTGTCTGGGTGATAATGGATGTCTTCTTTGAGAGGAGGGAAGCAGGCAATGAGAAGCCCCATGGTTCCCTGGGACTTCATCTCCATTCTGGGGCACTTATGAAATCGTCAAGAATTTGAGTTTTTGTAGGAGGAGCGCTTTTTGCTGATGACATTTGGCGCTAATGAGAAGTCAAACATTTTTAAACAGTTCTCAGGAAAATTCCAATTTTTACCAATTTTTGAGTAAAAGTTTGCACTAGATGCTTCTTTGTAAAAATGGTCAGAAGTGTAGAAGCGAAAGGACATTTAAGGAATACCTCTCTTTTAAGGATTACTTTTCCGTTCTAAATTTTTCTGCTTCGCTTCAACGCCAAATCAGTCCACCCACTTGTTCCCACATATCCATCTTTCCGAGAAGGAATAGGTCAGCAATCGAAGTCAACGGGTGAGGCGTCGTGGCAAGCAGAAGATCTCCTCTGGGCCCATTTCCTTCCACACACTCGTTCCCGCAAATCCATCTTGTTGAGAAGGAATAGGCGGGAATCCAAGTAAACGGAGGTCCTGCGCATTCCCTCAGTTCCCATTCGTTGGCAAGGCTCCCACACCCAATATAATAATTCACCAGCCAGCCACCCTTAGCCACATATTCCTCACAATAATTGGAAATTATGCCAATTCCCTACCCACCACCCATTGCGACACACCCACCCAACTATCGATCCATCTGATCTGGCGTTCATCTGGTCACTTCAATCGCATCGCTATCCTCCACCAGCAACCGCAGCACATGTGTGTGCGGCTAATTTGCATCTTTTGCTGGCACAACGAAAAAGACGATACACCAGCACTCACACAGTCCGCCCTCACAGTGCAGACTGCTTTGTGTGCGCACACACGACGTCAGCCTTGGCGTCGTGTGCCAAAGACAAGTACTGATTAGATTCAGCAGGTGTCACTGAGTGTCCTTATTGTGTGCAGCAGGCAGTCGCAAAAAGCGAGTAAAAAGGATTCGCCTCCTCATCCATATTTGATCGCATGCAAATGAACGGTTATTGAATTTCAAATATCCGTGAAATGCTGACGCAGTGCTTGTCGTCTACCTGAAGTTGGGATTTTAAAATTTTTCACTCGTCAATTCAATCTCCGGCCAAGGGATGAAGAAGGGTTTCGTAATTATTTGCAGTCGAAAATGCGGAGAGAGAGAAAAAGGAAATGTCAAGCAGTGGGCAGAGAAGGATCGGTTTCGTGGTGTATTCAGTGTCCAATTAGGAGCGAGTTTCTTATGTGGGGAGCAGTCAGCAGGGATAAGTTGGAAAAAAGAATACGCACCCTCGGGCGTATGTGGAACATTCGGTGTAACTGGGGAATAGTTGGAGGAGAGCGCTGGAAGCAATGGAAGGAGAACAATTCACGGAAACAGTGTTGCACGGGTGAGGCTTCGGTTTGAAACTGATTTTGTCTTTTGATGGAGTTTGTAAGGGAATCGCAATGCGGGTGAGTTGTAGAATGAGAGGCGGTATTGACTTGACTCTTGTCGATGACATCCAGGCAGGATGAAGTTTCCGTGTTCAGAATTATCTCAGAACTTAACTCAGATGTGGAATTTGGTTTTACGTGATCACCTGCCTTAACGGCTTATATCACGGGGAACCTTTTTTCCAAGAGTCGTAAGTAACCCAAGACTAGACGCCTTAGTTACCCAAGTACCAAACTGAGATCATGCTTGAGGGGCAAACCCCCACCTTGGTTTGATGCGAAGCCTTTCTTAAACCTGTTCCGCTCTCTGGGTCGCAGCGCTCGGTTAAGAATGCAACTC
Source organism: Eristalinus aeneus (assembly GCA_955652365.1). Lineage (NCBI taxonomy): Eukaryota > Metazoa > Arthropoda > Insecta > Diptera > Syrphidae > Eristalinus > Eristalinus aeneus. The sequence goes on from OY019131.1 coordinate 97,056,872, forward strand.
CACACTGAGAAGGGATAGACCTTTAAACGACTTGCCTAGTTCTGCTTAAACAATGAACTAGACAAGTCAGCACAGTACACTATCTTCGACTCTACCCACGATGTTAGGTGATAAACCAGAGCCACCACGAGGTGCCGTGCGGTAGGCCCCCTTGTGGCCCCCCCACAAGTGGGCCTAACGCACGGTCAGGCTTGAACCGAAGTTCCAGGGGCCTCTGACCTCCCGTGCCACCAGAATATAGCCTCTGGTCAAGCTGTCACTACCAGTCAGGTTCCCTCAAAGCCTGGGTCTGTTAGCCGCCATCCGTAGATGGTCTTTTCTCCATCAGTGATTCCGTTGACACTATAAATAGTGATACGGATGTGATTTTCAATCATGTGATTCATAAATCCAGTCACATCATCTGGAGAACTTAACACAGCAATAAACACGGACTCGACACACACTTTCCAGGCAGCACGAAAGTATATCCGCTGACTCAAGAATCAATCAGTCAACAAAGCAGCCTCCCTCATCTTGTCACAGAGCGCAAGATACTTTGGGCCATTCGGAGCTTCAAACCGTATAAGTCACCTGGATCTGATGGCATTACACCTGCGGAGCTCCTGCAGTCCTCAGAGAGTCCCATGGCTTGAGGTCATCTTGAACGGATGTCTTCGCTTTTCACACATACCAACTAGCTGGTGGTCACCGTGGCGCAGTGGGTAGAGTGCGATGCTCACACGCTGAAGGGTCTAGGTTCGACTCCTAGCTAAACACCAATTTTTCGAATTTTTCACGGCACCACCTCTTTCGAGCTGCTGACAACACTCAAAGAGCATTAACTGTCTAAGAAAGCTTCTCAAATGTCGCCGTTCGGAGTCGGCAAAAAACTGTAGGTCCCTTCTACTCGTGAGAGAACAATAGCGGGCAGAACACGGGTAGTTGATGAGCAAGCTAGGCCCTGGCCCCCTTTGGACTGTAGCGCCAGCAATTATTACTATTATTATGTTGTTGATGGTGTTCTTGGAAACCTTTCTCAAGACCTAACCGATTTCTCACGCAACTTCAATTGGCGGCAGCTAGTCTTCAGCACTTCTAGAGGCAATAACAAATAATGCAATAGGTCTTGGGACACATAGGGGGCGCCACTATCAAAAATTATTAATTTAATATTAATTTTGTGGCTACTTACAGCGCACAATAAAACACAAGACAAGCACAATTTATAAAATCAATTTTTTTTTTCTGTTTTAAATTTTACACGGGACAAAGGAGGCACTGATAACTGTAGCTACGGCGTCAAACACAAGAATGTGGAAAAATTCTACAGATACAAATTGAAAACGGTTTTTGTTCTGAGAATAGTTTTACGAAATGAAATATAGAGGCGCTAGTGGTGAAGTAGTTGCCACAATTTTTTGGTTAGCGGCGCCATCTATATGTCCCGGAACTTATTGGGTGATGTGTTGTTACCGTCGAATTTTGAAAATTCTCGATTGGGGTCAAAGGAACGACCGCCAAGCCACTCAATGGAATATGGTCGGGGGAAAGGTAGAATTAGGGCGCCACGCAGTTCCTCTTCTGCTCGACACGGTCCGTACCCCTAGATCTGCGACCAAGTGTAAGGTTCCAATCCGCCAATGCAGAAACAAGAAAAAAAATCAAAGAGAAAAGGGCTAGAATGAACCAAAAAAGGACACTCAGGAACTGAGGATGGAACAAGATAAAAACACAGCAATTCACCTTAAACTTATACATTTTTTTTTTATTTAAGTTTCCATTCATATACAAACTTCATTTAAGACGAAAGAAAAACTTATCAATACTTCACAATCAATTCTTACAACTTTCTTAACCAAGACACTAAACACCACACAAGAGGGAAACCAAGAGGGAAAATTAAAAAAAAAAAGAAATGTCCCCGAACCGTTCTCGATCCCGCGATTCGCCATCGGTAGTACCCAGCGATCCCACGCTTTGAACGACAACAATAACTCAAGTTACTTATTCGTTTTAACAACAAATTCTTTTATAATCCATTTCCTCAAAAAAAAAAAAAAAAAAAAAAAATAAAAAAAATAAAAAAAATTCACAAAGAAGAGTGTAAGCACAAAAAAGCCAAAGAAACGGAATTTAAAAAAAACATCAATTAAATAAATTGAAGAGGAAGAATGATGCTAGTATAATTATGTGATAACGATCAAAAAAAAAAAAGAAATTCTTCCCTGGAAAGGGGTCAACTTTCGTCTTCCTGCCTTCGTTTGGAACGTCCATGGTTCCCTGGGACTTCATCTCTATTCTGGGGAATTTGTGAAATCGTCAGGAATTTGAGTTTTTGTAGGAAGAGCGCTTCTTGCTTGTGACATTTGGCGCTAAGGAGAAGTCAAACATTTTTAAACAGTTCTCAGGCAAATTCCAATTTTTATCAATTTTTGAGCTTTTTTAATGGAAAGGGTCAGAAGTGTAGAAGCGATAGAACATCCAAAGAATATCTCTCTTTCAAGGATTGTTTTTCATTCTTAATTTTTCTGCCTCGCTTCAACGCCAAATCAGTCCACCCACTTGTTCCCACATATCCAGCCTTCGTTTGGTACGTCCTGATGACCTGGTCACTTTATGGTTCATACACTCTATTCGCTTTTTTTTTTTTGTTGAAAGAAGTGGAAAAAGGTGGTTGGCTCTTTAAAGGTTGTCCTTTCTATTTGTGCGGTCTTACTTCACACTCTGATACACACACTATTCGTATTCGTTTTTTTTGTTTTGTTTTTATTTGTTATTAAAAGAATTCGGGAGGAGGGTTGTACATTTGTTTTTTTTTTCTTTGGTAATTTATTTTTGATAGCATTACTCAACACCACACTACACTACTCTTATTGGCGTGTTTCGTTTCTTTTGGTGGGTGGGGGGATAAAGTCTCACTACCGCACTGATAATAAAAAAAAAAGAAACTTTCGTGACCACTAGCACTAGCTCAACTTTAGACTTTTTATTTTTCCACTAGTTTATATGTTCTTTGATCTTAGTACCTCTTTTCCTTTCCGACTTCCTACTCGAATTATAATTTTCCGGTTCGCGCCCAACCTAGGCGACCGATTTCAATTGCCTCCTCCCAAAGACTGCCCATTCTAATCGCGTCCAACCAACCTCGAACTCCTCCTGTTAGACTCCATAGCTATATGATCAGACGATCGATTTCTTTCGTCCACATTGGGACATGATCGCCTGACCATACGTACCGGTCGAAATAGATCGAACCACCAGGAAGGCCGCAAACTCTCCATCCACTAAACAAAGAACGGCTATCCTCACGTTTCGTTCGAGGAGGATCAAGGGTCAGTCCATCGGTCCACAAAAGCTGGGAAAACCACCGACAGGACAGAAAGAAAAATAACAAAATAGGCATGCTGACAAGACCTGGGATTGAACCCGCAACGTTCAGCGCCCCTAGCGACTACTCCACCTCTAAGCTATCTGGCTAACTGATCCACGATGGACGTACAGCCTACGTCACGATCCTCACCATTATCGTTCCACTCAATTCAACCAATCCTGGGTATACTTTCAGTCGAAAACCTTTCAACTGAAGGAAAATCATAACAGTGCTAAAATTTCAAGGAAAAACGAAATAAGTCACTGGCGGCCAAGTTGGGGTATGCTGGTGATTCGGCAGCTGATTCAAACCGAAGTTGATAACCTTGCAAGAATTTGAGCCGATGAGTAGTGGAGGAGCTATGTATCAAGCGGTAGGGTGTGGTTTGCAATGGGTTGCCGTCGTTCACCCTTGTGACTCTGACTCATCTGCAGGAAATCAGTAAGTGCACATAATGACTCCTTGTGCATCCCTTTGCTATCTTAGGGGTTCCGAGGTTAATTTGCTGAAGTTCATTGTTCCGACTTGTCTCTGGTGCGTAAAGGTAGCTGCAGAGTTCGTGGACCATCTCCAAAGGACAACGAGCGTGATTTAGATTGATGATGGCTCATTTGTTGCAGAGTTCGTGGACCATATCCAATGGACAACGAGCGTGGTTTGGATTGATGATGGCTCATTTGTTGATCTTGGGAACTCTCTCTTGTCCTCAAAGCAACCTTTATTTGGCTTCATACCAATAGGAGTTCGCAGATCGTGAAAAGTCGTAACGTAAGTCGCATTGGAACGTTATTTGTAAAAAAAACAAACGAACAACCCGACGAACCAATGGGGGAACCGCTCCGTGTCAACCCGCCACCATGTCCTTTTAAAATACAAGGACCCAGGCACTGGCAGGCATAAGTTTTATCAATTTCTGGAAAATCTGCCAACATGCAGACTTCACCAAAAGCGATTCCAAATTGGCTAAATTTTTGATCTTGTTCATCTACAAGACCGAAAATATCTTCCACCACACAGAAACCGTCTGACGATGAAGACAGCCCACATATTTGTGTACTGTTGGCGTCAAGAACATTTGGATGAGAAGATGCACTCATCGTCCCTTTCGTTTGCCTTTCGAATATTTGGGGACCTATGATCTTTATTGGCCCTCAGGCAGAGTGCGACCTTTTCAAAAACGCAAGGAATCCACTTCTCGAACTCCAACATTGCCACAGTGAAGAGGAGAAACTAATTCTCAATTACTTGGGTCACTGCCAGCAGCGCCGTTTGTCCCCCTAGGTTGCCCTGCATTGCTGGCGTTCCTCCCACAGTAACATCTCCTCTCCCCATCTCACTGGGGAATTCGAATCAACGTTTGTTTTGGTAAAATTTTCGCCAACTAATCCATCGGAATGCGATAAAACGTGACACTCTAGCTGAACCTCCGACTACACTTCCTTTGCAACTGACACACCACTCACTCGGCCGCAGTGCTTTGAAGAAGAGAGACGACTGGAAGCAGCAACAGCACCGAAATCGCCGTGTCACCCTAAGGGCACGAGAGGGCACGAAATCAAATTTCACAAGGAATAAGAAAAGACGCCTCCGCCGCCGTCACAGGGGATTTCCTCTTCCTTCGGTGTATTTGGATCAGGTACAGCACGTGTTTGTGCGAGGGCAGGGAATGCGGCACGACAATGATGACGGTGACCACGCAGACAACCACAACTAAAATCCTCACGACGGCAAGGATGAGAGCAACGACGGTAACATCAAAACTGATAAAGGCCGATGATGACGCTGAAGAACCCAAAGACGAACGAAATTCCGACACTCCCGGTTTGTGGGCCTTTGATTGATGACACAGGCTATATACTCGCGCACTCCGCACCAGGCGAGAGATATGAGCGCAAATAAAGCGTCCCTCCCAAGCCGTCGGCGTTAAAAACCTGCAGCAACGGAGCGTATACATTTTATTAAAATCGCCCAGTAATCGCTTCGGTAATCCCGATCGTTCGCCGTTTAAGTGTAAAACAAGCCCGATACACCCGAGGAACAGAGGGATTTCCTGTTTGTTGATTCAATCCTTGCAGGGAATCAAAATTGATACGAAATCCTCTTCGGTGGATTGATGACGCACACAGACAGACGCCACAGCACGGCAGGTCTGAAGAAAAACACCAGCATCATCGTAAAATAATAAACCGAGGACGGGGACGACGACGAGTCCTTTTTCGATGGCTCGAATCAAATCCTCCCACATGTGTGGCGGTTCTGCTGCTGCTGCTGCTGCTCAGTCAACCCTTTTCCGTTTTTTTTTGCGCCCAAGAGAGTGTGGAGGGGGAGGGGTCCCCAGCTTGGCGCTGCTGGGTCGTCTTATTTGTCTGAAGGGTTTAATCTTACGCTCAATGATTTCAGGTTTTCTCTGATTCGACTGACAAGCACGACGACGAAGAGGACGCCCGCCCATGTCGTCCCATTACGCACGAAAAGGCCTCCACCACCACCATCACCACCCTAAACGGGGTGATGGCACGAGAAATATGATGGAGATCGACCGAATACCAGGATCATGTTACTCCAATCTTCATTTCACTTTCGGGACAAGATAATATTCTTATCCATCTGGCAACGGCAACGGCAACGGCGACGGCGATGGCGACGGTGGGTGAGTTTTACCCACATGATGGTGGTGGCTGCTGCTGCTCTTCATCAATTACTCCTGCCCAATCATGCGTGTCACTTTTGTGCGGAGAAGCGACGAGTGCGCGCGCGTTTGTGTGCTGCTGTGAAGTCCACTCATGCCGAAGAATTAAATTGATTTCGAACGTATATGCGATCCTTGGGATTTCCAGGACTTGCTGCTCAACCCCGGGAAAGGATTTGCGATGCTAACGACATTAAAAATAACTGATAACACAAAATTCTCCTCAAATGCGGGACGGAGCATGCATGGGACAGGGATGGGGACTCAAGATGATGGCACGAGAGGGTTCAAGGTGACCCAGATTTGTGTCCTTTGTCGCAAGTGTTATCTCTGCCGTCTGGTTGAAGAGCTTTTCGCCATTTCATTGTTACAAGTGATGCTGGATGGGTGAGGGGGCGGAAGGGGTCCCGGAGGGTGGGGTCGGTTTTGGAAAAACTTTCGGAGGAGTACCGCCACAGCCCACACTCTACACCCGTGCAACGCAGGTGTCTGCAGGAATGTGGGTTAGTTCAAACAGAAGCGGGGTGGAGCACAGTCAGTGAGTCCAACAAAAGGATGTGCAAACGAAAATTTCAATTTTCAATGGTTGAGGTTGCCGCAGATAGCAGATGTATTCTACGGCCGACATTGTCTCTCGCTCTGCCTCGATAACCGATACGGCCGACCATTGTCCGGATGCGGTTTTCATTCTCTCGCACTGCCAGCCAGCCAGCCAGCCACATATCACAGCACCCACCGACCGGTCCCGAAGCACACAGCTGCACTTAATGGACTGGAAAAGCGCTAAAAACCTTATGCCCCCCACCCCGTTCCCATTCTCTCGCTTTGTGTGAGCTGCCGTTTGCCAGGACGGTGTTTGTGAACACAGTCCCGCGCCCCCATCAGTCATCAAGCAATCAATTGCCCGGCGATGTTTTATTGTTCGCACAATCCTCTCAATTGATCGGACAATCGGGGAGAGCGCCCAGAAAATAAAAAAAAAAGAGAACGCAATGCCCGCGTAATGATGACGATGACGCGGGGAGAATGCCAAATGAAATGTAAAATGCACCGCAGAGCGCTGACTGAGCGCGCGCTCTGATGGATTGTGTGTTGCGGTGCGAAACAAGGGCGTGAGGAACAAAGGAGCCTAGCAGGAGACCAGTTTATACACCGCTCAGCCTCACAAGTGCACCAGAATGCTGTGTGTTTAGATATTTTGACAGTCGGACAAGCTGCGCTGCAGTTGTCGGCTAATTAATGGCCGTAGAGGGCATGTGTCCTGTCAAATGAAATATTTCAATTGTTGTCGCGCGTGGCGGGTGGGTGTGAATGTCCTTCTGGCTGGCTGACCGCACGAAACAGTTCGCAGCTGGTAAGCGCGGATCACTCCAAACCGCACGACATTCGATGTAGATTGTTCTGAAATATACAGTCGGTCGGACGGTGGTGCTGTTGGTCGGCCGGTGGCGATGGAAGTGGATGACGAGGGTTTCGTGAGTTTGATGAGGTTTCGGAACGGGTGGGGGGACATTCTCGTCATTTGAAAGGGAGTGACGAGGTTTGACTTGTTCTCAATGGGATTGCTTTCCATTTCCATTCAAGCCGGCTAATGGAGGTACGAGTTGTTACTTTTGGAAGGGGCAGATGTCCTATTGGGTGGATTGTTTGAAATTAGAGCATCCTCACGTAGCTTACGTTTGGTCCTTCTTTGCATGCAGTCGACGGTCTTAGGTTTGCCTTGACTATCAGTTTATTGCGGTAGGATTTAGGGACACAGAAGGATCCAATGGTTCCTACCATTTAACGCAAGTAAGCCTTAGATCTTATTCTTAAGTCCAGCCAATGCTTAGTGCAATAGTCACGTCTCAGGTAAGGACATACGAAGCCGTCTTAGGGGAACAATTTGCCTATGAACTCATTTTCTTCAATCTGCATGCGTCTATGGAGGGAGCTAAGTTTCATTCTGTTCGCCAGGAGCCTGCGGTGCACCGTAAGAAACACTTCACTATTCTGGGCTCCTCTACATTGTAAGTCTAAAAGACTCTAAGTGAAGCTTGGGAATTCTTAGCTGTAGTCGACACAGATGACGGAGATTTAAGGCGGGAAGACAGTCCTGGCGATGTGCTGATGCCTTCATTTCAAAAAACATCCTTGGCACAGTAACCAGGATCAATGGAATCACCGATTGTGCTAAAGAACGTTTGGCTTAACGGCAGTCCCTTCCCCAGGATTTTACAAACCTCAGGGACAGTGTGGCATCCGTCCTTTTCTGTGTCGGTGGTTCGAGCTCTAAGGGAACGAACCTCAGGGACCTCGATTCCGAGACAGTGTGGCATGCGTCCTGGTCTGTGTCGGTGGTTCGAGCGCTACGGGAACGAACCTCCGAGACAGAGTGGCATGCGCCCTTGCTCTGTGTCTGAGGTTCGAGCTCTAAGGGAGCGAACCTCCGAGACAGAGTGGCATGCGTCCTTGGTCTGTGTCGGAGATTCGAGCTCTAAGGGAACGAACCTCCGAGACAGTGTGGCATGCGTCCTTTTCTGTGTCGGTTTTTCGAGCTCTAAGGGAACGAACCTCCGAGACAGAGTGGCATGCGTCCTTGTTCTGTGTAGGAGATTCGAGCTCAAAGGGAACGAACCGCAGAGACAGTGTGGTATGCGTCCTTGTTCTGTGTTGGTGGTTCGAGCTCTAAGGGAACGAACCTCAGGGACCTCGATTCCGAGACAGTGTGGCATGCGTCCTGGTCTGTGTCGGTTTTTCGAGCTCTAAGGGAACGAACCTCCGAAACAGAGTAGCATGCGTCCTTGTTCTGTGTCGGTGGCTCGAGCTCTAAGGAAACGAAACTCCGAGACAGTGTGGCATGCGTTCTTGTTCTGTGTAGGAGATTCGAGCTCAAAGGGAACGAACCGCAGAGACAGTGTGGCATGCGTCCTTGTTCTGTGTAGGTGGCTCGAGCTCGAAGGGAACAAATCTCAGGGACCTCCAGTCCGAGACCGTGTGGCATGCGTCTTTGTTCTATACTGGTGGTCTCAACTCTGAAGTTAAGAACCTCCGAAACCGTGTGGCATGCGTCCTTGTTCTGTGTCGGAGGTTCGAGCTCTAAGCAAACGAACCTCCGAGACAGAGTGGCATGTATCCTTTTCTGTGCCGGTGATTCGAGCTCTAAGATGACGAACCTCAGAGACCTCGATTCCGACACCGTGTGGCATGCGTCCTTGTTCTGTGTTGGTGGTTCGAGCTCTACGGTAACGAACCTCCGAGACAGAGTGGCATGCGCCCTTGTTCTGTGTCGGATGTTCGAGCTCTAAGGGAACGAACCTCCGAGACAGAGTAGCATGCGTTCTTTTCTGTGTCGGTGGTTCGAGCTCTAAGATGATGAACCTCAGAGACCTCGATTCCGACACCGTGTGGCATGCGTCCTTGTTCTGTGTTGGTGGTTCGAGCTCTAAAGGAAAGAACCTCCGAGACAGTGTGAAATGCGTCTTTGTTCTGTACCGGTGTTCCGAACTCTGTGGTTACGAACCTCCGAAACCGTGTCCTTGTTCTGTATCGGTTCGCGGTGTAAGGGAACGAACCTCAGGGACCTCGATTGTTCCGATTGATTCTGTACCGATTACCGATTGTTCTGCATCGGTGTTTCGAGCTCTCAGTTGCGAACCTCAGAGACCTTATTTCTGATACCCCCACAAGAAGATCTAATACTCCTTGTCGCCTCTGAGCAAATAGTTGTGTCTGATCGCTTAGTGTAAAGTAAGACTAAGAGCAGTTGCTGTGATCTAGGAAACGGCAGAGGTGTCATAAATAATGAGGAAGCTATCGAGGACAGGAAGGCCTACGTTTAAAATCTGGTAAAGGGTACTTTAAAGAAGTTGAAGCAGAAACTGGTAAAGTGTATGGTTCTAAAAGAAGTCTTCGCCAAAGAAAAAATTTAAGCTTTTCCAGCTTTTCGATTTTCTTCTATCGAGATGCACTTATTGCTTCTTGTAACAGATGACTCGAAAATCCCCGCGACATGTAGGGCGCCACTTACAAAATTTATTAATTAAAGTTTAATTTTTTTTTGTTAGTGGCGCCCCCTATACGTCTTAGAACTTGAGTGATCAATAACATATAACTCAATAAGTCTCGGGACATATAGGGGGCGCCACATAACAAAAATTATTTATTCAATATATTTTTTTTTTTAGTGGCGCCCCCTACTTATCAAGGGACTTATTGAGCAATGTGTTACTTATGGGCTCAGTAGGTGTTCAACTTGACTAGGATCCAAGTGGTACTGAGCAAGGTTCTTCACTTTTTGGAATCCTGAATCGGGCGCCATTTCCCAATAATTTTCAAAACTTCCTTACAGCTCCTTCATTCTTTAAAATCAATTTTCCAAGTGACTTGGCTGCCAAAAAGTGCCATTGCTTCTAAAAGCGGGGACTCTGAAAGTCATCAAATGGCAGACAATCAGCCATGTTTGAAATCACTAAGCGCAAGTACGAAGTTTCCCTTCATTCCTTAAGATCAAAGGTCACCTTGAATACGAACCAACAACTACAGCTCTAATCCAAAGATAACATCTTCTCCATCATCATCCTCCTGGACTTCAATCGACTTTTTTGAATCGAACAAATTCCACGACATTCCCTCCGTCTACTCCTTCCGTCCCACCCCATCACTCACCTCAGTTGTAATTCCAAATCGATTAGACTAAGCAAAAGAAGAATGAAGAAAAAAAAAACGAACCAACAACCCATCTCAAGACAATGCCCATCAGTGTCCCCTGTCCACTGAAAGCCCTTTTCAATTTTCACAAATTGACAATTCAATAAAAAGGAACAGAGACCCAAATCCCACACAACAAAACAATCCGTCCAGTCCACGTTTAAGGAGCACAATCCAATCGAGCGCAATACGCCCGCGTCATATCGAATGATAAATCGCAACGCGCATCAATTCAGTGTCCTTTTGATGTCCCCGCCGTCCTTGTTGGAATTTCCTTTCTTTTCGTTTTGCTGACAATACCAAAGCAATCATTACTTTCTATCTCTCTGGCCACCAACATCGCCGCACTGTCCTGATGTGGGGGGGTTTTCAGGATGTTTGGCGGTGCCAGTGGCGGTGGCAGTGGAAGTGGTTCCTCTGGGCGGGCGTACACACGGGTAAGCCATAAAAGACTTGACAGTTTTGCCGCAATTATTTGTAAAACAATAAACACCCACAAATCTTACACACTCCCACCCACCCTGCATTCCATCTCCGTTCCTTTTGTTGTTCTTTCTGATTCTCGGGCAAAGAATGCTGTTCCTTGTTCCTGCTCGAGTCCCACACAAACAATATCCGGTCAAGGGCTGTGCGGAAAGGAAGAGAGGGTGGCCGGCTGGCGGCCGACTTTAGCAAACAACGATGGACAATGATTTATGAGAAACGTCTGGTTGTGACTTTTATCTGATAAAACTCCCTGACGGCACCTCAACGGACAACAGACCAGACCAGCGGACTGGCTCTTGGAAGGAACGCTGTCGATTTCAAAAGGATTGCAGTTGAGATTCCAAAACGTGAGCAATCGGTTTAAACACACGTGACTCTGATGGTGGCTGGCGGCTGTCAGGAGCAGAAGACGGCTTAGGCCTGCAGGCGATGGCGGCAGCAGCTTGCGTTGTTTCATTGATTTTAATTGATTAATTTGGCGCAGGGCACCACAATGTGCACGTCGGACTTGAGGGGGCCCTTGAAGGGTGACTTGGTTCCAGTGATTGACACTGCCATTGTTTTGTCAGCGAGGGAGGGCTGTGTTCGCCTCAAGGGGTTATTCAGAATTTTAAGATTGCGGGTGTGCTAGTGGAAGTGGAAGGGCATTTCCTGTGGCAGATCTGAATGAATCGGGGAAGGGATGTAGGACTTATGTGGTTTGTAGGTACATCTCTATCCTGGCATTCCACTCTTTTGTTGCAATTCTGCTTCCAATGGGAACAACAATTACTCGGAGATTCAGCCCTCATTCAAATAATCTGCTCATTGAGTTACACTTTTGAATCTAAAAACAGAAAAAGGACACATAGAGCCAAATCTGAAGAAAATAGCGAATAACACTGCAGGTCGGCCACGGCGGAGGTATAAGCCGATTTCTTTTTAATGTTGAAAGATAAGTGTCTTGCATCAAAAGAAGCAGCTTCTTCAGCATTTAGACGATGATAGGACCGTTTTGCTTTTGGAGCAACGCAACACAGGACTGCCTAGGCCAAGATGGCGCGCAAAAGTGGAGAAGGACCTTAACCAACTTGGAGTCCGCAATTGGAGGCAGCTAGCGAAAGACAGTACTGGGTGGAGAGACATGTTTGTTGAGGCCCAGGTCCATCCCGGATTGTGCGCCATAAGAAGAAGAAGAAGGAGCTAGTGAATCCTTGAAAACTGTTTTCCCGGTGAAGTTAAATTTTTCGATTATTCGTTTTCGGCATGAATCCACATTTCGTTGGCGATTACAAAACGAGACAAAAATCTTCCGATCATGGCCACATTACTGTCCACAGCGTGCAATAGCTGCACTCGCCGTCCTCCTCCCGATCTTGGCCACTTTACTGTCCACAGCGTGCAATTGTTGCACTCGCCGTCTTCCTCCCGATCTTGGCCACTTTACTGTCCACAGCGTGAAATCGTTGCACTCGCCGTCCTCCTTTCGATCATCGTCACCCTACTGTCCACAGCGTGCAATCGTTGCACTCGCCTCCTTTCGATCATCGCCACCCTACTGTCCACAGCGTGCAATCGTTGCACTCGCCGTCCTCCTTTCGATCATCGCCACTTTACTGTCCACAGCGCGCAATCGTTGCACTTGCAGTCCTCCTTCCGATCTTGGCCACTTTACTGTCCACAGCGCGCAATCGTTGCACCCGGCGTCCTCCTTCCGATCATCGCCCCCTTACTGTCCACAGCGTGCAAAACCTGCACTCGCCGTCATCCTTCCGATCATCGCCACCCTACTGTCCACAGCATGCAATCGTTGCACTCGCCGTCTTCCTTTAGATCTTGGCCACTTTACTGTCCACAGCGTGCAATCGTTGCACTAGCCGTCCTCCTTCCGATCATGGCCACTTTACTGTCCACAGCGTGCAATCGTTGCACTCGCCGTCATCCTTCCGATCTTGGCCACCTTACTGTCCACAGCGTGCAATCGCTGCACTCGCCGTCTTCCTTTAGATCTTGGCCACTTTACTGTCCACAGCGTGCAATCGTTGCACTAGCCGTCCTCCTTCCGATCACAGCCACATTACTGTCTACAGCCTGCAATCGTTACACTCGCCGTCCTCCTTCCGATCTTGGCCACCTTACTGTCCACAGCGTGCAATCGCTGCACTCGCCGTCTTCCTTCCGATCATGGCCACTTTACTGTCCACAGCGTGCAATCGTTGCACTCGCCGTCATCCTTCCGATCTTGGCCACCTTACTGTCCACAGCGTGCAATCGCTGCACTCGCCGTCTTCCTTCCGATCATGGCCACTTTACTGTCCACAGCGTGCAATCGTTGCACTCGCCGTCCTTCTTCCGATCATCGCCACCTTACTGTATACTAATCTTTGAAAATAATTATTACAGTTGCCTTTAAAGGATTAGAGTCCTACAGTACCCAGTATTTTTGAAAGTACAAGAATCGCACCAGACACCGATATTTTGTTAAATTGCTGAGCAGCCGTTGCTAAGCTTCAAATGGCAGCGCTTGTCGTCACTTCACTTTCCTTTAACTAAAACTTTGACTTAAGTCATCCATGACTAAAATCCGCAATTGCTTAGTTGCAAAGTATTCTGTGCAAATATTTTTTCTAGCATTCTGTTCTCAATAGTTTCGCCTCTATACGACATGATAAGTTTTGAAGCAGCCCTCTTAGCTTCTTCTTTTTCTTCTTGTGGTGCTACAGTCCGGGGTGGACCTGGGCCTCAACCAACATGCCTCTCCACCCAGCACGATCTTTCGCCAGCTGTCTCCAGTTGCGCACTCCAAGTTGGTTGAGGTCCTTCTCCACTTGTGTGCGCCACTTTAGCTAGGTCGCCCTCTACGGCTCTGTCCCAATGGAACTAATTCAAAGACTTTTCGGGCCGGAGCAGTGGTGTCCATACGCTCTACATGGCCTGGCCATCTTAAGCCTTGTATCCGAAGATGCTTGACCAGGCGCATGTCGCTCTACAGCCAATAGAGTTCGTCGGTAAATCTTCTCCTCCAGATCCCATCAACGCAAACAGGACCAAAAATCGCACGAAAAACTTTTCTCTCGAAAAGACTAAGGGCTTCTTCATCCGCCTTTGCTAACGTCCAAGATTCCGCGCCATATAGTAGGACGGGGATGATCAAGCTGTTATATAAAGCGAGATTAGTCCTTCGAGAGAGGGCCTTATTACTCAATTGATTCTTGAGCCCAAAGAACCTGCGATTGGCAAGAGAGATTCTGCGTTTGATTTCGGTACTGATGTTGTTGTCCCTGTTTACCGCGGAGCCGAGGTAGACGAAGCCCTTGTTTGCCTCTTAGCTTAAAGCAATCTAATAAATGTAGTTGGGACTCAATTCGTGTTTGCTGGCTGCCGGTTTTTTCTATCCACATCCAAAGGTGTTATGCAACCACTGAGTGTCTTGTTCCTTGACGTCAAATGAGGCTCTGAGGTGTCCGATAGGGCGCCAAGTTTCATAAACCACTGTCTCACACAATAAGTGGGACCTTATTAACCATTCTGTAAGAAACCTGTAAGAAATTCCTTTTGGGCTTTGTGGACCTTACTGCTTCTCAAACTTCGCTGTTCGGAGTCGGCAAAAAGCTGTTGATCCCTTCTACTCGTGAGAGAACAGTAGCGTTTGTCACAGGGAGGAATTCTGTGAATTTGGGGCACATTTCTGGGTGGGTGGCAAAGGTTCACAGAATCCTGAAGTGAATTTTGTCAAAGTTACATTGTTCGAATTTCGAATCGGACTTAAATTGTGCAAAAGGGAAGGAAAGAACTGCCTCTTTGTTGCTGGCGACACCGAAAGCAGTTGGCTTACACTCGGTTTGGCTTGTGTCTTGATTGGACATAACCCCGGAGTGACGCAGAGTCTGTCAACTTAAGCGCGCGGCCGTAGAAAGATGAAAAATGAAGAAAGTCTCAGTTCACCATTGGATTTCAGTCACTTTTCCCCCGATTCTTAATTGATGGGCAAGCTATGCCCTGTCCCCCTGTGGACTGTCGCACTATCCAATTAAAATTTGTGAACCTAACATTAAGAAGGGCTATCGCAATCTGTGTGGCCGCCATGGCGTAGTGGGTAGAGTGCGACGCTCACACGCCGAAGGGTGTAGGTTCGATTCCCAGCTCAACACCAATTTTTCGAATTTTTCACGGCGCCACCACTTTCGAGCTGCTGACGACACTCAAAGAGTAATAACTGTCTAAGAAAGCTTCTCAAACATCGCCGTTTGGAGTCGACACAAAACTGTAAGTCCCTTCTACTCGCGAGAGAACAGTAGCGCGCACAACACTAATAGTTGATGAGCAAGCTAGGCCCTGGTCCCCCTTTGGACGGTAGCGCCAACAGTTATTATTTTCCCAATCTGTAGGGCAGGCGTCTAAGTGTCTGTTTTCTTCTTTACTCTTAAACCTCCAGTCGGGCGCCATTTCATGTGTCTGAACGTTTACCTTTTCTCCCTAAAAGACAGCCAGCTAAGATCCTCCCCCCTCTCTTTGAAAGGTGACTGACCTCGAGGCGTAAACCACCTGGAAGTCCCAAAGGACACTCTTGACCCTTCAAAAACTATGAACCACACTAAACCTTAACGAGCAAATGTTTAGACAGAAATTCTCATTTGCAACCATCAGCTCTCCGCCACAGCCACCACCTCCGAACTATTCAAATTCATGTTCCAGTGTATTTATAAACCATTCGCTTTGAATATGTCCATTCATTTTGCTCATCTCACCACCGCGCCATCCCGCCCAAGCCGAACCCGCAACCAGCAAGCAAGCGCTTCATCTCGAACCGAAGAGGAAGAGCGCTTTAATCCGAAAATCATGTTATCCTCAGAACTTTAGTTCCATTTGTGGTTAATTTTGTTGCCGTCCACTTGAACTTTTCGTATAATTAATGCACTTTACATTGGGTCAGGGATTGTACAAGTGACATGTAAACAGGGGCGGGCTCATGTCGACTGGCCTGTGCTCTGCTGTGTGCAGGGCTCGAATCGCCCTCACTTGGCACGTCATGCCCCGGAATTTATGTGAACTGACCAAGAGTGCATTACATGATGGTGCACAAGGACGAACTTGCTTCACACACACATGGGCGTGTAAGGGGCTTATCTTCGGAATCCCCTCGCAGCGCGCCACGCTGCGGTGGGGCGAGGGCAACATGCAGGCTACCATAAATTCCTCGGTGATGATCTTGAAATGTTTGCTGTCCCCTGTGGCTGTGGACGACACGGAGATTCGAAATGGACGCCGGCACATGCACACTGTTGATTGTGGAAATTTTGGCGACTAAGTCAAATCGAGTTTTAATAGCTTCACGCAAATATTGTCGTTTATCATTGTCACAGGGCCACACTGGTGCCTGTGGTGGGTGGCGCAAGGAATTTGGCGCCTTGCTGCCGCAGCTGTGTGCGTCCGATGTGTGGGCTGTGTCTTATCGGAGTCCCGGTGACCAGATGCCTATCTTACGAGGATGTGTTCATGAGCCGACAATGGGATGTAAATCTAATTAAAATTGCTTTCTGAACGATGGAGTGGGAGTCCTCTCGAACTGGATTTATTTGCACTAGCTGGTGGATATTTATTGGAGGGTGTGGGGGTCAGTGACCGGAGGACCGTAATCTTCGACTGAACTTGGTCCGGTTCGATTGAACTCAATTTTTCTTCGGAAAACTTTGTGCCTTTCTTTCACTCTCCTTTCCTGATGGGACATTTATTTCGACTAAACGTGAGCGAATCAGTGCTTCCTCGATTACGTCTGATTTATGCCCGTCAGAGATGGCCTGCGTCTGCACTGAAATATGTGGGTCATCGGTTACAGATGTTTGGGGTGCTGGTGACTTGGGAGTGTGTGTGGCTTGGTCCTCTTTCTGTCTGATTTATGACTTTTAAATGCATGTCGGTTGAAATGAAAAATTTCGCATTCCATGAGTGTTTTCGTTTGCGATCCTTCAGGGGATGGTTGTGGGGGGCGAGGGGGAGCTGAAAATTGATTTGACATTTGAACAGGACTCCTTTGATGGTGGTTTCGACGTTTGACAAACACACGCTTGGGTCCTTTGATATTTCTATAAAGTAAGATGGGGGCATGCTAAAGGGATAGGATGAAGAAGAGAAAGAGGAAGATAAATAGAGAGAGCTAAATATAGAGAGAAAGAGAGAGAAAGGAAAAAAATGGAAAAGGAAAGTGGAAGAAAGCGCATAAAATGACGACAAGAATGTGATCTTAGGTTTAAGATGCCACAGGAATAAAATCATAATTCAAACAGAATGTCTATATTCTTTCTACTTTGGGGCCACAGCAAAGGAAAGAACTGTTTAGAGCCTAGACTGTCAGACGAGCAGGAAAAATTGTTCATCTCTTGGCAGACTGGGGCGTTCAAAACGTGCGCTAACTGAAAACGAAACCATGTTCGCGTGAACTTAATTCGTGCTAGACTTCTTCCTTCTCAGAGTTCGACGCTGCCTGCACTGACCATAGAAGAAGACAGGAAACGTTGTCAAGAAGCAATCAAAGAAGCTGCCACTGATGTGCTGGGTTTCACGTCACCACCCAGAAATAACCCATAGACAAGCAACACACAGTGGACGGTGGTAGTGGCGGCGCTGGCAGCAGCACGGCGTGAGCACGCCACCAGCAGGAGTCACTGGCCATGAAGTGATTGAGTTTCCTGTGCTGGTGCTGCCACGTCACCACGTAGAAGGGACTCATGGTTCAACGACGAGTGCAGGCAAGCGCATGCAGACAAACAAGACGCATATAAGGCAACGCTGCATTGAACAACAAGGGCTGTGCATGAGCTGTACGAGGAGAGAAGAAGGGGAGAGCACCGGCTTCTCAGAAGGAAAACAAAGGAGCATATGAAGCGCGCGATCGAGGAAATGGAAAGGTGCTATGGCAGGAATGAAGTCCGAAAGTTTTACCAAAAGCTATACGGAGTATACAAGGCGCGGACCGAAGCCTGCCGGTACCAAAATCGACAAATCTGGTAGAATCGCAGTCTGTGCTGAGAATTTGAAAAGTTTATTTTTGCAGACTCCTTAACGGCGATGACGGCCCAAATCCCGCTGTTAGGCAGAATGTTCCACTCGATTTGGACGATGATAGACAAGAATTCCATCCCCCAGACTAAGACGAGGTGAAGATAGCAGTATCCAAGTTGGAGTGGAACAAAGCTGCTGGAGCGGACGGACTGTCCGCAGAACTATTTAAAGCAGCTGGAGATGACCTGGTTGGGCACATGCACCAGCTCATCTGTAAGATATGGTCGGAGGAAAGCATGCCCGATGAGTAGAATCTCAGCGTCGTTTGCCCGGTTCACAAAAAAGGAGACCCCTTTGACTGCGCCAATTACCGAGGGATTAGTCTCCTGAACAAAGCATACAAGATCCTCTCTGCCGTATTGTGTGAGCGTCTGAAACCGTCTGTCAATAACCTGATTAGTCCCTATCAGTGTGGTATTAGGCCAGGGAAGTCCGCAAAAGACCAGATCTTCACATTACGGCAGATCCTGGAAAAGACCCAAGAAATGCAAATTGACACTCACCACCTATTCGTCGATTTCAAAGCTGCATATGACAGTGTGTATAGAGACGAGCTATACACTGCCATCTCCAGTTTTGGCAATTCTACCAAACTCGTCAGACTGTGTAGGACGACGATGGAGAACTCTCGCTCTTCCGTCAAGGTCGGTAACGAACTCACCGAGACCTTCAATGTCGAAAAGAGTTTTAGTCAAGGCGACGCACTGTCATGTGACTTCTTTAACTTTATCCCCGAAAAGATCGTGCGTAACTCCCAAGTCAACACCAGAGGCACAATCTTCCAGAAGTCAGTTCAATTGCTAGCTTACGCTGATGACGTAAATTGACAAACACAGCGAGCCGTCAATGAGGCGTTTGCTGGCATTGAAGCGGAGGTGGCTAAAATGGGTCTGGTGGTTAATGAGGGCAAAACTAAGTACATCCTGTCATCAAGGAAGGACACGCAACATCGACATCTTGGACAGAGCGTCACACTAGGCAGCGGAAACTTCGAGGTAGTCAAGGACTTCGTCTACTTCGGCTCCGCGGGAAACAGGGAAACAAACAACATCAATACGAAATCAAACACAGAATCACTCATGGCAATCGCTGTTTCTTTGGGCTCAAGAATTGCCCTCTCTCGACGGCTTAAGCTCGCTTTATATAACAGCTTGATTATCCCAGTCCTACTTCATTGCGCTAAAACCTGGACGTTAGGAAAAGCGGATGAGGAAGCACTTAGTCTCTTCGAGAAAAAAGTTTTGCGAGCGATTTGTGGTCCTGTTGATGGCATCTGAAGGAGAAGATATTAATGACAAACTCTATGTGCATCGACATGCGCCTGGTCAAGCGTCTTCGGAAACAACGCTTAAGACGGATAGGCCATGTAGAGTGTATGGACACCACTGCTCCGGCCAGCAGCCATTGGGACAATGGAACAGAGCGCGACAAAACTAAAATGGCGCACACAAGTGGAGAAGGACCTCAAGCAACTTGGAGTGCGCAACTGGAGACAGCTGACGAAAGATCGTGCTGGGTATAGAGGCATGTTGGTTGGGGCCCAGCTCCATCCCGGACTGTAGCGCCATAAGGAGGAGAAATAGAAGACTTCTTCTAGCTAGCTTCCCTAATTTGTATACAGGTTGTTTTAAGCTGCGAACGAGCGACAATTTTGTTCTCTTATGAAAGCGAAACCTTAAAAGTGTAAACAAAAGATGCCTGCTACCCAATTAATTTCAATGTTAAGGACATAAGTATTTCCATGTTTTAATGTTTCTAGCTTACTGGTAGCGAAACCATCTTCGCGTGAATTAAGTTCGTGCTAGTCTGCTTAATCTTTGTCTTTATCTGCTTACAGCAAATACGATCTTCTCAAAGTTGTTTACATAGTCATTTAAGCTGCAGGCGAGCGACACATTTTTTCTGTTATGAGAACGGAACGAGCCACACATTTTTTCCGTTATGAAAACGGAACCTTAAAAGTGTGAACTTAAGATGCCTTCTACCCAAATAATTTAAATGCTGTTGCAGACTTTTAAAATACTAATTGTATGGCGCGACAGTCCACAGGGGACCATGACCTGGCTTGCTCTTCAACTACTCGTGTTTTGCGCTCTACTGTTCTCTATTCTGTACTGTACTGTACTGTTCTCGTAGAAGGGACCTTCAGTTTTTCGCCGACTCCGAACGCCGAAGTTTCAGAAGCGTTTTCGTAGTCAGTAACTATTCTTTGAGTGTTGTCAGCAGCTCGAAAGAGGAGGTTCCATAAAAAATTCGAAATGTTGAACCGGGAATCGAACCTGGATCTTCTGCGTGTGAGTGTCGCATTCTACTCACTACAACACGGCGGCCGTGGGCTTTGCCTTGAGAAAAAAAGTATTTGCATCCTTCCAGAGCTGCCAGAACGTGTTCCGACGATCACAACCCACGGGTTGCTTGCTGTCTGTGGGCACGTTCAAGATGCCTGAAAGTGATCTGTTCACCGAGAGAAACCCCTTGAGAAAGCGTACATAAATACTGGGCGACAAAGGACTTCATCTCATGAGTTGTTTGATCAAATTCCTCATCAAATCATCGACAAATTGCTTCCACGTCATCTTCACTGTCACAAGTTTTAGCAATTCTGTGGAGTCACATCTTTAACTTTTCCACACTTCTCATCGCAATTATACAAACTCAGCGAACTCCTCTAAACAGACACGAATCTCTCAACCGAGTCATCGTCTTCGTGGAAAATGCAAATCTCCAAAACAACCTCCCAACACAAATGCCAAGCAAATTCCCATGTTATCCTTAACCCTTGATTGATTCGCACGGAGTGCAAATACGACGAACAGACTGCTTCCGAATTCCTGCGCAGCACGTTAAACCGATTTCCCTCGCTCGCAGAAAGAAACGTAATCCGCTTTCGAATTCTCTTAAGTGAAATAAATTATTCCGAAACATTGAAGCACAACAGCGCCCCACCACACCGTCGTGTCGCCACAAACTTTTTGGACTTTAATCCACAGCGAGACTCGGAGAAGATTTGCATATCCTTCCCCTTAAATAAACAAAAACACACAGCCAACACATCCTCGGTGCGCTCGAGACAGAAATTCATCCCGAGGACTCATAAGTCGTCGGAAAGTTAAACAGTATGCGCTTCCACGTCGCTTGTCGACGTCCTCGACGTCCTTGACGTTTCGCCTTCTGGCTGCAGCAAACGACTTCAGCGTTCGGTGTGCTAATTCTGTGCTCGTGCACACGCCACCACCCCATCAACCTTCCTGCATCCTGTATCAATATTTCAGTTAAAAACTTTTACCCCTCCCCGCCGCGCAACTCTTCGACGACGACTGCTGGCAAAACGCTGTCAAAGTTTTTAGATGCAAACATTTGTTGGCCCAGAGAAGAAACTCGGTTGCAACCGTTGTTGTCCCTACTTTCCGTGCATTCAACTCCTGTCCCCACTCCGAGTGCAAATTAATGGTAATCATGTCCCTGCTCAGCAGCAACAACGTCGTTAGGTCTCGGTTAGGTATTAATTAGGCGAGGGGGCAGCGCCAGCCATTTGACATCTGTCAGCGTGTCAGGAAACTTTTCGCTTTGTGACAGAGCGGCAGACGCGACGGGGCGAAGTGCACGCGTACCTGCTCGAAGTAGGCCGAGAAGGCGGTCTTGAGGGAGCAACAATCTTATTTGTCACTATTTATGGCTTCCCATCCATTGGGCAGACACTTTTCGGTCGAGTGGCACCTTTTTTCAGCAGGGCCCCGGTTCACTCCCTGCCATTAGCACGGAAAACTTTCGTCCTTGGAGACGCAACACCATTCACCGGAACCGGCAGCACCATCACCAACACCACCACCACCACTACCGCCACCACTGCCACGACAATCGCTAGTCTTGGCTTTGCTCTCACCAGCAGCCGGGGAATGATGGACGGGAATGGGTTGGAGGGAGACGAATAGTAGGGAACTTCAAAGAAAATTAATTTGTGAGGGTTACGGTGTCAATGGGGTGTGAAGGAAAAAACTTTGTAAGTTCGCTCAAATCCAACAGCAGTAGGGTTTGTTAAATTGGAAAAGTTCATGGCAGGTCCTAGTTGGTTGGTTGGTTGGTTGGTCTTTTTTTTTCACCCCCTTCCGTCAATCCTTCGTCTCCCATTCAAGTCCAAAACGAATTGATGAAGGTTTGAAAGGTGGACACGTTGGGTCAGGGAGTGGATGGTCTGTGCTTTGATCGGAGGTAAATTGGGAAGGACTTTGTAACAAACACAGGTTTGTTGTTTTTTTTGTTTCTGCCAACTTTTTGAGGTAGTTCTCCTTCTTTTCACTTCTCTGTTGATTTACATTCCATTTGGGTGCGGGGCGGAGAAGGGAGATTAATAGGCTTGATCTTTGAAGCATACCGAGTCGGAAGAGAAGTCGGGCGATGGTTTGTTGCTGTAATCAATAACTTTGGACAGAAATAGCAGAGGTCGTCCCAGATGTGATTTTGGGCATTGACCACAGACGAACGGGTGTGGTCGTGGACGGTGAGCCTGAGTGCGTGGGCGTGCGATGGGTGATTGGTGTCAAAGTCTTCAGGGGCGAGCAAAACAGTGACACCTTACTGTGTTAATGGAAGTTGGAGTTTGAAGAAGGAAATTGGCTGGCAGGATAGAATTTAAGGAAGGTTAGCGCTAGAGCATTGACCAATTCTATAAATGTGCAGCAAATTGAATCATGAGAATCTTGAAGGCATATTTAGACTTCTTCAGACATATTACGACATCTTCAGACATATTTGAACATCTCCAGGCACCTGAAGGTAACTTGAGGAATATATTCAGACATCTTTACATACTTTCAGGCAACTTTAGACATATTCAGACATCTTCAAACTTCTTCAGACATCTTCACATGTTTGTAACGATTTTTAGATATTTTCAGACGTTCCTTATGACACCTTTACACCTTTTTCTCCTACGAAGCTGATGTGAAAAAACGATAAAAGTGTATCATTCTTCAGACATTCAAACATTCAAACATTCAGACATTTTTCGGTGTTCCTTTCGCCAAAAATTCAAGTGCCACGGTCGTTTGCATTTGTCTAATCAAAAGGAACACAGAAGTCAAGCTAGATATCACCTCTCCAGACATCCAATGATCTTTAAGACATATTTCAACTTAATAAAATGTCTGAATATCTAGACACCTTTCGGCCATATAAGATATCTTCAGACATCCTCATACATCTTAAAATAATTTGAGAGGTATTCAGACTTCTTTAAGCTTCGTCCGACGTCTTCAAACTTATACAGACTTATTCAGGCATCGAATGAAACATGGGAGTTAAATTAAATATCGCCCTACAGACAGATCCTTTGATCTTTGAGACATATTTCAACTTGCAAAAATCCGATATTCAGACATCCTGCGGTCATATAAGATATCTTCAGACATCCTCATACGTGATAAAGTAACTTGAGAGATGTTCAAATATATTCAAGCTTCTTCCGACATCTTCAAATATCTGCAGACATTTTCAGACATCTTCTTCCGACATCTTCAAACTTTTAAGGACATCTTCAGACATAGAGTGAAACACGGGAGTTAAGTTAAATATCGCCCTACAGATATCCTTTGATCTTTGAGACATATTTCAACTTGCAAAAAGTCGATATTCAGACACCTTGCGATCATATAAGATATCTTTAGACACCTTCATACGTCTTAAAGTAACCTGAGAGGTGTTCAAACAACTTCAAGCTTCTTCCGACATCTTCAAACTTTTACAGACATCTTCAGACATTGAACGAAATACGAGAATTGAGTTAAATATCGCTCTACAGACATCCTTTGATCCTTGAGACATATTTCAACTTGCAAAAAGTAGATATTCAGACATCTTTCGGTCATATAAGACAACTTTAGACATCCTTAAACGTTCTGTAGGAACTTGAGGGCTATTCAGACAACTTCAATCTTCTTCCGACATCTTCAAACCTGTACAGACATATTCAGACATTGAATGAAATACGAGAATTGAGTTAAATATCGCTCCACAGACATCCTTTGATCCTTGAGACATATTTTAACTTGCAAAAAGTAGATATTCAGACATCTTTCGGTCATATAAGATTCATTCGGACATCCTCAAACGTTCTATAGAAACTTGAGGGGTATTCAGACATCTTTGAACGTCTTCAGACATTTTCAGACATTTGCTAAAATTTTCCAATGTTTTCAGACGTTCCTTATGACGCCTTTACACCTTTCCCGCGCAGGAAGTTGATGTGAAAAAAGAAGAAAAGTGCGTCCGTTTTCAGACATTCAGACATTCTACTGTGGTTTTCTCGCCAAAAATTCAAGTGCCTTAAGCAGTTTTCATTTCTAGAAAGCGAATTTGAATACAAAAGGACATGTGACTTAAGCTAAATGTCATGCCTCGTATATTCAGACATTTTTGGAAGCCATTTTAAAACAACTCAATGTGTCTGAAAAGTGTGCAAAAGTCGCAAAAGTTGACAAACGATGTTTCAAATGTCCAGATAGAGATGGCAGGCGAATTCAACTTTTCACGCAATAAGCAACATTTTTGCCGCCTTAAATGACTCTCTCAGACCTTCAGGCATTTTCAGACAACTTTCAAAACTGTGTTGTGGAATTTTCAGACTGTGAATTCCATCAGGCTGATCAAAACAAAAAGAGAGAGGCGCTCGTATAAGCTCATCGCAACATCTTTTGGAGAAAGTGGCGCCCTACCGGTGACCTCAGCCTCGATCTCGATCTTCACAATCTCACAAGAGGGCGAATAAAATACGTCCGGTGACCAATTTCAAACCTGGAAAGAGGGACTTAAGAAATGGGAAATGTGCAAAGCGGTAGCTTCTACCACATAAGGACATGAGCGCCATCTGGAAGAGCTTCTGTTTCCCTTCAGCTCCCCGTAAGCGTGAAGTTGATTGACCCCTTTGGGACCCTCTGGTGTTTCCTGCATTTTAATGGAGTCCTTCGGCAAGGATGTCAATCAGACTTTTAATCATCACCACTGCTCTCTGCCCTCCCAACATCGCAATCCTCGGCTCTTCCGTCCAAATTGCCCGTGTGTGCAGTTTCCCAGCGATAACATTTGACGTGCGGAGAACTTTTAATTATCATTGCTTAGAGAAAGTTTTGCTGTCACCGACAGACATGTCGGTCGTCATCTCTGATGTCTGCCACGACAACGAGAGGTGAACATCCTTGGGCGGGTTGTTTTTCGAGCGATTGGTAGATGAAGAGATGCACTCTGACGTTCAGCGAAGCACAGGCACACGCACACACTCCACCGGGAATTTATGGTTTAGTCAACAACAGCATCGGTTGGCACCAGCAGCGGCAGTGGCAACGTGGCAGCGGCATTTGCAGCGTCATCCATCCGGCACTCGCATCGCATAACATCCGTATCCACGTGTTTAATATTCATGGAATTTTAAACGTTCCCAGGCAAATAAACAATATATCCTCGGCTGCACACAGCCGCCTCGCTCGCCACAGAGCAACGACGTCGAGCGCCGAGGAGCATCCAGTCCCCGCTCGCGATTATGAATCCTTCAAGTTTCACGATTCACCGATTACCTCTGCCGCCGTAGCCTGCATAATCTATGTGTTCTTGTGCTGTGCGGGGGTTGGGCGCACGGTGGGAGCACGGTGGGAGCACGGTGGGCGCAGGGTGGGCATTTAAAGTTTTAATAGATTTCCTCTCTAGCGCAAAGAGACTCCGAGCGGTAACTAGATTTTCCACAGGGACATGCGTCGCTTTAGGCTGGGATGGGAAGCGCGGTGGCAGAAGAAAGCGAAAGAAGGAACCAGAGAAATATTTTCGGTAACACGATAAGCTACACGGCCTCCACCGCCGCCGTCGCCGTTGCCGCCGTGCCACTCGGAAACTTTTCGCATTACTTAAAGTACAACAATTAATGAACTTGTTGGGGGCGTGAGCGTGGGCGGGGGCGCGGGGTGTCTCCTCCCGGTGGCACTCCGATGCCGGCGTGTACCTGCGCTCAGTCAAGTGTGACTGGGCGGCGCGGCGGGTATCAGAAACAGAACTTCGGAGTAATTATTCATTTCGAGTGGTGAGCGAATCTGATATTTCGGTGGATATAGTGGCGGGCGGAATTGCGCCCGCTCGCAGCCGCTGTCAAAGGCAAATGTATCGGTTGTGTGGACTAATTACCGAAATCGCTGCCGAAAACACGTAGACTTGCGCATAATTAGAGGCTTTTCTAGGATTTCGGTGGCAAATAATGGCAGCTATTGTGTGCGCTCGGGGAAGCCTGATTAATGTGGCGACAGTGGATGCCGGGCGTGAGTTTGCAGACTGAGATGATGGTCCTTGAACTCTCCTCAATTATAATCACGGCCGAAGATGAGACGGCTGTCGAGTGTGTTTATCTGGTGCCGTGGATGCGGGAATGGCCGATGTGAGCCTGTGGTCTGATGGTGCTTGGCGCGAGGGCACTTCAGATTGGTGAATGATGGAGCGAAGTTTTGCAAGTGTATTGCCTATCCGAGGATAGTTGTGTGGTTGTAAGCAGACAGAGAGGGATGCGCGGGTGCGTGCAATTTGCAATGAAATGGAACCGCTCGTGCTAAGTGGTCTGGAGGAGGATTAACAGACTTTGGATGCAGGTTGTGGGGACTCTAGGAATCCTGAGGTTTCGTTTGTTGGGGAAGAGTCTAGAAACACAATCGTGTGGAGCTGCGAGGCAAAAGGAAAGGGAGTATCTGAGGATAACCCAAGAAGGCAAAAACCTTCCAGAACAACACATTTAAGGACAGTCTTGGTCCTCGATGAATGGAGCCTGTGAGGATTTTTCAAGGTGCCGTATCGAAGACAAGAACCTTCAAGAACAACACATTCTAGGACAGCTTTGTTCCTCGAAGGATGGAAACCTCTGAGGATTCCTCAATATATTCTGGGACAGCTTTGGTCCTCGATGGATCGGAGCCTCTGAGGATCCCCCAAGAAAACAAGAACCTTTAAGAACAACATATTCTGGGACAGCTTTGGTCCTCGATAGATGGGAGCCTCTGAGGATTTCTCAACACATTCTTGGACAGCTTTGGTCCTTGATGGATCGGAGCCTCTGAGGATTTCTCAACACATTGTTGGACAGCTTTGGTCCTCGATGGATGGGAGCCTCTGAGGATCCCCCAAGAAGACAAAAACCTTCAAGAACAACATATTCTGGGACAGCTTTGGTCCTCGATAGATGGGAGCCTCTGAGGATTTCTCAACACATTCTTGGACAGCTTTGGTCCTCGATGGATGGGAGCCTCTGAGGATTTCTCAACACATTCTTGGACAGCTTTGGTCCTCGATGGATGGGAGCCTCTGAGGATCCCCCAAGAAGACAAGAACCTTCAAAAACAACATATTCTGGGACAGCTTTGGTCCTCTATGGATGGGAGCCTCTGAGGATTTCTCAACACATTCTTGGACAGCTTTGGTCCTCGATGGATCGGAGCCTCTGAGGATTTCTCAACACATTGTTGGACAGCTTTGGTCCTCGATGGATGGGAGCCTCTGAGGATCCCCCAAGAAGACAAGAACCTTCAAGAACAACATATTCTGGGACAGCTTTGGTCCTCGATAGATGGGAGCCTCTGAGGATTTCTCAACACATTCTGGGACAGCTTTGGTCCTCTATGGATGGGAGCCTCTGAGGATTTCTCAACACATTCTTGGACAGCTTTGGTCCTCGATGGATGGGAGCCTCTGAGGATCCCCCAAGAAGACAAGAACCTTCAAAAACAACATATTCTGGGACAGCTTTGGTCCTCTATGGATGGGAGCCTCTGAGGATTTCTCAACACATTCTTGGACAGCTTTGGTCCTCGATGGATCGGAGCCTCTGAGGATTTCTCAACACATTGTTGGACAGCTTTGGTCCTCGATGGATGGGAGCCTCTGAGTATCCCCCAAGAAGACAAGAACCTTCAAGAACAACATATTCTGGGACAGCTTTGGTCCTCGATGGATGGGAGCCTCTGAGGATTTCTCAACACATTCTTGGACAGCTTTGGTCCTCGATGGATGGGAGCCTCTGAGGATCCCCCAAGAAGACAAGAACCTTCAAGAACAACATATTCTGGGACAGCTTTGGTCCTCTATGGATGGGAGCCTCTGAGGATTTCTCAACACATTCTTGGACAGCTTTGGTCCTTGATGGATCGGAGCCTCTGAGGATTTCTCAACACATTGTTGGACAGCTTTGGTCCTCGATGGATGGGAGCCTCTGAGTATCCCCCAAGAAGACAAGAACCTTCAAGAACAACATATTCTGGGACAGCTTTGGTCCTCGATGGATGGGAGCCTCTGAGGATTTCTCAACACATTCTTGGACAGCTTTGGTCCTCGATGGATGGGAGCCTCTGAGGATCCTCCAAGACGGCAAGAACCTTCAAGAACAACACATTCTGAGACAGCTTTGGTCCTCGATGGATGGGAGCCTCTGAGGATCCCCCAAGACAGCAAGAACCTTCAAGAATAACACATTCTGGGACAGCTTTGGTCCTCGATGGATGGGAGCCTCTGAGGATCCCCCAAGAAGACAAGAACCTTCAAGAACAACATATTCTGGGACAGCTTTGGTCCTCGATAGATGGGAGCCTCTGAGGATTTCTCAACACATTCTTGGACAGCTTTGGTCCTCGATGGATGGGAGCCTCTCAGGATTTCTCAAGGTGCCGCGTCAAAGGCAAGAATCCTCAAGAACAACACACTTTAGGACGTCTTCGATGAATGGCCTGTCTTCAGGGTTGTTAGCCGCCACTGAGTCAAACAAAGAATTAGAATCTAAAGCAGCTGCCAAACTTCGTCTGAAGAAGAATCAAGAACGCTCGAGCCTGATCGGAAGTGTAAGTATTCCCTGGAAACGAAAATAATGCCTTCTTACGTCTCACAGGTTGCTGAATGGCTGAAAGGCACTTGGGGTCACAATTTCTTCTTCTTGTCTCCTCCTTAACTCCCTTTCCGTGGCCGCCTTGGCGCAGTGGGTAGAGTGCGACGCTCACCCGCCGAAGGGTCTAGGTTCGATTCGCGGCTGAATACTTCAAATTTTTCACGGCACCTCCTCTTTCGATCGACTGACAACACTCAAACAGTAAAAACTGTCTAAGAAAGCTTCCCAAACTTCGCCGTTCGGAGTCGGCACAAAACTGTAGGTCCCTTCTACTCGTGAGAGAACAGTAGCGCGCACAACAAGAGTAGTTGATGAGCAAGCTAGGCCCTGGTCCCCCTGTGGACTGTCGCGCCAACAATTATTATTATTAAATTCTTTTCCGTTGGGTGACGCTTGAATTTATAGCTGTACCTCTGTTTAAGACAACATTCGTCTTAAACTTGAGTCAGGAAGAGACGGCACTTTTCAGTTCAAGACCCCAGGCTCCAAAGCTGACTGTTTGAGCGCAAAGAAGTGAAACAAAGGCTGCACCCCGAAATTTCGTCAATGCCGCTAATAATCCCCCGCCCTCACAAGCAAACAGTGACATCACAAACCCGAGTCACAAGCTGACAAAAGACACATTTCTGCCTACCAAATGTTCCGGAAATTCATTCCAAAGAGAACCAAGGCACCCATGCCCTCGGCGTGTTCATGTTCCTAAATAAAATTTCAATGAATAATTATGTGTATGTCCTGACACATAGCATGGTGCTTTGCATAAATTCCCCATTCATTCGAATTCATTTTGAATATCAATTTTGCAATTTTCCGCTTGCCATCGCCGCCGTCGTCACCAAATCCCTACAAACGACGTCTTCGCCGCCGTGGTTGTTGCGACACAACACAAATTTCCTCACATTTCACACCAGTCAACGTTTCCTTTGGCAAATGTTTGCCGATTTTTCCCTCCCCCCCACACACGCACACACTTGTACACGCATCCCCCTCCCCCGCAGGTGCAGGCGATGCCTTGACGTTGCCGCATACAATTTTTCATAAGCACACACCTCGTGGCGGCACTTTGTTGGGGAACCGGCGGAAGACTTGATTATGATGAAATACCAGCGATTTAATGGACCACACAGGAAATTCTATTTTCCCTACACCGCCTGTCCATCCGAACGCTGGCAGTGGTGTGCTGTCTGCAGTGGCGTTGTGGCACGTCCTCGGAGAAAACAATTTTCCATGTGAACGGTTCCTTCCCTATTCAAAAGACATGAGGAAACGAAAGTAATGAAAGTGAGAATGACAAGTGAGTGGAGGGGGCGCCGCCATCGCCCCGTCAATGAGGAAGAGCAGGTGGTGTGGCGTTGCTGATGGCCGTGGTATCATTACAAGTCGTTTGTCGTTCACAGGAAATGAGAATCAGGCCAATAAGGTGCCGAAACACACTCACACGCGCCAGGGGAGGAGGATGGTGTGCTCAAGACCATTTATCAGTGCTCAGTGCCCGATTTGGAGAGCCTGCCGCATTCCTGTATTCAAACTTCAACCACCCTACACCTCCGTGTCTCGCCCCGGGGCAGGGAAAGAGAGCAAAAGAAGATGAAGCTGGCGACACACCTCCAATGATTTGTATCCTTTGACTGTTCTCATTTCGGTGGCCCAAGTGTAGTCGGTTGTTTGCTTTGGCAGGACAAAATAAATATCCTTGTTGCAGCAACCGTATCTGAGAGCCAGGGGATGCCCGCAAATGTGTTGTTGTCGTTGTCGACGTCCTGAGCGAAAGTGATTTATGACCAGCGTCTGGCACTTGAGAGAACACATTTCTGATCAGATGCGGAATGGCCTTCGCAGATTCCAAGGAGGGACGAAACCGAGAGTGGGATGGAAGGCTTGGGTGGAGAGGCAGTCAAGTGTGGTGACAAAATGGAAAATTACTTCTGAGACAAAACACTTCTGCGGGTGAAGGTTTATTTTAGGGTAAGCGGAGGTCCTTGAAGAGACCAGAAGAGGGCGGGAGAGCTCTTGGAGAATTTTTGAATGGCTTAAAAATTTGGGAAATGTATTCTATTTCGAGAAGGGGGATGACAAGCGGTATGTCAACACTTGTCAACAACGGGTTTGGAGCATTCTATCTCACAAACTGTCTGAGTACCTGAATCAAACATTTTTTGGGCGATTTCCATCCGTTTCTAAGAAGCTCAGAATTTTTAGGAAGATACGCGTCAGCAGGATATGTGTCCTCTTAGTCAAGCGTGCAAGAAGCACAAACAGCCAACCAGTCGGAGCATCAATTAGAGGAGCTTAATGCATTTGGGAGGCTTCAAAGTGGAATAGACGACGAAAATGTGGGATAGACGACAATCCTAAAAGCGATGGCTTCACGTGCCTGCAGTGGACCAGTGGAACTTGCTTCATATTCTTCTGCTCATTCACAACATTCTTCAAGTGAGGGCACTTGTCATCAGAGGATTTGGGTTAAGGCTTCTATAAGCCTCGGAAAGCCACAGATGGACGGGGATCAAATATGTTGGCTTTGCGCGACACTTCAAGGAATCTATAGAACTCTGAGACTGAACTGACTGACTCTGAATGCCCGTAATAACCTACACATGCCCTGTGAGCCTGCTATTCATTCGTGATTCAAAATCAATGGATCATCTCAAAATCTAAAGGAGTCCCAAAGGACTGCCCATTTGTGCCAGCCTTGCGGGCATCAATCTGAATTTGTAGGTAGTCCAGAGAACTTGTCTCTTGTTTAAGCTTTCTTTTAAAAAAATCCTTTTCGCGGGAGTTCCAGAGCACGTCTTCCTTCTCTTCGGTGTATGGCGCTAATGTCCTGCGAAATGTTCCGGAAATTCATTCCAAAGCGAGGGTTTGACCAGGACCTCAACCAACACAGCACTTCAGAGACTGCTAAATGGACCCTAGTCAGTCCAAAGTTGGCAAATGACTGAACGAGATGCAGGTGGTTGGACCGTTCATTAATATTAATATTCAGGAACTAAAGCCTTTATGATACGTAATTAATTGTCAGCTCAAGGATATCGAAGAGTCTAGGGACAAAGCAAAAAATACGGGCCTACTCGTATTACAAAAAAATCAAAAGCCTGGCCACAGACTTTAGGAAAGGCACCCAGGCTCTTCGAAATCGCGAGGGTAATCTGGTTACGGGCCCACAGGAAATAGTGAATGTGCTTAAACAGCACTTCCAGCAGCTGCTTAGCGGTCCTGACTAGGAGAGTGTGTTAGGGAATCAGGAAATCCCAACTCCAACCGACGTAGTAGTCCTCCCACCTAGCTTTGAAGAAGTCCAGCCAACTCCATCCCAACTCCAGCCGACGAAGTAGTCCTCCCACCTAGCTTTGAAAAATTCAGTTCCACTCCAGCCAACTCCATCCCAACTCCAGCCGACGTAGTAGTCCTCCCACCTAGCTTTGAAGAAGTCCAGCCAACTCCATCCCAACTCCAGCCGACGTAGTAGTCCTCTCACCTAGCTTTGAAAAATCCGGTCCCACTCCAGTCAACTTCATCCCAACTCCAGCCGACGTAGTAGTCCTCCCACCTAGCTTTGAAGAAGTCCAGCCAACTCCATCCCAACTCCAGCCGACGAAGTAGTCCTCCCACCTAGCTTTGAAGAAGTCGGTGCATCCATTAAAAGGGTGAAAAATTAGAAAGTGGCAGGCTCAGAGGGGGTAACATCGGAGCTTTTCAAGGCATGCACCAGATCATTTGCCGAATTTGGGAAAACGAAAGCATGCCAGACGACTGGAAATCAGCTCCATATGCCCCATTAACAAAAAAGGCGATCCTACTTCCTGCAGGAGCTATAGAGGCTTATCCCTGCTCAACGTCGCCTACAAGATCCTATCCAGCGTACTGTATGAAAGTCTGAAGCCGTTCTGCACCGCACTAATCGGCACGTACCAGTGCGGGTTCCGACCAAATCTTCACACTTAGGGAGATACTGGAGAAAATCAGCGAGCTTCAAATCGATAGTCACCATCCTTCCATCGATTTTAAGGCCCCATACGACAGCGTTCATTGCCCGCCATGGGGCAGTGGCTAGGTTCGATTTCCGGCTGAACACCTCGTATTTTTCATGACACCACCTCTTTCGATCTGCAATCATCGCAAGGAGCTATTCGAAGCGATGGCCAAATTCGGGAACCCGTGAAAATTGATCCGGTTATGTCGCACCACGCCAACACATACGCGATACACTGTGCAGTTCGGTTCAAAAACATCTGAACCGTTCGAGACCTGCACTGAATTTCGGCAAGGATATGCGTCGTCGTGTGATTTCTTCAATCTGATACTGGAGAAGATGGTGTGGCGGGCAAAAGTCAACACGGAAGGCACTATCTTCTACAAGTCAGTCCAGCTGTTGGGATACGCTGATGACATCGACATTATCGCGCGGTCCCAACGTACCGTAATGGAAGCTTTCACGGCAAAACGAGCTGGTCTAAAAGTCGACGAGGGCAAAACCAAATATATGCTACACACCACCTAGGCCAAAACGTTACAAGCGACAGCTACAATTTCGAGGTAGTAAAGGAGTTTGTCTACCTGGGGGCAAACGTAAATTCCACGAATGGCGCCCTAATGGAGATCCGATGCATAAACGCCCTTGGCAACGGATGCCACTTTAGTCTGTCAAAACAACTGGACACAAAACTCTTGACTCGAAGGACCAAAGTCGTGCTCTACAAAGCCTTTATTCTGCCAGTCCTGCTTCATAGAGCTGAAAGCTGGACATTCAGTTAGGCTACAGATCTGATTCTTGGTGCCTTCGAAAGAAAAATTCTACGTCGGATATATGGTCCCGTTTGCGAGGAAGGCGAATGGAGGAGAAGACACCACCGCGAACTCTACGAGCTGTTCCGGAATATGGGAGGCAAAAATCCGTCGACTACACTGTCTAAACCACATCGAGGGAATGTACAACAACGCTTCATCAATGAGGGTATTCAAATCCGAGACTCCTGGTTCGAGAAGGAGAGGATCGGTCGTCCTCTCCGGTACAGAGACCAAGTCATCGCGGATGTAAGACAGCTTGCCCTTGATGACTGGAAGCAGCGTGCCCAGGACCATCACCGATGGAAGGAAGCAATTGCTCAGGCTCAGGCCCTTCATGGTTAGTCTGCCTGATAAGTTATTTTTAGCTCCTTTTAACTTTATTTTGAAATTCGGACTTACTTTAAGTTTGGGGACGGTGTAACTTAGTTTTCGGTCTCCATATGAGTTGAATGCTCTCCGCATATCAAGCATCCCTTGGGCACGTCTTCGGGTGTTAAGCGTGTGCTTAAGCACTTCTACGTTTGTGTAACGTCGTCACAAGCTGGCTTAATATTCCCTACTCAGTTGCGCCATCTAAGAAGATGCTTTGCTCAAGTTGACTGCTCACCTGGTTTGACATCTTTGCGTCGCAGGCATGGACGGTTGCCGGTTGGTTGGAGAATCGGTCTGCAAATTTATCCACGATGTGTCTCAGGCCAACAGATGGAATTGGAGAACTATTTATAACAACTTCGTCAGTTGAGCGCTTCCTTCTCTCAAGAAGTTCAGGTTTTCCTCTAGTCATTTTTAGCATCAGTGCATTTTCGCTTGTAGTACTGGGCTTTCATTAGTTCGATGTTTTCATTCCGGTTGGTTTTCGGTTGCATAGGGTGTTGATATGTCATTTTCACCTTCCGTTGTATACAACACGGCGTAGTGGTCAGATAGGTCGCGTTTCATAACTACAGAAAATGCTTACGTTGTATACAACACGGCGTAGTGCTCAGATAGGTCGCGTTTCATAACTACAGAAAATGCTTACAAATATGAAAACGAGAAAGGGAGAACTTCTTAAAGCAGTCCAAGAGAGGAGAACAAAAATTAATTTTTTGGCGCCCGAACAGAGACTGCTAAATGAAAACTAGTCAAGTGGGCTCACTAATAAAAGACTGATCGAGGCTTAGATGATTTGTAAGGCTTTATTTAGCAAAGCTGAACAACAAGGGCATGAGAGGGGGGAACATTCTTCCTTCTCAAAAAAGTTCAAGAAGGGGAGAACAAAAATTAAATATTTACCTCCCGAACAGAGACTGCTAAATGGATTCTAGTCGTGTGGAAGGTCTTTAGGGCTTAATGCAACAAAACTTAAACACAAGAGAACAACGGGGGGGAACATTCTACCTCTTGAAAACAGGGTGGGGAGAACAAAAATGTATTTTTTGGCGCCCGAACAGAGACTGCTAAATGGATGCTAGTCTTGTAGAAGACCTTTAGGGCTCTATGCAACAAAGCTTAATAACAAGGGAGCGAAAAAGAGAAAACATTCTTCCCCTTGAAAGCCGTCTAAAAAGGGGATAACAAAAGTTAAGTTTTTGGCGCCCGAACAGAGACTGCTAAATGGTAACTAGCCTAGTAGGCAAACGAATGAAAGACTAAGTTAGGTGCAGATGGTGTTTAGGGCTCTATGCAATAAAGCTTAACAACAAGGGAACGAGCAATTGCTATAGAGAGAGAAGGCAGCGCTTATTCGGATGCGGATTTGTTGTTCGAGGCAGACTTAGGCAAAAAGTCTTGAGCTACGACCCAGTCAGCGAACGCCTCATGACAATCCGCATCAAGGCTAAATTCGGGAACATCAGCCTAATATGCGCTCACGCCCCGACAGAGGAGAAGGATGACAACATCAAGGATGACTTCTATGATCTCCTAGAAAGAACATACGATCGATGCCCCAGCTATGACACCAAGATCGTTCTAGGAGATTTCAACGCTCAGCTGGGAAAGGAGGACATCTTTGCTGGAGTCATCGGTAAACACAGCCTGCACGACAACACATCCGGAAACGGACTCAGGCTGTTGGACTTCGCCTCGGGGCGAAACCTCTCTGTGGCTAGCACTCGGTTCCCACACCTGAACATTCACAAAGGAACCTGGCGATCTCCTGATCAATCAACCGTCAACCAGATTGATCACGTTGCGATCGACGTCAGACACTCCTCCAGTATTCTCGATGTCCGAACCTTCCGAGGTGCAAACATTGACTCGGATCATCACCTTGTTGTAGCCAAGGTAAGAACCCGGATATCGAGAGAGCAACGGAGTCGAGAAAGGCCAAAACGGTTTGACGTCGAAAAGCTACAATCGCAGCTGATTGCTGGGAACTTTGCCGACCGAGTCTCCCGGAAACTCGCCCAGAGTTCGACGCTTCCTGCACTAAGCATAGAAGAAGAATGGAAACGTTGTCAAGAAGCCATCAAAGATGCTGCCACTGATGTGCTGGGTTTCACATCACCACCCAGAAGGAACCCATGGTTTGACGACGAGTGCAGGCAAGCGCACGCAGCTAAACAAGACGCCTATAAAGCGACGCTGCATCGAACAACGCGAGCTGTTCGTGAACTCTACGAACAGAGAAGAAGGGAAGAGCACCGGCTTCTCAGAAGGAAGAAGAAGGAGCATGAGAAGCGCGCGGTCGAGGAAATGGAAAGGTGCTTTGGCAGGAATGAAGTCCGAAAGTTTTACCGAAAGGTAAAACAACTATCCGGAGGATACAAAGTTCGGACCAAGGCCTGCCGGGACCAAAATGGACAACTAGTAGTAGAGTCGCAGTCTGTGCTGAGAATCTGGAAGGATCATTTCTGCAGACTCCTAAACGGCGATGACGACCCAAATCCCGCTGTTAGGCAGAATGTTCCACTCAATTTGGACGATGATAGACAAGCATTCCGTCCCCCCGACATAGACGAGGTGAGGATAGCAATATCCAAGCTAAAGTCGAACAAAGCTGCTGGAGCGGACGGACTGTCCGCAGAACTATTTAAAGCAGCTGGAGATGACCTGGTTGGGCGCATGCACCAGCTCATCTGTAAGATATGGTCGGAGGAAAGCATGCCCGATGAGTGGAATCTCAGCGTCGTTTGCCCGGTCCACAAGAAAGGAGACCCCTTTGACTGCGCCAACTACAGAGGGATTAGTCTCCTGAACATCGCATACAAGATCCTCTCTGCCGTATTGTGTGAGCGTCTGAAACCATTTGTCCATGACCTGATAGGTCCCTATCAGTGTGGTTTCAGACCAGGGAAGTCCACAATAGACCAGATCTTCACATTACGGCAGATCCTGGAAAAGACCCAAGAAATGCAAATTGACACTCACCACCTATTCGTCGATTTCAAGGCTGCATATGACAGTGTGCATAGAGACGAGCTATACAGTGCCATGTCTAGTTTTGGCATTCCTACCAAACTCGTCAGATTGTGTAGGATGACGATGGAGAACTCTCGCTGCTCCGTCAAGGTCGGTACCGAACTCACCGAGACCTTCAATGTCAAAAAAGGTTTTAGACAAGGCGACGCACTGTCATGTGACTTCTTTAACATCATCCTCGAGAAGATCGTGCGTAACTCACAAGTCAACACCAGAGGCACGATCTTCCAGAAGTCAGTTCAACTGTTAGCTTACGCTGATGACATTGACGTGATTGGACGAACACAGCGAGCCGTCAATGAGGCGTTTGCTGGCATTGAAGCGGAAGCGGCTAAAATGGGTCTTGCGGTAAATGAGGGCAAAACGAAGTACATGCTGTCATCAAGGAAGGACACACAACATCGACGTCTCGGACGGAGCGTCACACTAGGCAGCAGAAACTTCGAGGTAGTTAAGGACTTCGTCTACCTCGGCTCCGCGGTAAATAGGGACAACAACATCAGTACCGAAATCAAACGCAGAATCACTCTTGCCAACCGCTGTTTCTTTGGGCTCAAGAGGCAATTGAGTAATAAAGCCCTCTCTAGAAGGACTAAACTAGCTTTATATAACAGCTTGATCATCCCCGTCCTACTATATGGCGCAGAATCTTGGACGTTAGCAAAGGCGGATGAGGAAGCCCTTAGTCTTTTCGAGAGAAAAGTTTTGCGTGCGATTTTTGGTCCTGTTTGCGTTGATGGCATCTGGAGGAGAAGATTTAATGACGAACTCTATAGGCTGTACAGCGACATGCGCCTGGTTAAGCGTCTACGGATACAACGCTTAAGATGGCTAGGCCATGTAGAGCGTATGGACACCACTGCTCCGGCCCGAAAAGTCTTTGAATCCGAGCCATTGGGACAACGCAACAGAGGACGACCTAGACTGAAGTGGCGTACACAAGTGGAGAAGGACCTCAACCAACTTGGAGTGCGCAACTGGAGACAGCTGGCGAAAGATCGTGCTGGCTGGAGAGGCATGTTGGTTGAGGCCCAGGTCCACCCCGGACTGTAGCGCCACAAGAAGAAGAAGAAGAAGAAGAAGAACAAGGGAACGAGAGAGGGAGAACATTCTTCCTTCTCAAAGCAATCTAAGAAGGGGAGAACAAAAATTAGTTTCTTGGCGCCCGAACAGAGACTGCTAAATGGATGCTTGTCTTGTAAAAGGCCTTTAGATTTCTATGCAACAAAGCTTAATAACAAGGGAACGAAAAAGGGAACCATTCTTCCTCCTGAAAGCAGTCTTAGAAGGGGAGAACAAAAATTACATTTTTGGCGCTTGAACAAAGACTGCTAAATAAAAGCTAGTCAAGTGGGCTCCCGAATGAAAGACTGATCGAGGCTAAGACGTATTTTAGGGTTTAAGTAACAAAGCTTAACAACAAGGAAACGGGAAGAGGAGAAGGGGTGCATGAAAATTTGGCGCCCGACCAGTGTCTCAAATGTGACAGCCATTGTTTCATTTCCTACCCAAACTCTGACTTGATGTCAAAACCTAGCAGACTATCCCTTCTCGGAGACTCTCAGGAAGGAAAACCTAATCCCGTTCAAGATACCAAGGACTTTGTTTCTTCCGGGATCTATAACATTCGCAGATTTTGATCTTTAAGCGACCTTGCCCCAAACCCAGCTAACCAACCACTCCCGTCATAAAATATCTCCTCCACGTAGCCAAATAGGACCAAATTCGGAGAACTTCGAAGTCCGCAGTTGACTCCACATGGGGTGAGGACTAGGAAGCGTCTTCAGTATCAAATGTCTGATTGCTCGTTTAGACCCGACTCGAGTTCATCCTGTTTCCCCCCTCAAGCAGGTAATCCAAACCGAATTTAAAATTTTCTCTTAAATAACTCCAACCTCAAGCCGACCCGACGACTGTCCTTTTTCAATCACAATTTCGACGAATTCCAAATGAATCCCTGTCCCGTTGTATCAATAATTCACAGAGTTCTCATCGAATATGATCCGCCCGTGAAAGCAGACAAAAAATATCACTCTGCCGACCGGCCGTCATCTAATATCGGCAGCAGCACATCCTCTCACCCGTGTATCTCCCTTGATGACATTTAAGCGGATATTGAGTTATCGATCCGACTGCCCACGTCCGCCAGAGGACCGAGAATGACGCGGGACGAGAGGGATGGGAGCGACATTCATCCATTTACACGTACCGCCTTGCGAAAGGTGCCGACACGGGGGCACTCTTCAATTGGTTCGATTCGAAAAACACTCGTAATAAATGTTAATCCTTAATTGGATCGGCTTTTCGAGGCAAACGGCTGCGGCAACGACTACGGCAACGGCAATGGCTACGGCAATGGCAACGGCTACAGCGACGGCACCAGTAGCAGCGTCGCCACCAGTAGAAGCGGCCCCAGTTCGCCTCTGAATGCATCCGGGGCGACGTTTGGCGTGGGGGTGCGGCAGTAAATTATTAATGAATTGTCAGGACCTAGACGTGAACGTTTTTCATTTACCGACGTGCGCGCGGCACACCTGTGCACGAATCAACGTCTTGACTGTGGCGGCCGTGACGCAGATGTTGATAGCGTTCCGCCGCCGGTCATCCTAGACGACGACAGTGACGACCACGACGACGACTGCCGTGCCAAGTGGTGTGGTATGGTTCGGCGTGGGCAGGTGGTTGGCAGGGCAGCGTATAACGGAAAATTAATTAGCTAAAGTGTACACTCATTTACAATCCTTACTTATCCTGATTAAATATTTACCTCAGTTCGGGGAGGGGAGCAGGGAGCTTCTAAAACAACCATCAACGCCTCCTCACACCTCCTGCTCCTCGATATCCAATTACAGAGTTTCATTTTCTTTGCTCCTCCTTCAGCTCCTTCAGCTTTTTCAGCCTCTCCGGCTCCTTCGGCCTCTTCGGCTCCTCTTCTCTTCGTTTTGTTCCTTTTAGTGGCGCGAGTTATTTGTTTTTGTGCTCAGGTCTGTTTATCTGTGCGCCCGGATGATGACCATCCACGAGGACAAACTAGCAAATAAACGCAGGCAGACCAGGCGACGACGACTGTGGATAAATTGTTGACACCGACGACGACAAATTCTTGATGAATGATTGAGAAGATTGCGCACCGCCAATGTGCGTTCCCCTTGACTCTGAATTGCCGTCCTAATTGTGGGAATTCAGAATTTTGAACAGATGACACTGCGACGACGAAAGACATCCTTTTAGGCTGCAATACAAAGTCAAATGGGAGAGAGGCAAGCGTCAATTAGTTTTCTTGCCGCAGCCAGTGGTAACCCAATTACGGGTGTGGATCCACTCGGCTGATGCTAATTTCTCTGAAATTCCATTTCCCCGACATTGAGTTTCAATTAAAAGTTCCACAAGCAACGCGCGCGCTGCGAGCAAATTTCCCATTGAAACGCAACCTCCGCACTAAAGTGCCGGGTCGAGCCGTGTGTGCTGTTCATTAAAAGTATTTAAATATTGGACAAGTGTCCTGTTCCCCATGAATGCTCTCGCACACACACACACACGGTTGCGCAGCCCAAGGAAAACAAATTCATTAATTGAACTTTTACAGCAGCACGCTCGCCCGAGAAACGCGCCGGCAGAGCGTGCTGAAAAAGCAGAGCACGGCACGATCGTGTGAGGAAAACTGAATCAAGCAGTGTGCTGGAATTTGATGATGGGCGCTGATTGGTGCCGAGGAATGCAGCGGAATCGGAGTCCCGAAAGTGGGTCAGGATGCCACTTGATTTTTTACACCTCCAGCGGCGGTAAATCCCGCTCTCGATAAATCCTTAATTAATTGGAAATAAATTTCAACAAGAAGGCACCTGCAGAGGGAGGTTGCGCCGACTGGGATGATGATGGTTTATGGCTCGGAATTACGTTTGCGGCGGTCGCGCGGGTCAAGTGGCTGGGAGCGAAAGGAAGATCTGCTGGCGGGTATTGTGATTTTTAATTGAAAAATTAAAGCCAACAGCTGGTCGAAATAAATTCGAATCTGATGGGGGAGGATTAAGGGATGAATTCCGATGAATGGGCCGAGGTGATTTTCATTTATTCGCGGTGGTTGGAGAACTGAAGTGGAACTCTGTCCGATGGTCGTTCACTTGACGGCTTTCGACAGAGCAGGGTTCTGGAAAGCAAAGAAATCGCTTTTCTTTAGAGATCGTTGTCCCTTGGGCGTCTAGAAAGGATGTCTAATGGGCAGATGGCGAGGGAGAGGAGTTAACTTCAAGATCGGCAACTTTCTGGAGAATCATCAGGTTCTCGGTGGTCGTTCACTTGACAGCTTTCGATAGGACAGGACTGTGGAATGGTGAGCAATCACTTTTCTTAGGAGATCGTTGTCCTTGGGGCTTCCAGAAAGTCTGTCAAATAAGCAGAAGGCGAGGGTAAGAAGGTAACTTGAAGATCGTTGACTTTCTGGAGAGTTTCAACGTCCAGCAGGATCTCGGTGGCCGTTCACTTGACAGCTTTCGATAGGACAGGACTGTGGAATGGTGAGAAATCACTTTTCTTAGGAGATCGTTGTCCTTGGGGCTTCCAGAAAGTCTGTCAAATAAGCAGAAGGCGAGGGTAAGAAGGTAACTTGAAGATCGTTGACTTTCTGGAGAGTTTCAACGTCCAGCAGGATCTCGGTGGCCGTTCACTTGACAGCTTTCGATAGGACAGGACTGTGGAATGCTGAGAAATCGCTTTTCTTAGGAGATCGTTGTCCTTGGGGCTTCCAGTAAGTCTGTCAAATAGGCAGAAGGCGAGGGTAAGATGTTAACTTGAAGATCGTTGACTTTCTGGAGAGTAATACAAATTGGGTCGACGTCCAGCAGGATCTCGGTTGTCGTTCACTTGAATGCGTTTGACAAAACAGCACTCTTGAAAACAAAGAAATCGATTGTCTTTGTCCCGAAAGTTTGTCAAATTTACGGAAAGCGAGGGAAAGAAGTTTCCTTTAAAATCGGCAACTTTCTGGAGAAAACTAAAAACTGGGTCGTTGTGCATCAGGTTCACGGAATGCATTCAATTCGTTGTGTGAGCAGTTTGTGATCAATTTCTTAATTTTTTTTCACGAAATGAGGGCTAAAAGATCTGCGAAGTGCGCAACTTGTACTCGTTTGGCGGTTTTTAGATTAGCTAAGGAATCAACGGTATCAACCATCACAAAAATCAACGCTTCTTTGCAAATTTCCAGTCGGATTCAGTCGGAATTTTGCACCTGGTCAAGCGTCTTCGGATACAAGGCCTAAGTCGGCAAGGCCACGTAGAGCGTATAGATACCACTGCTCCGGCCCGAAAAGTTTTCGAATCTGGGCCCATAGAGAAGGGAATAGGCGAAGAAGGACCTCAAACAACTTGAAGTGCGCAACTAGAGGCAGCTGACAAGGGATCGTGCTGGATAGAGAGGCATATTGGTTGAGGCCCAGGTTTGCCTCGGACTGTAGAGCCATCAGAAAAAGAGGCAGCTCTTTGGTCCATCTGGAAAATAAGTTTGAAGCCTACAAGAGTTACTCTGAAAGTTGGCCATCGTTCGTTCATGTTAATGGTTCTCTTGGAAACCCTATTGATGCAGCAAAAAAAGAGCAAAGAACGCAAATTTAAAGATGAAAAGCTATTTGAAAGTTAACGATGCCTTCTGCAACATCTTTCGTTGATTTTAAAGGTTCTCTGCGTATTTAGAGAACCTGTTGATGCAGTATAGAGAAGTAAAAAACGCTCGTTTGAAGACAGAAGTCTATTTGAAAGTTAACGATGCTTTCTGAGTTGATTTGAAAGGAAGGTGTAGGTATGAAAGGTCTTCGGCATCTTTCGAACATCGTGCTTACTTTATTGGTTTCTAGGAGTTATGCAGAGGGGGACAATCTACCGCCTTTTATTTTTTAATTCAGTCTGAAGTAAGTAGGAAGTTTTACTGAAGCTCAGAAGGCGCGGGATTCGGTTTGTTTCGAAGAAAGTTGTCCGTAGTACAGAAAAAGAGGCCCCAGCATGCGATTTAGTGTTGCTTAGGAAAGCAATCCAGTTTTAAAGACTCTTAGGAACACCTTGTGCGGCCGCCGTGGCGTAGTGGGTAGAGTGCGACGCTCACACGCCAAAGGGTCTAGGTTCGATTCCTGGCTAAACATCTCGAATTTTTCACGGCACCACCTCTTTCGAGCTGTTGACAACACTCGAAGAGTGTAGAAAGAAGAAAGCTTCTCAAACTTCACCGTTCGGAGTAGGCAAAAAACTGTAGGTCCCTTCTACTCGTGAGAGAACAGTAGCGCTCACAACACGAGCAGTTGATGGGCTAGCTAGGCCCTGGTCCCCCTTTGGGCTATAGCGCCAACAAATATTTTTATTATAGGAACACCTTGAACAATTTTCTGATGCACACAAGTCTCGAGAAGTTTGTTCCTTCGAAGAACAAATAGCTACCTCCGGTTATTCAGACTCCTGAGAGCACCTTGTAAGTTTAACGGATGACTAAAATGTGCTTGGCGCTTCCATTTTTGCACTTTGTATGTTTTTGTGATTCACAAAAAGCGCGAAAAAAGGCGTTACTTCCGGAGATGGTCATCAGTCTGGTAGGTCTTCAGGCTCCGTGAAGCATTGTACATCTTTCTAAGCAGCTATTACAATGATTGGCGCTACTCCGAGAGTCATTTCAGTCCTCTGGGGCATTCGCAAGATTGGGTTTTTGCATTCAAAACACCCGAGGCGCCTTCAGTTCGACACAGATGTCAGGCTCTCTGAACGTTCCCCTGACAGCCGGTACAGTGCTACTCATTCACACCCCACAGGGGACCTTCTAGCATCCTGAAGAAAGTATTTAACACATCACTCAAAAAGCCTTTGGACACATAGGGGGCGCCACTAAAAATAATTTTTGTTAGTGGCGCCCCCTATATGTCCCGGTACTCGTTGAATGATTTGTTATTTGTTAGTAGTGCCTTATTCAACTTTTAACATTTAATCCATTAGACGGGTTCACTTTCAAACCTTTAACGTCCAACTCTGCATTAAGTTGCTGCTCCTTTGTCCATGCTCGCTGCCTGGCAAATCAGCCGCCATCAACTGAACTGCAGTTCAATAGCTTCCCCCGCCCACTTCAAACTACATTGTCCTCTGCTCTCGTCCAACAGCCCCAGTCAACCGTCAATTCCCTGCTGCACTCTCAAATTCAATCCCGAATCCCTGAGCTGAACTGAAACCTCTCTCCTCGTCATTCAAGATCATACCATTTAGGAGCTAAATTGCTTGCTCCGAGTGTCCC
Source organism: Eristalinus aeneus (assembly GCA_955652365.1). Taxonomy (NCBI): domain Eukaryota; kingdom Metazoa; phylum Arthropoda; class Insecta; order Diptera; family Syrphidae; genus Eristalinus; species Eristalinus aeneus. The sequence goes on from OY019131.1 coordinate 97,101,474, forward strand.
GCCGCACCGCTCCCTCTACGCAGCTCCGTCCCCACCATCGTTGCCAACTGGCAAGTTTCGATCCATCAAATCGATTGACTTCTCCCTCAGGACGTCTATCTCTGATCTCCCACCACTGCGTCTCGCACACAGAGAGGCGACCGCCGCATCGCGTCTCAGCCGGACAAACGATAAATCGAAGCACTCATTGACGGTCGTTGGAATTAATAAATTTCCCCCACGCTGAACAAGGAACATATTCTCTCTGGACACCAAACCCGTCGTCGTTGTCGTCTGACTCCTGCTGTGGCCCAGCGCATCCTCTCCGCCAGTCGTTCGGAATAAATTTCAGCCATATTTCACTACACAAGGATTTTAACGTTGCCCTCCCTCGCTCCGGTTTTTTATTTTGTTTCCTCCATTTCTCCCTGCAGCGTATGTGACGCAAATAGGGGCGAGGCGTGCTCAACAAAAACTATTTTGACAATGGGGTGAATGTTTTATGTGTTGCCGCGTTGTTTGCGCTGCTGCATCATCAAAACAGAGCAGATCTCTCCATTTTTGCACTCGGAATTGTTTTGCATCGCCAACACAAAAGGACGAGACTCCGCACCGACACCGCTGGACCCAATTCCCCGCCGCACACATGCTACACAAATCACTGAGAGTCGGTGTGTGAGGCGAGGACACCCCCAACTGAATGCGAAGTGCTGGGCAAGTTGTATTTTAAATCTTCAATAACCACTTAATTTCCTTAAGGGATACTCTCCTATCCACCGCAGCCATCAATACCATCCAGAGTGCACGGGCTGCCTGCACCGCCTCACCGCCTTGCCGCCCGAGGAATAAATTTATTTTCGGTCTCACAGAGAACACTAAATTGGGATTCTATGTAAATTTGATTACCAGCCAAGCACCCTCTACCCCCCTCCCCCCACCATCCATGCTTGCAACGGGCACTGGGGACTGCTGGCAATGATAAATGCCCGGCTGGCGAGGGTGAGTGTGGGGGCGGAGAGCAGGCAGCAGTGGTTTGGATGTCCTTGTGCGGAGTCTCTTAAAATTCAAGAATCGATTCGCGGTTTATTGGAGAGAACCCTTGCTCGTCGATGTCCTCGTAGTTGTCGTCGTCGTCGTCGGTGCTCCCTTAGCTCTACGTTCACAATGCAAATGTCCGATAACATCTTGTTGAAGTTTTCGACTCGGGGTCTGCCGCTGGCGACACATTTCATTCCCATCAATGCGCACTGCGCCTTCAGAATGGTCCGGGACAATGCAGTTACTGGACGGGTGTGCGGGTTGTGTGGTCTCTTGGTCTCCTTGTGAGTTGCAAACAAAGTTTCCGCAGGATTCGTTTCTTTTTTTATGTTGGTGGCATGTGTATAAATTTTCTTATCTTCACCATGTGGCCGGGAGTTGGACAAGAGCTTTACATGTCCTCTTAAGTGTATGTCAACCACGGCTTTGGAAGATTTTTTTAATTCTGGGAACGCCTTTAGGAGACTTGTTGCGGTGAAGAAGGATATGCCTTCTACGGGACGTCGTAAAACGCTAATTGCAAGTCAACAGTCCGAGGAAGCTCCCAATGGTTGCAAGATGAAGCCTGCCATGATCAAAATGGACAACTTTCAGAAGGATCCAAATTGTTGATAGGAGTGTTTTATTTTATTGTTGGAGTGGAGCGTTTCAATTAACTTAGAGGACAGAAGCAAGGACTTGGAGTGGAGCGTTTCATTTAATTTAGAGGACTGAGGACAGGACTTTCGTAAGTTACGGAGGCTGAGGAACAATCAGCAGAGCCCTTAAATTCAGCTGACAATGACACAAGCTCACCTCTAAAATTTGATTTAAAGAGACGAGAATCTGCACAAGAAATTCATTCACAAGCTCACAATAGCCTTTTAACGCCGTTTTGTCCCACAGCCCGAAAGCATACATAAACATCCTTTTCAGTATGGTTTCAGGTAAAGATTTGTCGATTTAAAATGCAGATAACAGCGCCATTAACGAAAATTATCAAATGTTTATCAATTCGTTGGTTGTGGCGCCCCCTATACGTCCCGAGACTTATTGAGTGATGTGTTAAATACTTTCTTCAGGATGCTAGAAGGTCCCCTGTGGGGTGTGAATGAGAAGCACTGTACCGGCTGTCAGGGGAACGTTCAGAGAGCCTGACATCTGTGTCGAACTGAAGGTGCCTCGGGTGTTTTGAATGCAAAAACCCAATCTTGCGAATGCCCCAGAGGACTAAAATGACTCTCGGAGTAGCGCCAATCATTGTAATAGCTGCTTAGAAAGATGTACAATGCTTCACGGAGCCTGAAGACCTACCAGACTGATGACCATCTCCGGAAGTAACGCCTTTTTTCGCGCTTTTTGTCAATCACAAAAACATACAAAGTGCAAAAATGGAAGCGCCAAGCACATTTTAGTCATCCGTTAAACTTACAAGGTGCTCTCAGGAGTCTGAATAACCGGAGGTAGCTATTTGTTCTTCGAAGGAACAAACTTCTCGAGACTTGTGTGCATCAGAAAATTGTTCAAGGTGTTCCTATAATAAAAATAATTGTTGGCGCTATAGTCCAAAGGGGGACCAGGGCCTAGCTAGCCCATCAACTGCTCGTGTTGTGAGCGCTACTGTTCTCTCACGAGTAGAAGGGACCTACAGTTTTTTGCCGACTCCAAACGGTGAAGTTTGAGAAGCTTTCTTCTTTCTACACTCTTTGAGTGTTGTCAACAGCTCGAAAGAGGTGGTGCCGTGAAAAATTCGAGATGTTTAGCCGGGAATCGAACCTAGACCCTTCGGCGTGTAAGCGTCGCACTCTACCCACTACGCCACGGCGGCCGCACAAGTTGTTCCTAAGAGTCTTTAAAACTGGATTGCTTTTCTAAGCAACACTAAATCGCATGCTGGGGCCTCTTTATCTGTACTACGGACAACTTTCTTCGAAACAAACCGAATCCCGCGCCTTCTGAGCTTCAGTTAAACTTCCTACTTACTTCAGACTGCCTTAGAAACTACAAGGCGGTAGATTGTCCCCCTCTGCACAACTCCTAGAAACCATTAAAGTAAGCACGATGTTCGAAAGATGCCGAAGACCTTTCAGACCTACACCTTCTTTTTGAATCAACTCAAGATGTTGCAGAAAGCATCGTTAACTTTCAAATAGACTTCTGTCTTCAAACGAGCGTTTTTTTCTTCTCTATACTGCATTAACAGGTTCTCTAAATGCGCACAGAGCCTTTACATTCAACGAAAGATGGCCAATTATCAGATTAACTCCTTGTAGGCTTCAAACTTATTTGCCTGATGGTCCAAAGAACTGCTTCTACAGCCCGGCTGCAGGCATCAGCTATGACAGCAGCAAGTGGCAAGGCTACCTGAATGTGACAGTCTTAGGTCGATTCCGGGACAATATGTACATGCCGTGGACGCATGAAAGAATTGCCCAAATTACAGGAAGTTTGGCACGGCAAGTTTTCGTTTTCATTACTTCAAAGCCCAAACGCTGACCGTCGTTTTGGTCCCAGGCCCACACGCTGGCCGTCTCATTGGTTTAAGGCCCACACGCTGACCGTCTCATTGGTCCACAGCCCAAACGCTGACCGTCTCTTTGTTCTAAAGCCCACAAGCTGACCGTCTCTTTGGCCCCAGGCCCACACGCTGACTGTCTCTTTGGTCCCAGGCCCATACGTTGGCCGTCTCATTGGTCCACAGCCCAAACGCTAACCGTTTCTTTGTTCTAAAGCCCACACGCTGACCGTCTTTTTGGTCCAAGGCCCACACGCTGACCGTCTCTTTGTTCTAAAGCCCACACGCTGGCCGTCTCATTGGTCCACAACCCAAACGCTAACCGTCTCTTTGTTCTAAAGCCCACACGCTAACCGTCTCTATGGCCCCGGGCCCACACACTGGCTGTCTCTTTGGTCCGAGGCCCAAAGGTTGACCGTCTCTATGGTCCAAGGCCCACACGCTGGCCGTCTCATTGATTTAAGGCCCACATACTGACCGTCTCATTGGTCTCAGGCCCACAAGCTGACCGTCTCATTGGTCCACAGCCCACACGCTAACCGTCTCTATGGCCCCGGGCCCACACACTGGCTCTCTCTTTGGTCCGAGGCCCAAAGGTTGACCGTCTCTATGGTACAAGGCCCACACGCTGACCGCCTCATTGGCCAAAAGCCTACACGCTGACCGTCTGTATGGTCCCAGGCCCACACGCTGTCGGTCTCTTTGGTCCGAGGCCCACACGTTGACCGTCTCATTGGTCCAAGGCCCACACGCTGACCGCCTCATTGGTTCAAAGCCCACACGCTGACCGTCTTAAGGAATGAGGATGAGTGGCAACGAAGAACCATCAAGCGTGTGCTTTCAATCTTCAGTGATTTCACCTGTTTGCTCTCGTCTTCCAGATAAATCTCTTGTCATTTTATGACAAACAACTTCGCACGCGTTACCCTGATAAGAAGTCAAAGATTTTCCTCTCGAAACCACGGTGCTCAGCTAAAGGCTGTAAATTCCTCAGACAAAGTGATCAAGCACTAAACCTTATCGCCACAAGATAAAAGTGATTTTCGGTGAATATAAAATCCCCTGTTTCGCAAAAGGCCCGTAGTTCACCCTAAACCTGAACAAAATGAATTTATTTCTCTTGTCTCTTGTTTTTGCTCCAACGTTGGCATTGTCCTCCGCGCCCGTAGTCACGGAACTGGAATGGTCGTCATATAAGGTCAGTACTTCGCAACACTTCCATACGTCACTCCTTCTCATTGTCTGGTTCCCAGGCCTGGTTCGCTAAGACGTACCCATCACAGACGGCTGAATGGACAGCTCGGTGCAACTACGGCTTCAGCAAAGAAACGATAGACTCGCACAACAGGCGCGCAGCCGCCGGCCTGGAGTCATACACGCTCGGGGTGAATCAGTTCAGCGACTGGAAGTTCACGGATTTCGCGAACTCGTTCCCTCCCACCACGGAAATCCCATCAAACGCAGCTGTGTTAATTTTGCCGGCCCTCACCGCAAGCCCTTCGTTCTCATATTCCAGCCAGGGGTTCAGTGTTCCAGTGCAGGATCAGGGGACCGTTTGCAACAGTGGTTGGGCGTACGCAGCGGCAGTGGCAATCAAACTCTTCGATGACGTGAACAAAGGTGTCTTGAACTCCACGCCCGTTTCCCCGCAGAACTTCATCGATTGCGCTGGTGCTGCGAAGTCGTGTGTAGCACAAGTCGCGCAGACTGCATTTGACTACATGGCAACTTACCAGCAGAGAGTACATCCGATCACTGAGTACCCTATGGATCGGCTCAGGGGACAGGGAATGTGCATCCTCCCAGTGGGGCAGGCATCCGGGAGAACTTTGGCCGCCTACGCAGCCATCCCGAATGGAGATGATGTGGCCTTGCAGAAAGTTGTCAACTTCGTGGCCCCCGTGGTGATCAAGTTCAATCCGGGCACGTTCGAGTTTATGCACTACAAGGCGGGCGTCTTCAGCCAGCCGCCGCCCATTCGGAATGCCTCGCATTACATGACTGTCGTGGGCTACGGAACGGATGCAACAACCGGACAGGCATACTGGTTGGTGCAGAATTCGTTTGGCACCAGCTGGGGGGAGGGTGGGCTCATGCGAGTGGAGAAGAATGCCGAGAAACCGATTTCCAATGCGGCCATCTTTCCCAGTCTCCTGGAGCAAATGTGAAATAAATTTTATGTGAAATTGAAAGCTTAGTTGGGACGGTGTTGGGATGGGCAAATGGGGCAAGGGATGGACTAGGGTCTAAAGAGTTCCTCAATTTCTGTCCAACTGTGGCTGCAGATGGCCATGTACGGCGGTCCAACGTATTTTGCAATTTTTATGCGTTGCGCTGTACAGCGGTTTCACGTTTTTGCCTATGTTCGCTTTACGCTGTACAGTGGTCTAACGAGTTGCCCAAATATTTTTGCAAAGCTTTACAGCGGTTTTACGTGTTTCTAAAATTTTGCCCGACGCTGAACAGCGGTTTTACGTATTTACCAATGTCAGCTTGGCGCCGTACAGCGATTTCACTAGTTGCGTCGTTGTTCAGCGGACCCCGCGTTGCTTAATTTTTGAGCGGCTCTGTTTAAATTTTTACCCGACGATATTCAGCGGTGTCACGAATTGTCCAATTTGTGTGTGACTTTGTACAGCGGCCCTACTGTACAGCGGTTTTAAGTGTTTACCAATGTCTGCTCTACGATGCACAAATGTCTCACGAGTTCCTCAATTTCTATCCGACGATGTTCAGCGGTGTCACGAGTTGTCCAATTTTTGTGCGACTTTGTACAGCGGTACCACTAGTTGCCCAATTTTTGTGCGACGCTGTACAGCGGTTTTAAGTGATTACCAATTTCTGCTCTACTCTGCACAGCGGTCTCACGAGTTCCTAAATTTCTAACCGACAATGCTCAGTGGTGTCACGAGTTGCTTAATTATTGTTCGAAGTTGTACAGCGGTTTTACGTGTTTACTAATGTCCGCTCTACGCTGTACAACTGTCTCACGAGTTAATGCATTTCTATCCGACGATGTTCAGCGGTTTTACGTTTTGCCCAATTTTTGTGCGACTCTATACAACGGTCTCACGAGCTACTCAATTTTTATCCGACGATGTTTAGCGTTGTCACGAATTGTCCAATTTTTGTGCGACTTTGTACAGCAGTACCACGTGTAGCCTAATTTTTGTGTGACGCTGTACAGTGGTTTTAAGTGTTTACCAATGTCTGCTCTACGCTGCACAAATGTTTCACGAGTTCCTGAATTTCTACCCGACAATGCTCTGCGGTTTACGTGTTGGCCAATTTTTGTGTGACTTTGTACAGCGGTTCCACGTTTTGCCCAAATTTCGTGCGACGCTGTACAACAGTTTTACGTGTTTACCAATGTCTGCTCTACGCTGTACAAATGTCTCACAATGCCCTAAATGTCTATCCGACGATGTTCAGCCGTTTCACGTTTTGGCCAATTTTCGTGCGACGCTGTACAGCGGTTTTACGTGTTTACCAATTGCTCTACGCTGTACAGCGGTCTGGAGAGTTGCTCAATTTCTGCTTGACGGTATTCAGTGGTCTCTCGAATTCTTTAGTTCCTGTAACGCCTGTCTTTCCGTGAAGCTCTCAATGCAACCATGGCAAGCCATGCAGTAGCCTTAGGAGCAGCCTTACGGGCAGCCTTAAATTCTGCTTTAACAAAAAAAAAAGCTGCAATGAGATGGAAGTCGGGCTGACTTGAATCAGTAGTGAGTGCGTTCCCACCCCGTACTCTGCTGGTCTCTGATGTGCTTCTGCCTGGAATCAGATTCAATTCTTGTGGTGTTCTATGGGAACCTGGTGGCCGAGTAGACTACAGATCCTTATCCATTTTTTGCGTTTAAATTGCTTCCTCACACTTAAGTTTAAGTCTAAAGTCCATTTTGGTAAAAAATTCTTTCCCGCAGGAGTAGGGTGTAAAGCCGCTTCAAGCTCTCCTGCCGCATTCACAATTGACACACGCGAAATCTCTAAGCTCTGGTGATTGTCTCTGCGTAGCTAGGCCAAGCTCAAACATCAAACACCTCGATTATGTAAGTTAATAGAGGAAATGCGCACAAATTAGACGAGGATCTGGTCATGGATAAGCTTTTGGTTATGGAACTGATAGCACTTTGGGAAGGAACTGAAACTTAGTCAAAGACATGGGCAAGGACTTGCGGAAGAACAAGAAATGTCCATTTTTGTAAAATTACCTTTTTCTACGCCTTTTGTAAGTAACTGACTTCTTCTCTCTCAACGACTTGATGCTCCTACAGTGTGGCGAGCATGTTATTGAAGGGTAGTGTGGCCTTGGAAGGCAAATGGAAGAAATGGCCAAGATCAAACTCATCGCCCTACAAAGCAATGTTTTGAGGTTCTCTGTGTCTTCGGGGAAGCTTACATTTTAAGATTGAGAGGCCGCAGGAAATGTAAATAAAATTCGGACCATCGTAAGAAAAGGTTGATCAGTTGATATGTTATTCAATTACTTAACCAACGTTTATTGAGCCCTAAATCAAAGGTTGAAACTGTCTTAATTTTTTCAATGTCCAAGAGCTTAATTTGTAAGATGTCCTCCAATGGTTTCCTATTTTCAGCCTTGCTAGCACTGAAGCTCCTCGTCGTTGCAGCAACTTATACGATAAACGCACGCCAACAGGCCCAACAAGATTTGGTTCTCTATATTTTGGGTACCAACCTGAATGCTCTCAACGTGAGCTGACATTTGCTATCCATCGATATTCCATTTCCAGTTGGCTTTGATGACCACGTTCACAGCTTCATACAATCGACTGTTTCTTTGTAAGTCCATCTGCCGTCTCGATGCACGTGTGTCTCAGTAACAGGTTCAACGAGGCTTTCCTCTAGAGCAGTTTAAAACTCTGCACAACCGTCTCTAGGACTTAGACGAAATGGCAGGACCTTTAACAGAATTTTAACCGAAACTCGGGGAAGGACTTGAACCAGGACTGGGGCAAGGATTTGGACATGAACTATACACAACATGAAGTTTTTTTTCAATCGATGTACACTCTGAAGGCATTTCTGAGTATTTTTGATGGCTAATGATAATGCACGTGGCCGCCGTGGCGTAGTGGGTGGAGTACGACGCTCACACGCCGAAGGCCTAGGTTCGATTCCAGGCTCACCTCGAATTTTTCATGGCATCTCCTCTTTCGACCTGCTGACAACACTCAAAGAGTAATTTCTGCCTAAGAAAGCTTCTCAAACTTCGCCATTCGGAGTCGGCAATAAACTGTAGGTCCCTTCCACTCGTTAGAGAACAGTAGCGCGCCCAACACGAGTAGTTGATGAGAAAGCTAATCATTTGTGGACGCGCCATACAATAATTAAATTATTTATTAGTGATAATGCATTGTGAATTGCATTAGCATTGATTTGATGTCATTTCAATAACGTCGTTAGGGGCTGAAGAATGAGTCATTTAACTTTACCGTTATCAGACTCCAAGTTAAACTAAATGCAGTGGAAGGACGGTGTGTATTGAGTGAGTTTTGTGAGTTCCTAAAGCAGATTTTGGATAGAGTTAGATAATCCAATTCTTTTATCAACATGGCGATGGATGGCTTCTAGAGATGATACTTTAAGTTGGAATTTCAAGCATCTGTTTTCGCGGCTTTACAAATTCTCTTTCTTTTCAAGTTTTATCCAGAAAGGTCTTTAGAGCACCAAAGAGAATAGAACTCCTGTTCTCTAGCTTAGGTCGAATAAAGGACTCTAACCCAATGCAGTTTTCATGGCTCGCATTTCGCAGTATTTAAACAACTCCAAATATATTAGCGTCCCACGTAAGTTTTGAGTTCCACATGCCTAACTGAGGATGGAACGTCTCTTATTTTTAACGACACTGGGGAGTGGCAGTGAACAGTAAGTCAGAATATCTAAAGATCAACAAACCCAGCCTTCCACAGCCGAAGAAGGAGCAAATGAACCAGAGAACGGATATAAAAATATGAGAACTTTGCCACATATTTAGCAGGCAAGAGGAAACTTATGAAAATGAAGAAAAGTGCGAGAGACACAACACAACCCTGTGGGACATCGGCACTTATGTTATGGAAATCAGACACGAGCTAATTAAACTTTGCACTCAATAGTTTCAATCTAACAAGATGAAAGTCGCATGTATGTTTGAAAAGAGACCCGATGATAGACTCTGTCCTTCTGACAAGAGACCCGATGTAAAACTCTGTGTTAAACTCTGTCTTTCTGAGAAGAGACCCAATGTTAGACTGTCCTTCTGACAAGAGACCCGATGTTAGACTCTGTCCTTCTGACAGGAGACCCGATGGTAGACTCTGTCCTTCTGACAGGAGACCCGATGTAAGACTCTGTCCTTCTGACAGGAGAGCCGATGGTAGACTCTGTTCTTCTGACAAGAGACCCGATGTTAGACTCTGTCCTTCTGACAGGAGACCCGATGGTAGACTCTGTCCTTCTGACAGGAGACCCGATGTTAGGTTCTGTCCTTTTGACAAGAGACCCGATGTTAGACTCTGTCCTTCTGACAGGAGACCCGATGGTAGACTCTGTCCTTCTGACAGGAGACCCGATGTAAGACTCTGTCCTTCTGACAGGAGAGCCGATGGTAGACTCTGTTCTTCTGACAAGAGACCCGATGTTAGACTCTGTCCTTCTGACAGGAGACCCGATGGTAGACTCTGTCCTTCTGACAGGAGACCCGATGTTAGGTTCTGTCCTTTTGACAAGAGACCCGATGTTAGACTCTGTCCTTCTGACAGGAGACCCGATGTAAGACTCTGTCCTTCTGACAGGAGAGCCGATGGTAGACTCTGTTCTTCTGACAAGAGACCCGATGTTAGACTCTGTCCTTCTGACAGGAGACCCGATGGTAGACTCTGTCCTTCTGACAGGAGACCCGATGGTAGACTCTGTCCTTCTGACAGAAGACCCGATGGTAGACTCTGTCCTTCTGACAAGAGACCCGATGTTAGACTCTGTCCTTCTGACAGGAGACCCGATGGTAGACTCTGTCCTTCTGACAGGAGACCCGATGGTAGAGAGACCCGATGTAAAACTCTGTGTTAAACTCTGTCCTTCTGACAAGAGACCCGATGTTAGACTCTGTCCTTCTGACAAGAGACGCGATGTTCGACTCTGTGGTAGACTCAGTCCTTCTGACTAGAGACCCAGTGTTAGACTCTTACGTTTTGATAAGAGACTCTATGATATACTCTATCCTTCTGACAAGAGACCCGATGTAAAACTCTGTGTTAAACTCTGTCGTTCTGACAAGAGACCCAATTCTTGACTCTGTCCTTCTGACAAGAGACCCGATGTTAGACTCTGTCCTTCTGACAGGAGACCCGATGTAAGACTCTGTCCTTCTGACAGGAGACCCGATGGTAGACTCTCTCCCTCTGACAAGGGACCCGATGTTAGACTCTGTCCTTCTGAGAAGAGACCCGATGATAGACTCTCTCCCTCTGACAAGGGACCCGATGTTAGACTCTGTCCTTCTGACAAGAGACCCGATGTTAGACTCTGACCGTCTGACAAGAGACCCGATGTTTGACTCTGTCCTTCTGACAAGAGACCCGATGTAAGACTCTGTGTTAGACTCTGTCGTTCTGACAAGATACCCAATTCTTGACTCTGTCCTTCTGACAAGAGACCCGATGTTAGACTCTATCCTTCTGACAAGAGACGCGAGTTTAGACTCTGTCCTTCTGACAAGAGACGCGCTGTTAGACTCTGTCCTTCTGACTGGAGGCCCAATGTTAGACTCTGTGGTAGACTCAGTCCTTCTGACTAGAGACCCAGTGTTAGACACTGTCTTTCTGAGAAGAGACCCGATGTTAGACAAGAAACCCGATGTAAAACTCTGTGTTAGACTCTGTCGTTCTGACAAGAGACCCAAATCTTGACTCTGTCCTTCTGACAAGAGACCCGATGTTAGACTCTGTCCTTCTGATAAAAGAACCGATGTAAGACTCTGTTTTTGAAAAAAAAAAAACAAGTTCAATGTCGTCCGCGTGGGCAGACACTGCAGAGCCTCCTTCTTCAACGTCTTCATCATCATATCTGTCATCAGAATAAAACAAAGTGGTGTAAAGTCCCCTTCCTGAGATGTGCCTTTGATGAGTTATTTTCGCAGTTGACATCGCCGAGAAGAACTGATCAAGTGTGAACTTTAGGTTGATGTTCTTGGTCAGATGTAAGTGAAAAAGCAGATGTCCTGCCGCGTATTCTTATCCAAAACTTTGAACGTGTCACTATGAAGTGGGAAGCAAAAATAAAGAAAGAAAGGCAGGGCCTAAATTCGTTTTTGATTATGGTCATCCTACACCCGCCCAATCACCACCATGATTCGTCTGAAGGATCGCCAAAAAATTTCAGACAATAGAGAGCGGTGCCTGGCAATGATATGTCTAAGCACTTAAGAAATAATTGGTTTCCTGAATCAGAACTATACGTCTGGCGACAGAAAACCTGTCTCTTCAAAACCCAACCGAATCTCAAACGCAGAGGAAGCCACCTGACTTACAAATCCTTTTCAAAAAATCACAATTGCTAATTTCTCCAAGGAATTTCTGCTTCCATCCCACCGCAAGCCACTCAATCGAAACAGGATCTTCTGAAAATTATTAATCGCACCCTAACCCGCACTCCGATTGGCTCCCGCTTCACATTCAGCTGATTAACAACCTGACCTGGTGCAGCACAGCGTTCGCTGCAGCAATCAACCTTCACAAGGATTCGCTTTTCATTCCAATACTGCATCGGAATCCCCGAACACAATCGAATGTCTGAGTTGAGTACCGACATTGGCGCTCGGCTTCCCCAGTTCAATTTCAAAGACTGGCCTTCCGCACACACCAAAGGACCTGCACACAGCTAAACCGTAAACAGCTCAATCCTTGCCCAGTGGCGTAAACCAGAAAGCGAACAAAGCTAATAAACCTCAGGAAATATGCTTCCTTTCAAGGTACGGAATAAATCATTTGACCGAATAAAAAGGACGAATGTGGAAAAGAACAGGGAAAACTCTGAAAATTACATTGTCTGGGTGGGGACGATGACGACGACGACGACGATGATGAGAAGGACTGACCAACAACACCAACCAGACCAACTAGGCAGAACCCGGAGTAACAAGAGTACCCCTTTGGCAAGGAACTCCTTCCTCATTTGCAGAGGATGCACACTGATGGAAGGAATCACAGCAACCCGAGCAGTGCACATCGAAAGCTGAGGCGAGACTACAAAGAAGGAACGCTACAGAAACAGGAAACCCCAGCAGATGGCACTGAAGGAATCGAATTTTTGCCGTTTCGCCTCCTCCACTTTCTGCAGTTGATACGAGTACACCCGCTTGCTCAAAGGGGAGCGCGTAATGCGAGAAAGGCACGCGTCGTCGTCGTTGTCATCGTCATCGTCGGTGACAATGACAGCAGCTAGGCACCCCCCTTGGGTGGCGTTAAAGTGCCCAAATCGGATTAGACAGGCAGTCTGCAGCGCAGAAAAAAAAGAAAATAAGAGACAACTAAACAAGTCACCCAACTTGTGGCTCTTTGTTTCTCGTAATTGGTTTCATCTACGGCCAGGATGAATCCTTTGTTGAATGGATCTAACGCCCCTGCTCCCGCTCCCCTCTGCCACGTGACGCTTTCATTTATTTGAAGCGTGTGCGGCAGAGAAAAGGGATATCGTCATCGGCATCATCATCAGTGTACCCTTTGGAAGGCATTTCGAGGACGCCTTTGTCAGCCCCAACCCAAACTGACAGAATTCATTTAAAAGTGAGCTAATATCGTCGCCGGATGACTGTTGGACTTGGCTTCTGTTGTCTGGGGAGTCTTTGCATGGAGATAACGTTCCTGCTTTTGTGGATATTGTCCTTTGCAGGAACGGAAATGTTTTCGCTTTTGTTCCTTCGAATTCCTTAAGAAGGGCACTGCGACTTATACCCCGACCGCTTCTGACCATTCCCCCCCTCATCCTCACCGTTTTCCCGGCTTCCTTCAAATGCGATAACGCAGACTTGAAAGGTAATGCGGTTTGTGGAAATCTCTTTGATGGTCTAGATCTCTTCTGCCTCCCCGGAGGTCAGAGATGTATTTTTTGTGATTTGATTTAATTTCTTTCCTTCCGGGAAATGAAAAGAGACTCGGCTTCGGGGAGTGGAGCGAGTGTTTTGTTCTCGGAAAAGCCATCAGTCAGAACGTGCTTAGGGGTGGTTTCGGGAAAAGACGAGAGAGACCTGGACAGATGAAAGGGTGAACAAAACAGGAGACAGGTTGAGCTTGAATCAGTTTAGGGAAGGGTGCTTAGCTTTAGCCGGTTTGCACTGATTTAAACTCAGCTCTGGAGACTTAAAGAATTTTACTAAGATGTCAGGTGTGCAGGAAAAGTTCGTTTAAGCGAGATCCGGAATTGAGTTGGAACTACTGGTGGCCCGAGGGATATTGGCTAACCAAGTGAGGAAGTGCTACACACACAGTTGTCAGGCAGACATCCAGAGCTAGTAGATCATCTGGAGCACTTAAACCGAAAGGAACTGGCACTGGATTGGCTGCCTTTGCGGTCCTCTACCACGGGATCCAGTTTGAAGACCAGACGGCTTGGTTGCCCAATCACTAAACCAAACTAAGCCTCTCGAACTGAGCCGCCAACGCATTGGCATTGCTCCTTCAGCCCTGTAACGTCACTAAGGGCTGAAAGAGTAAGGCGCTGATACTCTTGAACAGGAGTGGCACCCAATTTTTCGTAGGAAGGGAGGCCATCTCCCCTCTTGGACTGGAACGCCACTCAGTCCTTGACGAAGGAAGAAAGCGTTGGTTCCTCTTGATTTGGAATGTAACTCAGTGCTGTCTTAAGAGGCAAGGCGCTGATCCCCTTAGATTGGAAAGCCACACAGTCGGGGCTGAAGAAGCAAGGTGGTGGCACTCTTGAACAGGAGTGTCACTCTATTTTTACAAAGGTTAGAAGGCCATCTTCTCTTTTGGACTGGAACGCCACTCAGTCCTTGCCGAAGGAAGAAGGCGTTGGTTCCTCTTGATTTGGAATGTAACTCAGTCGTGGCTAAAGAAGCAAGGCGGTGATCCTCTTGAATTGGAAAACCACACAGTCGGCGCACAGGAGCGTCACCCAATTTTTGGGAAGGAAGAAAGGCCCACTCCCCTTTTGGACTGGAACGCCACTCAGTCCTTGCCGAAGGAAGAAGGACTTGGTACTTGGGTTGGAACGTAACTCAGTGGTGGCTAAAGAAGCAAGGCGGTCATCCTCTTGGATGCAAACGCCGCACAGTGGGGGCTGAAGAAGCAAGGCGGTGGCACTCTTGAACAGGAGCGTCACTCTAATTTTACGAAGGACAGAAGGCCATCTTCTCTTTTGGACTGGAACGCCACTCAGTCCTTGCCGAAGGAAGAAGGCGTTGGTTCCTCTTGATTTGGAATGTAACTCAGTGCTGTCTTAAGAGGCAAGGCGCTGATCCCCTTAGATTGGAAAGCCACACAGTCGGGGCTGAAGAAGCAAGGTGGTGGCACTCTTGAACAGGAGTGTCACTCTATTTTTACAAAGGTTAGAAGGCCATCTTCTCTTTTGGACTGGAACGCCACTCAGTCCTTGCCGAAGGAAGAAGGCGTTGGTTCCTCTTGATTTGGAATGTAACTCAGTCGTGGCTAAAGAAGCAAGGCGGTGATCCTCTTGAATTGGAAAACCACACAGTCGGCGCACAGGAGCGTCACCCAATTTTTGGGAAGGAAGAAAGGCCCACTCCCCTTTTGGACTGGAACGCCACTCAGTCCTTGCCGAAGGAAGAAGGACTTGGTACTTGGGTTGGAACGTAACTCAGTGGTGGCTAAAGAAGCAAGGCGGTCATCCTCTTGGATGCAAACGCCGCACAGTGGGGGCTGAAGAAGCAAGGCGGTGGCACTCTTGAACAGGAGCGTCACTCTAATTTTACGAAGGACAGAAGGCCATCTTCTCTTTTGGACTGGAACGCCATTCAGTCCTTGCCGAAGGAAGAAGGCGTTGGTTCCTCTTGGGTTGGAATGTAACTCAATGGTGGCTAATGAAGAAAGCCGCTGATCCTCTTGGAATGGAAAGCCACACAGTCGGGGCTGAAGAAGGAAGGCACTGGCTCCTCTTGGACTGAAACGTCGCTGCATTGGAACGACATCCGAACGTTGCTGAAGGAAGGCAACACATAGTGCTTAGTTTGCCTGAATAATAATGTAATATCCCAAACAAAGCAAACCATACCATCGCATATATAAGCAAACGAAATATGTGTTTAAGGACGAGGCGAGGCAGAAACACAAGGTAAAGAAAATCTGTTTCCTCACTATTGTCCCTCAGAGACGCAAGATTTTCACTCGAAAAGCGATTTCCTTGAAAGCTCAAATGCTTCCTCGATTCGTTGCCTTGTGGAAAACCTCTTCATATCTTAATCCCACTCCTCATCCACATGACAATTACAAGGACTCTTCACAGAGAGCACCATCAACGTTGCAAATGCAAGTGAATCTTAGGAATTGCGTAAATTAAGTGGTGCACCTCCACTCATGTCATTCCTCTTCAAAAACCCCCAACCACCCGAATGGGGCTGACCGCTTAATTAAAATTAATTCCATGCATCACAGAACCACATCCTTCAAAATTGTACATCACCCGCACCACCACCACAGGATTTGCTATGACACCCGAACACGAATAATGATGTTTGCCTGATTTACTGCCGAAAACCCGAAGCCAACCCTTAGCTCAGTTGAATACACACAAAGGGTCCTACGACAACAATATGTCCCACCACTTGACAGAGACAAATGTATTTGCCATTAAAATTCGATTTGGCCGAAATCAACGGAAAGAAAAACGGAAAGCGACGGCACACAGAAAAAAAAACGGACGTCGAACAAATCCTCTCCCGCCGAACAAAACAACCCCAATCGGGGGCACAAAGGAGAGAAAAAATCAGCTTTACGCCAATCGAGATGCGGCAAACCCCAGGACAACAACGACGACGCACGGGCGGAGCGGCAGTGCCGAGGTGGATAAGGGTAAGGGCGCAGAAACAGTCCCTCTGATCCAGTGCGGCCAGAGGTGCGAGGATTGATTTATAGATTCTGTGCGTGTGCACCCACAACAGAAGAAAGGAAAAACTATCAAAGGCGCTCACGAGGCAGAGATTGATTCTCCCCCGGGCGGGGCTTGATTTTAAAATAAATCGCTCGAGATAAAATTGTTAGGCGAGCTGATTGGCCGTGGGAGAGGAAGGGATTCATCACGTTTGACAGCGCGTCAAGCCTCACTGATGTCCTGGCACATAAATCTTCGGATTGCATATTAATTTGCGGACGAGGGGGAGCGCAGTTAAAACTGCATCACGTAATTAATCAACTTTTTCCACTCTTTGCGGAGTCCCGGGATCCAGCAAACGACTGGTAATTCTGCTTTGATGGATAAGAGTCGTAAAACGCCAATCAATCCGAGTGCTCGATTTCGACTGGTGTCTCGTTCGACAGACTGGACCGGATGGCCGTGACGAGTGGCTGGTGGTGATTTGATGGTGTTTGGTGTCACCGAAACGCAATAAACAGTCTTGCACAGAGCAAGTGTCTCTTCGATGGGCAATAAATTGAATTCTCAATCGTTCTGTCCTTCTGAAGTGACTTTTGAGACCAGCAGGTGCACAGAATGGAATGTGGTTGGAAGCAAGTGGCACGTAGTTGTGTCCTTGTAGCTAATGATTTGAAGAAGTTTCGCAACGGCAGGAAAGAATAGTGAATGAACAACAAAAACGGTGCTTCTCATCCCAGTTGGAGTAATCTAGCCCTACGCCCTTCAACAATCCCTTTGCTTGTATTTCTGCACACAAGGACACCCAGAAGCGCCCTTACTCGCCAACCGACCTCCATTCAACGATGAGGTAGAAACCCAGTTTTGAGGTCGGCTGCGACCTGCACAAAGATTCAAACATTCAGTTCAATGTAAAAAGCAGCCCCATAACTGAATACCCCAACTCTACCTCAACGGACCCCCTACGCTACCTTCCCGACGACACTATGGTACAATGCACCCTGCAACTTCCCGAAGACCACCGGTGAGGCGATAAGCAAACTGGCAACTCACTTAGTTGGTCGCCTATGTGAAATAAAGCTGCTCCCTCGCTGGCTGGCTAGACGTCGATCAGACTGAAGACCTACCTGCTTCGTTAGTCCAACGACGGGTGTTCTGATGGAGGGGCACACTATCACTTCACACGCGCCACTCCCGATGCACTCGCGACTGAACCGCGGGGAATGGGTGAACTAGGTAGGTAGGTGGGTAAAGGCGGCTGATGAATGCACTTAGTCCCATACAGGACCATTGTGCTACCACACCATGGGTGAACTAACGCGATGAATATACTAGCGGCAAAGACAGAGATTCAAACGCGGCCCGACACTCTCGTTTACAAAGGAAATCGAAAAATCGCTGATTTCGTTAAACTAGTCGATGGGGACTGCGTGACAAAAGGACCTACTCGACTCCGAACCTACACTACCGCCTGCTGCTCATAGAAAAGGATGAACTCCCGACACGTGGACAAAGGCTTTCTACCAATAAGCAGACAATCACGGCCCAACCTGTGGAAAACAAAAATTATTGCGCTTCGAAAGTTTCGCGAAAAAAGCCTAAAATGGAAAGATATGACGGTTTTGATGCAGATTCGGTGCAATGGGCGATCGGTATCACTTCAAAACTACAACACTCGATTGGATGTTCTCCCCCATCCTGTTTCCGACGTCATTTCCGATTAAAAATGCAAAATTTCAACTTTGTAGGATGAAATATTCGAAATGCAGCATCCATTGAATCAGATCTAAAGGCGGGGAGATGTGGAGAAACAACTCGCATACACTTTCCTCATGAATTCTTACATTTCTAGCTCATTTAATGACAGAAGAGCAAAATCAAACTTGAAGTCGGTGGATTTCCTCGCACACGGCTCCTTCAACGGCAGCCATTCTGCAGACAATAAAAAGCTACCGAAATCAGTGAATTAGAAATTGACGAAATTTCATGAAAATATTGCAGTCCGAGACACCCTCTTCCATTTGAAGGCGTTTCTGGAATGCAATCTCAACATTTTGTAATATGATTGTAAAATGAAAAAGTCTGCCGTGCACTCACCTCGCAGAAGCAGCCATCTTCGAGTGTAAATTTTTATTTCCCCGAAAACGCCACGAAATCCATCAAATTTTGATGAAATTTCATACAAACTGTTGCCTCTAACACTTTCAACACGCTTTTCATGAGTTTATCGTGGGCGAACTTAACTTTTTCACATTTTTTTCGAATTTTCAAAGTTTTTCAATGCAATCGGAAACGCGCACTTTTTCCTGTTCAAGTGAGACTGGCGATCGGAAACAGTAGATCTTTCCCTTTCACGGTGGAGAGCAGTTTGGCGCGTGGAGAGAAATTTGTGGAGAGTGTGTGAGGAAGTGGGGTAAATGATGTTCGTGTACGTTTGCTTACGCACTCGAAGATTCAGGGTCAAGAATGATTTGGAAAATTAAGAAATCTTTTGCAATCAAAATGCTTAACTAGATTTAATTAGACAAGTCCTCTTGATCACCGCTGTGGAGTAGTGGTTAGAGTGTGACGCTCACACGCCGAAGAGTCTAGGCTCGATTCCCAGCTCAATACCAATTTTTCGAATTTTTCACGGTACCACATCTTTCGAGCTGCTGACAACACTCAAATTTGAGAAGCTTTCTTAGTAATAAATTTCTAAGAAAGCTCCTCAAATTTCGCCGTTCGGAGTCGCAAAAAACATTAGGTCCCTTCTTCTCATGAGAGAACGGTAGCGCGCACAACACGAGCAGTTGTAGAAGCCCTTCGTGTTTTCCAGAGAAAAGTTTTGCGTGCACTTCACTCTTCCTGTTGGCCAATTCTGGACGTTTCTGGTCGATCGCCTGCTTCAAGCGGTCCAGTTGTTCGCAGTATATGGTAGAATTATGGGAGCAGCTCATAGTGGTCGATTCCCTTCAAATCCCACCAAACACACAGCAAAACCTTCCTGGCCGTCAATCCCGGCTTGGCCACTGTTTGGGACGATTCACCGGCCTTCAACCACGACCGTTTTGGCTTGATATTGTCGTATGTGATCTATTTTTCGTCGCCAGTCACCATTCGCTTCAAAAATGGGTCGAGTTCGTTTTGTGTCAGCAGCATATCGCAGACGTTGAGTCGGTCCAGAAGGTTTTTTTTCGCGTCAGATCATGCACCAAGCATCAAGCTTTTTTTATATTCAGCGTTCTGCATGGTTTAAAATGGTTTAAAGTGATTCAAAATGGTTTAAATTGGTTCTGATGGCTTAAAATGGTTTGATGACCAACTCCCATCTACTGGGCGATGTCACGAGATGCCACATGCCTGTCTAACTCGAAGATTTCCGTTATTCGATCGGTATTCGTCGTGACAGGTCTTTCGCCGACTGGCTTATCCATGGTGTCATTTTCCGAGGTTCGATGTGATACAGTACTATCCCACAAAACACCATTGATCTCACGGAACGTTTCTCCAGCGGATTTGTCTTTAACGAAGAAAACATTAAAATAGCACGAATTTCGGCGTTAGTGAACTCCATGCTTACCAGTCTATAACTGTTAAACGCAATATCCAAACTATTCATGAGGGAAGAGTACCATATTTTAATGAGAATATCATTTTTTGTTAAGGTTTCATGAATTTGATTTCCAAAGATCAATCTCTGATCTAAGGATGCATCAAGGTACTTTGCAGTATTGATCCACGATATAAAATCATTGTCAATACTAAGACTACGAACGAGAAAAAGCAATTCGATCTTCTCTTGTGAAGATGCTTTCAGAACATTTGCCAACATTGACCTTAATTTTCCAATGCTTATAGTATTCAAAAAATGAATGTATGCCGGTTTGTAGTTGATTTTCTAAGCCATAAATATGTGACGAGTGCAACGCTAAGTCATCTCCTAAAGAGCAATTTCACAATTAGACACACAAGGTAAGTCTGTCAGAAAAATATTGAAAAGGACTGGAGTCGGGACAGAGCCTTTTGGGACACCAGCTGGTGCAGATTTTAATAAAGAGAAAGCACCATTAACGCATACTATGAATTCTCGATCTAAAAGAAAACTTCGTAGCGTTTTAATAAGGACATTTGGATAATTTAGTTTAATCAATTCGAACTGTAAGCCTTCATTGCACACTGAGTCAAAAGTCTTTTCAATGTCGAGGAAAACTAGACCTTCGTAGACTTCGAGATTGAAACTTTGTTTAACACTTTTACATATTCTTAAATTTGATGGGTTGTACTCTGACTTCTCCTAAAGCCAAAATTGTTCGAGAGGTAATGTGTTTGTGGCACTCAAAATTGTTTCAATTCCGATTTTTATAGAATTTTACTGAAACCATTTACGAGATTTAAAAGTCGATAGCTGTCTGGATTAGATAGATTCTTCCCTTGTTTTATCACCTTGGCCACCTTCCACGTTTTCGGGAAATAAAGCATATTTAAACAGGCAGAGGGAGCACTCACTAGGTACTTAAGGTCACTTACAGGAAAGCTTCTATCTCATTGAGTTTTGCTTTTGGTCTGCAAGGTGATCTCCAAGAAATAACCGAAAACTTAATTTGTTTGAAAAGAAAGTTTTCGAATAAAGCTAGAGACACTCATCTTCATCAAAATTCATCAAGGCGCTTGGTACTTTCGTCAGTCTTTTACGCAAAAGTACTAGATCTCATTCATTCTCTCCACATTGCAACTTCTGCCACATCAGTAAGAGAATGACAGTGAGCGGCCTTAGGCGGCACTTCGAAATGACTGCTCCAACAATGGGATCGAAAGGTAAACTAGAACCATTCAAAATTTCATGTAAAGTAAGCCCAGAAAGTTTCTAGAATGCCCACTAAATTCATATCCACACCTGTAGCTGCATAAACAGCCCAAAAACTAATTTCATCTAGTTAAAAATTTTGTGGTCGCCGTGGCGCAGGTCTAGGCTCGACCAAGCAATTTTTTTAATTTTTCACGGCACCACTTCTTTCGAGCTGCTGACAACACTCAAAGAGTATTAACTGTCTAAGAAAGCTTCTCAAATTTCGCCGTTCGGAGTCGGCAAAAAACTGTAGGTCCCTTCTACTCGTGAGAGAACAGTAGCGCGCACAAAACGAGTGGTTGAGTGGCCCTGGTCCCCCTGTGGACTGTAGCGCCAACAATTATTATTATTATTAAGCATTTTGATTGCAAATGATTTCTGCATATTCCAAATCATTCTTGACCCTGAATCTTCGAGTGCGTAAGCAAACGTACACGAACATCATCTACCCCACTTCCTCACACACTCTCCACAAATTTCTCTCCACGCGCAAACCTGTTCTCCACCGTGAAAGGGAAAGATGCACTGTTTCCGATCGCCAGTCTCAGTTGAACAGGAAAAAGTGCGCGTTTCCGATTGCAGTGAAAAACTTTCAAAATTCGAAAAAAATGTGAAAAAGTTGAGTTCGCCCACAAAAAACTCCTGAAAAGCGTGTTGAAAGTGTTAGAAGTAACCGTTTGCATGAAATTTCATCAATATTCGATGGGTTTCGTGGTTTTTTCGGGGAAATAAAAATTTACACTACAAGATGGCTGCTTCTGCGAGGTGAGTGCACGGCAAACTTTTCCATTTTGGAATTATTCCCCAAAATCTTTATATTGGACCCAAGAAACGCCTTCAAATGGAAGAGGGGGTCACGGACTGCAATATTTTCATGAAATTTCGTCAATTTCTAATTCACTGATTTCGGTAGCTTTTTATTGTCTGCAGAATGGCTGCCGTTGAAGGAGCCGTGTGCGAGGAAATTCACCGACTTCAAGTTTGATTTTGCTCTTCTGTCTTTAAATGAGCTAGAAATGTAAGAATTCATGAGGAAAGTGTACACGAGTTGTTTCTCAACATCTCCCCGCCTTTAGATCTGATTCAATGGATGCTGCATTTCGAATATTTCATCCTACAAAGTTGAAATTTTGAATTTTTAATCGGAAATGACGTCGGGAACAAAATGGGGGAGAACATCCAATCGAGTGTTGTAGTTTTGAAGTGATACCGATCGCCCATTGCACCAAATCTGTATCAAAACCGTCATATGCTTCCATTTTAGACTTTTTTCGCGGAACTTTCGAAGCGCAATAATTTTTGTTTTCCACAGGTTGGGCCGTGGTTGTCTGCTTATTGGTAGAAAGCCTTTGTCCACGTGTCGGGATGTTCACCCTTTTCAACGGTAGTGTGGGTTCGGAGTCGAGTAGGCCCTTTTGTCACGCAGTCCCCGTCGACTAGTTTGACGAAATAAGCGATTTTTTGATTTCCTTTGTGAACGGGAGTGTCGGGCCGCGTGTGAATGTCTGTCTTTGCTGCTAGAATGTTCATCGCGTTAGTTCACCCATGTTGTGGTAGCATAATGGTCCTGTATGGGACTAAGTGCATTCATCAGCCGCCTTTACCCACCTACCTACCTAGTTCAACCATTCCCCGCGGTTCAGTCACGAGTGCATCGGGAGTGGCGCGTGTGAAGTGATAGTGAGCCCCTCCATCAGGACACCCGTCGTTGGACTGACGAAGCAGGTAGGTCTTCAGTCTGATCGACGTCTAGCCAGCCAGCGAGGGAGCAGCTTTATTCCTCATCGGTGACCAACTAAGTGAGTTGCCAGTTTGTTTATCGCCTTTCCGGTGGTCTTCGGGAAGTTGCAGAGTGCATTGTAGTGTCGTCGGGAAGGTAGCGTAGGGGGTCCGTTGGGGTAGAGTTGGGGTATTCAGTGATGGAGCTGCTTTTTACATTAAACTGAATATTTGAATCTTTTTGCACAGTCACAGCCGACCTCAAGACTGGGTTTCTACCTCATCGTTGAATGGAGGTCGGTTGGCGAGTTAGGGCGCTTCTGGGGGTCCTTGTGTGCAAAAATGTAAGCAAAGGGATGGCTGAAGGGAGTAGGCCTAGATTGTTTACACTTTTCTTGTGGTTTTCTTGTCTGACGGGACGACAGCTCGAATGATGAATGTCTCTGTTCCGTATTTCACTCCTTGTATGACTGAGAAGTTTGACGGATGTGGGGGAAATGAAAAAGGGAATCTCCTCAAAATTTCCTTGAAAGTGGTTAATACCCAACAATGTCTACTGCAATGTTTCTTTTCAAACAAAAGTTGGAGCGACAAGTGTTCATAAGTCAATCGGAACTTCGCAAAATTTTAACTAACTGACTAACTACAGTTCCTGATGGAGTTTGAAGGTATCGTGAGAGACAAATCGGCTTTTAAACACCTCGGAAGCATGGCCAAAATCAGAAACAAGACAAAGTCACTGTCAATCGAAGTCTTCTTCAAAGAAGCCCTACGCTTTCCTCATTCCCTTTTTCCCCACAGACTGTTCTCCAGTCGCAGTCCTTCTCTGGGATTCCCACACTCCTCCGACCACTCAGTACGCTACTCACTATCACCTTAGGCGTCTCCTTCTCAAACGTACACGTTTGGCATATTTGGCTCCCGCGTACACAGAAAATGAAAGGAAAATAGAAGACTCCGACCCGTTTCACCCATGACCAGTCCCCGTCCAAAAAAACCACAAATGGACTTGAATGTCTGCCGCAAGGATAGACACACAGCCCGCAAGCAAGGCAACCAATTGCCACGCAGACGTATGTCGTTCTGTCAAGGACTAACGCGATGCTATTAGATGTATTCCCTCCCGTCGTACACACGTTCGTTTTGTCTTATTTCCCGGCCAAAAGTGAAAGGAATGCTCAAGCAGCAGACAAAATGAGATCCGTGTGCTCGGTGCAGACCAGTCCGGAGCGCACCGTATACACTCGGGGGCGCACTCGCCAAGTGAAACGCGACGAAATCCAGCGTTACGTGACTGAACTGCGTAATTGGAAAATCCTGCTTCTGGAAATTCCTTCGCTGCACCGCAAAAGACGTATTAAACGTGTGCCGTTGCCGTGTGTTCGTGGTCTCGGTCTGATGTCGTCGATGCAGTGTGCAGAAGCTGGAAACTCTCTCACTATCGCTAATGTGTTGGAACAGGATTTTGACAGGAGTTGGGTCAGAAGAAAAAAAATAAATGTGGAAGCAGGTGTGTCGACGATGATGTTGAGGACTAGAACGAGGACAAAAGTTTGACGGTGGCGCCGTTCTCTTTGAAGGGCATCGGCAGCGACACTGTGCTCTGCCAATGCAAAGACAGTGCTGCTGGCGGTGGTGTTTGCGGTGTTCGTGGTTTGAGGTTAATCGATGAAATATGCGACTCAAGCCCGGAATTGTTATGTTCTTTAAAGAGAGCTGTCGTTATCCTGGATTTGGCGGGACTGGGTGGGTGACGGAAACGGTATCCGGAGAGATTATCTTGAGCAGGTCTTGAACTGGCAGTCGGTACGTGCTGATGTTCCAGTTGAAGTGAAGGGATTTCGAGAGGGAAGAAATGAGACGAAAATATTTGGGAAGAACGAAATAGGACGGATCTTCATCCAATGAAGTTCAAGACAAAGGACTGTGCTTTGGAGTGGGAGCTTGACAGGACACATTGAAAGAAAGAAACGCAAAGTTCGATGGTTACAAACATTTGTGGCTTCTTTAAGGAGTCAGTCTTAAGAACTGCTGCAAGGGCCGTTCATAAAGGGAACTGAACCACTCTCAACGCATTGCTGGCAAGGAATGTGCATTCAGTGAATCACCTCAACGTTCGCTTGCATTCCTCTAAATCGGAGGTAACGTCCAAAATCCTGGAGTGCTGAAAATTTTTAAGTGCTTCGCTCAAAGATCTCCCGAATACCAAAGAAACTAAATAATTCAAAAAATGAAATTACTTCGAAGGAGTATGAATAATTGAGGCAAAGTGTTCCAAATCTGTGTGAAGTCTAAAGAGTATTCGAGCGCAGACAGTTGGAGAAACAAAAAATATTTACTTCAAGCTGGAATTTCATTACTCTAAAAAGTCTGTGACCGCAGTGGCGTAGTAGCAAGAAAGGCCCCGGTCTCCTGTGGACTGCAGCGCCATGCAATTGCTACGAGGCTTCATTATAATGACGAAATCTTCGCCTCACCTTCACTTTATTAGAATAGACATATCTTCCCCTCCTCTGTGGAAAGTGGTCATTGTTCCCTTGATGTTTATGGTAGATTCACTCTCCCTTATGGTTCAATAAGGAGGCTGACTAGTAGGAAAGAAAACTCATAGCCCTCTTAGGTTTTTTCTAAACCTGAATGGTGTAGTTTGTTTTGTTGGACGACTGTTTTGATTCCTTGCCTCACTTTGCACCGTCTCAGCATGATCACTCCAAAAAATCAGTTCAAAATTAGCAGGCAAGTGAGGAAAAATACAGATGGATTGTGATTTTCACTCACTCGTCTAGGGTTTCGTTTTTATCTTCTCAACAACATGTCATAAAAATAGCTAAGTCATTAATATAATTTACATAACACGAGAGTTGAGGCCCAGGTCCACCCCTGGAAGGAGAACAAGAAGAAGAAGTAGAAGAAGAAGAAGAAGAAGAAAAAAAAGAAGAAGAAGAAGAAGCAAAAGAAGAAGAAAAAGAAGAAGAATAAGAGGAAGAAGAAGAAGAAAAAGAAGAAGAAGAACAATAAGAAGAAAAAGAAGAGGAAGAAAAAGAAGGAAAAGAAGGAGAAAAAGAAGCAGAAGAAGAAGAAGAGGAAGAAGAAGAAGAGGAAGAAGAAAAAGAAGAAAAAGGAGAAGAAGAGGAACAAGAACAAGAAGAACAAGAAGAAGAAGAAGAAGAAGAAGAAGAGGAAGGAGAAGAAGAAAAAGAAGAAGAATATAACAGAAAATGTCGAAAACTGCCAAAAAACTGTATAATTCCTATGCTTGCGTTTAAAATAGCTGACATGTCTTGTAAATGGTCGTGTCGCTGTAACTTATACGAAGTTTACCACTTTCCTGCGGATCTAGGCAATTATTTGAAAATTAAATGCATAAAGGCTTTGTTTGAATGAGATCGAAAATAGTTTCTTCTTTTGCTTGTGGCGCTACAGTCCGGGGTGGACCAGGGCCTCAACCAACATGCCTCTCCAGCCAGCACGATCTTTCACCAGCTGCCTCCAGTTCCGCACTCCAAGCTGGATGCGGCCCTTCTCCACTTGTGTGCGCCACTTTAGTCTAGGTCGTGCTCTGTTGCGTTGTCCCAATGTCACGGATTCAAAGACTTTTCGGGCCGGAGCAGTGGTGTCCAGTCCAGTGGTACATGCCCTAGCCATCTTAAGCGTTGTACCCGTAGACACGTAATCAGACACATTTCACTGTACAGCCCATAAAGCACATCATTTAATCTTTTCCTACAGATGCCATCAACACAACGGGACCAAAAATTACAAGTCAAACTTTTCTCTCGAAAAGACTAAGGATTTCCTCATCCGCCTTTACTAACGTCCAAGATTCCGCGCCATTAAGAAGGACTGGGATGATAAAGCTGTTTTATAATGCGAGCTCAGTCCTTCAGCTCCTTCAGAGCTTAATTACTCAATTGCCTCTTGAGCCCAAAGAAATAGCGATTGGCAAGAGTGATTCTGCGTTTGATTTCGTACTGATGTTGTTGTCCCTGTTTACCACGGAGCCGAGGTAGATGAAGTCCTTGACTACCTCTAAGTTTCTGCTCCCTAGTTAGACGATTTGTTCAAGACGTCGATGTTGTGTGTCCTTCCTTGATGACAGCTCGTACTTAGTTTTGCCCTCATTTATCGCCAGACCAGCTTCCGCTTCAATGCCAGCTAACGCCCCATTGACTGTTTGCTGTGTTCGTCCAACAACGTCAAAGTCGTCCGCATAAGCCTGCACTTAAGCGGACTTCTGGAAGACCGTGTCTCTTATGTTGACTTGTGAGTTACGCACGATCTTTTCGAGGATAATGTTGAAGAAGTCACAGGACTGTGAGTCGTCATGTCTAAAATTATTGTTTGACATTGAAGGTCTCGGTGAGCTGGTTACCGACCATGACGGAGCAGCGAGAGTTCTCCATCGTCATCCTACATAATCTGACGTGCTTGGTAGGAATGGCAAAACTGGACATGGCACTGTATGCACACTGTCATATGCGGCCTTTAAATCGACGAATAGGTGGTGAGTGTCGATTTGCACTTCTTGGGTCTTTTCCAGGATCTACCGCAATGTGAAGATCTCGAGTGGAACATTCTGCCTAACAGCGGGATTTGGGCCGTCATCGCCGTTTAGGAGAAGAATTGATCTTTCCAGATTCTCAGCACAGACTGCGACTCTACTACTTGTTGTCCATTTTGGTCCCGGCAGGCCTTGGTCCGGACTTCATTTCTGCCATAACACATTTCCATTTCTTCGACCGCGAGCTTCTCATGCTCCTTCTTTTTCCTTCTCAGAAGCCGGTGCTCTTCCCTTCTTCACTGTTCGTAGAGCTCACGAACAGCCTTCGTTGTTCGATGCAGCGTCACCTTATAGGCGTTTTGTTCAGCTACGTGCGATTGCTTGTAATGGTCGTTAAACCATGGGTCCCTTCTGCGTGGTGACGTGGCAGCACCAGCACAGGAAACTCAATCACTTCTGGGCCAATGACTCCTGCTGCTGATGTGCCCACGCCGTGCCGCCAGCGCCGGCTGTGTTTTACGATGTCTCCAGCAAAGATGTCCTCCTTTCCCAGCTGAGCGTTGAAGTCTCCTAGAACGATGTTGGTGTCGTAGCTGGGACATCGATCGTATGTTCTTTCTAGGAGGTCATAGAAGTCATCCTTGGTGTGGTCATCCTTCTCCTCTGTCGGGGAGTCAGCGCGAATTAGGCTGATGTTTCCGAATCTGTCGTTGATGCGAATCGTCATGAGGCGTTCGCTGACGGGGTCGTAGCTCAAGACTCTTTGCCTAAGTCTGCCTCGAACAACGAATCCGCATCCGAATAAGCGCTGCCTTCTCTCTATAGCAATTGCTGTAGTAGATATCGCAGCTCTTCATCGTTGTTGCCAGGCCCATCCCATCGCACTTCCTGGATGGTGATAATGTCTGCCTTGTAGCAATCAAGGGCCTCCGCAAGTTTTTCTACTGCACGTGGTCTTTTATGGAACCTTACATTCCACGCGCAAAACCAAAAATCGTTGCTGGGGTCGTCAATAGTTGGTCCCACATTATCCGAGGAATTTTGGCGTTTCTGAAGTAGGGGTTTTTTACGTGTTAAGGAAGTTACCCTCACGCACAACCCACAGGCTGATAGGCCGGGCCCATTATTTGAGCCCTTCGGCAGAGGTGTTCGCTGCATACATTGGTTCACCACGCAACGGGTGTTGTGGTGGCTATCCAGGGGGCGCTGCGAGGAGGCTGTATGTCAACTTGACCTGTGCACTAACGAGGATAGCCTTGTCAGCTCGCCCTGTTGAGCGCAATCAACGACGTTACCTCGCGAGCACAGGCTCATGCCCCTCTAGTATGTGCCACTATTTTATTCAACAAACTTCCACATTGTATAAGATGTATACGTATTGAATCCGTCTTTCTAAAAAAAGGTCAAGTCATGGATTTTTAATTTTGATGGTAATGCAATAAATGATTGCTGCGCGTCTTGGTTTAATTTAAATATTAGTTATTGTTCTTATTGTAACTGAATTTAATATTTTAACTAACCCCCAATGTGGTCGCCGTGGAGTTGTGGGTAAAGTCCGTCGCTCACACGCCGAAGGGTCTAGGTTCGATTCCCAGCTCAACACCAATTTTTCGAATTTTTCACGGCACCACCTCTTTCGAGCTGCTGACAACACTCAAAGAGTAATAACTGTCTAAGAAAGCTTCTCAAATTTCGCCGTTCGGAGTCGGCAAAAAACTGTAGGTCCCTTCTACTCGTGAGGGAACAATAACTCGCACAACACGAGTAGTTGATGAGCAAGCTAGGCCCTGGTCCCCCTATGGACTGTAGTGCCAACAATTATTATTATTAACCCCCAATTATCATTTAAATGTTATTAATTGACATAGTCTGACTGCTTTCGTTTCTAGTTCTCTATGCACGATAGATAGCAGTTCTTCTCAATCAAATCTTCTCTTTAGGAAGCCAAGAACTCAATCAGTATTTTGCCGATAAGTGGTCTTACTTGGCTCTTGGTTCCTCTTTTCCACTGAATTGTCGATGGGGTGTTGTTGGAGTGGAAATTTTTCTGTATCGTGATATGTTTCGTTTCCATTACATGAAGAGGCTTTGCCCGTGGCTACAGTTACACAGTGCGCCTCCTCCTTGCCACGCGAATCTAACAGATCACTCTAAATTTCTTTTTGTAGGTGGCGCCCCCTATATGTTCCGGGGTTTATTAAGCCACATGTTAGTCAGTTCAACTCGTGAAAACTGCCCCTCTCTGGAGAAAAAATTATGTATTTGCTGCAAAATTCAGTCTGCCACACAATAGACCATCAATTTATCAAAAAAATCCACATAAATTCCAAAGCCCAGCCCAGCCCCGCCCACAGTGCTTTAAAACCATTACCCACCGCATTTGTGTAAATATTTGCCAATTAGTACCTAATAAAATCCATCATAGCCACACCCTAGGACCCCAGCACCCAGCAAAGTGTGGAACAGACCTACAAAAAAAAAAACAACATAGCCTTAATATTTTGCCTCGTTCGAGGCCCTCCCAAATGGATCCTGTCACCTCCAGACGCCCAGGCAGCCAGCCGCAGCCCTTGGTCCCTTTTCAAAGATAAAATTACATTATTTATATTTACAAAACAATCATCCCCACTTAGGTAAACATTGAAACTCAATGAACGTGGGGGAGGGCGAGAAAAAAACAGAACTCACACCCATCCACCCGAAACAACGGAGGGAAAAAGGACATAAATCCCTGGTCTACACATAAAGTTGACCCTCCTCTCCCTAGGACGGCCTGTCACTAATATCTTATATCTCAATTAAATTACACACATCGAGGCTGGCGAACGAGGAGCGACCAAAGGATGACAAAAGGATTACACCCCCACACTGAATAAAAAACGAATGAAAACTGAAAAATCCTCTCTCTCGTCACATGTGGGGTCGGGAGACTGTTTGAATGCTCTCCTAATTTGAAATGTTATTCTTTTATGAATTGAGGGAACAGGACCAATTGCGGGAAGAAAAGGACGAGAAAAGGAAAGTTTTCCCCTTCGATTAAGGAAACCTCATTTTTCATTTTCCCTATGAGACAAGAGAGAATTGTCTCACAATGGCGGTGAACGTTAAAGCGGTGGTTGGAGGGACGGTGGGGGGAGAAGGGTAATACTCCCTCTGGGCATTGCCCCACATGGCAGCGATTCCTATGAACGCCTGCAAGAGAGCACATCACTATCGCACTCCGCCGGTTGGGTGTGTGCTTGCTCGGCAACTCCTCAAGGATTCCCCATGCAAATTTAGGCGTTCAAAGATGTGTCTAGAACAATGAACAACTAGTTCTTCGTCTGTTCGTTCTTTCTTTTGGCCGCGCACTCACCCCACTTGAGCAGAACAATGGGGCTAGAGTTTGCGCCGGCTGCTGGCGGCTGCCTGGAAGAGTTCCTTTTTGTTATTTACAATGAGTCCTCTTCGTCCCTCCTCCCCTAGCATTGCCCACAACTTCAGTATCCTCTGAAAATGTGTGTCAGTGAACCAGGAGAGGAGAAGAAATAAAAATGCTCAAAGAAAGGATTTAACATCCTGGCTGGCTGCTGTGAACTATGGGTTCGAAACCTTTGGCCCCCACTGAGGATCCCATCGCTGTTGATGATGGTGTCAGTGGAGGGCTGTAAAATTGACTACATCCCGAGCATATGCAAGGAACACAAGGAAGAAGATGTAAACTCGAGAATCGCTTCATCGGCCGCCCGACCATTAAGCGTTGGAGAATCCTCGGAACGTGCCCAATCGTAATATCCGGCGAGTGTCCTTTTTGAGTATCTATTTATTTGTTTATTTATTTATAGGGCTTTTGTTTGGTGTGGGTGTGAGAGTGTGTGTGTGTGCGGTCGTTGTTATCTCTAAAAGCATGCAGTGCGGGATGAGAGATAACAACCCTGCGATTTGTGCGATTTCTTTGATACTGGGGTGGATTTGGATATCCTTTCGAATGGCCTGAATGGAAATCGAATGAGATCGTTTCGGAGGCTGGGGAAATTGAATGTGTGCACGGCGCAAGGGAATTGCAGATGAGCCGGTATGCGGCTATTCAAATGGATTCAATTTCCTCTCGTTAGCCCTCGGTGGTCGTCTAGCGAATGCATTTGGCGATGATGGTGGTCGAAGGGGTGCGGGGTGTACCGAGGGCATTGTTAGGTTTAATAGACCGATGGGCGGTGTTTGGTTATTGGATGGGATTCGCGGAATGATAAGGCTGGGAATCTGTTTCTTTCCGTTTCTCCATTTTTCTCCTCTTTAGAGGTAACCAACCATATCGTGTTCGGTTCATAACACGGTGCTCCACAGCTCTACGAGACTTCAGAACCGGCATAAATCTTTAGGGAGGAACATTCTTGAAATTAATTTAACATCAAGGAGAGCTCTTTGGTTCTATGCCCACTGCAGGGGTAATTTAATAAATGGCAGCACAGGGAGATGGATTCTTCATAATTCGAAGAAGAAGTCGAAACGACCTGCCCAGCTTGAGTAATAGCCAAGTTGATGTAGCAGACTGCCAAAAATGGACTCCATGTCCTGATCAAGTGAAGATTAAGGACGAGAAATTTTTGACAGTACGCCAGCCGTTGATGATGTCAAAAAGAACTCCCATCTGCTCCTGGAGACGATCAGAGTGTCAGTTAGCCAAGCTATTTGTAAGTCTGAGAACAGCATAGATGACGGGTCGAATGACGGGTCGAATGACTGGCGATTTTAACTCTTTAGGGCTCGCGCCTGAGCGGTGGATTGTTCAGAAGGTGCCAAAAGGGAAACCATAACCAACGTCCTGAGTACAAGCTCTTTTCTCTTCTGAATGTAGCCAGGAAAAGGAGAACAAGGGGCAATTTGTTGAATTTTTGGGACAAAATGTTGCTCTTTATACAATTCGCGGCCATCATTGAATGTGCTGCTAATTCGGAAGGTTCCAATTCGGCCAGGACACTGGCTTATATCGTTGAGAAGAACCGTAATAAGCTCTGCACTGGAGGTGTTCTACAACAGTTCAGTTGATATGGGCAGTCACGAGTTTCATTCACAAGGCACAGAGAAAAATAACAGATGTCTGGTTAAGTGGCGTCACAATGGTTAAAATGATGGCTACGCAGGCTTGATAGCTGCTGCACGAGATCTTAAAGTGTTTCACAAATCGTTAGGATGAGTAGGAGGTGGAAGGCATTTTGTTTCTTCTCCACACATAACCGTAACATGG
This sequence comes from Eristalinus aeneus, assembly GCA_955652365.1. Classification (NCBI taxonomy): domain Eukaryota; kingdom Metazoa; phylum Arthropoda; class Insecta; order Diptera; family Syrphidae; genus Eristalinus; species Eristalinus aeneus. Next base: position 97,134,319 of record OY019131.1, read on the forward strand.
TCTTTGTAGAAAGGATTCAAGACTTTAATGACAAAGTTCTCACCCCATCTGGCATTGATCAAAAAATCTTCCAAAAAGCCTCTTCTGCCCACCTAGCCACATAGTTCTCCACTCACGTCGAAAATGCGATTTGCTTCCGAAGAGACTAACGAAGAAATTTGTGAAAATATTGGCCTTTCCATCAGGAAGGCGACCTCTCGGCAATCCCAGGGCGAGGCGGTAGGATGAAGTCCATGTACACACTTGCTGATGAGATGGCCGGGCGTGCATAGCTTCCGCATTCCCTTTACTGCAATATGATAAAATTCGTCAGAAACTCTGACCAAAATTCTAAAAGTCTTATGTAGGGCGCCATTCAGAGGAAATTGTGCCATCTGAAGCGACACTTGTATACAGCCCCTCAGGGCTTTCCATCATTGGCGTCAGGGCAAATGACACGGCATCCCTCAATATGACTTTTCGTCGCCCGAAATTCGGATCAAAATCCCACAAGTCTAATTTAGGGCGCCATTCAAGGAAATCTTGCCAGCTGAAGCGACACTTGTATACAGCCAACCAGCTTGCTCCATCATTTGCATCAGGGCAACAGACACGGCATCCTTCAATATGACTTTTGGGCGCCAGAAATTTGGACCGAAATCCCACAAGTTTTATTTAGGGAGCCATTCAGAGGAAAACGAACCAGCTGATGCGACGCTTGTATATAGCCCCGCAGGTTGCTCCATCATTAGCACCAGGGCAACAGACATAGCATCCCTCAATATGCCTTGTGCTCGCCAGAAATTCGGACCAAAATCTTAAAACTCTTAGGTGGGCGCCAATCATAGGAAATCTTGCCAGTTGAAGCGACGCTTGTATAAAGCCCCGCAGGTCTCTCTATCGTTGGTGTCAGGGCAAATGACACCCCATCCCTCAATATGACTTTTCGTCGCCAGAAATTCGAACCAAAATCCCACAAGTCTTATATAGGGCGCCATTCAGAGGAAATCGTGCCAGCTGAAGCGACACTTGTATACAGCCCCCCAGGTTGCTCTATCATTGGCATCGGGCCAACAGACAGAGCATCCCTCAATATGACTTTTGGTCGCCGGAAATTCGGACCAAAATCTCAAAAGTCTTACGCAAGGCGCCATTCAGAGGACATCTTGGCAGCTGTATACAACCCCGCAAGTTGCTCCATCATTAGCACCAGAGCAAAAGACATGGCATCCCTCAATATAATTTTTGGTCGCCCGAAATTCGGATCAAAATTCCACAAGTCTTATTTAGGGCGCCATTCAGAGGAAATCGTGCCAGCTGAAGCGACACTTGTATACAGCTCCGCATGGGCTTTAATGGCATGACGGTAACAGACACCGCATCCCTCAACATGCCTTTTGCTCGCCAGAAATTTGGACCAAAATCTCAAAAGTCTTACGTAGGGCGCCATTCAGAGGACATCTTGCAGTTGTATACAGCCCCGCAAGTTGCTCCATCATTAGCACCAGGGCACAGACATGGCATCCCTCAATATGATTTTTGGTCGCCAGAAATTTGGATCAAAATCTCAAAACTCTTATGTGGGCGCCAATCATAAGAAACCTTGTCAATTGAAGCGACGCTTGTATACAACCCCGAAGGTTGCTCCGTCATTGGCATCAGGGCAACCGACACGGCATCCCTCAATATGACTTTTGGTCACCAGAAATTCGGACCAAAATCTCAAAAGTCTTACGTAGGGCGCCATTCAGAGGACATCTTGCCAGCTGTATACAACCCCACAAGTTGCTCCATCATTAGCACCAGGGCAAAAGACATGGCATCTCAAAAGTCTTAGATAGGGCGCCATTTAGTAGAAATCTTTCCAGTTGAATGGTGACTTGTAAACAGCAAAGCAGGACTGTTCATCATTACCGTCAGGGCAACAGACACGGCATTCCTCAAAATGACTTCTGCAGGAGCTACAGGGGCCGGGGAAAGGTTAGCATCTTCCACTCATCCCTTCTGTGACTGTCAAACTTTTGCAAAAAAAGAGGAAAATAAGAAACTTAGGCAAAATCATAGACATAGGCGTCCGATACCTCTACAGGTAAAGTCGTTGTAAGTTATCAATGATTTGAAAGGAGAGCAGGAAACAACGCGGCGTCACAATGGCCCCAATTGCTGGCCTCGTGTCAAAGATTCACTGAAAACCAGTCTCCTTTTGCCCATCAGAGCACAGACTTATGTCAGTGAAATTTAGAAATCATCACAGCTCTGGTTACTACGATGATAAGGACAAACAATGAGTTTCAAAGCTCTTTTCGCAGCCAGACTCAAGTGTCCTAATCTAAATTCGTGAGACTCTCGTTCCCTCGATGCTATAAGCAAGCAACCGCCAATGTGCATAATGTGCTGCACAGTTCACAACGCGAAGCACTTTTGAAAGCTGGTTTAAAAAAAAATACATTTTCCCATCAGATACTCCAACTGCTGATGACACCACTTAAGGGCGACGCGCAAAAACCCCTTCAAAGAGCACCTTTCTAAATTGAAAATGAAACACTCCGACGTTCGCTTTGTTTGCAAGTAATCCACTCTCGAGCTTACTTCAGCATAAATTTCCACTCAAGTTGCGCCCCATGACAATTACAATGACCGTCCACTCACCACGCTAACTATACACGACGACTTTACATCGTTGTTCGCCTCGATAAATAATGGTCTCCCACACAAATCCTTTTGTCCATAGTCGGCAGACAACAAAAATTCACAAAAAACCTCGCAAAAAAATACCAAAAAAAGCAAGGACCTCCCGAACACGACTGAATGAAGTGAATTTTGGAATGTCATGTAGTGCGCCGCTGCCCTGCAAGCTGATATTATAATTTAATTCCACTTTCGCTTTTGCACAGTTCGGAGGAAGGGACCTTTTTATTAAATTATCCCCGCATAAGCGAGCACACAAAGGGAGATCTAGATCCATTATCCCCCGACCGCCGCTTCTGTTGACACTTCACGTGGGCATTATTTCGCGCATCCAATACCTGCTTTCGAAGGCAAAAAAGTAACACAGAAAGGATTCACTGAAGGATGCACAGACCGAAAAATTCAATAAATTATCGCATCTCTGTGCTCTCTCGGGAGAGGAATCCTTTTTAAATAAATTTTTAACTTTTTCCCACATTTTGTGTTAAATTTTTCTTGGAAGTCACCACCCTGCTCCCGGTGATGCCGCTTCTGCCACCGTCACCGCTACGTCCATCTGCCGTCATTCAGTCAATTAAAAATTCATTTTCGCAAGTGGTCGCGTGAGGAAAATACCCCACCCACACACGCCTCCTCCTCACCAACCGACATGTACATACTGGCACACGAGCGGGTCCTGAATGGCGAACCGTTGCGGTATGTACTGCGCGAAGCGCCCACTTATTCAATTTAATTTGAGCGGAACGTTGCCTTTGGTATGGCGGTACTGACGGTGCTGTCGCTGCTGCTCCTACAGTAGCCGTGGCGTCGCTGCCACAAAGATGGCAACGATTTTTCACACGGGATTTTCATTTCACGGCAAAAGAAAAATCGCCTCGGAGGCTGGGAAATGACAAGCCAACATCAATTGGCACTTTCCGACGAACGACGACGACCGGAGTGGCGGAGGAGGCAAAAGTCGGCAAAGTCTGCAAATGCCTCTGAGCTTCCTGCGAACGATGACTACGACGACGACGACGACGATGACGGCGACCACGATAACTGTGACTCTGACGACGATGCTGGCAATAGCGAGGACTCCTCGTTTGCTTGACTCTTAAAGGTTTTTAGTGGGCGGGTAATTTGTTTTCGCTGGGGTTTCCTTGGGATCGTTTTGGGGAAATTGCATTTGCATCCCTCTTCCGTTTCGTTTGCATTCGCAGATTGAATTGCATTTCTCCACTCGCTGCGCCGCTCTCTGGGTGTCCGTGTGTCTGCTGCGACTGTGTGCTTTTCCTTTCATTTGAAAGGTGTAAAATGAATGATTTCACAGAAAAGGATTTTCAATTTCTGCCTCGGCACTTGGACACAGCGCTGGCAGACGGGTGCACTTCAGTTGTGTTCGACCGAGAGTCAGATCTCAGAGCTCGGTTCGATTGGGGCGTCCATGGAATGGAAATTGCATTTCAAGCAAGTATCCTTTTTTTCTTTTGATAGCGTAATTGCGTGCTGGGAAAAGGCATGAAATGTAATGAGATACCGCGCAATCTTGGTTTTCACTTGCTTTGAGGTCTTAATTGAATGCACTTAGGTCGGGAACGGAGAAATTTGAATCTATTTGAGAGCATCGGTGGCATTGAAATGATGACTGCTACAGTGTAGGTCTTAAGAAATGAGTTCTTAATGATTTTGTTGTGCCCAACAGAATTTTGGTTATTGGACGGTTCCTCCGCGTTAGGGCGACGTCACCGCAAGCACCTCTTTATCTCGTATGCAAAGCATGGAGGTAACGTTGCTCTCTTCGCGGTACAGCGCGCGTTTTTTACCCCCGAAGTCTAATAGATTTATTGAACTTCGCAAATGGAAGAAGCACTTTTGGCGCAGAACACAAACTAATTTAGGCAATGCGTGAAGATGAAGTCTTTTTCCTCGCGGCAGCGTGCAGTTTTTCTACCCGCGAAATCTGGACTTCTCAAATGGAAGAAACAATTGTTACTCAGAACACAAACCAATTTCTTATTTTTTTAAATTTTTCTACAGCATTCAAGGCTGTTTACGACTGTTGTCTTTTTTTTGGTTTTCATACCCGCGCGCGGGTACTGACTAAAGCAAAAATTCAAATACTCTTTCGCTTTATATTCTATTCTGGAATACAAATTTCTAAATTGCTCGTGCTTAAGCGAAAAATAGCCTCTTTGTATACAATCCTGCATACTTCACACCCGCGCGCGGGTTTTTATCCGCAAAATGAAGAAGAATGATTGGACTTCTTAAATGGAAGAAGTAATTGTGGCTCAGAACACAAACCAGGATTTTATTTCTTATACTAAAGATAATCAAAGTTAAAAGCGGTCACTTTCGTAGCGTGCCGCGGCGGACCCGCTAATAAATTCTTATGACCATATACCATTTTCTTATGTTGCTTTTAAACACTTTGCTGTGATTAGACAATTTTTTGATTTTTAGACAGCTGTCAGGATTGTTCACAACTGTAGTTTTTGCGGTCTTCAAGCCCCAAATAGAAGAAGCAATTATGACGCAGAATTTTTTCATTTTTTATATCAGCAGTAACAACCGCTCGCGGGTTTTTTACCCGCAAAATCAAGTAGAATAATTGAACTTCTCAAATATAAGAAGCAATTATGGCGCGGACTATTTTCATTTCTTATATCAAATTTGGAAAACGAAGCGGACACTTTCGTAGCCTGCCGTGCCGCAACGGACCCGCCTATAAATAGTTAGGACCATGCATAATTTTTTCAAATTGCATTTAAATACTGTGCTGTGATGAGATATGGTATGTTTGACTTTTCTACAGCTACCAAGACTGTTCGCGACCGTAGGTTTTTGCGGTCTTTAAACCCGCGCGGGTTTCGCTACTAACTAAAATACAAATTAAAGTACTTAAGTGGTTATCACCTGGACTAGGAATTTCTGAAGTGATCGTATTTAAGCGAAGAATACCTTCTTTTTTAAAAATTTAGCAACCTCCACAACCGCGCGCGGGTTTTGCTTTTGTTTCGATACTGAATTCAATTGTAATTGGACCAATAGTTGACCATTCACATAACTTATTTTAGAGGAAAACCTACCGTATGACTGAATTTCAGAGAATCTACACCCGCGCGGGTTTTTTGAACGCGTTTTTTTACTTTGCTGCTCCCTCACGCAATTTTGTTCCAAGGACTTTGTAAAATGTTTATGATGCGCCTGAACGTTGAAGCAACAGGGCACCCTGCCTACCGGTCATGGAGACATGATGGAAGCCCGAACACAGGGTGCTTAAGTTCTGAGAGAATTCTGATCAGGAAAATGAGTTTTTTTGAAAACTTGTCTCATTGAAAGTGCCAGATAGCACTCGTGTCATCTTTTCACCCTCAGAGTTAATCCTTTGATGTTCCCTTAGCCCACCATGCACACTCTCCTTCCCCTCTCCCCCCCTCTCTCTCTCTCTCTCTCTCTCTCTGTCTCTTTCTCTCTCAGTGAACCACTGCAGTCTCACCATAATCATCATCATCATCTAAACATCCAACTCGGCACTTTCGCACTTACCCCCAGCAGTCATCGCAATGACACGTCATAATCCTTTTGTCCATCAAAAACGGGAAATAATATCATAATCCCTCTCGTCTGTCGGAAAATTATGATTTCTGCCAACCAAGTGCTGTCAAATAGACGCTATCCTCTACAGCCACCCCACTCTTGCCCACCCACCGCATCTCTCTCTGCATGCCATCCACCCATCGTTCTGGGTAATTATGCATTGTGACTCTTTGTACTTTAGCACGAGCCTAACCAACAGCTCAGCTCCGGGGGGAAAATAGAAACATCGCATCAGACTGCTGTTGCTCCGCCCACCAGTGGTGGCAGTGGTCGGGGTAGTTTTCATCTCCCGGTTTATTGCCGTTGTTTCATTATTGTTCTGTGCCAGAACTGTCAAACTTCGAAACCCCCAAAAGTGCTGTGGAGATAAAACCACGTAATTAGAGGCAAACTGCCAGTGGTGTGAGCCAGCGGACCAGGAGGCCATCTAAGCGGAGCATGAACAGACAAAGCAAGTGACCGAGCATCGGAGGGAGCGAGTTGCTGCAGGATATTAGAATCCTCGGTACAAGCTTGTCCTTGTTTTGCAATTTCGCCACTTATGCTATTTTCTTCTTCAATTTTTATGTTTTTTGTTGTTTTTTGCTTTTGCTGTTGTTCTTATTTTTGTTTCACTCTGAGGACTCTCCTGTTGTCACACTGTTTCCTTTGGCTCAAAGTAGAGCCTCTTGAGAGTGAGTGCTGCCGGAAGAAATTGAATCCGTGTGCAAGGAACTAGGTCAAAGCTTAACTAATGGGCGTGCTTGGAACAACAGAATACAGTAACACAACAAAGAAAAAAAGCGGCAAAACAAAACAGAAATTTCCCCCAGGTTTCAGGATCTCGGTACACTCCAAATTAGAATTTATGCAGGACATTTCTTGTGAATCGTAATGAATCAGAGTTTAATTGCCGCTTTGTCCTGCAGCGACCCCGGGAGGTCAAGCCTCGGTTGCAACTCGAATAGTTGTGCGTGTGTGTGTGTATACGAGCGCGAGAAGGGAGAGAGAAGGATACACCCGGGTGTGTGTTTCACTTAATTATGATTGAATTAATACCCTTAGGACGTGACTGTTTCGAGCGGTCCTGACACGGTCCGGGTTGAAATTACTGCACTAATTGAGTTATTGTTGGGAGCAGGAGCAGTGGATGGGAGGGAAGAGGTAAACCAGCAAAATCCTTTTGTTCTCTTTGTGTGAGCAATCTTGCAAATGAGGTGATTAGGGTACAGTGCGCGCCAGGATAATGGCCATACATTGCCCTAATGGCGGTGGTGGAGGTCAAATTATTTATGCGATTGTAGTGGTTTTCATCGTGGAGGGTTCCTCCTTAAATCACCTTAACAGGGACACGTGAGAGATTTGTTTGTGGCGAGTAGATATACACTCAGCGCGGAAGATCTGGTTCGCTCTGGGGCGGCCTTTAATTTAAGAAGGTACAACTGTGAGTCTTGACGATGTGGTGGGTAATAAAGGGTCCAAGCACCATTCCGGAATGTGGCAACAGCAATGTGTCTGTGGAATGTGGGAGGTTGTTGCTTTTAATGCGCTGCACCGCTGCGAACCCGATTTTAAATTCTATAGCACGCAGAAATGTGCTCCTGTCCAAAGAGAATTTAGTTTCTTCTTTTTTGCTTGAGTTTCAAGTTTTAAAGAGAACAAAAATTTGCAATATTTTGGTTATAGCTCTCCGCGTGGGTATCTCTCATGTCTGAACCCTCTTCTAGTTGCTGCACAAAACAGTCCCGGGACATATAGGGGTCTCCACTAACAAAAAGTCCAAATCGGCTATGGATTTTCTGCTAGTGGCGCCCCGTATGTGCCCCGGAAAACAAAAATTCGACATATTTCGGTTAAAGCTACTTGCGCGGGTACTTTCTAGCTCTATTTATTGCCTTTCCTGTCTGGACCCTCTTCTAGTTCCCGCACAAAATAGCCCTGGGATATGTAGGGGGCGCCACTTACAAAATGTCCAAATTGACAATGGATTTTTTTTTGTTAGTGGCGCCCCCTATGTGCCCCGGAAAACAAAAATCTGCCATATTTTGGTTAAAGCTTGCCGCGCGGGTATCTTCCATATCTAGGCCCTCTTCTAGTTGCCGCACAAAACAGTCCCGGGATATGTTGGGGGCGCCAATAACAAAAAATCCAAATCAAGTATGGTTTTATTTTGTAAGTGGCGCCCCCTATGTGCCTCGGAACACAAAAATCCGCCATATTTTGGTTAAAGCTAACCTCGCGGATATCTTCCATGTCTGGATGATCTTCTAGTTGCCGCACAAAACAGTCCCGGGATATGTAGGGGGCGCCACTTACAAAATGTCCAAATTGACAATGGATTTTTTTTTTGTTAGTGGCGCCCCCTATGTGCCCCGGAAAACAAAAATCTGCCATATTTTGGTTAAAACTTGCCGCGCGGGTATCATCCATATCTGGACCCTCTTCTAGTTGCCGCACAAAACAGTCCCGGAATATGTAGGGGGCGCCACAAACAAAAAATCCAAATCAAGTATGGTTTTATTTTGTAAGTGGCGCCCCCTATGTGCCCCGGAACACAAAAATCCACCATATTTTGGTTAAACCTACCCGCGCGGATATCTTCCATGTCTGCATGCTTTTCTAGTTAGCGCACAAAACAGTCCCGGGACATGTAGGGGTGCCACTAACAAGAAATCCAAATGGTTTTTTTATGGTTTTTTTTGTAAATGGCGCCCCCTATATGTCCTTGGACTTATTGATGATTTCCATTACTTGTTTAATAGTGACATTGCTGCTGCTTGGATGTAAAAAAATTCTGAATAGGGAGATCGAATTTAAGCGTGGCAGCAACTTGCCAAATTTTGTCTCGTGCATGTTTGAAATACCGCGTTACTACAATTTTGTCCTACGCGGAGACAATTATTAATGAATGTCGAAACATAAAGCTGCAGAACAACTGCCGCGCATAAGAATTCTTTGCATTATATACTCACGCGCAGTTTTTAAGGTTTCGTTCTCTGGTCATCGTTGTTCGTTTTCGTTTTCAGATTGAAGGGTTCTTGAAATTTAAGATATTGGGACTACGCAAGAGGGGACTGCCACGTCCGAGATGCCGCTCCCAAGTGGAAAAGGACCACCTGGTTGTAAAAAGTGCCGCAAGGAAAATAATGAGGCACAGGGTCGTTCAAACCGAAGTGTCCTTTACAGTTGCATTAAATTGCAGACGAAGTCTTGATCCGGGGAAGAAATCAAATTATCCATTGCCACACAAAAGAAGTCCTGCCTTAGCAACGTATAGAAAAATGAGAAAATCACAGAAACTGACAGAAACTGACAGAGGACGTTCATCTAAGAAAGAAACAGTTGGGCCTACACTGAGCTAAGTTAAGCTCTGGCCATTCTGTAGCCATCTCTTTTAAAAAAGCTAGCAAAAGTGCCTGTGAACCTTCAACAGGTATCCTGCAGTAAGAAGCTGTGCTCGTTTATTGCGGCTTAATTGGATCACAAATTCTTATTCAAATCTGTCAGTTGAAAATTAAGAGAATCTAGATCCCACCCACTCCTGAACTCTTCTTACCAAACCCCCTCAAAGTGAACAGATTCCCATTTGGCCACAAATATCCTGCATATTGGATGAGAAAACTTGTCGAATCTGTCTTTCCTATTCGCATCCCTTCAAAATGAAAAAAAAAAAATGTCAATCAAACTTCACTCGCCCACTCATCAAAAAGGATACCTGTCCTTTGAACTTTCAAGAGAATCATCAAAACAGCAACCTCATCACTATTCTGACTGATGCTGAAAATCAGACCTCCCACTGTTCCCCCAACCCCTCATCCACCCCACCCACCACTTCTTCATCTACAGCAGTCAAACAATTCGTGAATCATCATCAATCATCAAAGCTTGCTCCGCCCACCGGAGACAGAGCAGAAGAATCTGCTGCCGCACGACACGAAGACCGCCGAGAAGAAAATAAATATCGGAACGCATCCCGCACGCACGGCATTTGCATTTAGATAGCTGGCCTTCATGAATTTTAAAGGCCTATTTAGGAATACATAATCAATTTGTAGACACATCCACTCCTGTGTACAACACAGCCCCACCCCCCGTGCCACGGCTGGCATCAGCCTATTCAGCATTGATTGCCCTGGCGGGACTAATTTCACGGTTTTCGGGATGTTTCGAAATTTTTCTACACGAGATACAGGGCCGTCCGCCATCCTTTGTGTTGGCGTTGAGGTTTCCGTCCGTTCCAGGAAGAGGCAGCAGTTTTTTTCTGCTCTGGACAAACACCTCCCTTCCGAGGTTTGGTGTTCGAAAATATTTTCGCCATTTCGTGTTCCGGATATGTAATGACGTTAATCTACTCCCAGCGTATTCAGTAAGTGGGTGGAAAACTGCCATGACAGGGAGGAGGGGCGAAAAAGAAAACTCAAACGGCAAAAACAAGAATTTGCCATTTAGATTCGTGACACAACGAGATGACTGTGGCGCTGTTGTTGCTGTATTGTGTTGTTTGTGCGTCGAGCTGAATGGATGGATGGTTGAAGGATGCGGCTCAAGGGCAAGGGCCAAGCGGTTTGCTGGCGTGGCTTCAAGTTCCCGACAACGTTCTGAAAAGCGAGAACAACATCCTGTGACGGTAGTGCTGCTGCCTGTGGGAACATTAACGATGCAGCTAAGGTTGCATGGAGTTTGCTGGAGTCGAGCAGTGGGGCTGAGCAGTGGGGCTGAGCAGTGGGGCTGAGCAGTGAACCGCTGTTTGCCTGGAGGTGCATGTTGTCGAGGGAATGTGTACTGCTGCATGGGAAATCAGAAATGGCGAAAAAGTGCGGCGTAGAATGGGACATGACTGACAGAGAGCAGTTGCCAGTGGTGTGCTGACACAAGTCGGGTCAACTTCGGGTGGTTAGAGAATCGATGGATTAGTCTGGAGTTGAGGAGGTGGCTTGAGGGGAGGGTTGCTGGGCAAGATTTGGGGTCGTATGCGTATGGGCTGAGTAGTTGTAGTTCGATTAGATTTGGCTTAAAATAGTTTGAATTGCGGTTAATATGACAGAAATGAACGAAAATGTGATAAAAATGAGACCAAAAGGAGAAAAACTGTCGCGAAAAATTGGAAAATTGGAAAATAGAAAAAATTATGAACACGAATGAGTCGACCAAGAATGAAAATTGGGTAAAAGTAAGGTAACTAGAAGAAGGAGGTAAAGCAATGACGTTGGTCTTCCTAAAATGACGCCAAAATGATAGGAAAACTAAGCAAAGTCAGCAAAAAATTTATATAAAGCATGCATACCCTGAAAAATGACGAAAACTTAAACAATTTCAAACGAAAATAAGAGAAATGATGTGAAAATGATGTAAAAATGGCGTAAAAATGATGCAAAAATGATGAAAAATTATGCAAATCTAAATCTGAGTATTCGGAGAAAGGATCCACAGTTTACTGAAATGCCAGTGGACATGTTGGCGAAATTAAAAAATTAAAGCAAATATGTCAGACTCGGTTAAAAATAACGTAAAATGATGTGAAAAATGACAGAAGCCTAATGAATTGAAGCCAATATTAAGCAAAATTATAAAAAAATTTTAACATGTTAAAAAAGTTTAAGAAACTGATTCAAAATTAGCAAAATATGGATAATATGAAAGAAAAATGATGTAAATGGCATCATTTATCGACAAAATACCAAAATCGAAGTAAAAAAAGGATAAAGTTAGGATGTGGGAAGAATTGCTTGCAATGGTTTGGAAATATTGACTCAAAATTGAGTAAAATGATGTGAAAAATGACGGAGGCATGATGAAATGATGCGAAAATGAAGCAAAATAATGCACATTTTGCGACATGTCCAAGAAATTGTAGAATGTGAAGCAAAATCAAAAAAAAATTATCAAATGAAAGAAAAATGATTCATTCATCACCGTCATGGGCATCACATGCCATGCAGCATCATTTATGGGACAAAATGTCAAAGTCAAAGAAAACAAAGCGGACGGTTAGGATGTGTGAAGAATTACTCGAAATGATTAAAAAAATGATACGAAATTGAGTAAAATGATGTGAAAAATGATAGAAGCATAATGAAATGATGCGAAAATGAAGCAAAATAATACAACACTTACGACATGTCAAAACATTTGTAGAATCTGAAGCAAAATTAGCACAAAGCTTTTCAAATGAGAGAAAAATGATGTATATAAATGGCATCATTTACGGGACAAAATGTCCAAGTGGAAGTAACAAATAAGAGCTAGAATTGTTAGCTGTGCTCTTTGCAAGAATTTTTTGCAATGACTAGAAAAAAATTGACAAAAATATGAGAAAAATGATGTGAAAAATGACGGAAGTGTGTTAAAATGATACGAAAATGAAGTGATATTATGAAAACTGTTTTCGTTAAGTCCACGAATTGGTAGAAATTGAATAAAGTTCAGAAAATATTAAGCAAATGAGACAAAAAATGATGTATGAGACATCATTTATGAAACAAAATGCAGAGATAAATCTGGTATGACATGGGATGACAAAGTAAAAATGAAAATGAAGAACATAGTAAAAATGCGAGAAGAATTACTTGAACTGATTAAAAAAAATGACACAAAAATGAGTAAAATGATGTGAAAAATGAGAGGAAAATTTACCCAAAGGTGAGGCAAAATAATGAAAAAGAAAGCGAATAAAGGAAGAGATGTTCGATACCGGCCCAAGAATTTGTAAATGTGGCACAAAAAATTAAGTAATTGGAGAGTCCTTACGTGTTGCTTTAGGATCAAATTGTCACGCAGTCCCTAGATTGACCCCACAGTGAAACTTCTCATTCAGAAAGACCACAACCATCAGAACTACACAGGATCGATTCTCAGACACTCCCCCACTCTCCACTGCATTTTGCATTCTTTCCCGTGAATAAGTGTGACTGTGTGTACATGATTTTAAATTCAATACGGATGCTGTGCCGGGATTTCAGCGTGTATCCCATGGATTTGGAATACCCTTGTTACCCAGATTCCCTGGCATCGTCGGAGTTGTTGTCGTGTCGTTGCTGGGGAAATCCTCGAAAATCGCCAACTTTCCATCCGAAGTGTTGCTTAATCCTCATTGCGATATTGCTGCCACCCCACATCCAACTACGCCATCCCTGGCAAGACCTGCTTAAAGGATTTTAATGAACCTGTACTTCTGATTGCAGGATGCTACATCCGCCCCCCGCCCGGCACAATAGTGAGGAGAAGGATCTAAAAACATCCCCCTTCCTCCGCATAAACTCCAAACAATTACAAATTTTTATATCCTGCCTTGGATTAAGGACGAGGAAGAGGGGGAAGAACTGCCGAGTGTGCTGAGAGTGCGAGGATTGCCAACAGTGCTCGTATCTCCTGCGTGCCAAAAATGTGACATAAGAACTCAATTAAGAAACGAGAATGAAGTGTGAGCAGTTTTTCATCTTTCTTCAGCGCTGCTCGTCTCGTTTTTGGATCCCTTGTTGACGCAGATACAACGTAAAAGAGGATTAAATTGAACCTCTTAGGGGACAATTTTGCACCTAATAACTTCTCAGGCGGCGGGGTGAGGGCTCAGATCCGGGAGGCTTTGGGGGCCGTAAAAAACGAGGAAGGTAATCATATCGTGATCGTAAAAGTTCGTCACCAAGGGAGTGCGTTCAGACATGATGAAGCTGTTCCCGTGGTAGTGGTGGTGGTGGCGGCTGTGTGGGAGGGAAGGCGTGCGAGTTGTTAAATTAAATCCAGATATTTCTTCCAGTCGATATTGGTTACGGGATGGAGGGTGGGCACGAAAAAGAAGATGAGAAGTTGCCATGGCATGGTGGTTGTCATGGCATTGGGAACTTTAGCGCGGGGGTGAAAGTTACACCTCAGTTGGAGCGCGGGGAAGGGGCGAATAACGAATTGAAAGGAATCCGATTTGGAATGAAAAACCAACCGTAAGTGATGGGGATTTCGGGACTAATGACGAATTCCACACATCAGTCACCAATTTGCGGAAAAAATCGGAAGTCTTTGGTGGGAACCATGTGGGAGGGGGGGATGTCAGCATTCATTGCCTTTTAATGAGAGGGCTTACGGTTTGAGAGGTGACACAAGAGGTATTTAATTTGTTGGTTGAAAGCATGACTGACAGACTCAGGGAAGCGGGCTATAAATAAATAAATTTAGGCATAACGCGTTGGTGGCGTGACATGGATGAGATTGTGTGAGGGGAGCTTACGGGTTTGCGAGACTATTTATTTACGGTGGCATTAGGAAAAGCATCAACTACATGCCTGCTACGGTGTTTGAGCTTTGCTAGTGTGCCATCGGCAGAAGCAGCCACTAAAACAGTTTCCTTTATTTACCAATTACATTCCTTAAAGAAGCGATTGTGCGCACGAGATCTCGTTTTATTCCAATTCGCGTCTCTGTATGATAAAGTACGACGAAAACAAAATAAGACCTCCTTCGAGTATCAAAATATTGTGCCGCGAAGGACTATAAAATACTTTAAATCAAGAAAATGCCATCATCAAAATATGAGTTCATACACCGAAAAAGAGCAAAAACAATGAATTGGGCTGGCGTGAGTTACACTCACTCGAACACGGTTTTGTTGCATTTTTTTATTTTTTTTTTTTTGATTATTTCCAAAAAAAAACAGAGTTGCTGATTACATGTGTGCATTGAATAGGAATGCTTTGGCCACCGTGGCGTAGTGGGTAGAGTGTGGCAATCACGCGCAGTAGGTTAAGGTTTGATTTCCGGGTGATGACCCCGCATTTTGCATGGCACCACTTTCGTGTGGATTAAGCATCATTCCGGGTGATGACCTCGCATTTTGCACGGCATCATTTTCGTGTGGATTGAGCATCATCCACACGAAAGTGGTGCCGTGCAAACTGTGAGCTCATCACCCGAAAATTAAACCAAAACCTTTTGCTCTTAAAGTGTAATAACTATCTAAGGAAAAGCTTCCGAAAGACTGTAGGTCCCTCTTACTCGAAAACAGTAGCGCGCACAAGACGAGTAGTTGATGAGTAAGATGGGCTCCTGTTGCACTGTTGACTGTCGCGCCATACAATTATTATTTTTATTTAACAATATTGAGCCGTGAAATACTGGAAAATTATAGGAATCAAAAGAATTGCCGTGGCGTAGTGGGTAGAGTGCGACGCTCACACGCCGAAGGGTCTAGGTTCGACTCCCAGCTCAACACCAATTTTTCGTATTTTTCACGGCACCACCTCTTTCGAGCTGCTGACAACACTCAAAGAGTAATAACTGTCTAAGAAAGCTTCTCAAATTTCGCCGTTCGGAGTCGGCAAAAAACTGTAGGTCCCTTCTACTCGTGAGAGAACAGTAGCGCGCACAACACGAGTAGTTGATGAGCAAGCTAGGCCCTGGTCCCCCTTTGGACTGTAGCGCCAACAATTATTAATTATTAAAAGAATTGCATCTGGGCCCACCATTTTCTTGGGCATTTCCCAAAAGCCATTTCCTTAGATATGAGTTCAGACGCTAAAAGAATGAAAAAAGTAATTGGGCAACCACGGGTTACACTCACTGGCAGACGGTTTGGTTTTACTTATTTTTATTTGTGATTAACTCCAAAACACGGTTGCTGCCTAAAGTTTTGCATTGAATATTAACGCAGTGTTCGGAGTTCTCGGGTTTTCGAGGAACGAAATATTGTATCAGAAGTCGTTGGAAAAAAAAACTGAAACTGCCAAAGTGCCTTAAGGGCTCAGAATTTTCTTCAAAAGCCGTGATGTAGGCTATGCCTTCTTGTGGAAGTTACATTCTACATATATTGTATCAGGCACTGAAAGTAAGATGTAAACAAGGATTGAGCAAATATGGCTTGTACTTACACGTAGACGGTTTCGTTTTGTATTTGTTCTGCTTTGTATGAAATCCATATCAATGTGCACGTAAAGCCGATGCTGAAAATAGAAGCCTTGGTTACATACTTGTGAGATGCAATAAATTTAAGGGACTTCTTACAAAGCTTAGTAGAAATATAATTAAATTCAATTTAATTTATTCAGTAGCCAATTCAATACAATTCATAAAAGTAATTACATAACAAGTTCGAGACTTAGGAGAGCTTCTTTTAAAACTGCAACTCAATGTATTTATAAAATAAAGTTTATATTTGCTGCGTTGTTTTACTTCAGGGGAAAAAGCTACTAACAAAAATTCTTACTTAAATTTTAAACGTATCTTGCACACTTTATCAAGCAATTAGTCTATGTTCCGAAAATGAACATTTGTTATAGAATTTTATCTGGATTTTATTTAACATAGTTATTATAAGGTTGACACAGGTTATATCATGAAGAGGAGTAGTAGGAAAATCCCTCCGCAATCCAATCATCATTTGAAGTAATTTAATTTTACTTCTTTGCAGTTTCAAGATATGCGTTTTTACACAATCAAACCAAACAGGGCAACCGTATAAGAGTATAAGTTGAAAAATAGTTTTGAAAAAAATGATTTTGTTAATCTTGCTAAGCATAGATATCTTATTTATAAACGGATAAATGATTCTGGTTAGGATATCAACTTTATCTATACGATTGACAATGTGCTTCTGGAAGGCTAGTTTTTTATCTAGGACTCCTTCTAGGTATTTGCACGAGTAAGGCCATTCTATGTCGATTTAATTTAGTTTGAGCTTTCTGTTAGGCATAAAACATTCTTTTCTTCGTCTAGTAAGCCAGACAGCTTGAGTTTTTTCATCGTTTAGAGAGTTAAGAGTTTTTAGAGAAGGTTGCTTTTTATATTTGGGGATTGGGCAGCCCTAGTGTTGCAATCTGGCAACTGCCAGCTCTATCGTAATTTGTGTCGCTTACAGTAACTTAAAAGATTCATCTCGCCCAAAAACTGGAATTAAATCGTGAAAATTTTTGTGCGATTATATTTTACAACTTTCGACTTGGATTAACTCAACAACGGTGCATCGATGAACTTAATTCAATTTTTGGCGATGAAGCTCCATCAAGGACCCGTGTTTATCGATGGTATGGTGAATTCAACTGAGGTCGTAGTTCACTCCGACAAATTTCGTGAAAGTCCTCCAAAATCAGTTGTTGCTCCAGAAACCATTGATGCTGTGCGCCAACTGATATTGCAAGATCGTCATGTGGCCTATCGTGAGATTGAGACAACCTTAGGCATTAGGGGAACCAGCATACATTCAATATTGCATGAACATTTGACCGTCAAAAAAATTTGTTCTCGTCGGATCCCACACAATTCATCAATCGCTCCGAATAAGGCTCGTGTCGATTGGTCGGAAGAAATGCTCCAAAACTAAGATCACGGTGCTTCGACACACGTCTATGACATCGCGACAAGTGACGAATTGTGTATTTATGCGAATGGGCCGGAAATTAAACAGCAGTCGAGCCAAATCCAACAAAAGCTGCTCGCGCACGAAGCACTTCCAAGCAAATGGTCGTCTGTTTTTTGTCGCAACCGCACCACTAGAACAACGCAGAACAGTCAATTCTGAGTTGTACACAACCATTTGTTTGGCAGTTTTCTTCCAAGAAATCAGGAAAACCAACCGCCGAAAACGGATCACTCTTCACCACGACAATGCGAGCTCTCGCACATCGGCCCAAACAACTACATTTTTGAGCCCTCAAAACATCGATTTAATGAGCCATCAGCCGTATAGTCCTGACTTGGCTACGGCGGACTTCTTTTTATTCCCGTACGCAAAAAATAAAATGAAAGGTCAACGTTTTTCGACACCCGAAGAAGCGGTCGATGCGTTCAAAATGCATGTTTCGGAGATACCTCAATCAGAGTGGCAAAAGTGCTTCGACAATTGGTTCAAACGCATGCAAAAGTGTACAGATCCTAATGGGGAATATTTTGAAAAACAATGAAGCTATTTCCGATGATTAATATTTGTTTTTGTTCTCTAGGCCCGAAATATAAAGGCAACCTTCGTACGTACCAGGTCTACGCGTCATGTTACAAATGTCTCGATAGGGAACATTTGTTGTGAACTAGCCCTTTTTTTTGTATGCTTGCTTTGACATCTGTGAAAAGTATTAAGTATACATCAAGTCACTGAACAGACAACATCATATTTTTTCATCGTGTTAAAAATGTCGAATTTTGTACCAGAAAGTGATGATTTGCGGAAAGCATTACTTTTTTGTGTTCATTTGAAGAAAAGTGCTGCAGAGTCGCATCGAATGCTTGTCGAGGCATCTGGTGATCATGCTCTATCAGAAGCAACATGCAAAAGATGGTTTCAACGGTTCAGAAATAATGATTTTGATGTGAGAAATGAAGAACGTGGAAGACCACTACAAAAGTTTGAAGACGCCGAATCGCAAAAGATATTGGATGGAGATGAGACTTTGAGTCAAAAGCTAATGGCAGCAATTTTAAATGTTGCACAACAAACAATTTCTGACCGTCTAATGGCTGTGGGAAAGATCCAAAAGTGGGGAAAATGGGTGCCACATGAATTGAATGAAAGACAGATGGAAAACCGAAAAGACACTTGTGAAATTTAGCTTCAAAGACACGAAAGAAAATCGGTTTTGCATCGGATTGTTACTGGCGATGAAAAATGAATTTAGTTTAAGAGAATGGGTTAATCTGGGACAACCATCAACATCGACTGCAAAACCAGGTCGATTCGGCAAGAAGACAATGCTGTGTGTTTGGTGGGACCAGTTTGGTGGTGGTGTGCTGTACCAGGAGCTCCTAAAACCTGGTGAAACCGTTAATACTGATCGCTACCGACAACAAATGTTCAATTTGAACCATGCATTGATCGAGAAACGACCAGAATGGGCCAGAAGACACGGCAAGGTAATTGTGCTCCATGACAATGCAGCTGCACACAAAGCAAAACCGGTTCAGGATACAATCAAACCACTTAGCTGGGAGCAGCTACCCCACCCGCCGTATTCAGCAGACTTGGCTCCTTCCAACTACCATTAGTTTTCATCGATGGGACACGCATTGGCTGAGCAGCACTTTGATTCCTGCAAGGAGGTCGAAAATTGGGTGTCTGATTGGTTTGCTTTAAGAGACGAACAATTTTTTAGCGTGGTATTCAAAACATGCCAGGAAGGTGGTCTAATCCGCTGCAAAACGGAGACCGACTGCATCTCATAAGGGGATCTGCACTACCCTTTCTACCCCGGGTCTAAAGGGTTCGACGATGGAGTTCTCTTGCTACCCAGCCACCAGAATTTTCGATGCTGCATTGCAACATCCCGAATATCTCGCATTGATACCGCAGTACTGAAACGGAGGAGACCTTCCTCAGCTCGTTGTGCGACTGAACGGTCGTGGTTGAGTCGCCCATCCACAATTGATCGGGCGATGTGGAAGAGGAGCTGCACTGCATTTACGTCTTGTATCAGACCGTGCTTATCGAAATGGAGAAAAGCTTCTGGGAGGACGAAGCCACTGCCGCTTACCCCTTCGTAGTATTGTGGATTGGGGTAGTAGGCATCCGAGATCAAGTTATTGACAGAGTTCATCGCTCTGGTAATATGGCCTCGAATCAATTTCAACAGGAAATTGTCCACTCGTATCAGGTTCGCCCTGTTGTATAGGACCTCATTGGAAAAGAATTTTTTAACTTGGACTCTGGTGTTCTGTAAAGGCGAAGGCAAGCCCTCTGAAACAATCGAACCTTTTCCATTAACCTTGCCCTCACGCTGAACCACACGGGACAATCTTAGGTGAGCATTGGCCGGATGAGGGCTATGTGGCAGATATCCTTCACCCTAGCATCGAGGTGGCTGTTGTAAAACAGTCTCTTTGTAAGAGCGAAAGTTCCTCGAGCTTGGGCCAGAGCAGCATCTACATGTTTGTTAAACTATAGATATTGGTCTAGCCAGATCTCCAGGTATCTAACTACAGTCCTTTGCGAAAGTGATTACCCGTGTAGCCCAACAATTGTGAACTTTCGCCAAATCTTTTTGGTATCCGCCGAAGCCTAGTCCTAAACAGTATGGTTTCCGACTTCTGAAAGTTGATATTCAACTTCCAATCATCGCAACTTCTAATGAATGAGTCGAAGTCACTCTGCGCCCGAGTAGTCATGTCCTCGATCTTTTTGATTGATCTATACACGCTTAAGCCGTCGGCATACGCAAGTACGTGATGAAGAGAACTTATCAGATCGCTCAATAATCGATCAAACTTATCCGAACGATGTTGGAGACCATTTTTTTACTTCAAATACACCCGAAGAGTTCACGTTGGCATTCTTCACGACGAACCTCTTACCGGTAAACGAAACCATTAGCACGTAAGTGTGTCTTGCAAAATTGTGTAGCAATTCGTGCAACTAATTCCTCGAATTCCCTAACGACTGTTGTCACAGAAAACGACTGTTCCTTTTATCTTTCAAAATTTGTCCTCTATCCTAAGACTTTTTTAAAAAGAAGTCTTGCGCGTCTTGATGTTGTCATGAAGTAAGTCCTATTCCATTTTTAATCGACACAAAATTTGAAGTAGTCCATTATGCTTATAACTTTTCCTTCCTTTCCTCCATTATGCTTATAACCTAACCTTATAGCCTTTCGCTAAAGGGATGGTTAATAACCTTAAGTGACCGGAATTAAGTCACAGCACGGGAAGAAGCGTGACACCAGTTGTACAGGCTGAATGACCCAAACTACTGATTTCCTTGGATTTTTACAAATTCATGCATTGATTTTCTAAAACGTCTTGTCACAAAGTCCCAGAAATTATTCTCATCTTTGAATTGAATAAGTCCAAATCCACTGAATTCCATAATCCCCACTCCACAGTCTTCTGAAATCACTCCTCTCTCATTTTTTCCTCCAAGCCTGATTTGATGATCTCTTGGGAACTGCTCAACTTGCTGAATTCCAGCGGCATGGGCATAAAATGATTTTCTTTTGACCACGATTATCCTGATTCATACATGCGTGCATCTCTTTGTCTTGTCTTGTGCTTTCGTCCCCTTTCTTGAGGCCTTTCCAAACAAAGTTCACTTTGAAACTGCTTCTCTCGCTCGAGGGTTCTTATTTTGCTCTTGATTGTGTAAATACAAAGTTCTCAAAGCAACAACCGGTCAACATTTCCATTGAACTCCAAGTGTCCATCGGCTCTCAAAGGCCCCGCCTCTTCATTGAGCACCCCAAGCAGAAAGGAAACACAACAAATCTCCTTCGAACAAAGGAGTCTTCGAGTCTATCCGTTCTCGGCGTCGGCGGCACGTCACTTTAACCTGCAGAAAGGAGAAGAAATATTATTTAAAATTTCCTTCCGGTCCCGTCGGTTGAGATAAATCACTGTACCGTTCCGCCCGCCCCCAACGACAGCATTTTTATTTCATTTCCTCTTCGAATTAAGCAGAAAAACAGTTACACAAAATCAATACACATTCACATCCATCCTCATTCGTGTGTCTGACTTTTGCATTCGTTCCTCGGCAAATTACAGGACATCACGAGACAGGCAGACAGGACGCGCCGCTCGCTGCTGGCATCTTTCGCATTTTTCCTGTACCGAAGCGACGACCGACGACCGACGACGACGACGACAGCAACCATTGGCGGTGGCAGCGACGACATCAGCATTTTCTGTGAGCGAGCGTGTACGTGCTGCTGCTGTTGGAAGTCTGCATCCCAACCCCTCCCCCCAACAGCGCCGGTGTCTGTAATTTAAAACTGAGAGAGTCGCCCCGGCAGCCCGATACTCACCCACTTTCGATTCAATAGCATCTCAATTGAATTTTATAAGAATTTTATTTTTTTCCCTTTTGCCGCTCAAGGAGTTTTTCGTTTTCCTCCACCGCCACCCCCACCACGCCGCCGACGTTGCGGGATATTTTTCATCCTCGCGGGAGGTCCTCTTAAGTAATAATGATCGCTGAAATGAAGACGCTATTATGTGGGCTCCACACAAACGAATGCGGGGAGTGAGGGCGGTGAAGAGCGATCGGAAGTAGCAAAATAAACATTTCCGCTGGCCCACCAACAATTGGCTGATGGTCGCTCTGGAGACGTCCGCAAACGGGAGTAAATATCAGCAGGGGTGCTGTGCAATCATCCTTTAAGACGGAACCCAGTGGGGCACAGAATGTTTGCCTATGGCAACGATTGTCCTCGACTTCGCTTCTCCTGCTGACATGGACGGTGTTGGTTGGGCGGGTGGCGGGTTATGATCTGAGGTTGGAGGATTCGATTGTGAACAAAGGCGGATTTATAAACAATTTAAGCGGGACTTTGCAACCACCCTCGATTCCTTTGAATGCTGTTGGTGGCTGTGCGGAGGGGGGGGGGGTTATGAAAATTTGCCTAAATGGGTGAAAATCTTCTCGTGGGCAATTCTCAAACGGACACAACCCCCTCCCAAACACACACACACACCCACCAAGCCGCCCGCAATCACCGGAACAATTGCCAGTGAATGCAAAGCGAGCAGATAGCTGGACAGATGGGTGGGGTTGGAGAGGGGGGAGGCATGGTGGGTCGAACTTTTGAAGTGGTTTTGCCAGCCAAAGCCGGAGAGCGTTCAAGAAAGTTGTGTACACGTTGCTGCGGTCTTTCGCTCTCGTATCCAACTTCACCCCAAGGATCAATGATGCGAAAGTTTTCTTGCTTTTTTCCCTCCCTACGCCTCCCAACACACTGAAAATTATTACTTTTCGAATAAAGGATGAGAAAGTATCGTGGACTGGCAGTGATGGCTGGCTGATGGTGGCGGCGGGTCTGAAGGTCTTGGAAAAAACCAGGTTGAATGGATAAATCCCTTGGGATGAACAGTAAAATGCGCAAATTGGCATATTGCCCAATTTTCCCTTCGTCCCTTGGTTGCTGTTTTTCTTCATTTTTCTCCGGCTCACTCTCTCCCACTCTCTGTTGTTGCTTCTGCTCGTTTTTGCCATTTTTTGCATGATTTAAGCGCTTATTTGTGCAAAAAACATAAAATTTCGATGCGCATCGTGCGCGGAGGGATGGGAGACGGGAAGACTGTATTTTGAATATGTCTGCAGGCTGAAATTGGGTGTGAATAGGTGTACCACGCGTTGTGGTGTGCGGGGAAGTCGTTACACAGCCGATGGGCGGTGACGGTGGCCGTGGGCACGTGCATAACAGAAAGTTTCTTTTTTCGAGGTAAATTATATTTTCGCATTTTTTTATGACTTTGGTGGCAGTTTCGATATTTTCTTTTTGTTTTGTGGGCGGGAGCGCTGCACATAGAAGGGTAAACATCAAAATGGATTTCTTTATTTCTTTTTTGTGAGGCTCTCTGGAGAGGTTTTGTGATTGTTGGCGGTGTTAAGGAGGAATGGGATTGAAGGGTGGAGAGGGGAGCTTTATGAAGGAGAAAATCTGTTTTGAAGTGAGTTTTGAGTCCTTTGGAATCGCGAATGTCAACGTCACTGATCGCAACTGAGACATTGAATATCGAAGTTGATTCAGAAAAACCGCTTGCTCTGAACGCTTTCCCACGAGTGGGCTTTCTTCACTTAAGACTTCAACCTGAATGCTGAAGGGGCAGTCAGAAATGTTTGATCCAAGAACGGAAAGGCGGTTGTTGGAAGTGATCTTGACTCAGGCATTTCTGATTGATCGTCTAGGCGATCAATTTATTGCAGATTCTGACGATTTAAATGAGATGCCTCCAACTCAGACCTCGTTTGTCTACAGAGTCATAAAGACCCGCAATGGCATTGTCTACGATCACAAGATTCGTGGTATAATTGCTTGCATGCATGATCGGCTCATCCACGATCATTTCTTTGTCTCTCTTCATGCATGATGCAGTAGTGCGATACCTGTTTGGGAATGATGATTTGATCTAGTTGTCTCCTGACTTATAATAAATCTCTTGATCAACGACTCTTTGATCAACGATCCCTTGATTACCGATCTCTTGGTCAACAATTCCTTGATCAACGATTCCTTGATCAACGATCTCTGGATCAACGATCTCTTGGCCAACGATCCCTGGATCAACGATCCCTGGATCAACAATCTCTGGATCAACGATCCGTGGATCAACGATTCCTTGGACTTACGATCTCTGGGCCAACGATCCCTGGATCAACGATACCTTTATCAACGATCCCTGGATCAACGATTCCTTGATCAGTGATCTCTTTATCAACGATATCTTGGCAAACGATTCCTGGATCAACGATCTCTGGAGCAAAGATTCCGTGATCAACGATCCCTTGATCAACGATCCGTGGATCAACGATCCCTTGATCAACGATTCCTTGATCAACGATCCCTTGATCAACGATCCCTTGATCAACGATCCCTTGATCAACGATCCCTTTATCAACGATCACTTGATCAACGATCCCTTGACCAACGATCCCTTGATCAACGATCCCTTGATCAAAGATTCCTTGATCAACGGTCTCTGGATCAACGATCTTTGGATCAACGATCTCTTTGCCAATGATATCTGGATCAACGATCTCTGGACCAGCGATACCTTGATCAACGATCCCTTGATCAACGATTCCTTGATCAACGGTCTCTGGATCAACGATCTCTTGGCTAATGATCCCTTAATCAACGATCCCTTGATCAACGATCCCCTTGATCAACGATCCCTTTCTCAAAGAACCCTTGATCAACGATCCCTCGATCAACAATCCCTGATCAACGATCCCTTGATCAACGATCCCTTGATCAACGATCCCTTGATCAACGATTCCTTGATCAACGATCCCTTGATCAACGATCCCTTGATCAACGATCCCTTGATCAACGATCCCTTGATCAACGATCCCTTGATCAACGATCCCTTGATCAACGATCCCTTGATCAACGATCCCTTGATCAACGATCCCTTGATCAACGATCCCTTGATCAACGATCCCTTGATCAATGATCCCTTGATCAACGATACCTTCATCAACGATACCTTCATCAACGATCTCTGGATCAACGTTCTCTTGGCCATTGATCCCTGGATCAACGATCCCTTGATCAAAGATACCTTGATCAACGATCTCTTGACCGCTTGATCCAATGATCACTGAACTCAATCTTTCTTTATAAATAGTCTCTTCTTTTATGCCGACTGATGCATCTTTTGCGGTATCAAGCTTCTCCCTGGACCAAGGTCGACGATTCCGTACCAGATCACTCCTAAATCAATAATCTCTTGATGGAAAGTTCCTTGTTGGTCTTTGGTTGGACAACTCACTGGCACCCCATCCTTTGATCCACGATCAATACAATAAGGTTTCATTCCTGCAAGACCCGTAAGCAAATTTAAGAACTCAAGACGCTTGTTTCGCTGCTTTTCCACCGAAATTGAGGATTTCTGCAAAATTACAAACGTCAGACAGAATGCACATCATATTCCAAATTTACAAACCAAGCATTGGCTCCCAGTTGCTGCTCCACTGACATCTCTTAGCAATGCGCACCTTCCCACAGATAATCCCGCCACTTGCAACTTTTTGTGAAGTTCCAAAAGAGCCGTACTCTCATGTTCCCCCGGTGTAGCAACTTTTTCCCTTTTCCAACTCCTATGACCTTCCATGCAGTCCCTCAAGCTACTCCACCTCCCCAACGCCCACAGCACACACTCCGACACGGTAATTACCCTCAAAGTATCCAACTGCAATTTCATTCGCATTTTCATAATTCACTACCCCACAGAGCACATCGCCAGCCACTTGATTCCTGCGCGCTCGCATGTTGCCAGATCCCTGAAGGCGCACGCTTCAACTTATAAGCTACTTATCAGTTCCTCTCTCCCCCATCCCCAGTCTCCTGCAGTTTCCGCGGCCCATCCGACTGTCTGTGTTGCGATTTAAAATTGATGATCATTTCAGAAAAAGAAAATTCGCGCAAATTCTCCGCTGCACAGGTGCAACAAAGCACTTTCTGCCTCCAGCTCTCCAGCGCAAGTCGTTCATGCAAATTCCGGCGGCGCCCGTCCCCCCTCCGAGGCAACAATTAGTCGACTGAAAGGTTGTTAACAAGTGTCGGCTGCAATCTCTCTCGCAGCTCATTGTCGGGCGCTTTGAGTCTGAAGCGGAAAAATGTTAAGAATTGCCAATACCAAGCAAGGGGCATGATAATGTTGCACCCGAAAGGATAACAATACACGTTGGGGGTGTGCGGGCTGATATTGGCTAAATTCCGCCCGTCCTGCTGGCGTGTGCAAGTTTTAATTAAAGAAATTATGAATCCCCACCGCCCGACAAGGAGACCGGGGAAAGAAGCACTGGGAAGTGTGAGAGAAAGAATTCAGAACAACATAAGGAGCCACCACGAGCACACTGTACTCACAAGCAGCCGTAGCACGAAACAAGAGAAACAAGAGGAGACTCACACAGGGAGCGCAAGCAGAGCACCAGGAGGACGGGAATGCCAGGAAAGTGTTTAATTAAAGTTGAAGACTCCACGGAGGACTGGAGCGAGGGTCTGGGCTAGGAGGCTGCATGCATTTTGCATTTGCATGCTACCACCCACTCACACCATAAGCTCTGACGTACACTCTGGCGGAGTGGTGCTCCCCGCTTGGAGTGGCACATTTCATTTGAGTTCTGGTTTTATAAGAATGGTATTTAGTGGTAAACCTAGGCTGTGGTGGTGAAGTGTTTGGGGGGGGGGATGAAACAGCAGTCTTAACTGTGTCAGTGGAAATTTCGAACTTGACGTGACGTGATGGTGACTGTGATGGCTTGGAAATGAGAAAACAACACAAGAGGGAGCTGGAAGATGTACGAGGCACTTATGTACGAGGCTCAAATGCTTCTGAGAAATGTAAACAAAGGGGGAGAATAAATTATAAACTCACCGACGACATCGAATAGTTAATACTGTGTTGTAGGTCAAGGCTTTCTGTGTCTGGCTGCCGTGCAAACTTGCTAAGAGGACGGGAGAAAGTAAAAGGGTGAACTAGTTGGGAAAAACGAAATTTTCAAACGAGATGGTGTGCCTTGTGAAGGGGGAGGTTGCTGCAGAAGCAAGCTAGGAATTGATGAAGTCTTAGAAGGAAAACTACGGCGAAGTGAAAATCTATGAGAAATCTCAGAAAGTCTGGGAAAAACTTAAACATTCGGCTTTTTGTGGTGGACTTTGGTCGGGCGCCAAACTTAGAAATTTGGTTTTTCGTGATGGATTTTGACCGGGCGCCAAACGTAGAAATTCAGCTTTCTGTGATAGACTTTGGCCGGGCGCCAAACTTACGAATTCGGCTTTTCGTGATGGACTTTGGCCGGGCGTCTTAGAAGGAAAACTACGGCGAAGGGAAAATCTATGAGAAACCTCAGAAAGTCTGCGAAAAACTTAGACATTCGGCTTTTTGTGGTGGACTTTGGTCGGGCGCCAAATTTAGAAATTCGGCTTTTCGTGATGGACTTTAGCCGGGCGCCAAGCTTAGAATTTCGGCTTTTCGTTATGGACTTTGTTCTGGCGCCAAACTTAGAAATTCGGCTTTTCGTGATGGATTTTGGCCGGGCGCCAAACTTAGAAATTCAGTTTTTCGTGGTATACTTTGGCGGGCGCCAAACTTACGAATTCAGCCTTTCGTGATAGACTTTGTCTGGACGCCAAACTCAGAAATGCGGCTTTTCACACGGACTTTGGTCGGGCAACAATACTTTAATAGGAATTCGTGTCCACCATCTCCCTCATCTACTGGAGACAACGCTAAGAAAAAACCTACGGTTTATTGCCGACTTCAAACGAATAAATTTGGGAACGTTTTGATCGGCAGTTGATGGGTTTGATTGGAACGAGAAAGGGTGAACGTGGATTTTTAGTTCAAAAACGACTTGCGGTGTCTAATTTCAGTCCAGCATAGAAATTTTGTCCTACGGCTCCATTAATTTGCCATGGTAATAGTAAGATGGAAAATTGCCCTTTCGTATCATATCACACTGTCTTGAATCATTTTTTGTTTTTTCAGACATTTCTAGCCAATGTGACCTGTTTATGTAACACAAACCATTATTTTTAAAAGGGACTTACGGCTGGCAGGCTGCCTTACTGGCTGGCTAGCCGGTTGCTTTCTGGCTTGCTACTTGGCTTTCTAGCTGTCTGGCTGCCTTTCCGACAAGCTAGTAGAGTGCCTGCTTTTGGCTGGCTGGCTGGTGGGCTGCCTGACTGGCTCACTGAATGCCTGTTCGGCTGCCTGACTGTCTGCCTTACTGTGTGGCTAGCTGGCTGACTGACCGCCTGTCTGGCTGTCTGCCTGTCTACTGTCTACTGGCATGGCTAGCGGGCTTGCTATTTGGGTTGTTGAATGGCTAGCTATCTGGCTGTCTGACTACTTGGCTGGTTGCCTGGCTGGCTGAATGGCTGGTTGGTTGGTTTGTGGCTAGCTGGTTGGCTGGCTGGTTGGCTGGCAGGCGTGTTGGCTGCTCGGCTGGTTGACTGGCTAGCTGGCTTGCTGCCTCACGGGCATGCTGCCTGACTGGCTGGTTGCCTTACTGGCTGGCCAGATGGTAGCCTTTCTTGCTGGTTTTTTGGCTGTCTGCCCTGCAGTAAGACTATTTGGCAGGCTGGCTAGCAGGATGTCTGGTTGGCTGGCTAACTGGCTGGCTGGCTAAGTGGCTGGCTGGCTGCCTGACTGGCTGGCTGCCTAACTGGCTGGCTGCCTGACTGGCTGGCTGACTGGTTGGCTCGTTATCGATTGGCTATCTCTTCGAGTGACTGATTAGTTAACTGCCCGAGAGGCTGGTTGGTTGACTTGCTGCTTAGCTGTCTATCTGCTGGCTAGTTGCTGACAGAGCTGCTAATGACTGAATGGCTGGTTGGCTGGTAGCCGTGCTGGCTGGTTGACTGGACTTGCTTGCTGATGGGCTGGCTGCCTGACTAGTTGGCTGCCTGACTGGCTGGCTGCCTGACTGGCTGGCTGTCTCACTGGCTGGCTGCCTGATTGGCTGGCTGCCTGACTGGCTGGCTGCCTGACTGGCTGGCTGCCTGACTGGCTGGCTGCCTGACTGGCTGGCTGCCTGACTGGCTGGCTGCCTGACTGGCTGGCTGCCTGACTGGCTGGCTGCCTGACTGGCTGGCTGCCTGACTGGCTGGCTGCCTGACTGGCTGGCTGCCTGACTGGCTGGCTGCCTGACTGGCTGGCTGCCTGACTGGCTGGCTGCCTGACTGGCTGGCTGCCTGACTGGCTGGCTGCCTGACTGGCTGGCTGCCTGACTGGCTGGCTGTCTGACTGGCTGGCTGCCTTACTGGGTGGCTGCCTGACTGGCTTTCTGACTTGCTATTTGGCTAACTGGCTGCCTTACTGGCTGACTAGCTGATAGCCTTTCTTGCTTCTTATTTTGCTCGCTGCCTTACAGTAAGACAAGTTGACAGACTGGCTGGCAGGATGTCTAGCTGGCTGTCTTCATTACTGGCTGGCTAGCTGGCTGGCTGGTTGGCTGGCTGGCTGCCTAGCTGACTCGCTAACTGCCTAATTGGCTATCTCTTCAAGTGACTGATTAGTTAACTGAACGAGAGGCTGTATGGTTGACTGGCTGCTTGGTTGACTATCTACTGGCTAATCGCTGACCGAACTGCTGATGGCTGAGTGCCTGGTTCGCCTCCTAATTAATTAACTGATTGGCTATCCGATTGGCTAGCTGCTGAGCTAATGGCTCGATGGCTGAGTTGATGCTGACTGACCGGCTGTCTTTGTGATTTTAGGAGCCTAAGAGATTGGTTAAATGCCTGGGAGACTGGTTAGTTGATTGACTGCTTGTCGAACGGCTGATGGTTTGGGTTGCTGTTGGCTTTTCGGCTGGTTTGCAAAGGATTGACTGGCTAAGTTGCCGATGGCTGCTTTCCCGTCTTAAAAGTTGCCTAGCAGGCTGAAAAATTGACTGATGTCTGGAAAGTCGCTTTCCTTTTTGGAGATTTGGCAAATGTCTTTGAAAACTATTCAACATCACTTCTGCTAACCTTTCGACGGCAGCAAGGAGCAAGATTCTTGCAAAACTGCTTCTCCCACACAGGATGTGATGGACAAGAATTTCATTTAAGCGATCTTCGTGAAATCTGTGGCATACTGCTCAAAATTTGCGCAAAGAAAGTCACTGTCGTGACTAGCAAATGTTTTAGGATAAGTGAAAAAGTTGATGAGGTGGATGAGCGATTTCGTTCGAGAAAATCAAGGGAAAGGAAAAGGACACCTCTTTACACTTTGCACCTCAAAGAGCGAAGAATATTTGTCCCAGCTTCAAGAAATTTAAGACCCAATGAAACGCACCAATCAGGATCTATACCAGTCTTGAGAAGATCTCTATAGATCCGATATAAACTCGTCAGCAGAAGTTGTCCTAAGCATCAGAGCCCTCAAAATGTACCCCCAAAGTTCAATAAACTAACTTCAACTCACGACATCCCGCATCCTCCAGCCCCTCACACCCAACTCTTTAACAAAGCCGCCACCGCTCCCATTGAGCAAATTCCAAAAGCAAAACATAACTTCAGACAAAGCAGTCAATCAGACATTCAAGCACCAGCATTCAATTAATCATCGGAACATGAGGAAAAAAAACATATTTACTTTTCTGCTTCATCTGTTAAACACTGATATCAGTCATTATTTGCTCAGCGACAGTTACGAGTGTCAATAAGACAGAGGC
The DNA here is from genome assembly GCA_955652365.1 of Eristalinus aeneus. Classification (NCBI taxonomy): domain Eukaryota; kingdom Metazoa; phylum Arthropoda; class Insecta; order Diptera; family Syrphidae; genus Eristalinus; species Eristalinus aeneus. The sequence goes on from OY019131.1 coordinate 97,165,115, forward strand.
ACCGAGACCCGTGTTTACGTACGTGACGTTTGCCTTCAATTAGTCCCCTTTATTCGTTCTGTCGGAAATCGTAAATAAATTAAAATTAATCCACCGATTTGTTCAGTTGTTCCGAATAAATGATGTTGACTTGTAGTCGCGTGGGTGCTGCCCGTCTGCCGGCTGTGGGCGGTGCGTGCGGTCATAATTTGATTTTAGTTAAATGGAAATTCCAACTTCATTACAAAGCACTGCCTGCTGACAATAGAGATGCATGCTGTTCGAGTCCATGCTCTAGAGTGTGGAAAGTATAGAGCAGACCTTCCGAGAAATCCTGCAGTTTTCTTGTTCTCTTAGAGAAACTCCCATTCACTGGCCTGCAAGGATATTGTGTTTCACATTTGATCCGGTTTCGTAAAGCAAATACGAACACAGAAGTCCTTGGGAAACAAGAACATGATAGGCAGGTGTTCCCAGAGCGAATTTACAAATTTGTCAACACCAGCTCGACTTGAGCACCAAAAGCGACAGATGGCTATCTGGCAACAGAAACAAAGCGTCGTTTGATCTCTGAAATTAGGATCAGATACCATAAAAGGGCTATCTTCCCCCTCATCGTGCTTAAGAAAATTTCAAAGACATGCAAAATGCTCGTCAATTGTGCTCAAACTGTCGTAGATGGCAACATAAGATTGTGGGCAGTCACCTTAGTCATATTTGGGACATTTTGGGTAAGTGCATCCAACCGCTCGATGCTTAGGTTTGCAGGGTGTCTTGACAACAGGTTGAGGGAGAAGGTGATACTTTAAAATTTACCTTGCACGACTTGAAAATGGGCCTGTGCACGCGTGGTAACGTCGTTTATTGCGCTCAACATGGAGAGCTGCCAAGGCTATCCTCGTTAGTGCACAGGTCAAGTTGACATACAGCCTCCTCGCAGGGCCCCCTGAATAGCCATCAAAACACCCGTTGTGTGGTGAACCAATGTATGCAGCGAGCCCCTCTGCCCGAGGTTTAAATAATGGGCCTGGCCTGCCAGTTTGTGGGTATTGCGTAAGGGAAACTTCCTCACCACATAAAAAAAATTAGTTTCGAAAAATCGATCTACCTCGGAAAAGGACGGATATACTGTGATCAACGACCTCAGGAAACGCTTTAAGGCCAATGATGTTCGGAATTGCACGCGGAATGTGAGATCCCTTAACAGGCCACGTTCAGCCGAACAACTTGCGGAGGCCCTTGATTGCTACAAAGGCAGACATTACCGCCATCCAGGAAGTGCGATGGGATGGGCCTGGCGTAAAAACGATGAAGAACTGCGATATCTACTGCAGCGATTGCTACAAAGAGAGAAGGCAGCGCTTATTCGGTTGCGGACTTGTTGTTCGAGGCAGACTTAGACAAAAAGTCTTAAGCTACGACCCCGTCAGCGAACGCCTCATGACAATCCGCATCAAGGCTGAATTCGAGAACATCAGCCTAATTCGCGCTGACGCCCCGACAGAGGAGAAGGATGACCACACCAAGGATGACTACTATGACCTCCTAGAAAAAACATACGATCGATGTCCCAGCTACGACACCAACATCGTTCTAGGAGACTTCAACGCTCAGCTGGGAAAGGAGGACATCTTTGCTGGAGTCATCGGAGAACACAGCCTGCATGACAACACATCCGGCAACGGATTCAGGCTGTTGGACTTCGCCTTGGGGCGGAACCTCTCTGAAGCTAGCACGCGGTTCCCACGACTGAACATCCACAAGGGGCCTGACAATGCCCTGATCAATCCACCGTCGACCAGATTGATAGCATTGGGATCGACGTCAAAAACACTCCTCTAGCATTCTTGATGTCCGAACCTTCCAAGGTGCAAACATCGACTCGGATCATCACCCTGTTGTGGCCAAAGTAAGAGCCCGGATATCGAGAGATCAATGGAGTCGAGATATTTTGGTCTATCTCGACTCCGTTGATCTCGACCGATTTGACGTCGGAAAGCTACAATCGGAATCAATCGCTGGGAACTACGCCGACCGAGTCTCCCTGAAAATCGCTCAGAGTTCGACGCTGCCTGCACTGACCATAGAAGAAGACAGGAAACGTTGTTAAGAAGCCATCAGAGAAGCCGCCACTGATGTGCTGGGTTTCACACCGCCACCCAGAAGGAACCCATGGACAAGCACCACACAGCGGTAGTGGTGCCAGTGGCGGCAGTAGTGGCGATTAACGCTGGAATTGGGCCCTTTATCCCAGTTTCTTGCCTACATGTTGTCACCACTTTCCAGGCACTTTCTCCTGAAATTTCCTTCCTCAATAAGTCCCAGGACTAACCAATAAAGACACATTTTCTAGACAGAAATCGACTTTATACATCCATCGCCGCTCTAACATTTCGATAACTTTTTTATAGAACAATTTATTTTTTGCCTCAAAATAGACTCAGTTTCGTTGATTTTCTCCTCATTCGAGCCATACTTTTTTCCGGCAGACATCTTTTTGAGGTCCGGATAGGGGTAGTCGCTGGGGGCCTTATCTGAAGTATACGGGAGGTGCGGAAGCACTTCAAGGCCCAGTTTCAAGGCCATGATAGCCAACGACGTGTGACACATTGGGCATTGTCTTGATGAAAGAGAATTTTGTTTTTTCCATATGAAACTGTTTTTTTTTTCAAATTTCTTCCATCAAACGGACAAGCTCCAATTATAAAAGCAATTATAAATCAAAGCCTTAGACAGTGTCATGGTCCAACTTTAATAAAAACATCGCTTATGTAGAGGAATTCGAATGAACGAATACTTTTGTACACCACTATTTGTTCCAGTCAGTTATTTGCTGCATTGTATTCGATCATCTGACTAGGTGAACGACCTGAGAACTCTCCACTCTTTTGTTCAAGAAATATATAAATTCTCTGCTTACCGAGAAGCGGTGCTCAGAAAACGGATAACCACACTCTCGATTGTTTTTTTTACTCCTACACTTATAAAGCCAACAATGGCAGAAAAAGTATTGTAGTCCATGTCCATGTAATGAGCCGTTTGGCTTCAAATTTTAGATGAACTTTCGACGTCACGGAAAGTTACCTTCGAGTCCTTAATATTATACAGCCTCACATGTCTGCTTTGTTGTACAAGATCTCGTCGGAACAGAATTGCAACTCGGGGCATGGGCCAAAACACTGCCCCCACAGCCCTACACCATCAGAGGATTCGATTTCATTTTACTTCGAATTCAAGTGGGCGGCCCCTTCTACAACTACCTTTTGTCTTTCACATAAAGCCGCCGAAAATCCCTTCAAACAGCAAATGTCTCCACGTTGCTAATTTCATCAGAAATCGAGGCAACAAAATCCTATCCGTCATCAATTCACATCTGATTTAGTTCACCGCCACCCACCACAGCAGCCTTGGTACACTCTGGGCACCGTCGCGCCTTATCGATGATCTAAAGTGCAAGCTGCCAGCCAATAAATTTCCCTCCGTACTAGTCCCATTAAATTTCATTTATAACTCCTCGGCGCTTATTCCGTTCGCGTGCCGCCATTAAACATTTTGATACATTCATTTCGTTGTTACCGTGCGATTTCGCTTCACTTTGACACGGAGATCCAGCGCCTGTCGGGATGGCACGTACGGCGTGACACCTTTTTTGAGTATAACCCACCAACCTCCCACTTGCGCGCTCTGACATCGTCAAGGAGTAGGAAAATAAATGGGTTACGGCCATAAAACCTCGTTTTTCAATTGAACGCGGAAATTTCCAATTCACTTCGCATTTTATTGCCGCACGCAATAAAGTTTTATCGTTGTAAAGGAGCTGGCAGGTGGGCGGGCCTCGGGAGTTTGAGGAGTGATTCTTGAATCGATTTCCTAGGCTCTTTAAAGTTCACCGGCATCGGCGATGGCAGCACCTTCCTAAACCTCCAAGTGTCTGACGATGAGCAAGCAGCAGCAGTCCGGCGCAGAGCAGAGTTTCCACCGCCAACCGCCACCGCCATCGATGCCGACACTACCTTTTGCTTTTACCACGGTTTAATTGCCACTTAATGCCATGTCTTTGGTAATTGCAGCCGGAAGTGGATGTCGTTCGCGTCCCGAGGAGTCCGCAATCGATTACTGGAGCGGGGTTGAGTCAGGCAAGGATGCAGCGGTGTGTGGCACTCATAGCGGTCATAATTATCGCTTTCAGTGTTTTGTCCATTAAAATCGACTCCTGCGAAAGGGATATTATTTCCAACCGTCGAAGGAGTGGTGGGAGGTGGAAGGGAATTGCTTTTAAAACGCCAGACTGGTGCCGGCTCTGCAGTGCACTTACGTAAGACACTCCACGCTGGAGTGAACTGCTGATGAGGGGAACAGACAGAGAGAGAGAGAGTGGAGAAAAGTATGATGCCATTGCTGTGCCACTACTTCGAGCGACTCCTACAATCACGTCCTGATGCTCTGTTTGTTGTTTTTTTTTTTGCTCCTTCTCGTCCTTCGTGTCCCATTTAAATTGACGCCATAGAGTGCAGGGATGGGCAACGTCACGTATGTCGACGACAAGTGAAATCTTAAGGACGTCTTGAGATGTACAGGAGCACACCTGTACGTCTGTAATTAGAAACACAATTTCGGAGATACTTTAACCTGAAAGCACGGCATGACACGAATAAAATGAGAATGAGGGCTGTTGGCAGCAGGATCAAGATATGTCACCTCGACAAAAATTGCCATCGCCCGACCCCATCCCGCACCTCCCACCGGAGTGAGTGGGCTTGAAAGAGCCGCTGCTGATGGCTTCCAATTTCTCATTAAGGTGGGTGGCGCTGTAGTCAACTCATATGTAGGACATCAGATATAATAAGGACGACACCCCGTAATGATGGCGTAAATATGTTACCCCAATTTGTTTGCTCCCATGTAGGGGCGGGGTGTTGGGGGTGCGACACGATGCGACGGGATATGATGGATGAGTATCTAAATGAGTGGGAAACGTCCGTCTGAACGCTCCGTAAATGCCTACAGCAACGATCCAATTTCGATGCTAAACTGCGCCTTGTTTCATTTGGGCGCAAAGTGTCACGATGACAGGGACGCTTGTGTGGTTATTGATTGCCGCCACAGTGTGAGGGTGTGTGTGTTGACCAGACCCAGGGCTTGATGGCAGGTCAATCGCTCGTGGTTAATCAGAGAGGTTAACCTCGTCGTAGCTGATTGACAATTTGTGTGGACTGATTTTGGCAAAGTTCAACTCTTGGCATGGATGTCCTTTTGGCACCGCCTGCTTGGTAAGCCTCACAGATCCTTCTTCAAATAATTTCTTTTTTCATCTCCCTCTCCCCATACACATGCCAAAGCCGCACACGAAAATGACACTCGTCGTTGTCCTTCTTGCACCATGGCGCTAAGGGTTGCCATCGCATCGCATCAACGTGTGCCATGGCACCAAGCCCCCATCCATCGGATAATTAAATTCAATTATTTTTCCCTTATAACACCAACCACTTCCTGTTCAAAATGAATTTAAAATATCATCCTTCCACACACCCATTGTCAAAGGATCACACAACACAAGCCCCGCATGCACGCCCAAGCACACAGACTAGCAGCCGTATCTCTCCGGCGGGCGGGCGGAGGCACACATGTGCATGCAAGGGAATATTAAAATTGTATTTCATTTCGGAATTATCCTTGATGCCTCCACCACAACACACTCAGAGCTGGGGGGGGAAAACTCATTTGAGAATACTTGAAAGTCTCATCAAGTGCTATTTAAAAAATTCAAAGCAAACAAATTTTATTTAACAATTCGTCCTGTCACGGGTAAGAGAAGAGGTGACGCCGACTACGACGCAACGATGGCAACGAGACGAAACGACAAGAGGACGAGACTAAAATAAAGCCGAAGAGGCATTGAAATGAAGGAGCAGAGTGCGCTGCCGTTGCGATGGTAATTTTTAATGAAATGCTGTCCTTCAAAAATCATGCACAACCAGCAGTCGGTCTCTGGGTGGTGCTCTGTGCGAGTGAATTGAAGAGCTTTTTAATCAGTTTCTGTTCGGTTTTTGTTTAAATTTTCATGATGGGATGTGGGAGTCCTCCAGGAGGCCTGATGGATATCAGCTGCAGTCGACGCAGATTTGTGAAACATGTTGAATTCAAAGAGAAACTGGATGCTTTGTCGATTGCCATTGGCATTGCCAACAAATTGACTGCATTAAGGATTTGATCCCCAAAAAATGAAACGAGCGAGCAGAACAATCAGAATCCGTAAGTCTGGAGTTGTCTTTCATCAGCATAGGACATCCGTGATAACTCAAATATTCGGCAATCCAAGGCATTAAACCTCATGGGTCCTGGGCTCACAAAATAAGGATATTTGTCATAGCTTCTAAACCGTACTGGCGACAAAAATATGGTAAAATAAATTTTCTCCATATAAAACTTTGTTTGAATGCTCAGACGAAACCCTTCACACGCAAGCGCTACTCGCACTATATTTATTTCTAAGATTTGTTGAATACGAACACTTATACACTCTTTCTCTGCTCCACTCGTTCTTGCCTCTAACAAGATAAGGATAAAAGTTAAGCCTCCAAGCCCTACTGGCGTCGTTAAGTCAACAAAAAAATGGTAAACTGAATTTTCTTCATTCCGAACTCTGTTTGAACCCTCACATGAAACCCTCTACGTGCAAGCGCTACTCGCACTGTATTTCTTGTAAGATTTTTGAAGAAAAACAATTATACACTCTTGCACTATAAGCATTAAATCTCGATAGTCCTCGCCTCTCACAAAATAAAGACATTGGTAAAGCTTCCAAACCGGACTGGCGTCGTTAAGTTTTACAAAAAATGGTAAACTATTTTTTTTTACATCGTTAACTCTGTCTGAACGCTCGCACGAAGCCCTCTATGCGCAAGTGCTACTCGCACTGTGTACGATAACTTAATTCAACACATCTTTACCCAATCTGACAGATTTCCATTTTTGTAGAAATCCAAGAAAAATATGGCACAAAACCATAATGGGATGAATGAAATTCGGCCTCTTGGGTCGACACCTCGTAGCGTTTGGCCATGTTTTTTTTTCAACCCGCAATGATTTTTAAATTTAACCTCCTTTGAAATTAATTAAGATGAATTATAAATTTCCTTGAAATCAAATTTGTAAATTCCAAATTTTGGGGGGCATGGGTCTGTCCAAGTGAGGCAGCGTTGTTGACTGCGCTCAACAAAGCGAACTGCGAACACTATCCTCGTTAGTGAACAGGTCAAGTTGACTTACAGCCTCCTCGCGGCGTCTCCTGGGTAGCCATCACAACACCGGTTGTTCGACGCTGCCTGTACTTAAACGTAGAAGAAGACTGGAAACGTTGTCAAGAAGCGATCAAAGGAGCTGCCATTGATGTGCTGGGTTTCACATCACCATCCAGAGGTAACCCATGGACGAGCAACATACCGTGGACGGTGGTAGTGGCGGCGGTGGGGGCAGCACGGCATGAGCACGCCACCAGCAGGAGTCACTGGACCTGAAGTGATTGAGTTTCCTGTGCTGGCGCTGCCACGTCACCACGCAGAAGGGACCCATGGTTTAACGACGAGTGCAGGCAAGGGCACGCAGCTAAGCAAGACGCCTATAAGGCAACGCTGCGCCGAACAACGAGGGCTGTTCGTGAGCTCTACGAACAGAGAAGAAGGGAAGAGCACCGGCTTCTCAGAAGGAAAAAGAAGGAGCATGAGAAGCCCACGGTCGAGGAAATGGATAGGTGCTATGGCAGGAATGAAGTCCGAAAGTTTTACCGAAAGGTAAAACAGCTATCCGGAGGATACAAGGCTAGGACCGAAGCCTGCTGGGACCAAAACGGATAACTTGTGGTAGAGTCGCAGTCGGTGCTGAGAATCTGGAAGCATCATTTCCGCAGACTCCTTATCGACGATGACGGCCCCGATTCCGCTGTTAGGCAGAATGTTCCACTCGATTTGGCCGATGGTAGACAAACATTCCGTCCCCCCGACTTAGACGAGGTGAAGATAGCAATATCCACGCTGAAGTCGAACAAAGCTGCTGGAGTGGATGCACTGCCTGCAGAATTACTTAAAGCAGCTGGAGATGAGTTGGTTGGGCGCATGCATCAGTTCAACTGTAAAATATGGTCGGGGGAAGGCATGCCCGGTGAGTGGAATCTCAGCGTCGTTTGCCCGGTTCACAAGAAAGGAGACCCCTTTGACTGCGCCAATCACCGAGGGATCACCCTCCTTCACATCGCATACAAGATCCTCTGTCCCGTATTGTGTCAGCGTCTGAAGCCGTTTGTCTATAACCTGATAGGTTCCTATCAGTGTGGTTTCGAGCCAGGGGAGTCCACAATAGACCAGATCTTCACTTTGCGCAGATCCTGAAAAGGATCCAAGACGTGCAATTCGACACTCACCACCTTTCCGTCGGTTTTAAGGCCGCATATGACAGTGTGCATACAGTGCCATGTCTAGTTTCGGCATTCCTACCAAGCACGTCATATTATGTAGGATGACGATGGAGAACTCTCGCTGCTCCGCCAAGGTCGGTAAGGAACTCACCGAGACATTCAGTGTCAAAAAAGGTTTTAGACAAGGCGACGCACGGTCATATGACTTTCTCAACATCATCCTCGAGAAGATCGTGCGTAACTCACAAGTCAACACCAGAGGCACGATCTTCCCGAAGTCAGTCCAACTGCTAGCTTACGGCGATGACATTGACGTGATTGGAGGAACACAGCGAGCCGTCAATGAGGCGCTTGCTGACATTGAAGCGGAAGCGGCTAAAATGGATCTGGCCGTAAATGAGGGCAAACCTAAATACATGCTATCATCAAGCAAGGACACACAACATCGACATCTTGGACATAGCGTCACACCAGGCACTTCGAGGTAGTCAAGGACTTTGTGTACCTCGGCTCCGCGGGAAACAGGGAAACAGAAACAACATCAATACGAAATCAAACGCAGAATCACTCATGCCAATCGCTGTTTTCTTTGGGCTCAAGAGGCAATTGAATAATAAAGCCCTCTCTCGGAGGACTAATAATAATAATAATTGTTGGCGCTACAGTACAAGTGGGGACCAGGATCTAGCGTGCTCAGCAACTACTCGTGTTGTGCGCGCTACTGTTCCCTCACGGGTAGAAGGCTTCTACAGTTTTTTTGCCGACTCCGAACAGCGAAATTTGAGAAGCTTTCTTAGACAGTTATTACTCGTTGAGTGTCAGCAGTTCGAAAGAAGCTCGAAAAATTGGTGTTGAGCTGGGAGTCGAATCGAGACCCTTCGGCGTGTGAGCGTTGCACTCTACCCACTACGCCACGGCGACCACGAAGAACTAAGCTCGTTTTATATAACAGCTTGATCATTCCAGTCCTACTTAATGGCGCGGAAACATGGACGTTAACATGGCGGATGAGGAAGCCCTTAGTCTTTTCGAGAGGAAAGTTTTGCGTGCAATTTTTGGTCCTGTTTGCGTTGATGGCATCTGGACGACAAGATTTAAAGACGAACTGTATGGTCTGTACAGCGATATGCGAGAGGTCAAGCGTCTACGGATACAACTCTTTAAATGGCGAGCGTATGGACACCACTGATCCGCCTCGAAATGTCTTTGAATCCGAGCCATTGGGATAACGCAGCAGAGGACGACCTAGGCTAAGGTGGCGCACACAAGTGAAGAAGGACCTCATCTAACTTGAAGTGCGCAATTTGAGGCAGTTGGTGAATGATCGTGCTGGCTGGAGAGGCATGTTGGTTGAGGCCAAGGTTCACCCCAGACTGTAGCGCTACAAAAAGAAGAAGAAGAATATAACCACTACGAATGCAGTGAGCGTCATCACACCTTACTTCACAACCTAGTTTGGCGTGCATCGTCTAAACAAGAAAACGACCAAAATACTGAGTTTTCTAATACAGTGGAGTCTAAAATCGCCCGTGTTAATCTTCATGTCAAGCTGACATTGACCTTACCGTTCTCCTAGGCAAGTGATTGTGAAGTTCTTTTAGCTACGATGTTGGTTCAAATGAAAGCTTTTGACAGAACTCTATATCGTTTCGTGCCCTGTTGGACTCGGGATCGCAAGCAACGCTACTCAACGCACGAGCCGCCAAGTGCTTGTGCTAGCAACAAAAAGCCACCCGACAGACCTAATCACCGAACGAGCCGCCAAGTGCTTGTGCTTGCAACAAAAAGCTACCCGACCGAGGATCAGTGAACCTGCCGCTAGCACAGCAGAAACAGCCAGACATTGTATTGAACTCCATATCCAATCTGCAACAAATCCCACATTTACGCTACAAGCGAATACCCTGTTTCCACGCCAATTAACTCTTATTCTTCCAGAAATCAAAGTCCTTTGCAAGAGTGGCCTCATCGAAAGGTCATGCCATTGGCCGATATGCAAAGATCGACATCCTTATGGGAGCAGACGCCTACTCTCAAATCATCATGAGTGGTATTCGAAGAGAAGCTGCAGGGGATCCCATTGGACAGGAAACGAAACGAGGATAGAGATTTTTTCTTGTACGATTTCTTGAAGAAAGACAAGTCTCCTTATCTGTAGTGCAGTTTTATGTAAACGAATGGAGGTGAGTGTCTCTTATCGTATCAAAGTAAACAGTGCTTGAAAAACCCGCTGACTTAGTTTCTACTTTATTTATTTTCTCATTCAAAAAATCATGGACCAACAGTCATTCCACTTCCACTTGGTCCCCGTGAAACGAACCCTCTTCTGTGCCTTCCTCTGCTTCATGGCCAAGCTGTACGCCATGTACCTCGGAATGACCAGCAACACCATCCCCGACGCAATGATGCACACACCGGAGAATATGAAAACCGGTTTGAAGCTCTGAAACCAGTCCAGCATGGTCCCCGAGAAATAAGTCCCAACAAATGACCCGACTCCCATCATGGCGGTGGTCAATCCGAAGGCGTTTGTCAACTTCTCCAAGCCGAGGACTTTCACATAGACCACCACTCGCAAGGCTCCATATGACGCTTAAAGAAGACAAATCCCACAGACTTTGAATTAGGTGGTCTCCTCGCTTACCAATGCCAATCCCAAACAGCACAGCGAAAATGAACTGAAGCGGCACGCTCTCCTGCCCCAAGAATGCACTCACAAGAACCGCCCCTCCGCCCATGCACAGCCCGATCCCTGATAGGTAAGCCATGTGAATCGCGGTCCGATAGGCGCAAATCCCAAGCAGCAACCTAAACGTGACGTTGACCACTCCGATGATCGAGGGCAGAAGGTTTGCCAAGTGTTTGGGAATCTCCGCCCGAGCTGCGAAAGAGAATCAATCCTGCAGGCAATTCCAAAGAAAGTCACGCACTTACCCATCACGTAGACGAATGGAATGTTGACGCCCATGGCGAAGACGAGGGCGCACAGCAAGAGCAGCTTGAACTCCGTCAATTGAAGGAGCTTGACGTCGAGCAGAGTGAATATGGCCACCTTCATCTTGTGGGGAAACGAGTCCTCCACCTCGGCGGTGACCGTCTTGGGCTCTGACATAACTGACAAGCTGTAGCCGATCCGCTGAGCCTTGAGGACGAAAAGATGTTAAATCTGAGGACGACTGCTCCTGTCGCATACAATTTCCTCGTCAGTCTCAAACTGGAGGCTGTACGGGCGCGTGTAGTCTGGTGGTCCGCTGTAGAAAATGTCCTGCCGAGAGAACGCGTCACGGTTGATCACACGACGGCGATCTAGGGACGCTCTGCGGCTGCAGCAGCAACATACTCTCCTGCACCAACTCCGCCGCTTGGACCCAGGGAACCTTCCAGGAATGGACATAGCTGCACGGAAAAAGAAAGATAAGACCTGTGTCTGCTGCAGCGTTACTCACAAGTTCCTTGGGGTGCAGGGTTCGTCGTTAACGATGGCGTGTCTATCTTGGACAAGGAATACAAAGAGTACACTTCCGTGGCTATCACAACAGAGTTCATTGACTCCTCAGAGTCGGCCTCTGGAATGAACTGTCAGAGACTGTGAAGGATTCAGACGACTAGTTAAAAAAGATGCGCAAACCTTCCTTCCCTCGACTTCGGTGGGTTCCACCTCCACGTAGGCGCAGGTAAGTAGCGTCACAACCACCAGCAGTAGGGCGTGAACACGAGACGTGTACCGCCACCCCATGGAAGCGTTCAGGCTCGCGTTGAGCAGGCTTATCACAACAAGTCCCACACCAGATCCAGTCGATGAGATTGCGCTCGCGATGGGGCGCAGGCTCTCGAAGTAGGAGTGCACGATGAGGATGCTGCTCACCAAAACCAGTCCCATGGATATTCCACCTGAATAGAGGGTGAGAGAAAGAAGCCTCGTGGATGTGGGAGGAAATGAAGGAAGTGCAAACCAATCAGTCCGTAGCAGATGATGAGGGAGGACTGGGACATGCTGAAGCTCCCGCAGAATAGTCCCAGTGAAGCGATGGACGAACCGCCAAAGGCAACCGAACGGTATCCGAATTTGTTGATCAGAGCACTCCCCAGGAGAGCTGAAAAATAGTACATGGCTTTGGCGCATTCAGACTGGCGTTCCATGGGCATGCAGGTGAGATGTACCCATTTGCGTGGAGGCGATGAACGCCACTTCGGTGGCCGTGAGCGGCAAGTCCGCGGCAATCACCGGCAACATAAGACCGATCGTCCAGACAATTCCTTCGGTGATGGTGAGGTTGATAAACACCACCAAGAGCGCTATCCATCCGTAGCCTCCGTCTGGCGGGATCATTATGTAGATCTAGAAGCGGGAAGTTGACTCTGTGAACTGTAGTCTTGGAGTTGTTGGTCTTACAAAGTTTCCGGTCTGGAGGAGACTGGCTTGCTTGCTGCGTTGCTTGGAGGCAACAAAGCCAATGGGTGCGGAGGCTCCCGGATGTGCTCCGGGGATTGAGGGTTCGTCATTACCTGTTCCCTTGTTGGATGGATTCCTGAAAGACGAAGCGATGAAAGGTTTGATGTGCCCACAATGCGACTTACTCTTCGCTAGACATTGCTGACAAATAAATTTGAAGACTGACGTCTAGTGATATCGAAGAACTCACATGACAAGAGGAATTTCGAAAAAAAAAATTAAATAAATTTATGATCCATTCGATACGTTGGACAACAAGTAGTATTGGGTATAGGGGCGCCAAGCAGCATAAACAAATCCAGACAGTTGGCAGCTGAGGTGTACTGTCTTCACTAGGGCGCCAAGTGGAGTTTCAGATCACCTACGTTCGCCCCAATTAATTCCTAAGAAACTTAATTTCTCTTCAAATTATGACACCGAGTTCTCCGAGACCAGCGTCCTGTTGTTTTGGCTGAGAGGGTGGATTCCACTGCTTTGCAATGAAGTCCTCTTAGCACAGCATCGTTCCTCTAATCCACTACCACTTTCGCTTGGGTGCTGTGGTGCTCATAGGTTTTTGAAAAATTTTTGGTTCGACTTAATCATCTGTTTCAAAAAGTTTCAGTTCCCGTGTGGTATCAGGGTGAGCTTTCTTCTCGATCTGATTTCAAATTTTTAAGGTTTACTTGTGAAGTCGGGAAACCATTGCAAATATTGTGGCGCTTGCTGCTTTCTTACGTAACTTGCGAAAAACCGTTCAGATCGCTTCTCTAATCAAACTTTTTAAAAACATTTCCAGGTCGATTAAAACTTGATTTTAGACGTATATTCAACGCAAAGCTGCGTGAAGATTTTTGAAAATTATCCTTAGTCACTCGTCTCCTAGTCGTACATCTTTAAGTTGTTGATTTTAAAACGGTTCGGTGTAGATCCGCGCGTTTATAAGTTGGTCTTTTCTTTGTTGCTTGTCGCCAAGTCCCTTTTTGGCTTACAGCCTTCTGGCTGGTCCCCATGTTGCTCGTCGTCATATGGCTCTTTGTCTTGTGGCTCGTAGCCCTGAAACTAGTTGTCTTATCGTACGCCACTATGTCGCTCGTCGCTATGTCTCTTGTCGGCATGTCACTCGTGGTATTGTCGCTCGAAACCATATTGCTCATCGCCATGTCGCTCACTACCATGTCGCTCGCTGCCACGTCGCTCGTTAGCATGTCGCTCACTAATATGTTGCTCGTTACCATGTCGCTCGCTACCATGTCGTTCGCAACCATGTCGCTCACTACCATGTCGCTCGCTGCCACGTCGCTCGTTATCATGTCGCTCACTACCATGTTGCTCGTTACCATGTCGTTCACTACCATGTCGCTCGTTACCCTGTCGCTCGCTACCATGTCGTTCGCAACCATTTCAATCGCTATCATGTCGCCCGCTACCATGTCGCTCGCAACAATTTCGCTCGCTACCATGTCGCTCGCTACCACGTCGCTCACTACCACGTCGCTCACATCTATGTCGCTCACTACCATGTCGTTCACTACCATGTCGCTCGTTATCATGTCGCTCACTGCCATGTTGCTCGTTACCATGTTGTCGTTACCATGTTGCTCGCTACCATGTCGCTCATTACAATGTCGCTCGCTACCATGTGGCTCGCTACCACGTCGCTTGCTACCATGTGCTCGCTACCATGTCGCTCACTGCCATGTTGCTCGTTACCATGTCGCTCGCTACCATGTTGGTCGCTACCATGTCGCTCATTACAATGTCGCTCGCTACCATGTGGCTCGCTACCACGTCGCTTGCTACCATGTGCTCGCTACCATATCACTCACTAATATGTTGCTCGCTACCATGTCGCTCACTACCATGTTGCTCGCTACCATGTCACTCACTTTCATGCTGCTCGCTACCATGTCGCTCACATCTATGTCGCTTGCTACCATGTCGTTCGCTACAATGTGCTCGCTACCATGTTGCTCACTAACATGTTGCTCGCTACCATGTCGCACACTAAAATGTCGCTCACTACCATGTTGTTCGCTACTATGTTGGTTGCTACCATGTTGGTTGCTACCATGTAGCTCACAACAATGTCGCTCGCCGCCATATCACTCATCGCAATTTTACTCATCGCCATCTCTCCCGTCACCCTGTCCCTATTCACCATATTCCTCGTCGCCATGTCACTCGTCATGTGGCTCATTACCATGTCAATTTTCATATGTTTCCCGTCACTTTTCGCACATCGCACGTCTCTTGTGGCACAGCGCATGTCGCTTGTCGGACATCGCATGTTGCTCGTCAGCATGAAGGTCTTTGTAATGTGACTGATTGTGACTCATCGCCATATGGCTCATTGTCAACACCATATCGCTCGCTACCATGTCGCTCGTTACCATGTCGCTCGTTGACATGCCGTTCTTTGTAGGTCTTGTAACTCATTATAATTTTAGTCGTTTTCATTGCGCTCGTCGTCAAGTTGCTAGTCGTTATGTCACCCGCCACAATGCCTTTCGTTGTCATTCCAATCGCTTTATTTCTCGTCGTGATGTTTTTCGTTGATGATATCAATATCTTCGACACTATGTTGCTCGTCGCCATGTCGCCCGTCACACTGTCGCTTGTCCCATTGTCGCTAGTCAATATGGCGCGTCAACATATCGCTCGTCACCAAGTTACTAGTCGCTATGTCTTTCAACGCAACGTGTCTCATTTAAATGTCCTTCGTCGCCATGTCGCTAACCGCCATAACGCTCATCGCCATCCTTTCCTGCTGCAAACAATGATGCAATCTAAAACTTCCTCAAAGAAAGAGCCTGCTTTTCTTGAAGAGAAGCTTCCACTACATACATGCCCTCAAACTTTATCGCTTATTGAGAAAATTGCCGATTCCTTCACTTACCTCATCGCTCCAGCAGCTTAAAAGCTTCCTGCACCGAGCTGCATTCAACAGCTTACCCATCTCTCAGCCATCACACCCACGTCAAGAAAGCCAAAAGAAAAATTACTTTATACAAAAATTTATATATACTTTTATTATTCACGATTTTCTTTCATTTGGTTTATGTTGTTTGTTTGTTTGTTTTGTGTTTGTTTTTGGTTTACCTTGATTCTTTGTTTATACACTACAATTTTACAATGTCTGCTGTATATGCTGTCTACTTGCTGCCCGCCTCGACACCTCAACAAACTGTCCCTCATTTGCTCTTCGCTCTCGTTTTTCAGTTTTTCTTTCTTGTTTTACTTTTTTGTTCTGTTTTTATGTTTTATCTCGTGGAACGGAATTACAAATCATAGTCAATAAGGTACAGTATCTACAAGATTTTCTCATTCAATTCAATTGTATATGCATTCGCCAATAGAACAAAATTGCAAATTCAGGAAAAATTTAAGTTTTTTAATTTTTCTTGTTATTTTATTTTTTTTTTTGTTGTTTTTCTTTTTATTTTTTGTACGATTGATTATATATATATGTAAGTGTATGTAGTTTCATCTTAATTCTGTTATAACACTCTATGAACAGCATTGTCGATTTATTTTATTTCTGAATAATGTTTATCTATTTATAATAATTTTTAATTTATCATTTTTCTTACTTCTTTGGTTTTGTTTTTATGAAAATATGTGTCATTCCGTTATTACTTAGGGCGGTAACCAGTACAAATATTACAACTATTCCTCAAATAAATGTTTGCTTCTTCCAATTCTTCAATTTTACTTTTCCTTCAATAAATTATATTTAAATGATTATGCTTACATGATTAGCTTAAGACTAGGGTTTTGGAGTGGGTGGGGGTGGGGGGGAGATGGGGAGAAGGGATTGATTTTTAAACAAACTTTATTTTTTTCTGTACTCAGCTGTGTGATGATGCAAGATTTTGTTGAGCAGCAAGAGGTCATGTCAGGATACATATCCATTGCCGTTTCAAAAGCTACTTAATCGAATTGAGAGAGAGAGAGAGAGTGAGTTGAATACATATTGTCAAAAGTCCTATCTTAACATTAGAATTCTCGGATTTTTTTGTCTCAATATTTTGAATTTAATTTGTTTATTAGTTTTTGAAATTCTGTTGTAAAGCATTATTGAGTGTTACAATTTGCGGTTTCTCTTTAGTTGTTCTTTTTGTTTAAAGGAATCAAAGAATAAATATTTGGTTGTTGAATTTTTTTACTGGTTGGTTTTGTTCTCTTTTGACTGTTATTTATATTAAATACATTCTGTTGTTTATTTTTTAATTGTTTAACCTTAAATTTAAGTTTAATTAAGTTCATGTGTTCGACCTGTTGGTAAGAGAAAAACGAATAGAAGACATTTTAAATTATTTTAAAAATTAATAAAATGCATAATGGTGACCAGAAAAAAATGATATCTCGTTTGTTTTATTTTTTGTCAAAGTCAGATGATTCTTTACAGATCCAAGGCTGTGCTTTTCATTTTCGAGCGATTGGCGTGCTCGACATTCAACTACCCATTGACGAGTCACATTTCTGACCAACTGTGAGTTAATGCAAAGCGCATTTTACTTGATCGTCTAAGAATACTTTCTGCTGTCTAACAAAAGTTTTGTGGCCTTTTCCCAACCCCTCTCAAAGTTCTAGATTGCTTCCACAACACAAAAAATCGGGCATATGCGTGCACAATAACCGCACACTGTGTGATCGGTGAGTATGCTTATAGATTAAAGCTGGTATCCGTGCACCTTCTGCAGAATGGATGCTGTTCACTGTGTGATCGGGGAGCACGCTAAAGGCTAAACACTAAAGAGTTGCCTTGATGGTGTCCTTCCGCTCTGCAGAAAGGATGCTGCTCACTGCGTGATCGGGGAGCACGCTAAAGGCTAAACACTAAAGTGTTGCCTTGATGGTGTCCATGCGCTCTGCAGAAAGGATGCTGCTCACTGTGTGATCGGGGAGCACGCTAAAGTCTCAACACTAAAGTGTTGCCTTGATGGTGTCCATGCGCTCTGCAGACAGGATGCTGCTCACTGCGTGATCGGGGAGCACGCTAAAGGGCTTAACACTAAAGTGTTGCCTTGATGGTGTGCATCCGCTCTGCAGAAAAGATGCTGCTCACTGTGTGATCGGGGAGCACGCTAAAGGCTAAACACTAAAGTGTTGCCCTGATGGTGTCCATGCGCTCTGCAGAAAGGATGCTGCTCGCTGTGTGATCGGGGAGCACGCTAAAGGCTAAACACTAAAGTGTTGCCTTGATGGTGTCCATGCGCTCTGCAGAAAGGATGCTGCTCACTGCATGATCGGGAAGCACGCTAAAGGCTAAACACTAAAGTGTTGCCTTGATGGTGTCCATGCGCTCTGCAGAAAGGATGCTGCTCACTGAGTGATCGGGGAGCACGCTAAAGGCTAAACACTAAAGAGTTGTCTTGATGGTGTCCATGCGCTCTGCAGAAAAGATGCTGCTCACTGCGTGATCGGGGAGCACGCTAAAGGCTAAACACTAAAGTGTTGCCTTGATGGTGTCCATGCGCTCTGCAGAAAAGATGCTGCTCACTGCGTGATCGGGGAGCACGCTTAAGGCTAAACACTAAAGTGTTGCCCTGATGGTGTCCATGCGCTCTGCAGAAAGGATGCTGTTCACTGCGTGATCGGGGAGCACGCTAAAGGCTAAGCACTAAAGTGTTGCCTTGATGGTGTCAATACTCTCTGCAGAGTATTTTATCACGCTTGTAGATAAAAGTGTCGCATATCGCATGTCCCTCATCAACATAAAGGTCTTTGTAATGTGGCGCATCGCCATGTTGCTATTGTCTTGTTGCTATTAGCCATACCGCTATTCACCATGTTGCTCGTCGCCAAGTAGCTAGTCGTTTTGTCGCCTGCCGCAATGCCTTTCGTTGTCATTCCAATCGCTTTATCCCTGATCGCGATGTTTTTTGTCGATGGGTACCAATGTTTTCTGTACTTGTCGCCATGTCGCCC
This sequence comes from Eristalinus aeneus, assembly GCA_955652365.1. NCBI lineage: Eukaryota > Metazoa > Arthropoda > Insecta > Diptera > Syrphidae > Eristalinus > Eristalinus aeneus. The sequence goes on from OY019131.1 coordinate 97,183,870, forward strand.
GTCGCACTATCGCTCGTCGCCATATCGCTCATCACAATTTCACTCATCACCATCTCTCCCGTCAACCTGTCCCTATTCACCATGTTCCTCGTCGCCATGTCACTCGTCATGTAGCTCGTCACCATGTCGATTTTCACATGTTTCTCGTCGCTTGTCGCATATCGCATGTCGCTTGTCGGACATCGCATGTCGCTTGTCGGACATCGCATGTCGGTCTTTGTAATGTGACTGATAGTCTTGTGGCTCATCGCCATGTGGCTCATTGTCCTGTTGGTAGTCGCTATGTCGCTCTTCACCATATCGCTCGTGGCCAAGTAGCTAGTCGCTACGTCGCCCGTCGCAATGTCGTTTGTTGTCATGTCACACAATGCTGCTAATTATGTGATCGGCGGGCACACGTTCGTTGGCGTTTATGCAGCTTCTGCAGAAAGCATGCTGTTCACTGTGTGATCTGGGAGCACGCTAAGCACTTAGCTATTGTCTCGCTGTTATCCATTAAGGTTCTGCAGAAAGGATGCTATTCGACGTGTGATCGGCGAGTACGCTTATAGATTAAAGTGTTTCCTCGTTAGCATCCATGTAGCTTCTGCAGAAAAGTTGTTGTTCACTGCTTGATCTGCGAGCACGCTGTAGTCTAAAGTGTTTCATCGTACGTAGCCATGCACCCTCTGCAGAAAAGATGCTGTCTATATGTGGTCGGCGAGCACGTTTGTAGATTAAATTTGTCTTTGTTGGCATCTACGCAGTTCTTACAGAACGGGAGCTGCATGGATAGCAACGAGTCTACGAGCATGCTCGTCTATCACACAGTGTTGTAAAGGAAGCTGCATGGATGAGGAGGAACTAGCCATTGTTCTACATACGGTCTGTAACTGGCAGGTCATTGCTCCACCTAAGAAATGATCCCAACCAGTTCGTCCCATCGAGCAATGGAGTGGCAGTACCCGATCTCTCAATTTCTTTCCACCTACCAGTTGACTTTCAGTTTTAAAAAAAGGATTTCTTCAATTGTGTGGATTGTAGTTTCAGTCAGTTTTTGTCAAAATTTTCCGATAATCGGGCGCCAATTTCAAAAACACACACACTGGCGCCGTACAAGTAACCAAAACTAGGCTGCGATGTTCACTGAGGTTGAGGATTGCAGTTCCACTCAGATTTTGTCAAAATTGTCCCATGGTCGGGCGCCAATATTAAAGATTGTCCCCGGTGCTGTTCTCAACTTCGGAATTGCAAGTTACCGAAACCAGGTTGTGAAGCTGATTCTGGTTAAGAACTGTAGTTCAAAACAAAGAAGAAGGTGTACAGGCTGTCACAGGTTGTGTAAAATTTTTTGGAGAGAATACAATTTTTCTGGCAGGGCATCCAACGCACAACTTAACTCCTCTCAGGCAACCACACAACATGCGCTCGTCCTCAACATTTGAAATGAAACCACAACGTCACATTTCCTCCACCAATTTGCAAAAATTTGGATACACTGAGCACCACCTTTGGAATCACCTCTTGCCAAACTAAGCTAACTCTTCATTCAGCACCACCTCATATGCCACTTCAAAATGAAGCCAAAATCAATACTGCTGCCGTAGTCAAATTTCCAATCTCATCATTCTTATCTGGTCACCCATGAGAGCATAGAAAAAAACACAAAAAGCAACAAACTGCATACACTTACCAATTGAAATAGGTCAAAGGCGAGTGGCATCCCTTCTCTGAGCCGCACCACTTTGACTCCTGCAGCGCCGGGCACGGTCGTCCGCCTCTCTTGCCGTGTTTGATAATCTTTCGATATCTATGCATCTCACCGATGCCGCAGCTTTTGCTGCACGTACTCCACTCGGACCAGTGGCCGACGCGACAGTCACGTGATCGACGACCGGATACACGTTTTTTATGTTGCTGCTGCTGCTGTTGCTTGTTAGTGTTTCTGCTGTTGTAACTAGACGCGATACTTTGTAGGATTGCATTCTTATCGTTCTTTGGCACAGCATTTGTCGAATTGTAGCTGCAAGAAAGAAACGTGAAAAAGAGAGAAAATGGGAAAAAGGATGAAGGAGAAAAAAAAACGCACACACAACCTTTGATACGAGGTTACCTAACGAAATAATCTCACAAATTACAATTTAAAATGATTCGTTGATGGAAATGGAAGTGGTTGGAGGTGGGAGTAAGGCTTGTCCTTGCCAGCTGCACGAGAGTGAGGGCAGACGGCGAACAGACAGATGGAGAAGAGGGAAAGGTAGCTGTGTAAATCCTATGAAAATGGATTGTCGTCGTCGTCGTACTATATTTTTGAAACAAATCTGTGGCGGGGGCTGGGGGTGGAGAGGACTGCATCTGTGTGCAGTCCTTGTGTGCACCGGTGAAGGAAACGACCAAGAAACCATTCAAGTTTTGTTTTCTCAAAACTTTTACCACCGACGACCGTCTTCGTCGTTGCTCGTCGGGGTTGTCCTCGCTGTGGTTGGACGGAGGAACAAGAAAAAAAAAACTGAATTGAAAACGGTGCAAAGTCAAGACGGCGATGTCGTCCTCGCCACACTTTTCCCTGTGTTTTGCGTTGGATTTGGCAGCAGAGGCGGTGGCGGTGGCGGCGACGTTATTTGTCCTGATTTTTGTTTTGCCATTCACCGCTGTTCCTCCAGCCACTGCTACGAATTCATTATTCATTCTTCGATCGGGAAGGAATCCAAAGGTTGCCCCGCTGGTGGTGGATGGAACGAGAGTGTGCTTTATCGTATTCCCTGTTTTTTTTTTTTTTTCTAGTTTTTCTCTTTTCTATTTCCCTTCTCTGAGTTTCCTGTGTTGTGCGGGGCTGTTATTGTGTGGGAGTGACTTTTATTAATAGTTCACTATTGTTACCATGTTACACTTAGTTTTGTTTGCAGTTTCAGAAAGAAAGACAGAGAGAGAGAGAGAGAGAAGAAATGAAGGGGACTTGTTTTTCTTCGTTTTTTTTTGCCGTTGAGGAAATGAAAACAATTGCCGCTGGAGAAATTGCATTGAAATGAATGTTGCTGTAAAAAGGATTTTGCCGGAGGGATTAATATTGTTTGCTGTGTCTAGTGCGGATCCTTGAATTCTCTGTGTGCATGGTTTATTTTTTTCTCTTGGAAGAGGAAAAGTTCGACAACAAGCGAATGACTTCTCAAGGATGACATGCTGTGGTGGACACATGTTGGTGAGGGAGATTGCTTTTGTTGCTGGTGGGCATTGCTTCGCATGTTTTGGTGGCATCGTTTTGTTTTCCTCTTAATTTCTTAGTCAAAAGCGGTTTCATATGTGTGCCTCAGTCGTTTTCAGTTAAATTAAATTTTTTCTGCTGTAAGTTACTTTTGCTCGTTTTTGGCTTGGAGACGATTCTTCTTCTTCTTCTTCTTCTTCTTCTTCTTCTTCTTCTTCTTCTTCTTCACTTCTTCTTTTTCTTCTTCTTCTTCTTCTTCTTCCTCTTCTTCTTCTTCTTCTTTTTTCTCTTCTACTTCTTCTTTTTCTTCTTCTTCTTCCTGTTCTTCCTCTTCTTCCTCTTCTTCCTCTTCTTCTTCTTCTTCTTTTTTTTCTTCTTTTTCTTCTTCTTCTTCTTCCTCTTCTTCTTCTTTTGCTTCTACTTCTTCTTCATCTTCTTCTTCTTCCCATTCTTCCTTTTCCTCCTCTTCTTCTTCTTCGTCTTTACAAGGCTTAAGATGGCTAGGCCATGTAGAGCATATGGTAACCACTGTAAGGAAAAGGTCTTTGAATCCGAACCATTGGGACAACGCAACAGTTGTCCCAATGGTTCGGATTGAGCTCAGTTGTAAGTTGCCTATTCTAAGGTGACGCACACAAGTGGAGAAGGACCTCAACCAACTTGGAGTGCGCAACTGAAGGCAGCTGGCGGAAGATCGTGCTGGCTGGAGACGCATGTTGGTTGAGGCCCAGGTCCACCCCGGACTGTAGCGCCACAACATGAAGAAGAAGACGATTCTTCTTATGTATGGGTTCCTGCATGACTCTAATGATTGTCGCAAGCAAGTGAAAGGTTTATTTCGGCTGGCGACTTCAAAAAATCTGAGAAAAACGAATTTAACGTCCCTGTTGGGGATCGATATTGAACTGCGGATCGCCTTCTACATTTGGAAAGTGTTGTAAGTTGCCCACCAAAAGTTAAAAAAGTTAATTTGTTGATTTACTCATTATTCAAGGGTTCTTTAAGGACACATATGGCTTAGTAGGACCTGTATTTCAGCATTAACGGTCTTGAGAATATTTGTTCCATTTAAAAGAACAGACAGTAGGGAGCGTTAGCAACAATTTGTCTCCTACAAGCCCTCATTCTTTCCGGCCTGCTTCGTTGGTCTTATGTACGGCGTCTTCTTCCACGGCACCTTCCATTTGGCTTCCTCCTTTGCAGTCCCCTCCTGCTTAGTCTTTTGAACTGAGACTTCCTCTTATAGGTCCTTATCCAATGAAGTATTTTTCAAAGCAACTTTTTCCTATTTGAAACCTCCTACGCGTCCTCTTCTTCCGTCTTTTGAGTGCCCTTCTTCCATGGGGCCTCCTCCATGATAGTCTTCTGCAATGCGTCTTCATTCTACACGCCTTCCTCCTTCTATGTCGCTTTTTCTTGCGGCCTCCTCCTACGTACATTCTCTTAAGCACCCTTTTTCTCTTATTTGCTTTTTTCGATTCGGACTCGTCTTATGAATCTCTCTTTTTCAAGAGCCTTCTGCATCTTCTTCGCATTTGCAGCTATTGGGCTCCTCCTCTTACATAGCCTTCTTTAATGCGGCCTCCTCCGGTGGACCTCTTCCTGTGGATCTCCTACTGTGGATGTCCTCCTATGGACCTCTTACTGTGGACCTTCTCCTGTGGACCTCCTCCTGTGGACCTCCTTCTATGGGCCTCTTCCTGTGGACCTCCTCCTGTGGACCTCCTCCTGTGGACCTCCTCCTGTGGACCTCCTCCTGTGGACCTTCTCCTGTGGACCTCTTTCTTTGGACCTTGTCCTCTTATTTGAATTCTTAAGTTCGACTTCATCGTATGGGGAGCTCTTTCTGTAGAATCTAGTTCAGCATCTTCATCACCGTTGCGGCTACGTGACCTTCTTCAATGCCACCCCCTCTTAGGGGTCTCTTTCTATGCGTCCTCCTTCTGTGCGGCCACCTATTGGGTCCTCTCCTACATGCCCTCCGCATGGCCTTCTCCTAAATATCCGCCTCCTCTGAGGTCGCCTTTTACGCTGCCACCTTCAACGCGCCCACCTTCAACGCGGCCACCTTCTACGCGGCCACCTTCTACGCGACCACCTTCTACGCGACCACCTTCTACGCGGCCACCTTCTACGCAGCCACCTTCAACGCGACCACCTTCTACGCGACCACCTTCTACGCGGCCACCTTGTACGTGGCCACTTTCTACGCGACCACCTTCTACGCGGCCACCTTCTACGCGGCCACCTTCTACGCGGCCACCTTCTACGCGTCCACCTTCTACGCGTCCACCTTCTACGCGGCCACCTTCTACGCGGCCACCTTCTACGCGGACACCTTCTGCGCGGACACCTTCTACGCTGCCGCCCTCTACGCGGCCACCTTCGGTGGGTACACTTTCTACGCGGCCACCTTCTACGCGACCACCTCCTACGCGGCCACCTTCTACGCGGCCACCTTCTACGCGGCCACCTTCTACGCGGCCACCTTCAACCCGACCACCTTCTACGCGGACACCTTCTGCTCGGACACCTTCTACGCTGCCGCCTTCAACGCAGCCACCTTCAACGCGCCCACCTTCTACGCGGCCACCTTCTACGCGGCCACCTTCTACGCGGCCACCTTCTAGGCGGCCACCTTCAACCCGACCACCTTCTACGCGGACACCTTCTGCTCGGACACCTTCTACGCTGCCGCCTTCAACGCAGCCACCTTCAACGCGCCCACCTTCTACGCGGCCACCTTCTACGCGACCACCTCCTACGCGGCCACCTTCTACGCGGCCACCTTCTACGCGGCCACCTTCTACGCGACCACCTTCTACGCGTCCACCTTCTACGCGGACACCTTCTACGCGGCCACCTTCTACGCGGACACCTTCTGCGCGGACACCTTCTACGCTGCCGCCTTCTACGCGGCCACCTTGGATGGGTACACCTTCTACGCGGCCACTTCTACGCGACCACCTCCTACGCGGCCACCTTCTACGTGGCCACCTTCTACGCGGCCACCTTCTTCGCGGACACCTTCTGCGCGGACACCTTCTACGCTGCCGCCTTCTACGCGGCCACCTTGGATGGGTACACCTCCTACGCGGCCACCTTCTACGTGGCCACCTTCTACGCGGCCACCTTCTTCGCGGACACCTTCTACGCGGCCACCTCCTACGCGGCCACCTTCTACGCGGACACCTTCTACGCGACCACCTTCTACGCGACCACCTTCTACGCGGCCACCTTCTACGCGGCCACCTTCAACGCGACCACCTTCTACGCGACCACCTTCTACGCGGCCACCTTCTACGCGGCCACCTTCTACGCGGACACCTTCTGCGCGGACACCTTCTACGCGGCCACCTCCTACGCGGCCACCTTCTACGCGGCCACCTTGTACGTGGCCACCTTCATCGCGGCCACTTTCTACGCGGCCACCTTCAACGCGGCCACCTTCTACGCGGCCACCTTCTACGCGGCCACCTTCTTCGCGCCCACTTTCTACGCGGCCACCTTCGATCGGTACACCTTCTACGCGGCCACCTTCTACGCGGCCACCTTCTACGCGGCCACCTTCTACGCGGCGACTTACGACGCGACCACCTTCTACGCGGCCACCTTCTACGCGGCCACCTTCTATTGAATCTTCTCCTACATGCCATCTCCTATGCGGCCTTCGTCCATAATGCTACCTTCTATATATCCTCGCCTTCTTCAAAGCAACCTGTTCCCATGCTGCTCTTCTTATCTGCAACTCTCGCTTATGAGACACTCTTGTTCTTAGAGCCTCCGCCTGAATCCATCTCTAATGCAGCCTCCTTCTGTGGGGCCTCCTTCTATTGGCTTCCCCCTACACAGTCTTTTCCGATACTCGGCCTACTCTTATGGGGCTTTCTTGTTCTTAGAGCCCTACTGCCGCCTTCTGTGGCGCCTTTTTCTTCGCTGCCTTCTTCTATTGGGCCCATTCCTACATTGCCTCCTCATATGCGTCCTCCATCTATGCGGCTGCCTATTGGGTGCACTTATACATGCCGTCCGAAATGGCGGCCTGTTCTGCGTTCGCCTTCTATGCGACCTCCCCCTTATGTCCTCCTCTCCTTCTCCTTTTCATTCTCCATCTTCTACTTCTCCTTCTCATTCTTCTTCTCGAACCTAAAGACCAGGAATCTATGACCTCGTGTCGTTTTCCATTCGCCCGAATTGACCCAGCTACTGAGGTCTACGATTACCTTACCTTTCTGAACACACCCACATCTTGGTACAGCTTCTGGGAGTTGCATTTTCGTCTACACTTGACTTAAATGCTTCTCCAAATCAGTTTCTTACTTCCACAATCGCTCACAGCTTCTCTGTGATTCGGAAACATAATTCAATCCGTTCTTAGGATGCTTGGCGATCACTGATCGTGGTGGCGCTCACTGAGTCAGATTCAAGGATTCAGGTTCACTTGTAGTTAAACCAATCTGCAGTGACTACAGAGCAAGCCACCACCCAGGTATCCTCGATCTTTTCCATTGCGCTCAAAATAAACAATTTGAATACATCCTTGCCTGAACTCATCCCATTTCCTCCCTAAAAACCTGCCAACCCCTCAAAACCCCACCCGCTTCCTTCAATCACTTAGCGCAAACACGAAGTATCATTTCCCTCACTCCCCCCTCCTACCAATTCAACTACACAATCTACTTTATGATGAGTGAGCGTAAGTAGTCGTCCTTGACGATGATGATCCCATTTGCATAAGCACTGCACTCCACTCCCCCCGCCGCCATCGAAAGCCATTCACATGTATCCGCTCAATTTATTTTTACCGCCTTGCGACACAGATTAAGTGATTTCAAAACTGACTTTCCAATTTGAGGCGACTCTCTGTTGCTGCTCTTAAGTGTCACATTAAGCCCGGTTGACAGCCATTGCCATCCGCCGGCGCTACCCCCGCCCGTGCACACATAACCTACATCTGTACGGCGAGATTATTTTTTTAATTAAAGTTTTCAATTTCGAAAGTGGAGCCGTGTGGCGGTGAGTTGTGAAATTTGTCGAAACGTTCATTTCCCACGATATCCTTATCCAAGGACACGATTTCATTTGAAGCAAATCAATAAGAATTTAACATCAACACGGTGGGGAGGGAGGAGTGCGGATGCCCAAGCCAAGGACAAACATAACAGACACTATCTCTCTGCGCAAATTGCGCGCAAGGACATCGTTCCCTCCCCTCACCCTGTCAACGTAATGGAGGCATTAGAATTCCAGCGCTGAGTGAAATGATTGCTAGGCAATGATAGGAGGCAATTTTTAAGGATATCACCTGGAGGAGGCACATAACAGATTAGCTCTTGAGGGCTCAGGGTTTATTGCTAATTGCCACAGTCGTCGTGTACTTACGTTGGATTCATTTTAGCCAGCAGCCTGGAACGTACCCGGTCCCGCTCTGTCACCGAGCCAGGCGCCACCGTCCCCACCTCGGTCTGTCGTTCGCGCTCGATACTGGCTGACAGTTCGTTATTCATTTCGACGTGATTGTGCTCGGATTCCAGGTGTGTTTGTGTCTGTACGGTCTCGTAGCGGCGATCGTCCTCGACGAAGTTGAACACCTCACTCAGTTCGTATTCCTTAAGCTGAAACGAGAGGGGGAGGATGAGAGAATTTAAAATAAAATCCACGCGCCACACTCACACTCGCGCACTCAGCAACAAACAAATGGTGGGGGGGGAAGGGGAAGGAAGGAGTGGAATTAAAAGTGGAGTGTAGATGCTCATCAGTGCTAAGGAGCTTGGATGTTTTGAAGGAAGACGCACGGACCGAGAGGGGTGTCATGCGAGCGCGTGGAATTGATTTGTGTGACGGTTGACGGGCGGCGGCACACTTAAAGGATTTTCACCAGAGGATTATGCGATTGGAATTTTAAAGTGCCAGTCAATCCGCAGACGTGGAGGTTGTTCGCACGGCATTTGAATCAATTTGTCAGAGAGTACGTGCAGTGGAGTAGCTTTGATTCGGCTGACGGCCTGAATTGACAGGCTTTCAAATTTAATGTGATGTAGGTGCTCAGTCATGAAATTTTACGTATGGAGAAGTTTTCGAAAGTTGAAAAAATGGCGAAAATGGCCTGAAACTTGTTTCTTTGGAAATTTACAAAGTTCCAAAATTTATTCAGAAGAAATTGAAAAGACCAACAGAAATGGTTGACAAATTTTGAAATGAACAAAGCTAAGAGCACCCTCTTCTGCGAGGAAAAATGCTGCAATTTGGTCAAGTTTTGAAGGAATGACTGTCTTCAGCAATGAAAGACCTGAATTTCGTTCATTCTGAAACATTTCATAATGAGTTACGGGACAAATAGGGGGCGCTGCTAAGAAAAAACTAATACTTTCGTTAGTGGCGCCCCCTATGCATCCAGAGACTTGTGATTTTTTAAATCGTCAACTTCCACAACTGTCCAAAATTACTCTTAAGTCATAGGGACGAAGAGTGGAGAAATCAAATTGAAGTCCAATGGCTGACAAATTTTGAAAGAAACAAAGTTAAGAGCATCCTCTTCTGTGAGAAAAAGCGATGCTATTTGGTCAAGTTTTGATGGAATGACTGCCTTCAGCAATGAAAGGCTTGAAATTCGTTCATTCTGAAACATTTCATAATGAGTTACGGGACAAATAGGGGGCGCTGCTAAGAAAAAACTAATACTTTCGTTAGTGGCGCCCCCTATACATCCCTTGACTTGTGATTTTTTAAATCGTCAACTTCCACAACTGCCCAAAATTACTCTTAAGTCATAGAGACGAAGAGTGGAGAAATCAAATGGAAGTCCAATGGCTGACAAATTTTGAAAGAAACAAAGTTAAGAGCATCCTCTTCTGTGAGAAAAAGCGATGCTATTTGGTCAAGTTTTGATGGAATGACTGCCTTCAGCAATGACTGACCTGAATTTCATTCATTCTGACACATTACGTAATGAGTTACGGGACATATAGGGGGCAGTGCTAAGAAAAAACTAATACTTTCGTTAGTGGGGCCCCCTATAAATCCCGGGATTATAGGGGATGTTTAGATAGATGTAAATGTAGATATAGATGTAGATTTTTAAATTGTCAACTTCCACAACTGTCTAAAATTACTAGTAAATCATAGGGACGAAGAGTGAGGAAAACAAATGGAAGTCCAAGCATCAATTTAATGATTTTATTGTGAAATCTTTGTAATTTATTTTGGTGCGTCTTTGCACAATTTAACCACATGGATGCGCCGTAGATCAGAAAGGCTTGGAAGGTTGTTTTGGATAATATAACCTACGAATTCTTAGACTCGACTTTTTGCTGACTAGGGTTAGAGTATTCTTTGAATCGATGAGATTATGAATGGGTTCAGCCATTCCGCAACAAGTGCTATTTTCATGTCACTTTTACCTGAAATTTTTCTTTTTCTCATTTCAGTATCCAATATACTCCATAGATTTTGTATTGGATTTATGTCTGGTGATTGGGATGGCGTCACAATTTGGTGGGGGGTATTATATAACAACCTTTGTAACCCTTGCACAGTATTTGGGATCATTGTCCTGTTGGAAAAGGAATGTTCCCTCCATATCCAATTTGACGGCGCTTTGATTGCGCAAAATGTCAATATACCCAAGAGCGGTCAAAATTCCATCGATGAAGGCGATGTAACCAACTCCGTGTTAAGCCACACAGCGCCATACCATAACATGTCCACCACCATGTTTTACCATGGGCTTCAAATGGTAAGTTTGGAGCTCTGTGTTTGGCTTCCTCCACACAAATCTCTTTCAGTCTGAGCCGAAAAGATTAAACTTGCTTTCATCCGAAAACAAAACACTCCTCCAAAATTCGAACGGCTTCGCAAGATAAGTTTTTGCAAACTCTAACCTTTCTTTTCTGTTGATTTCAGAAATGAATGGCTGCTTCCTAGCTGACCTGCCATAAATGTGTGCGGAATGTAGAACATTCCGAATAGTTTGTGGGCGTCCTGTTTGCCCGGATATTATTGCCGCATGTTGGGCTAAATTTTGTGCACTTATAAGAGGCTTTTTTCGAGCCTCATTTATAGTTGCTCGTCTATCTCTCGCACTCAGCTTCTTCGGTCGTCCAGCCCGATGTTTGTTTGCCGTTGTTCCAGTGTTTCGAAAATAACATGAATTTTTTGTTAGTGGCGCCCTCTATATGTCAGTACCGGAATTAATTCAGTGAAAGCGGTCGGTTATGAGATCTCTTAGGCAGCAAACACTTTGAATAGAAAATAAACAAAGTTCAAAAACTTGTCAACAAACAAAAAATAAACAAAAACCCTCAAAATTGGTGGTATATCGGATTTTTGTTTTTCGTTTTGGGAGTTGCGAAAATTATTCACATCCAATGGGAACCATCGCTAAGCCACCGCAGGGCTAAAGCCTCCCACGACAATATTAAAACAATTGAATTTCATTTATTGTCGCCATTAAACGCATATTGCTTCGGTGGCCCACAGACACCGCAAATACGCCCTCCCCGCCCACCCGCCACTCCGCACAATTGATTTAATCTATCGCATAAATGGATTAATCGCTCAAACACACACACACACACATATATCACACCCCGCTCACGAGCCTAAATCACAATAATCCCCCGAAACGAGCCTTCGAATTGAATTCGATTCGCAGAAGCTGGCCCACGGCCGGTTTATATAAACGGATCAAAACGTCAACGGATAATGCCTCGAAAAATATAATTGAAACCGAGCGGGACGAGGCGTGGCAACCGTCCGCAAATCAATTATAAATCTCCAGCCGTAATTGGGAAATAATTTCTTTCCGCCCTCCCTGCAGCAGATCATTATTTTGCAACCCTTCGACCGTCTCCCCACTCACGCAGCGGCGTCGGACGCATCATAACTGCTAATCCAGAGCTAGAGTGCCCTTCCCACGGCTGGATTAACCACACAGTAAGCGGGGGCTGCTGGGGGGAGGGGCAGAAAGAAAGCCGAATAAAATGATCTAATAAAATCCAGGCAGTCAGCGTTGGTGGTCGTAATTATTTATTAAATCCGACCCCCCACCTGGTGGACAGCAGGACACTCTCTCAGTCTCACATACACACACACTCAGACATGCAGACAAATATCTATACAAACCTTGATGAACTGAAATGTGGCTATCGGTGGTAGGCGCTTGTTCTTTGGGTAGAAGAAGCTGCCAGCCGGATGGGCCGGGTATCTTGATGTGATGCGATAAATTACTCCTTGCGGGCTTGTTGCCCAATTGGGGGCGGTGAATGTGAATCCATTATCGGTGCCGGCATCTAGAGGATCCATTTCAACGGTAACTGTATCGATCCAGGACCCACCAACGCAGAGCTGCAATGAAACGCACAAAACACTGTGAAACAAAAACGAGCAACAAAAATCCAGCAACAGCAGCAGCAGCGCAGAAAGGATATGATTCCGCTTAATCTGTGTATGTTTCACAAAGGGAATCCCTATTAGAAGACAACGCGTTTCGTAGTCCTGTGTGCCTGTCCTGGGTGGGGAAGTGAGGGTGCGGCACAGAATCCCGGAGCGCGCGGCACAGTCATATGGAATAAATGAGTGCATATTAAAAGTGGGACGCGGCGGTTACATTGTGGGCGTGGCTTCAATGTGTGTGTGTATGTCTGTGGAGGGGTGGGGGAGGATATGGGCTTTGGGGGGATCGGAAGATATATTGCACCGTAAAGAGCTTCGGCTGATGATGATGATTATGGTCGAGGGACTATTAAGCGAAATGTGCAATTCTGTATGTGAGCCGACGACGATGCTGTCGTTCACATCGAATGCGCAAACAGCACTTCCTGCTACATTCGTGTGCGTGTGTGTGTGTGAGTGTATGGCAAATCTGCAATAGATTTCCAATTAATGGAGATGAATTCCATTCGGATTTGTGTGGTCGGGGATATAATTGATTTCAGATGACGGTTTGATTTGAACCGCATGCCGAAACACTAGTCAGTCGACGGGCGATGGGTGATTGGGTGAATGGATGGATGGGTGGATGGGTAGATGGGTAGATGGTTGGATGGGTGGATGCAAAGAAAAACGGTTTATTGTGTTCGAAATGAAGTCGTGAAATGGGCTATGCTTCCGATAACGACAGGCGTTAATGTGCAGGCATTAGCCTTTTGACTTTTCGAGAATACTGGCGCGGGGCTGTATCTCCTTGTAATGAGACACACTGATGGTAGTTTTTGTTCTGACAGTTTATCGTTCGATTGGTGATTGGCAATCCAAGTGAGATGTGGTTTTTGGGAAGAGTAGGATGGAATGCGGGGAATCCTTCCTTTGTGCGCTTTCGTCTAGCTCTGGAGCTTCTTCGTACTCTCCACAAAATCGCCAGCAGTTCTCGGAAACGTGCATAAATGTCTGAGTCCTTGCTTCCTTTACGCAGAATACGGATCAATTTGACGGATTTCGTGCATTTTCTGAATCTGTCGTGACTGCTGGAAGTCTGTTATTGACTCATTTTGAACTTCCGAGGATCTAGCGGCCTTTCAGGATGCCTTGCCCACTTGATGGAAGTCCCTTAGAGTACCGACGTTTAGGAATTAAAACAACACTTAGCCTTAGAGACTCGTTAACTATATCGCGCGACAGTCCACAGGTAGACCAGGGCCTAGCTTGCTCATCAACTACTCGTGTTGTGCGCACTACTGTTCTCTCACGAGTAGAAGGGACCTACAGTTTTTTGCCGACTCCGAACGGCGAAGTTTTTGAGAAACTGTTGTTGTCAGCAGCTCGGAAGAGGTGGTGCCGTGCAAAATTCGAGGTGTTCAGCCGGGAATCGAAGCTTTGGCGTCTGTGTGTCCCACTATATTCACTACGACATGGCGGCTCAATGAGACTTGAAACTGAAACCAAGACTCTTGTTGCAACCGAGGGCAACGCAGCCATTGAAGAACGAATGTATAACAGCGACATCTCGGAAACGGTTTCACAATGGAAAGCGGAAGCTTTTGAGGTAGTTAAGAACTTTGTCTGTCTTGACACCGCAGCTTAAGCGAACAACGACATCAGCGAAGCGATGAAGTGGAATTTTGAATAACTCCAACGGACCAGGCTGGGTCTTACATGACGCCTTGGTTGTCTCAATTTAGAGGAGGATTCCACAAAGGACCAGGCTGAGTCTTCCATGACGCCTTGATTCTCTCAATTTAGAGGAGGATTCCACAAAGGACCAGGCTGAGTCTTCCATGACGCCTTGATTGTCTCAATTTAGAGGAGGATTCCACAAAGGACCAGGCTGAATCTTCCATGAAGCCTTGGTTGTCTCAATTTAGAGGAGGATTCCACAAAGGACCAGGCTGAGTCTTCCATGACGCCTTGATTCTCTCAATTTAGAGGAGGATTCCACAAAGGACCAGGCTGAGTCTTCCATGACGCCTTGATTGTCTCAATTTAGAGGAGGATTCCACAAAGGACCAGGCTGAGTCTTCCATGACGCCTTGGTTGTCTCAATTTAGAGGAGGATTCCACAAAGGACCAGGCTGAGTCTTCCATGAAGCCTTGGTTGTCTCTTTTTAGAGGAGGATTCCACAAAGGACCAGGCTGAGTCTTCCATGACGCCTTGGTTGTCTCAATTTAGAGGAGGATTCCACAAAGGACCAGGCTGAGTCTTCCATGACGCCTTGATTGTCTCAATTAAGAGGAGGATTCCACAAAGGACCAGGCTGAGTCTTCCATGACGCCTTATTTGCCTCTTTTTAGAGGAGGATTCCACCAAGAGCTCAACGAAGGATCAGACTGGGTCTTAAATGATGCCTTGATTCTCTCAATTTAGAGGAGGATTCCACAAAGGACCAGGCTGAGTCTTCCATGACGCCTTGGTTGTCTCAATTTAGAGGAGGATTCCACAAAGGACCAGGCTGAGTCTTCCATGACGCCTTGGTTGCCTCAATTTAGAGGAGGATTCCACAAAGGACCAGGCTGGGTCTTCCATGACGCCTTGATTGTCTCAATTTAGAGTAGGATTCCACATAGAACCAGGCTGAGTCTTCCATGACGCCTTGGTTGTCTCAATTTAGAGGAGGATTCCACAAAGGACCAGGCTGAGTCTTCCATGACGCCTTGGTTGCCTCAATTTAGAGGAGGATTCCACAAAGGACCAGACTGAGTCTTCCATGACGCCTTGATTGTCTCAATTTAGACTAGGATTCCACAAAGGACCAGGCTGAGTCTTCCATGACGCCTTGATTGTCTCAATTTAGAGGAGGATTCCACAAAGGACCAGGCTGAGTCTTACATGACGCCTTGACCGCCTCTATTTGGAGAAGGACTCCGTGGAGAGCCCAACGAAGGACCAGGCTGCCAGAAGCTTTTTTTAATTTTTGAACGCTTTGAGTGTATATTCCCTCGCCTTCTTCTTCTTGTTGTGGCGCTACATTCTGGGGTGGAACTAGGCCTCAACCAACATGCCTCTCCAGCCAAACAAAATCCTTCGCCAGCTGCCTTCAGTTGTGTGTGCTCCAAGTTGTTTGGGGTTCTTGTTCACTTGTGTGCGCCACCTTAGCCTCGTCCTCTGTTGCGTTGTCCCAATTGCTCAGATTCGAAGATTGTTCGGGCCGGACCGTTGGTGTTCATTTTCTCTACAAAGCCTTCCCAACTTAAGCCTTGACGCTTGGTCAGACGCAAGTCACTGTACAGCCCATAGAGTTCGTTGTTAAATCTTCTCCTCCAGGCATAGAAAAGCCTAAAAATCGCACGCAAAACGCCAAGCATCCTATCCAGCATGTGGGAAAAATCATCTTCATTTTCAGGAGTCTAATCCGAGGTCTTGGCTCAACGCAACAGACAACACTCTCCTTAAGGAAGGCACCCTCGAATCGAAAAGGACAAGCTTGTGAGAGAATTTGGAAGCAGGATGAGCTTCCCAGTGTTGACTACTATTCATGCAAAGGCCAGAAGAAGTGATCCCAATGCCTTGAAGCACAATCTGCACTCACATCTAATCAAAGAACTTCAGCCGCTGTGGTAAGCTTTTCGTGGACTTTTCTGAGTCAATTCTCGTTGATAGCCGACTGAGCTCACCATCCAGAAGAACTTCTCATCCAGCATACCCTCAAGGTTTGAGTGGAAGTTGGATGCACCGACCACTGTGATCTTCCACAGACGTCTCGGAGATGAAGAAAGTTGTTGGAATTGGCAATTGATGTTGGAGCCTCTCCTTTATTTTGTAGCAGAAAGGATGACAGTCAGCCAAAGGACTGATAAGATTTGATCTGACAACCAAGCTGCTTTCGAATCTCTGGACGGCGGTCTCTTCGTGAGAAGGTCACACTCTACAAAATATTTCTCATGAGAGTCTTGAGACCCTGTTGACAACCTGCTGAGAAGCTGTGGAGACCCTGCCGAGACCCTGCTGAGACCCTGTTGAGAACCTGTTGAGATCCAGTGAAGACTGTTGAGACCCTGTCGAGACCCTGTCGAGAACATGCTGAGGCCCTGTTGAGACCCTGTTGAAACCATGTTGAGACCATGTTGAGACCCTGTTGAGATCCAGTGGAGACCCTGTTGAGACCCTGTCGAGACCATGCTGAGGCCCTGTTGAGACCATGTTGAGATCCTGTTGAGACCCTGTTGAGAGCCCGCTGAGACCCTGTTGATACCCTGCCGAGACCCTGCCGAGACCTTGCTGAGACCCTGTTGAGACCCCACTGAGACACTGTTGAGACCCTATTGAGACCCTGCTGAGACCCTGCTGAGACCCTGCTGAGACCCCGCTGAGACCCCGCTGAGACCCTGTTGAGACCCCACTGAGACACTGTTGAGACCCTATTGAGACCCTGCTGAGACCCTGCTGAGACCCTGCTGAGACCCCGCTGAGACCCCGCTGAGACCCTGTTGAGACCCTGTTGAGACTCTGTTGAACTCCAGTAGAGACCTTATTGAGACCCTACTGAGACCCTGTTGAGACCCTGCCGAGACGCTGTTGGGACGCTGTTGAGACCCTGTTGAGACCCTGTTGAGACCCTGTTGAGACCCTGTTGAGACCCCGCTGAGACCCCTCTGAGACCCTGCTGAGACCCTGCTGAGACCCTGCTGAGACCCTGCTGAGACCCTGTTGAGACCTTGCTGAGACATGACGCGAACTTCAGAGGCCATGAACTCAGAAGCAGCACCACTTCGCTGGAAGGATTCTGCCACTCATACTCTACACCCCTACTTAGCCGCTACTTCAACAGGAGATGATTGAAAGCCCGAATTGTGAACAGTTGGTTCTGGCTATCGTTTCCCGATCCAGATCTGGCCTACCTTCAACTAGTTGGCTTGTCGTTCTCAATCCAATGAGATGGATCAGCAATTAGAACCGGCACACATTCCATCGTGTAACTCTGTCTTGGACGTACCTCTCTTGCCACAAAGTTTTCTGCCTCATCAGCTCTCCCGCCTGAAATTCTTTCAACTCATAAGTTATCTCCGACCAATCGATGATCAAATTCTATCCACATCCACCGGCTTTCATTTTGCGGTGTTCAAAAACTCCATCACCCACCCACTCCCCAGCAAATCTCATAACGTCTCCCTGGCGCGAATCTCTCCCTCCAATCAAACAGGCACTCTACATCCAATTAGACTTGACTTGTGCTCGATACGGCCTCTAAACTTGTGTGTCTGTCGGTGCGCGTGTGTGTTTCCAAATCCACTTCCGGAGAAGTCATTAAGCCCCCTCCTCAGCCCCCCACCACCACCGTCGCACAAGACAATGTTGATTAAGATCTTGTCGTCTATTATGCACACGCAGCTTCCCTTCCATTTCCGTTTCCAGTTCCATTTCCCGGCCTGTGGCATCCTTTTGGGAGCCATTACTCGTGTTCGGAATTACTCCGAAAAATCTTCAAATTCGATTTCCTTTCCCATCATCGAATCAAAACATCATTTGCTTGTCGTCTTAATCGCCCCTCCTTCCTTCCTTCTATTCAATGGAAACCACACTACATTTCCACACTCCCACACACACCCACACATAGCCGACGCACAAGTAAACTGATTAAAATCTCTGGCTTGGCGGCAGCGGCTTTCCCAAATGAATGCAAATCACACTGGTTACATCAATTGCAGTCATCCCACTTGATTTTAATTTGATTGTTCATTCTCCGACGTGTCCTTTGGCTTCCCGAAATCCCCACCGGACCAGCATGCGCACCCCATTTGCCAGTCGACTGTGCCGCATAATTTCGGAGAGTCCAACCCTCGGAGGGCGCCTGAAAGAACGTGTACAGTTATGTGGAGGATTCGGATACGTACCTGAAAGGAATCGACTCCAATGAACCAATCCGGCGATGGAACAATACGCGTCATTAGGGAAACCAAACTGTGATTGCTGTCCACAAAGAATTTCGCCTCACTTCGGCCGGCTCCTGCGGCGATCGCAGACACTGTAAATTCATCGAAAACGCTTCGTTCAGCACGAGTTGATGATGATGGGGATGCGGACGATGCTGTGGCTGATAATAATGAGGCGGCAGGTCCTGAGGCGGAGGATGTGCCCGATGTAAATGAATTTGCACCTCCTTCCGATGTCCCGGCAGCCGTGGTGGATCCGGACTGTTGTGACGACGCCTGGGATGTAGCAGATGATTCGAGGATATCTGATTTGCCGGTCTCAGCAAATTGCTTGACACCCGCTGACGCCTGTTGTCCTAAGTGAAACAGCGCAAACGACGAGTCGTGGGTCCTTCCTGTGTGCGGGGGGAAGACAAGAACAGACAAAAACGGATATCAGACATTTCCCGTTGGTGACAGGCTCAAGAGAAAAGTTGATCCTTCAACGCTAAGCGCGCCCAGAGCGCGTTCTTTGTTTCTTTCCAAGGATAATGAAAATTAGCTCGCTCCTTGAATATGAAATCAAATACGAGTCGGAAGCGAAGGGCGCGACGCTGAGACTGTGGCGGTATTTCAAAGTGCTAGGTACACACCATTAGGAAAATTAAGTCTCAGTCAGTCGGTCCCTCTTGGTCTCATTTAGTGACTCCTGCGAGTCCTGTGAGAGGCACAGCTACTCATGTCGGTGATTGTAAATGAAAAGTGCTTTCACTTAAATCCCCCCCAAAGCCTGACGCCCCTTGCCTCCACCATGACAGACGTGGACAAGAAAGGATCCATAAAGAGATTAAAAATCCAAAAAACTTCAAAAAGAATCCAAAAGATGCGACGTAAAGTTTTCTCCCCTCACCCCCCAGTCATTCTTTTGGCGTCACCCTTGTCGTCAGCGTCGTCCTCGTTTCGGTGGCAGAACAGCAAAAGCACCACCACCACCATCAGCAGTAAGTTTCGCTACAATTCACTACAAGTTCCTTCGGTCGGTTTTTTTTTGTGCTCTCTTTTTTTGGTGTTGGCAAGTTCGCTCAGTTTCCAACCATCACGCCCTTCGCCCCTTTCCCACTTTTCATGCTCTGTGTGGTTTCCGGACCACTTGATGAAAATGAAAAATAGGCTGAAGAGCGCCTGATGGATGCTGGTAATACGGTAATGCATGCTCCAGTGTGCTTGGGCTTACACTCGAAAACTCGGCCAAGTAGAAGGGTGCGCTAAAACTTGTAGTTGGTTCCCCCTCCATTTCTCTTTCGCTCGCTCTCTCGCTTTGGCGTTTTGTTGTGTTTGTCTTTCAGTCGCCCCGCTCGCCGTTCCTGTGTCCGCTCCATCACGGTCATGTTCGTCTATTCATTGCATGGGAGAGCATGACGGCGGAGGAAGGATATTGGATTATCTGATGATGCAACGGAAAGTTTTTGAGGTTCCCTTCGGTCGCTTTGGGTGGGGGTCGAGTTCCCTTCTTTTTTTTTGGATCCCTTCCCACATGGAAGGCCGATGTAAATAATATGGTTTCGATTATCTAATGAAGTTAGCGCGAGTTCAAGGATGCGGGAGGCGGTTGCAAATGTTTACTTTGGTCGAGGTCGGCGAGTATGAATGTTTTTCGGTTGATTCACCAGGGATTGTGGCAATATGTGGTTCTTACCAATGTTGAACACGTATGAGGCGAAGCGTGCAGCACGAAGGTCGTTTACTGATTTTTATGAGGATTAGGCAGAGGAAGGGAGTTTGTTGGCAGTGCATCTCAATGATGGCACATTTTAAAATATTAAAAACTTCCACGGCGAGCTCTGAATTGAATTTATTCAACTATGTCCTTCTGTTACTTCTCCAACAGTTGACGGCTAATGGATTACAGCGTGCAGCCAATGCAATGAGTTCGATTCAACCTTTGAATATGGATCGAAGGACCAATTTCATATTTATGAGAACGAAAACATTTTGATGTAGAAACTTAACAAGGACGAATGAACAACCGAGGTGCAGTACAGACATCCACGCCCACGTGGCAAAGAGGCGGAAGTTAGAAGGTTAACGATGTGACGTGAAATTTTGCATAAACATCAGAGACAGTTGTACCAACTTAGTCGATTGAATGGGGAAATATGAATATTCCAAAATTGAATTAAGATGTGCGCCACGTTAAAAAAGGATTTCTGCGAATCGTCACTAAAACTTCGAGAGATTGACTCACATGTCATACAACTTTGGCAAATTTTTTTTAAAATTTTGACTGATTACTTGCTCTGTCGGACACGGACATGTTCACGTGAGGCAACGTTGTTGATTGCGCTCAACAATGCGAGCGGCCAACACTATCCTCGTTAGTGCACAGCTCAAGTTGACATACGGCCTTCTCGCGGCGACCTTGGATAGCCATCACAACACCCGTTGTGTAGTGAACCAATGTATTCAGCGAACTCCTCTGCCCGAGGGCTTAAATATTGGGCCTGGCCTACTAGCCTGTGATTTGTGCGTGAGGGTAACTTCCTCACCAAGTAAAAATCGTTAGTTCAGAGACGACAACATGCCTCGGATAGAGAAGGATCAACTGTTGACGACCCCAGGAAACGCTCTAAGGATAATGATGTTCAGTTTTGGACGTGGAATGTGAGATCCCTAAACAGGCTACATACAGCCGAACAACTTGCGGAGGCCCTGGACTGCTACAAGGCGGATATCACCGCCATTCAGAAAATGCAATGGGATGGGCCCGACAAAAAAAAGATGAAAAACTGCGACATCTACTACAGCGATTGCTGAAGAGAGAGGAGACAGCACTTATTCGGATGCGGACCTGTTGTTCGAGGCAGACTTAGACAAAACGTCCTAAGCTACGACCTCGTCCGCGAACGCTTCGTGGCAATCCGCATCAAAGCTGAATTCGGTAATATCAGTCTAATTCGCTCCCACACCCCGACAGGGGGAAGGATGACAACACCAAGGATGACTTCTACGATCCCATAGAAAGAACATACGATGTCCCAGCTACGACACCAAGATCGTTCTAGGAGACTTCAACGCTCAGCTGGGAAAGGAGGACATCTTTGCTGGAGTCATTGTAAAACACAGCCTGCACGACAACATATCCGGAAACGGACTCAGGCTGTTGGACTTCGCTCCGGGACGGAACCTCTCTGAAGCTAGCACGCGGTTCCCAGGACTGAACATCCACAAGGGGCCTGACGATCCACTGATCAATCAACCGTCAACCAGATTGATCACATTGGGATCGACGTCAAAAACACTCCTCTAGCATTCTCGATGTCCGAACCTTCCGAGGTGCAAACATCGACTCGGATCATCACCTTGTTTTAGCTAAGGAAAGAACCCGGAATTCGCGATACCAGCGGAGTCGCGACAGACCAAACCGACTTGACGTCGGAAAGCTACAATCGCAACCAATCGCTGGGAACCTTGCCGACCGAATCTAACTGAAAATCGTTCAGACTTCGACGCTGCCTGCACTGACCATAGACGGAGACTGGAAACGTTGTTAAGAAGCCATCAAAGAAGCTGCCACTGATGTGCTGGGTTTCTCGTCGCCACCCTGAAGAAACCCATGGACAAGCAACACACAGTGGACGGTGGTAGTGGCGGCGGTGGTGGCTGCACGGCGGGGGCACGCGAGTAGCAGGAGTCACTGACCTTGAAGTGATTGAGTTTCCTGTGCTGGTGCAGCCGCGTCACCATGCAGAAGGGACCCATGTCTTAAAGACGAGTGCAGGCAAGCGCATATAGACAAGCAAAACTCCTTTAAGGCAACGCTGCATCGAATAGCGAGGGCTGTGCATGAGCTGTACGAGCAGAGAAGAAGAGAAGAGCACCGGCTTCTCGGAAGAAGAAAGAAGGAGGATAAAAATCCCGCGGTCGAAGAAATGGAAATGTGTTATGGCAGGAATGAAGTCCGAAAGTTTTGGCGAAACGTTAAACAGCTATCCGGAGGATACAAGGTTCTAATCAAGGCCTGCCGGGGCCAAAATGGACAACTCCGGTAGAGTCGCAGTCTGTGCTGAGAAACTGGAAAGATCATTTCTGCAGACTCCTTAACGGCGATGACGGCCCAAATCCCGCTGTTAGGCAGAATTTTCCACTCGATTTGGACAATGATAGACAAGAATTCCATCCCCCAGACTTAGACGAAAGGAAGATAGCAATATTCAAGCTGAAGTCGAACAAAGCTGCTGGAGTGGATGGACTGCCCGCGAAACTCTGTAAATCAGAGTGCTGCCGCCACCGCCGCCCCCGCCGCCACTACCACCGTCCACGGTATGTTGCTCGTCCATGAGTTCCTTCAGGGTGGTGACGTGAAACCCAGCACATCAGTGGCAGCTTCTTTGATGGCTTCTTGACAACGTTTCCTGTCTTCTTCTATGGTCAGTGCAGGCAGCGTCGAAGTCTGAACGATTTTCAGTTAGATTCGGTCGGCAAGGTTCCCAGCGATTGGTTGCGATTGTAGCTTTCCGACGTCAAGTCGGTTTGGTCTGTCGCGACTCCGCTGGTATCGCGAATTCCGGGTTCTTTCCTTAGCTAAAACAAGGTGATGATCCGAGTCGATGTTTGCACCTCGGAAGGTTCGGACATCGAGAATGATAGAGGAGTGTTTGACGTCGATCCCAATGTGATCAATCTTGTTGACGGTGGTTGGGTGCTTGCATTAGTTCACCTGTCAGATATAGTCGGAGGAACACACTCAGACTCAGACCCAAGTTTTAGGCATATAACTGAGCTTCAAGATAAACGCAGCCAAGACTGTAACCCCGCAAATGAAAGCTAAGTTTTTCTGATTTCGAATGGCAAGACTGCCAACTTGAAACCACAAAATAAGTGACCCCAGGGCATGGTAGTGTCATTCATTCTAAACTCAGACTCCCCGTGGATCACTGTCCCCCTCAGGCAAATAATTGGATTTAAAGGTAAATGCAGCTAATGAAAGTTAAGGTTGACTGATTTCGAATGGCAGGGCTACCAACTTCAAACCAAAGTTTGAGTGTCTGATTTCGAATAGCAGGCTTACCAACTTTAAACCACGAAATGAATGACCCCATGGAATGATAGTGCCACACATTCACAACTCAGGCTCAGACCCCCCTTTAGGCACATAACTGAGTTTCAATGTAAACGCAGCCACCACTGTTACACCGCAAATGAAAGCTAAGTTTCCCTGATTTCGAATCGCAGGGCTACCAAATTGACGCCAAGGTATAGGATGAAAGCGTCACACATTCTCAACTCAAACTCAGGCCTCATGGGTCGCTGTCTCTTTTAGGCACATAACTGGATTGGAATATAAACGCGGGTTTTGGTTTCTATTCCAGATTGAATGTGATCTCGTTAACACCGCCTAAAATAACAGCTATCGCTCACAGTGGCATAAATAGCTTAATCTAGAGAAAAATCCGTCGTCAGTTCAAGTTCCAATTCCCCGCAGAAGCATACGTTCAACTGCCACAGCACGCATCTGCGCCTGCTGGTCCTGCCCTTCCGCAGGTGCACTCAAATAATTATTTTCCCACAAGCCAACAAAAATGCGCCGAAAAAAACGGAAACAAAATCTGCTTAAAAAAATTTTATACATCAACAGACCCTTCTTTCCCATCCCCCGCCACACGTTTGTTGGGTGAATCCTTTTCATTTTGACTCACTTGTTTCAGATTTCACATTTTCTCTCCTGCTGCTCCGTGCTGGAGGACAGTGCAAAAAAAAGTGTATTTCAAATCAAAATTTTAAAGCATTCACCTCCATTCACTGAACCGGTTTCCAACAGGGGGAGGGGTGTGCAAAAAAACAAAAATAAACATGAACCTACCCAACAGGAGGAAAGTGAGTCGGTCCATTTGAATGTATATCAAAATCGAGAGCACACGACTGGGTCGAGGGAAACCACTTTTCAGAACTTCACCACCACCTCCATCACCAGCACCTTCACCATCACCAGCTGCGGAAATGGCTGTGGTAATGGCGATGGCTCGAACATGCACTTTAATAAATATGAATGAATGTTTGGGAATGACATTTATTTAGCCAGTTATCGTTGAAATGTTTACTTTGAGTTTTTTCATTCTTCCTGCCGCACCCCCGCCCCTCTTCCTGCTCAACACCTCGGTTCTTGTGTGCGGTACACACAACCCCATCGAAAGTTGACACTATTTCCGAGTGCTTCTTTTTTTCATGTTTTCTTTCGGGGCCGCACTTGTGTAAATATTTTGGCAAAACTTTGACAACTTGACGGGTGGCTGAGTGTTGGGTGAGGGGAGGAGGGTGCACTGCGGTACAAATTTGAACACACCTGTCATTTCATTTTGCTTGACATTATTGAATTATGTCAAGACTGGGACACCAGGGAAACCTCATTTAAACAAGGACACTGCCGGGCATAGTGTGTCATGTGTTCGATGGAACGTAGAGAAAAAATTGGCACACGTGCCACCTCCGTCCCTTTTGTGTATAATTTACGCAAAGTGTCACTTTGATGTCGTAAAACGGTTTCATTATGTAAGCGAAACCAGAAAACCTTCCACGCGTGTGTGTATAATGACAAAAATATCACCCACTAATGTATGTGGCGGTTCAACAACGCGGCGGCTGATCAAAAACATGCGAATACCTTCAGGGACGAGCACCGCCCACCTTCATCTCACTATCTGTGCTCACCGCTCAAAGCTAATTGTGCCGCTAAGCACTGCGACACGAAGTCTTATGACGACGTAGCCAACGACAACGATGACAGTTTGCATAATACGCCAAACAGTCTCTGGAAGGGAGGCGGCGGGGAGGGGAGGGAATGGCATATTTTTTTATGAGAAAATTACCACAACTTGGCATACACATGCAAAAGCTGTTAAAGCTGGCTTTGAAACGCTTTGAATCCATCTCCATCGTGGGTGGGAGGGGGCCAAATGAATTGGAATGAGAAGGATGTGACGGGTAGATGAAGCACGCCGGGGAGTGTGTATGATGTTTCAGGCCTGGCTCACCGCAGAATGGGTGCAAAAAACGATTTCAAACATTTTCTCCCTTTGCAGGCAGGCGCAGGCATTCAGGCAGCTCGTCCTACTATACACTTCAAAAGCCGCTGCTGTTGCTGTTGCTGATGCTGATGCTGATCCGGATGCCTATTTGCTCGACATGCCCACGCCCAGTGGGTGAGAGGAATGCCGTGACGGCTGTAATGTTCTTCTCAAATGAAGTCGGCAGTTGATGGCTTTGGGTTTCACCTCTCCCTCTCCCTTCCCCCTAAAACCTGTGCCATCACCATTCGCATTCATCCCCCTCAGTCCTAGGTCCTTGGTTCACATGAAATAATCATCGGGAAAACGAATTGCTGTCGTTGCCGGTCGTTGCTCGTTGACTGCTCGGTGCTCGTCGTCTCTCGGTCGTTGAGCCATTTGGTAGCGCCATCGTCGTTTGTCCACTTTCGTCGGTGGCGTCGTGTAGGTGCTGTTAAACGGAAGGAAAAACACAAGTTTTCCATTAAGGTCAGGCGACCGGCCTACGGGAACTCGTGTTGTTTTGTCATTCGAATAGGTAAGCACAGACATCGGGGCATGTGTGTGTGTGCGTTGGCTTTGGACTGCTCCTTTGCAGGCGGCGGCAGCCGATGGTTGAAAGTGCTTCGCAGATGAGCCACCTAGTCGCCGGGGTCCTGAGTAATGGATCAACGACGACAACGACGATGATGGTGGAAGTGACGTGCACGGTTATGACGACATGAGAACAGTGACATGGGGGCGGGAACGAAGAGGATGGTTTGTGGTGGGGACAATTTTGGAGAAGGGACGATGATGATAAACACGATAGCAAGAAGACTGATGACGGCGTGAACTCTGCAAGCACGACAGAGCATCGGCAGCAAGGACAACGACGACAACTAAGAGCATGGCAAGGAAGACGTAGACGACAATGATGAGGACGGTGATGGCGACCATGACGAGAGCGAGCATAAATACTGCGAGAGCCACGATGAGCGTACCGACACCATAGACGAACTCGACGATGAGGGAAATGATGCCAAAGACTTACACTAAAGGCAGCACATCGGCGATCAGAATGACTGCGAAGATGGCAGCGAGCATGGAGATACCGATGACACCGATCTCTGGGGCATAGAGCAGGGTGACACCAAGCACGGTGTCAGCACGACGATGAGGCACATGATGCCAAAGACTTACACTAAAGCGAGCGCAACGACGATCAAAATGACTGCGAAGATAGCAGCGAGCATGGAAATAACGGGCACTACGACACCGAGCAAGAGGGCATAGAGCATGATGACACCGAGCACGAGGACATCGAGCATGACGACTTCGACCACGATGGCCCACGGTCCACACGAGGATGATGTCGAGCAGGGCAACGAGGAGGACGATTATAAAAAAGCCGCCGCCGACGACGGCGACTACGACAATGACGACCACAACGATGACGATGAGGACGATGGAGACGATGAGGACGATGAGGACGATGAGGACGATGAGGACGATGAGGACGATGAGGACGATGAGGACGAAGAGGACGATGAGGACGAAGAGGACGATGAGGACGATGAGAACGATGATGATGACGGTGGTAATGATGACGCCGGCGTTGACTACAAAGACGACCACGATGTGAATGGAAAAGTCTATGGCAACGGCCATGGTGATGATGATGTCACTTCCAGTAAGGGCGGATATGGTGTTAGCTTAACCCATGCGGCCAACGATGGTGACTCATGGCACATGAACGTCAATTGAATTGATTGGAATGCGTTTGAGCGGCGCTTGATTGCTGATGCTGCTGCGTTGCAAAGTCTCCTCTCCCCTCCCCCCACCAAACACACTGTATTCAAGGGTTTATGTGCACCGGCGAATGGTGTTTCGGCTTTTGATACACACAGGCAGAAAGGCAGAAAGGCAGAAGGGCAGTGCGGGCACTGAGTTGACGCCAGAAGGCTTTTTGTTGCAACACTACTCCAGATTTGACTAACGACTAGAGTTGAATGGATGTTTCCATGAGCAGAACTGAAACTGTCGCCACCATACGGCTTTATGATTTTAAAAGCCTTCCCGGAGCACTTAAAGCTTAGCGGACGGTCCATTAGGATACAGAACTTGAACGAAAATTGCTGTACACAGCTTGGTGACGTCAATTTTTTCGTTACCATCCATTCCATGCGTCGTCAGGTGCTTGAAAGTGTCTGCAAGATGGGAACGGGCAGGAAATTCAATTCCAAAAATAAATGGATTCCAATTCTGTTTGCACGCTTACATGCCAATTACACCGCACTTAGCATAAGACCATATCCATGTTGGCTTCCACTTTATCCTCGCCCCCTCCCCCAGCCACCCCTCACTCAGTCATCAACCTCCATCGCACATCGTTCGGCCATAAAAACTGTTCCATTTCGGTAAACGTAAAAACCGCCCCAATCAACTCAAAGTGAACACTGCCATAAAATCCGACGGGAGGGGAGGAAAAAAGTTTCCAACCCCCATTGGGGTTGATGCCGCCTGTCAGAGCGGCGTCCATATCTCTCCATTCAGATCACATAAACGCTGTAAAAATTACTTCACCGTAGATGCCACCTGATGGTGTTTACGATCGTGTACGCCGCTCCGTAGCACTGCTAAAGGCACAACAACAAAAACAGGACGAGCGACAGCAGCGGCAAGGACTTCTCGTCGTAATCGTGTACGAGGCACGAAATTTTCTGTCATCATCATCAGACCACCAACATCACTCCCTTCAACTTCGCAACGTTCCTGCCCACCCCCGCGACAACCCTGTGTCCGCCCCTCGATGGCACAGTGGTTTT
Source organism: Eristalinus aeneus (assembly GCA_955652365.1). Classification (NCBI taxonomy): domain Eukaryota; kingdom Metazoa; phylum Arthropoda; class Insecta; order Diptera; family Syrphidae; genus Eristalinus; species Eristalinus aeneus. The sequence goes on from OY019131.1 coordinate 97,212,180, forward strand.
ATTTCGCTTTTACTTACTTATGTCGCACACAAAACTGAATAAACACCAAACTAGTTGGAAGAAGATACAACTCTGGTGACGGCTGCGATGATGAGGCGGCGAGGGACGGGCAGGTGTGGGGTATTATTGAACTCAGTCACGTTCCGCCCACTAGTCTGTCGATGTAGCGACTTTTTATAGGTTTTCGTCGCTTCCAATGCGAAACCTTTCACAGGTCCCCCACCAGGGGTCCCATCCCTACCCCAAGGCCCCTTCCCCTCTGACCAAAAATATCTCCTGTGTGCATGCGGAGCTGAGGAATAGATCAACGTCCCTGTCGTCCTTGTGGCTCTCCCTGCTTCAGTGCGAACAGCAGCTGGAGCCAGCTGGAGGAGCTACTTCCAGCTTGAATAAGTCTATTTGTATCCATTCGATGTCTTACGGGCGTTGTCGATGGCGATGAAACTTTCTTCCAGTTCTCCGGTAGGGGGTCCATGGGTCCCCTTTCGCAAAAGTCTGTTCGCGCTGTGTTGCGCTGTCGCCGTTCGTGAGCTTTTAATAATGTTTATCTTTATGTTTCCCTCAGCCAACCCCCATCCCTCCACCAACTAGTTTTGACATCCAAAAATCCAGTTCCTGTTTGGCGGAATGGTTGGCCTTTTTTGTCGATTCCCAGTCCTCCATGTTTGACTTCAATTTTATTGCAATGTCGATTCGAGGAGGGCTGTTGCGAGGAAAGGGTCTTTTGCTTTATTTAATCGATTGCGTTTCTCCCTCCCAGTGGCGTTGACGGAATAGAAAATACATCCCAGATGAGATTTCCACCGCTGCCGTAGGAGCGAAATTAAATATTAATCGGTTTCGGTGCACATCCCAATTTCCTGCCCCTCCTTCTGGCCCCACCACACCCTCTCTTTCACGGACCCGGGGAATTTGCGTGAATAGTCAAAGGGTCGCTGATCGTAAAAGAACGTTGCGCTCTTTGACTTAACTATTCGAAAGGATTTTACGACGCAAAATTTGGCGAATCACAAAAGTGGCTCAAACAATAGCTTACTCAGGGAGTGGAATCCCCTGCCACTACGAGGATGGGGTTTTCGAAGAGGACCATGTCTACGTGCAGAATATAGGCACTGTTCCGGTTTAGAGGGTCGCTCCGATATGGAATAGGGTTTGGGACAGACTCTGACATTTTTTACGATTTTTTAGTGACAAATAAATTTCAAGACAGAGGAATTTAGATTCCGATTTGCCAGCGACAAAGTAACACTTGTCAGGGCAGCTGTGCAAGACATATGTGAGCGACCTTTGCATTTCTTTCGAATTTCTGTTTTTGCAAACGGCTTTTGATGCGCGCGACTCTTGCACCAATAATGACCTTAATGGCAAGCGACATTTGTAGTAAGCGACATTTGTCATAAGCGAAATTTGTGGCAAACGATACTTGGTGCGAGCGACGATTGAGGTAAGCAATATTTATTGTAAGCGACATTTGGTGTGAGGAGCATTTGTTGGAAACTAAATTTACCGTGACAGACATTTGTTGAGAACGACTCGTCTTGAGAACGAAATTTGTGCAAACGACATTTGTGACAAACGACATTTGTGGCACACGACATTTGTGGCAAGCGACATTTGTGGCAAACGACATTTGTGGCAAACAACATTTGTGGCAAACCACATTTGTGGCAAACGAGATTTTTGGCAAACGACATTTGTGGCAAACGAAATTTGTGGCAAACGACATTTGTGGCAAGCGGCATATGTGGTGTGCGATATTTCGAGAGAGCGAGGAGTGCTGAGAACAATATTTGATGCGCGCGACATTTGCAGTAATAATGTCTTTTATGTCAAGCGACATTTGCAGTAAGCGATGTTTGTGGCAAGCGACATTTAGCACGAGCGACATTTGGGGAAAGCGATTTTATTGTAAGCGGCATTTGTTGCTAGTGACATTTGGTGCGAGCGACATGTGTTGCAAACTACATTTCCCGTGACTGACATTTGTGAGAACGACTCTTCTGGAAGCGATATTTGTGGCAAACTACATTTGTCGCAAGCGACATTTGGGCAACCGACGTTTGTGGCAAGCAACATTTGTGGGGTACAATATCACTTGAGATCGAGAGGTGTGCAGAAAAGTTTGTTGCGCGCGACATTTGTTGTAAGTACCAAGTAAGCGACATTTGTGGTAGGCGTCATTTGTGCCAAACGACATTTCGTACGAGAGACAATTTGGGTAAGCGATATTTATTTTAAGCGACATTTGCTGCTAGCAACAACGAAGGCAACTGACATTTGTAGTAAGCGACATCTGTGTTAAGCGACATTTGTGGTAAGCGACATTTGGGGTGTGCGATATTTCTTGAGAGCGAGAGGTGTTGAAAACGATATTTAATGTGAGCTACATTTGAAGGGATCATCAATTTTATGGCAAGCGACATTTGTAGTAAGAGTCATTTGCGATAAGCGACATTTGTGGCAACCGGTATTTGTTTAGAGCCACATTTGTTTGAATCTACATTTGCCGTGGCAGATATTTACTGAATGTGACTCTTTTTGGGAGCGACATTTGTGGTAAGCAACATTAATCGCAAGCGACATTTTTTGCCGGCGCCATTTGTGACAATTGACATTTGTGGCTATCAGCATTTGCCTCAAGCGACATTTTTGGCAAGCGGCATTTTTTGGGAGCAAAATTTGTAGTAAGCGACATTTTTTTTAAAGCGACTTTTGTTTCAAGGGACATTTGCTTAAAGCCACATTTGTTGGAAACAACCTTTGCGGTGACATACATTTGTTGAAGACGACTCTTTTTGGGAGCGATATTTGTGGCAAACAACATTTGTGGCAAACGACATTTGTGGCAAACGACATTTATCGCAAACGCCATTTGTGACAATCGACATTTTAGCAAGCGGCATTTGCTTAAAGCGACCATTGGGGAAAGCGACTTTTAATAAGAACGATATTAGCTGTTGGAAGAAACATTTGTTGTTAGCCACATTTGTTGCGCGCGACATTTGCAAGCATTTGGATATCCATTGGAGGGTGTGGTGGCCCTCAGGAAAAGTAGTTCCATCACGCACAGTGAAGCTTCTTTGTGTACGAGTATATGAACAAAACGAGGAACAATTCCAAGTTTTAAAGTGCTTCTCCTTCGTGAGTAGTTTTAAGACTTCCGACGAGAATCGACAGTTTTTGCAATTTCCTCGTAAAGAATTTCATTAACGACACTGTCCACCTGAGTTGAACTCCGAGCCTTCGTTTGTTTCCACCGGTCAGCAGTCACTTTGCAGTGGCGAAACTTTAAAACTTCAGTAAGGTCACACCACCCAAGTTTAAGATCGATTTCCTTGAACTATCTTCATCGTGTGCTTCTTTCCGTTTAGAGTTCGCTCGCTTTTCTGTTTGCATCACACCGCAAAAGTACTTAACAAAGGGGACGCACCGAAGTGACTTGTTTATTTTTATTCCTCGAACTCCCGCCTCTCTTTGCGGTTTTGTCGGCAAACTCCTTCCACTTCCACTTCACTGAACCTTTCTCCACTACGGACGACGTTCGGAGACGCCCATCGCTCTATTATTTTCGCTATTTTTACCGCTCCTCTCTACTCAAACGGAACTAACAGACTGTAATGCTTTAACAACGACCAGAAACGATGCTGCATCCATCCACCAGCAACCGGCAATTCCTGTCTGGAGTTTGGAAACTCTTCCAATTTGCTTCGAAAACTTTTCGGGGCTTATCCAATTCATGTGGAGATGTGCATCTGGTTTCATAACTTTCAGGGACGACGACACTCGAAGTTGCTCACCGCCACCAGCAACCCCTGCCCCGCTTCCCACCGCCGGGCAGACCTCTCGGCTATCCTGCTCGATGGTGAATTAATTCTTAAGATTGCTGCTACCCTCTCAGAGGTAGTTTCAGGCGCATTATCGATGTCTTATGGACACAGGGATTCGATGATCGGAAAGCCGAACGCATTCATGCGAAGGAGTACAGTCGTGCGTCATGCAAGCGGCAACTGTAGCCCACTTGCATGAGGGCTTGCTGCTCCTTAAACATGCATGAGTGGCTGTTTATGTTTCAAATTAGACTCTTATCAAGGCAGATAGGGACTCTGTCTGTCTGGCATTGTTGCGAAAGGGGTCACCCGCCCATCAGAAAGGTTGCTCACCCCACCGACGGAAAACAAAACTTTCACGAAACGAATATTAGGCAGTCGACATGCAGTGCATTCGAATCGGAAACGTGTAAGAAGGAGGAGGCGTTATCCTTTGGCGCTAGATCCGAGTATGTTTTGGCTTAAGTGCTGCTCGAGTCTCTGAATGCCGCTTAAGAGGGCTTTGTCTGCATTTGATGTTCATTAAGATACAATTTGTAAGCTCGTGAATGGCGAAACCCAATGTGTGTGTGTATGTGTGGAAGAGAGAGAGAGAGAAAGGCAGACATAGAGATGCGGATTGCAATTGCTGAAATGGAATGTAATTTTGGGCGAGAATGGAGCTGGAATTTATGTGGGAGCTGTGAATTGTATTAGTTCCCTGCCCATCCTCTTGCAGTCTGTGCTTGGGGTTGTTGCAATTTACGCCTCACATTCCTCTGTGTGTGTGCGGAGTTTATTTCCTTGGGAGGTGGAGACATTGTTTTCCAGTTTCTCATCCTGTTGCATTTCAACTGGCATTCTGTTGCGTTTTATTGTTGATTTCGTGCTCTTGTGTGTTTTTCGAGCAGCTGCACAGTTGTTGCGTGGGCATGAAGACAAAGCCGCACTGTCGCCAAAGTATATGAAGAAGCTTTAATTGATTCGGAGGGAGGAGCATTTGAGGCGGTGATTCCTAGACACCTAGTTATCTCCTTGGAGCAAGAACAGGGTTCTAGAAGTGTCTGAGACATGACTTAAGGATACGAGACGCATCAAATCCGCTTCGCTTTTACTGATGCCTTCCACGAAATGCTGATCTTCTTAGAGCCTTTTTAAACTCTTCGCATCCTTTCAAATTGCAAGAGTTTCAAAATTTTAGTAGGCAAACATTTCCCTTGAATCTGGGGACTATCCTGATTGTCTGGCAGAAGTTGTGATGTCCTTGGCTCGGGCAGGAACTGACAGGGAACATAAGACCTTCCGGTGCCCTCTTTATAAAGTTCAATGGGTCTAACGTGAGAAACGACTTATCATCAGAAAAGTCTTAATCCTGAGGCATAGGCAAAAAGCAGCAGAGGATGTCCTCGTGAAGGACGGCCTAGGCAAGCGGAAAAGGACTTCAACTTGGGCCATACTAGCAGATGACTTATGCTGATAATTTCGATACAGATCAACCTGAGGCTGTAAAACCACTCGTAGGTGTGGTAACATCAACTGCTACGTCTTTCACTTCCATGGATCAGCGAATTTTAACGAAAACGTAAGCCTCCTACTCAGACTTTCTGTTTGTCTTTAAGTGGAGCTCCTGCAAATCTAGAAGAATGTAATATATGTCACTAGCTAAAACTAACGTTTTTATTAACAATCGGTCGGCCATTAGAGTAGTCTCTTCTATCAGTGTCAATCAGAGATAGTCGCAAACTGGGCAAAGTTCTGAAGATTAGCGACGCATAGCGTGTCATTAATTTGCCCGCCCTGCAGAGGAACACAATCGGCCATGGGGCAGATGTGGGATTCGGTTTTACGTGGGTCTGCCTTTGCAGCTTATATCACGGGGCCCCAGTAGTCGTAGATAGCACAAGGCTAGACGCCTTAGTTGTCTAAGTACCTTATTGAGATCATCCTTGAGGGAGAGTCACTCCACCCTGCTTTAATGCGAGGCCTTCCTAAATTTTCTGCCGCTCCCTGGGTCGTAGCTTCCGGTTGAGAATGCAACTCCACACTGAGCCGGGATAGTTCCCCCATCGCCTTGCCTAACCTAGAATGAACAGCAACTAGACCAGTCATCACAGTACACTAACCTCGACTCTACCCGCGATGTTGGGTGGTAAGCCACAGCCACCACGATACTCAAATAAGGGGTCAGTCAGGCTGAAACCGAAGTTCCAGGAGACCCTGACTTCTCGTAGCGCCAGAATATAGCCTCTGATCGAGCTGGCACTAGCAGTTAAGCTTCCTATAGACCTGGATCTGGTAGCCGCCATGGAGCAGTTGATGTTCTTGCCAAGATGAGCAAAATTAATGAAACCGCCTTGAAATGATCTGGGTTTCCCGATCAAATCTTCATCCCTCACCGGCCTCATCATCCAAACATCCATGTATATCAAATGGTGCAATTGACGCTGATTACATTGGCGTGATTGGACGAACACAGCCGTCAATGAGGCGTTTGTTGGCATTGATTCGGAAACGGCTAAAATGGATCTGGCGGCAAATGAGGACAAAACGAAATACATACTGTCATGAAGGAAAAACACACAACATCTACGATTCGGACAGACCGCCACACTAGGCAGCCGAAACTTCGAGGTAGTCAATGACTTCGTCTACCTCGGCTCCGTGGTAAACTGGGACAATAACACCAGTACCGAAATCAAACGCAGAATCAGTCTTGCCAATCGCTGTTTCTTTGGGCTTAAGAGGCAATTGAGTAATAAAGCCCTCTCTCGAAGGACTAAGCTCGCCTTAGATTATTCCAGTCCTACTTTATGGCGCAGAAACCTGAACGTTAACAAAGGCGGATGAGGAAACTCTTAGTCTTCTTGAGAGAAAAATTTAGCGTGCGATTTTCGGTCCTGTTTGCGATGATGGCATCTGGAGGAGAAGATTTAACGACGAACTCTATGGGCTGTACAGCGACATGCGTCTGGTCAAGCGTCTATGGATACAACGGTTTAGATGGCTAAGCCATGTGAGGCGTACGGACACCACTGCTTCGGCCCGCATAGCTTTCGAATCAGAGCCATTGGGACAGCGCAATAGAGGACGACCTAGACTAAGGTGGCTCACATATGTGAAGAAGGACCTCAACCAACTTGGAGCGCGGAGCTGGAGGCAGCTGGCGAAAGATCATGCTGGCTGGAGGGGCATGTTGGTTGAGGCCCAGGTCCACTCCGGACTGTAGCGCCGCAAGAAGAAGAAAAAGAAAGGCCGCGTACTGTAGTGCCACAAGAAGAAGAAGAAGACTTGCTTTATCGGTCACCACCATTTCCTGCAAATTTTTACACCTTTAGGGTTTCGGTCGGTTCACAAGCCATTAATTATCGCAAATGGCGAACATTAAGCTGAGACTGTGACTCATAAAATTGAAATGAAAGCTAAGTTTGCCTTATTTCCAATGACAGGACTGCCAACTTGAAACCATGAAATGAATGACCCTATGGCATGATAGTGCCACATATTCACAACTCAGGCTCAGACCCCCCTTTTAGGCACATAACTGAGTTTCAAAGTAATACAGCCAAGACTGTGACACCTCAAAAGAAAGCTAAGTTGTCCTGATTTCGAATGTCGGGACTACCAACTTGAAACCAAGAAATGAGTGACCCCATGGCGGGGTAGTGTAGTTCACTCTTAACTCGAACTCAGAATCGCAGTTCGAGTTAAGAATGAATGACATTTCGTGGTTTCAAGAACATCGAACTGCGATTCTGAGTTCGAGTTAAGAATGAACGACACTACCCTGCCATGGGGTCACTCATTTCGTGGTTTCAAGTAGGCAATCCTGACAATCGAAATCAGGAAAACTTAGCTTTCATTTAAGGTGTCACAGTCATGGCTGCGTGGATCACTGTCCCCCTCTGGCAAATAATTGGATTTGAATTTAAATGCAGCTAATGAAGGCTAAGTTTGCGCCAACTGTTTTCGGAAGTCTAAGTTAGAGATAGTCTCTGCGCGAGGAGGCCTCAACTTCTGAATTCATTTAAAATAAAGCTGTCTAAGAAAAAGCTGTTCAAACTGGGCCTCTTCGGAGTCGACAAAGAACTGTAGGTCTCACCTGTATGTCTCACCTGTAGGCATCATCTGTAGGTCTCACCTGTAGGTGAGAGAACAGTAGCGCGCATAACACGATTAATTGATGAACAAGCTTGGCCCTATCCCCCTGCGGATTGCAGCACCACCCAATTATTATTATTATTACCTTCTACCTTCAAGTTAGGCAACAACTGGAAACTGCTACAGCGTTGGAAAAGCACTTTTTGGGTGTTGGACAACAGACAGTAGCTCGCTGCTCCTTTCCTTGAAGAGGTACATTTAATACTGGACAGAACTTTTAACAGAACCCGATATCGATATGGTATGCAAGACACAAGGAAGTATTCTTGGGTTTTACAATACCTAGAATTGACTACTGTGGATATAATATTCATACCCGGGGCATATAGGGGGCGCCACTTACAAAAAAACGTTCATAGTTGACTACGTCAGTGGCGCCCCCTATAAGTCTTGGGACTTATTGATCTCTTATCAAAATCAGTTCCCTTTCGTTGTTCTTGTGATTCCCAAAACGTCTTGCAATTCGCAAACTTTGAGTTTGTCCTCCTAAACAACCCACCCACCATGACCGGAAGTAGTGGTTCTATTTCTGAATTCAAAAACAAAAAGAAATCACATTTCATTACGCAAAAGCACTCTTACGCCGGCTTTCTAAGTGTTAAAGTACATCCGGTTGTCGCTACTTGTTACGCACAGTTCCTCAAGTTACCAAACAACATACTCTCCACGTGACACACATGAACTGCCAGCGTAGTCCCGAAGAACTTCCGCTTTGTCCGCGAATTAGACCACGTCCTTCAAAAGCAGATATTTTTCCTTTCTGCTGCCAAATCAGTGCCAGAATCCTCCCTCTTTGGTGATCACCCCCGCCGCGACGGCAAAGGTAGATGACAAAATTTTCATTAAATATTAACCACGCGAATGGTGTGGAGCACGGTGGAGGGGGAGGGTAAAAAGAAATCATTGAGCAGACAGAAAAGGTGAGTGGCAGCATAATGCCACCTGCCGTTCTCGAAATCCGCGGACGTGCCTTGTCTCTAAAATTTCCCTTTCACTCGAACTAGGCTGTGATGCTGTGGCGAGCGATCGGTTGACAGGGGGGTGGGGAGAGGGGCAGCGGTGCATGTTTTTAACTCATATTCATGTGCCACATTTCGTGCGGCATGGTTGCGGTGTTCGGCGTTTGGCGTTTGGCGCGCGAAATATGTTTCAAGGAAAAAAACGCAGAAAGAGAAAAAATCAATTTCCATGTCACTTGGCGGTGACATATTTTTGATCCTGGCACCGGGCCAAAGATGACTACACTCGATAGCTGAAGAGATGTGTTTCTCTGGTTTTCATTAATCCTCTTCCCCCACAAACCGTGCTTGTGCTTAGCGAGAGAGAGAGGGAGGCGTCGTTAATTAATTTGTCATTGTCTGGAGCGAACAAAAAATGAAACGTGTCAAAATTCAGCCCGAGAACACCCACCGCGGGTCCTTGAAGGTGTGCTGCTGGCAGCTGAGGTGTCTCAGATCATTTTTGTACCGCCACAAGGCGGGAGCAGAAAGTCACACAAACACACCGACCGAGGGGACTGGGTAATTGTTTTTCGTTTTTTTTTCTTTCATCGTCCCCACAGACTTTGCATTAAATTTCTTGCGACAGAGGAAGATTTGTATTGTGGCTAAGAGGCGATTGTGTTCGCTTTTGAAATAAAATGCCGTGGCGTGTGCTTTGTGCGGTTTCTTTTCGACGCCTGTCTGTAATTCTATTCTCAAGAGGCTCCCTTTTCGAACTCAATTGTGTGTCAAGATTGAGTGTAATTAAACGCGAGTGGTGAGAGTGTGTTGTTTGGCAAGTGACCGTCCTTCGTTTGCACTTTTTTCATCCATCTTAAGGGAATATTGACTCTTCCAACCCCATTAACGCTCGACTGACTTCAATCACCCTTCCCAGCAGCAATAGAGCAACCAACTGCCCATCTGATTCAATCTGAACTCAATTCAATTTGCCAGCCAACCATCAACGACTGCAAATTGATGCTCGCATCCTTGCGTCCCCTTGCTGTTTATGGTTGAAATGCAACACTTAGTCTCTTGCTTCTCCACTCTCCCTCGCTCTCTCTCTCTCTCTCTAGAATTTCATTAACAAAACGCTTCTTTCGCGTCCTGATTCCAGCACAGAGTCCGCGGTATGTGTGGCAGAGTGTGTGTTTTTCCGCGCAGCGTCAGTTCCGTAGGACATCCATAAATTATTCAATTCGCAACCCCATGCGCAACCGAGTGCCACCCCGCCCACGCACATGCATCCGCAAAAGCAACGTGAAACACTAATCTAATTAGAAATTAATTTTGTTTCGTATTCAGCCGCCAGGACGCGCACACAGAGATGGTGAGGGACTCACCCACCACTCACTGTGCTGCAAGCTATGGGCCTGTGAAGGATGTCGTCATGTAGTCATGCAGCCGGCCGCTCTGTGTGAAGGGTGTGCGAAGTCATAAATATCAAGTCTCTCGGTTAAACGTGAAAATAAAGTGATGAAGGCTAACGGCAGCGCCAGAGTCGGCGGCGGCTGCCGGGGCGGGTTGCGTCGTTTTTTTGGGGTTCGTACTTCCGCTTAGGCGACTGCACTAATCCTGTCGTGTTCACTCGCCTGTGCTGTGCATTAAAGATGAGCGATGGGGTGGCGGTGGTGCCTGAAAGGGCTGTGGTGATTCTATGTGTGTGTCTGAGTGTATGGGGATGCGGTGAATATGCTTTGGCAAGATATTATCTTCAAGCCTCTACCGCCTGCCAGCGGATGTGTCGTTCCCCCACGGGATTACACGGGCTTTCGAAGTCCATGTTCTGGGCTGCAAAAAACATAAAATCAAGAGGGGGCGCTTCAACCCCAAATTCTGTCTCCATGACAATTCGCACAGTTCAATTACGTAATGCGAAAAAGGTACACCAGGATGATGGTAATGGTTGCGAAGCGTCTGACGGTGGTCACCGCCACGAAGGGGAGTCCGCAGTCCCCAGAGGGGGGCGCAGACATTTAGATAATGGAAATCCGATTGAGGCGCACTTTATTAAGGGAGTCGTCACCCCATTGTGCCCGACGAGAATAATGTACACAGAGAAAAAAAAAACGAAACTTCCTACACAAAGGACGCAATGATGAGGCGGGGGAGGGGCGGAGGTGTGAGGGATGGGTGAATTCGATGCGGCAGAGCGGATTACTTCCTTGTAAGTCGAAAAATGTGGTTTTTCTTGAAGTGGTTGAAGAGCCCTTCGTTTTTTTTTTTTGTGAGCCATGGCGCCCGACAAGAGACTTTCAAGCATTCAAAAAAAAAATCGAAAGTGAAAAGTTTCGAAAGCAGCTTGTGGATGAAAATGGCAGGGAGGGTGCTTCGTGAAGGGTTTGAAACTGATTACATATTTAAATTGTATTTAAGAGAAAATTGGATTATTTTCATGAACAAATCGCTCTCATTAAGAAGTGAGATTATTTCCAGGTCCCCTTGTGAATAGAGAAGAGGCGAAGAACCACGAGGTGAAGGGCGACTGTAATTTGCCAAAGTCATCTCCGCCGCGGCAGCGCTTCCATTTCGCTAAAACTTTGAAGGAGGGGAGGTCAAACATACGCAGGAAGATGAGCCAGAGGGGCTGCTGGAGAGAATGGACAAGAGTTTTATTAAGTTATGCACCATGGCGTTGATGGGATTTTGATTAAACCCAAAAGGGGTTAAAGTTGAAGAGTTTTTCTAATTAAAACACAGTCAAGGGGAAACCACTCCCCTCTTTCAAATTTCAATTAGAACTTGTAGCGACACAGTGTATCCTCGTGGAATTTGCTAAAATTAAATTGGATTGTGACCCTTTTTGCGCAGCAAATGCAACGAAAGGGGAATTAATTACACACTGATGATGCACGTAACTAATATGGCATTCACCGAACACCGAACAAAACCCAATTAGCTGGCCTAGGCCAATGTCAGCTGTATTCAGAAGCATAATTTCCGCCAATCCAATTCCGTAATTAGCAAGAGAGATAGAGATTCATTTTGCGTTCCGATGCCCTAAATTCATGGCGGATCCAAACACAAACACACAGACTCCAGCTGCTGCCAATGCTGGCTCCGGTCCCAGTTCATCCTCGGTGAGTTCTGAAATGCTGTGGTGGCTTGCTGGGCTGGGAAAAACAATTAACCCAATTTCGATTCGCAGGGGAGGCTCTATGGCCTGCTAATGAGTGTATACGAGGTTGAACGCTGCAAATTTGATAGCCAACAATTCCTGCTGCAAAAAGTTGATTACGGCAGAGCTGGGGAGGGGAATTCCTTTCGGATTGATAAAGACGACGAAGGACGGATCGAAGAAAATCCGAAATGAATCATAATCACATTAGCAGCTTCAGTTGTTGCATTCATGGAAGTCCCCCTCCATTTTAGCAGGAAAGCAATGCAAATCTGTTCAATTCCTTCCGCATCTCTCGGCAGTCGAATTTCGCTGTCAGTTTTTCAATGGAAACGGCCCCCGATTCTGACAGATTAATCATCTCAATGCACTCGTGCACACAAGAGATTGGATTTTATTTCAACGCGTCGACGCTTTGATCTCCACCCATCTCAAAAATCACAAGAGCGAAGAAAAAGTCATTAAACCGCTCACTCCCTCCACAAAAAAAAAAATAAACAAAAGAGAACCCAGGGAATTTCAATCCCCCACCAACCGAACCCGGGGAAACCCGACCGATATAGAGGGAGCATCGGGATCGTTGGGAACGTCGACGAAGCATCAGAAACTTCATCCCATTGCAATGGGAAAGCAGTCGTGAATGTTGCCGTAAAATGCTAATAAAAACTGAATTTTATGATTCTAGCGACGGGAGGTATCTGTTTGCTCAGATTTTCCACGTGAACTGACGCACAAATGTGTTAATAGGTCACCAGCCACTGGGTGGCTGATAGACAGACACATCTACATTTCAAACGGAAGTGTGTATGGAATTCTTTTGAACCGCACAGAATGTCGGACTTTGATTTATTTGATTGAACAATGAAAAGCGTCCCTTTGAAAAATTTGCTTGTTTGGAATTTATTGCTTTGTTTTAGAGTTCCAGAAATGGACAACAGATTGTCGGAATTCAACTGAGTAAGATCCCTTTGAGTCGGTTTAATAAATGGCAATTGTTTGCGTGCTTTTGTGCTTTCAAGGGAACCCATGACCACTGTCCTTAGTAGCTGGCAGATTGGCAACAGCAATAACAGCTCCGTCTCAACAGCAATTTCTCATCAGAAGATTGGCTCACCTTATTAACCCCCTCTTCCTCTACTTGTTACTCTACCTCTTCTTCCTCTACTTCTTCCTCCACTTCTTCCCGTACTTCTTCCTCCACTTCTTCCTCTACTTCTTCCTCTACTTCTTCCTCTACTTCTTTCTCTACTTCCTCCTCTACTTCTTCCTCTACTTCTTCGTCCACTTCTTCTTATACTTCTTCCTCTACTTCTTCCTCTACTTTTTCCTGTACTTCTTCCTCTACTTGTTCCTCTACTTCTTCCTCTACTTCTTCCTCTACTTCTTCCTCTACTTTTTCCTGTACTTCTTCCTCTACTTCTTCCTCTACTTCTTTCTCTACTTCCTTTTCTACTTCTTCCTCTACTTCTTCGTCCACTTCTTCCTATACTTCTTCCTCTACTTCTTTCTCTACTTCCTCCTCTACTTCTTCCTCTACTTCTTCCTCTACTTTTTCCTCTACTTTTTCCTCTACTTCTTCCTCTACTTCCTCATCTACTTCTTCCTGTACTTCTTCTTCTACGTCTTCTTCCACTTCTTTCTCTACTTCCTCCTCTACTTCTTCCTCTACTTCTTCCTCTACTTCTTCCTCTACTTTTTCCTCTACTTCTTCCTCTACTTCTTCCTCTACTTCTTCCTCTACTTCCTCCTCTACTTCTTCCTCTACTTCTTTCTCTACTTCCTCCTCTACTTCTTCCTCTACTTCTTCGTCCACTTCTTCTTATACTTCTTCCTCTACTTCTTTCTCTACTTCCTCCTCTACTTCTTCCTCTACTTCTTCCTCTACTTTTTCCTCTACTTTTTCCTCTACTTCTTCCTCTACTTCCTCATCTACTTCTTCCTGTACTTCTTCTTCTACGTCTTCTTCCACTTCTTTCTCTACTTCCTCCTCTACTTCTTCCTCTACTTCTTCCTCTACTTCTTCCTCTACTTTTTCCTCTACTTCTTCCTCTACTTCTTCCTCTACTTCCTCCTCTACTTCTTCCTCTACTTCTTTCTCTACTTCCTCCTCTACTTCTTCCTCTACTTCTTCGTCCACTTCTTCCTATACTTCTTCCTTTACTTCTTTCTCTACTTCCTCCTCTACTTCTTCCTCTACTTCTTCCTCTACTTTTTCCTCTACTTTTTCCTCTACTTCTTCCTCTACTTCCTCATCTACTTCTTCCTGTACTTCTTCTTCTACGTCTTCTTCCACTTCTTTCTCTACTTCCTCCTCTACTTCTTCCTCTACTTCTTCCTCTACTTCTTCCTCTACTTTTTCCTCTACTTTTTCCTCTACTTCTTCCTCTACTTCCTCATCTACTTCTTCCTGTACTTCTTCTTCTACTTCTTCTTCCACTTCTTTCTCTACTTCCTCCTCTACTTCTTCCTCTACTTCTTCCTCTACTTCTTCCTCTACTTTTTCCTCTATTTCTTCCTCTACAACTTCCTGTACTTCTTATCTGCCCACACAATTCTGAGTTGGAGTCAAGCAATGCTCTTACTTCAAGATGATGACAGCGGAATTGATTATTCGTTTTGACCGTAGAGCCCCTCCTGCTCGAAGATCCCAAAGTCTACCAGACTTGTCAAAAATGTCTCCCACCTCTCCTAAATTGCGAAATTCATCACTCTTTAATAAGGAAAACATCTGAAATCGGATGCAAAATGACTGAGATCAACTAATACGCAACCTCTCTTTATCCCCTTGACCCCCCTTTTACCAAACACTTCAAATTCTCGGCCCTTTAAAGGCACGTCCAAGCACAATGTTCTTCAATTAGAATATTGCGCCCTTGCAATTGTCAAAATTCGCATATTTCCTCGCCCAAGACCGCAACAAAGAAAGGGGCACCATGCCCCCTTCCTCTTCCGGGCGACAACCTCTAGCTCTCATCATACACTCACTTGAATCTCAACCACCCATCGTTAGCTCTAACGACCGTAATTGTTCATCCTTAATTAATTTCTCAAACACCCCAAACCCCCAACAATCCCCTTTCCACGCCCCCCACACCCCCTTCCATGATGGACGTATTTTTTAATTGAAATTTCAATAAAGAAAAATCCCAGCAGAGATCCCAAGAAAAAGTCATTCGCTCCTTCTTTCTTCAAATCGACAATTGTGTGTGTGTGAGAGAGTGGCAGAGGAGTGGGAGCGGCCACAGATTGGAGTGATAAAGAGTGACCCCTGCGGGCTACCCGCTCCATTTGACTTGACGACGACGACACGGTTTTTATTGTTTCGTCCATTTTCTTGTGAATTACCCTCAAAATAGATGAAGAAAAATTGAATGCCGTGAAAAATCGTGAAAAAAGAACTGAATCCTATTCTGGGGGTTATTTTGCATGAAAATTCATATTTTTCCAGCGTCGTCCACTTTTGTGGGGTTCCATTGGTTTTTTGCTTTCATTTCGTCTTGGTTACGGCTTTCACTTTGTCGCGCGGCGTATTAATTCAAGCGAAACGTCGTTGTTGTCGGACAATTTGCGGTGGGTTTTTAGACTTATCGTTTTTTGTTGTCGCTCCCGCTCCTTTTTGGCCTGCTTCACTTTTTTTTTCAACTGGCGCCCAACGGAAGAATGAATATAAAGAATTCTTGTTTCACGGTAAATATATAGAACGGGGGGAGAGGAGACGACGTAGGGCGGGAAGACAATTCCAACAAAACCCGAGAGAAACAGAAAGAGCGACGAAAAAAAGTGAATCTGATTTGCGGTGGCTGATTTCGTTTCCGCGCACTGCTGCCATTCTCCTCCGTTTTATGGTTTGGCTTTCGTTTTCCATTGGCTCAAGTCCTCGGCGCTGGTGCTAGGCTGACTTACTTTATGCCCCTTTCCGTGGTAGCTGTGGCAATAGAATGATTTCCTATTCCTCGGCGGAGAGGATGAGCAGCAGCAGGAACACCAAACCAGAGGATATATCCCCAGGACATGAAAGAATGTCTCTGCGGAACGTGTTTTTCTTTTAGGAGGGGGGATAAATTTAAGAGACTGCCAGTGGGCATAAATTCAACGTCGATAAACGTTCGAATGAGATTAATGAAAGCCAATTTACAAAGCAAACATTTTTACCATCCGACCATCCGGCTCGAAGGACCAACTAAATTTCAATTGCCATAAATCAATGAGCTGAGCTCCGGATCGTTTTTTGTAGGATTTGTGAACGGATAGAAGATTAGCTTTGATACGGAGTTGTTGTCCTGGAAATAAAAAGGAGTTGCAGCAGGGTCTTGAGATATCTACAGGTTTATTTAGAGAGATTTTGAGCAGTTTCTGAAATTGGAGGAAGGCGATCAGTGGAAGTCTTGCACTGTGAGTTATTCAAAATGAGTAGTGTGAATAAGCAAGTGGCGAGAAGCAAATATTCAGCTTGTGGTATTAAATAACAAGAAGTGGCGAGCAAGTAGGTCTAGCTAGCAGAAACTAGCGGGCAGTAACTAGCGAGTATCGTCTAATGAGCAGTGTCAAGCTAGTAACTGTTTGCGAGTCACTGCTCCAACCAGCGGCATCTCGCGAGTCACTTCAACAAAAAAGCAGCGAGAAGAAACAACTGAAGGAGGGACTGACGAGTATTACCTTTAGAACAGCAACTTACCAGCGGCGAGTAGCGTTGCGTAGATGCGTAAGTCATCGTCTAAAAAGCAGTGACTAGACAACAATGACTAACGAGCAGTAACTAGCAAGCAGCGACTAAGAAGCGTTTTCTAGCGAGCAGTAATAAGCTTAAAACATCTAACGAGTCACTGCAACTAACGAGCAGCGAGAAGCGAGTATCACGCTGCTTAATACCGGGTGAAGTAGCTTCATAGTACCGACCAGCCAGCGGGGAATATCAAACAGAGCCTAGCGAGTAGCGACACGAGAGCAACGACTAACGAGAAGTGACTAGCAGGCAGCGGGTAAGAAGCAACAAACAGTGATACTTGCAAGCATTAGCGAGTCACTGCTCTAGCTAGCAGCATCTAGTCAGCCACTGCAACTAACGACTAGCACGAAGCGAGTATCAAGTAACGACTGGTGTGCAGCAGCTTATTAACACCGACTAGCAACCGGCGAATATCGAATAGCGAGCAGCGACAATAGAGCAACGATTAGCGAAAAGTGGCTAGGAAGCAGCGGGTAAGAAGCAACTTGCAGTGATGAGCTTGCGGGCTTTAGCGAGTCAATGCTCTAGCTAGCAACAACTGCAACTAACGAGTAGCACGAAGCGAGTATCAAGTAACGACTGGTGTGTAGCAACTTAATAACACCGACTGGTCAAAGGCGAGTATCGACTAGCGAGCAACGATTAGTAAGAAGCGACGCGCAAGCAGCTCGTGCAGGTAAGTGCATTTAGCAAGCAGCGATTAGCGAGAAGCGCCTGGCGAGCAACGGCTGGCGAACCGCAGCTTCCGAGCAGCGGCTAGAGAGCAGTGATTTGCGAGAAGCGGTTAGCGAGCAGCAGCTAACGAGCAGCAGCTAACGAGCAGTGGCTAGCGAACTACGTTTAGCAAACAGTGACTAGCGAGCAACGACTAGCGAGCAACGACAAGCGAACTTCGGCTAGCGAGAAGCGGCTATCGAGCAGCGGCTAGAGAGCAGCGGCTAGCGAGCAGCGGCTAGCGAGCAGCAGCTAACGAGCAGTAACTAACGAGCAGTGGCTAGCGAACTACGTTTAGCAAACAGTGACTAGCGAGCAACGACTAGCGAGCAACGGCTAGCGAGCAACGTCAAGCGAGCAGCGACTGGTGATCAGCGTCTAGTGAGAAGCGACTAACGAGCAGCAAATAGCAAAACGTGTAAAGGCCAGCGAGCAGGAACCAATGAGCAGCGATTAGTACGCTGCTCGCTCGGTTTCCAGCAAGCAGCGAGATCAGGCCGTTTCTCTCCGACAACCCTGCTAACTTATGAGTCTGATGTTGTTCAGCTGCTCCGACAGACATTCCCAAATGCCACAAAAACCTTTTCCATCTGCGAGCTTTGATAGAGATGAATAGACTTAACTAGAACCCATTATCAAAGAGAACCATCTCCATCATCCCGCATCCTTGAACATGCTCAATTTACCCGCGTTACAACTCACTTTGCTCTACCTCATCCATCTGACACCCGTCTAGACGATTTATCTCAAATTCTTCTCCAGAAACTCCGAAACTCCCGTGGAAACGTCAGTTTCTCGGCTCATCCTGCCGCCACCACTGCCATCGTCCTCAGTCTATTTAAATATTACAAAGCACTTAACTTTAAATGAACCATGAACGCGAAAGCGATCAAAGGAAGATGTCTCTCTGTGTCGGTGTCCCTGCCTTTCCACTGCTGCTGCTGCTGAAGGCAAAGTTCCGGACGGTAGCAAATTCAATTCACTTTACATCGCGATGACTCTGTTAAGCGACAGGGCTTTAGTTTCGCACGCGAAATGGCCGGGGGAGGTGAGGTGCGGTGGCACAAACTAACATTGTACCAGATGGCTGCTGGCTGCAGGAAAGTTAAATTGAGCTTCTTCAGGAGAGTGCGCTACTAATTACCACACAGCGGGCGGAGGGTTGAAGGTGAAAGCACAGACGGAGGTTGGGGGATGGGGGCAACTGCTGCCGCGCCCAGAATGCGATTGTAATTGCAATAATGAGCCAACATGGGTGTTTTCGACTACAACATGTGCTGCCAACCAGCCATACACCAAGTCGGCCAAATGCCACCACCCTTGTTCCATGGCGACTTGTTTTCTGTTTTTTTTTCTGTCCCGTAAAAATGCCGTTATTTGTTCTCGAATTAAGTTCATGGTTGAGAGAGCGCTTGTTGTTGCACGCATTTTTATTTTTTCATTTTTGTTGCACGCTGCACATGCACCTCTCGCCCCGTGCCACGTTGTGGACGCTTACACTTGATGAAGTCATAAAATCCCTGGCTATAAACATCAATTGCAGCCCAATCCTCCTCCAAAGCAGCGGCGGCAAATTGCTGGTAGCGCCCAAGGGTTGGTTGGTAACTGCAGCGGGCTTCAGTTTGGCTCCGGTTTGGGAAGTCTACGCTGGATAGTGTTGGCTGTTGTTGTTCACTGACTGGCTGGCTGGTTGGGTGACTAGCATTATTCGGTTGAACGGAGATTTTGGGGGGTTTGAGGCGGTGCGGAGTTTAATTTCCACCTCAAACCCTGGAGAAAGTTGTCGCCGTCGGAGCCGCCAATTTTACCGGTCTCTACCGCGCATCAGTGCGCTTTGTTTTCTCTTTTCTGTTTCCGTTCATGTGCTTTCCGTTGTTTTTGTGCAAGCCCTGTTCTCCTCTTCTCTTCCCGCGTTCGGAATGTTACCTGAACTATAAATAAAAAGTTCTATTATTGCGCACTCATGGAGAATTGGATCGCTTTAGTAGCTTTTCCGCTTGCCCAGTCCTTGCTGCGGTGCTCGGTGCTGCTGTTGCTGCGGGTGCAACTTTCATCGTCGCCAATGTTGGTGTTGTCGTTGTGGGGAGTTTTCCTAACGGCACAGTGACGACGGTGTTGTTGTCGTCGTCGTGTAACTTTTGCCTGGTGTCACACAAATTTCGAGCAAACTTCGAGTCACTGTGTGTGCACCGCCGTTTTGGGGACACTGACCTCGTTTCGCACCTGCAAACAGCAGTCTCCCTCTCGATGCGATTCACAATTCATCCTCAGCGATTCGTCCGTGGAATTTTTGAACATCGACTGGCGTGTCTTTCGCTTTTTTTTGCCGTTCTGCTCTCCTTGCGGTGGTGGATGGCTTTTGGCAGAGGAGCTAGACTCCCGACTGGCATTCCGTGGAACATATTGCACAATGCACTTGTGGTGCTGGTGAATGTGCAGCAGGTACAAGCACCTATAATTCATAAATTTCAATCCAACGTCAGGACTTGTGGTGCGAGTGCATAAAACGAAAGCTAGCACACACCACCTGATGATGATGCTGGCTGCTGCTGTTGCTGCTGCTGCTGGAGTGACAGTATCTCTGGTTCCTGTTCAAGGATTGTGTGCTGGATGTGTGTATTGTGCTGACACATGCGAGTGCATGGATATCAGCGTGCGAATCAGCAAACGCGAGGGAACGTTGAAATTGGCATATTCTGGCATTTCTGAATGCATTTTGACAGCCATGTGTGGGGCTGTACATGGTTTCGGTTGATTAATGAGACATGCGGCAATAAATATATTCCCTCGCTGCCAGGTAAGTGACATGTGACGGTTTTTTAATCAACAGTCGCCTCGAGATAGACTTCTGTGAGAGCTGAAGACGGAGAATGATGCAACAATGGTGGGTGACAGGCGAGGATGACAAATTTCAAAGAAATTCCCACTCAATATGGCGCCGATGTGGTTTTTCATTTCATTTTGTGACACAAACTTACAGTCAATTGAAGCTTTACTAACCAAAGGACAGTAAATTCTTGTAAAATATATACAAAATGCCGCACCAACGTTTTCTAAAACCGTTTTTAGTCCTTGCACGGCAAACATTTTGAAGCTTTCAAACATGTGATACTTCAAATCCATTTTGTAACATGATTTACCGCTATTTTCGACTATTTGGTAAAATTATATGCATGTTTAGAGGTTACTTCAATGCAACCAATGCAAGAATCAGCAATCTATTGGACAAATTCTGGAAAAAAAATTTCTTCAAAAATGGCGCCCGAGAGACGATTTTCAACCGCATGTTCATATCTGTCATAATAATTGTTGGCGCTACAGTCCAAAGGGGGACCAGGGCCTAGCTTGTTCATCAACTACTCGTGTTGTGCGCGCTACTGTTCTCTCAAGAGTAGAAGGGACCTACAGTTTTTTGCCGACTCCGAACGGCGAAATTTGAGAAGCTTTCTTAGACAGTTATTACTCTTTGAGTGTTGTCAGCAGCTCGAAAGAGGTGGTGCCGTGAAATATTAGAAAAATTGGTGTTGAACTGGGAACCGAACCTATACCCTTCGGCGTGTGAGCGTCGCACTCTACCCACTACGCCACGGCGACCACCATCTGTCATCAGAAAACAAATATTCGCTCTAACACCTTTTTTCACACAAATTGGTCTCATTAAAGTGAGACTCCTTCCCTACAAAAAACTGTCAACGACATTTTACCGTTATTTTCAATGTTTTTTGAAGAAACGTTAACAACATGCTCTGCTTTGTCATTTGCACGAGACGATCTATCCCGACAAGGTGACATTTCTTCATTTTTGGGGGTCTTCTCTTCAGATATACCGTTATTCTACTCTGTAATTACCGCTATTTTCAGTGTTTCTTGGAAAACGTTAACAACATGCTTTGCTTAACCCTTTTTGCAGGAGGATACATCCCGACAATGCGGCATTTCTTCATTTCTTGATGTTTCCTTTGCAAGTATACCGTTATTCTATCTTCTAATTACCTTTATTTCCAATATTTCTTAAAGAAACGTCCAGTTGCTTTACTTAACCGTATTGTAAGAAAATCTATCCCGACAAGGTTACACCTCATTACTTTTTGGGGCTTTTTATTGATATATACCGTTATTTTGTTCTCTAATTACCGTTATTTTCAATGCTTCTTAATGAAACTTCAGCAACATGCTTTGCTTTACCCTTTGTGCAAGAGGTTCTATCCCGACAGAGTGACTTTTCTTCTGTTTTGGGGTTTTTTTCTTCAAATATACCGTTATTCTATTCTCTAATTACTGCTATTTTCAGTGTTTCTTGAGGAAACGTTAACAACTTGCTTTGCTTTGCCCTCTGTGCAAGAGGCTCTACCCCAACAGGGTGACTTTCCTTCATTTTTGTGGATTTTGTCTTCAAATATACCGTTATTTAATTCTCTAATTCCCGTTATTTTCAATGTTTCTTGAGGAAATGTTGCCCAGTTGCTTTGCTTAACCATATTGCAAGAAGATCTATCCCGACATGGTGACATTTCATCACTTTTTAGGGGCTTTGTATTGAAATATACCGTTATTCTGATCACTAATCACTGTTTTTTTCTTCAGAAAAAATAAACCGTACATGCTTGAAGGCAATTTAAAATTTATGTCTCCTCCACGAGTCCCTTGAGACCGAACTTCGGTAATTACCTTGCCCCTCACTCCCCCACACCATCCAAAGTGTCCCAATTACAAACTAATTTCCATCTCTTAGCCTCCTGAACCACCACCATAACCAGCACTGGTATCTTAGCCTTATCATTGCGAAAGCATACTCTCAGGCGCAGATAAATTCAATTAATCCCGCACCTGTCAACTTGAAAGCCAACATCGCTCGTCCTCCCCCCGCTCCTCGCACCACCCACGCAGCCACCTAAGGAAGCTGGCTCCGGCAATTCCTAATCCCAGATTAAAATATTAACAAGGACTTTTCAGTTCGAAGGCGGAGATGGCGAAACAAAAAATTCAACAACAGAAAAACAACAGCCGCGGAAACTGTGCTGAGATGGCGAAAGTCGGGGAGGTACGTGCGAGTGTGTGCGAGTCCTTGGAGAAACCAAACCAAGCCAAGCACAAACTGAGATGTGTATAAAAAAAATAAAGTAGAAAATTAAATTTTACTATTTAAAGCCGACAGGGATTTCGCATTAAGATCTTCCCAACGTGTGCTTAGGGCAGGTATATCGTGAGTTTCATCCAACCTCTCACTCGAACGCTCTCTGTGCACCAACATTGTTTTCGTTTTCTTTTTTATTTTGGAGAGTAATTGGATGTTTCGTCCTTTTTCCACCCCATTCCTTCATCCACATTTATGGCCTTAAATTATTCATTCGCGAGCTATTCTCCGGCAGTCGGAGTTCCTTTCCGAGAAACAAAAACATCACTCGCCAACGCCGCCTGGACGACTAGGACGACAACGAACACTGCTGAGCCCCGAACCGAGGAAACCTAAGGACGGGCGCTTGGTTGGCTGGTCACAAAAAATCACCTTTTTTCCTCCCGCTCAACAAACTATCGTAATAATTTTAAATTAATTCACCATAAAGAAGCTACAACAGAGAATGACGATGTGGGTGGTGTGCGGATGGAGGTACACTGGGCAGGCGTCGACGGAGGTGTTGGTTATGTAGCAGTAACTAGCCCAGTGGCTAAGTAGAAGTTGTTGCACCCTTCCACATTTTTCCAGTCAACCTCCGCCATGGAAATGATGTCCGTTGTGGTCGGTTAACAATGCAATAAAAAACACTTAGAACCACACATACACACATACCCACACCCACACCCACCCACATCTACATCCAACTCACTTTGTATCACAGAATAATGACCAGTATCGGGTTGATGAGGACTTGCGGGAGGGTGGAGTGGAGAAAAAGTTTTACCGGTGTTAGACTAGGGGTCTAGCATTTCACTTAATGGGGGTGAAATCGGTTAAAATGCAGCAGACGCTTCTGTCAGTTGCGGGTGTCACTTGAATTGTCTGTTTTACTATCAGTTTCTGTTTGTTTTGTTTCGTTTTTTTTTTCATCTCTCCCCCTTCCCTTGTTTTTATTTGAACAAAGGGAATGTGGTGTAGATTACATGGGGTTTGGTTGGAAAGGACGGGTTTGGGGGGAAGGGAAGTACATTAAAACGAGAAAGGTAGAACAGCGTTGTTGGCATTTAACTCACCGCAGAAATCACAGTGCAGTCATTGTGTCAATTTACTTTGTTTCACGTAAGGGGTGAGTGACACTATACCTTTCAGGGGTGACTACTGCGAGTGAAAGGGTGGGGGACAAAGGTTTTATTTCGATGTGCACCGGAGGGGAGTTATGAAAGGCTAATTGAATTCCGATCCCCTGGGGCACTCTAACTTACACCTTTGGAGTTCGTTAGTGATCCTTGACACTCTTCATCACGATTCGGTGTCTGCCTATTCCACGAGAGATCTTGGGAAGATTTCGTTTAATTGGATGTATTCTGTTCTGATAGGAGAGGGGCTTAAGAGTGGTGTATGGGAATTTGGGCATTGGTTCGGGTTTTTCGATGATGGTGCCCATATGTCTGAATACACAGATCCGGTTGGGTCAACCGAACGCTTGTCTGAAGGGTGATATATCGGGCTTCATTTTTTATCAAGACTGTTGGGTCATACAGTGGACGCGGTTAAAGTTGTACAAATTTGAATATGAGGGAACCGTCTGAGGAAGAGTGCTGTACGATCCCTCTTTTTTGTAAAAATTAAAAAGCGTGCGACTGGCGATAAGAATTTTTTAAGATGACGACGGACCAGGAGGCCTGTGTACACTGAGCATGACAAAGGTCCATCTGGCGCTATTCAATAAAATGTTGCAACTGGTAGAACAACACAGGCATGAAGGCTGCCAGGAGAGAGTGTAGGCCTCAAGCATCAACTGTATGGCCGTTTTTCGGGCTTCAGTTTTGGAGAAGACAGTTGGGTGACAGCAAAAAAAGTTGTACATATTTGAATATGAGGAAGTCTGCCATACGATAATTTTTTTCTGTGAAAATAAAATTAAAAAGCGTGCAGCTTGCATTGAGAATGCTGTGAGAGAACTACAGCCAGAGTCGAGTTGTGTACAATTGTGAAAAATATCAATGGCAAAGGTCCATCTGATACTGGTCAATCAAATTGTGCAGCTGATAGGGCAAGACTGGCATGGAAGCTGTGTAAGTGTTAAGCATCAACCGCATGACCGTTTGGAAGTTACTTAAATAAGAAGTCCACTCAAGGAAACTCTAAGTTTGGGCTGCAGAGCAAACGGAAAGAATCTAAATTGACACATTACCCGTCGGTGGGTGCCTGCAACAATACGCGTTCTGAACGCGAGAGTATTTAACTCCAGTCTAACGCCACTGTCTGCCCACAAATGACTTTGAAGATTGAATGTTGCGTGTTTTGTGGTGCCTTCTGTGAACTAGTAGAACATGGCTTGACAGTCAATTCGTTCTTTTGATGTGTACTCCTCGATCAAGCGATGAAAAGAAATAAGTTGGAGCTACGGATTTGTCTTCAATTAATAAAACTCTAGGCCACACAACCTTGATAACCTTTGAATTCTCTTTGATTTCTAACTACCATTCGTTGCTCTCTGCAATTCCTGAGTATGCAACGCAAGCAACCATGGAAAAGGGATGAAATATTCTTTCGGCTCAGGGTCTATACTTCCTTGTGTCACAGAACCTTAATAAACCTCTCATTGATTTCTAACTACCATTTAAGGCTCAGGGTCTATGCTTCGTTGTGCCACACAACCTTAATAACCCGGAACGGATCTCAGATGAGGGTCATGGGTATAACAAACTGACTACCATCCACTTAGCTCCCTGGAAGATGATGATAGGCAACGCAAGCGACCATGGTAAAAGTATAAAAGCTTCCTCCGTAACTAAACCTGTCTTCTTCTTTTTCTTCTTCTTCTTCTTCTTCATCTTCTTGTTGTTCTTCTTCTTCTTCTTCATCTTCTTTTTCTTCTTCTTCTTCTTCTTCTTCTTCTTCTTCTTCTCCTTCTTCTTATTCTTCTTCTTTTTCTTCTTCTTCTTGTTCTTCTTCCTCTTCTTCTTCTCCCTCTTTTTCTTCTTCTTTTTCTTCTTCTTCTTCTTCTTCTTCTTTTTCTTCTTCTTCTCATACTTCTTCTTCTTCTTTTTCTTCTTCTTCTTCTTTTTCTTCTTCTTCTTCTTCTTCTTCTTCCTCTTCTTTTATCTTCTTTTACTTCTTCTTCTTCTTCTTCTTCTTCTTCTTCTTCTTCTTCTTTTTCTTCTTCTTCTTCTTCTTCTTCTTTTTCTTCTTCTCCCTCTTCTTCTTCTTCTTTTTCTTCTTCTTCTACTTCTTCCTCTTCTTCTTTTTCTTCTTCTTCTTCTTCCTCTTCTCTCATCTTCTTTTTCTTCTTCTTCTTCTTGTGGCGCTACAATCTGGGGTGGACATGGGCCTCAACCAACATGCCTCTTCTTTCGCTAGCTGCCTTCAACTGCGCATTCCAAGTTGGTTGAGGCCCTTCTTCACTTGTGTGCGCTACCTTAGCCTAGGCCGACCTCTGTTGCGCTATCGCAATGGCTCAGATTCGAAGACTCTCCTTCGTCGCTGAGGCTATTTCTTATGGAGTTACGATTTGTTCCTCTACTTGCCCAATTTGGGCCTCGTTTCTAAATCTCTGATTCGAAGACTTTTCGGGCCGCAGCAGTGGTGTCCATACGCTTTACATCGCCTAGCCATATTAAGCATATAATCCGAAGACGCTTGACTAGGCGCATGTCGCTGTACAGCTCATAGAGTTCGTCGTTAAATCTTCTTCTCCAGATGCCTTTAAACAGGACCAAAAATCGCACGCAAAACTTTTCTCTCGAAGAGGCTAAGGGCTTCCTCATCCGCCTTTGTTAACGTCAAGGTTTCCACGCTGTAGAGTAGGACTGGGATGATCAAACTGCTATATGAAGCGAGCTAAGTCCTTCGAAAGATGGCTTTATTACTGTTTCTGCAGCCCAAAGAAACAGCGATTGACAGAGGTCATTCTGCGTTTGATTTCGGTACTGATGTTGTTGTCCCAGTTTACCGCGAAGCCGAGGCAGACAAAGTCCTTGACTTCCTCGAAGATTCTACTGCCGAGTGTGAGCCACTGTCCGAGACGACGATGTTGTGTGTTCTTCCTTGATGACAGCATGTACTTCGTTTTGCCCTCATTTACCGCCAGTCCCATTTTAGCCACTTTCGCTTCAATGCCAGCAAACGCCTCACTCACGGCTCGCTGTGTTCGTCCAATTACGTCAATGTCATCAGCGTAGGCTAGCAATTGAACTGACTTCTGGAAGATCGTGCCTCTGGTGTTGACTTGTGAGTTACGCACGATCTTCTCGAAGATGATGTTGAAAAAGTCACATGACAGTGCGTCGTCTTGTCTCGAACCTTTTATGACATTAAAGGTCTCGGTGAGTTCGTTACCGACCTTGACGGAGCAGTGAGTGTTCTCCATCCGCATCCTTCACAATGTGACGAGTTTGGTAGGAATGCTTAAACTAGACATGGCATTGTATAGCTCGTGCCTATTCTCACTGTCATATGCGGCCTTGAAATCGACGAATAGGTGATGAGTGCCGATTTGCACTTCCTGAGCCTTTTTCAGAATCTGCCGTAAAGTGAAAATCTGGTCTATCGTGCTCTTCTCTGGCCTTAGACCACCCTGATAGGGATCTATCAGGTTATTTACAAGCGGTTTCAGACGCATTACGGCAGAGAGGATATCGCATGCGATGTTAAGATGGCTCGTCCGTCGATAATTGGCGCAGTCAAAGGGGTCTCCTTTCTTGTGAACCGGGCAAACGACGCTGAGATTCCACTCATCGAGCATGCTTTCCTCCGACCATATCTTACAGGTGAATGCAGGCGCCCAACCAACTCATCTCCAGCTGCTTTAAGTAGTTCCGCGGGCAGTCCATCCGCTCCAGCAGCTTTGTTAGACTTCAGCTTGGATATTGCTACCTTCACCTCGTCTAAGTTGGAGGGACGGAATTCTTGTCTATCATCGTCCAAATTGAGTGGAACATTCTACCTAACAACGGGATTTGGGCCGTCATCGCCGTTTGGAAGTCTGCAGAAATGATCCGATTCTCAGCACAGACTGCGACTCTACCACGAGTTGTCTATTGTGATCCCGGCGGGCCTTGGTTCGAACCTTGTATCCAGACAGCTGTTTTACGTTTCGCCAAAACTTTCGGACTTCATTCCTGCCGTAACACCTTTCCCTTTCCTCTACCGCGCGGTTCTCATGTTTTTTCTTTTTTCCTTCTGAGAAGCCGGTGCTCTTCCCTTCTTCTCTGTTCGTGCAGCTCACGAAGAGCCCTCGTCGTTCAATGCAGTGTTGCCTGACATCATGTTAGGCTGCATGCGCTTGCCTGCACTCGTCGTCAAACCATGGGTTCCTTCTGGGTGGTGACGTAGCAGCACCAGCACAGAAAACTCAATCACTTTAGGGCCAGTGACTCCTGCTGCTGACGTGCCCACGCTGTACTGCCGCCACCGGCGTCGCTAACACCATCTACTGTGTGTTGCTTGTCCATGGGTTTCATCTGAGTGGTGAAACCCGGCTTATCAGGGACAACTTATTTGATGGCTTCTTGGCAACGTTTCCAGTCTTTTTCTATGCTCAGTGCAGGAAGCGTCGAACTCTGAAGAAGTTTCAGGGAGACTCGGTCGGCGAAGCTCCCAGCGATGAGATGCGATTGTGGCTTTCCGATGTCGTCGATTGTGGCCTGTCGCGACTCCTCCGCTGGTCTCCCGAAATCCGGGTTCTTTTCTTCGCTACTACAAGGTGATGTTTGCACCTCGGAAGATTCGGGCAATGAGAATTTTGGAAGAGTGTCTGACGTCGATCGAATCTGGTTGACGGTGGATTGATCGCGAGATCGCCAGGTTCCTTTGTGAATGTTCAGGTGTGGAAACCGCGTGCTAGCCGCAGAGAGGTCCTCTGGACCTACACTTTTTTCTATTAAGAAACCATCTCCATTTCCACTGGCATCGTTAAGCAAAGTCCTCATTTCACCCCCAGCCGTTCCGAAATTTCATTTTTCCCATCAAGTTCCAGAATCTCATCAAAATTTCCCTCGAAACTCCCCCAAAACCATCCAGAGTTGAAATCTTCTAGAAGTTCAAAGCTTCTACCCCTCCTTCCAATCTGCCGAAAAATTTCGTCTCTTCCAATCCAATCAAGCGAAAATGTAATAAATTCCATTGACACTGAAAACCACCTGCCAGATGCGATTCAATTCAACTAAGTGGCACACCAGTGGCGTTTCCATTTACCTCTCGATTCCTAGACACTCCAAGACCGCCACTAATTGGTGCTTTCAATTCAATTTGCGCGCTCTGTGCGCCGCTGAGGTGAGAATTATGACTCACCAGCGTTCCTCCACTCCGCCGACAGAAAAGAGCCTTAATTAGTCGACAAAATTTGGTTAACGTTATTGCTGCAGCAGTCGGCTGTTGGCTTAATAAATTCTTGAAAACTTTCCATTCCGCTATAGTTGCCTTATTCACTCCAGCGCTCTTCGCCCCTCATAGTTTATCCTTAGACTGGCTGGAGAACAGGATTAGAGGGGGTGAATGGAGTCTAATCAAATATTTTGTGTGCTTCCTTTTCCCCCTTCCCAGTCCTTCCTCGCCATCAACTCCTCCATCGGTCTAATGTCTGACTGAGGGAAAATTAACAATAAATAATTTAAAAGCTTGAAACCAAACATTTTTGTGGAGGCACAAGCCCCGCCATCCCCATCACCGACATGTCCTTTTTCCGGCGTTAACCCTTTACCCAGCCAGACTCGCCTGTCGCCTCCGTCACCGTCACCGTCTCACTCTGCCTCTTTATCCGAGCCACCGACTTCGATTTGTTTTCATTTGTGGATAAGGCCAGAAGTGTCCTTGTGTTCCTTGTGATTGCTGTTACCCTCCGCCATGTATGTGCGGGCTGGCTGGAGGCACGGGTGCATAAAAACGAAAACAGGCGAGAATATGAAAATGTTGCGGTCTCTTCGGTTTCCCTAGCAAAACACAGTTTTCCCCAACAGTCCTCGTCTCCCCTCGCCACGGAGTACATGTGTCGCAATGTCGGAGCGGGTGTGGGTTGTATTGTGTGCATGCCCCAACCGATATCTTGTTCGGTTTTTGTTTGTTCCCTCGCAAAAGTTTCCAGGGGTACGCGAGGGCGGCTGTTAAGGTAGAAAGTGCCTGTCGGTTTTTCCGTTTCAAATGTCTCGCACGAATTCCCTTCTCAACGCTGTGAAAATTCGTGGAAAACTTAATCCTTGCGAATGCTTCACTCTCAGTACACTCGCTCGCTTGCGGGGATAATTATTAGAAGCTTGTATCGTTGCCTCGCATTCCCTGACAGCGGGAGGGGGTGGCAGTCTGTGTTCGGTGCGATTGCGGTGGGGAGGGCTGTCAGCTTTTGGGCAAATATCCGGAAGCAATGAGCGGAGATTATCGCATAAATTGAAATCACTTTATTTTATGCCCGCTTATGCATGCGAACAGAGTCGTGTGTGTGTGTGTGTGCAGTTGGATGTGTGTGAAATATGATTAGGGACGTTTGGGGGTTTAGCTTTTGCTGCTTCTGCCGCCGCTGGTGGCATCAGCGGACCGCATGGGTCGTGGCGGTGGATTTGTTTGGGAATCAGGCACTTGTTTAGATTTGCAAACTCCTGCAGATGATGAGGATCTTTGGGCCTGAGATGATTTTGAAGTTTTGAGACGTTCACCCGTGCATTTCGTGCCCAAAGGGCGTTTGTGTCGCCATCTAGTTTCTCTTCCCCACACAGCCTAATCCAAGGCAACAACCAATCACCGATTTTTTTCGCACTGAATCATCAGTCTAGATTTTTCTTCATTTTCTGAATATTGCCCTCCCGTGCATTTTTCGAAAACGTTCACCGGTGCATTTCGTGCCCAAAGAGCGTTTGTGTCGCCATCTAGTTTCTCTTCCCCACACGTTCTAATCCAAGGCAACAACCAATCATCGATTTTTTTCGCACTGAATCATCAGTCTAGATTTTTCTTCATTTTTTTGAATATTGCCCTCCCCCGCATGACTATAAACTTTTTATATTCCTCCCAAAAACTTTCGAAAAATTTTTACGACTATTTTCCCAGTTCGTCGACGAAGTTGTAGTCATCTTCTCCATCGTAGTCAGGCTTTTCGCCCTGCTGTCGCAACGCGCAAACTGTGAATCTGTGAAGCCAAAAGCAAAAGAGACTTTTGGCGTGCGAGGGTAATTATTCATGTGGTTCGCCTGGGTGCCGGTTATATCAGCTGGCGGGGGTGTACACAACTCGCACTGTTGTGCAGTGCAATGAACTTGTTATGACGAGGAATCAAAGAGAAAACATCCATAACGCAAAAAAAACGATGACAACGCCCCCACTGTGTGTCGTATTCCTGGTGGCGTCGTCGCTCGATATGCAGAAGAAAAATATTATTAATGGCAGTTTCGTGTTTATTTATGTTTGCCGATGACGAGGACAACGATTCGTGCAGCCGGAAGTTATATCCCTTTGAAATGTAAGCGAATGCTCCTCCGGGCCTTGGCTGTTTATTTACCTTGTAGGACTCTGTGAAGCGACATGTCAATGGATATCATGGGCCTGCATCACACGGCGACATGTTTGCCATCAGATCGAAAGAGGAGACGCGACGAAGTTGGATCAAGTGAGTGGGGGAGGGCTCGAAAAGCCATTTTATGTGGAAAAGTCACAGACACTGGCTGGATATTGGAATAGAAAATCGGACGCAGATGGAAATCAAACAGTCGCCTAAAGACTTTAGGCAGGGCTGAGAGAAAGCTTCTCACTTCCTCGTTCAATGGAACGAATGGAACTGCCCACTCAGATGCATTTTAGGCGAATTTGTCAATTTCTCCCGCTTGTGTATGTGCCCTGAAGCAGATCGAGTCATAAAGACTCGCCAAAAATTCGGTTCTGTCGAGTGGAGAAGACCGAAAGCTTGGCTCTGTCGAGTAGAGAAGATCGACAGTTTGGCTCCATCGAGTTGAGAAGGCCGACAGTTTGCCTCCATCGACAGACAGTTTGGCTCCGTGGAGTAGATATGATCGACAGTTTGGCTTCATCGAGTTGAGAAGGCCGACAGTTTGCCTCCATCGGCAGACAGTTTGTCTCCGTCGAGTAGAGAAGATCGACAGTTTGGCTCCATCGAGTTGAGAAGGCCGACAGTTTGCCTCCATCGACAGACAGTTTGGCTCCGTCGAGTAGAGAAGATCGACAGTTTGGCTCCGTCGAGTTGAGAAGGCCGAAAGTTTGACTCTGTCAAGTGGAGAAGACCGAAAGCTTGGCTCTGTCGAGTAGAGATGATCGACAGTTTGGCTCCGTCGAGTTGAGAAGGCCGACAGTTTGCCTCCATCGATAGACAGTTTGGCTCCGTCGAGTAGAAAAGATCGACAGTTTGGCTTCATCGAGTTGAGAAGGCCGACAGTTTGCCTACATCGGCAGACAGTTTGGCTCCGTCGAGTGGAGAAAACCGAAAGTTTGGCTCCGTCTAGTGGAGAAGACCGAAAATCTGGCGCCGTCGTGTGGAGATGGCCGAAAGTTTGACCCTGTCAAGAGAAGAAGGCCGAAAATTCGGTTCTGTCGAATGGAGAAAACCGAAAGCTTGGCTCTGTCGAGTAGAGAAGATCGACAATTTTGCTCTGTCGAGTGGAGAAGACCGCAAGATTAGCTCCGTCGAGTGGAGAAGACCGAAAGTTTGACTCCATCGAGTAGAAAAGACCGACGGTTTGGCTCCATCGCATAGAAAAAACTAAAAGTTTGGCGCCGTTGAGTGGAGGAGACAGACAGCTTGGCTTCCTCGAGTGGAGAAGACCGAAAGTTTGACTCTGTCGAGTGGAGAAAAGCGAAAGTTTGGCTCTGTTAAGTGGAGAAGACCGACAGTTTGCTGTCCGACGTCAGATGGTGAATTTCGAAGCAGCCCTTCGTTGACATTCGACACTTCTTGTATGCCATAAGCTACTTATTTTGAGGTGTTGCCATAAGAAATTACGAAAACGAAGTTCAAACCAGGAAGCCATTCTCGAACTTGTCCACTATGACCCACTAGCCTTAATGACAAGATGAGTGACTTCGACCACTCAACGCTCTTTGATCCTTCCTTAAAGGTGACTTTGATTTCAAAGAAAGCCCCATTGGAGATTGTGACAAAAAGTGGTGTAAGAAGGCACGACGAGAGAAGAAAGAAGGCCGTTTGTGTTAATAAGGTCCGAGAACGTAGCCCTGCCCTTCAATGGATTAGGACTCAAAGACTGTTCGGTTGGGCGTTACAGCCACAGCCTCTGCCACATCGGTACACCACGCAGATCGATCTACAATCAAGTTGATTGACCAATGGACAAGTGATTCAAGACGTACCGAAAGCCGTCTAAGCATTCCCAAGATTCGTGGTGCCAACGTCGTTTTAGCTATGGACGAAAAGCCGAATGAAGTTTTCATCGGGCGTGTGAAGCTCTGATGTTGTGTGTTCGAAATGGGAATCAATCGATTCTTAAGGATTTTCGGCCAATTCCCTGAATGCGAGACTAGAGGACTCATGGTAAGACTAGCACGGGTGGGTTCAGAAAATAGAAAATTATGTGCTAGGACACTTAAGCCAGATGCTAAATGTCAGGCAGAATATAGAGAAAAACTTGGAGGACAGAAAAGAAGGGAAGGGCAGCACGAAAAGTGTGCGATTGAGGACTACGACAAAGCACAAGCACAAGAAAGAAGTCAAACTTTCTAAAACCGAACAAAGGTTTGACAACATAGTCGAGGTTACACCTGCCACCGGTTCATCGTGTGACCCACTGTCTGCCATGACCTTTCGGTTCCAATTAAAACTGTTGTGTGGTCCTTCAGTTCAATCCGAAAATGGGTCACCTTCAACCTCATCGCTTCCTGAGACTGGAATCTTCACTCGTTTGACACAAAAAAGTTCAACACTCATCCAGGAATAAGCAACTCACATCGCTCCGTCAACCAGAGTGACGCTCACAGCTTGTCACGCGTTTAACCTCAGTTCCCCGTAAACTCGTGTTTTCATCAAAACCACCATTCCCCCCGATCGCAGTTCTCACTTCCCAGCAGCCTGAGAAAAACAATGCTCCCCAAGGACAGACACCTTAAACCCCTCACCACCCAGGCACCCGCTCAAAGGCAGCCCGCCGTCCCTCTGCAACCCCGAACCATCCATACACCGGCCCAATGGAAGCCCGTCGCCCACCCTCCACCATGCACCCGCTCAGACAAAGACGACAAAGACAGACAGGGAGCGAGGAAACAAATAACTCAATATGAGGGAAAAAATATTATTCAAAGGAAAACTCTGGAAAATTGCTAAAATAGCTGAATTGCAGACGCACAAGGGGACCTGCACACATTCGGCGTCCAGGGCCACAGTGTCACCTTTTGTTTCGTCTGGGGATATTCTGTAAATATCCTCATTTGTCTTACACAATTGCGGGTGTCCGAGTGAAAGGACGAAGCACATATGCACACAAAACGCCCCTGGTGGCGAGTGGCGCCCAACGATCGACTGGCAGGACGACGGATGCCGCCAGGGTTGACAGGGAAACAACAATGATAAACGAAGACAAAGACAGGACCACAAAAAAAGAGAAAACCGACAGGGGAAAGAGCTCCCTTATCGTGGAGGGAGAGAGAGAGAAAAATAAGAAAAACATCCTCACTACCTTGTTGCTTTTTATCTCCGGTCCTTCGGTTTGGGCGGCGAGGTGGATGCGGTGGCTGGGGGATGGATGACGGTGACTTCTGCCCGAAGCGGGCGCAGGCAGCGCGAAACGAAAAAATATGCTTGTATGATGAAGGTCTCGAGGACGAGATGGTATTTTACGATAATGAGACAACATGTTCTCCTTTTTTTTTGTTTTCGTTTGCAGCCCTTGGCTGTCTCCCTTTCCCGCTGCTTTTGGGGCCCCTCGCTGGTGTCTTATCGGGTCTTTCGGTTCGATGATGAACTTGGCTTCCAATCGATGCACCCCTCGCCCCACCACGCCCGACTCCACTCACCCCACTCGCCTAGCAAACGCACAAGTGGAATGTTTCAATTCGGTCTCGTGGATTAGAAGTCAGAATGAGTTCATCAGAAATTTATCGACCTTAGCGGGGGGCGGGCAACATAGCCGGAATTGGCGGACAGCCTCCCTTTGTTGTTGTTCCCCTCTGCCGGTGGTGACGGCAACGGTGCTCTCTTGGTGAGGCTAGATTGAGCGGGTAATGGTGTGCAATGTTTTGAGCGAATATTAAGCTCTATCGTGCCATGAAGGATAATGGGATATGGTGTCGATGCTGAGAGGTAAAAGACCGCAAATTATGTTTTTTCTTCTCTCCTCCATATTTTACGATCCGTAACGAAAGTGAGATGAATGAAGACGGCGGATGGCGGAGGGGGCTGCGGGATGATTGAATTTTTATTCCACTGCAGGGAAAAGGTGTCACGGATTTTTATATCGCAGTAAACGGCAGGAGACTATGCGGGGGAACGATGCGATTATTCTGCTTTGAAAATCGATTACCGATTAAAGGGTTTAGTGTTAGGAAAGGCAACGATAAGACGTGGGGCAACTTTGATTTGTGATGTGTGTGTGTGGTGGAGAGTGGCTGGATTAGGGGGATTGGAGGGAAGATAGACTTCAATGATGATCACACTCTCAAGGATCGTTGCAAGGAATTGAAATCACTGCGCTCCTGAGTTCAAACAAAGTTCGCCTAAAGAAAGGGAAAGGCTTGGAGGGTCAGTTAAGAGTGACTTTTCTGCCGACTTGTCGTTGTCACGCATGAATTCTAAGGCTTGGAGGGTCGGTCAAGAGTGGCTGTCATGCAGGGATATTGAAGGTTTTATCTACAATCAATCCTCGAGGCTTCCCTGCCAGCTAGCCGTGGTCGTGCAGGAATCTTAAGGCTTGGAAGCTCGGTCAAGAGTGGCTGTCATGCAGGGATATTGAAGGTTTTGTCTGCTCCAATCCTCGAGGCTATCCGGCCAGCTTGTCGTTGTCAGGCACGAACTTTAAGGCTTGGAGGGTCGGTCAGGGTGGCTGTCACGCAGGAATA
Organism: Eristalinus aeneus; assembly: GCA_955652365.1. Taxonomy (NCBI): domain Eukaryota; kingdom Metazoa; phylum Arthropoda; class Insecta; order Diptera; family Syrphidae; genus Eristalinus; species Eristalinus aeneus. The sequence continues at coordinate 97,247,803 of OY019131.1, forward strand.
TTGAAGGTTCTATCTGCTCCAATCCTCGAGGCTTCCCTGCCAGCTTGTCGTTGTCACGCAGGAATCTTAAGGCTTGGAGGGTCGGTCAAGAGTGGCTGTCACGCAGTGATATTGAAGGTTTTGTCTGCTCCAATCTTCGAGGCTTCCCTGCCAGCTTGTCGTGGTCGTGCAGGAATCTTAAAGCTTGGAAGGTCGGTCAAGAGTGGCTGTCACGCAAGGATATTGAAGTTTTTGTCTGCTCCAATCCTCCAGGCTTTCCTGCAAGCTTGTCGTGGTCGTGCAGGAATCTTAAGTCTTGGAGGGTCGCTCAAGAGTGGCTGTCACGCAGGAATATTGAAGGTTTTGTCAGCTCCAATCCTCGAGGCTTCCCTGCCAGCTTGTCGTGGTCATGCAGGACTCTTAAGGCTCGGAGGGTCGCTCAAGAGTGGCTGTCACGCAAGAATATTGAAGGTTCTGTCTACTCTAATCCTCGAGGCTTCGCTGCCAGCTTGTCGTGGTCGTGCAGGAGTCTTAAAGCTTGGAGGGTCGGTCAAGAGTGGCTGTCATGCAGGGATATTGAAGGTTTTGTCTGCTCCAATCCTCGAGGCTATCCTGCCAGCTTGTCGTTGTGACAGAGCGCTTTCAGAAGTTTCCTTTCTCGATGCTTGTAGGGAATTTTCTCCGTTTGTAGCCCCAAAGCTTTTCAAAAAGGCTTTCAAGTTAATTCAGGTTAAGTGTCCCCAATACCGAGACCAACAAAAAAGCATAATTTGGGCCCATGCTAACGACTGGCAGATAATCACCCACAAGTTACCTGTCAGCTGACCACTTAAAGGCTGCTGAGTTGTCCCAAACTAAACTCGTTAGTCCCGATTGAGTTGTCAACGAAGAACTTGCCTATGTGCTTCTTTCGCCATGATGCAGAATTGTTCTTCCTTCAGACGCTGAGTGTTTCCTTCTTCATCTGCCAACGACTTGACAGTTCTGAGATCTGATTTAATTGAGAAAAATTGCCTAAAGCTCCAACAGAGGTTGCCGCAAGGGAGCCAGGCCTGGCGACATGTGCTTCTGTAGAGACGTGAGCTGTCCCGAGGGCATTTACTTCTATGGAGCTGTCATCTGTTGTGTCACTCAGAGAAGAGTTTTGTCGAAGGTGCTGAGGCAGGAAGGGCGTTTGAAACCCAGCTGTGGCTGGAGGAGAGAGTTTTGCCTAAGGCGCTGAGGCAGGAAGGGCGTTTGAAATTCAGCAGTGGCCACAGTGTATTGAGCCTCCAGACTTCGATTTTTTTGCTTCGATTTTTTACCTCAATGTGACACTGCAGTGAAATGAAAGGGAGGCATGTCACCACGTACTGGATTTCATAATGTGCCCGCACCAGCTGAACGCTGAAGTACTTGGCCATCTTCTCAAGGGATAGGCGGAAGTTCAGAGTGGGCGAAAAAATCATCCAAAGGTGCCGCCATGACCTACTTCTTGATTTTAGCATGATCATGGTCTTGACAGCCCATTATTCAATCATGGTGTAGCAGATCACCAATTTTTAGCGGACATCGTTCAAGCAGACGAGGTCCAGACGTTCCAAGGCAGTCCTTGTATCGCCCTTAGGGATGTCGGCTACTTCCCTGAGCTATGCATTTTGAAGATCTCTTGATACATTTCTCAAACAAGTCGGAAGGCGAGGTCCAGACGAGGTCCAGACGTTCCAAGGCAGTCCTTGTATCGCCCTTAGGGACGTCGGCTCCTTCGCTGGACACTGCATTATGAAGATGTCTTGATTCAATTTTCAAAGAAATCGGAAAGGACTTTCTAGATCTGCTAACTTTCACCGAAAATAAGGGCTGAAGGCTACACCTGCCTGTATCGAAGTACATTGTATAGCGCGACAGTTCACAAAGGGACCAGGGCCTAGCTTGCTCATCGACTACTCGTGTTGTGTGCACCGTTGTTCTCTCAAGGGACCTACAGTTTTTTGTCGACTCCAAACGGCGAAGTTTGAGAAGCTTGTTTTCGGACAGTGAATACTCTTTGAGTATTGTTGGCAGCTCGAAAGAGGTATTCTCCGGGAAATCGAATCTGGACCTTCGCCAATGTCGTACTCTACCCACAACGCCACGGTGGCCACAACAAGCACGTTGCCAAAGCTTATAGTATCCATCAATCTCCCAACATCGTCAAATTCAACTCCATCACCCATCCGAGCGACCGCAAACCAAGTGATGACAGCATCACGCACCCACCCCAATTCAGCGAAGGACGAACTTTGTCTTTTATGAGCACCATCAGGGAAAACAAGACGCAACTAAATTTCGTTTTTATTTCAAATTTAAATTAGTCACAGTGCCTTGGAATCGGTCATAAACAACTCCTCCATATCTGTGTCACTGCGCACAACGCACAGAGTGTGCATGCGTGTCGCTTAACTCGCCCTCTCACAAGATCGCACGCCGAGCGCTGCTTTGACGGTTTGTGAAGTAAATCTTCATCCGCACTTTGTTGTCCATCCGAGGGGGCTGTTAGCACTTTTTAATAGTGACGGCGTCTTTTGATTGCTGGCGTGTTTGTTTCTTTTCGGGAGTTTTCTCAATCGGTTTGTGTTCTGGTTTTTGTTTCGAATTATTGCCAATTAAATTTTATTTAAGAAAAAACAGAAACTAACAGCCATTGCGAGTTTTTCTCATTCCATGTGCTTGTAGTAAATTCCGAAAATATCTGCATGCGGGCATCATAATCATCAAACACTCGAATTTGTTTGAAAGGGGGAAACAATTTAAGCAACAAAACACATTAAACGCGAGAAAGGAATTTCAAAATGTTCCAAAAAGAAGGAATAAAGAATTAAATAGATTGCTGTGACTGAGAATTAATTAAAGGCAGGGAGTGGAGGCATGATGACAAACAGAATAAAGTCCTCCCGATGTGCGATTGCTTTTTTATAGTACTTCCACGGGGGTTGCCACCAATTAGAGAAGAACTGCTGTCTCCACTCCACCCGGCTCCCATTTGTTCAATGATTTAATTCAAACCAAAATGGACTGAAAACAAAAGCAGCGAACAAGCAAAAATATATCGCCATCCACCACTGCGTTGGACTTCGCTTAAAAGGCCTAAAAATAGCAAACAAAAAATCAGAAGCACTAAAAAAAATCACAAAAAACGCCACCTCTGAGGCGTATGGTATTTTCGCTTTGCGTGCGATGATGGTGCGGATGGTTGTGCCGACGACGACCCACCGACAAGCCGATAAAAGCGGTCACACAGTACGATTAATTGAATTTACAATCACAACGCATACACTCGCTAACACAGTCGCACAGACGCACACGCGCGGCGTCAGTGTAATTAATTTAAATACCATCCCGGGCACCGCTTTGAAGCCATCACACGGGCGGCAACTCGCTATCTTGCCGTGCGCCGGGTGAGATGAGATAGCGGCGGCAGCTCGGCCAACTGTTTAACCTGATTAGCGGAGCCTGGCTTGTGCATCAATTATTTACCGTGCATTCCATTCGATTTTCATGGCAATTAAAATCGGTATCTATTACATTTGTTGGATCAAAAATAGCCGAAAAGCGCCGGCGGCGGACTGTTGCACTGGTGGGCGGGCGGAGGGTGGAGGCACGCTTTTAATGGCTAAATGGAATTACTTTGTTTACCTTTCCGATTGAAGGGAATTAGGAGGATTTGCGGGATGGGATGGAACGGACCGTTTGATCAGGAACTCATCTCTTTGAAGAAGCCTGACACTAGACGTTCCTCGGTGCATTGGTTGCAGTTAAAGAAGGAATTGCGAGATCAACTTGAAGGAAAGGTTGTTTAATATTCAAGGAGACGTTGTCTGGCCGACAAGAGCTTCATTCCGACAGCCAGACGACTGTCCAAATTCTTGATAAACGCCATCTTTAGCAGGCAGACGTCTGAGCTTTTCACAGGGCCGCAGTATGAATCCTGAGGCATTCAGCCGTCTTCCTAAGAGACAGGCAAAAATATTCTTTGAAGAGACGGCTGAGCCTGTAGGATTCACATCATGCTGGGACCCTATGATAGACTCCAGAGGCTCCATCGCTTCGGTGTATTTTAAGCCCATGGGATTTTTAGAACAGCCACCAGCTCGGTACTCACGCCTGGAGGAGCCTTGCTTTTCCCTGTCTGCGCCTCATTTGAATATCTTCTTCAACAGGTCGCGATAAAACGACATGAATTGTTGAAAAGGTCCGTATGGGCAACCCTGAATGGCACCAAGTCCATCTGAAACTTGTTTAAAACACTTGCTAGTGCGATCACTGGATGAGTCGAAAAACGTGCATGAGTGCCAACATAACGCCACGAAAATGGGACAGTCCCTTAGGTCAATAAACGACATGAATTATAGGTAAAAGGACCAAATGAAGGGCTTGGTGGAATAGCAGGCCTGACTCAAACCAGATTATGCAGCTCGGCGGTTAGACCACTAGCTGGTGCGGTACCTGAATGAGACGGAAAACGTGCAACAGTGCCAACATAACGCCACAAAAAAGGGAAAGTCCCTTACCATAAGTCAATAAACAACATGAATTGTTAAAGGTCCAAATGTGCAACCTTGCAATAGCACCAAGCCCATCAGGCCTGACTCAAACCAGATTATGCAGCTCGGCGGTTAGACCACTAGCTGGTGCGGTACCTGGATGAGCCGGAAAACGTGCACGAGTGCCAACATAACGCCACAAAAATGGGAAAGTCCCTTAAGTCAAGAATCAACATGAATTGTTAAAGGTCCAAATGTGCAACCTTGCAATAGCGCCAAGCCCATCAGGCCTGACTCAAACCAGATTATGCAGCTCGGCGGTTAGACCACTAGCTGGTGCGGTACCTGGATGAGACGGAAAACGTGCAAAAGTGCCAACATAACGCCACAAAAAAAGGGAAAATCCTTAATAGCTCGTTTTGTAGTAGGCAACGTTGTTGAAAACCATGTCTAAGCTGGAGAAATGGCGTACACCAGGACGATCGAACTCTTGGGCTGCTGGATGGTTTCGGCTTACGACCGGGATGGATAGAGAAACTTGTTGTTGGAGGACAGGATCGAAAGACGGGCGTCGCGTCTGCTACGATGATGAGCGTTGTACTGCCTAGGCCAGGATGCTCGAAGTCTTGGGTTGCTGGATGGCATAGGCTTTAACCAGGATAGACGGAGAAACTGGTTGTTGGAGGCCAGGACCAAAGGGCGGGTGTCGCGTCTGCTACGATGATGAGCGTTGTACTGCCTAGGCCAGGATGCTCGAAGTCTTGGGTTGCTGGATGGCATAGGCTTTAACCAGGATAGACGGAGAAACTGGTTGTTGGAGGCCAGGACCGAAGGGCGGGTGTCGCGTCTGCTACGATGATGAGCGTTGTACTGCCTAGGCCAGGATGCTCGAAGTCTTGGGTTGCTGGATGGCATAGGCCTTAACCAGGATAGACGGAGAAACTGGTTGTTGGAGGCCAGGACCGAAGGGCGGGTGTCGCGTCTGCTACGATGATGAGCGTTGTACTGCCTAGGCCAGGATGCTCGAAGTCTTGGGTTGCTGGATGGCATAGGCCTTAACCAGGATAGACGGAGAAACTGGTTGTTGGAGGCCAGGACCGAAGAGCGGGTGTCGCGCCTACTACGAAGATGGGCGTTGTACTGCCTAGGCCAGGACGCTCGAAATCTTGTGTTCGAAGGGAGGGTGTCGCGCCTACTACGATGATGAGCGTTGTACTGCCTAGGCCAGGACGCTCGAAGTCTTGGGTTGCTGGATGGCATAGGCTTCAACCAGAATAGACGGACAAACTTGTTGTTGGAGGCCAGGAGAAAGGCGCGACTTTCTATGAAAGAGGCAATCCTAAGTCTTGCAACAACTTATGAGAATTACCCTTGAAGACGTCGCCTGAGCAGTGTACTGCATGAACGTCTTAAGCCGTTTCGACTGTGATCGGCAATCTGCAGCAGGGTTCCGGCTCAACATATCGACTGAAGACCAAATTTCCACACGAAGGATAGTTCGGAAGATTACTAAAAAGTTCCAAATCCATACGCATCGTCTTCTGGTTGATTTTTAAGCTGCGCGCGACAGCATTTGAGTCAGTGATCTGGTTATGTCGCATGACCAAAGCGCATTGGACCCTAGGACTCCTGGGCCATTTGAAACTTGCCCCGGATTACAACAAGGAGTCGCGGTCTAGTGTGGTTTCTTCAATCTGGTACCTGAGAGAACAGTGTGGCGGTAGACAAGCAAAGAAGGACATCAAGTTTGTCTAAATCTTGGAGAACGCTGGCGACATCGATATCTTTGCGCGTTCCAAACGTACCATCACTGCAATTTTCAAGTTTCTAAAAGGTGAAGGAAGTTGGCTGGTTGGTTAAAGAGGGACGTACGAAAACTGATGGCTATCGATGAACAGACGCTCCCTTCTTCATCCCACATCACATCCAAAGCTGTGGCAGTCGATACAAAGTCAACCTCCACACAGAGCACATTTTTGACACCACATACCTTGAGGGTAAAGATTCCAGCACTTTCCCCGTCCTTGCTCGCTATCAAAGGACTCCAGCAGGCCTTCCACAAATGAACAACATAATCACCCACACCCCACACACCTTCTCCGCCCACATGGGTGGACAATTTGTGGACTCGCCCATTTGTTGCTCATGCAAATAATTAATTCTCAATAAATAATAATAATGTTACTCCTAACGAGATCAAAATGCTTGCACTCGCTGGTCATGTCATGTGGCGGGGCGGCGGTAATGGTGGCGGCACATGGCACACAATGGCGAGAAGGTGGCCGCGCGGTGTGGTGGCCAACCTGCGTGTTTATCATGCCCCGAGGAGAGGTGCAAATTACATTTAATTGGATGGAGCTGTTCGATTGTGTGCGCACTGATGCACAATTTATGGTGAATTTGTGTCACACATTTTTTCAATCGCCTCTGTGAAGCATTTATTACGCGAATAAATCGCAGGAATTATCTCTCCTTCCACGCTTAATGGGAGCGGTGGCATGAATTGCGGTGTAAATTTGGATTATGTAAATCGTTGTTTGCCGGATACGGCAATAGATGGATGCTGATGATTCCTGATGGCAGGGGGAACTGAAAACGCGCTCGCATTCATCGGTCGATACGCGAATTATGCGCGATTCCAAAAGCGCAGCTATCAAAATAAAATTTAGGTATTTTTTGCAGGAATGTTCGCCGGCGAAATGAGATGTTAATTCAGTGGAATTGTTTGTTTTGCTGGGAGAATGATGGAGGAATGAATGGAATGCGATGGAAATGGAAATTTTAAAGGATGCTGAGTGGAATAGTTGTGGCTTCGAAATTGTGAATTTTTCCTCCATCACACAGTGCAGTCGACGCACATACCGAACATGGCTTTGGGGGAAGGTGCCCCGAGTGGTACACGAGGAACATGAGCCACAAACTTCGGGTGGCCTTTAACAAGCTGCCGGTGTAGACATGTAAGCTGTACAATACAGGAATTGCTTGAAAAGACTTCGATTCGGACTCTGAGTCACAACGAGCAACACGAAGCACATCGTTGGGGAAATCCCCACCCAGCAGTGTTTAGGAACCACGAGAACTGGACGACTTGTCAAGAACTGCTGCCCAGATCCAACTTCTTCTTTTTCTTCTTCTTCTTCTTCTTCTTCTTCTTCTTCTTTTTCTTCTTCTTCTTCTTCTTCTTCTTCTTCTTCTTCTTCTTTTTCTTCTTCTTCTTCTTCTTCTTGTGGCGCTACAATCTGGGGTGGACATGGGCCTCAACCAACATGACTCTTCTTTCGCTAGCTTCCTTCAATTGCGCATGTTGCTTGAGGCCCTTCTACACTTGTGAGCGCTACCTTAGCCTTAGGCCGTCCTCTGTTGCGCTGTTCCAATGGCTCAGATTCGAAGACTCTCCTTCGTCACTGAGGCTATTTCTTACGGTATTACGGTTTGTTCCTCTACTTTTCCAATTTGGGCCCCGTTCCCGGCAATTCCGGCAAAGCAAAGGCTCTGATTCGAAGACCTTTCGGGCCGAAGTAGTGATGTCTATTCGCTGTACATGGCGTAGCCATCTAAAGCGTTGTATCCAAAGACGCTTGACCAGAAGCAAGTCGCTGTACAGCCCATAGAGTTCGTAACCAAATCTTCTGCTCCAAATGTCATCAGCGCAAACAGGACCAAAAACCACACGGCGAAGTCAAATTTATCTCCTTTCTTGTAGACTGGGGAAACGAGGCTAAGATTCCACTCACCGGGCATGCTTTCCTGAACCATGTCTTAGAGATGACATGGTACATGCGTCCCAGCCAAGTTTTTCCAAGTTCGGAGAGTCGTTTGATCCAGCAGCTTTGTTCGACTTCAGCTTACGTGATATTGCTATCTTCCTTTCGTGTAAGTCGGGGGGACGGAATGCTTGTCTATCATCGTCCAAATTGTGTTGAACATTCTGCCTAACAGCGGGATTTGGGCCGTCAACGCCGTTAAGGAGTCTACAGATATGATACTTCCACACTGTCAGCACAGACTGCGACTCTACTACGAGTTGTCCGTTTTGGTCCCGGCAGGCCTTGGTCGGAACCTTGTATCATCCGGATAGCTCTTTTACTTTTTGATTGAACTTTCGGACTTCATTCCTGCCATAACACCTTTCCATTTCCTCGACCGCGTGCTTCTCATGCTCTTTTTTTTTCTTCTGAGAAGCCAGTGCTCTTCCCTTCTTCCCTGCTCGTAGAGCTCACAAAGAGCCCTCGTCGTTCGATGCAGTGTTGCCTGACATCATGTTTGGCTGCATACGCTTGCCTGCAATCGTCGTCAAACCATGGGTTCTGGGTGGGTGGTGACTTGGCAGCACCCGCACAGGAAAATCAAACACTTCAGGGCCAGTGACTCCTACTGCTCGCGTGCCCACGCCGTGCTGCCACCACCGCCGCCATTACTACCGTCCACTGTGTGTTGCTTGTCCATGGGTTCCTTCTGGGTGGTGACGTGAAACCCAGCACATCAGTGGCAGCTTCTTTGATGGCTTCTTGACAACATTTCCAATCTTTTTCTATGCTTAGTGAGGGAAGCGTCGAACTCTGAGCGAGTTTCAGGGAGACTCGTTTGGCTACGTTCCCAGCACTCGACTGCGATTGTAGCTTTTCGACGTCAAACCGTATTGGTCTGTCTCGACTCCGTTGCTCTCTCGATATCCGGGCTCTTACCTTGGCCACAACAAGGTGATGATCCGAGTCGATGTTTGCACCTCGGAAGGTTCGGACACCGAGAATGCTAGAGGAGTGTTTTTGACGTCGATCCCAATGTGATCAATCTGGTTGACGATTGATTGATCAGGGGATCGTGAGGCTTCTTGTGGATGTTCAGGTGTGGGAACCGCGTGCTAGCTTCAGAGAGGTTTCGCCCCGAGCTGAAGTCCAACAGCCTGAATCCGTTGCCGTATGTGTTGTCATGTAGGCTGTGTTTTCCGATGAGTCCAGCAAAGATGTCCTCCTTTCCCAGCTGGGCGTTGAAGTCTCCTAGAACGATCTTGGTGTCGTAGCTCGGGCATCGATCGTAAGTTCTTTCTAGGAGGTTATAGAAGTCATCATTGGTGTTGTCATCCTTCTCCTCTATCGGGGCGTGAGCGCGAATTAGGCCGATGCTTGCGAATCTTGCCTTGATGCGGATTGTCATGAGGCGTTCACTGACGAGGTCGTAGGTCAAGTTGTTTTGCCTAAGTCTGCCTCGAACAACAAATCCGCATCCGAATAAGCGCTGCCTTCTCTCCCTGTCGCTGTAGTAGATGTCGCAGTTTTTCATCGTTTTTTGTCGGACCCATCACATCGCATTTCCTGGATGGCTGTGATTGCAGCAGTCCAGGGCCTCCTGAAGTTGTTCGGCTGAACGTGGCCTGTTAAGGGACCTCACATTCCACGTGCAAAACCAAACAGCATTGTCCTTAAATCGTTTCCTGGGGTCATCAAGAGTTGATGCGTCTTTATTCAACGCATGTTGTCGTCTCTTAACTGGTGTTGTTTGAGGTGGTGAGGAAGTTTCCCTCACAAACAACCCACCGACTGGTGGACCAGGCCCTTTATTTAACCCTCGGGCAGAAGGGTTCGCTGCATACATTAGTTCACCACCCAACTAGTGTTGGGATGGCTAACCACTAGGCGTCTAGAGAAGGCTGTTTATCAACTTGACATGTGCACTAACGAGGATAGTGTTGGCAACTCACCATGTTGAGCGCTATCAACAACGTTGCCTCGCTTGGACAGACCCATGCCCCCATAGAATAGCTGTGGCTTTGAAATTCTGATTTTTTTTCCTTCATCGCACAGAATAATCGACGCACTTGCGAAACTTGGCATTGGGTTCAGGTGCGTCGAGTGCTGCGCGAGGGGCCTGAGTCACAAATCTTGCACGGGTTGCAAGTCTGCCTTTAACAAGCTCCCAATGTTGACTTGTACGCTGTATGATGCAGAAAAGAAAAAGTCTTCCAGGACTCCGGATCACAACGAGGCCCAACGTAAAGGAAATCCCAATCAGCAGTGTGTATGAAGCCTATGAAATGGGCGACTAATCAAGAACCGCTTCCCAGTTTCAACTAGGTTCATGAAACAATTTGTTGAGTGTTTTATTGCTCAAGGATGGACAGGAAATCGGCAAAAGAAAACGTTTTCACCAAAAATTCAATTCATAAATAGTAAACAACAACAAATTAAAATTTTTTGTTTTCATAAAAACCTCAAAAAACTAATCAGAAAGCCAAAGAAAGTTGATAAAATTTACTGCCAACTGGAAAAAACAAAAACTGAAATTCCCCAGGTGTTGGTAAACTTCTAAGCCCCACTGTGCCGCAATCCCCTCACCAGTCGCATGCACAAAAGAAACAAATATGACATCTCCCCTAAAATTATGCAACAAATTGCATTCCCCACACATATGGACGCCCTGCAAACTGTCTTTCGACAACGAAGCCAGTAATCCCCCACAAATCCCGAAGCCGAACCGACAAGAACGACAACGAACAAGGACAACGCTGACCCTTCCCTCATACATCATCCTTGTCAAACAAAAACACATTCCAATTTACAGCGACACACAGGCAAACAAAAAAAACCGCAAATCTCCCCCGAATTGCAATACGTACAGTGTCCTGCTGGTCGTCGAAACGAATGCAGTTTCCTTTCAAATCGAACAAAAAACCTGCCTGCCTGATATCCTTGTGAGACATTTTGTAATCCTATTTCTCAATTGTCCACTGCAATTCTGCTTTCTTCACGGGATTTGTCTCCCACCTCCTGCCCGCCCCCTCTGTTTCTCTCTCTTTACATGGCAATGAGTTTCGGTGTATGTGTGTGTGTGTGTTTGGAGTGACCAACACTCCACATAAGACTGATTTGTGATTCCTTACGTAATTTTTCGGTTTATTTGACGTCTCGTCCACACCACACTCATCCCACCCACCCGACGTAGAGCGTCTTGTTCTGTGCTTTGTTGCTGATCTGAAAGACATGAAGCAATCCCTCTTAAGGACCACATAAGGATACATAAAATAAGGATATCTCTATTATATTTTCTTGAACTTCTACGACACCCGCCGCCGCCTCATAAACGAAACCGGTACAAAGCTCGCTTGCTCAACCCTCCCACACACACACACATTGAGGAAAACACAGAAATAACTGAAAAGTTTGAGTGGAAAAAAAGGATTTCTCATGTTTGTGGCATCATCGTCGTCGGGGAAAACGAATGCGATTTGTACGTGCTTATCTCAGATTTTCTTGTTCCTGTAAAAGGACGACGAAGGAGCAACAGAAATGGCGCTCGAAGAAAGGAAGCGCACAAAAAGAAGAAAAAATTAACTAGATCTGGAACCTCCTAGCCGTCCCCTTGCAGGAGGTGGGGCGGCAGAGAGTCGGAAAATTGTGCAAATAAGGACGAAGGATTTTCTAATGTTCATATGGAAGTGTATTAATGTTCACTTGGTTCACTCTGCTAGGCCAGCACTGGCGTCGTCCCCCCGCCACTTGGTGTTACTGCCGCAATGGCAATAAAAACTAGTATCAAGGATTTGAAGGAGTTTCCTTTTTTTGTTCCTTTGCCGCCACTTCCTCGTTAGTGTGCTTCGGCCCGCTGAGCTTCGCACGGTTGAGCAACTGCTCTCCGGAGCGGGCAAGGGTGAGTGCGAATTGTTGCGGCGATAAGAACGATTCGAGTCCTTGAAGTGCGTTTGGTTAGTTTTTCGTGCCGCAGTTATTATTGCCCGAATATCAACGGGCTGGGCGCTGTATTATATTTCATCGCACCACTAAGCTGGAAATTGATTGTTGTTTTCGTTTACACACTTGTGTGTGCCGACTGTGTTTGCCGGCCATGGTGGACGGCTGGGTGTGTGAGAGTGTGTGTACTGTTGATTCTGGACGACAAGACGGAGAAAGGAAAAAGGATATGGTTCGATTGTTTGATATGATATTTGATATTTTGTTCGCCGGAAATTGATTAGGTTGGCGAGGTGGCGGGGGGTGTGAACTTGTTGATCGACGGTGGTAAATTGAGTGGATGAAGTGGGGTTGGTGGATGGAAGACGGGAGATTGGTCTTCTGTTTGGAGCAATGAAATTGCCGATAAGGCATGACCAATGAGCAGGAATATTGGAATTAAGAGTGTGGACGCTTCTGAGGACATTCCTCGGCATCAACAGCTACTACTGCGTGGGAGTCTTTTTATTGGAGATTGTTGCGTCAAACTGGACTCTGCCGATTTACAATTTGAGAGAGCGGCCAATGAGTAGAAGTGTTTTAAAGTTTTAATTGACAGAAATGTGCACGTGGAACGGAACGAGATGAAAATTGACCGAAATCGACAACAGAGCACTTACGTACTATAAGGAAAATGTAAAATATAAGACAAACAAGACTGATTGCCGTCCATCGTAAAAGTGCCTCCTTGCCTTAAAAGTTAGTTGGAAAGCCAAGTATACCACACAGTGGGAAACGAAGTCTTTGAAAGGAATAGCGAATGCCACAACCCAGTTGTACTTAACACCAAAACATAGCGAATGCCACAACCCAGTTGTACTTAACACCAAAACAAGGTGTCACTAGGCTGGTTTTGCATTTCTCACAACAAATGTGTGTCCCACGGCCCTCAGCTGGTGATCCTTCTGTTGTTTCTTCTGAAACATATGTGGCGGCCGTGGCGTATTGGGTAGAGTGCGGCGCTCACACGCCAAAGATCCAGACACGATTCGCAGTTGAATACCTCGAATTCCTCACGCCACCTCTTTCGAACTACCAACAACACTCAAAGAGTGATAACTGGCTAAGAGGGAGCTTCTCAAACTTAGCCGTTCGGAGTCGGCAAAAAACTGTAGATCCCTTCAACTCGTGGGAGATCCGTACCGCGCACAACACGAAGCAGTTTATAAACAAGGTAGGCCCTGGTTGCCCTGTGGACTGTCACGCCAAGCAATTATTATTATTTGAAACTTATACTCCAAGTCCTCTATGTCTCTTTGTCACTCATTTAAATTCGTTTACGGGATGGTAACAAAATGTGAAAATTTAGACAAACATGTGCCGAGGACTGAAAATAATCGAAGATGTGACTCAAACCTTTCCTTCGCAGGAATCCAAATCGTCACACATCATCAGCATTTGTTGATTTTGAAGCCACTTTTGATAGCTAAGAAAGCACGCGAGCTACACAGTATCGTACCTCATATTGGAAGGCTATCGCGTATACATCACATAGTAAGTCACATAGGGACGCGTAGGGGACGCCACTAACAAAAAATCCATATTCGACTATGGTTCCGGGACATAAAGGGGGCGCCACTAACAAAAAGTCCATAGTCGACTGTGGTTCCTGGGCATATAGCAAAAAGTCCAGGCTAGGCTAGTCGGCTGTGGTTCCTGGGCATAAAGGGGGCGCCAATAACAAAACATTTATAGTGGACTATGGTTTCGGGACATATAGGGGGCGCCACTAACAAGAAATCCATAGTCGACTGTGGTTCCTGCGCATATAGGGGCGCGACTAACAAAAAATCCATAGTCGACTGTGGTTCCTGGGCATATAGGGGGCGCCACTAACAAAAAGTCCATATTCGACTATGGTTCCGGGCCATATAGGGGGCGCCACTAACAAAAAATCCATATTCGACTATGGTTCCGAGACATAAAGAGCGCGCCACTTACAAACAATCCATAGTCGACTTTGGTTTCTGGGCGCCACTAACAAAAACTCTATAGTCGACTATAGTGCCGGGCAATATAGGGGGCGCCGCTAACAAAAAATCCATAGTCGACAATGGATGTTAGTGGCGTCCCCTATATTTCCCGGAACTTATTAAGTCTAACCATCTCAGCAGGTGATTGCTGCATTAACGTGTTTGGAAGAACACAGCAAACCATCACTTTAAAATGAAAGAACTTTAAAGCGGCTTAAACATCGGAAAGAGACGCACAGTACTGATGTCTTCCTCTATGGCGTCCATGGTCCTATCTGTTTTTCTCTATGCCACAGGAGCCTAGATTGTCCTTGATTCTGTCTGTCTAGCAGTAGCGCGCAGAAACTTGGACTGTCCTTGATTCTGTCTGTCTAGAACTAGCGCGCGGCAACTTGGACGGCCCTTGGTCCTGTCTGTCTTGCTCTATGGCGCAGCAACCTGGACTGTCCTTGATTCTGTCTGTCTAGCACTAGCGCGCGGCAACTTGGACGGCCCTTGGTCCTGTCTGTCTTGCTCTATGGCGCAGAAACTTGGACGGCCCTTGGTCCTGTCTGTCTTGCTTTATGGCGCAGAAACTTGGGCGGCCCTTGGTACTGTCTGTCTTGCTCTATGGCGCAGAAACTTGGACGGCCCTTGGTCCTGTCTGTCTTGCTCTATGGCGCAGCAACCTGGACTGTCCTTGATTCTGTCTGTCTAGCACTAGCGCGCGGCAACTTGGACGGCCCTTGGTCCTGTCTGTCTTGCTCTATGGCGCAGAAACTTGGACGGCCCTTGGTCCTGTCTGTCTTGCTCTATGGCGCAGAAACTTGGACGGCCCTTGGTCCTGTCTGTCTTGCTCTATGGCGCAGAAACTTGGACAGCCTTTGGTCCTGTCTGTCTTGCTCTATGGCGCAGCAACCTGGACTGTCCTTGATTCTGTCTGTCTAGCACTAGCGCGCGGCAACTTGGACGGCCCTTGGTCCTGTCTGTCTTGCTCTATGGCGCAGAAACTTGGACGGCTCTTGGTCCTGTCTGTCTTTCTCTATGCCACAGAAACTTGGACTCTCCTTGATTCTGTCTGTCTAGCACTAGCGCGCGGCAACTTGGACGGCCCTTGGTCCTGTCTGTCTTGCTCTATGGCGCAGAAACTTGGACGGCCCTTGGTCCTGTCTGTCTTGCTCTATGGCGCAGAAACTTGGACGGCCCTTGGTCCTGTCTGTCTTGCTCTATGGCGCAGAAACTTGGACTGTCCTTGATTCTGTCTGTCTAGCACTAGCGCGCGGCAACTTGGACGGCCCTTGGTCCTGTCTGTCTTGCTCTATGGCGCAACAACCTGGACTGTCCTTGATTCTGTCTGTCTAGCACTAACGCGCGGCAACTTGGACGGCCCTTGGTACTGTCTGTCTTGCTCTATGCCGCAGAAACTTGGACGGCTCTTGGTCCTGTCTGTCATGCTCGATGGTGCAGAAACTTTGAGGGCCCTAAATCCTATCTGTCTTGTTCTATGGCGCAGAAAATTGGACGGCCTTCGGTCCTGTCTGTCTTGCCCGATGGCACAAAAACTTGGATGGGCCTAGATTCGGTCTGTCCTGCTCGATAGCAGTGCTCTATGACCCTAGAGTGTATAAGAAGCGAATGAGGGGCTTCCTCCTTTTCGTGTAAAGGAAAAAATCCAACGATGTAGGCTGCACGACAACATGCGTCTGTTCACGAGGCTACTGCTACAAGTCTTCAGACAACTAGCCCCAGGCGGAAACCTCAACTCGCAGACCCCCACAGAGGTAGCGCGCACAAAACAGGAAGATTCTAAGCAAATTGGGGTAGGAAATCGGGAGGCAAGCGGCCCTGATAAAAAAAGACGAATGTTGGAGGCCAAGTGGAACAGCACTGCAACTTCCGAAAGAAGAGGGAGAAGAAAACAATTGCCTGAAAGCAGACCTCTAAACTGCACCGCATTAAAAGAAATCGTGCAGCATCCAGTATGATGTCCAGTTGCGGAACGGGAAGTAGTGGCAATCTCAGCTATCCGCAGCCAATTCTTCTTTCAACGATGACGACCGATGCAAGACCGACACCGAAAGCAATTAAGAACCGGGGCCCAGCCAATGAGCTAAACGAAGACAAACCCATACGATGGGGTAAAAGTAGGGAAGAAGGACTTCCAACGCTACGAAAAGAAAGCTGATCAGAATTTTAAACCAATTTTGGGTGATGACCGCCTTGAGTAAGGTGACGGAACTAAAAAGCAGACTTAATCAATTCAGTGCGCAAAATTCAAAGCAACAGATGAGGGATGATGGTTTGACAATGGACGGAAAAGTGCAAAAAGGAAACGGACACCAATTTAGAATGAAAGGTCCAACTCTATGTTAACAGAGATAGGTCTTGGCGATGGTCTAAAAGCAGGAATGAAGGGCTCTCGTAGGCGACGAGGGAATCCCATGGGCCGCCTCGTGGGATAAGCTGAAAAACAGCCTCAATCAAATCGGTGCGCAAAGTTCAAAGCACCTGACCAGAGATGGAAGATTAGGGTGCGTCAGTGTTGGAGTCCAAAAGGTTCAAAAATTGGCAAGATTCTCAGGCTATAAGCGACTTGATGTGACTGACAAGCTCTACATTTTGAGCCTTTAGTGAAAAACAACACAACAGACAGTCGAACAGCCACCACTCGGACTAGGGATTAATTAGGCAGTTAACTGCAGCAACGGCGGTTAAAGTGATCACAAAATTCTGACCCATGGAAGAGAAAAAGCATTCCAAAGGCATGCTGACAGTATCCCCAGCCCTAATCTAGAGCCAAAAGTGAAAACTGGGGCTCTTGATGAGTTGTGAGGTCCACACAAACCCTTGAATCATTGACAAATCTGTAGAAACGCTGGTTGCTTCGACAGACTTTTCTTGTCTCCGATCGGCAAGCTTTTGAAACCTCATGAACCGCCTCAAGTGTTGGAAGTCACTCCATATCAAAGGCTTAAAGAAAGCAAAGTGAAAAAGGGCTTTAGGCAATTATGTGATAGAAAAGTTCCCCATTCCGCCTGAAAGACTACTTAAGACTCACCTTACGGGCATCCCCAGGGAGGCATTTATAACGAATGAACACACGAACACGAGAAATGCAGCTGTAGTTGAACTGGAGTCAGTCGGTGATGAGAAGGAGACATCCCATCGCAATACTTCAACTTGTCTCCCATAATTTTGAATTCTATTCAGCAGATGACTAAACTGTCAGTTTCAGTGTTGGCAGCACTGAAGCTGACAAGGGCATAAACATTTTTGAACTTTGGCTTCTCTTAAATGACTGTGAAGCTTTTGGGCTGTCTCAAAATATGTCAGACTTCCTCGCTCTCTGATTTATCTAAGGTCGCTCTCTGATTGATAAGGACCTTATCAAACTTCATTCCCAAGACCTTAGATCAATCAGAGAGCCAGAAAGTCTGACATCCTTTGAGACAGCCCAGAAGCTTCACAGTCATTTAAGGGAAACCAACAATGTTATCATCCCAACAACGAGTCGAATTAAGCACCCTACTGGCAGATAGAGAGCCTATCTCTGTCAAGGAAACAAGTCCCTTGATGAAAAGTTTTAGATAACAGTCAAAAACATTGAATCTTGGTCCGTTCTGAATTCGAAACCTTCCTCCGAGAACTGCGTCGGAGAACGAGTACGAAACGTGAATCCAGGAAAGAGTACAAATTTAAAACGTTCGTCCAAAACATGAGTCAAGGAACGAATACGAATTATAAGCCTTTGTCCAAAACCTAGGCGTGAGTCAAGGAACGAATACGAATTAGAAAACTTTTGCTCGAAACCTAGGCTTGAGTCAAAGAACGAATACAAAGCTTTTAAAGTGATGCCACCAATAAAAGAGAGAATTTATTCAGTCACTGACTGAAAAGAGCCCTATGGGACGCCACAATCAATCTGGTGGATATCAAGCCCCATGCATTCCATCTTGAATTGAATGACTCGGCAGACAATTTGTCATCATTAAGAGCATAAAATCCTGGAAACCAAAAGAAGGTAGTTTAAAAAGGACTTGACAGGGTGAAACTGCTTTTCTTTGTCCCCAAATTCCATGAAAGACCAGCTAATACATTTCATTTCCATCAACCCCTTGAGGCCACCTAAGTCTAGAGTGCCTTCCAGTTCGATCCCACCTTCTGGAGAATCCTCAACGTGTCGCTTCTTAAGGACACTGATGTGCGACTAAGGCACGAAACCACTTGTCGGTTGTAAAAAAGCCATCTAGCTAGGACATCCCAACTCCTCAACTTCCCCTACGATCTAGACTGGCTTTCATTTTGATCTCACCTCCACGAAGCCTTCATCGTGTTGCTTCCTAGGGACATGTGCGTCTTGTGCATAAAACCACTTGTCAATTGTAAACATGCCGCCTTGCATTAATTTTTACTTTCAAAGCCCACAGACAAATAGCGAATGCCACAACCCAACGCAACTGAGAACAGAAACAAGATGTCACTAGGCTGCTTTAGCATTTTTCGCAAGAAATGTCTGTCGCATGACCTTCTGCTGGTGATTCTTACGTTGTTTGTTTTAAAAGTTAAACTCCAAGTCCTTGATGTCCTTTTCTGTCCTTCATTTCAATTCAAATGAAATTTTCCTGTTTCCCAGCACTTGGCCTTCTTCTCAACTTGACTCGCTCCTAGACTTGCCGGCCACCTCACCGCACACATCTTCCGCTGCCAAGGACTCTGTTTGCTTACCGAGACCAGCGATCTTGAACTTCATTCCCCTGCCCCCCTCTCAAACTACCATCCAAAGCGACAACCTCCACTTTCACACAACAGAATGTCTAGATATCCCTCCCCAGTCTGCACGCGCCAAGCACTCTCCCGAGGTCTAAGTACTTTCAACGATCTTGGCATTCACTTCTCATCGCAGACAACCCGCGCACACGCGGACTAAAAGACTGAAACAATACCAGCAGACGTCCGCGACAGACAACCGTATCGGCGGCACAAAGAGATTCCGCGGCTGGAACGAGCACCGAAATCCAACCAACAGGACAGCACACAGCAGTGTGTTTTCAAATGAAATGATATCCCCGTCCGCACCCCGCCGCTGCGGCTAGAAATATCTTTTTTTCCGAAGAATTAAATTCACAAGTAGACTCTGCGTTTGTTTGCTCTGCCGCACGCCGAAAATAGCCCCCACCGAGTCCGGAATGCGGCGCGGCGCTGTGACGGCGCACGCACTTATCGCGATTCCAGTGTGAAACAACCCGAAAGAATGCACACAGTACGAGTACACTACGACGGCGGTGCTAATTATCGACAAACTACAGCACACGTCCATCAACAGCAAAGGCAAACAACCAAACAAACCCAACCCAACCCAACCCTACCCATTGCCGCCCCCACATACCGATTGTTTTAGTCCACTGCGCCGGGGGCCTCCAGTCGGGGTAGTGCTTGGGAAACAGCTCGCGCGTCCAGTAGGTGTGCAGGACCACTTTGTACACCACCAGTCGGTCCAGGGTGCATCCACTGGCCGACGTTGCGGTGCCGGGCGCTACTCCATCAGTGCTATCCTTGTAGTAGACGTTTCTGCTGCTGCTGCTGCTGCCACCGCCGACACCCGGCTCCTGGTTGAAGCCGAAATTTGCGGTGTAATTCACAATTGCATTGTCGATCTCGTTATTGTGATTGGCAACGGTGTACGCGTAGAGGGACGAGGGGACCGTTGCCACCGCTGCACTAGCAACAGTCACCGACAACAGGCACCACACGGCACTTAGCAGGGATTTCATAATTTTCGCTTTTCTTCTGGAATTTCTATCTATGAACCGGGAGACTCTTTCACACTTTCACTCAAGGGATCACATAACCAACCGAGCGAGGCGCACTCAGACCCCGAGACACAGCACCGACGGTGTGCTCTTGAAGCGCAAACTTTTCCCAACAAGGGCCACTGACAATTTTCAAATTCTTTTCGAGCGAGCAAGTCTCCACGCTGCGCTGCGAGGGCGATTTCGGCATCCGTATCCGTTACAGAGTCGATTTAAACTGAGCCACGGCGGGCTGTGTGTGTGGATTTTTCGCCTTTGCCGTGATGGTCCGCTGTCGATGCGTGGTGGATTCGAAGAGAGAACGACGGAGAGTGAGAGCACGGGCCGAAAGAGAGCGACGGTTTCGAAATTTGGGGAATTTCTTCGGCGAAAGGGACATTTTCTAGTCGAGGAAGTGTGGACCCTCGGCTCTGGCCACCCCTTTTGTTGTGAGGCCATGGAGCGTATACGCAATGTGGGCGATGCGGTTGGAGGTGTTTATTACCTGTTGTTGTCAATTGATGTAATTGACGAGGGACGGGGTTCAGGCGGAGGAGTGGGGAAGTGAAGGGGTTGTTTGGGATTGCACGACGTTGGGAGATCTGATTGGAGAACTCTTTGGAGCTTATGGTATTTCTAAGGGAACTCCGGTGAATAGAAACCAAAAGGAACGTTCTTGGAAAGAAGGTATTTCATGATGACAACTTGTCAGGCATTAACAACAGGCTGGCGGCAGTGTGCTCGAATCTAAGGACAGTGAAGGCGACAACTGCTAAGCTACAGACGAGAAGAGGCTAACTTTCACCGCAGAGCTGCTAGACGAGACGAACTTGACGGCTTCCAATCATCGATTCTATGGAATTTCCTGATGTCAAGCCTTTCGAATTGGGCTCACTGAGGATGCAACTACAGTCGACTGTGGCGCAGAGGCTATTTGGCTGCAGGGGCTACTGTGCGGCGCGGGCTACTGAGCGTCTCGGGCTTCTGAGAGGCAGAGGTTACTGTGCGGCATGGGCTACTGTGCAGCACAGGCTACTGTGCGGCACGGCCTTCTGGTTGGCGGAGGCTACTGTGCGCCATGGGCTTCTGGGCCACGGAGGCTACTGTGCGGCACCGGCTACTGTGCGTCTTGGGCTTCTGGGCGGCGGAGGCTACTGTGCGGCACGGGCTACAGTGCGGCACGGGCGACTGTGCGGCACGGGCGACTGTGCGGCACGGGCGACTGTGCGGCACGGGCGACTGTGCGGCACGGGCGACTGTGCGGCACGGGCGACTGTGCGGCACGGGCGACTGTGCATGGCAGCATGGGCAACATGGGTTACTGTGTGGCACGGTCTACTGTGCGGCAGGGGCTACTGTGCGGCAGGGGCTACTGTGCGGCAGGGGCTACTGTGCGGCAGGGGCTACTGTGCGGCACGGGCTTCTGTGCGTCTTGGGCTTCTGGGCGGCGGAGGCTACTGTGCGGCACGGGCGACTGTGCAGCATGGGTTACTGTGTGGCACGGTCTACTGTGCAGCACGGGCTACTGTGCGGCAGGGGCTACTGTGCGGCAGGGGCTACTGTGCGGCACGGGCTTCTGTGCGTCCTGGGCTTCTGGGCGGCGGAGGCTACTGTGCGGCACGGGCTACTGTGCAGCACGGGCTACTGTGCAGCACAGGCTACTGTGCAGCACGGGCTACTGTGCGGCAGCGGCTACTGTGCGGCACGGGCTACAGTGCGGCACGGGCGACTGTGCGGCACGGGCGACTGTGCGGCACGGGCGACTGTGCGGCACGGGCGACTGTGCGGCACGGGCGACTGTGCAGCATGGGTTACTGTGCGGCATGCTCTACTGTGCTACTGTGCGGCAGGGGCTACTGTGCGGCAGGGGCTACTGTGCGGAACGGGCTTCTGTGCGTCTTGGGCTTCTGGGCGGGGGAGGCTACTGTGCGGCAGCGGCTACTGTGGGGCACGGGCTACAGTGCGGCACGGGCGACTGTGCGGCACGGGCGACTGTGCGGCACGGGCGACTGTGCGGCACGGGCGACTGTGCGGCACGGGCGACTGTGCGGCACGGGCGACTGTGCGGCACGGGCGACTGTGCAGCATGGGTTACTGTGCGGCATGCTCTACTGTGCTACTGTGCGGCAGGGGCTACTGTGCGGCAGGGGCTACTGTGCGGCACGGGCTTCTGTGCGTCTTGGGCTTCTGGGCGGCGGAGGCTACTGTGCGGCACGAAGTACTGTGCGGCACGGGCTACTGTTCGGCACGGGCTACTATGCGGCACGGGCTACTGTGCGGCACGGGCTACTGTGCGGCACGGGCTACTGTGCGGCACGGCCTACTGTGCGGCACGGGCTACTGTGCGGCACGGGCTACTGTGCGGCACGGGCTACTGTGCGGCACGGGCGGTTCTGGCAAATGGCCTTCGAGGCCAGAAACTGTAGTAATCTGCCACTGGTTGACAAGTTCTAAGATGCGTGAGCTACTGCGCGAAGCATTAGCTGCTGACCAAAAGGGGGCTGTGTCACAGGCTGTCGAACACCAAAAGTCTGCTGCTACGTAAAGTCTAGCTGCGCAACAGCCTTACTTAAGTGGAACTGAGCGGAAAGTTGCTGGATGGCAAGCTGCTCACCACATATTTCGAAAAAATAACAACGACGCTTCGCGGATGTCTGAATGACTACGTCAAGCTTGAAGGCACGACGAACCAAGGATGTCGGACTCAAAAGTAATCGCCAACTCGACGACGAAGCAGCAACCACTGAACAGATCACTCACTGACCATGGCCATGATCGTGGCCAACCGAGGAGGGCAAGGAGCTATCAATAACTCTGACAGTTTCTCCTTTGAACCTCCTAGTAAGGACAAATGTGGGCAAGTACCTAGGTAGTTCCCACTTTCTCAGTTTCGACAATTTTGAAAAAAACTTTGCGTCTTGCCCTTCACTGGAGAACATTGTACAGTCTCTTGAATCGATTTTTTTGCGCTTCCTTGGACCTTAAGCGTCTCCTACAGAACCACATCCAAAAGCGCTTTTTTTGGCATTCACTTTGAAAAAAAAAACCTCTTCAGTATTTTGGGCTGAAGAGTAAATGTAAATCCTTATATACTCAGAAAAAGGAGATTTGGAACTGTCCCGTCTCCAGATGTTCGAGAACTGGTCAAAATATGAAAACGGGGAAAGCAGAAAAGCAAGTGAAGTCCCTCCGCGACAAGTATTCTTGATTGGAATCCACAAACGAGGGGGATCTCCAATTGAAAATCTCCAATTGATCTCCAATTGCTTAGCGCGCGACGTTTTAAGCAGTGGCACCTCGCGAACAGCACGCAGCTCCATGTCTGCTTATAAGCTTCTCAGCTGCAGCTCCATTCCTTCTCATAATAGAGCAGAAGCTGATCGGGAAGAAAAGGCTGGGACCTTCGTGTCCATTTATACGTTTCATACGTTTTGTCGGCTCAATGAACATGGCCAGTGGTCCGCTGTGAGCTTCGACATCCCGCTGCAGCCTCCACAAACTCCCCTCCACCACCATACCCGACACAAAATTTTCTATTAAATCGAACTCCCGCACCAACAGTTGGCCACCAAATCACCTCACCCACCCCCTCAATCGACTCAGTCATCCGTGCGCGCCGCTGTCACAATCAATTCTCATCGGGGCCCTTCCCAGCTGTCCCATCGGCCCGTGGCAGTCCCATGTCTCCTCCCTGGTCGGCGTTAATTAAATTAATCGTCAATTAAAAATGTCAAATAAATCATCAATTAACCATTGACGCTGCGAGCTGTAATTACACACGAACTGACCGCCGACGGGGTCACACTGCCCACAGCCCGTGAGAAGGGAAATTCTCTCGCGCCTCCCCTCCGAAGGGGAACACCGAGAACATCGCCAGCTGGCACACTCTCTCATCTCGCTCCAAAGTTCTCCTTCTCCGCGACAGGCATGCGCAGTGGATGGCTTCTCATAGAATCGTCGCCGTCTTCGAACGTTAGTCGTCGGCGGCGACATCCTCCCACCTGTTTCCTCTGGGAACTAGTCACTTTTTTCCACTGTCGCAACAAGGATAACTCCCTTGACTTTTGCGCGGGTTTCATGTTCGCCCATCATGCGACGACGGAATCTGTGTTCGCTCAAAGCAGCCAGCCCCAGCCCTCCGAGGATGCAAAAGAATGAAAATTGCAATTACATTGTGCAACGAGCGCAAGGATAACAAAAGCCTGCAGAAACTGGGTAAAGAGCTATTCCTGGAGGATATTCTCTGTTTTTCTTTTGAATTGTTTTCCCGTTCTCTGGGCAATGCTCTCACAGCAGCCATCCTGTCTCTCTCCCGCTCTTTCGATCTCACTCTATCCATCCCGTGACTGCACACTGCAACAAGTTTGGCAAAGGACGACGAAGATGACTACGATGATGATGATGATGAAGCTCAGCTCATTTTTGACACACTTTCTGTGTGCTGCATCCTGCTCCAAAGAGGATACATTCTTCATCACCATCTCCGGCAGTGCGTCTTCATCAGATGCGACGGGCTGTTGGTGCGGGGAGGGGCGGGAAGAATGTTAATGAGAAATATTTTCCACATAATTACACGGAATATTTGCCGAGCAGGCAGGCGGGGAGGAGCAATTCAGAATTCAGGGGTCCTTTGAATGGCCATTAGCTGCTGCAGTTGTGCATGCCACCACTGGAGGATGCTCCTAAGCGGAGCAGCCCGAGGAGTTGTTCCACAACGGGTGCAAGCCGGGATGGCTTTGTCGAGTGTAAATGATGGGAATTATGATTGCATTGTATTTTTGGACGGGTTGCGGCGTTGCCTTTGTTCGGGATGTACCACCGCCGACGCCGCACTGGGTCAACTCGTGGCGGAAGTGAGCCAATTAAGCGGCAGAACGAGGGTTGTACATATCTTTGCGTCTTTTTGAATTTTTTCCCTCATTCGCCTTCCCCATCATCGGTCTGTCATTAGGAAGGGATTTCAACTTTTAATTGGGTAAAGGGAGCGAGAAGTGAAAACGGAAATTCCGGTTTCCTGCGGAGCACTCCACCGCCGGACCCTGTGAAGTTCCTTTGGATTTAATTTAGTCCGTTGCCGCCCTAATGAGGTTTAATGGTGTTTTCTTTATTTTTCCTCAGCCAGCCCCGCGCAGTCACTTAATTTATGAGCGAGCACCATGATCTGGTAAAGGTAATGAATGAATATTTAAAATTTGTATGTTTGGACGGATTGTTGGATTGAAGTGTCGTTTGGAGGGAAAAGTTTATCCTTGTCGGCACGGGGACACTTGGGAAGTTGTAAATAACTTTCGTTTGCTGCAATCAGAGTGCTAATTATGAAGACAATAAATAAAGGCGAACGAATTTCGCCTGGAGGGACTCAGAGTGAATTGACCTGTGACGTTGTTGGAGGTTTCCGAGGATGTCTCTTCTGCAAGAAGTCCTGTTTTCCATACTCTTTGCGTTAGATTTCTAGGGTCAATCCGGCTTCTTTCCCGGAGAACCCTGAAACGTAACACTCAATAAGTCCCGGAACTCATAGGGGGCGCCACTTACGAAAAATCAATAGTCGACTACATATATTTTTTAGTGGCGCCCTCTATCGGAACTTATTGAGTGTTACAGACAAATGGTCTTGTAGATGGCAGAATTTAAATAGTAAATTTCAGAGATGGCTTCAAAATGAGCGAGAGAGTTCGTTGCGCTTGCGCCTTCGTGGAGGATGCCTGGACGCCTAAAGGACGCTGCTGGCTACAAACTCTGTCAAACTTTGGAACAGATAAATGCGGCAAAGCACTTCTAAGCGCAGCGACACATTGCTTTCCCAGTAAAAAATTCGACTATTCCGATGGAACTAGATTTGTTTACTCAACGCTCTGAAGCCTACGGAACTAGATTTGTTTACTCAACGCACTGGAATCTGTTTTGTTTGAACCCACATCAAGATGTCCAACTTAAAACTCTGTCATGGTCGACACGGTGCCGCCGGTCAACATCTCTGGACAGATTTGGGATGTCGTTTGACGTGATCACTTGCCTTTCGGCTTATATCACAGGGTCCACTTTCCCAAGAGTCGCAAGGCTAGACGCCTTCCGCTTTTTGTCGCTTCATTCAATGCTTCATAAAAAATGTTACAATGATCGGATTTAGTTCAATATTGTTGTTCGATAATCTGTTTCCATCTAGACGGCAGCTTCAGAATACCCCCCTCATAGAAGCCCCCCTCCGTATTTGCGACAGCCACTTTTCACAAGCCTCTCTTAAGTTCAACTTCACACCACCAAGGGCGTTCGCCATTGACAGGAACAGGTTGTAATCACTTGGCGCTCTGCCCGGGCTACATGGTGAATGCGATAAAGCCTCCCATCCGAGCTCCCGTAGCTTCTGACGAGTCATCAACGAGGTGTGTGGTCTGGCGTTGTCCTGGTGGAACACTACACCCTTCCTGTTGGTCAATTCTGGACGCTTCTGCTCGATCGCCTGCTTCGTTGCTCGAAGTAGATGGTAGAATTAAGCGTCTGGGAATATGGGAGCAGCTCATAGTGGATGATTCCCTTCCAATCCCACCAAACACACAGCAAAACCTTCCTGCTTCAAGCGGTCCAGTTGTTCGCAGTAGATGTTTGAATTAAGCGTCTGTACATATGGGAGCAGCTCATAGTTGATGATTCCCTTCCAATCCCACCAAACACACAACAAAACCTTCCTGGCCGTCAATCTCGGCTTGGCCACTGTTTGGGACGATTCACCGGCCTGCCACCACGAAAATTTTCGCTTGATATCGTCGTATGTGATCCATTTTTCGTCGCCAGTCACCATCCGCTTCAAAAGTGGGTCGAGTTCGTTCCGTTTCTTAGATTCGGTCCAGAATGTTTTTTGCGTCAAATCATGCGGCAACCAAACATCAAGCTTTTTTTTTTTATTCAACCTTCTGCATGGTTTAAAATGGTTTTAAATGGTTTAAAATGGTTCTAATGGTTTAAAATGGTTTGATGACCAACTCCCATCTCCTGGGCGATGTCACGAGATGCCACATGCGGGCCTAACTCGATGATTTCCATGATTCGGTCGGTATTCGTCGTTACAGGTCTTCCGCCGGCTGGCTTATCCTTGGTATCATTTTCACCGGCTCTGAATCGTCGAAACCATTCCTCCGCGATTTGAAGTGATAGAGTACCATCCCCCAAAACACCGTTAATCTAACGGAACGTTTCTCTAGCAAATTTGCCTTTAACGAAGGAAAACTTTAAAATAGCGCGAATTTCGGCGTTAGTGAACCCCATGTTCACACGTCTATAACTGTTGAACGGAATATCCAAACTAATCATGCATAGCGTCGTTTTGTAGGTTATGTCAAGACCTTTCATGATGTATACTATTGGCAGTTATGAGCTTCGAAGCGCTATGTACATAGCCGGAAAAGTCAAAGACACAAAGGAGAATTTAAATTTGGCGCCATTCGAATTGTCATTGTTTGACATTTGAACAATTATCATTGTTTGTTAGTAGAAGGTATACGGTTAATAAAAATGGAGCGCTACACGAATGAACAACGCATTCTCATTGTGAACATGAAAATGCTGATTTTGCCGATGAAATCATCTTTAGTGACGAGGGCCATTTCCATCGTGGCGGCTTCGTCAATAGGCAGAATTGTCGCGTTTGGGGCCAGGAAAATCCTCGAGTGATTCAGAAGAAGCAAATGCATCCTCAACGTAGACGATGGGGGCGAGGAAAATCCCCGAGTGATTCAGAAGAAGCAAATGCATCCCCAACGTGTCACTGTGTGGTGTGGATTTTGGTCTGGAGGAGTCATTGGACCTTTTTTTTATGAAAATGAGTCAGGTCAAGCGCAAACAGTCAATGGTGTTCGGTATGATAATGATAACCATTTGTTTCGTGCCTAGAATTGAAGAAATGAATGTGGACGTAATGTGGTTTCATCAAGACGGCGCCACATCTCATACAGCCAGATAAACAATTCAATTGCTGCATCAGTCTTTAAATATTGCGTTCTTGTTGGGACACCCTTTATATATAAGACCACTTAAGTAAAAAAAAATGTCGACGCCACGGATGCGGCGAGTTATAGAGTTGCTGCTCAGATGTCGCAGGAGACGGTCGGAAAATAAATTATAACGTGGCATATTGTGTTTGATTTAAATAAGAGAATTTAATAATAATAATAATTGTTGGCGCTACAGTCCAGAGGGGACCAGGGCCTAGCTTGCTCATCAACTACTCGTGTTGTGCGCGCTACTGTTCTCTCACAAGTAGAAGGGACCTACATTTTTTTGCCGACTCCGAACGGCGAAGTTTGAGAAGTTTGAGAAGCTTTCTTAGATAGTTATTACTCTTTGAGTGTTGTCAGCAGCTCGAAAGAGGTGGTGCCGTGAAATATTCGAAAAATTGGTGTTGAGCTGGGAGTCGAACCTAGAACCTTCGGCGTGTGAGCGTCGCACTCTACCCATTACGCCACGGCGGCCACAGTAAAAGAATCTAAACCCTTAAAATTGAGGGACACTCACTCCACCTTGGTTTGATGAGAGGCCTTCCTGAAACCTCTTGCGCTCACTGTGTCGCAGCGCCCTGCGGAAAATGCATGAGCTGGTACAGTCCCCTAACCGCCTTTCCTAGCCCAGGATGAAAAACAACTAGACAAGTTAGCACAGTACACTAACCTCGACTCTTCCCGCGATGTTGGATGGTAAACCACAGCCACCACGATACTCCCACAAAGGGGTCTACCGCTTGGTCAGACCGCAACCGAAGTTCCAACGGTTCCTGACCTTCCGTGGCACCGGAATATAGCCTCTTGCCAAGCTGGCACTGTCGGTCAGGCTTCCCTAAGTCCTGGATCTGGCAGCCGCTATCCCTCCACAAGATGTTTCTGTTTCCGTTGACACTATCACACAGTCCTGAGATTTGTGCCAATGATGACAAATTCATGTGATTCATAAAATTCAGCCACATCACTTGGAACATCTCTGGACAGTGAGGTTCTCAGACGTTGGAGGCGAATTTGAACCGTTTGTCTTCTGATGAGGAGGATTTTGTGATGAGTGAGTCAATTTTCGCTCAGCATACTGCTCGCCGGGTGGCTGTCGTGGCGTAGTGAATAGAGTGCGACGCTCACATGCCGAAGGGTCTAGGTTCGATTCGAATTTTTCACGGCACCACCTCTTTCGAGCTGCTGACAACACTCAAAGAGTAATAACTGTCTAAGAAAGCTTCCCAAGCTTCGCCGTTCGGAGCCGGCAAAAAACTATAGGTCCTTTTTCTCGGAACACTAGCGAGCACAACTCGAGTAGTTGATGAGCAAGCTAGGCCCTGGTTCCCTATGGACCGTCGCGCCATAAAATTTTTATTCTACTGTTCGCCAGAAACATCCCCTGTATAGGAACCAATTCGGAAATCATGCCCGCTTACGAGAAAGGTCTTCCTTGTCATGACGAAGACTCACTTCACACCCTGCTCTATTGTTGAGCACTTTTGTTGCTTTCTTGATGCAAATCAACTGATTCTCACTTTGAGAAATGTGTCAACAAAGAGAGTAACGCAACACGGACCAAGGACCTACGACGATAAGCAACATAAGCACAGTTTGTCCTGAGATCTTACGGCAATAACCGTCTGACAATTTACACTTTACAATACTCGCATGGAATCAAAAACAAAGAGGGATCCAACCCATACACCACTCTTTGTATGTTCTTTGTGAAGTCTTACTCACTTCTGCTAGCCAAAGCTTAACTCTCCTCAAAAAAAAAATCCAAAAACTTTTCGCCTTCATCTGTTTCCTTGCTGGAGGCTCTAGGACAGAGGAGGATGTTGGCAGCGGTATTTGAGTTAATCCTCCTCCATCCAACTTCTACAACACCACAATGTAGAAGTGACGGAAGAAGTGTGTTCCAGTACTTTCTGTACCAAATTCTGAAGTCTGTCATTTGTGTATGGAGAGGGGATAAAGTTTTCTCAGAGGAAGTCAAAGAACAAAAACGCATCTAAACCAAATGTGAAAAGTATTTAACTATGAAATGTCAACTTCACGTTTTAGTTACAGAAAACAAACAGAACAAACAAATTTGAGACACATACACAGAAATACGTGGTCGCCGTGGCGTAGTGGGTAGAGTGCGACGCTCACACGCCGAAGAATCCCGGTTCGACTCCCAGCTAAACATAAATTTTTCGAATTTTCCACGGCACCACCTCTTTCGAGCTGCTGACAAAACTCAAAGAGTAATAACTGTCTAAGAAAGCTTCTCAAACTTCGCCGTTCGGAGTCGGCCAAAAACTGTAGGTCCCTTTTTCTCGGAACACTAGCGCGCACAACACGAGTAGTTGATGAGCAAGCTAGGCCCTGGTCCCCTTTGGACTGTAGCGTCAACAATTATTATTATTATTTTTACACAGAAATACGAGGGGCGTTCAATATATTCTCGGTATCTATATTAAGGAAGGTGCGATTTTAATTAAAATTGTTTTTATTTCTCAATACAATCACCCCTAACATCAATGTATTTGTTACATCTTGAGATAAGCTTCTTCAAACCCTTAAAAACCCTTTAAACAAAATACCCATTTATTGCCGACTTGAATTCTTCATCATCGGAAAGCCTTTTTCCACGAAGACATATTTTGAAATCCGGAAATAGGAAATAGTCACTAGGGGCATGCCCTGGATGGACTATAGGGTGGGTGTTAGATTTCTCCGAAACCACAATCTCACACAGCAGCTTTGGAAACTCGCGCCGTGTGGACAGGAACGTTGTCATGAAGAAACAACACAGCTGCTGCGAGTCTACCCCGTCTTTTCTTTTTAATTTACTCCCGCAAATTATACAAAGCGGAATCGTAGGATGTAGCGTTGATGGTTTCACCTTTTTTTTACTCAATGAGCAAGATTCCCTTTGAGTTAAAGTCTCTGGTTGTACATAGAGTCAAACGACGCACTCAGGGCATAGAATTCTCTACCCGATCGGATGGAAACCTTAACAGCTTGTCTGTGGCTTGCAATCTAAAACGCACACATCCTTCCATCTCTCGACACCAAGCGGCCATAAACCCGATCTTGACAACTAAAGATCTTCCACTTCAATCGGTTCCTCGGTCCAGGCAGAGAATCACTTTCTCCAGGTGCAGTATCAGTATTCCTCGATGGCCCTGTTTCACAGTTTTTCGCCCCTCGAATCTTGAACGCACATCCCAGCCACTTCTCAAGTCCCACAAAGCTCCCCAATATCAAATTTGAGGCCTCCCCCTGTCCCCCTCCTTTCGACCATATGGGAATTCATATCCAACTGACAGTCAAATCCAAAACTGCCTCCACCGACACCTCTCAAATCCCACCACTCCATTTCCCGTGCTCCATTTAGCTTACGACGCACAGAGCGATGTTGTGACTCCATCAAGGGTGATCCACATTTGCTGCCATCTCGTCTGTCAGGTGCCATAGCGGAAGCTCACAGTCAGCCGTAAATTCCCCCTCAATGCGCCTCGTCACACCCTCCGTGACCCTCCCGCGCATTTCCAAATCAAAACTTATTTTCGGAACTGTCGTCCATAAATCGTACGCACACTTAAAACTCGCGCCCTGCCCGCGCATACAAGCGCCCTGATTTATTAAATTGATTAAGCCACAGAACAGCCGACATACACTCACATCCAGCCACTCATCCGTCTTCGGGGCGATGCTGGAAACTTAAAAATCCGGACAGACAGCCAGCCAGTTGCATCAAACACATTCACCGGGATTCAATTGCGAATTAGGATATCATTATGCCGACGTCGTCTGGACGATGCTCGTCCTCCCTCGCCCTGCTGGCCACAGGGAGTCAATCGGCAGGACCGGCAAACGAAGGCCAGCCCCCCTCGGATTCAGATCTCTCTCGTGGCTGGCAACGTCGGGGGGCTTTTCGAAAGGTTGGTTTTCGACTGGTTTCGTTGGTCGTCTCCTAATGAGATTGCGATTTCCATCAAAACTAACGAGCCCCGCAGCAGCAGACGGAGGCACCACCGTCTGCCAGCCGGGCCACCGATGCAACGAGACACGTGAAGTGCCCACTCACTAATCAGATCCAAATTGAAGCAGAGCATCGGATAACTCACTCCGCGCGTTTGTCGGTGCAGTGAATTCGTCTCGTTCACAGTGCCAAGTGCGGAGTGAATTATGAAGAGCTGGCGTGAAATGAACCGTTCGCTGGGAAAACATCGCCTAAATAGCTTGATCCACGCCAGTTTGATTTATGTCATGAGAGGCGTGGTCCGGGGGGTAAGTCTGGACTCTCCGCTGATTGATGGATGAAGAGTTGAGACTTGAATTTGTTTCGATTTCGCGCAGGGACAGGCGGGAGTTGATTTGATTGAGTGCTTGTCTGGTGCAACAAATTGATGACAATTTTGACGTTATGGACTGTATACGTACTGCAGCATGGGAGTCGATTCAGAAGTGCTTACGGGAGAGGTTATTTCGTCAGGAATGCCAACCGATGTCGTCTTTGCAATTTTTTGACCACTTTCCACACAATGAGCAGCTTAAAATAGACTCCGGCAGAGTTTGTAAATAATTTCCTTTCTGAGCGTGAACAGTGAGGTTAAGCTGAAATTTCGTGTTCCTGTGTCTTTTTCTCTCAAATGGCCATTTTTTGAAAAATTTAATTCCAAAAAATAGCAGTCAAAAATTTCGAACCACAGTGGGAGAAGTGTCTTTGTCTGTTCATCTTTCAGACATTCCACAGAGTTTTACCAGGAGTGCCTAATTTGGAAACTTCTCAAAACGTTGCACAGTTGAGGATAACCAAGTATTTGTTCCCAAATTTCAACTACAGGCGGAAAAGCGTCTTTGTCTGCTGTTCTTTCAGCCATCCCAGAGAGTTCTGGCAGGAATGTATACTTTTGAAAACTTCTCAAAACGTCGCACAGTTGAGGATAACCAAGTATTTGGTCAAAAATTTCAAACCGCGGCTGCTGGTGGGATTTCTTCTCAGCCTATTTCCAGTTTGTTGTCTGCCTTTGACCCTTCCATGCAGTCAAAGATGAACACAAACTTCTTTTGTCAAAAAGATTACAACACACTTCCGACTAAAGACAAGCAAATTTGGAACATACCTTAAATTTCAGAAAGTCAAACATTGAAGACGCAGCTTAATTTGAAGCATACGACCTTCGTTTGACAGAAATTTAAGTTCTTTGCACTTCGTTGTGACGCCCATTCTACCCATTGAAGGCAAAATTTGAGGTTTTGAAGCCAAAGTTTGAGAACACCGTTCATAACTGCCGAGGCAAGGTTTTGACAATAATTTGGAACCAGGCATTTCCATATTTATCAACTTCTGGTCATTTTCGGAACAGTAGACAAACACCATTCACTCGGTTGCTCAAAAGATCGACTTCTTCACTTGCTGTCTGTTTAGGTCAGTTGAGTTTTCCGAGCCCGCATTAAAATCAGTTTTCTCACCCTTAATGAGCAACAAAGTTCTTTTGTGTTTTTGATAACATTTCAGCCATCTGGTCCCAAAATTTGAATTGTTCCAAATTGTTTGTAAGTTTAAATAAGGCAAAGTTTGATCAAGGATGTGGAGAGGAATCATTTGATTGAAAAAACATTTTCAATCCTAAGGTACAAGGTACTAAGGTCTTCTATTTGAGGCACGAATTCCGACTCTCTTTCTTTCAAGTTCCCTTAAAGTAAGGTGTAAGGGAGTCCTTTTTGAACACCTGCAAATTGTCTTGTTTTTTCTTCATCTTTCTATACCAACTTTCACCTTTCCTCATTTCACCATTCTCTGAAAGGCTCGAATTCGTACAATTTTTGATCCAAATTTTTTAAACATTAGATTGAAAGGGATTTTGTTTTTTCAAAACATCCAAGCCATAGTGTCAGATTGCGTCCTTTTCTTCCCTTCCATAAACTTTCACTTTAACTCACCGTGTCATCTTCAGTAAAGTCCAAATTCTGACCAACTATATTCTCTAAAATTCAAATTGAAGGCATTTCTTTTTCAACATTTCCAAACCTTGGTACCTTCAGATTGCGTCGTTTTCTGAAGGCATTTCTTAATCTTCCACCTTTCCTCACAAAAGGCCCGAATTTTGACCGCTGTTGTTTCAAATTCCATTAAAGAAGGGTTGAGGAAAATTATTTTTTTTTTGAAAACTTGCATGTCAGCGTTTACACTTTATCTTCCATAAACTCTCACATTTTCATTTTCAGTAAGGTCCAAATTCTGACTAGCGTTGTTCCAAATTTCATATAAATTAGGTTGAAGGAGATTTTTCTTACAAAACTTCCATGCCATGGCTTCAGATTGAGTCATTTTCTCCTTACCTTACATAAACTTTCACTTTTGCACCTCTTCTCATCTTCAGTAAGTTTCAAGTTATGATCAGCTTGGTTCCAAATTTGCTAAATTTCGAATACTTCCGAGCAATGCCTTCAGATTGCGTCGTTCTCTCTTAATCTTCCACAAACTTTCCCTTTGCTAAAATTTCTGACCAACTTGGTTCAAAATTCTGCGAAAATTGGGTTAAAGGCGAATCTCTTTTAAGATTTCGAAAGCTACGTGCCTCTTGATTGCGTCGCCTTTTCTTTATGGAGAGCTCTCATCTTTTCTCAAATTGTCATTTGATGAAGGTTCAAATTCTGACCACCTTGGTTCCAAATTGGCTAAAAGTTAGGAACAAGGACAATTTTTCAAATACTTCCAAGCAATGCCTCCAGATTGCGTAGTTTTTCTTTATATTCTTTCACCAACCTTAACATTTCCCCTTTTATCATTCTCAGAAAGGCCCGAATTCTGACCACCGTTGTTCCAAATTTCATATAAATCAGGTTGAAGGAGATTCTTCTTTCAAAACTTTCATGCCATGGCTTCAGATTGCGTCGTTTTCTCCTTACCTTCCACAAACTTTCACTTTTGCACCCCTTGTCATCTTCAGTAAGTTCCAAGTTCTAATCGGCTTGGTTCCAAATTTGCTAAAAGTTAGGAACACGGACAATTTTTTGAATACTTCCAAACTATGCCTTCAGATTGCGCCGTTTTCTCTTAATCTTCCACAAACTTCCCCTTTGCTCAATTTCTCATTTTCAAAAAGATCAAAATTCAGAACAACTTGGTTCAAAAATCTACCAAATTTGGGTTAAAGACGTTTCTCTTTTAAGATTTCGAAACCTCCGTGCCTCCTGATTGCGTCGCTCTTTCTTTATGGAGAGCTTTCATCTTTCCTCGAATTGTCATTTTGATAAAGATCCAAATTCTGACCACCTTTGTCCCGAATTCCCAAAATCTTAGGTTTAAGGCATTTCTTTTTCAAAATCTCCAAACCTTGTTGCCTTGCGTTTTCTTTATTTTTCACCTGTCCTCACTTTTTCATATTCAACAAAGGCCCAAATTCAGACCTCTTTTGTTTCAAATTCTCTCAAATTTAAGCCAAGGGATACTTTTTGAAGACATTAAAACGATGCCTCGTGTATTTTCTTATCTTTCACAAACAACTTTTCCTTTCCAAACCTTGTCGTTTTCAGGAAGGCCCGAATTCCGAATTCCATTGTTCCAAATTCCCTTCAAAATATGTTGAAGGAGATTCTTTTTTTCAAAACTCCAGATTGCATCGATTTTTCTTCATCTTACCCCAAACATTTATCTTTTCACATTTTATCTTTCGGAAAGGCCCGAATTCTGATCACTTTTGACTGTGTAGTCAAAAGATTCAAACGAAAGAAATTTGTCGGAAAACTCTTTCTCTCTACCCATGATACACTCCCTTCTGCATGTCGAAGCACAGTTTGCCCATCAGGATTCCAAAATTTTAAGCAATTGTGTCCCAAACTAACTAAAACCCTTTTTTCGTTTGGCTTTAAGTGCAGCTTCTACACTTTGTTACTCTCTGTTCATGATCTAGACATTCAGAGCATCAAACAAGTCCCTAGAATCGAACCAAATTTTGTCGCGATTTTTTGTCTTCTGTTCGCAGTCAATTTTTTCCTTCTCTGAACATTTCCGGCCGAACTACGAACAACAGCACCCTCCACCCACAACTTTCCACAAGAAAAAATCCTACACCTCTGAGGATTGCCAGTGACTGTACGGTGGTCTCAAGAAAGTGAAAGTTGGTGAGATGACCCAGTTCCGAGGAAGTTTCAAGAATTCCCAACAGCATTTAAGCTCCTAAAACCCCCAGCGCGCCCTTTCAAATCCCCCTAGATGCTCCGGATTTTCCTTACCATGCTCCAAATCCCTTTGATCGCCTCTGCCCTCCATCGCTCTCTCAGAATCCCCCGGGTCATCCTCAGCACACACACAAGCTCACACTCGCGCACGCCCGTCTCCTTTGAAATTCAATGCACCTTCGTGGTGTCGTCTATTTCGAGTCACTCCGCTTGGTGTGTACTTCCTCGTGTGACCACTTGTCTAAAAATGTCACACTCAAGTCTCACTCTCGCTAAAGCAGTCATTTTAAAATATCTTCTGCACCACTTGACATTATTTTTAGGCGAGGATGCAGCAGCAGCAGCAGCTAGCCGCGCACCGTGCACCGTGTGGTGTGTGCGAGAACGAGATTTCTGTCAATGTCACGTCACCACGCCGCTGTCATCCTTTTGCCCGGACTTCGCAACGTCCTTCCCCACACTGTTTCCGTGGAGCGGGCGAAACAGAATAGCCAGAGCCTGACACACTCATTGAATATCATCGGCGTGTGACTAATTAACTCATGTGTCACCCACACACACAGGCAGGTGAGTGTGTCGGTGACTAAAAATACAACTCATGCCCCTTCATCGGAAGAACACCGAAGCCAACCTCAGCGCCCGCCTCAGCGCCCTCCTCAGCGCCCGCTCTCCTGCTCGCACACACAATCACGGACGTCTTCCAAATCATCAACTAATTAGCGTCTGACAATTCCATTCACCATAAATCCATGTGTGAGCGCCCCTCTTGGCGGGCGGTGCGGCGCGGTGTCCTTATTAAAGTGGCCCACAGCATGCCGCCCCAGAGAGTAGCAGAGCAAACGACCGAGAGCGAGAGAGTGAGAAAGAGAGGGATCTCCTAAAAATAGGAAAAGCACAACACACACTCGTCGAACGGTGATTTGGTGAGTAATGGCCAAGCGTGCGTTGGCTACAGATACGGGATGGGATGTGTACGGGATCCACAAGGAGGCGGCAAAGAGGCTTCAAATTAATTTTGCTTCGAGGCGAGGCGGAACCCAGTCCACCGACAGCAGCAGCAATCGGAGCCTGAAATGAGTCACGTGTCGGATATCAGGCACACCCGGTGTACCCCATTTCTCGCGCTCAAGGGGTGGTCCTCGGCACTCACTCACACACCCCGGCACACAGTGTGACATTCAATTTTCGCAGATTTTTCCCATCTCCTGCTTTCTGACAAATTCCCGTTGAAACTGTGTCTGTGGCGGGCGTATAATTTTGTGACACCGGACGACGATGCTGCCTCGTGGCGCACGTTGAATTCTATTTGGTGGCGGAAAAATTTGACTGTGCGCCGTCATCCAAATTTTATTTCAAATTCACTTTTGCTTTGCATCAATTTATGAGACACATTCGTGGAGTGATGCGCCCCGACTGTCGTTGGGCGCCAGATTTTCAGGTTTTCGAAAAAGAATTCAAATCACGTCATGGGACGAGCAGTTCAGCCGCTGAACTGGTTCAAGGCTGTGCCGGTGGAGGGTCGAGGGTAGGGGTGCGGCGGGATTAGGAAACATTTATTTGTTCTGTTTATCGTTTGTGAAACTTCGAGGCGAACTTGTTGATTGCCGACAAAATAAATGAGACGACGGCGATCCGGATTAGAGGAGGGATTAGTGTCGAAACTGCAGGTGTTGACTGGAAATTTAAATGGGGATTTGTGCTGCTTAGTCAAATGACAAATTTGAAGGGCGAATTTTTGAGATTCATTTGGCGATTAAATGGATTTGGAAATAGTTTTGGAGTGCTTCTGCTGGCTCCTTGGCTGCCATTTGTCCATGGGGTGATGGGGTTGCGGGTTGGTTGGGTTGTGGATGATGGTTTAGTGTGCTCGAGTAGAGTGGAGTCCTTGAGTGTGACTTCGATTGGAATTTCGGATCTAACGATGGTCCTGGTAATCAGTTCGACATTTGGACAGGCAATTCTTAGATCTTTTCCAGTAGGAACCTTGCTAACTTGAGAATTTCCTAAACGTTGATGGGACCCAAAGGTGTACTAAGACTTCTAGGATAGGAAGAAGCAAGTAGCTAGCACCTATGTTACCTTGGAGACTTCTAAATCCGAGGGCTCCGAAATTTGTTTAAGGCTTTGGGAACGGATTTCAAGGGTACACCTAGCATCTCTTGTGACTTGAGGACCAGGAGGGAATACTCTCTTGTCCACCGCATAAGAATATCGCCACAACGTAGGCAGCTTTTAAACAGAAGTAAATTCTATTCATAAGACACCTCATGGCGTCGTTTTCTAATGCGGAAAGACGCAAGTTTCAGACTGGCAGGCAAAGTATCGAAGTGAGTGTCGTGAGGAGAAGGCTCAAATGACCAAGTTTTGGACTGACGCAAATTTCTATATGAAATATGGACACACTTTGTGGGTGGAAAGGAATTCTTTATATTGATGGATGACTTCACTGCTCTCTTAAGTGGCTACCTCGCCTGGCTTCGCAGTGTTCGAGTCTGCCCCTTGATTGTTGACAATTTCAGGCTGTAGCTCATCACTCTAAGTCCTATATCCTATATCCTTTGGACTGATGGTTGACTTCACCGCCCACTTGAGTGACTGCCGCGTTTTTTTTTTTTTTTGTTGTGGGTTTTTGGGAGGCGCCCAGGGATATGGAAATCTTTCGAAGATTCTGGCGACAGAAGAAACTAGAGCTGCCAGCATGCACGATTCGCAACGCGTGATAATCGATTTCGGGAAAGCGTCTCTGTAAGTCGCTTCCTGCACACTTCAACCACTCGCTCCGCGGTACTCTGCTAGAAATTACATGGTTAGCGACTCATGCTCTGCTCTAGAGGAATGCCCTTTGCGCTTCCTCTTCTTCTTCTTGTGGCGCTACAGTCCGGGGTGGATCTGGGCCTCAACCAACATGCCTCTCCAGCCAGCACGATCTTTCGCCAGCTGTCTCCAGTTGCGCACTCCAAGTTGCTTGAAGTCCTTCTCCACTTGTGTGCGCCATCTCAGTCTAGGTCGTCCTCTATTGCGTTGTCCCAATGGCTCGGATTCAAAGACTTTTCGGGTCGGAGCAGTGGTGTCCATACGCTCTACATGCCCTAGCCATCTTAACCGTTGCATCCGTAATGTCCCTATGCTCAGATTCGAAGACTCTCCTTCGCTGCTGAAGCAATTTCTTATGGAGTTACGGTTTGTTCCTCTCCTTTCCCGATTTGGGCCTCGTTTTCGGCAATTCCGGCAAAGCAAGGGCTCTGATTCGAAAACTTTTCGGGACGAAGCAGTGGTGTCCATTCCCTCTT
This sequence comes from Eristalinus aeneus, assembly GCA_955652365.1. Lineage (NCBI taxonomy): Eukaryota > Metazoa > Arthropoda > Insecta > Diptera > Syrphidae > Eristalinus > Eristalinus aeneus. Next base: position 97,287,190 of record OY019131.1, read on the forward strand.
CATGGCTTAGCCATCTTAAGCGATGTATTCAAAGACGCTTGACCAGGTGCATGTCGCTGTACAGCCCATAGAGTTCGTCGTTAAATCAACTCCTCCAAATGCTCTCAACGCAAACAAGACCCAAATCGCACGCAAAACTTTTCTTTCGAAAAGGCTAAGGGCTTCCCCATCCGCCTTTAGTAACGTCCAGGTTTCCGCCCCATAAAGTAGGACTGGGATGACCAATCTGTTATGAAAAGCAGGCGTAGCCCTTCGAGAGAGGGCCTTGTTACTCAATTGCCTCTTTGAAGAAACAGCGATTGGCAAGAGTGCTTCTGCATCTGATTTTGGTACTGATGTTGTTGTCCTTATTTACCGCAGAGCCGAGATAGACGAAGTCCTTGACTAGTTCGAAATTTCTGCTCCCCTACGTGACGGTCTGACGTGGAGCCGAGATAGATAGAGTTTTTGACAACCTTGAAGTTTCTGCTGCCCAATGTCCGAGCTGTGGCTGTTGTGTGTCCTTCCTTGATGAAAGCATGTACTTCGAATTGACCTCATAAACTGCCAGACCCATTTTAGCCGCTTCGGCTTCAATGCCAGCAAACGCCTCATTGTCGGCTCGCTGTATTCGTCCATTCACGTCAATGTTGTCAGCATAAGGTGGCAGCTGAGCTGACTTTTGGAAGATCGTGACTCTGGTGTTGACTTGTGAGTTACGCACGATCTTCTTGAGGATGATGTTAAAGAAGTCACATGACAGTGCGTCGCCTTGTCTAAAACCTTTTTTGACGCTGAAGGTCTCGGTGAGTTCGTTACCGACCTTGACGGAGCAGCGAGAGTTCTCCATCGTCATCCTACACAATCTGACGAGTTTGGTAGGAATGCCAAAACTAGACATGGCACTGTGTAGCTCGTTTCTATGCACACTGTCATATAATAATTGTTGGCACTACAGTCCATAGAGGGACCAGGGCCTAGCTTGCTAACTACCAGGGCCTAACTACTCGTGTTGTGCGCGCTACTGTTCTCTCACGAGTAGAAGGGACCTACAGTTTTCTGCCGACTCCGAACGACGAGATTTGAGAAGCTTTCTTAGAGAGTTATTACTCTTTGAGTGTTGTCAGCAGCAGCTGTCGTGGTGCCGTGAAAAATTCGAAAAATTGGTGTTGAGCTGGGAATCGAACCTAGACCCTTAGGCGTGTGAGCGTCGCACTCTACTTACTACGCCACGGCGACCACTGTCACATGCGGCCTTAAAATCGACGAACAGGTGGTGACTGTCGATTTGCACTTCTTGGGTCTTTTCCAGGATCTGCCGAAACATGAAGATCTGGTCTATTGTGGACTTCCCTGGCCTGAAACCACACTGTTGAGGACCTATCAGGTCACCGACAAACGGTTCAGACGCTCACACAATACAGCAGAGAGGATCTTGGATGCGATGTTCAGGAGACTAATCCATCGGTAGTTGGCGCAGTGAAAGGGGTCTCCTTTCTTGTGAACCGGGCAAACGACGCTGAGATTCCACTCATCGGACATACATTGTGCTTAAACCTGTCTAAATTTTGAATGAACCGTCACAATGAATGAGCTTTACTCTTTCCTGTGCTCTACAGACGGCATCATGTTATCGGGGCTTGGTAGGTTTACCAACTGCCTCTCCTACGCAAAGCGGCTGCAGCGAAAAACTGTTTACTCTGCGTCCTCCTCGGGGTTTGGGCATTGAGGCCACAGCGGCGAATTGTCGTTCCCAACCCTGTGCATGCATTTTCGGTAGTCGCCGTTTCCCGAAAGGAACTGTGAGAGTCGGTAGGCATACTCCCCTGCGGACGGGGATGAGCACATGCGTCCACCTACCTTTTGTTGAGGCGTCTCATCTGGCTTGAAACGTTGATGCTCGTTCTCCTTCTTTGGGCTTGGTGCCTGTCTAGGGCTGGGGTCACTCTCATATGCTCGTCTGGAAGAATGTCTGTGATTGGCATGCCTGCTGCCTCATCAGAAATTGTCCTGAAACCACTGATTTGCGCAGTGTCTGAATACTGACGTTATCATTCATTTCAGTTGCACCGACGCTCTAGACAAAATCAAAGCTGCATGCAGGAGAACGGAACTGTCTACTCGTAAGGGTACGACTCTGCGTCCATACCCACGTCCACCAATATTGAGAAGGGATCGAGAGACTGCTCCTTGTACAAGTGATACTGTCTTAGTGGCATACTTAACATATTCCCTGAAGGAGAGCCTCTAGTTCAACATAACTTTTTGTTACTTCACGCACTTCTTGGACCTAATTGTCTGGTCCCAACTATACAGTTGACACATTTCAACTTCTTGTTCTTCTTACGATTTGTGATTGGCACCGCCTCCGTTCTGTATGCAGCAAGTTCCAGACCGAATCAGAGCCATTGGGACAACGAAACAGAGAAAGGCGTAAGCTAAGGTGGTGCACACAAGTGGAGGAGGACTTCAACCAACTTGGAGTGCGCAATCGGAGAAACCTAGCGAAAGATCATGCTGCCTGGAGGGGCATGTTGTTTGAGGACCAGGTCCACTCCGGACTTAAGCACCACAAGAAAAAGAAGAAGAAACGTTGTCACACACGGAAATCCCAAAAGCACTGTGTTTCAAGAATCGGCAAAACTGCTGGATAATACAATAATTTCAGTTTCATTGGAAGTTAGCGGTGAGTGAGAGCGTAATAGCAGTCTCATTGATAAACGAAGGGTTGGATATGTGCAGAAGCATACCAGTTGCCTGAGCCACTTGCCCAACTTGCAAACAGCCAACGGTTCTCTTTTGAAAACAGCCACATACACGCGGCCGCATCAAAGTTTTCATGGTGATCCTGCAAATCGTTCATGAATCTTCATTTTCTTTGCATGGCGCTACAGTTCGGAGTTGGCATACGTCTGCAGCTTGCACGATCTCTCGCCAGCGACCTTCAGTTGGTTGGGGTGCTTCTTAAGGCTTGTGCCCGATGATGGCTCTCCTTGAATTTCATTTAAGTCTGTCTGCCTCTTCGTCTCATTCGAACAGGCAGCAGGGATTTAGTCAAAGGGCAACAGGAAGCCATGTCCGGAAGATAGTATTTTGGAGGCTTGGCTTTGAAGTCCAAAGATGGGCTCAAATCAAATTTGAACATAAATCTTGGTTCTTTTCTTCTATTCCTTCTTTTCCTTCTATTCCTTCTTTTCCTTCTTTTCCTTCTTTTCCTTCTATTCCTTCTTTTCCTTCTATTCCTTCTTTTCCTTCTTTTCCTTCTGTTCCTTTTTTTCCTTCTATTCCTTCTTTTCCTACTTTTCCTTCTATTCCTTCTTTTCCTTCTACTCCTTCTTTTCCTTCTTTTCCTTCTATTCCTTCTTTTCCTTCTGTTCCTTCTTTTCCTTCTATTCCTTCTTTTCCTACTTTTCCTTCTATTCCTTCTTTTCCTTCTACTCCTTCTTTTCCTTCTTTTCCTTCTATTTCTTCTTTTCCTTCTATTCCTTCTTTTCCTTCTATTCCTTCTTTTCCTTCTTTTCCTTCTATTCCTTCTTTTCCTTCTATTCCTTCTTTTCCTTCTTTTCCTTCTATTCCTTCTTTTCCTTCTATTCCTTCTTTTCCTTCTTAGTGTGGATCTCGTATTCATCCTTTTGGTTTCCATCAAGTTACCAACGTTGAGCTGCTTTCAATTCTACCCCAGTTGTGCGTGCCCTCTCCAACCACAGCTCTCCCTGCCTTCATTCTCTGCTCCACTTGTTTTCTGTTGCGCTCAAGTGCACCGTCGCCTGTCACGACTTCCACTTCGACCTCTCTTTCATGTCGTTTATCATTTTCTGCTTCCTTCAGTTCAGCTGTCTCCAGAGATCAAACCATCTTGAGCACCCATAACTCTAAGCCAGTTCCCCCACTCCGTTGCATCATAATTCCGATCCGAATTGGTGAAATTCCTTCATCTCACACTTGGCCAGCTGTCAGATTACCCAACTTCCTGAGGCAACAGCTTCTCTTCTTCCTTCCCCCGACTGCAAACGCATCTTTACATCTTCGTATCTTTGCAATGCTCGCCAGCTCGCCAGCACCAAACAAAACAAAAAAAGATATAAATACGCCTGCTCATCGATCATAGAAATCAGAGAACAGATGTATCACCAGTCACTCGCGACCCAGTTCCGGCAATCTTCGCCTCAGACGTCATGCCCACTCGATTTCCCTCAGCCACGCACACACATCATCCCCAGACCTCGCTCCCCTCCAGCCCCCTGACACAGCAGTCAAATGGCATAACCTTGGCGAAATAAATCTGTCAACCGGGGTCTGCCGAGGAGGTTGTGCCGCACTTTGGTGCGACGTTCCTTTTAGTGGAATGGCCGGGCTGACGAAAATGTCCTTCCCCACCTCCCCACTGTGCACCTTACGCATATGAAAAATCTCAGATTTCACTTGGAAGTAATATTTCGCAGGCAAACATGACAACCCCTCCCGGGGGGGTTGACTGCCGGGGGGGAGGACGGAAACATGTCGAACAATGTTTCTATTGTCAGGCCAACGACGCAGCGCACACGATGTAACTTAGACGAGACACTCCCGAGCGTTGTTGAAGTTCGCCGGGCGGGGAGGTTGGAGTCAAGGAGCGGAGAGGAAGAAAGAAAATATTTTTGTGACAGGATAATTTATGCGTCCTTTATTTTTGATTTCCCTTCCACCTCCAGACCACCCACCACTGCAGGGCAAGCGGCGTCGTTGATAATGAGAAATATGAGCTCGACCCAATTTGTTAAATGACGACAACAAATGGCGGAAAACTCCTGTTATTTGTATCCTCCGTGGGGACTGGGGTGGAAGATGGATCTTCGCAATGGATGGAATGAATATGGATGAATATGTGTGTGTGTGTGTGTGTGTGGAGAGAGTGCCGAGGAATTGCTTGAGGAGTCGGCTTACAGCAGCGGCACCTTTAGTGTCGCTGTATCCTCTGACATCAATCAATTTCGAAGAAATTCAAATCAAAGCATAATGGAATCTGTCTCGCCCCTCATACTCCCCGGTCTCCTGCTGACGCCAGGCCCGACGAGGGGAGCACAGGCATTCAGGCAAGTTGTGATTGAAGGAGGCCAGGCAGGCAAATTTGGGTTTCAGTCGAACGGGAGTGGCAAGGGTGGATTGGTCGGGGAGAGGAATCAGACGGAGTTCTTTGAATTCTTAAATGAGGATTATCTTGCGGCTTTGTTGCGGTCTATCAAACTCATCAGGAGTCAAGGCTCAATTGGCTACGCATCACAGAGGCACTGGTCCTCTAGAAATTCTTCTATTCCTTGCCTTGTGGACTGGTCTAAGGGGAAATATAGTTTATGTCCGTCTTATGCCAATGGAGCCACCATCTGTTTCAAGCTTTTATAGTTTCCCAACTGAAGCAGTCTGATTTAAGCAAGATTGCCAAACTTGCAGGGATTGTGTTTTATAGAACGGACTACTAAGAAAGTAACGATAACAAAACCATCATAAATTCTGTGCGTCAATCCTTTGAGGTCAGTTCATGCAGGTCTAAAAAGAGAATTTTACAAAATTTCGGAACACATCAGTCAATAAGTCCCGAGGCATGTAGCGGGCGCCACTGACATGTAGGGGCCGCCACTAATATGTAGGGGGCGTAACTAATATGTAGGGGGCGCCACTGACATGTAGGGGCCGCTACTAATATGAAGGGGGCACCACTAACATGTAGGGTACGCCACAGACATCTAGGGGGCGCCACAAATATCTAGGGGGCGCCACAAACATCTAGGGGCGCCACAAACATCTAGGGGCGCCACAAACATCTAGGGGGCGCCACAAACATCTAGAGGGCGCCACAAACATCTAGGGGGCGCCACTAACAGGTAGGAGCACCCAGTAATATGAAGGTGCGCCACTAACAAAAAATCCATAGTCAACTGTTGATTCATTGTTAGTGGCGCCCCCTACATTTTCCGGGACTAATTGAGTGACTTGTTATCAATGGAGAAAGATTATTTCTGCAGAAAAATTGGGGAATGAAGGAAATGATTCCAATACTACGCCTCTGCGCAGAAGTTGGCATGGTGAAAATAAGGCCGGGTTCTGGAAAAATGACGGTATAGATTGAAAGACTGCTGTGAAATGTCATACCTACAAAAAATTTGATTGAAGCTGGTGATAAGGTACTTCTTGTGAAAGGAGACACCTAGAGCTCAATTTTGCGAGAAAACTCACAACCTCATACCGCTTGTCGTTTTGTGACATGTCACTGAACTAATTGTGAGACATCAGAGTTCCAGAAGTCGATGGAGACACCAGGAAACACCAGAAAGACACTTGTCATGTTAGATTCCTTTCTCAGTGCCACCTTTGTTGTCACTAAATGACAGGAAAAATGAAAGAAAGAATGACACAAACTGTCAGTCACAATTTTGTGATTAACCATAATCAAATAAAAATCCTTGTTTCCATTGTGCTCTTGTGGTTCCGTCTTTGAGGAATAATTTGTAAAATCAGACAAAATTTTGTGAGTTCTTCTTCTTATTGTGACGCTATAGCCCAGGGTGAACCTGGACTTTAACATACTTGCCTCTCCAGCAATTTGCGCACCCCCTGTTGCTTGAGGTCCTTACCCTAAGCCGTCCTCTGTTGCGTTGTCCCAATAGCTCAGATTCGAAGACTTTTCGAGCCAAAGAAGTGGTTTCCATTCTCGTTGTTACCCGAAGAGGCTTCACCTGGCGCATGTCGCTGTACAGCCCATAGAGTTCGTCGTTGAATCTTCTCCTCCAGGCGCCATCAACACAAGCAGGACCCAGAATCGCACGCAAAACTTTTCTCTCGAAAAGATTAAGGACTTCCTCATTCGTTTTTAGTAACGTTCAGGTTTCCGCGCCATTTGGTAGGACTGGGATAATCAAGCTGTTACGTTAAGATAATCTTAGTCCTTTGAGAGAGGGCTTTTTAACTCAATTGTCTCTTGAGCCCACAGAAAGAAACATTTTGTGAGCAACTCAATGTTTAACTGTCACATGATATGTGAGTGAACAATCACCTGCCCGCCTTCGTGGTTCAATTAAACGTCTGTACTGTGTAGTGAGTATTTCGTAAAAAAGTAGAACACTTTGTGGCAAGTACATTTTTTTCCCAGAAATCACAGAAAACTCGTAGCGACTCTTTACATTCGGTCGCCGTGGCGTAGTGGGTAGAGTGCGACGCTCACACGCCGAAGGGTCTAGGTTCGACTCCCAGTTCAACACCAATTTTTCTAATATTTCACGGCACCACCTCTTTCGAGTTGCTGACAACACTCAAAGAGTTATAACTGTCTAAGAAAGCTTCTCAAATCTCGCCGTTCGGAGTCGGCAAAAAACTGTAGGTCCCTTCTACTCGTGAGAGAACAATAACGCGCACAACACGAGTGGTCCCCTTTGGACTGTAGCGCCAACAATTATTATTATTATTATTCCCTTAATAACTGGATGCTGTGTCATGCGTGTCTATGATGCCTGTGTGATGCATTTATGAAAATAGCGGTATTTAGAATTTTTGGATTTCTTCCATTAAAAAACGAATCATTTAGGCATTTGAGCTGACAGCAGAAAAGATTCGGGGCACTACACGGACGAATTTTACTCAAGAAAACCTCGAGCATCAGGTTTCCCCTAAGTTTAACAAAAACTAGCCTTCTTAGAAATCTGATCATCGCTGACTGACGCATAAACACAATTTTCTGTCTTATGTTAAGAGTTTTCTAATATTCACAAGCAACTGGACCCCTGAAACATGATTGGCGCCCAACACAAAACCTCTATTCGCATTCGGCAAGCGATCAGAACTGGGACATATGGAATGCAGATGAAACGAACGTATATCTGAAATACGGAGGAAGATGTGGTTATGACACTCCGTTCCTGGGTTAAGTGATGCTCAAAGGTAGTGGCTTTCATGTTAGAGATGGTCAAATTAACTGAAACCGGCTTCAAGGTCGATTTATGCCCCTAAGCGACAATTTGTGAACACTAATAAAATTGACGTCGTAGACTGACAGCAAGACTTCAAATAATTTCGCTTTTCTGGTCCACTCCTTTCGTCTGTGTGTCTAAGTATCTTTCGAAAGCTGAGGGCAGCCATTCTCACTGAGCAGGAAGCCGATCCTCACCCAGTCAAAGCTAAAGTCAAAACTGGGATTCAGACCCTCGGAGACAGAGCAGAAAATCTTACTTACGTCATTGTCCCATCTTCAGTTAAATTTGTGGCTTAAGCCAGAGTCTGAAGTAGAGATTGAGCTGAAGCCACAAAGTTGGAGCCACCAATGATTTAGCCAGAAACAGAGCTAGAGTCTATTGAAAAGCTTTCCCCTACTCGATCCAGTATCCGACTTTGAGCCGCAATATCTTGGGCCTGAGCGAGAGTCATACTTATGGCTTTAGGTGGAGCCTCAATCGGAACCAAAGTTTAAGTCAGGCTCTAGTACCCGATCTTGAGCCGTGCCGATATCTTGGACCTAAGCGAGCGTCAAAGTTAGGGCTTTAGGTGGAGCCTCAATCGGAACCAATGTTTAAGTCAGGCTTGAGTATCCGATCTTGACCGTACCCATAACTTGGACCTAAGCGAGAGTCATAATTAGGGTTGGAAATGGGGCCTCAGTCGGGAAAAAGTCAGGCTTGAGTATCTGATCTTGAGCCGTCGCCATATCTTGGGCCTAAGCGAGAATCATACTTTAGGCTGGAGGTAGGACCTCAATTGAAACTAATGTTTAAGTCAGGATCTAGTACCCGATCTTGAGCCATGTCCATATCTTGGACCTAAGCGAGCGTCAAGGTTAGGGCTTCAGGTGGAGCATCAATCGAAACCAAAGTTTAAGTCAAGCTTAAGTACCCAATCTTGAGCCGTAACCATATCTTGAGTATAAGCGAGAGTCATACTTAGAGCTTTAGGTGGAGCCTCAATTGAAACCAATGTTTAAGTCAGGCTCTAGTACCTGATCTTGAACTGTGCTTATACTTTAAAGCTAAGCGAGCGTCATAGTTATGGCTGGAGGTGAAGGTTCGATTGAAACCAAAGTTTGAATCAAGCTTGAGTATCCGATCTTGAGCCATTCCTATAACTTGAACCTAAGCGAGGGCCACACCTAGGGTTTGAGGTGGAGCCTCAGTCGGAACCAATGTTTAAGTCAGGCTTGAGTATCAGATCTTGACCGTACCCATAACTTGGACCTAAGCGAGAGTCACACTTAGGACTGGAGGTGGCGCCTCATTTGAAACCATATTTTAAGCCAGGCTTGAGTATCCAATCTGGGGCCGTAGCCATATCTTGGGCCTAAGCGAGAGTCTTACACGGGGCTGTAGTTGGAGCCTCAATCGGAACCAAAGCTTAAGTCAGGCTTGAGTATCCGATCTTGAGCCGTATCCATACCTTGGGCCTAAGCGAGGGAGATTGGAGCCCTAATCTGAAACAAAGTATAGGTCAGAGACAGAACTAGAGCTAGAGAGAGTGGAGCATTTTGATTCACTTCCCTAGAACCAATCGGAGTCCTTTGTTTAAGTCGAAGGCTAATCAATGCTTATATCGTCCAGTTCTCACAGATCCTCTGCAGGTCGATCATCATCTAAAGAAAAAAAAAACGAGATGGGAGACACTTCCCTCTCCTTCCTCGTCCCTTTAAATACTTCGCAAAGTGAAGCGAGTTTCTTTGCGCGCCCAGTAAGGACAACAGTCAACAGTCAGGTTGCTGTTCAATCTAATTGAGCACAACGGTTGACGACGGTTTGTCTTCTGCTATCACATTGGCGCTGCCACAGCTAGAGCATTCGAACCATCTTCAAGCGTGTGATGTGAAATGTCAGCAGAATGACCAGTTCATCTACTCTGAGATTCGTCAGGAAAGTGTCGGCGTCACGATGCCCAAATGAATGCTGTTGCAATAAGGAATTTTTTGCGACTCAGCTGATATGTTCCTTCTGAAAATTGCATCCTTCTTTAGCCAGGGTGCAGCCTCTTTGCCGATTTGTTGGTTCTACACAGGATTTGAGATTCAAGGAAGGGTTCAAAGGGGGTCCCACACCTCACGTCTGTCTTCCATTCACACAGGATCCGCCGGCAACTGTGAAACAGACTCTTAAGATCTTTCAGAGGATATGTGGCATGAAAAGTTCTTGCCAGGAATGGAAATGCTGCAAAAACTTGATTCCCAACGCCACATCATTTTCAACAGTCTTCGCTTCCAGTTTTGCTCCTTTTCTGTTGCTGGTCTGGTCCACTCACACTTTTCTTTCTTTTAAAGCTGAGAACAAAGACTGACTGAATATGCTCAATTTCAGCGGTTCTAGTCGTTCTTCATTCTCTTCTTCTAGCGGTACAGTCAGGGATGGACCTGGGCCTCAACCAACGTGCCTCTCCAGCCGGTGTGAACTTCCACTAGCTGCCTCCAGTGGCGCACTCCAAGTTGACTGAGGTCCTCCTCCACTTGTGTGCGACACCTTAGCCTAGGCCGTCCGCTGTTGCATTGTCACCGGCTCTGGTGGTGATCGAATTCCACCTCTCCCTTCAACTAGCTCTATAGACTCCACTTCTATATTCAATCTCGTGTACAAAGACAACGGTCCTCATTTAAATGCCTCAAGTCCCTCAATTTGTCCCGAAAGCAATTTTAACTCCCTCCCTCCCTTCCCATGATGCGAAAGAAAAAGGCAGCAAGCCCGCATAAGCACAACGCCAACACGAACACAGAACTTGATGGAACATCATCCTGAACACAGCCCAAGTTTCCATGGCATGTGTCATGTTACAAGCCCCCCGGCATTCCGCCCGAACGAAAGGCACTCCTGTGTGTCTTGTTTCATTTACTTGATCCTTTATATTCATAACCCGCAACATGTAACCTTACCGCCGCCGCCGCCGCCGCTCGGCTAATTACGCGATGAAAATCTTCTGAAATTCCATTTGTCACTCACTCACTCTTTACCTCCAGCGAATCGCGCTGAATCCTTGGCTGTTCGTTCTCCTCTCAGCCATCATATTCAACACATGAATAAATTAAATTAACACGCCCGCCCCCACCCTCTTCCCCGGATGTACACATTTATCATGGCGAAACTTTAACTTAATTATCCAGCTGCGAGGATCTAAGGAGTCGTCAAGAAATGGAGCAAATTCCCTGCCATTGTTCGCCAGCGTCAGCACTTCCGCTCCTCGGATGGGGGGAACGAGGACAGTCAGCACCTCATCCCTTGTCAGCGGTGGCGGCACCGGCAACCCAATGAAAAGTTAATTCGCATAAAATCACAATTAATCAAATCAAAGTGTTTCACTGCCCCGCTCCGCTCCCAATTCATTTTCAGGTGAAATCCCACACACCAGCGAGACTCAGGACACTCGTCATTATCAGGGAAGACCCAGGAAGCCAGCAGATCCCGGGTGCCAGGGTGGCCTTTCCTGCAAAAATCCACAAATGTAATTTATCTCGAAGGGGGTCCCCCATCCTGTCTGCCCTTGCCCGCCCTCCTCCGATGAGAGATAATGACGAAGGAGTTGGCGGATAGTTGACTGTCGCTACACAAGGGCGCTTCAGCATCAGTGGCGACTAGGAAACCGAATTTATGATTCCATCTCGCTCGGAAAAGGGTTCACGTCCCCCTTTACGTGTTCGACTGTACGACTCTATGAGGGGAATGACGGCTTCAGCAGTGAGTTATGCCGCCACCAACGCTGGATGCCAATGACTGCTGCTGCCACTGCTGCTCGCTGACGACAGCGGCGACCGACTGGTGGCGAAACTCCTGCTGAACATGCAAAATTGAATAAGGACTTAATTAATATCCCTTAACAATGCACAGCAGATGGGGTTTTGGACTTTGCCAAAAGTCAAGTTAATTAAATTTGTAGAAAAGTTTCCTTTTGCGTAGAGCGGAAGCCCGTTCTGTAGGTGCTCGTTCCGGGCGTCATCGTTGTCCGCGTACATTCTCACTGTCATGCTGAGGTGGGAGTGGGGTGGCTTGTGCGCGGGATATGACGATGGTGATTGCCGGAGATGTCTGAAGTGACTGGGCGCAAAAGTTTTGTGAAAACATTTCGTTTTGTGCAAAATTTTATTTTAAACGAATGAAACTTTTGTGCCATGTCCCCTGTCCGCCGTCGGTTCTTTTCATTCACCTGTCTCCTGCCCAGTTCGACAAGGAGGAAGGGGACTTTGAGATAATTCCGAATTAAGGCGTGAAATTTAAGAGATGGTCGACTGGAGAGCCTGGAGTTGAGAAACTTTTGTGTTTGCTTGGCCGTTTGTGGATCATATTTCAGTCTAAGCTGAGAGGGCGAATCAAGCTTTATGTCAAGAAGTCCTAAATTCCATTCAGCAGCGGAAGAGATAACGCTAATTTTGTAGATAAATTTCCAAGAATGCAAACGGGGACTAAAAACCTGGTCAAGGATCGTAATTTGAAATTGTTCAATCACTCATATTTGGAACAGTCATTTGTTGTACTAAGATTTGAAGGATTGAGCGCCTCCTCTACAGGCTTGGGACTGTAAGGACAGCCATCTGGGAGTCGCACCTTAATCAAGCATTTGTTAGCTAGCCTCCTGTGAGCTAGGCATCACTGAGCTGAGGTATTCTAAGCTTCAATAAACCATCCTTTACTGAGCTGAGTCCTTAATGGCTTTGACTTGCAAGACAGGCTTTTGTAGACTGCCCTTCGGCAAAACAAATTTCTGTTTCCCTCCAAACTGTGTTTAAAACTTGCCACCAAGAATCTGTAGCCTCGTCTAAGCTCCGCTAAATCAAGGTTTTTTAAGCCAGATCGTGCTGATTTAATTTGGTAAGCCAGGTTCATTTTGTTGGAGCTTCGTTGGGCGAAACTTCAAGCAAATTTCCTTTTCTGTGTCACTCCTCTCGCTTGTGTTTCTAGGTCATCATCGAAAGCCGATGGCTGGCTTGGGACAGATCTATTCTAGACTCACTTACGATGGCAGGCATTGTACCTGAGCAAAAACCCGATTCACAGCCAGTGGAAGCTAGAGTGTAAGCCGAGACTCAAACCCTCGAAGATTGAGCCACAGCCTGTGCCTGATCCGTAGCCATATCTTGGCTCTAAAGCAGAGCCAGAACTAGGGTTAGAGCTGGAACCAGCCGAGACTCAAACCCTCAAAAATAGAGCCACAGCCTGTACCTGATCCGTAGCCATATCTTGGCTCTAAAGCAGAGCCAGAACTAGGGTTAGAGCTAGAACCAGGGTCAAAATCAAAATTTAAGCCAAAAACGGATCAGGAATCGAGGCTCCTGCCAAAGCCGGACCTCAACCCTCAGTCGGAGTCGAAACCCCCTCCAAAGACAGAGCTAAAACTTGAGCTGAAAATGGAGCCACTTTTGAAATCAAGCCATAACAGAGCTAGAGTCAGAACTCGTGTCGGACTCCGGTCTTCAGCAGGAATCGGAACCCACGCCGGGGACAGAACTGAAACTTGCGTAGAGCTGAACTGGAACCAGAGCCAAACTTAAATCCAGAACCAGTACTTGAGCATGTGCTAGGATCAAAACAGATCGCAAATGGAGGAAGTTGTAATCAGAGTTCGATTCAGGGATAAACTAAAGTAAGAACACAGCTAGAAACAGATTTGAAGCCAGAGCTAAAGCGGCAGTCAGAGTCACAAACAGAGGCACAGCCTAAAACACCGCTAAAATGTTAGCCGGACCTAGATTCGGAGCCATAGCCAAACCCAGGACCAAAGCCAAGGCCGGAGTAAGAGACTGAGTCAAATACAGAACCAGTACTTGAGCATGTGTAAGGATCAAATCGGAACGCACATACAGCAAGAGTTGCAGTCAGAGCTTGATTATGGGATAAACTAAAGCGTGTAACACTGCCAGAGACAGATGTGCAGAAGGAGCTAATGCGACAATTAGAGCCACTACCAGAGGCACAGCCTAAACCACTGCAAAAATTTCTCAACTCTAAAAAACCAGACCTAGATTCAGAACCAGAGCCAAACCCAGGACCAAAGCCAAAGCGGGAATAAGAACCAGAGTCAACTCCAGAACCAGTACTTTAGCATTTGTATAAACCAAATCTTACCTTAAATAAAGCCAGAATCGTAGTCAGAGCTTGATGCTTCCAGATTTAGAGACAGAGCTTAATGACAATCAAAGCCAGAAATGGAAGCAAAGCGTAAATCACAGTCAAAGCTTCAGTCAAACCTAGATTGAGAGCCAGAGCCAAACCCAGGACCAGAGCCAGACTCAGAACTAGAGCCAGAGTAAAATCTAGAACCAGACAGAAAGCCGTGCTAAGATCAGATCTTATTGTAGACAGAGCAGTTAGTTTTAGACTTGGGCCACAGTTTTACTAGAACCAGTAACAAAGTCAGAGGCAACTGTGGAACTAGAGCGGCAGTCAGAGTCAAGAATTGCCGTTCAGCCTGAACAACAGTCAATGTTTGAGTCATACCGAGATTCGGGGCCAGAGCCAAGGCCAGACACAGAGCCAGAACCAGAGTCAGATTCAAAGGCAAAGTCAGAGCCAAAGCTAGAGTTTGAGTCAGAGTCAAAAACAGGGCTGGACCAAAAGGCGGAGCTACCACTCATCTAGGTTGTAGAGTCAGATCTTACCACACACAGACCAACGGTATCAATCGGATCTAGAGCCTAATACAGGGCTTGAGCCAGGTTCTGAATTAAAGGGGTTTAAGGGCTAAGAGCCAGACATAGAGTCTGAGCTACAGTAAGATAAGCAGTTAGAGCCAAAGCCGCTGCAAGATTTTGAGTCAGATTCACAGACGGGACTAAAGCCAAACTCAAGGCTGAGACAGGGTCAATGCTAGAGCCAGAACAAGAGTCAGACTCTGAAGGGAAGATATAAAACCGGAGCTACAACCAACCCTTCAACCAAAGCCACATCCAGACCCAGAGCCAGTCTCGGAGCCCAAGCCAAACTCAGAGCCAAAGCCAGAGCTTGAGCGCGAAAAAGACTTGAGCCAAATTCAAACCTATAGGCAGACCGAGAGGCTGAGCTAGAACTTGTGTATGTGCTACGGGCAGATCTTACCAGAAGCAGACCTACGGATACAGAGCCTAAGACGGAGCCTAAGACAGTAACAGGCTCAGAGAAAGACATAGAATGTGACCTATAGCAAGAGGGGCAGTCAGAACCAAGGCCTCTTTCAAAGTTTGAGGCAGATTCAGAGACGAAGACGAAGCAGAAACAGAGTCAGGGTTAAAGTTGAGACAGGATCAGTGCTAGAGCCACAACAAACGTCGGATTTTGAAGAACACCCAGAGATAAAGCCGGAGACGGAGCCGACGCTTGAACCAAAGCTAGACCCAGACCCAGAGCTAAACTCGGAGCACAAGCCAAAACCGGAATCCAAGGTCAGATCTAACCACACACAAACTTACGGCCGCAGACAGAGTCAGGACCTGAGCTAGGTTTTGAATCGGTGCCACCAACAGGCCTGGAGCCAAACTTCAGTGTGAGCAGGAGCAAAAGAGGCAGTCAGAGACCAGTCATAGCCAATGTTTAAGTCAGATTCAAAGAACAAACCACGTTTAGACTCAGAGTACAGACAGGGTCAGTGCTAGAGCCACAACAAAAGTCCGATTCTGAGGAACGCCCAGGTATAAAACCGCTGCCAGACCCGCTTCTTGAACCAAAGCCAGATCCATACCCAAAGCCAAGTGGAGACCCAAAGCCAGATCTAGACCCAAGGCCAGATCCAAACCCAAAGCCAGATCCAGACCCAAAGCCAAGTGGAGACCCAAAGCCAGATCTAGACCCAAAGCCAGATCCAGACCCAAAGCCAGATCCAGACCCAAAGCCAGATCCAGACCCAAAGCCAGATCCAGACCCAAAGCCAGATCCAGACCCAAAGCCAGATCCAGACCCAAAGCCATATCCAGACCCAAAGCCATATCCAGACCCAAAGCCAGATCCAGACCCAAAGCCAGATCCAGACCCAAAGCCAGATCCAGACCCAAAGGCAGATCCAGAACCAAAGCCAGATCCAGACCCAAAGCCAGATCCAGACCCAAAGCCAGACTCGGAGCCCAAGGAAAAGCCAGACTCCAGGGTCAGATCTCACCACAGATAGACCTAGAGCCGCAGACAGAGCCTAATTTAGAGTCAGCAACCAAACCTTAGATAGATCCAAACCCAGAGCCAGATTCGGAGCCCAAGCCAAGGCCAGAGTCCAGGGTCAGATCTGACCACAGACAAACCTTCGGCCGCAGACAGAACCTGAATTAGAGTCAGTAACCGAACCTAAGCCAGATCTGGACTCTGAGACAGAGCAAGAGGGGCGGCAGTCGGAGC
Organism: Eristalinus aeneus; assembly: GCA_955652365.1. NCBI lineage: Eukaryota > Metazoa > Arthropoda > Insecta > Diptera > Syrphidae > Eristalinus > Eristalinus aeneus. The sequence continues at coordinate 97,303,443 of OY019131.1, forward strand.
AAAGGAACCAACCTGAGTTTTAGCCATATTCAGATAACGAATTAAAGCCAAACTCAGAGCAGAGGCAGATTAAGTGCTGGAGCGACGACAAAAATCTGATTCAGATGCACTACAGAAAGTGTCAGAATAAGAGCTAAAAGCGGTGACTTAGACACAGTCGGAACGAGGACTCAAGTCAAAGCCATAACCAGAAGCACTGTAATTAAGTTGGATTTAGATGTAGAACGAAAGTCAGACACAAAGATCGAAACAGAGCCTTTGCCGGAACCAGAACAGGATAAACTATTTAAAGTATAGGCAGAGCTTAGGCCCAGGTCCACCCCGGACTGTGGCGCCACAAGAAGAAGAAGAAGAGCTAATGCCAGAGTCGGCACCAAGGCCAAGCTTGAGCCAACAGCTTGTTGCAAACTGAAACTTAAGCCATAGTCTTGTTTGCTGTTTGAGCCTAAGCGGAATTCTAATTCCAATAGCGGAGCCGCTCCAAGCTAAAAGACGAAATTGAAAGACACTCGTTTTCGGGACAACTTCTGGCTTACTTTGGACTTGCAGGCCTCGACCAGAGCCTGCTTAAGATCCATCGGGTGCCTGAATCTGAGTACAGACATGCACGATCTGTTGCCCAGTAAAATTCACCCCCGCCCTTCAAAACCAACTGCAAGGTTATTTGCTTGATATCAAATTGCTGAACGCGATAACGGTGCACCACACAAGTCGGCTTTTAGCAAGAAACAAAAACTCATCACTCCTGTCCCCACTCACCAAGAGCCACAAAAGAAAACAAACCTCGCCCCCACCAGTTCTTCACCCAATTCCAGAGCAGAAAAACGAGGTTAAGATGAATCTCCTTTTGCCGACAAGCTCGAACAGGCAAACAAACAAACAAAGCGTCCTGCTTGACTCATAAAGTCTGCTTCAATTCGAATCTTTTCATAAATCATCCGAATCCCACGTTGGCCGCTCCATTCACTGAGAGCCAGCGAGTGAGCGCCAAACCCAAGGGACCCCAAGGAGATAAAGAGTCCTTTCTGCTCGCCCACTTAAAATTGCAAATTTCCACTTGTGAATTATACATAATGGATGTGAATGTCCCCTTGGCGCGCTGGAGGGACGGACTCCAGAGGCCCCCTCTGCATCCGACCATCATCGTCGTGATGATGACGATGATCTTCTCTGGCGGGGGCATTATCTCGTTTTGCTTGTTGTTGTCGTTGTCGGGGGAATCTGTGAATCCGTGAATCCGTCTGTCAAAAACACACTCTCCTTCGACGATGAATGAATGCACTTCCGAGTCTGGGTAGCAGCAGCAGCGGTGGTGGCGGTGGCGGCGAGAGTCATGGGCCTATGGATAGATGCACAGTCAACAATGAGTGCTGCAGACGACGATGACGACGCGCAGAGTGGGAGCGGGAGGCGGGGCGGGGTTAGAGATTTGTTTAAAAAGAAACTCCAACTTCGACTTTGCCTCCGGAGTGCGCTGAAAAAGGATAATAATTCATATCGTGTTGGGGAGTGGACTGTTGTTCTGGTTTTTGTGCGAGCGCGATCCTTTCCAGCGCGATGTAAGTCAGTATGACAAAACGTGGACATGAATAGAAGATAGAAGGTTCCCCCGGTTTTTGTGCACATCTCCAGTGTGTCCTTATTCGTTGGCGTTGCCAGTTTGCGAGGCGGGTGCATGGCAGCATGACACTCCGGTGTAATGCACTCAACGGACTCGCTAAATAGTCCTGCTGCTTGCCACCGGGATATGCATGCGGGGGTGGGTGGGTGTGTGCTACAGAGTGTGGGAAATGTATACAACGACGGAATCGTTATGCCCGACATGGCAAGGAGGCCACTGCGAATAAAAATGTCCTGGCTGAGAGAATTCTGTGAAAGAGAATGGCGCTCTCTCTGTTTATGGCATGCCAGCATCGGAGGAGTATCCTTGTGTGAGCATATATTCGCATTTTTTACATTTTTTGTGTGGCCCTCCGCCTCTTCCTGGCTCTGGCACCGCGCTGTGCGGTTGAACTCGTGGCAATTTAAGTTTCGAATTAAAAACGGCCGGAGTTGGGTGGGGGAGCATTGTGTAAGCTCCCCCAGGAAGCAGGATGTGATAGAAGAGAGTGTAAACTGGCGCGAGTATGTGCAACTGAATTGAAAGCGTGTTAGCAGCGTTGTGATGAAAAGAAAAAACGCGCATCGCGAGTCAAAGGATTCGCGCGCGGATTCATGCGAGTCGCATTGCAGGGGATCATCTTTCCGCCGGCCGGCAGAGATGTTTCATGTTCCGGAGTGCTTAATTGGGAGCGCTCTTAAAGGACACAGGTTTGCTTTAAATTCTCTCCACATCCTTTGAGATAAAATTCCGATTTCTCTGCCACAGAGGAACGTTCTATTGGATCGCTTTTATGCCTTCATGCGGAGCTTTCAATTATGTAGTCCTCCAGTGGGCATCCAGCAACAGAGTGTCCGTCTGAGGGAGCACAGCACCGAGCATGCCATCAATGATGCTTCCCCAAAGCCTGCTGCCAGTTCGAGGCTTGCAAGCATTAATGACATCATGATCCCTTCTGCCATTTCACATCCGATGGCAGATAGATTGCCCCCTTTGTCACCTTCCTTCCTCCCCCCAGAGGGATATCAATGCACCCTCCGGTTTAACATGTGTAACCTTGCTCCGCCCATTCCTCGGCTTGCAATCGTACTTGACATCTAATTTACATGAAAGGCCCCCACACACAGACACGCTGCTAGACGGTGTGCGAATTCAAGGAAATCCCCGCACATCGCCCTGCCACCGGCCCACAGATGACCGGAGTGGTCCTTGTTTACCGGAAACGTGCTTAATGTAGCATTCTACGAGCCGTATAAATATGTTGATGATTTGCCGCTCGGGTGACCGAGATGATGGCCAGGGAACGAAAACGATGGAGGAAACACTCTCGGACTCACCTCATAAAACGCCCGATAAAGTGAAGAAGGGCCCAGCACCATGGAGCAGGTCGCCGGACAAAGGTTCACATCTGGGTCATCATCAAGTCCGGTTGCTTTGATTATGAAATAATTTTGCAAAAGAATTACCCCCTGCATGAGGGACGGCTTTCATGTGGTCGGTCTCTCTCTCTCTCTCTCTCTCTCTCTCTCTCTCTTTCTCTCTCTCTCTCTCTCTCTCTCTCTCTCTCTCTTGAGTCCACGGGATGTAATTACAAATTCACTTCGCAAAAGCGATAACAAATCCTTTGCTTGGCTTTGTTGGCTGGTTTTGGTGTCTAGTTGGGAGATTCCTTTTTCCCACTGTCTTGTGGTCACCGCCGTGCCTGGGCGGAGGGGAAGAAAGTAATTATGCGGAGAGTACTCGCAGCCACCCCAGCTGTGGGAGGATGGTTTTTAATTAAGAAAATACCGGTAGAGAGAGGGAATAGGACTTCGTTTGTAGCTTGGCTGATTGCGCTATTCAATTACGCCGCGCGATCATCGTTTCCTTTGTAGGTGGTCCACCCTGTCCCTGTGGGTGAAGGGCGGGAGAGACCAGTTAACTCTTGGTTTTCGTTGTTCTGTGTACCAGCACAAAGCAATCAACAGCCCGACAGTAAAATTGAAACTTTACAAGAATCTAGTACATTTCTGTTTATTGGAGAAATTTTAGTTCTCTTACAGGGAATGATGGGAAGGGGTTAGGTAGGTTTTAGATCTTTGCTTGGCAAATGAAGAAAATTAAGAGAATGGGAAGCAGAGTAAACTTTGTGTGCTTCAAACGGGAATTACATTTCATCTTAAATAAAAAAGGATACAAGCCAACGTCTTTGAAGAAGTCGTTAGGCCTGGCCATCATCGTAATGCACGGTCGTCAGCTCTTGTTGCTGATGATCAGTTCCAGTGTGCATCACAATTCAACTTTATTTAACTTAACAAATCATATTTGCCATACATTCGTTTCTTGGGTGTTGGAGGAACAGACAATGAGCATGTTCTTCAGTCTTTCTTAGACTTCTGCAGTCTTCTTGAGCCTTCTTCGGAGTTCCTCAGTTATTCTCAGTCCCCCTTCTGTCTCCATCGGTCTTTTTCAGTCTTCCTCAGTCTGCCTCAGTATCTCTCAGTCTTCCTCAGTTTTCCTCAGTCATCCTCAGTCTTCCGCAGTCTTCTGCAGTCTCCCTCAGTCTTCTTCAGTCTTCTTCAATCGTCCTCAGTCTTCTTAAGTCTTCTTTTGAATTTCTCAGTCTTCTTTAGCCTTCTTCAGTCTTTCTCAGTCTTCTGCTGTCTTCTTCAGTCTTCTGCAGTCTTCTTCAGTCTTCCCCAGTCTTCTGCAGTCCCCCTCAGTCTTTTGCAGTCTCCCTCAGTCTTCTTCAGTCTTCCTCAGTCTTCTGCAGTCTTCTTCAGTCGTCCTCAGTCTTCTTAAGTCTTCTTTTGCCTTTCTCAGTCTTCTTCAGCCTTCTTCAGTCTCCCTTCAGTCTTCTGTAGTCTCCTTCAGTCTTCCTTCAGTCTTCTGCAGTCTTCCTCAGTCTTCTGCTGTCTTCTTCAGTCTTCCTTAGTCTGCTTCAGTCTTCCTCAGTCTTCTGCAGTCTCCCTCAAACTTCCTCAGTCTTCTTCAGTCGTCCTCAGTCTTCTTAAGTCTTCTTTTGCCTTTCTCAGTCTTCTTCAGCCTTCCTCAGTCTTCCTCAGTCTTCTGCTGTCTTCTTCATTCTTCCTTCTGTCTTCTGCAGTCTTCCTCAGTCTTCCTTAGTCTTCTGCTGTCTTCTTCAGTCTTACTTAGTTTTTCTCAGTCTTGCTCAGTCTTCTTCAGTCTTCCTCAGTCTTCTTCAGTCTTCTTCAGTCGTCCTCAGTCTTCCTAAGTCTTCTTTTGCCTTTCTCAGTCTTCTTCAGTCTTCTTAAGTCTTCTTTTGCCTTTCTCAGTCTTCTGTAGTCTCCTCCAGTCTTCCTCAGTCTTCCTTCAGTCTTCTGCAGTCTTCCTCAGTCTTCCTCAGTCTTCCTCAGTCTTCCTCAGTCTTCCTCAGTCTTCCTCAGTCTTTCCCAGTCTTCTGCTGTCTTCTTCAGTCTTACTCAGTTTTTCTCAGTCTTGCTCAGTCTTCTTCAGTCTTCCTCAGTCTTTATTAATTTTCTTAAATCTTCTTCAGTCTTCAATAGTCTTCTTCAGACCCGCTAAAGCAAAAGTTTGATGGAAAAAGGGCTACCCGGCACAGCATCTAAGCGCTTCTTGTTTCTTTCCTATAGCGAAAATTTTATTAGGAACCCATTTTGTCATGTTACCATTTTCTTTCTAAAATTAGTTGGAGGAGTATCCTTCCTTCGGGGACAGGGCCTATGCTTACAGGGCAAAGTTGCTGATCGCTCTCAACCTGGTGGAATGACAACAGTGATCCTTCGAGATCGGTGCATAGATCAAGTTGACATGCAGCCTCCAAGAGGCAACCCTGGATAGCTCTCACAACAGCCGTTGTGGAGTGAACCAATGAATGCAACGCTTCCCCAGCAGTTGTGCGAGGGGCTAGCAGCCCACCCACAGGTTTTTTTTTCTGTTTGTTACGAAAGAGCAAGCAGCCTCGGAAGAACGGACGGATCCTCAACTACGACACGACGCGAAAAAGGACAACGATTTGCGAGTGTGTTCCTGAAATGTACGAACACTATGCACTCCAGGGACCGCTCAAAAACGTGAAAATATCCTCACGCAGTATAAAGCGGATAGGAAAGGATAGGATGGGACAAGGAGTCTTGAAAAAGAAAGAGTGCGACATATATTGCAGCTGTCACAAAAGGTTGCACATATTTGGATGCGGATTCGTGGTGGGATAGCGGCTGAGGTCGAAGGTCATCGACTTTAAACCGATAAGTGGTCGTCTGGCTGTGATACGCATCCAAGGCAGATTCTACAACATCAGTCTCATATGTGCACACGCTCCCTCCGGCGAAGCGAAAGACTCAAAGAGGACAGACAAAGAGGATTATTACGACCTCTTGGACGGTGCCCACGGAGTCTGCCTGGAGTTCCATGTCAAACTTGTACGAGGATACTTCAATGTTAAAGTCGGTAAGAAAGACATCTTTGGCGGAGTTACCGGAAAGCACAGCTCCCACGACAAAACAACAGACTCCCACTCCGACTCACAGCCTTTGTGACAGCACGTCATAAGCACGAGGCTCCCGCAGAAAAAAAAAGTCCACACAGCAACCTGGCGATCTCCGGATGGTCGCGCCGGCAACCAAATCGACCATGTGCTTATTGACGGAAGACACACACGGATGTGCGAACATTCAGAGGGACAAACGTCGACTCTGACCACTTTCTCGTTCCAGCAAGAATCAGAGCTCAACTGTCCAATGTCAGAAAGCGGCACCAGCTAACAAAGAGAACTTTTGACATTGGAAACCTAAGCACTCCGGAAATTGACAGAGCCTACGAAGAGCAATTAAGTAAGAGACTCTCCGGTATGCCTACGTCAAATGCCAACGAAATGTGGTTGCATTGCCGCCCGGCGATCAAAGACGTAGCGGAAACTACCTGAGGCTACCTACCATCCTACCGAAAAGAAAACTGTGGTATGATGGCGAGTGTGAGCAGAAAAAATGTGCAACCGACGAGGCATACCAAAAAGCGCTGCAACAGAAAACAAGAGCAGCGCAAGAGGAGTACCGGGCTAGAAGACGGGAGGAGAAAAAAGCTTCTAAGCCTGAAGAAAAGTTCTCTCGCAACCTCCAAGCTCAAGAAGATCGAAGATTCTGGGGACAAACAAAAATACGGACCTTTTACATAAAAGCCAAAATCCTGGCCACAGGCTTTAGGAAAGGCACCCAGGCCCAGGCAAAATTGCGAGGGAAATCTAGTTACGGACCCACAGGATATAGTGAACGTGTGTAAGTAACACTTCCAACAGCTGTTTAGCGGGCCTGACCAAAAGAGACTGATAGTGAACCAGGAAATCCCAACTCCAGTCAAAGAAGTAGTCCTTCCACCTAGCTAAGTACAGCCATTAAAAGGCTAGAGAGCAAAAAAGCCGCAGGCTCAAGTGGCTTACCATCGGAGCTTTTCAAAGCTAGGGCCAGTGTTATGGTAGGGAGCGTGTACCAGATCATTTGCTGAATTTGGGAAGACGAAAGTATGCCCGACGACTGGAATATCAGCTCCATAAGCCAAATCCACAAAAAAGGCGACCCTACCTTCTGCAAGAAAGCTTTTCAAAGCTGGGGCCAGTGTCATGGTGGGAAGCGTGTACCAGATCATTTGCTGAATTTGGGAAGACGAAAGTATGCCCGACGACTGGAATATCAGCTCCATAAGCCAAATCCACAAAAAAGGCGACCCTACCTTCTGCAAGAAAGCTTTTCAAAGCTGGGGCAAGTGTCATGGTGGGAAGCGTGTACCAGATCATTTGCTGAATTTGGGAAGACGAAAGTATGCCCGACGACTGGAATATCAGCTCCATAAGCCAAATCCACAAAAAAGGCGACCCTACCTTCTGCAAGAAAGCTTTTCAAATCTGGGGCCAGTGTCATGGTGGGAAGCGTGTACCAGATCATTTGCTGAATTTGGGAAGACGAAAGTATGCCCGACGACTGGAATATGAGCTCCATGAGCCCCATCCACAAAAGAGGCGATTCTGCCTATAGAGGTAAATCCCTGCTCAACGTCGCCTACTAAGTCCTATCCAGCGTCATGTGTGGACGTCTAAAGCCGTTCTGCACCGCACTTATCGGCACATACCCGTGCGGTTTCGGGCCCGACAAATCCACTATAGACCAAATCTTCGCATCAAGGCAGATCCTGAAGAAGACCAGCGAGTTTCAAATCGATACTCACCATCCTACCATCGATTTTAAAGCCGCATACGACAGCATTCATCGCAAGGAGCTATTAGAAGCGATGGCCGAGTTTAGGATCCCGGAAAAATTGATCCGGTTGTGTCGCACCACGCTAACACAAACCCGATGCACCGTCCAGTTCGGTTCAAAAACCTCTGAACCGTTCGAGACCTGCACCGGATTTCGGCAAGGAGATGCGTTGTCGTGTGATTTCTTCAATTTAAGAAGATAGTGCGGCGGGCAAATGTCAACACGGAAGGCTTTATCTTTTACAAACCAGTCCAGCTGTTGGGACACGCTGATGACAACGTGAGCCGTAGTGGAAGCTTTCACTGCAATTGAGTAACAGACGAAACGAGCTGACCTTAAAGTAAACGAGAACAAAACGAAATATATGCTGTCGAGCAAAAATCGATCCGCTGCACACCGCAGCCCAAAACATTACGATCGACAACTACAATTCCGAGGTCGTAACGGAGTTTGTATACCATACATCGCGGCAAACGTAAACTCCACGAACGACATCGTACTGGAGATCCGACGTAGAATCGCCCTTGGCAACCGATGCCACTTCGATCTGCCCAAACAACTAGGCTCGCAACTCCTGACTCGAAGGACAAAAGTTATGCTCTACAAAATCCTTATTCTTCCAGTCCTGCTTTATAGACTCGAAAGCTGGACATTAAGTAAGGCTGCAGAGCTAGTTCTTGGTGCCTTCGAAAGGAAAATTCTGAGTCGGATATATCGTCCCGTCTGCGAGGAAGGTCATTGGAGGAGAAGACACAACCGCAAACTCTAGGAGCTGTACAAGGATGTGGAAGGCAAAAATCCGTCGACTACACTGTCTCGGCCACATCGAGCGAATGGACAACAACGCTCCAGCGAAGAGGGTCTTTGAATTCGAGTCTTCTAGTTCGAGAAGGAGAGGAAAACCGAACCTCCGATACAGAGACCAAGTCTTTGCCGATGTAAGGCTTCTTGGCACCGATAAATGGAAGCAGCGTGCCCAGGACCGTCACCGATAGAAAGCAGCAATTGCTCAGGCTCAGACCATTTATAGTTTGTCTGCCTGATTGATAAATATTCGTTCTTCTGCAGAATATTTATCAATAGCGCCCTACAGCCGACGAAATACACAACTTTTAGTTGCCCCTGCGTATGTGGCGCCATCTAACTGCAATTCTAAGTACTTATCCAACCACTATCTTACATTAAATTCCCACAAGAAGGAACTTTTGCTAAAACTTCAAGCAGAAAATGCATTCAATTTAGTGAACCCCCACACCCCCTTCTTCTATACAAATGTATAAGTGTCTAAAATTTGTTGGCGGAGCATTCTTCCTTCGGCAGAATATTTTTCAAAAGCCCCCTATAGCCGACGAACTACGTATGTGGCGTATGTTGCGCCATCTAACCGCAATTCTAAGTACTTATCCAACCACTATCTTGCATTAAAGCCCCACAAGAAGCAACTTTTGCTAAAACTTCAAGCAGAAAATGCATTCAATTTAGTGAACCCTCCCCCCCCCACCTTCTTCTATACAAATGAACAAGTTTATAAAATTTTTTGGCGGAGTATCCTTCCTTCGGCAGAATATTTCTCAACAGCCCACTACAGCCGACGAAGTACACAACATTTAGTTGCTCCTGCGTATGTGGCGCCATCTAACTGCAATTCTAAGTACTTATCCAACCACTAACTTGCATTGAACTCCCACAACAGGGAACTGTTACTAAAATTTCAACCAGAAGGTGCATTCAATTCAGTGAGGACGCCTCCCCGCCCCCCTTCATTAACAAATGAACAAATTGAATGACAGCCCCATCAAGCGCCCCCAAAGTGCGAAGTCCCATCAGAGCTTCCATCCGAATTCACCTCTAAATCATGACAACGCGTCTCGGAACTGTCGCCTCGCCTGTCATTCATTGCGCCATTACCGTTAATTAGCACAAACGACTTGATGAATTGCGCCGAACAATGCCGAAAGAAATACGCAACATAGACAGTAAAACCGATATTATTCCATGAATTTTAATTGGAGGCATAAAATGTTAAGCCGCTGTCGGAATCTACTCCCGCTCACACACGTGACGCGTCGTGTCGTGAAATTAGCGTATTATCCCAATACGCAGGATACAATGCGCCGCATTCGCCGACCTGTCAACTTGTCACGGCACTCGTCTGTCATGCGGAGTTGGATGTCAGGCGGAGGTGGAGTGCTAAAGCCGTCATCTCACGTAATAATAAGTCCATGAATATTAATACGTGTCAGTTCCATTAATTCCAGCCAACATGGTTAATCCTTTTTTTGTCTGCTGCGTTTTTTTGTGTTGGCTCTGTCTCTGTTTTTTTTTTTTTTTTTTTTTGACGATTTCGATACCGGACAGGACGACGGTCGCCTCTCTGGATTAGTTCACGCCAAACCATTTGGAGGTAAATGCCGGCGCTGTTGATGATGGACTCCCAGGGGGGTTCCTGTCAAAAGTCAACCCTTTGCATCCGGAATGGGAGGCGGAGAAATATGCGGCGCCATCGTGAGGTGTGGCAGAGTGCGGGAACGGGGCCCTCAACCGCACGACAGCGTCGGAATCGGACGGAGGTTGCGTTGAGACGCAACCACTTCACGGGGGAAAATTATTTATTTGAGTCTGAAAATGATATATGACGGTTGTTATCTTTGGTTACAGGATATGTGAGTCTTGTTAATTACAGCGTTGCTTTGGTCCTTGCGAGCGACCAACGCCCTCCCGGCCGACTGTGCAGAGAGACGAACAAACTCGCACACTGCACGTTCGTGTGTCGACAAGGACTCTGTCACAGTGCTTTGTTTTATTATTCAGGATTTGGGAAATTATTATTATCATCTCTGTCAGTGATGTACACATGCATGTCCTTCGCAGCGAACGACGGGGAGTGGGTGGGAGGGTGCTGGGCGGAGTGCGGAGCCAATTATGGTGACTGATAGGGTTTCTTGTGCGTCTGACCTTGTGGACGGCACAAGTTGTCGGCTAATTGCAATTACTCGGCCTGAAATTCGATGAGGATAAATGTTGCCAAATTGAAATGTGTAACGGATCGGGGTCACGGGGCGGAGAGTCTGTCCTCCGCAAATGAACCACTCAAGGCAGCGTCATACTTTTATGGCACAGATTGTGATGGGGAAAATTTAATTACACAACTGAGCCAGGAACGATGCAATTCCTCTGGTCACCCGAGGCTCCGACACGGTCCCCTTTGGATGGAGTCCCCATGTCCTTCATGCGCTCAGCGGAACACCGAGTGTATCTAGCGAACATTTTGTTTCCATCAAAACTTATTGCTCGCCTCGGGCAGCACTTGCAATGAAAACTTTTCACTTACCAGGCGGGACTCCCCTTCCGCGACACAGAAACGCACTTCATTCCGATTTCATTTAGTAAATCTTCTGCAGCGGAGCGTCAGCTGAATGCAAGCCACCCCAAGGTGACGCTGAGCGGCTGCGGCGGCGGCAAAAAAAAACAAGAAAGAAACCGAACTTTGAACAACAAACGCAACAAATCCACATGAAGGAAAGTTTTCCACTTCGTTTTTAATGTGAACTCCTGGGCGTCCTTGAGCGCCTCCTTCGGCATGCAATACTGTGTTCGTGTTGCGAAGGGGTAAAAAAGGTGCATTCTATTCTCCGCGCTGCTTCTGTGCGTCGACAGGGCCCGAAGTCTGGCTGAAGCGGAAGACAGACATGAATATTGTACCCATCTGTGAAAATTGCAAGGAAAAGTTTTGTTTGCCATTCAGGTCCTGTGTGCAGACACGATGCAACTCCGGGAGACTGTGATGATAAATTCACGGAACTGCGGTTTTGGGGGTGGGGCCGATACCTCGACAAGAAACTGCCGGAGAACGGGTTGAGGAGGGGGGAAAAAAACGGGCCAACACAGGAGAAATGGAATGTTAATGCGATTTCTTGGAAGCATCATCATCACACCAGCTAACGGGCGAGTTCATTAAATTAGCCCCAGTCGAGTGAATCTGTTCTGAGGATAGTATGTCTGTCCTCCTGTCCTGGGAACCGAAAGCCGGCTGACAGTTGTGTGATAAGTTGCTGAAGATGCTGTTCCTGGTGGCAGTTCTGGTGCCCCCGCTCTGCGCTTCTGCGGTGATGTGTGTTTTGAATTGAATTAGGAAACTTTTTCCTCAAAGGATAAGTGTTTTGAATTTCACATTTTCCAACACTTCCTTTTTCATCCTGCGAGGTGAATGCTTTTCGCTCGGCTGCGCGTGGGTCTGTGTCCTCTGGAGGAGGTGTCAGTGAACTTAATTATTGAGCAGTGCATTCAGCTTCAGGAGAACTCTGACACCACCTTTAATCACCCAGCATCCCAGGTGACCTGCCACTGCCTCGAGGAATTCAACCAGCAAACAGATGCCCCACTCAGAGTCCAAAAATGGAAATGCCCTGCTCCCCGATGCCAGTTGATGAGCTCCCCGGTGTCGAAAGTGATAGATCGAAACCTCGATGCATCCAGATAATGAACTGAAGACAATAGTTGGGCACTCCTTCTCGAGGAATGCCCACAACAATGACGATGATGAACTTTCCTCATTTACTTGCACTTGCACAGAGTCGAAACCGAATCGCCTACGATGCCTTGAATTACATCTCGTCCAGATTGCATTCGATTTATAATTCATGGGGCTCCTGGCAACCACCCCTGCCACATTCTCACGCCCATCGTCGGTGGTTTCGGTGCCGGCTCGCATGCCGATTTCTCATCTTCAACGGGACTGTTTGCCACAATGCAAGTGAAATTTAATCCAATTCACCCAACTCTCTTGCTACTCATCCTTCCCACCGTTGCCGGCGCCACTTTTCGGAGCACATCCGCCCATGTGGCGTGCACAGAGTCTGGAAGGCATTCCTGTGTGCTCTCAAGTCCCACAACAGTCCATGAAATATTCAAAGGGGAGGGAAAAACCGAATGGGTCCTCTCTCCCGAACCCCGACAGCTACTAACTTCCCGTATTAAAACCGAAATTCCAATTCAATTGTCCTCCCAATCTTGGCTGAGTGGGTGTAGCCCACACCTTTCCCGCCGCCGTGCCACAGTCGCTGTTGCTCAAAGTGAGAGGCAGAGCGGGACGTAAATTTTTAATAGAAATTGCATCCACTCTCGCCGCCCCCTCCAGTCTTAGGATATTTGATTTCATGCTCCGAGTGTATCCAACTCGATGGAGGTGGAAGGGACCCAACAAAAAGGAAGCACTCGCATCATCTTCTTGAAAGTACACAACTTCTAAGGAACACATCAACATTCTTATCACTCAGTGTCCTGATTCAATCCTCTCACTCATCCATGGGCTCACTCTCTCTGTCTCGCTAACATGGTGCTTAGTCCTCGGCGTCCTGGAGTCCCCGCCATAGTCGTCGCCGACGCCGTCGTTGTCGTCATCTAAACGAAATCAATTGGTGAATTTTTCATGAAGACGCAATCTTCGTCGTTTTCCCATTGAATTGGATCTTAAGCTCGCCTAGAAGTGGATTGAATCGCACTAACGCTGCGCCACGACGACACGGCCATCTCGCAAACAACAAATGACGCGCGCACTAAGTGCGTGAATTATTGAGCAGCTCCTTCGTATGTTCTTAAGCGTGACGAACTCGTCGTTGACAGTTGTTATTTAAATTCAAACGGGAGCTGTTTCAAATTTTTTCTCTCTCTCTCTCTGCTGCCCCATCGTCTCGTGATTTTATACTGTGTCCTCTTTGGGCGGTGATTTGTCAAATAATTAAATGAAGGGCAACTGCATATCGGGCAGAGGGACTTCAAATCCTTGAAAGTATTGTGGGCCCATGGCTGTGGGGTGGAAAACATAATCATTACATCGCTGGGCTCATCTCCTTGTGTGGGTGTTTTCTTTGGCTTCGTTTCTGTTGAAGGACGAACAGGCGGAACGCAGATGATTGTCATTGTGTTGTGAATTCAGTTTACGTTGAATAACTGGCAACAGGGGCGGACTTGAAGAGATCCTGTGCCACCTTCAGTGAACTCCGGAGCCCGACATCACTGAAGGTGGCCAACCAGGGCGGCAATCGATTTAATTTTGAGTCTACAGATCTTACTGGAATATTTTGCAGACGACTAAGAGCCGCCCGGAGGGACAAATTTGGGCCCAGAAAACTGAAATTTCGATTAGAGGCAAAAACACCTAATGCGTTGCTGCTGCCTCCATTTGATTTAAGAGATCACTCAATAAGTTTCGGGACATGGCGCCACAAAGAAAAACAAATAATAATAAATTAATACTTTTTGTCAGTGGCGCCCCCTATATGTCCCGAGACGAATAGAAGGGACCTACAGTTTTGAAGTTTGAGAAGCTTTCTCATAGACAATTACTCTGCTTTGAGTGTTGTCAGCAACTCGGAAGAAGTGGTGCGGTGAAAAATTCGTTCAGTCGGGAATCGAACCAGAACCTTTGGCGTGTGAGCGTTGCCCTTTACCCATTACGCTACGGTCGCCACTATTCGCTTGTGTTATTCTGAGACAATTCCGCGAACTGGTGCAGCTGTGGAAGGCAGCAAAATATTTCAGTCAGGATGTAGTCAAAACATTCTTTAACCCAATTCGAAGTGTCATCGACAGTTGTTTAGCCCTGGAATTGAACCTGGAACCTTTGGCGTATAGTGTCGCCACCCTCGGTGCCCGAGCGAAAAGAAATACATAAAATGAAATAATTTTCTCGGCTAAGTGGAATTGGTTTTCCTATACAAACCCGTCTAGGGATTTCTTGTTAGTGGCGTCTCGGGACATAGACTTATTCAGTAATGTGTTATTTGAAAACTTAGAAAACCAAAATGTTGTTGACTTCTAGTGAGCCGTTTCGGTGTACGACTAGCTCTAAGTTGTTACATTGAAATTTTTTCAAGAAAGTTCGATGGTACATATTTTCTTAAAATATTCACCTTATAACACGGTGTTACATTTATTTGAAAGGGCGCAAATTTAACCTTCAAGCTGCTTCCACAGTTTTTTCATGTTGACCATTAGTTCTCTATACCAGGCTTTTGGTTAAGGCCACCCTTTGCGGGAAGTACTTTGGTGGAGTATACGAAAAATTCTCCAAGAGGCTCCAATGGGAAGCCATGTTTTTCTGAAAGCGTGAAATATTTTCTATCGATGGTGTAAAAATAAAAATGCACTTTGTTGCACTTTGGGAGAACGAGTCCTTTAAGTGGAACAATCTCAGGAATTTCCCTTCTATTGCTGACGTTGCGCAATTATCATGGACATGAACCACTAATTTTCAGTAAGTAATAAGGCAGGCCTTATTAAACTAAATTCAGATTTATAATTTTTTTTACAGCGAAAGTGTGTTTGTAGATAGTATTGAATATAATTTTTCTATATAGGTATGCTATCGTAAATTGTTATTGATCATTATTTTTATGCAATTAAATGAAAAAAATGCGTTTTCCATTTGTTTGACTTAAGATTACTTCATTATCCTTCATGCTATACTAACAATTTTTTGACAGCAGAAGGAACCTATTGCACTGATACTATCTTCTATCAAGATCGGCCAACGTGTTACAGATTTGTTTCCGCGTTCCCCATACAAGAACACCACTGTGCGACGGCCACAGCTGATCTTACTCGAATATTTTCCGGAAAACAAAGAGCCGCTTGCCCTGAAAAGTGAAATTTCGTTTAGGGACAAAAACATGTAGTTCGTAACGTTCCCACATTCTGCTGAAACCACCGGGCTTAGCTGGCTCCAGCCTCTTGCCATTCATTTAACTCAAAAGATGGCTCCTTGAACACCACTTTAACTTTAACTTTGAAAAGCCAGAAACAGAGAAGTAATAGAAGTCAGTTTGCAGTCTAAAACAGTCTGAAGAATTCCATTTAATGAGGCAGCAGGTTTCTTTTGTTTTTCTTCTCTTTGGCAAGCAAGGTCCTTTGTTCGTCACATCGGGATCGAACTTTCATTATTATTTCGTTCGTGTTCGTGTAACTTTTTGCTTATAAAATTAACGCCTTTGTGACATGAAAATGTTGCTACTGTTATTTTTCGTTTTGTTCTTTTTGACGTTTGCAGTTGATGTTTTGAGTTGTTACTCTTCTTCAAAGTTGTCACGAAGTGTGACGAATAAAATGAAACTTGAATTTTGTAACAGTTGTTTATTTTATTATTATTTGACAAAGAAAAAACCTGTGACCTTACCTTTATGTGATCTACTATATTAGAACGCTTAAGTACTGATTGACCTGTCTTTGAGTTTGGCCACTCCAATTTCAAAGCTTCTTCTTTTTCTTGCAGCGCTACAGTCCGAGGTGGACCAGGGCCTCAACCTACATCCCACTCCAGACAGAACGATCTTTCATAATCTGCCTCCAGTTGCGCACTCCAAGTTGGTTAAGGACCTTCTCCACTTGTCGGCGCCACCTTAGCCTAGGCCGTCCTCTGTTGCGCTGTCCCAATGGCTCAGATTCGAAGACTCTCCTTCGTTGCTGAAGCAATTTCTTATGGAGTTACGGTTTGTTCCTCTCCTTTCCCGATTTGGACCTCGTTTCCGGCAACTCCGGCAAAGTAAGGGCTCTGATTCGAAAACTTTTCGGGCCAAAGCAGTGGTGTCCATTCCGTCTTCATGGTTTAGTCATCTTAAGCGATGTATTCAAAGACGCCTGACCAGGTGCATGTCGCTGTACAGCCCATAGAGTTCGTCGTTAAATCAGCTCCTCCAAATGTTCTCGACGCAAACAAGACCCAAAACGCAAAACTTTTCTTTCGAAAAGGCTAAGGGCTTCCCCATCCGCCTTTAATAACGTCCAGATTTCCGCGTTAAAGAAGTCACATGCGAGTGCGTCGCCTTATCTAAAACCTTTTTTGACATTGAAGGTCTCGGTCAGTTCGTTATCGACCTGGCCAAAGTTCTCCATCGTCATCCTACACAATCTGACGAGTTTGATAGGAGTGCCAAAACTAGACATGGCACGGTATAGCTCGTCCCTATGCACACTGTCATATGCGGCCTTAAAATCGACGAATAGGTGGTGAGTGTCGATTTCTAGTTCTTAAGTCCTTTCCAGGATCTGCCGTAATGTGAAGATCTGAAGATCGTTCCAAACCCCAACACCAAAAAATCCTGCAAATTTTGGCTTCCTGTAGTATAAACCGGTGATCCTCAATTTCCTGATCGGTAAGACAGTCCCTCCATTTGTTTGACCACGTTCTTCGGGGAATGTCCACTTCTTCGACTGCGCCTCGGCTTCTAAAGTGGATTCATTTTCTTTGGCGATCACGAAACGACACAGAATCATCTTTGAATTGCGCTCCAACAGATTCCGGAACCGGGGCAGATAGGGGACGCCACTAACAAAAAATATAAAATAGCCTACTAGGGTGCCATTGTGGCGCTCACGCATAATAACACATCACTCCCTATGTCCGGGCGCCACATTAATTGTTTTGCGTGACAGTCCGCAGGGGAACCAGAGCCTAGCTTGCTCATCATCTACTCGTGTTGTGCGCGCTATTGCTCTCTCACGAGTGTAAGGGGCCTACGGTTCATTGGACAGTTATTACTCTTTGAGTGTTGTCAGGAGCTCAAAAGAGGTAGTGCCGTGAAAAATTCGAAAAATTCGTGTTGAGCTCGGAATTGAACCTAGACCCTGCGGCGTGTGAGCGTCGCACTCTACCCACTATGCCACGGCAGCCACAGGGGGCGCCACTTACGAAAAAGAAATTAAATTAAAAAATTTTGTTAGTGGCGCCCTCTATACCTTTCGGAACTTATTGGGTGATCTGTTATATCATTCAGGATTATCTCAACTATCCCGTGGGCCCTCAATGGTCGGCCTGCCATCAAGACATTTGGATTTGCCAAGTTTTTCTCTGTAATAGCCACTTTTGAGTTATCTGGGCGGGTTTTATGCACTTCTGATGATCCTCGTCGAGGAAGGAGTGCCTCTGCATACTGCGTCCAGGAGTTCGTTAATTTGCATTTTCCAATTTCTTTTCAAAAGTCGCAATTACGAGCGATTTTGCCCACTTTTCGTTGACTAAAAGTCTGTGGAACGCCCGCTTCTTTTGTTGTTCGACGGCACGACAGTCCGCATGGGGACCAGGGCCTTACTTATCACCTACTCCTGTTGTGCGCCCAACTGTTCCTCATAAACAGAACGGATCACTATTCTACTCGCCATTAAGACGAGACCGATTTTTCCCTCATTTTGAAGAAGAAGGCGTCTACAGGATTGCACTACCCAGCAGTGCGATAGTGGCACGAGGATCTTCTGGACTTCGCCCAGCTGTGGTCGGACAATTAAAGATCGAAGGAAAAATTAGGTAGTGATTGAATTCCAGGGGAGAACTGTGAATTTGTTCATTCTTCATCTCTCTACGGCCGCACGCTTAAGTTGACAGACACTTCGCCCTTCCGGGGTTTTGTCCAGTCAAGACACAAACCAAAACGAGTGGAAGCCAACTGCTTTCGGTGTCGCCAGCAACAAAGTGGCACTTCTTTCCTTCCCTTTTGCACAGTTTGAGTCCAATTCGAAATTCGAACAATGCAACTTTGACAAAATTCACTTCAGGATTCTGTGGACATTTGCCGCCCACCCAGAAGTGTGCCCCAAATACACAGAATCCCTCCCTGTGCCATACGGTCATCAGAAGCAATTACTCACTTTTAATTTGATTTGCTTCAATTGAAATTCGAATCATCGATTCTGTGGCCCTGCCATTGCAGGTGGAGCACTTCTCCGGTCTCTGTGTCTGTTCCCTGTCCGTCTTCTTCGCCTTCTTTTGGACTCCCTCACTCCCCATTCAACCGCAAAGTAATTTTGTCGATCGAAATCGACTTTGTGTGCTCGTCTTCATTGGTCCTCGCCTCGGCTCTCGTTTCTTGTTTCTGGTACATTATTGACATTTTCAATTTGAAATCCAACGGATTGTAATTATTCAAGGAAGGGGGTGGTCGTCGCTGCAGGCATTCTCAACTCGAACTGAAAAATGTAACAATTCGAAAGTGATTCATTTAAACAATGTCAATCGCAATTGAGACATCACACGAGATTCAATTAACGAGCAGTGTGCTCTTGCTTTCGTTTCAATTTGGTTTTGTAGGGAATGCAGCAGGAAGTGGGGCAGTTGGACGGGTTGGTACGACAGCTTAAAGATGTCTTAAAGTGACAGTTGCCGGTTGGGTCGGAGAATGAACGACTGGAACGACAGATGAGAGGCTGATTTATTATGCTGAAGTTGCAAACGTGGACTTGTCTGTTACTCCAGACAATACCGGGACAAATTATGTTCAACGGTCATCTAAAAATCTGGAAACAAGCTTTTGTTTGGAAGAATCGCCTGGAAATGCATCACTTTTGCCGATTAACCACTCTCCTCATCAAAACACGAGCTGACCACACAACTTCGACAGAGTTGCTGCTTCGAATCGAAGAACGAGAGCAAGCATCCCTACGAGCTGACCGCATGACTTCGAAGAACGAGAACCAAAATCCCCTTGAGCTGACCGCATGACTTTGACGGAGTTGCTGCTTCGACTCGAAGAACGAGAGCAAGCATCCCTACGAGCTGACCGCATGACTTCGAAGAACGAGAACCAAAATCCCCTTGAGCTGACCGCATGACTTCGACGGAGTTGCTGCTTCGACTCGAAGAACGAGAGCAAGCATCCCCACGAGCTGCCCGCATGACTTCGACGGAGTTGCTGCTTCGACTCGAAGAACGAGAACAAGCATCCCTACGAGCTGACCGCATGACTTCCACAGAGTTGCTGCTTCGACTCGAAGAACGAGAACAAGCATCCCTACGAGCTGACCGCATGAGTTGCTGCTTCGACTCGAAGAACGAGAGCAAGCATCCCCACGAGCTGACCGCATGACTTCGACAGAGTTGCTGCTTCAAATCGAAGAACGAGAGCAAGCATCCCTACGAGCTGACCGCATGACTTCGAAGAACGAGAACCAAAATCCCCTTGAGCTGACCGTATGACTTCGACGGAGTTGCTGCTTCGACTCGAAGAACGAGAACAAGCATCCCTACGAGCTTACCGCATGACTTTAACGGAGTTGCTGCTTCGACTCGAAGAACGAGAACAAGCATCCCTACGAGCTGACCGCATGACGTCGACGGAGTTGCTGCTTCGACTCGAAGAACGAGAGCAAGCATCTCCACGAGCTGCCCGCATGACTTCGACAGAGTTGCTGCTTCGACTCGAAGAACGAGAACAAGCATCCCTACGAGCTGACCGCATGACTTCGAAGAACGAGAACCAAAATCCCTTCGAGCTGGCCGCATGACTTCGGCAGAGTTGCTGCTTCGACTCGTAGAGCGATAATGATGGCGTGGGCCGAAAAAAGCTTTCCTAAGAGGTGTTAAAAGGCGTCTTCAAGTCGCCTTAGAGAGAGACTTAAATCCAGTGTGAAGACGAATTCAAAACAAGTCGAGTTCCAAGCTGAATCTTCTCGCTTCGACCGTTTTTCAATGCGACAGAGCAAGAGTGACCACTGTTGACGTCGCTCACACCAAAATAACAGTGGCAACACTCGTGTCAGTGTCGGATAGGTCGCAAACTACCCCACAACTCCATCCCCTACCCCTAAAAGAAAAAAAAACAGAAATGTGATGAATTTGAGTACAAACCGCCACAAAACGAGCTTCACTGGCCCGTCCTCTAATTTCCCATCAACTCCTCTAAGCCACTCGGCATTAAGACCTCCCCCCTCCTCCTCCTACCAGTCCCGCCGCATATCACGGGTCGACCCATTTAATGAAACTGCTCTTCACTTCAGCGCATCGGCAAGCGACTCTCCCAAGAAAGCCATCCATCAGCATCTGGCCAACAATAAATCATCCCCGGGGACCACTAAACTCCACGGTCTACATCCTTCAAACAAACGACTCCTTCATGTCACGGATGAAGCGCGTCTCGTTTCTGCGCCTCCCATCTCCGCCGTCCACCACCACCGCCATCGTCATTCAAACGATCCCACAATCAAGTGAAATCTCAGCGGTGCTCCACAGAGCGACCAATCTCCTTCATCTCTTCATTTCTAAGCTACCACGGCGAGCTTCGCGCCCACCCTGTTGTATTTAAAATTGAAAGGACCCCGCAGCCGCCTCCATTGGCGCAGCTTCTGCTGCCGCTGATGAGTTCTCATTCAACACGCTGCGCGTGGAAAAAAGGAATAGAACTTAGAGACCGAGAAGACTGTGAAGGAGCCGAAGAAGCCTGAAGGATCCTTTAATTATCCTTTAATTTCGACGCTCTTCTTGTTCGCTCTGCCCACGATGTCGGGAATGGTAATTCTGGGAGCCGCCACTGTGCCACAGCCATTATCAACCTCATCACCGTCATTGTCACTCGGCTCCGCCATGGAACGGGGAGGCGATCTGGAACAATGCGCACAAGAAAGGAGGCGAACAATGGAAAGGAACGACACGACGGCACCACCTCCCTCACCACTTGTGACAATAATACGTCATTAGTTGTTTCGAATTCATTCATCGGCGCGGGAGGGCAGGAGCTGCGCGTCGCCACCACCATTCCGGTGGTAATAGATCGAAAAATGTTGCGGCATTCTTTTAGTGCGGAGTTCACTGTCTGAGGACTAAGTGGATTCCTCAAAGGACACAAAGTTAAGGGAATCCGAAGGCGGAGTGCACAGTGAATCCTTCCTGGTGCACGGTCTGGAACTATTAATCACTGGATACGCTGCAGCTGGATTCCAAGTTGCCTCGTTGTCGATAGTGAAGTGCCAGTGTGGAGGAATGCACTTTGGTGTGAAGAGCGCCCATCCCCGACCCCGGCCCCCTAACCACGTTTGACTGTAAGAAATGGCTTCAATTTCAGCTCGGATTGAATCAAGAGGATGGATGCCGGGGCACCCGGAGCACCCGGAGCACTCCCCCGCCCTGGCAGTGGCTTTTGGTGCAGTGAGCCACATCCGTTCGAGAACAAGAAAAACTCATTTGGAATGATTTATTCTGGACAGATGCTGCTTGTGTGTGGCAGGGTGGATAAGACTGCCATGCGACTCCCTCGAGAGAGTGTGCGAGTGTGTGAGGGGATCTTCGCAGAGTTGAATTTTAAGCTTCGATTGATGCGTTAAGATGTTTGCTTTCTGTTGCTACTGCTTCTACTGCTGCTCGTGACGTAATGAGAAATGATAAGCGGAGTCGACGGATACTGCTTTCAAATGAAGTTGGTGAAGTGACACTTGGGTGGGTGGAGTGGCTTTGGAGAGGAGGTCCTTGACGGTTGTAATCATTCATGGATCTGAAGATGGATTGAGGCTGATGAAGGAGATGTTACAGCGGTTGACGGGTAAGAGCCGGTGGGTGGAGGGAGAGTGGTGAAAGGCAGTGTGTCCTTCTTGAACAAAGCTGAAGAAGGGGGAGGGGGAGTGAATTGGCTGAATGACGTAACAGATCACTCATTAAGTGCCGGGACATAATAGGGACGCCACTAACAAAAATTGTAAATTTAAAATTATTTTTTTTTTTGTAAGTGGCGCCCCCTATGTGTCGCGGGACTTATTGAGTTATGTGTTAGTGAACAGACTGAGTGCTGGTGAACGATAGAGCGGTCGGCGGGGAACGAGATTTCATGTCCTATTTGTTTTAACCTCAATCGTCCACAAACAGGCTTAAAACTTGATGCACGTCGGCATTAAATGAGATAGACCATCGTCTGTCCATTTAGGATCTATTCCTTCAGTGCGCATATTGGAGGAGTGCAAGCGGGGATCATATTCTGTACGATGTGGTCATGAGGAAGAAGATGACGCCATCAGTGCCACATTTACATGAATGAGCAGCATTCAAGCGCAAGAAATCCTCTGCCGAAACACCGAACTCTACCCGGAGACCATGCTGCGCCCTCGAAAGCGCACACTCAGAATCCAAGTGCGTTGGTTTCTGGAAATTTCAAGCTGAGTCATATTTATCGTCCAGCCAAAGATGAAGACCGATCAGAGGGATCTACTTGTCAAATTGTTTCGCGGAATTCATCAAACGAGCGGAAACGAGCTCCAATTTGGAAATGTAGAGGTTCAAGAAGCACATTCACGGCCAGCCACATTGGATTGGAATTTGGCCACCAACTGGTGCTCTATTCACAGAAGTTTTCACACTAGACGCTGTATGACTTCCGATTGTCTTCTTCTTCTTCTTGTGGAGCTACAGTCCGAGGAGGACCTGGACCTCAACCAATGTCCCATTCCAGCTAGAACGATCTTTCGCCAGCTGCCTCCAGTTGCGCACTCCAAGTTAGTCGAGGTCCTTCTCCACTTGTCTGCACCACTTTAGTCTAGGTCGTCCCAATGGCTCGGATTCAAAGATTTTTCTGGCCGGAGCAGCGGTGTCCATACGCTCTACATGGCCTAGCCATCTTAAGCGTTGTATCCGTAGATTCTTGACCTCTGTTGCACTGTCAACATATGTGCAATGTCCCAATGCTCAGATTCGAAGACTCTGCTTCGTTGCTGAAGCAATTTCTTATGGAGTTACCGTTTGTTCCTCTTCTTTCTCGATTTGGGCCTCGTTTCCGGCAATTCCGACAAAGCAAAGGCTCTGATTCGAAGACTTTTCGTGCCGAAGCAGTGGTGTCCATTTGCTCTTCATGGCTTAGCCATCTTAAGCGTTGTATTCGAAGACATTTGACCAGGGGCATGTCGCTGTACAGCCCATAGAGTTCGTCGTTAAATCTTTTCCTCCAGATGCCATCAAACAGGACCAAAAATCGCACGCAAAACTTTTCTCCCGAAAAAACTCATCCGCCTTTGTTAATGTTCAGGTTTCCGCGCCATAAAGTAGGACGGGGATGATCAAGCTGATATATAAAGCGAGCTTAGTCCCTTGAAAGAGGGCCTTACTACTCAATTGCCTCTGGAGTCAAAAGAAACAGTGATTGGCAGGAGGACTGATGTGCGTTTGCTCTCGGTACTTATGTTGTTGTCCCTATTAACCGCAGAGCCGAGGTAGACGAAGTCCTTGACTACCTCGAAGTTTCTGCTGCCTAGTGTGACGCTCTGTCCGAGACGTCGACGTTGTGTGTCCTCCCTTAATGACAGCATGTACTTCATTCTGCCCTCATTTGCCGCCAGACCCACTTTAGCCGATTCGGCTTCAATGCCAGCAAACGCCCTATTGGCAGCTCGTTCGTCCATTCACGTCAATGTCATCAGCATAAGGTGGCAGCTGAGGTAACTTTTGGAAGATTGTGACTCTGGTGTTGACTTGTGAGTTACGCACAATCTTCTCGAGAATTATGTTGAAGAAGTCACATGACAGTGCGTCACCTTGTCTAAGCCTTTTTCGATATTGAAGGTCTCGATGAGTTCATAACCGAGATTGACGGAGCAGCCAGAGTTCTCCACCGTCATCCCACACAATCTGACGACTTTAGTAGGAATGCCAAAACTACACATGGCACGGTGTAGCTCGTCCCGGCCTTCAAATCGACGAATAGGTGATGAGTGTCGATTTCCAGTTCTTAAGTCCTTTCCAGGATCTGCCGTAATGTGAAGATCTGCAGATCGTTCCAAACCCCAATACCAAAAAATCCTGCAAATTGTGGCTTCCTGTAGTATAAGCCGGTGATCCTCAATTTCCTGATCGGTAAGACAGTTTCTCAATTTGTTTGACCACGTTCTTCGGGGAATGTCCACTTCTTCGACTGCGCCTCGGCTTCTAAAGTGTACGACAGTGGATTCATTTTCTTTGGCGATCACGAAACGACACAGAATCATCTTTGAATTGCGCTCCAATAGATTCCGGAACCGGGGCATATAGGGGACGCCACTAACAAGAAAAATAAAATAGCCGACTTTGGTGCCATTGTAGCGCTCACGCATAATAGCAGATCACTCCCTATGTCCGGCGACATTTAGGGGCCGCCACATTAATTGTTTGGCGCGACAGTCGACAGGGGGACCAGAGCCTAGCTTGCTCATCAACTACTCGTGTTGTGCGCGCTATTGCTCTCTCACGAGTGGAAGGGGCCTATGGTTCATTGCATACTCCGAACGAAGTTGAGAAGCTTTTTCTTGGACAGTTATTACTCTATGAGTGTTGTCAGCAGCTCGAAAGAGGTGGTGCAGTGAGCGTGTCACGTCGCACTCTACCCACTACGCCATGGCGACCACTGTCATACGCGGCCTTAAAATCGTGTTTCTTTTTTTTTTTTGAAAATAAAACACTAACTATTAATGGAAAAGTAAAAACATTTTATTCAAAGTATTGGCCATTGTTTTCTACACATTTTGACCACTTTTCTGGCACCTTTTCGACGAATACCACGCCAATAAAATTGTTAAAGCAAACCAATCAGACACCCAATTTTCAACCTCCTCGTAGGAATCAAAGTGCTGCTCAGCCAATGCGTGTCGGAAGGAGCCAAGTCTGGTGAATACGGCGGGTGGGATAGCTGCTCCCAGCCAAGTGGTTTGATTGTATCCTGAACCGGTTTTGCTTTGTGTACAGGTGCATGTCAGGGAGCAAAATTATCTTGCCGTGTCTTCTGGCCCATTCTGGTCGTTTCTCGATCAATGGATGGTTCAAATTGACCATTTGTTGTCGGTAGCGATCTGTATTAACGGTTTCACCAGGTTTTAGGAGCTCCTGGTACAGCACACCACCACCAAACTGGTCCCACCAAACACACAGCATTGTCTTCTTGCCGAATCGATCTGGTTTTGCAGTCGATGTTGATGGTTGTCCCAGATTCACCCATGATTTTTTCTGTTCAGGATTCTTAAAATAAATCCATTTTTCATCGCCAGTAACAATCCGATGCAAAACCGATTTTCTTTCGTGTCTTTGAAGCAACATTTCACAAGTGTTTTTTTCAGTTTTCCATCTGTCTTTCATTCAATTCATGTGGCACCCATTCTCCACACTTTTGGATCTTTCCCATGGCTTTTAAGCGGTCAGAAATTATTTGTTGTGCAACATTTAACATTGCTGCCATTTGCTTTTGCTCAAAGTGCCATCTCCATCCAATATCGTTTGCAATTCGGCGTCTTCAAACTTTTTTGGTGGTCTTCCACGTTCTTCATTTCCCACAACAAAATCATTATTTCTGAACCGTTGAAACCATCTTTTGCGTGTTGCTTCTGATAGAGCATGATCACCGTATGTCTCGACAAGCATTCGATGCGACTCTACAGCACTTTTCTTCAAATGAAAACAAAAAATTAATGCTTTCCGCAAATCATCACTTTCTGGTACAAAATTCGACATTCTTAACACGATGAAAAAATATGATGTTTTCTGTTCAATGACTTGATGTATACTAAATATTTTTCACAGGTGTCATAGCAAACAAAAAAAAAAAGAAATAAGAGCTCGTTCACAACAAATGTTCCCTATCGAGACATTTGTATCTGGACGCTCACTTCATGCCGGTACACCTGATAGGTGGTGAGTGTCGATTTGCACGTCTTGGGTCATTTCCAAGATCTGCCGTAAAGTGAAGATCTGGTCTATCGTGCACTCCCCTGGCCTTAGACCACCCTGGGATCTATCAGGTTATTGACAAACGGTTTCTGACGCTCACACAATAAGGCACAGAGGAGCTTGTATGCGATGTTCAGGAGACTAGTCCCTCGGTAGTTGGCACAGTCAAAGGGGTGTCCTTTCTTGTGAACCGGGCAAACGACGCTAAGATTCCACTCATCGGACATGCTTTCGTCCGACCATATCTTACACATGAGCTGTTGCATGCGTCCAACCAGATCATATCCAGCTGCTTGAAATAGTTCTGCTTGCAGTCCATCCGCTCCAGCAGCTTTGTTCAACATCAGCTTGGATATTGCAACCTTCACCTCGTCTAAGTCGGGGGGGACGGAATTCATGTCTATCATCGTCCAAATCGAGTGGAACATTCTGACTAATAGTGGAATTGGGGCCGTCATCGCCTTGAAGTAGTCCGCAGAAATGATCCGATTTTCAGCACAGACTGCACCTCTACAATTTTGGTACCCTTTCATCGACGTTCTTAGGAGCAGACACCAGGTGAAGCTTTTAAATCGAAACTGAAGCCAACCAAGTCTCTTCTTGGCACCTCACAGACAGCAACTAACAGACAGCAGCTGACACAGGCTCAGACAGATGTGGGATTTAATCTTACGTGAAAACCTGCCTTTCGGCTTATATCACGGGTTACATTTTCCCAAACGGCGATTTGTCAATTTTGATCCCCGTAGACTTCGATATATGGTCGCCGTGGCGTAGTGAGTAGAGTGCGACGCTCACACGCCGAAGGGTCTAGGTTCGATTCCCAGCTCAACACCAATTTTTCGATTTTTTCACGGCACCACCTCTTTCTAGCTGCTGACAACACTCAAAGATTAATAACTGTCGAAGAAAACTTCTCAAATCTCGCCGTTCGGAATCAGCAGAAAACTGTAGGTCCCTTCTACTCGTGAGAGAACAGTAGCGCGCACAACACGAGTAGTTGATGAGCAAGCTTAGCCCTGGTCCCCCTTTGGACTGTAGCGCCAACAATTATTATTAATTATTATTAGGCTTCGATATCCTCCGTATAGCTGTTTTACCTTTCGATACAATTTTCGGACTTCATTCCTGCCATAACACCTTTCTCTTTCCTCGACTGCGTGCTTCTCACGCTCCTCATTTTTTCTTCTGAGAATCTGGTGCTCTTCTCTTCTTCTTTGTTCGTAGAGCTCACAGACAGTCGTCATTGTTCGATGCAGCGTTGCTCTATAGGCATCTTGTTCGGCTGCATTCGGCTGCCATGAGTCCCTTCTGGGTAGTGATGTGGCAGCACCAGCACAGGAAACTTAATCACTTCAGGGCCAGTGACTCCTGGTGCTGGCATGCCCATGCCGTGCTGCCGCCACCGGCGTCATTACCACCGTCCACTGTGTGTTGCTTGTCCATGGGTTCCTTCTGGATGCTGACGTGAAACCCAGCACATCAGCGGCAGCTTCTCTGATGGCTTCTTGACAACATTTCCAATCTTCTTCTATGTTTAGTGAGGGAAGCGTCGAACTCTGAGCGAGTTTCAGGGAGACTCAGTAGGCAAAGTTCCCAGCAATCGGCTGCGATTGTAGCTTTTCGACCTCAAACCGTTTCGACCCGTCCCGACTCTGCTAATCTCTCGATGCCCGGGTTCTTATCTTGGCTACAAAAAGGTGATGATCCGAGTCGATGTTTGCACCTCGGATGGTTCGGACATCGAGAATACTGGAGGAGTGTCTGACGTCGATCGCAATGTGATCAATCGATTGACGGTTGATTGATCAAGAGATCGCCAGGTCCTTTTGTGAATGTCCAGGTGTGGGAACCGCGTGCTAGCCACAGAGAGGTTCCACCCCGAGGCGAAGTCCAACAGCCTGAGTCCGTTTCCAGATGTGTTGTCGTTCAAGCTGTTCCGATGACTCCAGCAAAGATGTCCTCTTTTCCCAGCTGAGCGTTGAAGTCTCCTAGAACGATCTTGGTGTCGTAGCTGGGGCATCGATCGTATGTTCTTTCTAGGAGATCATAGAAGTCATCCTTGGTGTTGTCATCCTTCTCCTCTGTCGGGGCGTGAGCGCGAATTAGGCTGATACTTGCGAATCTTGCCTTGATGCGGATTGTCATGAGGCGTTCACTGACGGGGTCGTAGCTTAAGACTCTTTGCCTAAGTCTGCCTCGAACAACAAATCCGCATCCGAATAAGCACTGCCTTCTCTCCCTTTAGCGATCGCTGTTGTAGATGTCGCAGTTCTTCATCGCTTTTTGTTGGGCCCATCCCATCGCATTTTCTGAATGGCGGTGATATTCGCTTGTAGCAGTGCAGGGCCTCCGCAAGTTGTTCGGCTGAACGTGGCCTGTTAAGGGACCTCACATTCCACGTGCAAAACCGAAAATCATTGTCCTTAAAGCGTTTCCTGGGGTCGTCAAAAGTTGATCCGTCTTTATCCGAGGCATGTTGTCGTCTCTGAACTGACGATTTTTATGTGGTGAGGAAGCTACCCTCACGCACAACCCACAGGTTGGTAGGCCAGGCCCTCTATTTAACCCTCGGGCAGAAGGGTTAGCTGCATACATTAATTCACCACACAACGGGTGTTGTGAGGGCTATCCAGGGGGCGCCGCGAGGAGGCTGTAGGTCAACTTGACCTGTGCACTTTCGAGGATAGTGTTGGCCGCTCGCCTTGTTGAGCGCAATCAACTACGTTACCTCGCTTGAACAGGTCCATACCCCTTTTGTCCACAAACTTGAAAAACTCACATTCGGGGCAGAATCTTGAGGCAAAGCAGGGGTCTTGGATGATAGCTTGGAGCAGCGGTGTGACAGGAAAATAGAAACCTGAATCAATTCGCTGCTCATCCCTTAACTTAACAACCTCTGGAATCTAGCCCTTAAGCAAGGCCTTTAGCTTTCACTGTTCTTCCGCAAAATCTTCAATGAACCACCAGATTCCGTCCTGGACCTCATTTTGTTGCAAGTATCCTCCCATTCAAGGTGCTCTTTGAAAAAGTTTCAAGCAACCTGTGCACACTGTGCACCCGCCCTCGTCCTTTGTCAATTTCCTGCATGTTTACGGACACATCCTTGCACCATTTTGTCTTTTATTGTCAAACTCACGCCCGATCCGCTCCGTCCCGACGACATTCAGTCTCAATTCATCTCTGCCAACTCGGAAACTGCCAATCTTCCTTCAAATTGATTTCACCACTTTTCAAGTCACCCCATCCCCCTCTGGTCAAAGTTATGAAACACACTCATATCCCGTGCCGGGGCGTTCTGCACATCCCTCAACTTAGTTCATTATATACGCTCGGCTCCTTGTTGTTGTTCCCAAAACTTCCTCCCAAGTACACTATCCAGTTTCAATTTCTCAGCGATGACACAAAGGGATGAACCTCATAAATCAAGCCGATACACACGGCGGCACTGGCAACATTCTCTTCAAAAACTATGACTCGCCCGACTCACTGCGAGCATTGAAAACTTTTGATTCTCTTCCTGCTGGCGCGCTGCGCTCACATCCGTCGCGTATTTCATTCGTTTGAGAGCAAAGAATACAAAAAAAAAAACGAAACAACTTAAAACGAACTTTGCGACAAAGGAGACGAATGTCCCGAACAGAATCACGTTCTCAAAGATTTCCATTTCATTCGTATGTGTCCCAGAATGGAGAGCGAGGACAGCAAAAAAAGGAAAATTCTCAAAAATACATTTATGCTGAAAAATAAAGGAGCACTAACAGGACGACAACTGAGCGCTCACAAAAGGGATTGGTTATCTTCCATTATCCAGCGTTGACAAAGTTTCAACCTAGTTTTGCGTCCCCGTCCTCGAGCAGCACACGTTCGTTTATTTGCCTCCCCCCATTGAATATGTAAAATGTGCACAGTTCTGCGAATGGGATATTTGCAGAAAGTCGCAGGGGACCAGCCAACTTCCTACTCCAACTTCCCAACCGACTGACTGTCAATGCTTCTTAATTACATAGAGTCCCTTCGCCATTGGAAGTGTTTGTTTGCCGGCAAGTCCGTGGCACTGACTTCACGTGCCCGCACTCCGCCGGGCGGTCGCTGCGAAAGTTAAGCCAGAAACTTGAGGAACTAAGCACACTTTTCGGCACTTTTGGGCCTCTTTCGTGAGGGGATGAGGGAGTTTGGCACACTTTTCGGCACTTTTCAGCACTTTTGGGCACTCTTGGGCACTGTTGGGCCTCTTTCGTGAGGGGATGAGGGAGTTTGTCACACTTTTCGGCACTTTTGGGCACTCTTGGGCACTTTTGAGCACTCTTGGCCACTGTTGGGCCTCTTTCGTGAGGGGATGGGGGAGTTTGGTTACACCAGCAATGCCACCTGTTGGCTGGTGGTGAGTTTTCGTCACGTGTTCATCGGCCGCAGCAGTCGTCGGCGCCGTAATTAGCTGCTATTGAAGCTGATGTGGCTTGCAAGGAATTTATACCTGCCTGTGGTCGAGGTGGAGTGCAACGTCGTGAGGATGTGTGAGTCCCGAAGTGTAATTCATCCTGAATAGGGAAATCAGAAATCGAGAAGGTTGCGTGTTGCCCTCTCACTCCCCAAACCATCGCTCCTTTGTGGGTCTTAATCTCTCCCATCTCCCTCACAACCCCAACCTGCATTCCCCTCTCCAATTTCACATTCCAACACCCTTCGACATCTTTGTCAACGACCAAGAATCCAAAACACAATCACATCCAAACATCCAAATGCTCATCACTTCGCAGGACATCAAGTCCCTCATCGGAGAAGCATTTCCATTGACTCCATATCACCTCATTAGTTGCCAAATCCACTCGACCCGCAGAAGGACACAGGAGAATTCAAAAAATTTCGCACCCCCACCCCGGAGTGCGGCAGGCAACGGAAAAAGGATTAAATGATGCAGAAACCAACGCAGAGACGAAAAAATTGAATTTCCATCGAAATGGCCACCCACTCGCATATTGGTTCAAATATTCAGAGTAACTCTCGCTCCAAGGCAATAACATCATCTCCAGACAATAGATTGCCGGCCCGCTCTCCCCGGGGAGTGATGAAATTTAAGTCCACGAACCCGTCGAATCTGAGGCAGAGTCGAAGGCGAAGAAGCAAAAACCAAAGAAACTCACCCCCCACCTCATTCCCAGACCGGATCGAAGAAAATAAATGAAAACACTAAATTAAAGGATGCGCGCCAGCCGGAGTGAACCTTCTCAGAGTGCCGGGGGGTGGGAGGCGACTAAAAGCGAACGCTCGCGAAGACCAGGCGGCACCATGTGATGCTGATGGGTGGCAGTTAATACACTTAATGACCTCGATGATTTTATTGATGAGGCAACACATGGCACTGATGTTGAGAGATTTTTATCCTGCTCGCTCCCCTTCAAGGATTTTCCCTTTTTTTGGAGGGTGTGTGTGCTCTGAGTCGGATGATGTGGGGTTGAGTCCTGCCGAGGGACTCTCGGCTGTCGGAGGGAGTTTAATCGAAAATGGTCATATTTGTCACGTCGTTTTGGATGGAGCAAGGATCTTCACTTGGCAAACATTTACACTTTGCCTTCCGAGGAGCAGGAGCCAGAGAGGGAAGCGCCAGCAGTCGAGGGACGGATTGAAGTGATGTCTTCTGTGCAAATCTGTTGCTTGCTGAGAGAACGTGAATTTGGACTGCGAAGAGGGGAGTCAGTCTCAGCGATTCAGTCTTGTGTCCTCAATTGAGATTTAATGTCTCATAGCATCTGAATTCATTACCGATTCTTTCTTAACTCGAAACCACCCGTCGGCGAGTGGATCGCTGCAGGTCTTCTTCTGAATCCAGCACTTCGCCTACGTTCAATGGGAAGCCTACACCTAATAGCAAGCTTCCGCCTGTGTCATTAACAAACTCTTGCCTAGCATTGGTCATCCACAAACCACTGACTACTGTTGATTCGTCATATAGCCTGTGCTTATGACTGTGTGTAGGGGAAGCGTGCGTCTGCGTTTAAGTCTGACCTCCGCCCCTGGTTCAATTCCTGTCAATTCTGCGCCCGACATTTGATTGCTCACAGGCGTCCATTTGCTTCTTAGGCATATTCTTTGGGCCACTGACAACCCTTCACCAGCGTCCGAATCAACGACTGTTACTTGTGCGCTTCCAAGTCTCTGAAAACTTGGCCACTGACAGGCGTCCGTTTGCCTCTTAAACTCTGGCGAGCCTTCGCCTGCTTCTAAGAGCCTTCGCCTGCTTCTAAGGGCCTTCGCCAACGTCCAAGTCAGTGGCGGACCTCCCCCTCTTGCTTAGGCACTGCCAAGCCTCTGCTTGAAGCTTCATCACTGTCAAGTGTCCGCTTACTTGTGAGGCACTGGTGAGCCTTCGCCTGTTTCTACGGGCCTTCGCCAGTGTCTTAGTCATGGGCGGGCCTCCGTCTCCGCTGTCAAGTGTCCGCTTACTTGTGAGGCACTGGCGAGCCTTCGCCTGCTTCTAAGGGCCTTCGCCAGCGTCCAAGTCAGTGGCGGATCTCTCCCTCTTGCTTAGGCACTGCCAAGCCTCTGCTTGAAGCTTCGTCGCTGTTAAGTGTCCACTTACTTGTGAGGCACTGACGAGCCTTCGCCTGCTTCTACGGGCCTTCGCCAGTGTCTTAGTCATGGGCGGGCCTCCGTCTCCGCTGTCAAGTGTCCACTTACTTGTGAGGCACTGGCGAGCCTTCGCCTGCTTCTAAGGGCCTTCGCCAGCGTCCAAGTCAGTGGCGGATCTCTCCCTCTTGCTTAGGCACTGCCAAGCCTCTGCTTGAAGCTTCGTCGCTGTTAAGTGTCCACTTACTTGTGAGGCACTGACGAGCCTTCGCCTGCTTCTACGGGCCTTCGCCAGTGTCTTAGTCATGGGCGGGCCTCCGTCTCCGCTGTCAAGTGTCCACTTACTTGTGAGGCACTGGCGAGCCTTCGCCTGCTTCTAAGGGCCTTCGCCAGCGTCCAAGTCAGTGGCGGACCTCCGCCTCTTGCTTAGGCACTGCCAAGCCTCTGCTTGAAGCTCCGTCCCTGTCAAGTGTCCGCTTACTTGTGAGGCACTGACGAGCCTTCGCCTGCTTCTAAGAGCCTTCGCCTGCCTCTAAGGGCCTTCGCCAGCATCCAAGTCAGTGGCGGACCTCCCCCTCTTGCTTAGGCACTGCCAAGCCTCTGCTTGAAGCTTCGTCACTGCCAAGTGTCCGCTTACTTCTGAGGCACTGGCGAGCCTTCGCCTGCTTCTAAGAGCCTTCGCCTGCTTCTAAGGGCCTTCGCCAACGTCCAAGTCAGTGGCGGACCTCCTCTCTTGCTTAGGCACTGCCAAGCCTCTGCTTGAAGCTCCGTCCCTGTCAAGTGTCCGCTTACTTGTGAGGCACTGACGAGCCTTCGCCTGCTTCTAAGGGCCTTCGCCAACGTCCAAGTCAGTGGCGGACCTCCCCCTCTTGCTTAGGCACTGCCAAGCCTCTGCTTGAAGCTTCGTCACTGTCAAGTGTCCGCTTTCTTGTGAGGCACTGGCGAGCCTTCGCCTGCTTCTAAGTGCCTTCGCCAACGTCCAAGTCAGTGGCGGACCTCCCCCTCTTGCTTAGGTACTGCCAAGCCTCTGCTGCTTAGGTACTGCCAAGCCTTCGCTTGAGCCTTTAACGCTGGCGATTGTCCGTTTGCTTCTGACTGACTGGTAAGCCTCCACCTGAGCCCTCTGAGGAACTGACAAGCAAGCATCCACGTAAGTGTTGTGCTTCCGCCTTGATCTTTGTCAACTGTCCGCTTGCTTCTGAGTCACTGACGAGTTTGTGTCTGCTTCTAAGTCACCGGCAATCCATCGCGTGCGTCTTACTCGATGGCAAGCCTCCTCCTGAGCCTTCTAAATCACTAGCAAGCCTCTCTCGTGATTCAAAGCTCACACACCGTCTCTTTGGTCTAAATCCCACACGCTGACCGTGTCATTGGTCCAAAGGCAACACGCCACCGCGGCCACCACACCACAGTGCAGCTTTGATTCAGCAAAAATTTTAGGGAGTGATGGAAACTATTGAAATACGACCACCTCTGTTTACACACTTCAAGCCTCCCCCTGAGCCTTCTAAATCACTGGCAAGCCTCTCTCATTCTCCAGTACCTCCTTGAGCCTCGCTGACACACCATTTGTTTCGCCTGGCCACCACGCAACGGTTTAGTAAATTTAAAGCTGCGTTCGAGGCAATAAACTTCAGCCACCACTTTCAGTTCATATTCCTTGCCTTCTCAGCTTCCTAGCTCCGCCAGCCTCCTCTGGGTGCCGCCACCATCGGCCACTCCACTCCCCTCCGATTCGTTGACCACTTAAGGCGAAAATAAACTCGAATCGGACAGATTTAAGGTCGCCCACGCCATCAGCTGCGAATTGAGAAAAATTCCCCACCATTACCGTCGCCTGTCAGCTAAGCTCGAAACCAAGATGGTGAGTTACAGTGCTGCTGCACCACATGTTGCTGGCAGCAGTGCTTGCACTTCGCCCACCGCCGCCGCACATAAATTGAATTAAATTCCTGGTTCGGAGCGTTGCCCTACTCTAAACGGTCCACCGCTCGTTCCCCTTCAATATTCAGGACATTCTGGCTTATCTTGAATTATTCATTCGCCAAATAAACATCTTTCTATGGTCCCTGCGCCGCCGTCTCTCTCCCATTGACACCCAATACTCGCTCATTCGAAATCTAATTTCGCCCAGAAGCCTCCTTCTGGCGTATGCCAGGACGAATCTCCTCGGCGCGGCAGCGGCACATTCACCCCTTGCCGGGGGTGTGCAATAAAATTAAATGGAATACGGAATTAGCATCCACTCGGCGTCTTCGAGTGGAAGTAACCCCGGCAAACCGGCAAACCGGGAAACCACGTTCGATGTGTGTGGGGGTGTGTTTGCACTCGCCTCTCTTCAGATGCAGCGATGTCATGCTGCACAAGGAGGCGGCAACGAGATGGCGGCGGCAGTTGTGATGCGGTGGATACGTGAAATTATGCGAGACTTCTTGCGAGAGTCCTTGACTGGAAGCTCGTTGCCTGCCTGACTGACTGACACCGATACGTGTCGCATGGAAATCTTGAATAAGTTTGCTGCCTGGTGTCCGTATTGAATGAACGGGGGGAGGGGAGAGGGACTTAGCGTTGATGATGGCGGCAGCCGCGTCGGCGATGGAACAACTGGAGCGCAAGGACAACTTGATGTGGTTACAAGATTTTCGTCTTTTGAAGCTGAGGGCGGCCCACTTTGGATGGATGCTTCAGGATTTATTTGAGTTCCTTTAAGGATTATAATGAGCTACATTTACTTTGAGCCTGGCGGGGTAGGGCTGCGGGCTATGTGAATATCGATTGGGGCTGCCAGTGACGGGCTTATAGGCTGAGAGGATGCTTCAGAGAGGTTCTGAGGAAGATTATGGATTTTGCGGTTTTCTCTGTTCGTTGGAATGGAGAACTGTTTATGTAGGGCGCAAATCAGGTCGCGAATGCATTCATTTCGAAATAGGCATCCTTTTCGAACTTAATTGGGTTCGGTGGGCTGTAGTGACAAGTGACACTCGGCAGTTTTCAGTTTGTTCGGCTTCCTTTGTTCAGTAAATTCTGTTTATTTGAATGGTGTTAAGCAAGGGGGCATTTTGAAAGAACGAAACTCACAGTCGTGTGATTGCACCCGCATCGAATGAAACTCTCAAACTATTCTTTAACCAGTTCTCCAAAATTCTCTGTAACCGCTCCCTGAAGTGGATGATATGATTGACTGCACACGGAAGTCACTTGATGGTCCGGCAAGTGCGAGTTGCACTTACTCATACATGGTTTCGTTTTATGTTTTTTTTCACCAAATTTATGTCAAAATTTGAAAAAAATCTCTAAACAATCAGGGATATGTTGGCAATTGTTATTTGCTGCCTCTTGCTACTTTCAAATTGAATTAAAATTTCCATTGTTCAAAAACGCCTCCGGTTAATCAGCGAAGATCGGTGGCAAGTGGCTTTTAGCGTCTCTTCATTAAGCCACCAAAAGGTGACAAGTGGCTTTTGACGGATCTTCCTTTAGCCGCTAAGAGGTGACAAGTTGCTTTTAGTAGATCTTCCTTTAGCCGCTAAAAGGGGACAAATGGCTCTTAACGTCTCTTCTTTTAGCCAAAAATTTCGCAAGAACCGAAGCAAATCGAAATCTGAGGCTGCACAGTTTGGCCTTTTCTGTGGATGCGTTACAACTTCATAACCAAGCTCCGTCAGCTCGTTCTGTTTCTTTTAACATTTGCGTTGCAAAGCACATTCAAGAACGAAGACCACATCTTTTCAGTCAGTTTCAGCCGCTTCTGGTTCGAATGTCTTGGTTGCTTTAAAGAAACAGTCGATCTTTGCGCAGCGGAGAATTCACTTCTTCGTGTCGCCACGTATTTGGGACAGTTCATCCAGGTTTTCAGTGTCCTTTCCTTCCTACACCTTTTAGAATAGTAGCCATGTATGCCTTAATGAAGTGCGTTAGGTTCAATGACACAATGCTGGGCCACAACTTGCTTAAAATCATTTGCAGACTCTTCGCATATGACAATAACTACCTGGCAGTTGATATTGGTTACGATATATACGCTATACACTGTCGATCAGGAATCCACCTCTCACTCTTCCTCTTAGCCCAAGCATTGTCATCGACGACTACCACTTTAAGGCGGTAAAGAGGTTCTTCCTACTAGGGGCAAACGTGCTCCTTGGGACAAACATCCTCCGCGGGACAAACGTCCTTCTCGGGACAACCGTCCTCCTCGGGAAAAACGTCCTTCGCGCGACTAACGTCATCCTCGGGACAAACGTCCTCCTCGGGACAAACGTCCTCCTCGGGACAAACGTCCTCCTCGGGACAAACGTCCTCCGCGGGACAAACGTCATCCTCGGGACAAACGTCCTCCGCGGGATAAACTGCCTCCTCGGGACGAACGTCCTCCTCGGGACAAGCGTCCTCCTCGGGACAAACGTCCTCCTCGGGACAAACGTCCTCCTCGGGACAAACGTCCTTCGCGCGACTAACGTCATTCTCGGGACAAACGTCCTCCTCGGGACAAACGTCCTCCTCGGGACAAGCGTCCTCCTTGGGACAAACGTCCTCCGCGGGACAAACGTCATCCTCGGGACAAACATCCTCCTCGGGAAAAACGTCCTCCGCGGGACAAACGTCCTCCTCGGGACAACCGTCCTCCTCGGGAAAAACGTCCTCCGCGGGACAAACGTCATCCTCGGGACAAACGTCCTCCTCGGGACAAACGTCCTCCTCGGGACAAACGTCCTCCGCGGGACAAACGTCCTTCGGCGACAAACGTCCTCCTCGGGACAAACGTCATCCTCGGGACAAACGTCCTCCTCGGGACAAACGTCCTCCTCGGGACAAACGTCCTTCTCGGGACAAACGTCCTTCGCGCGACTAACGTCATTCTCGGGACAAACGTCCTCCGCGGGACAAACATCCTCCTCGGGATAAGCGTCCTCCTCGGGACAAACGTCCTCCGCGGGACAAACAACCTCCTCGGGACAAACGTCCTCCTCGGGACAGACGTCCTTCTCGGAACAAACGTCCTTCGCGCGACTAACGTCATTCTCGGGACAAACGTCCTCCGCGGGACAAACGTCCTCCTCGGGACAAACGTCCTCCGCGGGACAAACGTCATCCTCGGGACAAACGTCCTCCTTGGGACAAACGTCCTCCGCGGGACAAACTTCCTCCTCGGGACAAATGTCCTCCTCGGGACAAGCGTCCTCCTCGGGACAATCGTCCTCCTCGAGACAAGCGTCCTCCTCGGGACAAACGTCCTTCTCGGGACAAACGTGCTCTAATCCGATCTTTATAGCTGGTGACACAACTGGACTCAAGATTCCTTAAGTTTGTCGAAGCAACTAGGCTCAAGACTCCTGGTTCGAATGACCGAAATTATGCTCATCGAGTCCTCCCAAATGTAACTGGGCGGCAAATGATAAGAAAGGCCGCAGAGACGCTTCCTGGTGCCTTCGAAGGGGAATTCAACGCCGAATATAAGGCTCTGTCTGATAGTTGAATGGAGCAGAAAAATTAATCGTGAGAAAGCTATAATAATAATAATAATTGTTGGCGCTACAGTCCAAAGGGGGACCAGGGCCTAGCTTGCTCATCAACTACTCGTGTTGTGCGCGCTACTGTTCTCTCACGAGTAGAAGGGACCTACAGTTTTTTGCCGACTCCGAACTGCGAAATTTGAGAAGCTTTCTTAGACAGTTATTACTCTTTGAGTGTTGTCAGCAGCTCGAAAGAGGTGGTGCCGTGAAAAATTCGAAAAATTGGTGTTGAGCTGGGAATCGAACCTACACCCTTCGGCGTGTGAGCGTCGCACTCTACCCACTACGCCACGGCGACCACATTATTAAGACCACAGCATTAAGAAAGTAATGCTAATGCTATATCTTGCATTGGCATTTGGAGATAAGCATTTCTTATAGCTTTCGAAAAATGATCTGTAACGATTCTAGATGGAAACTCAATTGGGGTTAAATACCGTCACGAAATGCAATTCGTCGTCTTGAAGCTGAGTGTCTGGACTATTGACACTCTTCTGGCAGTATGCGTGGTTCCTTAGAGAGACTTAATTAACCGACTTCAGCGAAGCTTTCCTGATAACACTGCCAACTACCAATGTCTCTCTTAAGTCGAGGAAAGGGAAGTGAATCTCTTGGGGTAAGTCTTGGTACGAAAGGGGAATGGGACACAATTGTCTTTCGTTTTTATTGTGGGGATAGAAAACTCTGTCGCCCAACAGAAAACTTCCAAAAACTGTGCCGCTGTCAACATTTTGAGGGTGTTTCCTAAAAATTCTTTGAATCTATGATATAATCTCGAGGCCAATTTTTGACGTCAGATTTGTGGCAATAAACTTTTTCGAGCCTATTACTTCAGATTTCTTGGTAGCCCCTCTGTACCATTAAAAACCAGTTACCGAAGCAATGACATTTCTATTTGTTTCTTTGTTTGGTACGACAGTCTCTTCTGCTTCTTTGTTTGGTACGACACTCTCTTCTGCTTCTTTCTTTGGTACAACAGTCTAAGGTGGTCTCCAACCAAAAAGCCTCTTTTCGCAGAACGATCTTTCGAAAGTTGCCTGCAGATATGCACACCAAGTTGGGTGAGGTCCTACTCCATTTCGTTCGAATAGGCCCTTTGGAACCTTCGGGCTGGAACTGTGGTGTCCATTCGCTCGTCACAACCTAGGCATCATTCCAGGCACAATTCCCCTTTCTCACTATAAGAATCCATATATCCACCAGGCAAAAAACTCCACACGAGCTTTAATGCGTTAATTGACATAATTCAAGAGTGCCTGTGAATGGGGGAAATAGAACAATTGCTGTTGACTCATAATCGCAACACATTACGCTGCGAAGACCACCGCCAGCGAACACATTAACCTCCATTAAGGACAAATCCAATTCTTTCTGACTTAAAACCCATTCGCTCTGCAAGGACACCAACAGCGATCCTATCAAATACCCGCACAACGGATGCATTTCGACTGAATGAATAATGAATTTAATCTACCGATCACCGCTCTTCATAAAAATCACCACAACACCCGATTGCTGGATAATCACTTCCCGGAAAAATACACCGCCATTATAAAAACAAAAAAAATCAAGTAAAATGATACAAAAAATGATAAAAGGTACAAAAACCTGCCAGCACAAAAAAAACTCCCATTCCCGTCGATTTAATCCTTCGTCGCTTTAATTTGTGTATTTAAACAATCTGCTCGGCATTTCGCGAAGTGATTGATTAAACACCAATTAAATTAACGTTTCCTCCGTCACCGATCTGCGCGACGCTGCCACAATAAATCAAAACTTTTTCGCCGCCACCGCCAGGGGATGGCTTCGCGAGGACACTGCGTGCGAAATGCAAAATAAATTATTTTCCGATTCATTTGTGTGGCAAAACTCGCATTAATTATCCCAACACGAGCCGTCGACTGTCGGTCGACTTTTTTCGCTTTTAATGATGCAGTCATTCAAATGGCCGCAAACAATTTTTGGATCCTACACTGACCGCAGATAACAATTGTCGATTTGAGCACTTTGTCGTTGCGCTCACCGTTAGATGCGCGGTGCTGGCTGCGAAAAATTGTCTGATTGCCTCTCCTGCGGGCGCAACAAAAGGCCGCAGTCGAATCAGATATCAGAACTTGCAACGTCTGGCGAAATTGCGGCAAACAAATTCAATTATCCTGCGGCTGGGGCCAGATTGGTGTGCGCTCTCTCTCTCTCTCTGTTTCTCTCTCTGGCAACAGATGCAGTTTTTCTTGCTTTAAATGAAATTTGTCAAGCACAGCATTCCTTCGAATACATGCCCTTGCAGCAGCGGTGATTAAGTTTGTGTATGCCCGCTCGTCCTTTGTCTGAGGAGAGTGAACGCAAACACTGACCGGATGGTGGGGCAAAATGGTTCCATTCATCATCGTCATTATGGCAGGAGACGTAAAGAGATACCGGCCAGTTCCACCGCATCGCTTACCTGGGCGGCGCGTGTGGGGGAGGGTGTGTGTGTGTGTGTGTGTGTGTGTGAGGATGTGTATAATTAATCACCTTGTCCCGGTCGGTTTGCTTTGCGTGAGTGGCACGCCAGAGTCGCAGCAAAAATAAATGTAATTTAGTTTTTAATTAAATGCCGAGGATATCTGATTAAATGTCCGCCGGAAATCCGATGTGTGTACGTGTGCGCGCGCTGAGTATGAAGTGAGCGCCTGGATGGGAAGATATCGGTTTGACTTGTTTAATTGCAAATTTCTTTTTTGTTTTTGGTTTTGCTGTTGCTCGAGCCCTTGGTTGGTGTAGTTCACGTTCAATTGCATTCCAGGCGGGAAGGTGGGTGGCTGTTGAATGACCGCGTTTGCATCCCCTTGGAGGGACCACGTAGAGTGGAGTTAAATGAAAATTTGTGACAAGAAGAAGACACTGCAGGAAAGGATGCTTGGAAGAGGCATTCAATTTAAGTCATTGGACAACTTCTGGACTAATGGACAGAACCTGTTGACGAAGCTAGCTGACCAGGTGGCACAGGTTGAAGTGGTTGAAGTTCCACATGATACAGAAGAAGAGAGATCAAAATGGACAACTAGTAGTAGAATCGCAGTCTGTGCTGAGAAGCTGGAAGGATCATTTCTACAGACTCCTTAACGGCGATGACGGCCCCAATTCCGGTGTTAGGTGTAATGTTCAACTCGATTTGGACGATAATAGACAAGAATTCCGTCCACCCGACTTAGACGAGGTGAAGATAGCTGAAGCTGAAGTCGAACAAAGCTGCTGGAGCGGATGGAATGCAAGCAGAACTATTTAAAGCAGCTGGAGGTGATCTGGTTGGGCGCATGCACCAGCTCATCTCCAAGATATGGTCGGAGGAAAGCATGCCCGATGAGTGAAATCTCAGCGTCGCTTGCCCGGTTCACAAGAAAGGAGACCCCTTTGACTGCGCCAACTACCGAAGGATTAGTCTCCTGAACATCGCATACAAGATCCTCTCTGCCGTTTTGTGGTCATCTACAGCTGCGGGCACTCCGTCCGCTCCAGCAGCTTGTGTATTGTTTGAGCGCCTGACGCCTTTAGTCCACAACCTGATAGGCCCCTATCAGTGTGTTTCATTCCACGGAAGTCCACAATAGACCAGAACTTCACTTTCACTTTCAGAACTTCACTTTACGGCAGATCCTGTAAAGGACTTAAAAAGTACGAATCGACACTCACCACCGATTCGTCGATTTTAAAGCCGCAGACAGTGTGCATAGGGACGAGCTATACCGCGCCATGTCTAGTTTTGGCATTCCTACCAAACTCATCAGATTGTGTAGGATTACGATGGAGAAGTCTCGCTACTCCGTCAAGGTCGGTAGCGAACTCACCAAGACCTTCAATGTCAAAAAAGGTTTTAGACAAGGCGACGCACTGTCATATGACTTCTTCAACATCATCCTCGAGAAGATCGTGCGTAACTCACAAGTCAACACCAGAGACACGATCTTCCAGAAGTCAGTTCGATTGCTAGCTTACGCCGATGACATTGATGTGATTGGACGAACACAACTAGCCATCAATGAGGCGTTTGCTGGCATTGAAGCGGAAACGGCTAAAATGGGTCTGGCGATAAATGAGGGCAAAACTAAGTACATGCTGTCATCAAGGAAGGACACACAACATCGACGTCTCGGACGGAGCGTCACACTAGGCAGCAGGAACTTCGAGGTAGTCAAGGACTTCGTCTACCGCGGCTCTGCGGTGAACTGGGACAACGACATCAGTACCGAAATCAAACGCAGAATCACTCTTGCCAATCGCTGGATCTTTGGGCTAAAGGGGCAATTGAGAAATAAAGTCCTCTCTCGAAGGACTAATAATAATAATTGTTGGCGCTACAGTCCAAGTGGGGTCCAGGGCCTAGCTTGTTCATCACCTTCTCGTGTTGTGCGCGCTACTGTTCTCTCACAAATATAAGGGACCTACAGTTGTTTGTCGACTCCGAACGTCGAAATTTGAGAAGCTTTCTTTGACAGTTATTAATCTTTGAATGTCAGCAGCTCGAAAGAGGTGGTGCCGTGAAAAATTCTAAAATTTTTGTTGAGCTGGGAGTCGAACCGAGACCCTTCGGCGTGTGAGCGTTGCACTCTACCCACTACGCCACGGCGACTACGTAGGACTAAGCTCGTTTTATATAACAGCTTGATCATCCCAGTCCTTATTTGTGGACTGGGTATTTTGTTTGCCGTCCCTCCTAGAATGCATTATTTTTGTCTCATCTGTCATCCTTCTGTGTTCTCTTAGTGTTGCCGTGGTGTT
Source organism: Eristalinus aeneus (assembly GCA_955652365.1). NCBI lineage: Eukaryota > Metazoa > Arthropoda > Insecta > Diptera > Syrphidae > Eristalinus > Eristalinus aeneus. The sequence continues at coordinate 97,346,520 of OY019131.1, forward strand.
ACTGAACGACTGTACGTTGGCTACAAGAAGACTTCGTTTCTGTGGAACCACTGCTTTTCAAGATGCTGTGAAGAAGCCTGAGATAGACGTCAGTTTTGCAAGCTTTGCCAACTTACTCCAGGCCATCGGTTATTGAGAGTCATACTAGGCAGCAGAAACTTCGAGTTAGTCAAGCACTTCGTCCACCTCGGCTCCGCGGTAAAAAGGGACAACAACATCAGTACTGAGAGCAAACGCAGATCACTCCTCCTGCTAATCGCTGTTTCTTTTGTCTCAAGAGGCAATTGAGTCGTAAGGCCCTCTTTCGAAGCTTTCTTTATTCAATAGCTTGATCATCCCAGTCCTACTTTATGGCGCGGAAACCTGGACGTTACTTTAAGCCGATGAGGAAGCCTTTGTTCTCTTCAAGAGAAAGGTTCTGATTGCGAGTTTTGGTCCTGTTTGCGTTGATGGCATCTGGAGGAGAACATGTGATGACGATCTCTATGGGCTGTACAGCGACATGTGTCTGATCAAGCGTCTTCGGATACGACGCTTGAGATGGCTAGGACAGGTAAAACCTATGGACACCACTACTCCGGCCCGAAAAGTCTTCGAATCAGAGCCATTGGGACAACGCAACAGAGGACGGCCTATGCTAAGATGGCGCACACAAGAAGGGAAGGACCTCAACCAACTTGGAGTGCGGAACTGTAGACAGCTGGCGAAAGATCGTGCTGGCTGGAGAGGCATGTTGGTGGAGGCCCAGGTCCACTCTGGGTTGTAGCGCCACAAGAAGAAGAACACACGGATTACTTTCTGCATATACAGTATCCCAGAATTCATTTTTCCATTGTTTAAAATATCGAAAAGGTAGCGTCACTTGAAGCACTGTCACTTTTAACCTTGTGATTAGATTGGCAGGTGCCACTGGAAAGTTTGTACTTCCTGAAAATAACATGGATTTTTTATTAGTGCCGCTCGCTGAATGTCACTCCCGAGACTAATTGAGTGTGCATTTCATTCCAGCAAAGACCTCATCTCACAAAACTGACTGCTTGGACGATGGAGATTGTATGGGAAACTTCAACAATATTTTATTTTTCTTTAAATTACTTTATTTAACAATAGAAATATTTACAAAGTGCTCCATCTTAACGCGATCAATACCAGAGACCAAGAAGAAAAACAGGAAGAGACAGCGAACAATTTATACTTATGGAAATAGGGAAATGTACTAGATTATTTGCAAGCAATTAGGAACTGTAGTAGATAAGATAGTCATTAAAGCGTAGGGTGAATGTACATTCTACAGTATCGAAAAAAAGGAAAATAATATTATAAAGCAATCTCAAACAGAGATAAATTTTCAATATTTCCCTCAATGGTATGGCATTGACAGACTGGTAAAAGTGTAACGCTACGGAATGGAATAAAAAATACATGTCCCATGTAATATAATATAATTTATTTTATTTAACATTATTCTTAGTGCATTTTTGGTTTGCCTCTGTTGCATCATTATACAATAAATAGTGCTGTACAATTATACATATATATATGTATGTACGTAGTAGGTACATATCAATAAGATTGAACATAACATTAACTAACTATAAACAAAACAACAAATCTCCCACCCGTTTCCTTTCCTAAATTATCCTTAAAACAACAAAAGGAATTCAAACAAAACAAAAAAAAACAAATTGCTCTAAACTCCCCTCTCCTGTCTTCGCTAATACTTAGTCTTTGAATTGTTTGTTGTCCAATTTCAACGTTCCCTCTTTTGTGTATGTAGTATATGTTATATAATAAATATATGTTATTTATTTATATATAATATATGCTTTCCCTTTGCTTTGTATGTAGAGTGTGATTGATTTGAGTAGGCTGATTGGAATGAGGCGGACTTAATATCATTGTTCTTTTTTTTAATTTTTTTTTTTGTTACATATATATAGTATGTAGGTACAACTAGTAATATATATTTGTTTGGTTAACTTGCTTAATTTATACAAAGAAAACTTATTTTGATGAATACAATTTATGTTTGTATGTATATTTTATAAATTACAATGCTTCTGTTTTGTTATTTGTTACCCCTTAAAAAAAGAACAACATTTTAAATTTATGTTTGTTTTTAATAAATTTTGTAAAGTTTTTTTTTTGAATTTTTTTAATTAAGTTTGAAATTTCATTTAACTAGAACATGTAGTTTTAAAAAATGTCACAATTACGTTTTGTTGTGTTTTCTTTATTTGCCAACTGAGGTTAAACGAAAACTCAATCGAATCTGATGGCGTTCCTCAGACTTTCAGGAATACATTTTATTGCTTCTGCTTTCGTTCGCTCAATCAGAAAATTGTTTAAAATGTATCTAAAAACACCAATAGAAAAAGGATTTTATTTATTGAAATTCGCAAACTTTAACATCGATAAAACGCGTTCAAATTTGTATGTAGCTTTTGAGAATTCAAATGTGAATGTGTTCAGAAAAAGAACAAAAATTTCGCTATCAAAGCGACCCTGGATTTCCTTTATTTTATGTAATTTTAATTTTTGTTTCTGCATGTGTAAGGTTTTGTTAATATTTTCATCTTTCGTCTCCAACTTATTTGAGTATTGAATTTATTTTGAATATCTTTGGCTTTCAAAGGCTTCCAATTAATATCTTATTTGTGGAAGGAGTCCCTGGGTGGATGGATTCAAGTGGTTGATTGCGTTGGAAATCTTTCCCTTAGCATTCCAAGTGGTTGATTGCTTTGGAAATATTTCCCTAAGCATTCCATTTGCGATTCGTCTCCCCTAATGTACCAGACGGGCCAGCAGTCCCACATGCACGACGACAGCATGAGTGGGAACAGCCGGAAGAAAAGAAATAGTGGGCTTCCTTCAGTCACGCACAGGCCTTGGAGATAGCATTCCATTTGCTTTATGATCAGTGAAAGTATCCGTCAACGGAAGAGAGTAAATATGAGCAACCCACCAAAAGCAGTTTGAGGGGGCACCCTAAAAGTATGCAAGGGAAGACGATCAGAATACGTTCCACAGACGTACATTTAACATTTGTTTCCCATGCATAGGACGAGCAACACTGGCAGGAACTAATAGGGGAAAAGAGCCTTTCAGCTTTCTCCTCTCCCGCCTTTCATTCAATTGGATACAATTGGATTCAATTTGACAGCGTTTTCAACAACAAATGATTCGTCTTTAAGTTTCACAAATGAGCCTCTAACCCGGAACGACCGTCAATTGTCGGACGGTGCTAGTTTCATTGTCGGGAAAAATCGGCTAATCGACCAGCTGTGAAACTTCTACTTCCTGAACACTAAAGAAAGATAATAGAAAAACATTTCACAAGTTGAAGCAAATGATATATAAATTGGATTGCGCGACAGTCCACAGGAGGCCAAGAGCCTAGCTTGCTCATCAACTATTTGTGTTGTGCGCGCTCCTGTTTTCTCACAAGTAAAAGGAACCTACAGTTTTTTGCCGACTTTGAACGGCGAAATTTGAGAAGCTGTTGCACGGACAGAAAGAAAGAGGAGGCATCACCTCTAAATTGCAAGAGGTTCAGACCGGGAATTGAACATGGGACCTTAGGCGTGTGTGTCACGTTTTTTGCAAACTCCAAACGGCGAAATTTGAGAAGCTTTTGCACGGACAGAAAGAAAGAGGTGATGCCTTGTAAATTGCGAGATGTTCAGACCGGGAATTCAACATCGGACCTTAGGCGTGTGTGTCACGTTTTTTGCAAACTCCAAATGGCGAAATTTGAGAAGCTTTTGTACGGACAGAAAGAAAGAGGTGATGCCTTGTAAATTGCGAGATGTTCAGACCGGGAATTAAACATGGGACTGTGTGTGTCACGTTGTTTGCAAACTCCAAACGGTGAAATTTGAGAAGCGTTTCCTCAGACAGTTCCGACTCTCCGAGTATTGTCAGCAGCGCGGTATTCAGCCGGTAATCGAATCTAGACCTTCGGCGTGTGAGCGTCGCACACTTTCCACAACGCCACGGCGGCAACAATTAAGGAGATATGAAACAATTAAGGATTAATGCTTAGCGAAAATTCACAAAAAACCACCTGCATCATTCAACCAGAATTTCCTCCTCCTCTTACACCGCTAGCTAAAATGCATTACAAATTGTCTATTTCTACTTTACTAACTCCAATCTTTGCGAATTCGTGTCTCTATCTGTCCTATGATTGCATATGGTATCTAGTTTACTTGTCTATATTTTATCATCTATTCCAAACATTGTATTCGTAAGATTATTAAATTTTCCTTTTTGTATGCGTTTTGTTATTTTTACACACCACTGTCCCATCAAACACTTTCTTTTTCTATATGCGTGTATATGTATATACTCTATTTTTTTTTCAGTTAACTATTAAGCAAAATAAATATATATGTATATTTTGTATATTTTTTTAAACGTCTTTTTTTACAGGCAGGCCAATACTGGAGATATGTTTTAAGTTTACACAAGTTTTACTTTTGTTTTGCTTCCCATTTTTTTAACTTTACTTATATACGCTACATTCAGTTTTTGTTTTTGCAAATTATACAAGAACGGTTCATTTAAATAGCTAAATGTGCAAATTATTAGTTGATTGATGAGAAACAGGGTGACTGAGAAGGCAAGAAGGTTGACAAAATATTTTTAGGAGGTGCTGAAAATTGTTTACAACCAAATTTAAGGCTGGCGAATATTTTTCTTTTAAGAAACAGTGAGTTCCTATGGCCTCTTTTAGGAATATCTATACTTTTCTGCCTGATGAACTTGTAACAGGCGCCTTTAGAACAAAGCTAAAAGCCGATCGTGGTGAATTTCGTTTCTTGTTTCTTGAGTATTAACGGTAAGTGATAAAAAAATCATTTCTCTTTCAAGTTAAAATGCGCTAATAAGTAAGTGAAGAGATCGACCTCTTAACGTCATTGCTACCAACATTCAACAGAAAATTCATCACTCAGAAAACTTGTGATTTCCTCTCAAAATTTGTTTAGTCGGTCCGAGATCAAGATGTCAATGCTACCAACATTCAACAACAAATTCATCAGAAAACTTGTGATTTGCTCTCGAATTTTTTAGTCAGTCAGAAATCAAGTTATAAATGTCAGCGCTACCAACATTCAACAACAAATCCATCACTCAGAAAACTTGTAATTTCCTTTTAAAATTTATTTAGTCAGTCCGAGATCAAGATGTCAATGTCAGTGCTACCAACAATTAATAGAAAATTTTGACCTCAGAAGACTTGGAATCTCCTGTCGAAATTTCTTCTTCTTCTTAACTCACCGCTATCACCATTCAACGTGAATTTCATTACTCGCAAAATTTCTCGAAATTCCTCACGAATCACCACTACGAAGGTAGCTCCAATTCATCCTCGAGCGCCATAAGAAAATAGATCTTTTCATCTTTCTTTTGTTTTTCGCAGAAATGTAAATTTTACAAGAGCTGGCAGCACTTTTACTCCCCTCCGTCACCCCGCTCTCATCAAACCACTTAACCTTCACCTCGAAATAAAATTTACAAGCACTGTCAACTGAAAATCGAAATACAAACAGAACCAAACAAAACGGAATACCTCACTGGATGACATTTACTGAGCGAAGGGATTTCGTGGATTCGCCCCGGGAATGTCCAGGTTCCCTCCGGTTGTTTGATAGGTTCCATAGCTGTTGCCGCTGCCGTTCGGGTTCATCTCGTTGAGTCTGGTGTTGGAGAGGGCGCGAGGTATTGGATTGCTGGGCACGCCGTGCGGAGCCAAATGAGACGTTTCCTCAGCCACCTGCAACAAAGAGAACTCCGTATTGAAACGTTTTCAAAACTTAATTTCATGCACAAACCTGATGAGGATCTTCGGTGGCAGGAATCTCAGAAATGAAGCCGTGCTCCTTTCGGTAGAAGTTGATGAAGATGAATGCGCCCAGCACCACCAGACACATGACTCCGTAGCCGCGGAAGGTCGCAGTGGTGCCGTAGTAAGTGACAAACATTCCGCCAATAATGGCGCCACATCCTCGTCCCAGACCGTGGTGGATGCCCTGGAGGACGCCTTGCGCCGAAGCTCTCAGATGCTGTGGTGTGTTGTGGGCGATGTACGAGCACGAGGCGGCCCAGACGGCGGCGTGAGTAATGCCCTGCATGAACTCGAACGGCAAGACCCACCAGGGGTTGTGCAGGTAGGATATGTACAGGAATCGCAGAACGTTTCCAATGAGACCCAAGCACAGGACCTTGACGTGACCGATTTGAGTTATGAGGCGGAAGCTGAAGAAGTACGCGAAGATTTCAGAGACGTGGTTTATCACCGAGGCGACACCGAAGAGAGTCGGAGAGCCACCGTAATCCTGGAGATGCCAGAAGAGGAAGGTGAAGATGAGGCCAATGCCGAAGCCCATGAACCAGGCCACGAAGAGGAACGAGGCGCACTTTAGGTCCTTGAAGTGATGCAGCACGGCCATCCACTCGGGCATCTCTTTCGTTGTCTGCGCGAACATCTTGGACTGAGCCCCCAAGTTTGTCTGCTGGAGGGGAACGCTGGAAGCGCCTCCACTTCCAACCGCCAGTGAGGGCAGGTTTAGTTGGGCGGCAAGCTGATTTTGCATTTCGTCCTCGGCAGTGCGGCTCGGGTCCACACTATCCGATGGCTTGGTTTCTGGCTCGGAATAGTCGTACTTGAAGGTGATCTGCGTCGCAGTCAAGATGGCGCATGTCATAAGGACTGAAAACGTTGCAAAGCAAATCGTGTAGTTCTTCTCCTGACGCTCTGGTCCACAAGGATGATCGGGGAAGGAGGTCGAGTGGTCGAGGGCGATGCCGACGAAGAACATGGATATGCCCCACCCCAGGGAACCGAACATACGCTGGTGACCGTACTTGTCAGCGTCCTCGCCGAGGAGAGTGATGACTGCCGAGTCGGCCAGAGTAATGGCCGGAGCGCTGAAGAACTCTCCGATAAGGATCAAGAGCAGGAGCAGGAAGAAGGCCTTTTGAATGTCCTAATAGAGAGAGGGATTACAGTTTATTTGCTAGCAGGGCTGATATTGTGACAACTTACTGGGGTCCGGTAAACCATTGACGAGAAGATTGGGCTGACGTAGTCCTTGTGATGCTTGTCGTCGTAGTTCGATGCGAAGGTTACCCGGACCGGAGATATCCCAGCGTCAATGTACGGAAATCCCGAACGTCGAACCCTAAGGAAAAGTGTCAGAACTTGATTCGAACAACCTTCCACCATTCGTACCTCTTAAGGGGCTCACTGGGAGCGGAAGCGTGTTCGTCGAACAGCTCAGTACTCGTCTCGAAGCCTTCGAACGGTGACACGTCGCGCCTCACTCGGGTTGTCGTCAAAACAAAGTCAGTTCGATTCCTCTCAATGCACTTGACAGCCTCTGGCTGGATGAAGCCCAGCGGAAGCGTGAACAGCACCCAGCAGGCCAGCGAGCCGAGCAGCAATTTCTTTCCTTGCTTGCACCTAGGACGCCAAAAATGTTCTCCAAAACGGCCTCCCAGCAAATTAAACAATTGCCTCACCTGTCAGCGTACGATCCCCAGAAGGGAGCCGAGAGAAACTCCACGAAGGGTCGCATTCCTATCAGGATGCCACACTGGCCGGGGTTCATTCCCATCTGTTTGAAGTAGACACCCATCAGGGGGAAGAGCGATCCAAAGGCTGAGTAGAAAAAGAAGTAGAAGCTCTTGACGACCAGCAGCTCCTGGTCGACGGGCCCAAAGAACATCTCGATGACATCAGACTTGCCCCGGATTTTGTGCGTTGCCTCCTTAGGCTCCGGGTACCTGCAGAGATTCAAGAGGAGCCCCTTAGCGGCGTCCGTTTTGTTATCTTTTTAACGCGCTCAAACTTACAATGACGGATCAACTTCACCCTCCGCCTCCACGTCGACTCTCGGCCGTGCCTTCACACCGTAAGGCTGCTGAATGCCCCCGCCGGGTATGTTCTGAGTAAAGCCGCCCCCATAACCTCCACCACTGCCGGCATCCTGGCCGTAGCCACCGCCGTAATTACCCGACTGGTCATAACCCGCTTGACCGTAACCACCGCCCGGCTGTCCATAGGCCCCAACACCCGGTTGGCCGTACCCTCCTCCGCCGGCCCCACCACCCGGTTGGCCGTACCCCCCTCCGCCGGCCCCACCGTACTCGTTGCCATATTGATCCATGGGTGTCCTCCTTTTGTGTGGCGAGCTCCCTTGTTGGCCTACAGTCTCGCTTGCTTTTGATCCCGGGGACGGACGATTAAATGCCTCTTTTGTCCTAGTGTATCTTTCACTGAACTCAAGTGATTTCTATCTTCGTTGCTCGTGATGCTATTCTTTTGTTTTCGCTTGCCCCCACTCCCTGGCTCACGGTTGGGTGCCGGCAGGTCGGATTTCAACGCCTCCGCTGCCGCGTTGTTTGCCCTTGGAACGGATGATATCTTATTGTGGTGGTCCACTGTACGGATTTCGTTTGTCTGGAAGCAAAACAAGAATTTGCATGGAAAATTGGTTTTGTTGGGTTTACATTTTTTTCTCCTCAAATGACACTCAACAGGAGAAATTGAAATGGGGTTACAGTTTTGGGGGGGCTGCAGAATAAATTGCCTCCGTGATGTCCGGTGATTAAGTCATTTGAGAGGGTTAAGGGATTAAGGAAGGTGTTTTGTTTTTATAATTTTTTGGGGATTGTCATCAGTGAGAGGGAGGTGGTCATGTAGGAGCTTATTGAATTTGCATTGAAAAAGGGGGAATTGAAGCTGTAGGGTGCGAGTTTAATTAGGCGCTCCTTCCAGTCTTCTTTTCATTTTCATTCATTTCAATTTTTTCAACAAATTTCCTTTGATGACATTTGAAAATCGAATGAACGCGGTCACTATACACTCCATTGCTACACTTACCGCCCCCCCCCCCCCCCCTCAAGAAAGGCTTCATTCCTATCTGGATGCACCACTAGCCGGGGCTTATGCCTATCTGTTTGAAGTAGTTACCTATCAGGGAGGAAAGCGATCCAAAGGCTCAGCAGAAATAGAAGTAGAAGCTCTTCATTCACTCCCCCATTTCCCTCAACCCCTCTCTCCCTCCTGAAGGGTCTCATTCCTATCAGGACGCCGCACTGGTCACGTTCATACTCATCTATTTCAAGTAGACACCAATTAGAAGCCTGAGTTGGCTGAGATCTGAGTTACTCTTGCGCACAAATGGTTTCGTAATCTGTTTTGTTTTCTTCTGCCATTTGATACAAGCAGTTCGTAGGTAAGTCCAAATCACCTTTTAGGTTCAAGGCCGCCACTATATACACTCTTGGTCCCCCCCTCTCCAGGGATCTCATTCCTATCAGTATGACGTACTGGCCGGGCTTTATTCAAATTTGTTTGAAGGAGACACCCATCAGGGGGATTAGCGAATTATTATAAAATTGGAAGATTTGAGTTACACTTGCGTATAAATGATTTCCTTGTTTGTTTTTTTTTTCTACCATTTTAGTTTAAAGCAGTTTAAATGTGAGCGTAAGTCCAAATTACTTTTTAGGCTCAACGTCGTCACTATACAACCGAAAGCCCTCCCCCTCCCCCCGATAAATCAAATTCCTATCAGAATGCCCCACCACCAGACAGCCATCGGGGGGAAGAGCGATCCAATGGCTGAATAGAAAATAGAGAAGAACGCTCTTCACGAGCAGTAGCTTCTGGTTAACGGACCCAAAGACCATCTCGGTGACATCGAATTTGCTCCGGATTTTGTTTAAAATTTGAAACCAGTGCATGTGTTCAAGTTGAATGGAATTTAGCTGCTGAATGAAATCAACAGATCTGAGTTACTCTTGCGCACAAATGGTTTCTTGTCTATTTTCTTTTGTTTTTCGCAAACTTGTAAATTTACCAAGAGCTGGTAGCACTTTTGCTCCTTGCCTTCTCCGTCACCCCGGTCTCTTCAAACCATCAGATCTGAGTTACTCTTGCGCACAATTAGTTTCGCTGTTAGTTTTGTTTTTCTTCTACCATTTTATACAGGAGTTCAAATATGAGCATAAGTTCAAACTACTGTTTGGATTGAACGCGGTCACTATACTGTCACTCGGTCACTCCATTGCCATACTCCCGCCTCCTCTCGAGGGGTTTTATTTCTATTAGGACGCCGCACTAGCCGGGACTTATCCATATCTGTTTGAAGTAGTCACCCATCACGGAGGACAGTGATCCAAAGGTTCCGCAGAAATAGAAGTAGACGCTCTTCATCCACTCCACTGCCCCTCATTTCCCTCAACCCCCTCGCCCACCTGAAGGGTCTCGTTCCTATTAGGATTCCGCACTGGTCGGCGTTCATACTTATCTATTTCAAGTAGATACCAATCTGAATGCTGAGTCGGCTGAGATCTGAGTTACTCTCGCGCACAAATGGTTTCGTTGTGTGTTTTTTTCTTTCCATCGTTGTATAAAAGCAACACAAATATGAAAGTAAGGCTAGATGACTTTTTGATTGAACGTTGTCACTGTACACTTCTTTTATCATCATCCATCCCCTCATTTAAACTGTTTTCGAAGTTCAATGAATCTGTGACAGCAACTCCAACTATGTAAGATAAATGAAGAATGAAAAAGAAGTAATTATCTGAAAAGAAACCACAAGATGCCCAGAAATTCACGGTGAAATGAGCTGTCAGGACGCGAGACACAGTCGCACGTATAATAAATTATAATCGCATGACGGGAAAGTCTACAGGGGACCATGACCTAGCTTACTCATCAACTGCTCGCGTTGTGCGCGTTACTGTTCTCTGACCAGTAGAAGTGACCCACAGTTTTTTGCCAACTCTGGACAGCGAAATTTTCAAGTTTTGAGCCATTGGGACAACGCAACAGAGGACGACCTAGGCTAAGGTGGTGCACAGCGCGTGCAACTAGCGAATGATCGTCCTGGCTAAAGAGGTTTGTTGGTTGAAGCCCAGGTTCACCCCGGGGAAAGGAAAAGGACCTCAACCAACTTGGAGTGCGCAATTGGAGGCAACTAGCGAACGATCATCCTGGCTGGAGAGGCATGTTGACTGAATCACAGGTCCACCCCGGACTGAAGCGCCCCAAGAAGAAGAAGAAAAGCAGCGTAGTTTGGGAAGCTTTTTCTTGGACTGTTATTAATCTTTGCTGTCATCAGCTCGAAAGAAGCCGTGCCGTAATAAACTTGACGTTCAGCTAGAAATCGAACCTCAACCTTCAGCGTGTGAGTGTTACACTCTACCCACTACGCCACAGTCGCACGTAGCTGGACAAAACCTCTGTACAAAGAGATGGCAATGCGCTTTCCATACATTCAAAATCCTGCAAAACCTCTGCGAAATGGAGCTAATTCTCAACAAAATTGAAATAAGTGTAAAAATATCAGTTAGTCTTTTTCTTCTTCAGTTCAGGGCGGGCCTGGGCCTCAACCAACAGCCTCTCCAGCCAGCACGGTCTTTCGTCAGCTGCCTCCAGCTGCGCACTCCAAGTTGGTTGAGATCCTTCTGCATTTGTGTGCGCCACCTTAGCCTAAGCCGTCCTCTGTTGCGTTGTCCCAATGGCTCAGATTTCGAAGACCCTCTGTATCGCTACAGTCCGGGGCGGACCTAGGCCTCAGCAGCAGCAGCATGTCTCTTCAGCCAGCATGATCTTTGGCTAAATGCCTCCAATTGCGCACTCCAAGTTAATTGAGGTCCAACTCCACTTGTGTGCGCCTTCTTAGCCTAGGTCGTCGTCTGTTGCGTTGTCCCAATGGCTCTGATTCGAAAATATTTAGGATGGAGCAGTGGTGTCCATACGTTCTATATGGCCTAGCCATCTTAAGCTCTGTACCCGCAGACCCTTGACCAGACTCATTTCGCTGTACAGCCCATAGAGTTCATCGCTAAATCATCTCCTCCAGATGCCATCAACACATACAGGACCAAAAAACGCACGCAAAACGTTTCCCTCAAAAAGGCAAAGGGCTTCCTCATCCGCTTTTAGCAATTAGTGGTCGCAATAAAATCATCGCCCACTGCCACACCAGAAGTTGCAACTATTAAGCCCCAAAATCGTTGCGAGGGGCACACTTGCACTTTCCATTTAAATCGCTGTGACAGTCACCACAAATGTTGCATAAGCCTAGGCGTAGTTCGTACCTTCTCTGAGTTCCGCTGAAATCTGTGGTGGGTTTATTCGCTAATCACGGCCAGGGCGACCAACAAATCTCTACAACGATTAAGCAGTGACTGCAAGGTCCCGAATTGCGGAGCTTAAAATGAGACAAGAGATGAATCAAGGAATCATTTAGGATAGAGAGCCTTCGGATGTTGCATAATTCAACTCCAACCTTCGTTCCACAGTGATTGCTCGATTTTATTGCAATTATTCACAGCCTTGAACATTTGAGAACCAGAACGTGACCCAGGAGAATACACAAATGCCAAACGCGACACGCATACGAATGTGTGCACTCAATTCAACGAAGTTCGTGGCATTTTCAGCTCAAAAACCTCATCAAACTGCTTAGTTAGCCAAAAAAAAATCATCGAGTCCTTGTAAAATCCCGCCTTTCGCCCATTTCAAAAGTATAATCCCACAGCTCACCCTCTTTTGACAAGCAGAACACTCCTCATCATCATAAATCGAAGTATTCAAACTTGCGACTGCCATTAACACATTTGCTTGCATTATTCGCACAAGAGGTCCTTCAGTCTCTCTCATCGATGCCAGTCGAAGAGCCATTTAAAGCGACTCGCGAGCGGAGCTGAGGAGGAGTGTGTTTTCATTAAATTCACTTGTCAGACAAACCGTTCGTCCTCACCCCCGGCGCACACAAGACAATCCAAACCATCGACATCATCAGTCTTTTTTTTTTTGCCGATAAATCGAATGCCAGATGATGATGTTGATGTCACGGGGAGACTGCGAAAATCGATGAGAGAGAGAGAGAGAAATGTGGGATGGAGCTTGTGCCAAAAACCTTTTGACATCCTTGAGTGGGACACTCGAAGAAGGATCTGCCTTCCCTTGCCATGCTACGCAGTATTTAGCATCGCGGCTCTTGAGGACACGCTTGATGGGATGATTTCCTCGAGTGGGGGTTCAAGAAAAGGATTCCGAGACGGCGACACAGTGCAACGGCTCACATCCTTCTCAAGCTGAAGTTCATACGCGTCGATAACAATTACATAAAATGTCAGGACGAAATTAATTTCGTTTCACTTGATTGTGTCTACATCTAAGAGGGGTTTTTTTTCTTTGTATCTCCCTCCTCGTATATACACCATGAGAGTAGATACATTCTCCAGTGACCCTGACGAACGGGGAGCACCTCTTCCTGTCTCCTGAATTAGACAATTTTTCAAATCGCAATTCTACTCACCAAATTTGTGTATCCTTTTCCTTTTTTCCGACAGTAGTCCTGTTTCTCTGCAATCGGGATTATTAACTTTTTCTTCGCGTTTTTTTCTTTTCACACTCGAAACGCACACAACACACAGAGACAGAGCACCAGTAGGAGCACACTTTAATGGAGGAGGTGAATGCAATTTCTTACATTTTCCTCAGAGATCCAGCGGGATATCCTCACTCAGGCGGAGCTGAAGTGAATTTTGAAACAAACACCTTTTTTTGTGAAGTGAATCGATAGAAATGAGATTATTTTCCTCAGCTCTAGACGGACTACTTTCCTGACGGGCGATTAAACGAGAGCAGTAGCGCCATCATGCGATCGATTTTGTAATGAAATGGAAATTTCGTTCACCCTCTTCGGTGGTGGCTTCAAGTAAGCGTGAGCATCTCTCTGTGGTGTTGTGACAGTCTCTGCGCGACTGTGTGTGTGTGTGGGAAGGAGGGATAGGGTGGTTTTTGTTTGGCTGTGATTTGATTTCCGAGAGCGTGCGACGAAGCTTTGAGTTTTGTTTTGAAGCCTGAACTAGAGATCTCGTGTGTGTGTGGGAGGGGGGAAAGCTTTTTTTGCTCTGGGGGTGGTGTGAAGGGGCGGTTGTTTGCGTAGACAAATAACTCACCCCCGACTTTCAAGGCTTCCCTAAATCATTTCAATGGAACAGTAGCAGTCGCAAGAAGATTGAGAATCGTGTAAAGGTTGGGGTGGTTGCCGTTGGAATAACTGGAGCAGAGCAGCACGCGCCTTGTGGAAGCTTATGCATTTTCATTTGTCAGCTGGACTTCATTTGTTGATTTCCTTTGCTTGAAATGGAGGGAGAAGAATCTCAAACTTCACTTCATGGCCACATAATGATGGCTTAACTTTAACTTCCACTGCTCTGAAGTCAGGGAGAGAGGAGGAAATTTGCATGTGTTCCAAATGATTGATTTCTTAACTGATTCTTTCTAAATGCCGAGGAGCCTATATCTTTATAAGGAACGACGAAGTGAGCCTCATTGACAGAACAGAGATGTGGCACATTTTCCGTCGAGTCAATGATAGACCCAACAGGCGTCAAACGCGATCGTGTGCCACAGACCTGACGCCACAGTATTAGCTTCTTCTTTGAACCATTACGCAACCTGTTCCACTTTCCAAGCCATTCCGCCACAAAATCAGTACAACTGTCAAGTAAATGCCCAACTCACAACCTCTACCTCAACAAAAATTCTTCTCTCAATCAAAACGAAACAGCTTAGAAGAAAATAGTTCATTCCACTCACTTCAAGCATTCGAGTCCGTGAATAGCTTGAAAAGAGCACCACTACCACAGCGACCCGCGTCGCGAAAGGAAGCTTGAGTCATGCGCAAAATTCAATTATAAAAGCTCAACCGGAAACTAGTAATGGCTACCGACGACGTTCCCCTCTCTGCAATTCTCACACACGCACAGCACTCTCCGTCCGTCCGTCGTCGTCCTTTCATAGACGAGCTCGCCCATTTACGGTGGATTACTTTACGTGGAGATAAATAATTGGAGCTTTATGATAAAACCGAAGCTTATCGAAACGACCATACGGCATGGGACGTGCTGCGAAAAACCCCTTTTCTCTGCCCCCCTGCCAGTCCAAAACGGGACAAAATTAATGACTCCGCAGCTCATTCATGATTCAGCAAAAGTGGACCATCCAATAAATTCTAATGTCGCATGTGTGTCCAGGCTCCTTGGAGGGAAGGGAGGATGGGTTTCCCAATTAATTGAAATTTGCCGAAGGTCCCGGCGGTCGAGATTAGCGGCATTTAGCCAGCCATTCATTGGGATCAAGTGTAAATTTTCGGTGAATAGGGGCGCAACAAGTGGCGCTGTGATGCGAGTAGCCTTGTATATTGATCTGAAAGCCGCTAGAGACGGAGACAAAGGCAACAGGAAGCAGACAACGACGGTGGGGACGTCTGCGGGAAATATGAAAACTTTTTTTTTCCTGCCCCTTTGTTGGCGACTTTAATTGAGCAGCTGATGCAAATGATGGTGACGCGGCAGAGAGTGCTTCGTGGCGAGGATGTGGGGAAGAAAATGCTGTTATCTGCATCCTTCGTTGAGTAACACTGATGGCAACTTAATTGCTTTTGAAAGCATTAGTCTTTTAAATGATTTCAACTCAATTTTGGGAGATTACGTGGCGAATGGAATGCGGATTGCCAGCGGAAATCTTTGGTTTCAAGGTTGATGCGGAAATGCATAAAACTCTTGCTGTTCCAAATTGGGTATGTTCAATTGCAATTAAATGGAAGTCCTTGGTTTTAAATCTGATGTGATGCATTGTGTCGTTGTTTTGTGACTCGTTCGTGGCTCATGTCGAAAGCATTCACTCTAATACAGTCGCGAACGATAGGGCAGACGAGAATCAATCCTTCGTTTGGCTTACAACGTTCAATCCTCCTGTCAGGGACAGATCTCCTTTGTAGACAATACACTAAACTTGGAAATGACATCAAATTTGTTCAAACATAGCCCCGGAAGGATAAAAACTGTAGTGGGACTGCTCGGGGATCGAACTGCACATCTTGAGGAAAGGAATCGCCGAACGTCAGGCCGGACGAGAATCGATCTTTCGTTCAGGGACAGATCAGCTCCATATTCAAACTTATACTCAGGATTTGAAAATGCCAATAAATAGACTGAAACATAACCCTAGGAAGGCTGAAAAATGAAGCGACACTGCACGGGGATCAAACTGCGAACCTTGAGAAAAGAAATCGCCGAACCTACCCAATGTGGGGCGGCGAGCAGTTGCGCTGCTTTCTTCCATTCTATCTGCATAATACCCAAGACATGTTCATAGGAATTTCCCCAACAAAAGTTTTCCTTTTTCAACATTCTTCCACAATACGGCGATGAACATTAGTCTCAATTAGCTTATGTACCAAGCTAGTGCGCTGTGTTGGGGGAGGCGAGCTGGTTGTGTTACACGATCTTATAATACAACAAAGTATGCAGGCTTTCAGCAACACAAGTCAGTGTCCGCTTATTCGAATTTTCCAAGCGATTTTTCATACAACTTCTGCAACAAGGAACGGAGGAAATCAAGCTAGAGGCAGCAAGTTTGAACAGGAATTAAAATGAATACATGGCGACATTTGCAAAGAGTGTTTCTTGAATAAAATTGTTGGTCAAACGTTTTCTGACACGAGCTTAGTTCTGCATTATAAAATGGTGAACAAGATCCCGCCTTAGCAGCAAGCTATCGTGTTGTGTGCGCTTGTTCTTAGTCAGGAAACGATCTACAGTTCATTCCAGACAAGGATTGCATAGAAAATGCGTTGTCAGCAACTCTGAAGATGAACTAATTAAAATTATGCAAAATGAACATTCGATTGAGGAATAAAACCTAGAGCCTGCTATGAATCCGACGCACTTATCCAATTAACTACAGCAGGAATGGAAGTTTCATAAACTGCTTAACTGCCAGCTATCCATCATCAACAGCTTCCCATCGTGACTAGTTCGAGCCTCAGTCGATGTCCCAAATGCAGTTCCAGTCGAGTAAAGAAGTTATTTCTAGACAAAGGAAAGCACAGACGGCTGTACGTTGTATAGAGTAGCAGCTGGTGATCTCAACAAAGACAGACAATACTTAGGCTTGCTAGATTTATGGTATTTTCATATCTCTGTGCTGGTTGGTTCTTCTCCATTGAACTCTAAATCGTCCACAGCCTATTACCTATTACTCGCAAATCTTATAAAAGAAACGCACGCTTGAGTTTCTTTCATTTCGTATGCAAATTCCAAAGCCTTTCAAAGCTTCTATAAGGCGGCACCCCATCGCTGTACACTTTCCAAGAAAATTTAGGTACCTTTCATCCAACACACGCCAACCAAACATCTTTGGCGGCAAGACAAGAAACGAAAATGGACTGATTGCTCAACCTCCCAATCCTTGAACAAAACTGAATAAATTTTAGAACACGATATTTTTAAACGAATTGAGGAGATCATTGATTACAGTTGTGACTAGATTCATCATTGGACACTGCGTCATGGAAGAACTAGACCAGGTGTAGAAGAAAGCAGACTAGGTAGAGACGGAAGCAGACTAAGTTCCCCACAACGACTTCTTGTGAATAAGTATTCCCCTTCTGTCCTGCTGTAACTTCGGCGCCGTACACTTTCCGCTGCTTGAGTAAACTGAGAAGAAAAGAAGAAATCAACTTGTGAATTTCGAAACAACTTAAACTCCAAGAAAAAGGACCTTCGATCTGCTCCATCAATTCAGTGCATCTATTTATATACCTGGACGCCTGAGTTGAGTCACGCCTTTCTTCTTCTTCGGCAGAAGTCTTGTGTCCAATACGAAGATAGATCTCCCTATTGTGTGTAGGTATGTACTCTGTTGTGATGTTGACTCAGACTAGAGTCGAGTTGTCTCAAGACTTTAGAGGAACTTGCCAAGAAGGCATTCAGTTGGATCTCATAGAAATTTGTTCGCTCATTTCAGTTAAAAGGTTTCAGTTTTAATGGCTACAGTTATAAACCCATTACGTTTGAAAGGATAACTTACTCCTTGTCGGCTAAGGTCCGGAGTAAGTTCATAATTTTAAATGAAGTCCGACATCACACAAGAATTTCAGTATTGGAATTGCGAGAATGATCCTGGATCACTCATCTTGCAAGAAAAAAACTTCTGCCCCTCAGCCAAAAGAGCAATTTGTTTGGTTGAATACACATCCAGAAAGGCGCAAGTTCGTCAACTAATTGCAAGTTATTGAACAATCAAAGATTCTTGTAACCGTCCCGCGGTCGGTTTAAGACGCACCCAGAAAGGCGCAAGTTCGTCAACCAGTTGCAAGTTATTGAACAG
Source organism: Eristalinus aeneus (assembly GCA_955652365.1). NCBI lineage: Eukaryota > Metazoa > Arthropoda > Insecta > Diptera > Syrphidae > Eristalinus > Eristalinus aeneus. Next base: position 97,364,734 of record OY019131.1, read on the forward strand.
TCAAAGATTCTTGTGACCGTCCCGTGGCCCTTACAAAATGTCCTCAACACTTCCATATATCCAACACAACATTCTTTATTATTCCGACACTAGTCGTATATCTGCTTAGTATAATTACATCCTTACATATAACAATCAAGTACAAGACAAAAAGTAATTCAACAACCCAAAAACGCACATCACCTCCACAAACTCAAATAAAAGTCCATTTCATCCGTTTTGTTTGTTAAATCTCATCTTTTCTATTAATTATTCTTTCATACTCGTATAATGATAAATTTGATGTAAACTTTCAGCCAAAAAACATGGAAAATCTATTTGTTTCTCGAACACTCCGTGAGCCTGCAAACCGCGGCGCACCGGGGTGCACGGAAAATAATGTTTCGGGATTCTCTTCAGTTAACAAACAATTTTTAAGGGGAATTAAAAAAGAATAATAAAATTATAAATCGTTACATTTTCAGAGAGAGGGAGAAAGAGAGTAAAAGATGCTGTATAGTGTATCCCATGATTAACAAAATAAACCAATTATCTCTTTTATTGTTTTTGTTGTTTTATATGTATGCTATGTAGAAATGATTTTCGCTGAAGGTGGTACTAGTGTCTATGAGAGCTTCTTGGCCTTCTGATAGAGTGTGTCAACAACTTTGCCCATACTCTGAATTGTCTCGAGGACGCGTTCGTAGGTCTTGTCGACGGTGGTTTCTTCGAAGACGATAAGTACACCCTCACCCTGATCGAGGATACCGCTGAATTTCTTGTCGAGTATCATTTGTGACAATTTCTTTTCAACCTGAGGCATGGGAAGCTTAATGCAATCGGCTACATGTGATACCTGAAATGAAAGAGAGAGAGAGAGCGATTGGTTGAGATGAATTCCAGGTGCTTCATTAAGGCAAGATTATTGAATGATCAATCGAGATGAGTCATTCTCAAAACAAGTTAGCGAAGCAAGTTTAGTTATAGACAACATTTAAAGACTACATCGCGTAGAACATTGTGTTTGGAGCCTTTCAAATTCCAACATTTCTTTTTTTATGTTGATGAAGTCATCGATGGTTGGATCTGTGGAGCAGAAGTGCAAGTAAATGACCTGAGAAGTGCGTATTTATTTTAAACTTTTTGTTTTGAAAGAATTCACACTTTTTATAGCATATTGTAAGTCAATTTGCTGTGGAGCTGTTTAGATAGTGGCCTCTGTAAGACTGATGGCCACTAATGTGATTTGAGAAGCGAAATTTTTGCAAAGCTGTGGAAAAGCTTTTTTTTACCTCTTTTTAGTGTAAAATTGAGTGGTTTTGCGCACCACCCTTTCATCTCTGAGCTCTAGTGAACTAATGAAAAGTGTGAGACTAAGAATTACTCCATGGGCGTTCAAGCATCTTGAAAAAGCATCAAATTAGCATAGACGCGCTAGCATTTTGACTTCTTTTTCCATCATCTACTACATGCAGTGTTTCCTTTTTTGGAAAAATGCGCATGGAATCGCCCACCATTTAGAATAAGCCAATTGTTCATATGCCTCACGTAGATTAAGACTACATTGGCGATTATTTTAAACTGAGTTCCTCCAGAAACTCTTTACGCTTTGACATCCATAGTGCGCTTCCAGAAAGAAATATTTGCCCCCAAACAGCGGTTGAAATATCGACACAGAACTTCTTAGCGCACATATACCGCAAGCGTCTCATCAACTATACAAATCTTGATGTCAACAGTTGCTTCCTCATCAACCACGCATTCACAATAGTGAACGTACAATTAGTCAGCAAAAAAAACTGAAAATGTCTTACAAACAGTGCAGAATTTGCATTTTCACCACTCGCGCACTTGCTCACAACGAACACAATCAAAGAATCAGTCGACCTTCGGTCAACAAAGACGTACAATGCCACCGAATGACGCGATTTCCCAAAAGAACCAATGAATTCAGTCTATTTAAAGCACTCACCTGCACTCTCGAGTACGGTTCGATGATTCTGCAAAGATTCTGCTCCAGCATTGTGTCGTACAATGTGCCCAAGTGTGCCTGCACGATGACATCTTCGGCCAGTTCTTTTTTGTAGTCCTTTAGGGCCTGCTGGAAATCGGCTAGGGAACGTTTGTGCGAAGCCTCAGCAACTGCCTTCATGGCGTCAATGTCTCTGCCGGAGTATGTAATAGCCTGCAAGCAGAGATTAAATTTCCTTTCCAATCCACAACTCCTTCAAAGTCTTACCAGCTTCCCACTTATGATCTGATTCACATCATCTGACTGGCCGAGCATAATTTTGCACAGCAACATGTATTTCAGAGCGGTCAATGCTCTGACCGGGTCAACGCTATCGAAGCCCTCGAACGCCTCGTAGAAGTATGAGAATCCTGTTTTAAAATCTCTCTCATCGGCGGCATGCAAGATGCCCGACTGGAGATCTAGGGCGCCTTGAACTTTTGGTGGACAGTAGATCGCATTCGCTGTGGTTCGAGCCGATGTGAGGGCAGCCCGAGCTTTCGGTAGATTACTCAGTGCGTGGTAGGTCTTCGATTCCAGCAACTGCACCTCAACCAGAAGATTTTTGTCGTCCAACTTCTTCAGCTCCTTGAGCAGCTGAGATCCCAATTGCAGCGCCTCCGTGTACATACCGGTGTCGAAGTACAAAGCAATCAAGCGGGCCTCCAGTGACTGTCTCAGGAATGTCCGCTTCTCCTGTTTCGCCCACTCGATGCAATCTTTACACAATTGCACTTCAATACCTGTACCAGCTTCCATATCCAGAAACAGATCCACCAAAGATCTCACCAATTTTGCAGCCTTCGCCTTGCTAATCAGACTCAAGAACGGTCTGGTAACTTTAATGAGGTCAGCCAACTCCTTCGCTTTGCCATCCTGTTTGTAGAGTTCGCCCAACTGCAGGATGCCCTGCTCCTTGACGCGGATCAGCTCCTCATCATTTTCGGCAACCTCTTGTTCGCGAACGATTTTGTTGAGAAAGTCGATGCCCTGCTCGGGACTCCGGGTGGAGAGCTCTTGCGCCCGTTCGATTTTCGTAGCACCGGCCATTGTGTTCTGTTTTTGATAAGCGTTTGGTTATGGGAATTTCTATAAAAAATTTGATTCAATTAAGCACTCAAAAATTTTCGCAGATTCTTTTGTGAGTTTCTCGTGTTTTCTTTTGCGATGTCGTCGGGTATTTCTTCTCTTGTTCGCCTTCTCTTTATTTCTTTTCTTTCCAACAAAAAAAAATAGACCTGTGTGTCAATACGTGAATTGCGGTAGTGTGGACGACGGACAAGCGCTAGTCATTGCATTCAGGTTAGCCAACTGCTGCAAGTTGACAAGTGATTATTTTATTTTTTGCGGACTAATTAAGGTGTAGCTGAATTTGCGAAGGTACTAGTTTGTACGTTTTTACGAACTTACGATGGTTTTCTCTTAAGTATTGTGTAGAATTCACATAAGGGGATCGTAGGAATATTTGGAGAATTGCTGCATAGTCAGTTTTCGAGGTTTTAATATTTTATTTAGATGCATTGATGCTGCAGATGACTTCTTCAGACACTTTGATATATAACCAGCAGGAGGCAGCCGATAAAGTTGGTTGTTTCTGCTCGTGTTGGTCTAGGATCTAAAGTGTTTACCTGCCCACATACAGAGACCTACGGCTCGAGACGCTGTTCCCATCTCAATCGGCTCTCCCATCTGATTCAGATATTCTGGCAAAAATTCAGAACAAAACTACAGACAACATACCACATTTTTTAAAGACTATTAAAAAATAGAAGGATGAAACTCAGTCAGGTCGTTGTATGTATGACATTTACTTACCGCTCAGTTGCAAAACTTCGATTTCCAAAGTCGACGAAAAGGACATGGTCAAAACTGTAATCAGCAGTAACCGGCTTTTCTGCATTCACATGTTTACGGTGTCGCTTAGTATAATGCAGTGTACTCTGAAAAAGTCTTTTTCAACTGAACTCACTCATTTATCAACAAGAAAAGATGCAAATAATTTCCATTCGGCAAAGTTGGCAGCAGTTGGGAAAATTCTTCTTTCCCCGAATATTTTTTTGTTGTATTTTCTTTCTCACATCAAGTGCGCAAAGAGGTTTCCATTTTTTTTGGTGCAAATCGTGATATACAGTGGTCACCGCTAACAAACTTTTCAATTGTCGATACATTTCGTTCCAAGCAAAAAGCAAAACAACACATAGATATTCGATTGTTTGCCAGCGCAATTCGCATTTAAACATAATCAAAATTAGGAACTTACATGCCGGAGAAAATGAGCAGACGCATGGTAATTTCACAATCAATGTTTTATCCTAAATTCTCGCCTGTTTCAATTGCATTTTCATTCGGCAACCAAGAATTATTTTGTGTTTATCCTGTGAAATGAATTTTGGGGTTGTAGAATATTCTGGGTTTTCCCTCGTATTGTTTATGCTATCAAAACACCAATGCCATGGGAATGAATTTAGCCGCAATTTAGTTTGTTTATGGCTTTGTTGTTCCTTTTATTGATTAAATACATTTGCCGGCTTTTGATTCAGTGTGAAAGTGCTTGACCAAACAGAGATTTTTCTTTTTGCATCTATAAATAGCTATTTAGATCTTATTGCAAAATATGATGTTCGTCTCTAACCTAATTCCCTTGCAGACACCGCGCAGCGACAGTCGAAGCGTCAGCAACTCTCCAATAAGGAAGAACGGCAGAAGGTTTGTGTTGATTTACATTATTTATCATTTGCAATAAACTATCTTTGAATTCACAGAAAATCTCCAAGCTATTCACGTAGCCGCTCTAGATCAAGAACACCACTGCCACCAGTTCGACGAAATGGCCGACGACCAAGTGACAGTCGAAGCCGTTCAAGGTATGTACGCGCTTATTGCAAGCGTTATGCATTAAATTTGTTGAATTTTCTTATGAAAACGTTCCCCAAACATTCACAGCCAATGGTCAATGCTGTTCAAGAGCTTCGCCAGAAAGTTTTGTTAGCAAAATTCTGTACATTTCAAAACAAAAATACTCAAATTCTCAAACTCAAATCTTTCTCTCAGAAAAAATAAATAAATAAAATAAAACATCAAGCAAACACAAACTCCTTGCAAGAGACAAACATTTAACTAATTTTAATTCTCTCAAAGGTCGTACTCGCCAAGGGACAGGCGTAGGTCGCGTTCTCGTTCCCCCTACGGTTCAAAGCGACGATTGGGAACAAGAGTAAGTCACATCCAAGCAATGTTAAATGTTTATAGAGCTTCGTGTAGAACGTTTGTTTTTTTGATTTCAGGAAAAGCCACTGCAGAGTAAGTGCCTTGGAGTGTTCGGCTTAAACATACATACAGATGAACAAAAAATTCGCGAAATATTCACAAAGTACGGTCAGATCGAGCGCATACAAGTAGTGATAGATGCTAAGGTGAGTAACCTATTAATTTCTTCCTACACTGCCAATTACGTCGCTTCCCAGTAGTCGGATCTTTCTTGAGATTGGATTTGTCTGACGGCGACCATTGGTAGAGAATCCAATCAGAAATTGAGAGCGGGATGCTGCTAAACTATTGCGTTCTGTCAAAGGCTTTTTGAAACAGATTTACATTCATGCCTGGATGATGATTGTGATTTTGTGACTTTCAGTTGAATTTCATTCGTGTCTGCTCATGAATGACTGCGTGTGCAGTGCCATTTAAGTTTGATTGTCCATTTGAGATGATTATCGGGCTTTCGTGCGTAGCAGCCGCATAAAATTAGGCTTGTTCTCATCGGTGCGGGTCATTTCAAGGTTCCTCCATGGTTCTTCTATGCAGGGTTCCCGTTTCAGCAACTATTTCAAAGTCTCTGAACTTCAGTCAAAGCTTGAAGCAGATTTTTATTGAAGTTCTCATTCATATTTACCCATTTCAACGCGCTAATTACTTGACGCAACACCAGAACCATCACAATTTGTTGCTGTCTGCGGCTACCACTTAACGTGATCGCCGCAAGTGAATTGCTCTGTCAACACTCAGCCCGCGCGTCTTGCTACCAATAGACCGGCGCTTTGAGCAAATTAATTACTAGATCTTGTAGATTCCCAGATGCTAGATAAGATTGCCGGTGATTTCCTTTTATTTCATTAGTAGATAATGTTTTTGTTGGTTTGACCCAGAAAAAGGGTGCCTGTTTCAAGTGGTTTTCACCTACGATGGGTGGTAAAAGCATTTTCCTGTTGCTTTGTGTTTGCTTCTTATTGTGAGCACTAAAAGCATCGATCTGGAGCAATTTGCGGACACAATTACCAACGAATTTGTCGAGTGTGATAGATGTGTAAGATCTGCTGCTTTGGTTCAAAGGAACTGTGTTTCTGATGAAACGATTGTGAAATTTGTATTTTCCTCCCACACACCCTGAAATTCAATTATTTCCTTCCCTCACCGGCATTAGTGTCATTTGCCCTTTTTATTACCCTTCAATTTCCCAGCATGCCTCCTCCATTCCGATGCAATTCTATTTTTGCTGCCGACTTTGTTGCACACTGCACATGCAGCTTTCGGAGGAACAATTAGAGGTGTCTCATAGAATCACTTTCATTGTCGCACTGCTTGCATTACGTTTCCGTTTTTTGACTTATACCATTTCCTGATTTTTTTATTTTTGTTTCTTTCACAGACTGGGCGATCCAGAGGGTTTTGTTTTGTATACTTCAAAGAACTGTGCGATGCAAAAATTGCAAAAGACGCCACAACCGGAATGGAAATCGATAAGCGTCGGATTAGAGTAGATTATTCAATTACGCAGAGACCTCACACCCCAACGCCAGGCGTTTATATGGGTCGACCAACCAGGTAAAGATTACATGTGTAAATTTGTATTTTTGTTCTTTTTGGTGTCCGAGCAATTTATGTTCTTACGAGAGATTCACACCTTCATGGTGGATTTAAGTGCGTTCTCCACAATCTATGCACACAGTTCATGTTATTTAGAAACACGCGTGTTACTAAGCAGGGCCAGTTAACTACAACCACTGCAAGAAAGTCGTTTTCGCTGCCTGTTCAATTCACTTCCCAATGTACACTGCTCACGCAAATGTTCTTTCAACATTCTATTAGTATGTTTAAATAGAAAAAGTTTTGTTTTGATCGAACGATTTTTCACGACATGCAACCTGTTCCGCGACAGTTTTCCCAAGCAGGAACTGAATGTACTGAATCCCGCGCTGACTTTTATATCCAACCATTGCAAAAAGATGAACACAAGACATATACATACAGAAGGGAACATTCTTTCGTACAGACGTTTGACTCTGAAAACATTGAGTTCTATACGCTTCATGTCCCATGTCTTTTCACCACTTTCTGTATGTTTCAAAAGCATCCTTTATTCAACTTCCTGGAAAAAAAACGCCTTAGTCCACACATTTGCTGACCGTCTGATGCTCTAGCCTCCTAAGACACATATTCCTCTTACAAGTCCTTAGCCATGAATACTTCATCCAGCCTTTCCCCTGCTCTTGTCGACTTGACATTCGTTGGCTTTTAATTGTCAAGTGTTAGTCGGGGTTTAAATTATTCCTTCATACTCTTGCTAACCGTCTGATGCGTTAGTTTCCTAAGACGCATCTTCCTCTTACAAGTCCTTAGCCATGAATACTTCATCCAGCCTTTCCCCTGCTCTTGTCGACTTGACATTCGTTGGCTTTTAATTGTCAAGTGTTAGTCGGGGTTTAAATTATTCCTTCTTACTCTTGCTAACCGTCTGATGCGTTAGTTTCCTAAGACGCATCTTCCTCTTACAAGTCCTTAGCCATGAATACTTTATCCAGTCTTTCCACAGCTCATGTCGACTTGCCATCCTTTGGCTTATAATTGTCAAGTGTCAGTCGGGTTTTAATTTATTTCTTCTTCCAGAGTTGTCACTTTCCAGTGGATAGTGCGTAAGGTCTTACCCTTCGCATTTTACTTTGTGTTTGCTGTCGTCACTTAAACATTGACTTCTTCTTCTTCTTCTTGTGGCGCTACAATCCGGGGTGGACCTGGGCCTCAACCAACATGACTCTCCAGTCAGCACGATCTTTCGCCAGCTGCCTCCAGTTGCGCACTCCAAGTTGGTTAAAGTCGTTTTCCACTTGTGTGCACCAATTTAGCCTAAGCCGTCCTCTGTTGCGTTGTCCCAATGGCTCAGATTTCGAAGACCCTCTGTATCGCTACAGCGCGGGGTTGACCTAGGCCTCAACCAGAATGTCTCTTCAGCCAGCATGATTTTTGGCTAACTGCCTCCAATTGCGCACTCCAAGTTGATTGGGGTCCTTCTCCACTTGTGCGCGCCACCTTAGCCTAGGCCATCCTCTGTTGCGTTGTCCCAATGGCTCAAAACTTTGACGGGACACTTAATTCGGTTCATAACGCTTAACAGATGACACAGCTTGTTGAAAATGGCATAAAGGTCAGTAAAATCATTATTTGTGGTTCTCCGCTTCACGATGAACTACAAAATCGTCCTTTAAAGAATTAACGCCTGAGTGCCCACTATGGAAAAGCAGCGATTGTAGACGCGAACATTTCAATGTAGTCCCATTTATCGTCATTTTCCGGAGAGCTGTTAACGCTTGCAAAATTTTCTTCCTTGACCCAAATGCAATTGTAAATCTTTTTCTTTTCAGATCATACAAAGAAAGAGACTATCATGACCGCTACCGAGATGAGTACCGTAGTCGCCGACGATCTGGCTCACCGTACCGCGACAGAAGAGAACGCTACGGCCGCAGTCGGAGTAGATCCTTCAGTCCACGTAAGACTCACACATCTTACCAATATGTACATTCTCATATAAATCGGTTTTTGTCTTCCATTGCAGGGCGTTTTCGCCGCTACTAGTTCGTCGTCGCAAAACAAACATAGGAGTAACACACAACCAGCTGAATCATCAAAACATCATTATTTATCATAAAAAGGACACTTCTACTTTTACTTCTTTCTTTCTAATTGTTCCTCGTTCTCCTCATCATAATTTTAACTCACTTTATTCTTTCTGATTCTCCTCTTCTCTCCTTTTAGTTTGTGTGACATGGAATTGATTATTTCTTTTGATTTCAAATTTCTCTCTACTCCTAACTCATCATCCTAGCTATGTAAACGTTGATTAATTAGTCTTTATTTGTTTCTCCACAACGCACTGGATCATTCATTTGATACATAGATATGTGAATATGTAGAAAACAATACGTCCTTCACAAAAAATAGCCAGTGCGCGTGGACACGGTTAAAATAAAAAGCTAAGAATGAAGGAAAACAATTGTCTCCGTCTTCTGTACGTGCGGTCGCCTCCCAATCTCTTACTTTCTCTCTCATTTTCTCCATGTTCCCCTGAACGAGATCGGGTTCGATGGACTCTGAAGAATGAAACTATTTTTGTATAAGCCGCCCGCGTGGCCAAAAACGCATCCCACACGGTTTTGAACTGCAACTGCATAAATTGCGCACACTATGCGAGGAGTGCTCGTTCGGTAGATCATTGAGTGTCGTAGACAATTGATTTTGGCCGCCTTTTTTTAATCTTAAATCTTTATTGTAATATATAAAAAAGAAACAACAAAAAATGAAACTGAAAAAAAAACTTAGAGTAAATAATAAATCAAATAAAAATTAAGATGGAGGCGTGTGCTTTACTTGTGATTGGTCTGCGGTGAGTGAGCGGGAGCATATTTACGACGTCGACGAGGTGACTGGTTGCCGCGATGTCTTGTAGGCGATCTCGAGGGTGCCCTGAATCGTTTGCATGTCCGAGTCGATGCTGCGTGCCCAGTTTTCAACGTCACCAAGTTCCTGGAAAGTGGGAAATTCGATTATTTGAGGGCGACTTTTAAAGCGTGTGAAATGGTTCAGTTAACAGTTAACAACTAACGGAGCATTCTATTAAGCAAACACAACGGAATCAGAACCGTTATCAGATGGGCGAATGATCGATTTGCAATGAAAGAATCCATTTTCATTTCAACGCTTGAGAAAATCAACAGGCACGCAACGACACAGCTGTCACTCTTAGAAATGAAGACATCAAGCAATATAGAGAACTCTCCCACTGGCAAGGGATCGAAACAATAGACAAATCAGTGACGGTCTTTCAAAGAGTGACAATAGACAAACCAGTGACGGACTTTCAAAGAGTGACGGTAAAGGCGGAGTGGTGAAAATTTTGCAGAAACATAAGACCACAGCCAATCGTTGAGTCCTGAAAGAATGTGTGGCTCATGCAGAATTTTGCGAAGTGCTTAATGTTCTGTGGGTGCTAACAAAATACTTTGTTTTCCTTCAGAAACAACGGTTCTGCCTTTAATAATAAACGGAGTCTGAGAGTATGGATGCATGGAGAAGGTTCTTATGTGCAAATGAACAAAATGCTCCGACGGGCTAGGGTCAAGCCACATACGAGTACGTCGTAGATCGAAGAAGGAGGAATAGATTCCTAGAACAACATCTTGGACACGCTCCAACAATGAAGCATCCACCAAACTTCGAACGGGAGTGGATGTTGGTGGAAATGAAAGAGATTTAAGCTTGGATTAGAAGAGATGAACTTCTTGATACCTGAAAACGACAAAATAATTAAGCGGATTAGAGCCGTGATGGGAATGGTATTGCAGCCCCAATCGCACTGCCTATCCTGTGGAACGTTGGTCTTTAGACACTTGTTTAGCATTTGCAGGAAGGCTCCCCTAGAGTCGCCTGAAAGTAAAGAAACAGGAAACTAAGCAAGTCCAACCTCAACCACACATTCACTTCAACATGAGACGCCTCACCAGAATTTAACAAATTGTGAATTCGATAAACAGTCAGCCTAAATGAATATTCTTGGAACCACTTCTCCAATTTACCTACATACATAAGTATATAAGTAAAATCAAGTTTTCAAAGAATCAGTCACCTCTACGAGGCGGCAAAGAAGCCATATGATGAGGTTTTTGATTTACATACATTCGAGATATGCTCTAGTTTTCGTTAGTTTACCTTCGAAACTCATCAGGACCCATTTTTTGTTACTTGCAGTTAATGAGTGGGAGGGGTGGATAATTTCTTGAAAGTGATTGAATATCAGAAGCAGGTGACAGGCATTCAAAACAAATCGATTTCGATATCAAACATACGTGCACATGTGTACTCCAATCTCATCTAAAACCCCCAAGATTAATGCCATCCTCCACAGAATAAAACACATTACAAGCCTGTCTGTGACGCACACTTGTCAGCTCACGAATAACAAAAGTGACACAAATTTACCTTCAGAGCACTGCTGAAGTTATCGATCAATTGCAACCACTGATGTGTCTGTTTGGCGAAATTCGTCGCACCAACATGCAGCTGCTTAGCCTCAGCATCTAAACGTTTTTGATTCAAATACGCCTGAGCGACACTAAAAACAAACAAAAAACATAAGGCTGCATTTGTTTACGTTTCTTGCACTTCACTTACCCCACATTCAGGTGGTCTACAAGTGCCTGTGTTAGTTCATTGGATGCTTCAATTGCCTCCTTGCGACGAATTTCTGTCAGACAGTTGGATTGTTTTGATAAATCAAAATTGTTTAACTTTATAATGTCGATTACCTTGTTCTTCTTTGCGTTTGGCTTGACGAGCTTGGTGCTCTTTTATCATGGAATTAAGCATTTTCGTTGGAGCTCGCAAAAAACACTTCTATTCACTTTGGAATGATTTGACTGAATTGCCAAATGTCAGCTACCAGTTGGATTGAAGTGACGTTCGACGTTCGATTTGAAATTTCTACGGACTACCAGGTGGCGCACAAGACAGAAGAAAGTGATGGAGGATTATGAAAAGATATTTTTAAAAAAGAAATATTTACTAGCGAGTCGCTCAATCGTTTACCCAAAACAACATTGTGCAGTGTGCACCTATGCATTGTGCACCTGTAGTGTAAAATTATCAAGATCTGCTGCTGGTCTCTGCTACTTCCCGTGACCTGTCTCCTTTTTCGCCCGCTTTGCCTCTAGCGCCCTTTGTTAAATTATCTGAGTAGATCTTATTTGAGATTTAGATGTGTCTACTGTTGCAGATGTTAGAACAAACAAAGATTACGTTTCAAATTGCAAGACTGCTTTGGGTTTGAATGACAACAAGAGTTGCGGGCCACCGTCTGAAACAGGGAATACTAAGATGTATGTGTTCCTTCGAAGCAGTAAAGTAAAAATTGCTAAGAGCGGACATCGGCGAAGACTAGTTATTTGAAAGTTACTGCCACTCCTGTGACGCTCATGTCGATGATGTGGATCCTTTCTTGATGACTCGGTAATTTATTTAGGGAACACGTGGGATAGATCGATACAGAGAACAATTTAAACTTCTTCCCCAGAGGCTCATCAACTACTGCATTGTGCACCTTTTAGTGTAAATTCGTCAAGGTCTGCTGCTGGTCTCTGCTTCTTCCCGTGAGCTGTCTGCTTTTTCGCCCGCCTTGCTTCTTCGCCCCAATAGATCTAATTCGAGATGTAGATGTGTCTACTGTTGCAGATGTTAGAACGAACAAAGATAACGCTTCAAATTGCAAAATACTGCTTTAAGTTTCAGCTGCAGGCCACCGCCACCTCGCGCTACTTCAAAGGAGGGAAGCAAATTGTCAAGAGTCTTCTGTGACGACCGGAGACCAATATTATTATTGGAATCTCGTGACGACGACGTCTGCGGAGTCTGCAACTGCATATATCAAATCAGAAACCATTAAGGTATTGATCTCTGTATCAAAGTTTTTCTCGTCTATTGTGACGCCTATGTCGATGACATATGTACGTTATATTTTTGAAAACGCGGTGATTCCTTATGAAAACACGGGGGCAAGGCAATAATGCGGACAATTCGAACGTCTTGCTTCGTGTTGTGCTGCACATCAACTATTGCATTGTCCATCTTTTAGTGTGAAATCGTCAACAAACTTTGAACACAAAGACACCTGCATCCCTACATACTAGGGGAAGTTCTCCTAGCTCCTTCATTGTTTCAGGATCGGTGTCTCAAATCACCATTACCACTTTGGGTTGAAATAAGAAACTGGCAACTGACATTAATCAATTTGGCTTTGAACAACACAGAGGTAAATTCTCGTTTTTATCACCTTTTTCATAAAGAATGCTCAAAGGAGTTAGACAACTTCGACACCTTAAGCACGCGCCGATAATAGAAGAAAAACAACTGCCTTACGATTAAATAGAAAAAACATGTTTTCTTTATTCTCTGTCACTTTACATTTATACATTGGAAATCCGTTCGAACAGTTCAAGAAGAAAAACATTAAATATCCATAACATATCCACTTATCACAATTTTCTAAACTCAATACAATCTCTCTAGCCTCAGCGATTCGGATCGGAAGTGTGGAACATTCAAATTTTAACAAATCAACGCCACATCCTTCCGAACGTCTGCAGTCTGACTGCGCAAATTTGCAGGGATCCGCCTCTTCTTGCTTGATTCGCAAATTCTTCTAAAATGTTTCATTAACTTACTCACTAGTATTTTGGTTTTTTAAATATTGAATATTGTGCTACAAGAAGTACTTCGACTATCATATAAATTTACATTTCAATTTACAAGACGAACGATCTACTGGGTATGTTGCTCTTATTTACAAACCTTCACTATTCTGCACGTACAAACAAACCTATATGTTCCTGCTTGGGTTTTGTGCTAATAAGTTGCTGATACATGTAGAAAAATAATTAAATTGTTTTCTGATTGAATAACTCCATTTGATTTGTGTGGTTAGCATAATGCTTCGTTTGCCTTGCTTTTGTTGCAATTAAAACGTTGCTTGTAATGATGATAAATGGAGCTAACCAAGTGATTCCAAGGGCGAGTGTTCATGATTTGATTTCATTCAATCGGCAACAATTAAGGTCTTCTGAAAGAATGGGAGGAAAACGATCAAACAACGAACAAATATTTAACACTTTATCAACGAAAACAAACGTCGACTGAATAAAAGTTTTGTCTCTCCCCCTGTATTCGAATGTCAGCTCCATTTACACATTCCTTGCGTCTTCTCTTGACTAACAGAAAACAATATTTCTATAGGTTATGTAAGGTTATCCTGATTGTTGCTTCTTCATTGTGAGTTTGTATAGTTTTTTTTTACCGTTGTTTCGTTTCTCTCCTTTTCTACCACTGCTGATTCTCCATTTGTTGCTGTGCATAGGCGTTGAGTTTTGCTTGAATTGGTGGCGCCGGAGCTCTGGGTTTCCGAGGCGGATCCGCAGGTGGTGGTTTGACTGGAGGCGCTGTTTGGAAAATAGTTTTCAGGAAGAATATGTGTGTTTTGTGTGAGACAAGGAAGATAATTTTAAAGAGCTTTTATGCCAATTCGTATGTCATATGTTTGTATACAGATAAAACGAAAAAATGAAAAAAGAAACGGTGCAAATATACAAAAATTGAATGTGGCTGGGTATGTGGTTGATATGCAGGCGCATTCCTGGCACAGGAAACAAGGTCTTTCTGGAAACAGAATTGTGTTGTTCGGGCCGGTGTAGTAACAGGCCACTTTTACAATAAGACCCTATGGTTTTCCGTCGCTTTCAAAATTGTTAAAAGGAATCTATTTTTGGTGACAAGAAGGCCATTAGAAGCAATCTAAAAAATCATCTCACGTGTAACATTAGATGCACACGGGTATATAAACAGATCACAGATCAGCCGGGGGCAGTTTATCGTTCATCGTGGGTGTGATGCGACGGAAATAAAGGCCATTGAACCGATCAACCGAGTTTACTTATTTTTTCACACGTTTCAAAAAGTTCGAAACTACACGTCCGCCGTGGAAGGTCAAGAGTAGGATTAGATGAATTCACTGACTGCACCTTACGTCAAGCCCATGCATCTGTTCCCCAGCAGAGAAGTTGCACGATGAAGCTGCTCCCTACACTGCAAATCAAGCTCTTGCTTCTGTTCCCCAGCAGAGAAGTTGCACATTGGAGCTGCTCCCTACACTGCACATATCTTCCATCGTTACGAAAACTGAAAATCGAACGAGTATATGCCCACAATGGCTTCAAGGAAAGCGAAGCGAAATACCTTCATGCCTGAGTTCAAACATTTTGCAAGGATCCAAGTCACGGCTCCCAGTGCGGCTGGAACGGGTAACAAGGCCTTCATGATGAAAACTATGGAAAGGGCTTCCAAAGGCCTTCTAAGGCAGATCATATTCAAGTATCGGTACTGGACTGCTTAGCAATTGCAAGTCGAAATGCTAGAAATTTTCCAAATTAGAAAAGGGATCAGGTCTTGCTTCTTCGGTTTCGGCTTCAGTCAGTGTTTTCTCGAGAGATCAGAGACCTTAGTTTGTTCTCGACTTTGTATAGGCAATCAGTGCTCTTTGAATGTTCTCAGCAACTCAAAAGAGATGATGTCGTGTCCAGTAATTGAATCTAGGAGTGTGCTATTCACTTGGCATGGCGGATATTTGCGAATCTTCAGGGAAGCGTACTTTCAAGGAACCGCAGTGCCTTTCTCAGAAACTGTTTTTGTAATCAGGGTTGGCATCAGCGTTCATCAGTTGCTTTTACATTTATAGATATCGCAAGTTGATACGAAAAGTTTTCGAATCAGAGCCATTGGAACAACGCAACAGAGGACGGCCCAGGCTAAGAAAGCGCACACAAGTGGAGAAGTACCTTAACCAACTTGGAGTGCGCAGTTGGCTGCAGCTAGCGAAAACCCGTGCTGACTGGAGAGGCATGTTGGTTGAGGCCCAGGTCCACCCCGAACTGTAGCGTCAAAAGAAGTTGTTGATTGAAATATGCAGTTTAATACGAGAATCGAACTGAATCTCTGGAGCCTGCCTCGACACATAAACTTATCAGAAATACAGGATTTTCAACGCTGAACCCCAACAATGCAGCATGATACGCAGAAGATAGACTTCAAGTAATTGCATCCTACACTAGGAATCAGGTCCTCCTAAGTTTTTAAATTCAAATTTACATCGATATGTGTGCTAAACAAATAAGAACATCTTGTGCAGCCAAGCAGCACTTATGACACTTTTGGCCAAATATGTCAACAAAGTAGTTCCTTGTCAAATACAGAAGAGAAGAATAAAAGAACTAGACCGCCAACTGTGCGTTGAAGACAACTAATAATAATAATAATATGGCGCGACAGTCCACAGAGGGAATCGAAGCCGAACTTTCTGCGTGTGAGCGTTGCACACTACCTACGCGGCTACATTGAAGACAACTGGCGGGAGTAAAAGTCTGCTGGCAAAAAGTGTTGATTGAGGGTTAGGTGTGACCTTGAATTAAAGTCACTCTGAAAAGGCATCTCAAGTCTAGGCGAACAGGAGAAAAAGAAACGACGTTGATATAAGCCATTATATTCTAGCTTCCTTACTGAACTTTGACTTCTGGTCTCATTTGCACAATAGAACCCCATTGCGGTGTATAAACAGAAGAGTCTTACGTGGAACACACTTCAATACACAGTCAACAATCAGTCTAAACAAAGCATGGTCAAGCATATTGAAAGGGGCTGCAGTGCAACTAAGAATGGAGGGGCTTCCTGAAACTACAGGTCTTCGCAATTGGCACCATCAATAAACAGCATAAATGGTTCTGTTGTCTGTGTGGCAGCCAAGGAATGGATCAATTTAAGCTCAGAATTCAAATGACGTAAGTTCTTTGCACGGCAAAAAACGGTCTGATATCTTCTGTTTCGACTCAGTGAAAGGACGCGCTTCATAAAATACTTTGTATTAACATAGTATAGCTCATTGAATCAATCGAATGAAGTTGACTTGAGTTTTTTGTGCGTAGCGGAGCACCAAACAATCTCAGACTCCTCTTTTGGAATATTTCGTTCTGCCAAAACAAGGGTCTGCATGTGAAGCGTTTGATGTACCAAACAATAAGCGCCTTCAACCTCGAAACACCTGAAGGGGCATTGTGTTTTTGTAAACACTTGCATACCGCATTAACGAAGAGGTCATAACGTCCCAATGAAATGTGCCAAGCAACTTGCCGATTTATGTGCCGGAGAAAAACAAAACGAGACAACTTAAAACACAAGAAATTTGAAACGAGGAACATGAACCAAAACAGCAAGACAAATGCCAACCATGCCAACAAAAATATGAACGAAAGAAAAGAGCAATCACCAGCAACACAATAAATGAAACAAACAAATAGTCGAGGCGAAAACAAAATGCATTCCTTCAGATGACGATATTTTATTGTTATGACATTTTTTGATTCATTTAACTAAACTCCTTCTTTTGTTCTCTTTTTGCCCTGCTGCATCTCTCTTCCACTAAATCTATCTTTTCTTTTTTTCTCTATATAAAGCATGCTTTTGTTAAATGTTAACAAGAAAATGAAAAATTATAATTATAATAAATGAACCAAAAATCAACTTATTCACACACGTATTTAAATATTTGTTTATGTATAAAAATTAGAAAAAAAAGAAAAACTAAAAGAAAAACATTCCTTTCTCTCTATTCATTTCAACTACAGAAAGTGTGTACATTGGCAAAGAAAATTAAAAGATAAACTCCTTAAAAATAAACCGTACAAAGTAGTGAATATATAAACTTCATTTTATACAAAAGCATTCAGAGTTGGTAAAAATTAAAAAAATAATAATAATTTTGTTCTTCTAACTCTATATGCAATAAAAAAAAAAAATAAAGAAAAAAAAAATAATACATGTGTATAGTATAAAAAACGTATTATTAAGTAACAGGATAATAATCATAACGAGTAACGATGAATAAAAGCGAAAAAAAAATAAATGGAGAAACTACAAGTGTCTATATCTAGGCTGTGTTCTTCATTTGTTTTCATAGACTTGAACTTCTTTGAAATCTTTGAATTCTTCGAATCTTCATTTAGTTTCGTTTGTTGGTATTTTCTTTCTACATACCGTTAGTTGCTTTAACTGCATTACGACTAGGATACATTTTTTGGATATTTAAAAATGGTGGTGGTGCCGGAAATTCGGTTACATTGTGAAATCGTTTGCCGAATTTCGATTCCAGATCTGTGACCAATCGACTGACTACCGAGTTGCCGCCAACACCGACGACGCTGTTGTTGTTCTGACTGCTGTAGCTGTTTGACGTGGAATTGATTGTGGTCCCTGACGTTGGGGTTATTGAGGAGGTGCGCATTGATGAGTGCCTTTGTGGTGGCGCTGGTGGTGCACCCGTCTGAAAATGAAAAAACACAAAAATAATTTGAAAATTGAATCTATGAATTGAATGCAGTAGGACAACGCAACAGAAGGCGTTCTCGACTGCAATGATGCTTGCAATTGTGTGTGGAATGGAAAGCAACTAGCAAAGGACAGTAATAGCTGGAAAGATTTAATTTGATTCCCACATTCACCCGAAACTCACTCCAGAGCTCATTTTCTTCTATTTCCTCCTGTCCTAAGTTGTGATCTATCCGCAACAAACAGTCTATCCAAACTGAACACTTCTCGTATCTCAGACGTGGCTAAAGCCCAGTCAAAGATGACCAATTGATAGAGAATTTACGAAGAAATCAAACACTTCGAATGACTCAGAAGCATAAATATTGTGTCCGTACTCCATTCAATTACTTCACGCCAATTGACAATATTCCTCAGCAAATGTCAATCTACTCATAAAACATCATCATTCCAGGAATAAATTAATTTCTCTCCTTTTCCCTTTCAATCACTCCAGCATACGCAAGGAATCTCCCCTAATGCATCACCAGAAAACTCTGAGTCATTCATTTAACCGCAGAACAGCTGCAAAGTCTGGTGACCTAATGTCTTTGCCAATTACAACACACTGATAAATGAGGTCACACTGTGACGAAGGTGCTTTTTTTTTCCATTTCCCTTCTTCAAACCTTCATCGATTTGATCACCATCGAATCGGCGGCAATTGCACTTACATTTGCCCACCACATCTGTTCGTGCACATTCCAATCCTGGCGCAGAGCACATCTTGAGACAAAACACATTGGTACCTCGAGTTCATTATCACCTCATTAATGACGACGACTATCTATAAAATCGCGCCATTTTTCGTTCTCTCTAACATCGCACTTCATTTCCATCTCTTACAACGAGACCAGACCAGGGAATGAGGAAGAGGATGAAGGGAAAAAAAGCTTTAAATTTGATATTTTCCGAGAGACCTTGAACCTATGAGGGTTGTCCTTAAGTGAGAAAAGGCACTTTACATTATTCCGCATCCATCCTTGCTCCCTATGTTCATAGTGCCGCTCTTCCATCCACACCATCATCCCACGCAAACACACAGCGGCACGACACGGAACGGAGGATAGATACTAAATTCATGTTGTTTACCTTTTTAGATCGCATTTTGGAAGTCGCCGTCGGCAATACCTTAACCTTAATTTGCGGAACTTTTCAAGGCTGTTTTTCGTTAAATTTAATTTAAATTTCAATCAACTTAAGTGTACACCTTTTACGGATGTTTTTGCGGGCGCATTGTCACGACGCGAAAGCGAAATAAACACTGACGACCTGGTAATTGTCATCCCTTTAGGTAAACTTGCGAGGCGAACTCTTTCAACAAAATCAATAGACCGACCGCCCTCCGAAGAGAGTGCGAGAGCAAAAGGTACGGCAGCTAGAGAGAATAGATTTGGAGTGGGTTTACCGTCCAAATGACCATCCAACTAAGTGAAGGGATGATTGATTTGTGTTCTCTCCTAATTGAAATCCCACATCTTGGCCCCGAAACAATTCACCTGAATCAAACTAGCTCTCTGCCCGTTTCGCCAACGGCAACACCAACTACCAAGTTTATTTCTCTTCTGCACAAATTCCATGCAGACATCTTCTCTTAACCCGAAACTAGGTCGATGCATGGAGGGCAACACACACTCACACCACATACAGACATACCGACACACAAAACATCTCCATCGCATTGCAATTCGGGGGATGAACTTTTGGCAAGTTGTCTTGGCTCTTCGTGTGTACCTAATGGCGATAAGGAAAGCTACTCACATTGGTTGACGATTGTCGCTGCGGCGGAGGTGGTGCTGGACACGTTCTGTGCGGCGGCAGAGGTGGTGGCGTTGCTCCATTCATTTGGGTGACTGCTACTGCTCCTGTTGTTCGGCTAGTGACTGGGGAGTTTGTTTTTGTTGTTGGCGGCGCTTGCGGCGGTGGAGGTGGTGGCGGTGAATTATTGGGCGCCGATGAAGTGGAGATATTGCTCTGACTGGATTTGAAGTGCAACGAGGACACATTCGGTGTGAGGCTAGAACTCGAAGTCGAGTTAGTCTGGGTTGTACTCAGCGAAAGATTGTTCAGGTTCGTGTTCGATACACTCCTGGCTGGAGTTGGCGGTGGCGGTGGTTTGACAGCGGGTGGCTTTGGGGGAGCGACTGTGGGGCGGCCTATAAAACGGTCGTTTGATTAATGAAACTATTCGTTATTCGTTTAGAGGCGCCTTTTACTTACCTATTGGGGGATGAGGCGCTTGTCGCATGCTGATTGTCTCTTGAGACTGACATAGGTTCAGTGGGGTGCGCATCGTGGCGAACGCTTGGCTGGTCGGGAAGAGCGGTCCACCGGGCGGAGCGATTGGTGGGGATCTACAAACAAATTGAATGAATAATTACTCCATATACCCGCTTTGAACTTGACGATGAAATTGGTGAATATTTCAGGGACACAAATTTTGGTGTGTACTTCACAAATGTATTCAGGGCACTTTACGTAATGAACTTCCTGCATGAACACACTCAGAGCTCCTTTCCCCTCCTCCCCACCAGCACTGATTTCACTGGTGAATATTTCACGAGAGACCCGGTAGTTACGTGGGCGCCCATGTGTGATTTTGGCAAATAGTTCATCCCGTGAGAGGAAAACGAAGTTCCGGTAAACTAATTACCGCACAAATTGCACGGAACTACTCAGTTTTACATACCTCGGTGACTTCATGCTGTGATGCCGAGCGACGGTTGACTTTTGTCCGTTAGAAGCTGCCACAAGTTGCTGAATGCCCGGGGGTTTGGGTGCGAAATTTGGCTTTCCGTGATTTGGTCCAAATTTGTTGGCTGGCGGTGGTGGTGGCGGGGCGGCATTGACGGGCTGTGCCACAGAACTCGGTGTAGGCGACCTGCTTCCACTGACTGAGGCAAACAGCGTTGACTTGTTTGGTGCCAGGCCACTCAGGCGTGGTTGTGCCGCGGATGTTGCTGCTGTGGTTGATGATGACAATGATGAGGACGACGATGACGTCTTCTGTTGACTATTCATCACAAAACTTGAATTACTTCCTAACGATAAACTGAAAACAGACGTTATTTAGTTGAACTTCAAGGGAACACACACAGAGAGAAGAACCATCTGCTCAAGAGATGACAGACGTTATGGTCTTCATGGGCTTACACACTTACTTTAAGTTGGCGGCGTTTTTTCTCACAGATATGCCCGTGGTAATTTTATTACTTCCACTACTGCTGCTGCCCTCTGATAACGTGGGCGATGATGCTTTTGCATTACTGCCTCCTGTTCCTCCGACTATCGGACTTGATCGCTGCGATTTTAAATTGTTTTTCTCCAGCACCGAGTCGGAAGTGCTCTGTGTTGGGGGGAACGGAAGAAACAAGAGAGAGAGTAAAAAAATGAAACGATGAAAAATAGAGAACAGAAAGCGAAAAAATTATTTAATTGAAATCTATTGCTTGCTCCACTAAACAGAGGGGCGGATAGTAACGCGTATAGGACTGTGGAATATTATGACTGGTGGCTATGGCATTAATTGCAATGTATATCTGGTTTCAGCGATGTAATGAGGGGAGTTTATTGGCATAACTGATGATTCGTCTCATCACACAGCCTGAAACAGACCATATGTGAAACGGAATGAATTCGTTGCATAGTTTAAATCGATGTGGAGTCAAATGGCCTTCTGCAAAGTTGAACTGACACAGATCTCATTCGCGACGTTGGACAGAGAGAGCTTGTTTCAATAAAACAAATGAATCAACAACTTCCACCGAGTTTTCTAATGAATTCCTCGCATTCGCTGGCAATGAAATACAGTGGAATATCCACGAAAGGTATTTCCTTCATTTTAAATTCTAGTCATGGTGCGTCAGCAGAACCCTCTCCCAACGCCTGTCAACTTCCCGTGTGCGCTTCAAAGTCCAGAGTTCTTGCTGCTCCCCCGCAAACGCGTTGTTTGCGCTTCTAAGTACGTACCCTCCATACTCAAAAATAACTCACACAGCTTGAGCGTGTTGCGTCCTTCCCTCCATCATCATCAACATCATCATCATTACAGTCGGCCGATTTCAATAGCAATTGCCATCGGCGTCACCGAATGATGTTTATTTTTATATGACGTCACGGTAAATTTGAAACCTAAAATTCCCATAAAGTCCATGCACACACTGGGGGAAGTAAAGATGAAGGGAGAGAGAGGGAGAGAAAGGGAGAAAGAATTCATTGCCCAAAGCCACCCCCTACTACGGTGGACGGGGGAATGTGACAACAAAAATAGCTTTGCACCCGCTGAGCAGTGAGCACTCACACTGAGCGATTGGTACAGCAGAACGCACGCTACTTACGGATGAAAGATTCTTCGGTGGCGCTGCTGGAGGTTGTGGCGGTGGGCCGCGATTGGTTCTCAAATTCGCTTCGGTCGCGTTTATTTGCTGTTTCTGTCGCTTCAATGTCAGGTGCTTTGTAAGTTCGGCATTGAAATCAAGTGGACCATTTGATGAGGGTGGACTATTCGTTGTTGTTGTGGTTCCTGTTGTGTTGGCAGTTGTTTCAGGCTGTTGCTGCTTTTGTTGTGCTATGTTCGATCGAGCGGAAGACGGTGAACTTCGTGCTCCGTTGACTGGTTTTAATTTTGGCATCGAGGACATACCCTCAAAAAGGCCACTTAACTTTGGTCCACCATTGGCTATGACGTTGCTGTTGCTTCTCTTCGGTGAAGCTGTCGATTTCCCAGCAGGCGAATCATCACAGACCTAGAAAAACGCACAAACTTCAAATCTGAGTATACACAGAGCGAGTGAATGTGACACTTACCTTTCCCGATAAAGCTGGTCCACTTTTGTCCACGGTCACAGCTTTCTTCAGCTTGGTCCCCTTTTGGATAGACTGCAGAAGAGCTGATCGCATATCTCCTCCGCCAGCAGCGCTGCCCAATTTTAAGGCCCCCATCGCTGGTGGCGGCGGAGGGCCAGGAGGTGGCGGTGGTCCCGGCGGCGGCGGGATTGCCATCTGAAATAGGGAAAGAACACATTTTATGATTTCCATGTTTTATTAGCAATCAATTTAAATTATGATCCCCAGTCGACTTCGACTGTGCACACGGCCAGAGTGGGATTCCAAAAATCCAACCCACGCACGTGGCACAGGAATTAATGTGCGATCTAGTGTGCGCGTGGGTCGATAGATATAACCTGCCACAGCCAAATTCGTTGCTCCGCATTAGGACATACAAGTGGCCGCCCTCGCTCAATATCAACTTTTTGTCGGACAATAAATGTCAATGGCCGATCTCCAGATCCACGCCAGGGCGCAGCTGGGATGTTGTGACCGAGAATCTCCTCAGTGTGACCTTCATTGAGGCAGAGACTTACAATCAGTGTGTGAGTGTGTGTACGAGAGGGGGGTGCGGGGTTGGAGTTTATATTTATTCTGAGATAGTTAAATGCGGTTTCTTGCGTTTGTTGCTTGTTCGCTCGTTGTTTACTTATTCTGAGGGGAGGGGAAAATGGTTTTATCGGTGTGAGAGCGGTTCTTGATTGTTTCATAAAATGAACTTGGATCTGGTGCCAACGAGCGCATTATCTGATCACAGCGCGAAGGCAATTTGAGGCAAAAAAGCACAGAAGACTGACTGGTGCGACTGAGGAAGGAAGAGGAAAAGTTGCGACAGAGAAACGAGTACAATTGAGTCGTTGCTAAGTGTAGAGACGTCAAGACAGTCGTGACGAAGAAATTGGCACGATACTTCGTAAGGTTCAACTTTGGAGCAGATTTGGTCAGATAGTGGTAAATTCAAATCAGATTCCAAGTAGGGGGAGACGGCGGGCAGTCCAAATTCGTCTCGATTTGGCGATTAGGGGGAGGCTAATGGAACCGACAAAGGTTTCTATTCAGATTGAAAACCAGCGGAAATCTAGAGAGGCAAGCAATGGAATAGGAACAAACAACTCATGTGTCTCAGTCCAAAGATGTCAAAACAAGTTGCAACACTCGACCAAAAGTGGAAGCCCCGTCTCCATCAAACGATGTTAATTCAGTTCCACATTTGTCACATTCACGGCTTTATTTCAAGCCTCCACACGACACACGCACATTCCCCCAAAACAGAGGTCACATTTCCTCACACAAAGCTAATTCCAATTATCACCGCAGCTGACTGCCATTGAATTTGTTGTCACAATGCTCAAAAAATTCACTTTCAACGGTCAACTAAATCGAAAAAAAACTGGTACACAACCTTTTTGGTTTTCGGTGCTCCCATTTCGAAAAAAACGATATCCAAACTCGATTTTCCACAATTCACACAGTTCACACAATTAATTTGACAAAAAGTAGATCACTCTTCCACTTCCGAGATCTCCGAGAGATGGTGGCGTTACACAAGCCACTCCACCGTTCGACTGCTAAATCAAATCTGATCACGCCGGCGCGAACGCTTGCCGACGACAGACCAAAATAAAAATAAAACAACATCAACACACAGAGAACTCCAAGCAGTCAGCGAGGAGAAGGAGATCACCGATCACAATATCGCACAGTGACAGAGCAGGGAGGGGGTCTACGCATTGACTTCAGCAACCGCAGCCGCTGCCGCCGCCACCGTATGACTAAACTGAACTTTTACGAATCGCATTCAGCTTGATTCTCCTTTTCTAAGCTTTACATGAATGACTCAATCAACACGGGCCGGACTTCTCGAGGAGACTTGTCATTTGGTAAATATTTACAGGGAGTTGCAATTCTCCACACGTCCATCAAGCTTCACACGTCATTGCGACAGCAGTTTTGGGGGGTTCTTTGTGGCTCTGCCTAAGAAGTGAATTCAATGAACGAAATCGATAGGATCACCGCGAACGTGGGGAAATGGGCGCAATATCCGGCGGAAGGCTGAGCAAATAAAGGCGCACGCTCATGCCTATGTGCGGAAGCATTCTGATTTCTTTGCGAACTGATGTGACAAGCTGCATGACGCAACGAATGTCAAAATATCATATTCTGCCCGCAGCTCAAACTCGTTCAGCTTGCCAGCCACGCATCGATACTTCGCGCGGTGCCGTCCGTGGGCCTACATGAAAACAAACTAGCGGGCTTTACATAATTTTCGTGCTTGAGTGGTGAGACGATGGAACGATGGAAGAAAGAGACCATTTCACCTGTTATCGATGTGACCGTTGATTAAAATTCATCACGACCAGTATCCACAGCCACCCTCCGCTCCGACCACCGCTTGGAGCCCCATCGGGGCTGGTCTTCTTTCTGGCACGATGTACACGAGTTTGAAAATTGTTTCTTTTTCGCAATTTGCATTCAAACGACAGGCGAAGATGATCAGGATGGACGGCTAGCATGCAAACAAAGTGCCAGAAGGTGGGAGCAAGGAAAAGGTGAAGAAAACGAAAACAAGACGGGGACAAAAATCACATTTTACTTTCGATTTCTTTTTTGATTTCGTGTCCAGAGTGTAAACAAGGCACGCTGTGCGTGTGTGTGTCATATGACTTAAGCTGTCATTGCCACCGACCGGTGGTGGGTTTCTTTTGTCATCCATTCAGCCAGACACCAGTTGCAGCAACGCAAACGTCGCCCTGACCACCGGAACTGGATGCTGTGCTGTGCTTGTTGCTGCAACATTGTGTCACCTTGAGACGGGCTGCCGTAGACGCGCTTCGTCGGACCTGTTTTAATGCGTTTTCTTTGTTAATTCCATGCAGATGGAAACGAGTTTGAGCAAAGGAGACAAACGAGGAGATTTATTTGTTTTCTGATAAAAACGTGTTCAAAAATCGTTGAAAGGCGTCATCTGTCAAATATTGCTTGACAGCTGCAACCGGAATCGCGATGGGCTTGTTGGAGTAGGGAGCAGTTTTTCAAATGATGAACTATAGAAGCAGAAGCCTGTCATATTGCGGTTCATTCTTGGACAAAACCATCATCTGGACTTTCCGCACGCTGATGATGACTCAGTAGCGCTGGAACAATTGAATGTCTTTCAAATTTATTCAGTGAATCAGAGACAGGGATGTGATTTGCATGAATCAGAGCCAAGAGCATGCAAAGAGAAATTTTGTAAGCGTTAAAAACAACATCCATTGACTAACTGCGTGACACGTGAATCAACCCGTTGCCGATAAGACAAGTAAAAAACTGATTTTCCCTTTGAAAAGTATCTAAATATAAGCACAGTAGGGAAACAATCGAATAACCGATAAAAACCTTTTCCGAGCCCACCACCACTGAGCCCAATGCCACCGAGTATCAACACTACACCCGGTATCACTCCTCGAAATTCGGGTCACACAAAGGCAGCCACAAGAACGTCAACGACCAACTGAACTAAATTGTTTGTTGTTGCATTTGACACACCGAAAGTCAGTGCTAAAGTTCGAAATCAGTTGACACCATTCGCGGGCACCCCACGAACAACGGTCACACAACAAAGCAAAAAAAAAAATAAAAATGCGAGGGAAACAAAATATATTCAGCTCCCTCCTGGCTCTTTCAGTTGCATTGTGTTCGATTATAAAATTCAGCTCATAAGGAAAAGACAAATCGCATGAAATCAGAGGAAGAGACAGAGACAGAGGGGGAGACGAAGACAGCGTCAACCTGCGCATGCGAGGTTAATGAAGAAAGAAATTCGCGCATCTTTTCAACGACACTTCCCTGTACCCGTCGTCATGGTAATTTGGGACCGAACGAAAGTGGTTTTAACATTTCTTTTTTTTTTCGCTTGTTCTCGTTTTGAAATAATTAACCAGGTTTTTCTACTCCTCGCCGTCTGTCGTTTGTGACCGTTTATCTGTGTGGCAGCGTTCTTTATGTAAATCGGAGATCCATACACAGATGTTGCGGACTCATTGACAAAACAGTTAACAAAGCCATTTGTCGTGTCCATTATTTTCTTTCGGCAAATGTGAAAAAACATTTCTCTAATAACTAGATTGTTGAGACGGTTTTATGTGCCGTTACTTTCAGTTTTTGTTCGTTTGCTGGGTCAAACTGTCACTTTCCAAATTTATGATGTCAGAATTGTCCGCTTCACGGTATTTGAACACTAAAACCCGTTAATCCAGTAAGCGCTTCAAATCGTCTGCATTGATAAATGATGAAATATGAGGATTTAATGCACGTCGAACAAATTCACACATCTGTCAACGACGCTTATACAATTTGGTACCAATAAACCGACCCATACTTCTTCAACGTATTTGGGAGCTCCGATAAGAACTGAAGTGTGTTTCGGGATTTCCCAACGTTGTCAGGCAGGCATTTGGTGAGGCATTTTACCCGTAAATCACTTATAAGGGATCAGTCTCCTCAACTTCGCCGTAAGAGTCTCTTTGCCGTGGTATGTAAGCGTCGTCAACAACAAGCTTCTGGTCTAGGAGTTAGATGAGGTTCCGTGACTCTAATGGTCCAGGAAACAATTCCTTGTGCGCGGTAGTTGGCATCCCGTGGTCACACTGGTCCACTTGAGCGAGGACCTAGGAGTTAGATGAGGTTCCGTGACTATAATCGCCCAGGAAGCACTTTCTTGTGAGCGGTAGTACGCATCCCGTGGTCGCACTGGTCCACTTGAGCGAGGACCTAGGAGTTAGATGAGGTTCCGTGAATAGAATCGTCCAGGAAATACTTCCTTGTGCGCGATAGTACGCATCCCGTGGTCGCAATGGTCCAGGAAAGAGTTGCTTTTACTTCAAGAAGGCAATCAAACTACAATTTGAAAACCACCCTTCAGACTCTCACGTTTCGAACCTTAATGGTGAAGCTCTCTCTCTCTCTCTCTCTCTCTCTCTCTCTCTCTCTCTCTCTCTAGGGAATGTAAAGCCCAGCTTAAGCTACAAGCATCACAGAAAGCATGAAGAAAACCTGATAGGCAGACGAAAACGGAGACCCAAGGCCGCTCTGGTCCTGGAAACACTTGCAATGGTCTAGAAGGCACTTCGCAGCGCATCATACCATCATACACTCACATTTCAAACGTTAAGTGTTAAGCTCTTAAGAAGCTTGATGCTAAACTCGAACCTCAATTATCGGAGAAAGCGTAAGGAAAGAGCGTCATGCCGCTATGCAATCGGACGTTTGGCCACAGACCAATGACCACTTTAGTCTATGAAATGGCAATACATATATGGCATCGCCGTTTAGCAGACACTTCTGTAAAATAAAAGTCGCTACTGCGACTGCGACTGCCCCAAAGAAATAGCCCTTTGCCAAGCTCTGCCCCCTGGATGTTTTTGATCAATGAACAAAACAGGTGGACAGATGCACAGGGTGTGTCTTCGCTTGAATTCCATTCCTTTCAACTCCTTGCATTACAAGACTTGACTTTTCAACTTCTTCTTCTTCTGTGTAGAATAGAGAGCCCTGAATATTTAATACTGACGGAGAGTAGAAGCGGCTGAAGCGGATTGTCTGCAGAAATATATGAAGCAGCTGGAAATGACCTGGTTGGGCGCCTGCACCATCTCATCTATAAGATATGGACGGAAGAAAGCATGCCCGGTGAGTGGAATCTTAGTGTCGTTTGCCCGGTCCTCCAGAAGGAAAACCCCTTTGACTGCGCCAATTGCCGAGGGATCAGCCTTCTCAACATCGCCCACAAGATCCTCTCTGCCGTATTGTGTTCATCTCCACCGCGGGCAGTCCGTCCGCTCTAGCAGCTTGTGTATTGTGTGAGCGTCTGACACCTTGAGTCCACAACCTGATAGGTCCCTATCAGTGTGTTTCATACCAGGGAAATCCACAATAGACCAGAACTTCACTTTACGGCAGATCCTGTAAAGGACTCAAAAAGTACAAATCGACACTCACTTCGTCAATTTAAAGGCCGCATACGACAGTGTGCATAGGGACGAGCTATACAGTGCCATGTCTAGTTTTGGCATTCCTACCAAACTCACCAAATTGTGTAGAATGACGATGGAGGACTCTCGCTACTCCGTCAAGGTCGATAACGAACTCACCGAGACCTTCAATGTCAAAAAAGGTTTTAGACAAGGCGACGCACTGTCATGTGACTTCTTCAACATCATTCTCGAGAAGATCGTGCGTAACTCACAAGTCAACAGCAGAGACACGATCTTCCAAAAGCCACCTGAGCTGCCACCTTATGCTGACGACATTGACTTGAAGAGACGAACACAACGAGCCGTCAATAGGGCATTTGCGGGCACTGATGCGAAAGTGGCTAAAATGGGTCTGGCGGTAAATGAGGGCAAAACGAAGGAAGAACACAAAACATCGACGTCTCGGAAAGAGCGTCACACTAGGCAGCAGAAACTCCGAGGTAGTCAAGAACTTCGTCTGCCTCGACTCCTCGGTAAAAAGGGACAACAACAACAGATGACACTTCCTGCCAATCGCTGATTCTTTAGGCTCAAGAGGCAATTGAGTTACAAAGCTTACTCTCGAAGGACTGAGCTGATCCCAGTCCTGCTTTATGGCACGGAAACCTGGACGTTACTAAAAGCGGATGAGGAAACCTTTATTCTCTTTGAGAGAAAGGTTTCGATTACGATTTTTGGTCCTGTTTGCGTTAATGACATCTGGAGGAGAAGATCTAACTAAGAATTGTGTGGGCTGAACAGCAGCCCACAGAAGACCTTTCGGCGTGTGAGCGTCGCACTCCACCCACTGCGCCACGGCGACCACCAAACTTGTTCTTAAGCCGATATTAAGATCTTCCCCCTTGTGCACGATCTTCTCTGGAAAGCTGTCAAAACAGCAATCGCGTGCCTTCCATTTTTTTGTGAGGTGTCGCGTCTATTCGTATCTTACTTGTGCTGACTGCTCACTCATTTGTCCGCATTCCCCAGTCCCATGACTCAATGGGGCCACGAAGGCCACCAATGCAGCCCAGATCACCCATGAGCACAACTTGCACTCCCCGTCACAGACAGAGGCACGTAACTTGCATCACGACGGCCAACGACGCCTGCGTCGCAAACAAGGTCTCCGCTTAGTCACTCGCACAGATTGCACCGACTGCAGTTCGCTTGGCCCACTGCAGGGTTATCAGCTATCACCTCCTTCGGGAGACCAAAGAAAAGCAGCCCAGCGCCTCCGTCAACAAATCTCCTCCGCATTGCGTGTGATATCATCGCCTAACCCCTTCCCACTATGGGGCGTTCTAAAATTAAACCCAAAGCGCCAGACCGCAGGCGAAAGGGGGCGCAAGAGAAACAAACAACCAGCGCACCAACTCCGCCCTCGTTGGTCTGGTTTACTTAAGTCTTGCTCCACTAAACGATTAGGCATGCAAATCGCTGCGAACAAAATGCGAGGCGAGAATAAAAAAGAGGAAACTGAAACTGAAAAGCGTTCGGTTTGATCGGGCGGTGGATTGTCTCTTCTTTGTCGCCTTTCAAAGCACTTCCTCCCTCGGGTTTATTGTGTCGCAGCCTCTGTCGATCACACACTCCGCTGAATGACTAATGCCGATTAATTTACTGCCAAGGGAGGGTAGAGATCTCTGTGCCGGCTCAAGGTTCTTGCGCTCTATGCGCGTTGAAATCTAATTAAATTCTCGCGAGAGAGAGAGAGAGGGGGGAGGGCAGCATCATCATCAGCAATCAGAGAATCAGCTCTGGTTACATCACAGCACAGGCTGTCTGTGGTGCGCACCAGTATACGCCCAGTCGCGCTTCAGGGCACTGTGTGAGTGCGCGCAAAGTGAGTAATTGACAATGTTGACATTGCGCTGTGTTTACATTTGCATACGCTTAAGCGGGGCAATCTGCGAGCATATCAATTGGCGGCTCGAAAGTGGGGCCAGACCCTGGCGTACCTTCGCGTGTGAGCGATGAAGGAAAGTGAAGGCGACCGAATGCGAGACGCGCCCAACTGCCGGTCGAATTGGGTTGAATTACCTTCGATTGCCCGCGCAATGTCACATTCGGGGAGCAGTGACATCAACCGCTGCCCTGACGTAAGAACACTCCGCCAAATGGCACGACTTCGATTCTTATCTGCGGTGGCCTGCACCCAGTTTTCGGATGGAGTCGGGGTGGGTCTTGGAGCTGAAATCTGCCCCGGAAGTGGGTGCATGAGTGTGATAGCAGCACGTACTCTCTGGGGCGACGAGGTGCGCTGCCAGCCAGCATGGAGGAAGTGTGCGTTCGGACGGTGTCGAGCTTAATATCACGTTTTTACTGCTGAATGCGGGGCATGAATGACATTGTCTCGGCTGCAGTTGCTTGAAATGCCTGCTTGGCTCGGTCTGGCGTGCGGAGACTTCCGGAATGCGTATGGAATTTGAATTTACTGTGCGGCGATGGGAAATATGTGCACTGCAGAGCGGTTGGGGGGAAGGTCGATTCTGCAAGGAAGAGGAAACACTGTGCGGGGTGGGAGTGTTGTGTGCAGGAAACAGGGAAATTCTTTGCAGGCCATCGACTTTGTGGGTGGAGACTGTCCACCTGAAGCGGTTGCTTGTCTGCTGGGAGAAGTTGCCATCCCGAAAAGTGATGAGCTTCGTGGTCT
Source organism: Eristalinus aeneus (assembly GCA_955652365.1). NCBI lineage: Eukaryota > Metazoa > Arthropoda > Insecta > Diptera > Syrphidae > Eristalinus > Eristalinus aeneus. Next base: position 97,396,424 of record OY019131.1, read on the forward strand.
GAGGAAGTTTTCCGTCCGAGGGAGATGACAAAATGGAGAGACTGTCTGTTTGAGGATACTGTCCGTATGAGGAGACTGTTCGTGCGAGGAGCCAGATGTCAGATTGGAAACATTGCTCTTTTGAGGAAGATATCGTAAAGTCTGAAGAACCTGACAACCTTCTCCGTCTGAGGAAACAGTTTGCATTGGACAGCTGACCGTCGGGAAAAGCAGCTCGCTAAGCATTTTGCCCAAATAAGTTTTAGATTAGAGGAAAATGGAAATCTTGCATAGATTAAGGTTTAGGCACGGAGTTGACTTATGAAGCTGGTCGCCCAAAGAAACAGTTTGCTTAAGAAGCAGCTTGCTTAGGGAGCAGCTTGCTTGGGGAGCAGCTTGCTTAGGAAGCAGCTTGCTTAAGGAGGAGCTTGCTTGAGGAGGAGCGTGGCTAGAGAGCAGCTTGCTTAGGGAGCAGCTAGCTTAGGGAGCAGCTTACTTAGGGAGCCGCTTGCTTGGGGAGCAACTCGCTTAGGGAGCAGCTCGCTTAGGGAGCAGCTTGCTTAGGGAGCAGCTTGCTTGGAGAACAGCTTGGCTATGGAGCAGCTTGCTTAGGGAGCCGCTTGCTTAGGGAGCAGCTTGCTTAGGGAGCAGCTTTCTTGGAGAGCAGCTTGGCTAGGGAGCAGCTTGCTTAGGGAGCAGCTCGCTGAGAAAGCAGCTTGCTTAGGGAGCCGCTTGCTTAGGGAGTAGCTTGCTTAGGGAGCCGCTTGCTTAGGGAGCAGCTTGCTTCGTGAGCAGCTTGGCTAGGGAACAGCTTGCTTAAGGAGCAGCTTGCTTAGGGAGCAACTTGCTTAGGGAGCAACTTGCTTAGGGAGCCGCTTGTGGAAATTCCTCGAATTAACAAGCTTTCTGCCCAAAGAAACTGACGGCTCAACAAAGCTCATCAACTCAAGAGAACGTCGGTTCTAGAAAATCGATTGATACTTACTGTCATTGAAACGGAGAACCCAAGAAAAGTATCACAGTAAACGCTGCCATCAGGGACAAATCTACGACACAGAAAGAAGACTCGAGCCTGGAAGTACTTAAGCTCTGACTGCGAACACAGTCGGCGGGTAATTCTTTGGGCTCAAGAAGTCCAGCAGGAAGAGTGTCACTCGACCCAGTCCTGCACTCTTTTACAGACGCGTGTAGATTTTGTATACTAGGCTCGCGAAAAGCATTGAAAGATGACGACAAAGCCTCTGGTTCTTGCGCGTCCTGCGCTCTGAGGATGCAAGAAGACCCGATTGGCTCATGAAAAGAGTGAAACGATGATAACAAAGCCTTTTCTTTGGAACAGTAGACAGTTTCGTGGTGGACATTGATTACAGGGAAAGAAGAACTATTTTCCGGTCGTTAAAGTTGGGGGGATATCGTCGCTTGAAAGTGGAGAACGACCTCGACCACCTTGGCATGCCCAATTGGAGACTGCCGGCCCTCTGAGTCGGTCGAAGACAGCCTGTATAACTCCAACAGATTCATTTGCCGCTGTAAATCCTGCAACTTTTCATTGACAGATGGAAGCCCTTGTGTTCAAGGAAAGTCAACTGGAAAGTCATGCTTTGAGGCAGTGCTGTAGCTTGAGCTGTAAGAGAGAAAGTCAACTGGAAAGTCATACTTTGAGGCAGTGCTGTAGCTTGAGCTGTAAGAGAGAAAGTCAACTGGGAAGTTAAGTTTTAAGGCAGTGCTGTAGCTTGAGCAGTAAGAGAGAAAGTCAACTGGAAAGTCATGCTTTGAGGCAGTGCTGTAGCTTGAGCTATAAGAGACAACCCCCAAAAGTCTTGAAGAGGCAGAGACCCAAGTCCCAAACGCCACAAAATTCCGAGAAGTTTTCAACAAACCAGTCACCAACCGTTGATTGCCAGCAGCTCCAAACCGAGCTTTAATTAATTCCTCAATTACCAATGACAACCACTCACATCTCCAAGTGAACGACCCCAAACCACGAGCAACCTGAGTCTCTGAGTCATTCTCGCAGAATTTCCTGTACCCCCATCCATAAACCCGCAACGGCCCCCCCCCCCCACCACCCAACCAAGCACAAATGATAGCCACTTCTAATCGAACGAAAAACGATAATAACATTATGGCTCGCAAAAATCAATAGCCAGGCAGCTCTGCCGTTTGAAAACAAACCGTTCAACGCCAAAACAAGACTCGGAGCGCCGAGGAGAAGTGTACGCGCGTGTTTGTCACACAGCTGACCAAAAATACTCATCCACCACACGGGGTGGCTGCGACGGTGGCGGCGGCGCTTAATTGAAATGCATTGCGGACGGTCTGAAGCGCTTCGTCATCCGAGACACTCTTTGTACTCGAATTATCTTCTGTACTTTTGAAACAATAAACTGTCGCTTTGTGTGATTTATTGACAAAAGTTTGCACTCAGCCTTTGTGCGAGAGCTGAACAAGGACGGACGCCAAAGACGTCGTTTTCGCCTCGACAAATCTAGCGCCGACAAAAATAACTTAATTCGAACAACTGTTAAGCGCTATCTAATCAGAAATTAGCTCCGTCCTCAACCTGGATAAGATATGCTTTTGTTTCGCAGCGCTGCTTTGTTGCCTTGCGAGGGTTCGGGTCTCCAGAAATGGGACTGTGGAGCACTTCGGGAGCATTTTTCATCTGCTTGATGCTGTGATCGCGATGAGGGTACCGCGTAATTGAATCGTGTAACAAAACCGCAGCAGAGCAGTGCCTGCATTGGTTACGAAACAGGTGGGAGCGGGAGAATGAATCGGAAGATATCTGCTGTTTGACGTGAGGTTACACGGCAATCAGGTAGTAATTGAATTTATTTTATGAGCAAGTTTACACTGTAGCCAAGTTAGAGGGTTGCACAATGACTGGTTATGAGTCATTGAATTAATAGATGGTGCTCTGTGGTGATGTAACGATTTGGCAAGGGGCTCTCAGATAGTGTCAAGTAACTTGAATACAATTTATTGTTGATAGCACTCAGTGTGTACTGATTGTCAAAATGTCGCGCTTTGAGTCGTTCCCTCTTCCTTGCAGGAAAGAATTGCTCGCACAGCAAGAGCGACTTTTGAAGAAACCACCCTGTCTGGGGCAGCCGCGAGGGAATTTGAGAAGGTCCACGAAGTAGTCACAAATGAAGGTTATAATACTGCTGAAAATGATTTCCTTAAGGCAGAGGCTTCATCCTGATGACAACCAGATGACCTGGTTGGGCGCAGCTCATATGTTAGATATGGTCGGAGTAAAGCATGCCCGATGAGTGGAATCTCAGCGTCGTTTGCCCGGTCCTCCAGAAAGGAGACCCTTTTGACTGCGCCAATTATCGAGGGATCAGCCTTGTCAACATCGCCCACAAGATCTTCTCTGCCGTATTGTGGTCATCTACAGCTGCGGGAAGTCCGTCCGCTCCAGCAGCTTGTGTATTGCGTGAGCGCCTGACACTTTTAGTCCACAACCTGATAGGTCCCTATCAGTGTGCTTCATTGCAGAAAAGTCCACAATAGACCAGAACTTCACTTTACGGCAGATCCTGTAAAGGACTTAAGAAGTTCAAATCGACACTCACCACCTATTCGTCGATTTAGCGTGTGATAGTGTGCATAGGGACGAGCTATACAGTACCATGTCTGGTTTTGACATTCCTACCAAACTCGCCAGATTGTGTAAAATGACGATGGAGAACTCTCGCTGCTTCGCCAAGGTCTGTAACGAACTTACTAAGACCTTCAATGTCAAGAAAGGTTTTAGCCAAGGCGACGCACTGTGACTTTTCCAGTATCAACATCGAGAAGATCATGCGTAACTCACAAGCCAACAACAGAGGCACGATCTTCCCAAAGCCAGCTCAATTCCTGGCTTAAGCAGACAACATTAACGTGCGTTGGACGAACACAGCGAGCCGTCAATAGGGCATTTGCGGGCAATGAAGCGAAAGCGGCTTAAACGGGTCTGGTGGTTAATGAGGATAAAACGAAATATGTGGTGTCATCAAGGAAAAACACAGAAAATTGACATCTCGGACAGAGCGTCACACTAGGCAGCAGAAACTTCGAGGCAGTCAAGGACTTCGTCTACCTTGGCTCCGCGGTAGATAGGGACATGTGTGTATTTGGATTTACGTGATCACCTGCCGTTAAGACTTAATACCACGGAGTCCATACACCCATCGTTAGGAGAACGCTGACTAATGCCTTGGAAGCTATCCCAAGTATCAATCAGAGTTCTTGTCTCAAGGGACAGTCACTTCTCCTTGGTAAGGAGCGAGGCCTTTCTAACACCTCTGCTGTTCTGTGGGTCACAGCAGCCGGTTGAATGCAACTTCACATCGAATCAGAAGTAAATTCCTACAACCACATGACCTCATCCGACCCAGACTAGGGTAGACCAGAACATATTGCACTGTTGACTACTTCCAGTTCTTCCCGCGTTTTGGGGTATAAACCACAGCCACCAGGATACTTGCACAAGACGACCAACCACACGTCAGGCTGAAACTCAGTTTCAGGGACCTCCCGCGGTACCAGAGTATAGCTTCCGTTCGAGCTTCGCAATTGTGTTCTTCTCGGTAGGATTCTTAACATCCAAGACCGATGGCCTATAGTCCTACTCCAGTCTAACTATGTGCTGTTGTCAGGGCAGCCATTGTAACTCGTCGTGTGCTGAAAACTTCCCTAGCAAAACCGCTGATGGTGTCTGTACTCTGTCTGGTCAGTTAATAGGGAAAACAAAACGAGTATCGAAATCAAACGCAGATTCCTTCTGTCAATCGCCCTAAAGACCTCTCTCAAAGAACTAAGCTCGCTTTACATAACAGCTTGATCCTCCCAGTCCTACTTTATGACGCGGAAACCTGGACGTTACTAAAAGAAGATGAGGAAGCCCTAAGTCTTTTCGAGCGGAAAGTTTTGCGTGCGAATTTTAGACTTGTTTGCGTTGATTGCATTTGAGGGAGAAGATTCAACGACGAACTTTGTGGACTGTACGGCGGCATGCATGTCGTCAAGCGTCTTTGGATACAACGCTTAAGATGGCTAGGCTATGTAGAGCGTAAGGACACCACTGCTCTGGTCCGAAAAGTTTTCAAACTGAGCCATTGGGACGGCGCAACTGTAGCGATACAAGGGTCTTCGAAATCTGAGCCATTGGGACAACGCAACAGAGGACGGCTTTGACTTAGGTGGCGCACACAATTAGAGAAGTACCTCAACCAACTTGGAGTGCGTATTTGGAGGCAGCTGGCGAAAGATAGCACTGACTGGAGAGGTAAGTTGGCGAAGACCCAGTTCCTTCTTGGACTGTAGCGCTACACGAAGAAGAAGAAGAAAAAAAAAGAAGAGGAAGAAGAAGAAGAAGAAGAAGAAGAAGAAGAAGAAAAAGAAGAAAAAGTAGAAAAAGAAGAAGAAAAAGAAGAAGACGAAGAAAAAGAAGAAGAAGAAGAAGAAGAAAAAGAAGAAGAAGAAGAAAAAGAAGAAGAAAAAGAAGAAGAAAAACTTCATCCCTCCTTTGTGTCACTAGAACCGAGACAGTATAAAATAAGAACTCAAAGAACAAGCAATTCTACATCCAGAAAACGGAAAGAATAAGAAAATCTTCGCATTTAAGCCGTAGAGTAGACTTCATTTTTTTACATTCTTAAAACCTTTGACATTTGAATGATCGGACAAGAACTGTAAAAATCACACATTTAGCTCTAGTCTCCTGCGGGATTTGTCAAGCAACAGCGTATTTTCGCTCGTTGCATCTCTTCCAATTAAAATCTAAAGACATGTGCCCAGGAAAATGCAAAAGGGTGAAGGATTTTTGAATAAATCAAAGAATGTCCGACAATGTCACTTAATCTGTTTCCCCGTAGACCACGACATACATTTTTCAAACAGATATTTTCTTTAAACTATGGGATATCTAATTTATTTATCCCTCAATCATAACAAGAATTTATTTCATGGCACACTTAAAACACCGAAAATCTGCGGAAAAAGCAAAACTTCTGTTCCGCCTGTACTTTGCTGATCCATCTAGACAGCAACCCACTTGAGATCTATTACAATTTTGACATTCCCCTTAAGCCACACTCGCCCAACCCAAGGAAGGCATAATTCAAATGAACACTTAGTGCTACGCGGATGTCCTTCTAAACATCGTTCAAACCATTCCCTCACACCCCGCACAGTTGCATATCCCTACAGAGACAGGGAGACACAGAGAGTAAAGTCTTTGCCCTTTTCATGTTCTCCTTTCCCGAAGCAAGCTGGTTGTTCCTTGAGAACTTTCACAAGTGCAAAAACAGACAAGCAAGTCCTCTTACAAAGACACATTAATGCATTGCACGGCAAAGAGTCCTTGCCCTGAGCAAACATCGCGACTTCCTCCGCAACTATCCTGCTCTTTTTCTTCTTCTTTAATTACAACTGCACAAAAGGAAACTAGTTTCGAAATTTATTGAATTCCTCGGAGCAGAGCCCCAGAGCGCTTGCCAAAATCTCAAAACCCGCCACAAAGCGCAGCGACACTAAGTCTGCTGCGAACTGGGGTAAAAGCGGAAATCATCCATTCTCTCCTCCTTCTCAAACCCACGCGCAAAGAAGCCCACTCCGACTCGGCACACACCGGCAGCACACCCCCGCCCCGTCGCCCTTGTTGGGTTGCGCAGTTTGTTTTTGTGGCTTGTCGTTAGCGACCCAGATAGAGGTTGTTTGCCTTCTCAGCAAGGGAGTAAGGAACGTGTGCACACTCGCTGCAGCGTCTAGGAGCGAAGAAAAAAAGGAGTTCAATGCCACCGAAGGACCCTGCCGTTCTGGGAGTGACAGGCAGTGAGCCCTTAGAGAAATCGCTTCGAGTTATGCAACGGCGCTCTGGAGGGGGTTGTGGGTTTTCTGAACTATGGATACTGGTCCGCTCTGATTCATCGTGAATTTCTCGGAAGAGCCGCAAGCACACCGCGCGCTCACACCGCACAGATCCGTCAATGAATCATTGCGCCGTGCAGCGCTGGGGAGAGGAGGTGGCGCAGAGTACGCCTGGCAATTGGTATTCCGGTGAAGTGCTGGTTAATGGTTATGAAGCGATTGCATGATCGTGCCAGCAGATAGACATCTCTCGCTCTGTGCTTGGCTGAAGTCCGCTGATCCGAATTGATGCTACATGCACCGCGCGGAGATTTCGAAACAGTGACAAAAAGTGTATTCACCTACTGACCAGCTTTAAAACGGCAGAGGTGATGGCATCACACTGACACAGTGAGAGAAAGAGAGGGGGGGGCTTGAAGTGCTCTCTGTAAATTAAAGGAATGCAAACAAGAAGAACAATGAACGCGTGGTCCAGACATTTTCCGCCCGCACGGCTGCGGTTGGCCAATCAATGAGTTTGCCGGAGGAAACGATAAATAATCATCGGGCGTGCGTGGGCTGTGGAAGAGCGTGCGGACGCGACGCGCTTGAAGTGTCTGCTGACAACTCGGAGCGCGAAACCACTTGTGGAGGGTTTCTAGGCCGGTCGAGGGCTGGCCAAACACTTGACAAAACGATAACAAAATGCGCTGCGGTGACTGATACTGCAAACAGAGTTATCTGGCGGAATACTCGTAAATTGTGCTTAATTGGAACGCCCTGGAGGTTGGATGTGAGCGCGGGCAAGTGAGCAAGTCGACGTCGACACTGTGCTTGACACATTCCAGGCTCAAATATGTTTCCCGTTTTGTGGGATTTGTGGCGGTCGTAAATTTGTATTTCCTTGTTGCATTGGTCTTGTGGGAGGCGGCGAATTTATGGGAACAACGCCTTGGGAAGTCGCGCTGAATGATTTAGAGGGAGCAGTACCAAGATTGGGTTCGAATGCAGAATGATAACCGGACTCTCAAGGATGATTTTTTGGAGTCTTTCTTTTGACGAAACCGACGTCGGATTGTGGAGACAACAAACAGTGAAAAGTGGAGAAAGACTGAGGGAGGGATTGGCTTCGTACCCTTCTCTGAAACCACTCCCATTGGCTGGGTTCATTTGGGTTGAAGAGAGTCTGCAAATTGGGCTCATTGAGAATAGTAGCATCGCTCAAACTATCTGAAACTGCGCAACGATGAAGCCATCTGGTTTCGGGGAAGCAGTGAAAGACCGAAGTGGGAGAACACAGAATAAACCAAACGAACGGTACGGAGGCAAAGTTGGAAAAAAAATGCAATCAACAGAAGGCACTGAAATTCTTTGATGAAGTGAGGTACTCGAGCATGCGGCAGTAATTGCTGTCCGGCTTAGGAACTTTCCGAAAAAGACAGCCTTTTCCTCGGCCGAACTAACTGCTCACAAGGATTTGTTGATAACGAGGAATTTCTGCACACTTCCCTAAAGGACTTTCACCTCTGCAGCTGCGGGAAGAAGAAGAATCTGAGCCATTGGGGCAACGCAACAGAGGACGGCCTGGGCTAGGGTGGCGCACACAAGTGAAGAAGGAGCTCAACCAACTTGGAGTGCGGAACTGGAAGCAACTAGCGAATGATCGTTCTGGCTGGAGAGCCATGCTGTTTGAGGTCCAGGTCTTTAGCGCCACAAGAAGAATACGATAAAGAAGAAGATGAAGAAACAGAAAAAGAAGAAGAAGAACCAAAAGAAGAGGGAGAAGAAGAAGCAGAAGGAGAAGAAGAAGAAGAAGAAGAAGAAGGAGAAGAAGAAGAAGAAGAAGAAGAGGAAGAAGAAGAAGAAGAAGAAGAGGAAGAAGAAGAACAAGAAGAAGAAGCAGAAAAAGAAAAAGAAACAGAAGAAGAAGAAGCAGAAGAAGAAGAGGAAGAAGAGGAAGAAGAAAAAGAAGAAGACGAAGTAGAATCTGCGAGAAACAAGCAAACAACTAGGGACACATAGGAACACGAGTTTACTTTGGTGAAAGTCAGGAGTGTCTACAAGACAAGCAATTTTTATGCCAATTCTCCTTTTCGTGCCGCCCTTTAAATGAGGCTTCTGCGGCTTCTCCAGAGAATGCGAATTCAACTCTCATTGTGGTGTTTGGAGTCGTCGATCAAGTGACAGTCCGACCAGTGATCAGACAGAATCCGACCAGTCCTCATCAATTTGAGGAACGATGAGAGGAGAGTTTCTCACTGGTACACGGAGCACGGACTCCAATTGCTTCCAGAAATGGGGAATAGTCGCACGGCTTGTGCGTACACTGCTTTCAACAAGACTGCAGAAAAGGCGATGAAGGATGCTGCAATTGTCAACAACTCTGCCATTTTTTTTTTCTGCCATCTCAGCAGTCTAAATACATCGTGTGGCTTGAGGTTCAAGCAGGTGCTGCTGGCGAGATGCTGTTGTTTGGGTTTAAGCAAAGGACCAAGTTTAGCTCCAAAACAGTCCCTCAAGAGACAGCTCTTAAAAGGAGCGACACGGTCGCGTTGTTCCCGAAGTCCTCATATACGCCGAATGCATGATGATGATGTCCAGAAGAAGTGTTGGCCTTGGTAAGTACTCAATCAATGTCTGCTATTCGAGGAAACAGCTGCAACTTGCTCTGAATGAATACAAAACTTTGTTAAGCAATGATATTTGATGTAGGCTTTGCTTTCTTCATTTTCAGCGACAGTTAAGGTTCCTCCTACAGTTCTAGAGTCAAAACCCAGTTCAATCAAGGCGAGAATTGAAAACAAAAATGTGATGAACGCACATGCCACACAGGCCAAGGATGTCCAATACCTAAAATCGAAAAAGTTCATAGTCGCAACACACGACACAACACCCTGCCATGACATCGGCAATCAAAACTTGAACGCAATGTTGCAACTTAACAGCAACTTCCCCAGGCCAAAATATCACGAAAACAAAACTAGATTCACGTCCACCTCTGAACTGTATGAACCCCCATGGGACACCTTGACAGATAACCCAACCGTTTAGATAAGCAAATCATGAATGAGGCCTAGACCCTGTTCTGCCACAAGCACAAAAAGCATGAGTCAGGAAATCTTGCTAATTTGATAATTATATCAGATACCAATTCGCCATCATGTGATGTTTATCAAATTGTATGAATTTCGATTAGTTTACGTCGGAAATACCTGCTGACATTGAAGAGTTCTGCTTCCTCAAGCTCGTTCTTAACCCTACCTCCTCTGAGTAAATAGAACAAACCATAATGTAAACCAGTTCAGGTAGGAATGTGAACCAGATACTTCCCAAACCTGACTACGTGCCAAAATTCAAAGTCGACCGCAATAAATCCCGAGATTCCTGCACTCGCATCAAGATCAAGATCTGAACACGTCTCTGACTTTGAACTATTTGAATATCTCACAAAATGTTGTCATCATCTCCCCCTTTCTGAAGATTCACATGGATGTGTACTCCGCAGCGGTTGTGTCATGTTGTTGATAATGATCGAGAAGAAGCTCCTCTGAAATTGAGATTCCACTCACAACGCGTCGTTGTCTGTTGCGCCAAGGTTGTGGGCCTTAATTAGCCCAACATATGCATTCGCATAGCTCAAGTCAACGTGTATGTACTTCACGACAAACCAATATCGAATTTCTCGACAAAAAAGCGAGCGAAGCATTGTGAATTTGTTGGGACAAGTTTCATAGCCACTCCATGACATGGCGACCTCGGGGAATCCGGTGAATTTGCAACACAACGGACACATTGCATAAAAGTAGGGACATCAAATTTGTCTATTCCTTTGGACCGAAGAATGTTTATGACTGGAAGCGAGGAGGGGGCCAGATGTTTACGAGCTTATGAGCCCTCTAGTGAGTCATGGAATCAAATATGCAATAAACGATGTAAACACAAGTGTTCAGACTCACCTTGAGTGTCGTTTTTTCTGCTCAAAAATTTTTATCTGCTCGCTGTGTGTTGTGTTGCGCTAGTCTCTGCGGTCTGCCTGATATATGGTCAGATTTTCAGGTTTGCCCGCACACACTCTCTGTGTGTATATGGTCAACAACAAAAGGTGACACGAATATAAGAATTTAGAACAAAAACAATCAAAAGTTAAGAAAAGCACAGATTAAAAAAATTCGATGACTTTCGCGTTTAAATACGAAGCGTGCGGAATTAATTAATTTTTTTTCTTCACTCCGTCGTTCGCCCGTTTCGCCAATCAAGCTGCAGCGGATTCTCTCGTCGTCGCCCCCAGACACACAATCGAATGTGAAACTAATAAACTTTTCGCGACGAGGAGAAAAAAAAATCACACACACCACGACGAAGACCAGCACTGCGATTAACCAAATCCAACTGGCGGCAGCTAATTAGTTGTTTGAACTGAAATTGTTGGAAAACAAAAACCGAAACAAGGAATTTCACATAATTTCCTTCTTTGTCGAGTGCGCGACGAGGTTTCTTCTCATTTCTCTTCTCCGATCTTTATGCGTTGTGCAGTTTCACTGGAATTCTGCGTCCACCACTCTCGACCAGTTGGTTTTCATGATAAAATTTTCCTTTACAGTTTTGGAACAGTGAGAATTCTCTTTTGGTTTGCGCAACTGGATTTTTTATGTCAACACACGGCGGGCGACGGTTTTTGTACAGAAATTTGCTGCTGGGCTAAATTTTTGCATTCTCCACCTACACTCACTCACACAGTCGGGCAGCACTCACAGCACAGGACAGCGAGAGCCACAGGAGACGGGAAAAACAAATATGGAATATTTTTGACGTTCTTCGCGTTGACATTCGATGGAAACTTCAACTATTTCACTTTTTTGCTTGCCTCGTCTTGTCTACTGTTTCTTTTTTTTCTCGGTTTCCTGCTGTTGCTGGACGTTGCCTTCCCAAACGAAGGTGATGTCTTGTCGACTGTCACTGGGCTGTCGTCGTTGGGGTTGAATTTTGCAACGGCTGTGTGTGGGATAGAGCGAGAGAAGCGATGATTTGATTTGGCAAACTGAACGAAGAATTGGGGAAATGTCATCAGCTGAGGGAAAGTGAAGTTGGTTGAGGTTATGTCGTGTCCAGTGTGATACATGCAGGTATGGCGGAGAGGTTTTAAGTTGAAAATGCTTAAAATAAGTGCCTTAAAAAGATATGTTCTGAAATTAATATATAGCAAGAAATTTAATCGTTTATTCAACGATCTTCGCCTTCCTGGTGATAAAGACCAACGTCGTCGGATGCAATCTAAAGGACGCCTATGTCCGCCTCCCATGCTAATAGCATGGGAGTCCCTCAACCACGAGAGTGTACACTGTTCCTGGTGACACTTATAGACATTTTTAAAGGAATAAATGAAAAATAGGAACAAAAGTCGTGATCGACGGTTTTTCAGAAGAAAAAGTATAGGACAGGGCCCAGGATGGAACAAAGGAGTTAATAGTTCCTAATTTGTGATTCGAAGAGATAATACGGCGATACGGTGAGAGAAAGAAGACGGCTGCAGTCAGCGAAGATACAAAACAATGGACGGAGTAGGTGACAAGGGACGACGAAGTAGATCAGAGAACATGTCAGAGGGCGAAGCTGGTCAGAATGCGGTGCAATAAAAGACACAACGCGGGATACAGAATAAAGCTTAAAGAAAACATTTAATTCTGGGAGCAAGATAAGCGTTTAGAAGACAACGCAACAGTGTACGCAGTAAATGACACAGAAGACGATGCTACCAGTTCCCTTCAAACTATACGCCCTCTCTAACCACCACAATCTTTACTCGTTCCAAGAATTGTCAACTAATTGACAGCGAATCAGCTGTCACTGTAACTGTCATTGAAGTGCAAAAAGTTTTTGTTTTCCGAAAAATCTTCAAAAAATCTTCCCGTGATGGCTGGACGAGAAGCACTGAAAACGGCTATCCAACAAGTCCGACCGATTCTTTCTGTCAACCAGGAGGACGCACGGAAACGTGCAATCAATCTGTACAAAGCATGGTATCGTCAAATTCCCTACATTGGTAAGCAACTGAGTTCCCTGTCCTAGGTTATGTGCATCAACAGACAACTTGTTATATAAACTCACCAATTGTCCGTCCTAACTTCTTCCAGTCATGGACTATGACATCCCAAAGTCAGTTGAAGAGTGTCGAGCCAAGCTCCGCGAACAATTCGACAAGCACCGTAATGTCAATGACATTCGACTCATTGATATGTTGGTCATTAAGGTGAGTTTGAGTCGATTAGTGAAGTCTGTGCAAATTATGAGATTCGTCTTACAGGGACAAATGGAGTTGAAGGAGTCTGTAAATATTTGGAAACAGAAGGGACACATTATGCGGTACTGGAAGGAGTCTGAAGAACCAAAACCAACAGATTTCCTTTCCAAATTCATTCAGGGACATAATTGAGGAGAGTTTCTTCTGGTTGGAGTCGAGATAAAATTGCTTGTATACCAAGCGGACGAATGAATGTGTTGGGCTGGGTATTTGATGCCATTAAACTGAGTTGATTGCATTCTAAGGAGTTGTGTGTTGTTTGTTGTGTGCTGAGAATGGGTGTCCCGATATGTCCAGCATGGAATTGGAAAGAGAAAACTATGAAGTGGGCACGACCTTTGCTTGGTTAAGGTTTCACATTGAAAAATTTGCCAGTTGGGGCGTTCTATGATGCTTCCTTGGTAATCTGTGGTGTTAAAGTGTGAGAATTCATTGCCTGTAAGGTAGATGTTATAGCTTTGGTGTTGACATTACGTGCTGGATACAATGAGAATCTTCCAACGGTGCTGCGTAAGGCGACAGCAGAATTTGGCATACGGATATCATTACAATGCTTGTTGAAGAACAGCCCCTGAAACCAAAGAAAGGACTATTCCAATTTTAGCCATGTTTAACCTCTAAACCAAAAGAAAGCTTTACCAGAATGGACTGGCAAGTTTCCTGATGTTCCACTCGGAGCCCACGATGTTCTGATTAGAAAGAAGAAAGGGATAGACTGTGCGTTGCTCTTGAATATGAAGCTCGCCGAGGAGGTGCCGAATATGTGCCGACCAAAATTTTTAAAAGTGGTCAGATCGGGTATAAGGAATAGGGTCCTTCCGCGACTTAAATTGAAGTGAAAAATTACCACGAACTATGATGAGCAAGTATTAAAAGACGCCATTAAATAGTTCATGCTGGAGATGGCACTACTGGGAAAGCAACAAAGGATGTCGGGAAGCACGGCATCAAGAATGAGTAGAACGTTGCTTGTAAAAGAAACAATGGATCGATCGAATATATGCCCTGATGACTGGAAAGTTAAGAAACAGATTCAGAACCGTAGCAGAAGGAAGCAACTCTTTTGTAAGGAATTGTTTCGCAAAAATAACGTCTTCACTTAAGGATTCCTTAATTTACGACCAATTGTTGTCCTTTACGTTTCACAATTGCCTTTAATCCTCGACATTCACATTTAACAATTGTATATTTATCCAGTTAGCAAGACAATTCAATCTTGAGTACATCGTATCTGTGTTCTGTGAACGCAGGGAAGAAGGTTCTTAGCAGAATGTTAACCTCGAACTTATTTTTAGTCTCGAGTGGGTTAAGGTTAACAATAATTGGATGGTGCGAGAGTCTACAGGGAGACCAGGGCGCAGCTTGCTCATCAACTACTCGTGTTGTGCGCGCTACTGTTCTCTGACGAGCAGAAGAGACCTACAGTTTTCTGCCGACTTCGAACGACGAAGTTTGAGAAGCTTTTCCGAACGACGAAGTTTGAGAAGCTTTTCCTTACAAATTTAAAACCCCTTGCATGTTGTCAGCAAGTCGAAAGAGGTGGGGTCGTAAAAAATTAAGCCAGGAGTCGAACCTGAATCTGCGGCGTGTGAGTGTCGCACTCTACCCACCACGTCACGGCAGTCACAAGCTTATGGTTGAAGAATGGAAATACTTTCTACAGATCAACGGCACATTTTGAGAAACGGAGAAAGCGCTTAGATGAAAGTTCCTTAAGGAAATAAAAATAAATTCCTACTTCAGGCAGCATGATCCGTCAGGTAAAAATGTTGGGTTTCTGACGAGATGCAAGAGATTTTCTGCCGAACCTACTGTCCGTGTCTTGTTTCTGCATCGTCTTTAAGGTCCTGCAATTGTCGAGGGATTTACACCACATTCAAATTTTCAGGACTTCAGAGAAGGAAATCCATAAGAACACCCTAAGAAGCAGTTGTGTAACTTGTTACTCAAGCTTGCATTTTGTGGTCTTTCATGCATTTTCCTCAATTTAGTTGGTTTTTCATGTCAATATAGACAAGCTGCAGGCGTTGTTGTTCCCTAATTACATTGTGCTTCCATCTTTGTGCGGGATAGATTCATTTGGTTGACAAATGCCAGTACACTCCTTCCTCTCAGATTTAATCTTAGGAACTTACTGTATGCATTTGTACAATGCTCATTCGGTTCCACGTTTTTCATTTTTTAAAAGCCTTGTTACAGTCACGTTCATAAACAGAAACCTCACCCATGCGTACTCAAATGCATTTGTGAGCCAAACGCACGATCACACACTACATGCTCCCGTGTAGCGCATAGTGTACCTAGCGGCGTCCGTTTCCAATAAACACCTCTTTCTAGTGGGTCTCTAATGGGTTTGTTTGAAAGCTTTCGATTAGTCTAACGATGAAGGTGACATGCATTCGCGAGAATTTGATGTCATTCTCTCACAATCGTTCCAAAGCTGTTTACTGAGCTTTAGAATGTGACAATGACGCTGTACAGTCTTTGAATCACCTGCATAATGCCTATATTGCTGGCAAGTGATGAGGGTTGTGTGGTAATTGAACGGGGATTAAACATGCGGGGCGCATGTGCTGGAAATTTGGTACAATTGGTTCGTAGACAAACCAGGGGGATTGAGGTCGTCGACGAATTTGATTGATAGTTAATGGAGTTTTTGGTGTGTCGATTCGCAAAGAATTTGACATGATTTTCTGATGCAACAAAGCGAGTGGAGACTGATTGTAAATAAGACGGGTTTGAAGGAGATTTCTAGGAATGTGATGTGACGTTGAATGTTCAGTGCTGGCTGGAACGCATAATTTAATACCTGTTGCAGCGCGGTGAAGATGGACGGTGGTTCTTGGCTCACACCAGGCGGTACCACACAAACACAAACTGTGCATTCAAAAAACTTAAAAAAAAGGGGAAAGAAAGACCTTGACAGGGCACCAGGTTAAGGATCGCTTAGAGGACTAGGAATCCGCATTGCTAAAGGTTTTTATAAACTATCGGCTCAAGTTGGTCTTTCCCTCATTAGTAATTTGAGGGAAAGTTTATTTCTGAGTCTGTTCGGCGACAATTGAAGGAGGTTCTCATAGACTTCTCATAATTCAATGATTGAACTTGGAGTACGAGGCGTGAGTAAACAGATATGCATCTTCTAAGAACATTTCTATATAGAAACGTTAGGTTTTTAATAACAAAAATAAAAAAGTGACGCAAAACTGAATTGATGTAACAAAATCGTCAAGACTGGAAATAAATTAATGACTAAGTACGGTGCCGGTTGCCTGAAGCTATTGCTCAAGAACTCTGCTTGAGGTCAGCATGTTTTTCATGACGATTGAATTCACAAATAGTTGATTGTATTCACAAATAGTTTTCAAACGCAATGAACCACTCTGAAAATTATAAACGAGAGAAATTTATGCCGACTAGACAACTTCTGTGCAACTGTTCTACGGCAATTGAACTCAATTAAGTCGATAATCGCTTGTGGCTCTGAGCCTGTGATGGGTTAAAGATCTTTGGACTCGCATTCACTTTCACTGCAGACAGTCTTGCGTAATAATGGATAAACAAAAACAAACGTTCTCCAGAAAGCCACTAGAAAAGCTCTGCGATTAATCATCAACTGCACGGCCACGGACATTTAATTACACAAGTCACGAGGATCGACAGGTACAGTCACGAGGGTTGTTTGTTAAAGAGTCTCTTGCTTTTCACAGTTTTTAATGTGAGCATGCAGAATACAAGGAAGAGTCCTTGTTCAGTGAATATTGTGGTTATTTTGGAAACGTGCGGCTTTTGGAGATTCCTTGTTCAGTGAAGTTTGTGGTTATTTTGGAAACGCGCGGCTTCCCGTTGGTGAATTGATTGTTTATGGAAATATTCACTCTCAGGCAAATCAAAATTTGTCGCACATTGCAAACACCAGGAGACCGCGATGACCATAAACTGAATGGTAATGCCAACATCAAACCTTGTTCTGGAAAGATTGTCTCTCTGCGTGCGTCATATACGTCCTTTAAAGCGCTCTCTGGAAATTTATGGGTTTTATTGTTGGACCTAACGCACAGTGACAGTCTGATGTACCACGCACTTGCCTGACCTGATACCGCTCCGATGAGAATTCTTGAAACTCCGATGACAAAAGCGTCTTGTTTTTTATTTAAATTCCTGTTTTCAGGAATGCCTTCCCACGACCATAGATCAGCATTCGGCTGACTAGATCATGACAAGTTGCTTTCATTGGAAATAAAGAAAAATTGGCGACGTCTTTGTTAATAAGCTCTTACTACGGAAGCACCACCATGAAAATGTTGACAGTCAAAGACTTCAGTTGGTCTGAGAAAGAATTTCTCTATAGCTGTTTGAAGTCCCTCACAATTTGAAGGACCCTTCGACTCCTGGTAGCAAAATAGGACGCACAACGCAAGTAGTAGGTTTGTTCCATCCCAAATTCTTATAATTTTAAAGTTTTAAACAATGGCCGCCGTGGGGTAGCGGATAGAGTGCGCGCTCACACGCCGAAAGCCTAGGTTCGATTCCCGGCTTAACACCTAAAATTTTTCATGGCACCACCTCTTTCGAGCTGCTGAAAACACTCAAAGAGTATTAACTGTCTAAGAAAAAGCTTTTTAAATTCCGCCGTTCGGACTCGGCAAAAAACTGTAGATCCCTTATTCGTACGAGAACAGAAGCGCGCACAACACGAGTAGTTGATGAGCAAGCTACGCCCTGGTCCCCCTGTGGACTGTCGCGCCAAACAATTATTATGATAGCTGTTCGAAGTCCCTCACAATTTGAAGGAACCTTCGATTACTGATACTACGCACAACACAAGTGATAGGCTTGATCAATTCTAATTTTTTATATTCTTAAAGTACTGGGTACCAGCGTGCGGTGTGGTGTTAATGCTAATATTAGGTGCTGGTGATATGTCAACAAAGATACAGGATGTTGAATATGGCACAGTTATTGCAATGATTCTAGCGGAATCATTGTATTGAAAACTCTGAAGGGAAGGGCTTATAAGCAACCGCTTTGGGTCTTGTGGTTTTGGATCTGTGGGCTTATATTTGAACCTCAGTTGATTGCGAAAATGGTCACATCTGACAAACGATTCGAAGCATAGAAAATCTTTGAATTCCTTTTACTTCCGCCCGTCCGAACGTAAATTTGATTCAACCTGCCCTTTTAAACAGTATGGCCGCCCTTTAAAAATAGGCCGTTGCATGCAAACTTTTGGATATAGTCCCTTTAAGTCCAGAACGTACACGCCTACAAGGGGCCCTTAGCATTGCGTAAATGTGAAAGATTGTTCTGAATCTTTATCAACACACAATACGCACACAATGACGTTCTAAGAGTGGTTGCCCTGCTGGAAACCGACTGTCTACGCCGGACGCAACTTCAACATCCCTCACTCGACATTTACTACAAGCCAGAGGACGTCGATGTGGATGCAACATCCACGTCTCTAGCTCGGCACATACTACACCCCAGGGCGACGTCAATGAGGACGCAACATCCACGTCCCTCGCTCGACACTTACTACAGGCCAGGGGGACGTCGATGTGGACGCAACTTCCACGTCCCTCGCTCGACACTTACTACAGGCCAGGGGGACGTCGATGTGGACGCAACATCCACGTCTCTCGCTCGACACTTACTACAGGCCAGGAGGACGTCGACGTGGACGCAACATCCACGTCTCTAGCTCGGCACATACTACACCCCAGGGCGACGTCAATGTGGACGCAACATCCACGTCCCTCGCTCGACACTTACTACAGGCCAGGGGGACGTCGATGTGAACGCAACATCCACGTTCCTTGCTCGACACTTACTCCAGGCCAGGTGGACGTCGAAATTGACGCAACATTCACATCCCTCGCTCGACTCTTACTGCAGGCCAGGGGGAGGTCGAAATGGACGCAACATCCACGTCCCTTGCTCGACTCTTACTACAGGCCAGGGGGACGTCGATGTGGACGCAACATCCACGTCCCTCGCTGGGCACTTTTTACAGGGCAGAGGGACGTCAATGTGGACGTAACTTCCACGTCCCTCGCTCAACACTTACTACAGGCCAGGGGGACGTCGATGTGGACGCAACATCCACGTCCCTCGCTCGACACTTACTACAGGCCAGAGGGACGTTGATGCGGACGCAACATCCACGTCCCTCGCTCGACACTTACTACAGGCCAGAGGGACGTTGATGCGGACGCAACACCACGTCCCTCGCTCGACTCTTACTACAGGCCAGAGGGACGTTGATGAGGACGCAACATCCACGTCTCTTGCTCGACACTTACTACAGGCCAGAGGGACGTTGATGCGGACGCAACATCCACGTCCCTCGCTCGACACTTACTACAGGCCAGAGGGACGTTGATGCGGACGCAACACCACGTCCCTCGCTCGACTCTTACTACAGGACAGAGGGACGTTGATGCGGACGCAACATCCACGTACCTCGCTCGACACTTACTGCTTACTACCTACTACTTGAAATGCTTGCATCAAATAAAATGAAAACGAAACCCTTTGCGGTCGAGTAAAACTTACACTTGTCCAGTACTCCCAGAGTTTGCAAACTGTTTTCCCATTTCGATGAAGAGTTGCCTTTTGCTCCTTTTGCTTGACGTTGTGTTCCCGACTGCTTTGTCTTCGTTGGAGACACAGTTCTCGCTAAGCTTTAGTTTCGTCGGGTGAAGAACCGAATCCGCTTTTCATACTTAAAGTGCTTTCAAAGGATGGTTCTGGTTCAATCCCAAGGAAGGATCTCGTGTGGCTGTACCACAGGCCAGAATGAACTTGAACACACCTCAACCTCGACTGTCTGTCAAATTCAAACGCAATTCAAACCCAATTGTAAGTCAAAATAAATTTCCTAGAGACCACATTGATCGCTTAGTTGACTCATTGAGAAGATTGAGTCAGTCTGCCAGTGGGAGCCGCGTAGCAGACGATGTAAATTGCTTACAAGCCTCCCCCTCAAGACCGATCAACGACAAGCTGACTTCATCATCTTTCGCGAACGTCATCCCGCTGACTCAGCGAGGAATATCAAAAGATCGATGTGGCCCCTGCTGCTTGAGCACCTCCCCAACTTAAGCCGCATGCAGCAACTTCAAGGTAACAGCTCGTCGCCCACTTATCAGCGAACCAATTGATAAACAATATCACGGAAAACTCTCCCATTCCCAATCACCTGCGTAATCAGTCAATCACGAGAATTCGTTTTTTTTCGTTTATTGTTTGTTTGCGGATGCTAATCAGAAAGATAACATTTTATGGCTCCCAACCCGGCTCGCAGCAAGATTTATTCCCTGTAGACGGGGATTTGCGAGTACATGTGTTGCAGGGGATGTTTGGCAAAGTGTGATGCAATCGGCGGTCAAGTGGTTTGGGCCGTCTTGGGGGGAAGTGGAATTTGTGCCAGGTCAGTAGTCGGTTTCTCTCGCGCCCCACTCGACCGACCGAATTCAAGTTCAAAGCCAAAGTTAGTCGACGACGACAGGCGAAAACACGGTGTTTTCTAATTTCTAAGTGAAAACCGGTCGCCAGCCATGCAGCCACTTCCATTTAAACGCTCGCCGCGTACGTGATCATATTTGCTTTGGCCATGTTTACAAGCGGGAGGCTTTTGTTCGAGTACGCGCGCCGCGCAATAAACACAACCTGCCGATAAGGCAGACATATCAGTGGACAGGAGCTTTGGAGGTGCACGCTACGAGTGCAATGAATTCCACAAGTGTCCGCCCGCCTGCCTGCCCTCCCATAAATTTGATGACCCTAAGGCAAGTGACTAACCACTTGATCGGCTTTGCGCCGCTGGAGTCGGCGGCTGCGGTGTGGGGGGCGGCGCTTGTTGTGTGAGTCACACTCGCGTGAAGAGGGGAAAGAAAAATAACCCATAGACGAGCTTTTAAACCACTGCTCAGTCGCAGGTAGCGTTGTGGGTGTCGGTTGTGTGGCGAACTTTTCGCTGCTTCTCATTCTTAGTCTAACCGCGCCGCCAGCAGGTGGTTTATCGATATTCTTCGCATTGAAAGCTCTAGTCGAAGTTTGTGTGGAGTGAAGTTTGCTAATTCGCGTTGCGACTTTCAACCCTGATAAGATTCGATTCGCCTTCTTATCGGCCCGCAGCTCGCATACACGTACTCCTGTACACACTCAAAGTTCACCCTCGGCACACCCCCTTGTCGTCTAGCAGGCCGTTTGGCGCTTTTTGCCCTTGTGAGGGGGTTCAAGATAAACAAATCGATTTGCTTTTGGATTTTCGTAGCCTCTCGCAGCAGTTATCAACGACGTACGTTCCAGTCACGACGAGGGTAGCGCGCAGTTCTGTGGATACAAAGAAATTTTCTTGAAGTCGTTTCCGTCACCACCCCCGGTCCTTTAAGGTGAGTACCCATTGCTGTGATGTGTCCGTGAGATGTGTGCGCCTGTGAGACGTGTGCCAGTTTGCATGCAGTGTGTGCCAATGACTGGTGTGTGACTATTGACCGCAGAAACATTGAAATGGATCCCCGCGAGCAGCGTGTACGTAGTCATCTGCGGTTTTGTGGTCAAACTTTGTGCGGTCTGTGCGTCTTGTCCCAGAATCGGTTTATCCCCATCCACCGTCAGGTGATTGAAGAAAATAGAAACCGTCGACGTCTAATCGCCAATTGATTGTGCTGATACCGAGGGCGGTAATCTGTGAGCAGGAAACGCGAGCAGAACACGTCTGCCTCGAGTGGGCTGCCAGTGTGCGGGGTGATTTGTGTTTTCATAAACAAAATGGAGATATCCACGCAGAGTGTTATCAAATGGCTTGTGACTATAATTAACTTTAGCTGCTCGTCCTAAATGGTCTCCAGTGGAGCATGGAGAGTGGAGCTGCACCCTCGTTTATTGGATGGGTTGGGTGAGGATTTATTGTGGAATTGAATGCACAACGGGTGGTGTTCGTGACGAATGTCCTGGGTGGGAATTTATGACATTTATGAGGCCGTGCTAGAGGGCAACTTCTCACGAATGAATTGCTCGGAAATTGATTCCGTTTTTAATTTGTGTCAGACTTGAGAAGTCTTCGGAAATCTTGCAACTATGGCCAAAGGGCTATAACTCTGGAAGGTCGTAAGTGTTCAATTGATGTCAGAAACTGGAAACTATAGGGTGCCCTGGTGAGCATCGGCGTCGGAAGTGGTCGGCCAGAAGGTTTTGGTTTCCCAGAATTCAGTGGAGTCGCATAGGGCAGCGGTTTTCTAGAGGGCAGTTGTCTCCGAGAGGACAGTGGTCTGCCAGAGGAAAGTGGTCTTCTATAGGGCAGTAGTCTCCTAAGGGGCTATCTCCGAGAGGAGTGGTCTCCCAGGGGCTGCGGACCCAGAGGGCAGTGGTCTTAAAGAAGCCATAGGGTCCCCAGAAGAAAGGGTTCCCCACAGGACAGTGGTCTCTTAGAGGGAAGCTTAAGGGGACAGTAGACAATTATAGGGCAATGATATCCCAGAGGACAATTGTCTCCCAGGGGGCAGTGGTCTCCCCCGAAGAAGTAGTCTACCAGAGGGCAGTTGGCTGCCAGGAAGCAGTGGTCTCCCAGAGTTCAGTGGTTTCGCAGAGAGCAACGTTTTCTTGAGAGAAGTTGTGTCCTAGGGGGCTGCAGTATTCTAGAGGATAGTGGTTTTAATAAAGCCATATGACCCACAGGGGGAAGGGTTTCCCAGAGGACGGTAGTTTCTTAGAGGGAAGTTCAAGGGGACAGTCACCTCTAGTCACCTAGAGGGCAGTGGCCTGCCAGGAAGTAGCGGTCTCCAAGGGGGCAGTGGTCTTCCAGAGGGTAGTGGTCTTGCAGAGGAAAGTGGCTTCTAGAGGGCAGCGGTCTCCCAGAGGAAAGTGGCTTCAAGAGGGCAGCGGTCTCCCAGAGAGCATTGGCCTCCTAAAGTGCTGTCCCAATGGGCAATAGTCTCCTAGACAGCTACACTTTCACAGACGCCTCGTACTCGCACTCGCAATCTTCACAGCCTGGTCGCGACAGTATGTGCCCATCTCAGAGGAGAGCTAAGTGCTATGCACTGAATTGCACTTATTTCAGTTCATTCTCAGAACTCAGGCAGCAATGTCTGTCGCTTTGCCAGCAGAAGGCTTATCTTCTCGAGCACATGTGAAAGGTCTCGAGGAAGGCGGGGAAGGCTCAAGGTTTCTCACATGCGAGTGTGATTAAATAAATTTTCTATCGAGGTCTATGGACAGCCTTGTAGTAGCAGAACGTCAATGCAATGAAACGCCAGATATCCACTGCAATCAGAGGCAGTGCTCAAGTGCTCAAGGTTCCGCTTCTTGGATCGGATTTCACTTCACATAGAGTTTGATGGCTTCTTCTCGACTTGTTCGTGACTTCTTCTTTTTTTTCTTGAGGAGCTACAGTCCGGGGTGGATCTGAGTCTCAAACAACATGCCTCTCGAGCCAGCACGATCTTTCGGCAGCTGCCTCCAGTTCCGCACTCCAAGTTGGTTGAGCTTCTTCTCCACTTGTGTAAGCCACCTTAGCTTAGGCCGTCCTCTGTTGCGTTGTCCTGGCTCTGATCGTTGTCATGGCTCTGATTCGAAGACTTTTCGAGCCGGAGCAGTGGTGTTCATATGCTCTACATGGTCTAGCCATCTTAAGCGCTCTACCCGCAGACGCTTGATCAGGTGCTTGTCGCTGTACAGCCTATAAAGTTCGTCGCTAAATCTTCTCCTCCAGATGCCATGAACGCAAACAGGACCAGAAATCGCACGCAGAACCTTTCGCTCGAAAAGACTAAGGGCGTCCTCATCCGCCTTTTGAAACGTTGTTTTGACTACAAGCAATTAAAGTAATTGAAATATGAGAGGGACTGCGCCTATTCAGTATTATTAAGCGGCAAGCAAACAGGCTGTTTTCGAAGAAGGGGCAATTTTATAACTATCAAATATCCTTCCAGTAGAGTTTGTGGGCTCTTTCAAGAAAAGTTTGATACAAATATGATTTTAAAATGTCGAAGAACAAAGTTTTGTGACAGCTTCTGGCAGTTGCTGATACAAGTTTGTTGTTTTGAAGCGGCGTCAACCATTACATCAAAGCTCAAAACCATTGCCATTCTTCTCAGGGTCGGATTAAGATGTCTGCCCTCCACTGCTTTGAAGACACTTCGAAGAGGGGAACATTTGCCTTAGACTGCAGAAAAACTGGACTGTGGGCCTAGCCGTGTTCGTTTTGTTTTAGTTCCATTTTCAACTAAAAATTTGATTTAAAGAGACGCACTTAGAAGCACATAGAAGTGGCCGCAGTGGCGTAGTGGGTAGAGTGCGACGTTCACACGCCGAAGGGTGTACATTCGATTCCCAGCTCAGCACCAATTTTTCGAATTTTTCACGGCACCACCTCTTTCGAGTTGCTGACAACACTCAAAGAGTAATAACTGTCTAAGAAAGCTTCTCAAACTTCGCCGTTCGGAGTCGGCAAAAAACTGTAGGTTCTCTCTACTCGTGAGAGAACAGTAGCGCGCACAACACGAGTAGTTGATGAGCAAGCTAGGCCCTGGTCCCCCTTTGGACTGTAGCGCCAACAATTATTTTTATTATTATTACATAGAAGCAATCACTCGAATGGCTGATGTCTCACAAAGCCCGACGCATTTTGCTTCTGAACGTGTTTTTTTATATCTGACGGTATGTGCTCTTGTAACTGGCCGCATCTTTGGTTTGGGTCTCCCGACAGCACAACCAGAGATGGCATGACTCTCCAGAATGCAGGCTGACCAAGTACATGCTCTCAAAAGTCAGTGAAAATTTCGCTATTTTTCCTCTATCTGTAAAGAGAAAAGACTTACGGATGACTTACGGACCGCATACAAACGGGGCAGCTCACCTTCGATAAGCACTTGAGTCTGCTTGGACTTAATGACGCACGCTATGCGACGCCTGTAGAGGAGGTGAACACACTGCGGAGAACTTTCTCTGTCAATGTCCCGCCTTTGCTCCGATCAAGTGGCGTCTGTTTGGTGTTGATTTGGTGGGAGCTGTAAACCTAGAAGGTTTTCCTTCCGAAGATCAAGAAATTAATGTCTGTGTCCGCCGTCGCGTAGGGGGTAGAGTGCAACAATCACACGCCGGAGGTTCAGGTTCGTTTCTCGGCTGAACACCCCAAATTTTTCACGGCACCTCCTTTTTCGATGTGTTGACAACACTCAAAGAGTATTATCTGTCTAAGAAAAAGCTTCTCAAATTTCGCTGTTTGGAGTCGGGAACAAACTGTAGGTCCCACCTACTCGTCAGAAAACAGCAGCGCACATAACGCCAGTTGTTGATGAGCAAGCTACGTCCTGGTCCCCCTGTGGACTGTTGCGCCATCAAAAACAAATGTAAGGCTACTGCCTGGTAGTACAATGGGCCAGGTTTTAACTCTGAGCTCTCCAGTGCATTGTTTCCCAAAAACTGTGCTCTTCTCCGATTGTTCGTTTTCGACCTGTCTCCAAATGCCTCCATTGCTCACCTCCATCAGCAACCATTTAACCCATCCTCGATGACGGTAATGAACTTTAGTGAAATTGGATTACTCTCTCGAGTCCCCAAGACCCCCACTCACCAGCCGCCTTCAAATGCGATTACAAAAATATTTCGATTCCGATTCAAAACTCTGGTCGCCCATCAAAAAGACCATAAGTCCGGCGTAAGCTGCCGTAATTCAATTATCGTATCTGAGCCGTCACTTGCGAACCATGAACTCACTGTACACCGCCCAGAGCTGGTCTGGAGCCACTTCAGCGCTGATCTGATTCCGACGGTGAACAGAGCCTCACCCAGCCGAAATTGCCGCCTGAGGCGGCGGGCGTTTTTAATTTTCTTCTCTTGTTTGCGTTTTTTGCGTCTATTTTCTTCACAGCTGTCGTCACCTTCGGGCTCTGTGTTTGGACAGCACACAGAGACGACATCGCCGCAGGTGTGGGGGAGACGCCCTTAATTCAGGTGCGCCGGGAAGGTCAACGAAAGATGGATTATCTTGCGCAGCTCCGTTTACGGAGTTTTACTTCCCATACGGCAAACGGCGCGCGTCTCATTTGCCTCGCAAATAGACGACGTAGAACAAAGCGCTCTTTACCGGTTTCACTTCTGCACGCGGTCGATTTGATTCAGATGCAAAATTAAAATTCGTGCTAAATATTTGACGCGAGCGTGTTCTGGCCTTAATTTGGCTGCGCTGCAACTTTGGCATTTCGCGCTTGTGACGGAAGTTATCTAGCCGGCTGCACGATTTGAGATCTAGAAGCTGGGGGGAGGGGGAACTAAATGCTAACGGGTTTTTTAATGAGCTGAGATGACACTCTTCTCGAACACAAATTGGAATAGTTACCCATTTTTAGAATCCGTTTGAATATCCGCTTTGTGGATTTTATTAGTTGTTCTGCGGTAGCGGTGAGGTGAAAGTCGGTACACGCTGGCCTTGTCACCCGAAGATGAATTTGAGCCTACTTCCGCAATGCTGATGGAGGGGATACAGCTCAGGGTTTGGGAGATGCCAATTTACGAGCACAATTGTAAACAAATTTTGGCCCAGATCTGGCGTAACCGGTAGGCTCGTGTTCGTCGATGATGCGGCTATCTGATGAAACGCTTTAATGGCAGCTCTTAAAGAGCGCCGACTGCGGTTATTCGACTTCCTTGTTTTGAATATTTCGAGACGGGATTGGAAGATAGGGGACTTCGACTGAATCAAAGACGTCTCAGTGATGGGCGAAGCTTGCCTCATTTGGAAGCAAGTGTTGAGGAGCTAAAGCAGGGGCGAATCGGGTCGCTTGCTGTTCTTTGCTTTTGGTGAAGCTGGACTTCTGCCAATATGCATCGGCAGGTGCCCCAATCTTTCAGCAGCTGACTTTAACTTTCTGTGAGACCACGGACCTCAGGAAAAGTGCTGCCCTCTGGGAAACCTAAGCCCTCTGGGAGACTACTGCTCTCTGGGAGACCACTGCCTTCTGGGAGACCACTGTCCTATGAGACCACTGCCCTCTGGGTGGCCACTACCCTCTGAGAGACCACTGGCCTCTGGAAGACTGCCGTTCTCTAAGAAACCATTGCCCTCTGCGAGACCACTGCCCTTTGGGAGACCACTGCCCTCTGGGAGACCACTGCCCTCTGGTAGACCACTGTCCTCTGGAAGACTGCCGTCCTCTAAGAAACCACTGCCCTCTGGGAGACCACTGCCTCTGGGAGACCACTGCCCTCTGGGAGACCACTGCCCTCTGGTAGACCACTGTCCTCTGGAAGACTGCCGTCCTCTAAGAAACCACTGCCCTCTGGGAGAGCACTGCCTCTGGGAGACCACTGCCCTCTGGAAGACTGCCGTCCTCTAAGAAACCACTGCCCTCTGGGAGACCACTGCCCTTTGGGAGACCACTGCCCTCTGGGAGACCACTGCCCTCTGGTAGACCACTGTCCTCTGGAAGACTGCCGTCCTCTAAGAAACCACTGCCCTCTGGGAGACCACTGCCTCTGGGAGACCACTGCCCTCTGGGAGACCACTGCCCTCTGGTAGACCACTGTCCTCTGGAAGACTGCCGTCCTCTAAGAAACCACTGCCCTCTGGGAGACCACTGCCCTTTGGGAGACCACTGCCCTCTGGGAGACCACTGCCCTCTGGTAGACCACTGTCCTCTGGAAGACTGCCGTCCTCTAAGAAACCACTGCCCTCTGGGAGACCACTGCCTCTGGGAGACCACTGCCTTCTGAGAGACCAAAGATTGGAGTTCGTAGGCTCTTTGGGCAGAAAATGTTTTTTTAAAACGCCCTACAAAACCCGTTCTTTTTGAATTTCGTCTTCATTGCCGTGCGTGCCCTTCAGTCTATTCGTCCAAAAGCCATTAGTCGCATGAAGAAGTTTTTTCTCGTAAGTACCAGCGGCTCTCCGAACAGTTTTTAGGTTTTTTTTTTAGAGTTCAGGTTTTTTTTAGCCTCATTTAGCCTGTTTTACAAAGTCATCTTGGTCTTCTGAGAGACTGTTCGATTAGCCAATTGCCGCTTGAGATCAATCTTTAGTCTCTACCTCCATTCCTTTCAAAGCAAAGACCACGCAAACGCGAAATTTTTGTCACCCATTCTGACACTCTGCCTGAGATGCCGATGTTCTGTGACTTTCCTTACTGTTCCCGCCTGAAGTAAGTTTTGCTTCTGTTGACAGGCCCAACTGTTTAGACGCGTCCCTAGAAGCAGGCAGCGTCAATCACTCAGTTTAGGTTCAACTGCTCGCAAGAGACAGGCAGGGTTTAGCTTTCCTCATGAAAACAGAAACTCTCTCGGCAACAAAACGACACTTAATCCGACACTTTTCACATTCGTCGAAAGCCATCAAAACCCGCAGCCCCTCCTGCGGCAATAAAGTTGTCTCATTGCGCCAATCACATGACGGTGGCTCATCACTTTCACACAAGCAGAATTTCTTAACATTTCATGTCAAAGACTATCTGCCTCGTTATGTCACATTATCGTCGGCGGCAACGACGACGGAGATAATCGTAATCAGCTCGTCGTGCGGTGCGCAAGGCTCTCGCGCACATTTCATTGATTGATGTGCAACAGATTCCAGGTAAGCTGACCGATTAGGTAACGAGACCGATCCACGTCTCGTGGTTGCGCCGCAGCACGGAATGTCTAATGAGCGGCTTTTCGAAGTGAACCATCTGTTCGGCGATGGAGTTCCAATTGAATAGAAACACGTTTGCAGTTGCAGTGGCGATGAACTGCCAACCATAAAGTTTTCTAACGAACTGCAGTCACGACTGCAAATTTGCATGGCGACCCACATTCAATTTATGGCCAGAAACCTAACCAAACTTTTTCGTTTTCTTTGCAGAATTCACAATGTCTGAAATCAAACCAAAACTGATCCTGCGAACGGGAATAAACATCTCCGACAAGTCCCCGTCACCGTCGACGAAGCTGATGCTCAACCACGGCAAGCCGAACTTCACCATCAACCGGTCAAAGTCAAAGATCGACACACAGGCCCCTCAGCCGACGGCACCGGAGGCGTCGCAGGTTGTCCTCAAGAGCACAACATTCAACGGCTTCATCAAGCCGGCCAATTTGAACCTGTCCACGGAGAACGAGGTCAACAAGGTGGTTCTCCGGCCGACAAAGCTTCCCGAGGCAAATGACAAGCCCACTCAGGATAGTGAGCCGGAATTCATGAAGGTTCTGCGGCGCACAAAGCAACCGGAAACGAACGGCAAGGCGGCCCAGGACGACGAGCCGGAGTTCATCAAGACGCAGCGAAAGATTGCCGAGCGCCTGGCCAAGGAGAACAACCTGGACTTCGAGTCCCGCAAGAGCGGCTACTTCACACATGTCATGATGTCGCCCACGTCCCCGAACAAGCCAATGGAGCTGCCGGTTATTGAGAACGGAAAGATTCAGAAGGCAACTGTTATAGACGCCTCCGAGGCTCTCGAAGAGCCAAAGCCCATCGAGAATGAACAAAACGGCGAGCATAAGGATGAATCGGATCAATCTGAGCCCGATGTCACGGAAGTCGCCAAAACTCTCGTCGAGGAGGTGATGCAGAATGTTCCCGAGGAGCTCATTCAGCAAAACGGTGTCCAAGAGGTTGTCCCAAACGGCGTCCAAAACGCACAAACTGAAGTCATCACAAATGGCGATGCCCAACCGAAGGAAAGCGCCCCTGCACCAGCAACAAACGTCAACTTCGAGCCCAAAACCGTAGTGTCCTTCTCCAAGGAGCTCTCCAGCGAGCCCAACAAGTACCCAGACACCGTCAAGGTCACACAACTGGTCGACGCACCCACCACCGATGCGGCATTGTTGCAGGAAATGTCAAAGCTCAAGTTTGACATCTCCGCTGACAGCGAAGACGTCACAGTGACACCAGTTCTGCGGGCAACCGAATAGTCCGACGGCCACTTCGCGACGCACCATTCCTATTTTTAAATGTTTAACTGTTAATTTGTATTATTGTTGAAAGTATTTTTTGTTCCATTTGTTGTTGCACTTCTGGCTCTGCCTCATTTGCTGTTGTACCGTTTTGTAAATAAACTGTTATGTTATTTTTTAATTTGAAAGGAGCCATGTTGCAGGGCGCGGAGAATCTGCGCAGAGAGAAACGCGCCACTTCTCTCCACATTGACAAATAAAAGAACTGTATAATGACGATAATTGGTGTTTTCGCTTTTAGCATTTTGTGCGCTGTCACTTTTGAAGTTTCATTTTCGGCCGATCGTGATGATGGAGGAAGTCATGAACGATTTGGCCG
Organism: Eristalinus aeneus; assembly: GCA_955652365.1. Taxonomy (NCBI): domain Eukaryota; kingdom Metazoa; phylum Arthropoda; class Insecta; order Diptera; family Syrphidae; genus Eristalinus; species Eristalinus aeneus. The sequence continues at coordinate 97,426,801 of OY019131.1, forward strand.
ATGAGTGGCAGGCGGGTGACTGAAAAGAATCGTACGAGCCAAATTGAATGGCCGTCGAGTGTGCTTTTGTTGTCACCATCGATCTGTCTGCGTGGGGAATGTCAAGGTGGCCGGTTGGCAACTGAATAGTCCACTCAACAGTCGTTTGGACTGTGAGTGTTGGTTTTGGGACATGAATGCATTTAAGTGGGCGTCTTGACGAGGAAGTCGACTCGGGGAGCAATGACATGTGCTCCCACATCGACGAAGAAACCGATAATTGATCTGTTTGGCGTGTCATTCAACTTGAGCCGGAGTAGATTAAGCGATGTTTTATCGCCAAACACACTTGTCGTGAGCTGGGTCTCGGCGGACGGGTGCCGCTTCAATTTGAGCGCTCGTGTGAATAGATAAATTGTTTTGTTTTGATGCATGTTTGCTCGTCAAGCTGGAGTTCAGATGTGTTGGCGAAAAAGTGTGTCAATGCTGTTGGTGGTCGATTATTCAACTTCGCGATGGAAACTTACAAGGCAGAAGATTAAAATGCGAGCATTGGGCAAAGAAAGGGAGGAATTTAAGAAATTAAACCTCATTCCAGCTTTTTCTTGGAATCTTTACTCAATTCAAAGTTCAGGGTATTTTGTTTGACGTCCCTCCTAGAATGCATTATTTTTCTCTCATCCGTCATCCTTCTGTGTTCTCTTAGTGTTGCCGTGGTGTTACTGAACGACTGTACGCTGGCTACAAGAAGACTCGTTTCTGTGGAACCACTGCTTTTCAAGATGCTATGAAGAAGCCTGAGATAGGCGACAGTTTTGCAAGCTTTGCCAACTTACTCCAGGCCATCGGTTATTGAGAGTCATACTAGGCAGCAGAAACTTCGAGTTAGTCAAGCACTTCGTCTACCTCGGTTCCGTGGTAAAAAGGGACAACAACATCAGTACTGAGAGCAAACGCAGATCACTCCTCCTGCTAAACGCTGTTTCTTTTGTCTCAAGAGGCAATTGAGTCGTAAGGTCCTCGAAGGACAAAGCTTGCTTTATTCAAGGGCTTGATCATTCCAGTCCTACTTTATGGCGCGGAAACCTGGACGGTACTTTAAGCGGATGAGAAAGCCTTTATTCTCTTCAAGAGAAAGGTTCTGATTGCGAGTTTTGGCCCTGTTTGCGTTGATGGCATCTGGAGGAGAACGTGTAATGACGATCTCTATGGGCTGTACAGCGACATGTTTCTGATCAAGCGTCTTCGGATACGACGCTTGAGATGGCTAGGACAGTTAAAACCTATAGACACCACTGCTCCGGCCCGAAAAGTCTTCGAATCAGAGCCATTGGGACAACGTAACAGAGGACGGCCTAGGCTAAGGTGGCTTACATAAGTGGAGAAGAACCTCAACCAACTTGGAGTGCGGAACTGGAGGCAGCTGCCGAAAGATCGTGCTGGCTGGAGAGGCATGTTGTTTGAGAACCGTGTCTACCCCGGGTTGTGGAGCCACAAGAAGAAGAAGAAGAAGAAGAAGATCTGGAGAATACGGTGCGTGGAGAAGCAATTCAAAGCCAAATTTGCGCAGTCAGTTCGGAGCCTTGATAGCTAACGACTCGTGACACGGAGCATTGTCTTGGTGGAAGAGAATTTGTTTCTTCTTCATATGGGACAGTTTTTGCAATCTCTTCTTTCAAATGCGCCAATAATCGCATGTTGTATTCGCTGGTGAACCTTTTGTTTTTCCCAAGAAAGTTGATCCTTTTGCCTTTCTCAGCACCTGAGCGTTCAGATTCAAAAGCTGGTCCATTGCACTACCAGAGAGTAATGTGAATTCTTGATCTTCAGAAGGAAAACCTTTTAGATTCGCAGCTCCCATTCAATCAACACCAAACAGCCACCACCTGACCCGGGCAAAGGCGGTACATTGACACAGAAAGTGCTCTGCAGTGTCTTCACCTTCTCCACCGGCGTCGCATGGAGTGCCATCACTAAGTCCAAGCAGACCCAAATGCTTACCGAAGGTAAATCCTGCCCTGTTTGTCCGCCAAAAGAGTTGACTACAGTCTTTTCTATTTACAGATTGAAGAAAAGCTTGGATTTCGTACTTACATTGGGAAGCATGCACTTAGTCAGCCTGCATTCTGGAGAGTCATACCATCTCTGGTTGTGCAATTGGAGGATACAAGCATTTACGGATGCCCTTAGCAAGGCGGGTTCGAGTACTACGAAAGCGGGGGGTTCGAGTACTACGAAAGCCTCTTTTAATCCTGGCCTAGCTAGTCCATCGTCAATCTCGTTTTCCATGGTCCCGTGATTTAACGTGACCCAGACAAGTTTCAGAGCATTCAGTCTGCCGACCAAATTAAGGAAAGATTTGCATTCTTGGAATGTTCCGGAAGTGGTTAAAGGGTTGAGTAAGGCCTTAAGCTTACAGTTTGGCTGTTACTACGGATAGACAGCTTGGTTGTCGCTACAAACACAGATAACACATCGGCCAATAAGTCCCGTGACACAGGGGGGGGCAACAAAAAAGTAAATGTTAAATTAATAATTTTTGTAAGTGGCGCCCCCTACATGCTTCGGGACTTATTGAGTCATCTGTTACCTCGCCCCTTTCATCTATTTTTCACAATATAGTTAGTAGCCATTAAGATCGTAAACGTTTCCGCTTGGAAGTCCAACGTGAAGTTACCTAGGGAGGTGTGAAGTTTGATGTTGTAGTCTTCCACGACGGCCCCAGCTCCCTTTGCCGCCTTGAAGCCATCCGTGAAAATTCGACAACAATCCCCTTTCCGGATCAGTTTCTGGCGACAGTCAGTCCTGGACACGGGCAACTCGACTTTGTATGAACGACGCAACTGGATTATTGGTGACCCTGCATCGCATCTGACAGCAGGTCCATAAGACTATTGTCAGAGGAGGGCGGTGCTCGAGAACATCAAAGCTCCAGTGCGAGATGAACCAAAGACTAGAAGAGATGGCCTCATAATGTGGATGTCAGATTTCCGACTAGGTCTGTGTTTTCATTTGGCCAGTTCCAGCTCTAAGGAAATTCTTCTCTTATCCCTTCCCCCACATTTTGCCTTAACTTTGAGTTCACTTCTTACTTGCGCCAGCTTGCCAACCGATCTCACTTGCTCGGTGTGACAGAAAAGTTCTCCATAAATGTGTCCCATTGCCTGACACCTCTCTTCATTGCTGTTCTTTCTCCGACTTCCTCAACCAAAAACAGCTGAAATAGTGCCACGCCAAGCAAACACTCGAACAACTTCCATCCTCACACAGCGTGTTGCCATGACACTCGCTCATCGCACCCCAATCCACCAGCACCCCAAGTGCAAGAAACACCTGTTCTCTGGTTGCTTTGTTGTGGCCATCCGTCCAGCCAGCAGTTGTTTACATTCCAAACCACCCCAAGCCATCGATCGATATGGCCCCGCTTCAGTGCGTCCACACCACTGTGCCACTCGTCCGTTCATCGAGTAGTCAGTCCACTCACTCGTAGTCCTGCCAACACACAACTGCAACGACGGCAGATTCAAAACCCGATTCAACTCAAAAAATTAAAGCTAATGAGGCTTTCCGTTGGCGGTGAGTTTTGCGGTCCTGAGCTTTTCCATCCCCACCCTGGTGCGCTAGCATGGATCTGAGTCTGAAGGGATCCCAGGTAAGGTTGCGGGGAGCGAGGGCTTGTGTGCAGACCAAGTTTCAATTGTCGACCCCGTTAACAGATTAATTTAGTAACGAGACACAAGCCAAAATCGTTGAACGTCAAGTTTACGTCAGTCCTTCAGCGACCTGGTTCGGCCTCGGTGTGCAGACGGGGACGTGCCTCACCGTTTCTTCGACGACCGCAGTCGGCGGATGCGAAGTTCTCACGAGGGGGCAGTGCTGGCAGCGGCGGAGGAGGACACTACCTCGAGGGCGAGTACGGTGGAAAGTTGGTCAGAAATGTGAGCTTCGCCGTTGGCGTTGTGTGTGCGTGTCATGAGTGAAAATTGGTGCTAATGTGTGTGGTTTTTTCGTAGAAGCGATATTTGTCAGTTTCGTCGTCGAATTTGTTGAAAATTTTGTTGGATGAGCCCATAAAGCGCTCCTGGCTGTGCAGGGATCAATCGGACGATCAGCAGTCGGTAGCAAGCACATCTCGGAAGGTTAGTGGCAGCCTAAACAATCTGAACAGAACCCGAAAGGACTCATTTGAGGCAAGCAGTCAAGAAGGGGACGACACTCCGCCAACCAGGTAAGCCAGGAAAACCAGCAGAGACAGTGTGTTTATGGAGTGTCCCTTTTTCAGGTCTTCAGCACAACCAGCAACCGCACAGAGCATGAATCCTTCCACGTCACTCTCGAACCTTTCCTCGGAGAAATCCTCTGACTTCTGGCACTCGAAAAAGCCCGACCTCCCGGGACGCGTGTCCTTCAGCAAGTCCATTGACTCTCACGACATAGACGTCCTTAGTGACTGCGACAACGACAAGCAGCTCTACTACCCCTACGGCAGCAAGAAGAGCGTTCACTTTGGAGCCAGCAGTGAAGTCCAAGCCGAGACGTTCGAGTACCCCAAGTGCCCGTCAGAGAACTGCTCCTGCAGCACACGAAGTTCGTCCACAGCCAGCGTTCACGACTCCCCCAAGAAGTGCGAGTACTCCAGTCAGCCGTCCTGCTCAACGAGCTTCCAGAAGTCCAACAACTGCCCGGCTCCCGTGCAGGAGAGCGACGTCATCCGCCAGTACAAGAACGCAATCGGTGAGCAGTCCGCGGAGTGCTCGTCGATTGTGAAGAACATCCTGCAGGACCTAGAGCCCAAAAGCCATCAGCTGAACAACATGGATGCGTTGGCCGCGCCGCTTGGGCACTACGCCCGCCTGGAGAAGCAAAACAATTTCTCCGAGGTGAACAGCAAGAACTCCACAGCTGACATGTACAAGCAGGCGAACGCGTCCACCAGCGAATCCGTCATCAACAACTACCTGAAGGTCGCCGCCACTCCCATCATGCCGACGAAGAAGAGAGCGAACATCAGACCGGCTTCTGCCAACAAGGAGAGGAGATCAAAGTCTGCGTCCGCTGCTGAGTGCATCCAGCAAAGGCCGCCGAAGCGGTTGACGAAGATGAAGTCTCGTCCAATTTTCCGTGAGGACTCGAACATCGGGGAGTTTCAGTTGGACAAGGTGGACAGTTGGATGTCAATGAAGATGCCCGGGGAACAGGCCAACGATGAGATGGAGAAATTCTCCAAGGACAGCATCGACGGAGACGAAGAATCGTCCGTGCAGGAGAGCTCTCAGTGCTCTAAGTCGGACGATAACTCGCAGGACGACTCGACGTATGATGAAATTGTGTCTGTCATCAAGGAGATTGAAGAGGATAAGAGGCAGGGTAAGTTGAAGGGTCTCGGACTCTCAAGCTCAGGCGTGGTATTTGCTGAGACTCAGAGTTTCAACTCAGACATCCACCTTAATTGTCAAACTAATCCAAACGTCGAAATCAGACAAATACCGACACCGACATACGCCGAACTCAGGCATCGCATTTAGACGTCGAACCCTAGCATCGAACCTAGACATGGAACTTACCAAATAAAGTCAAACATTGACCCAGACTTTGAGCTTGATCATCGGTCTTGAACATCGGTATTGAACATTGAACTCAGACATAAAATTCAGACATCGAACTCAGACATCGATCTCAGACATTGAAGTCAGACATCGAAGTTAAACATTACACCCAGACATTGAACTCAATTCTTTAACTTAGAATTTTATCTTTGAACTTAGACATCGAACTCAGACTTCAAACTCAGACTTCAAACTCAGACTTCAAACTCAGACTTCGAACTTGGACTTTGGGCTCTTTGAACTGGCAATGAACTCAGGCACATTTCGTCCTAAGATTTTGAACTCTGAAATCAACCTGGACCTCAAACACGGGTATCGAACTGAGACTTTGAACTTATTCACCGAACTTTGAAATTAAACTCAGAAATCAAAAGCAGAATTTGGGCATTGACACAGACATTAAACTTAGTTACATACCTTGACTTATTCCGACATCCAGCTCAGAGTTTGAACTCAGACATTGAACTCAGGCATAGAATTTAGACATGGAACTCAGACATCGATGTCAGACATGCAACTTAGATATTGCACTCACGCATTGAACTCAGACATAGAATTCAGACGTAGAACTCAGGCATTAAGCTCAGGCATCAAACTCAGGCATATAACTCAGACTTAGAACTTAGACATCGAACTCAGACAACGAACTCAGGCACCAAACTCAGACATTGAACTCAGACATCGATCTCAGACATCGATCTCAGACATCGATCTCAGACATCAAAGTCAGACATTGAACTCAGACATCAAACTTGGACATTGAACTCAGACATCAAACTCAGATATCGAACTTAAACATTAAACTTAACTATCAAAGTCCAACATTGCCTCCGACATTTAAGACATTGTACTCAGACATCAACTTATACATCGAACTCAGACATCAACTCAGACTTCGACTCAGACATAGAAATTAAACCTCAAACGCAGTCATGGAACTCAGATATAAAACTCAGACATAGAACTCAAACATCGAACACAGGCATGGAACTCAGACATCTTTAATGCCAGTCGTTGCTTTCGCAGACAATCTCGCAGAGAAGACAGCCGAAACAGACCTGAAGCTGAGCGCCATTTCCCAGCCGGATCGTGTCGAACTGGAGCCACCCTCTAGCTCTTCCACGTCCAACAACCCCAAATCACCGGACAAGTACAGGTACCTACATTTAACAATTGTTTGCCTTCTGCTTCAAGATTTTCCAAATTCCTTCAATCACCTTCACAAGCCACAAAACTCATGCTTTATCCCGTCTTCTCCCTAGGGACATCCTCACCTACTTGGACGACGTGGAAAACAGCTGCGACAAGACGCTCCTTGAAACACGGCGCTCTATTCCCGAGTCAAACCGGTCGGAGATCGAGTTTGTAGTCGAACCAGACATCGCCGAGGACGTGCCCAAGTACGGCCAAACGCCCCAAATACCAAACCTGGCTAATCTCGTTCTCATCTAGACTTTCAGACCTCCTGATGCTTCCAAACCACCAGCTGGCGCGTCGCGTTATCGGCCTAAGTCTGCGCGCCAACGAACTAGCCAACGCTCTGCTCCTCTCCAAGGAACACCTCATGAAGATCCGGAACGAGAAGCAGAAAGGCATTCGCAACGAGAAGCAAAACACCGCCAGCCGCCTGAACGAGCAGAAGAAGCATTTTGAGGCCATCGTCGCCCGTCACCAAGGTTTTATTGAACAGGTAAACCGGGAACCCACTTTCTCTCCCCACGCACTCACGCACTTCTTTCTCTCCCCTCATCCAGCTTCTAAAAGACAAAGCACTGCTGTGTGAGAAGGTCGCGGCGAAGACGCGCCGCCTCGAGAGTCAGAATCAGGCGTGGGAGCACAAGCTGGAAACTGAAGTGGCCCGCGTCAAGGAGGCAACTCTGGCGGGGGAAAAAATCCGCCGCGAGCGCTGGGTGCGCGAGAATACGAAGAAAATCAAGGTTCGGAGGTAATTCACGTCCGTCCAGACGATGACTGATTGGAAATCCTTGCAGGAGCTCACCGTCAAGGGACTCGAGATGGAAATCAACAAGATGACGTGCAACCATCAGCGGGAGATCACCGAACTGAAGCGGGTTCACCAGCAGGAGCTGCTGGACGCCGTCGAGGAGGCGAGGCAGAAGCACGAGCAGGCGGAGAACACCATTCGCGACTCCTGCGCTCAGGACAGGGAAGCTATCATCGAGCGGGAGCGGACGGTGATACGGGAGAGGTACGAACGGCAGTTGGAAAGCGAACGCTGGCAGGCAGACGAGCAGAAGAGGAAGATGTGCGAGGACTTTGCCACGGAGCGAGAGCGGTACCAGCTGGAGCTGAGGGAGAAGGAGGCGGAAATGCAGCGGCGGAGGGACGAGATGCAGAGAGAGAAGGAGTTGGCCGTGGAGGCTGCTACACGGGAGCTAATGGAGAAGATGTCCAAGATGGAGGAGAAGTACCAAGTAAGAGAGTGGCGTCGAAAGGAGACCACACCTTCATCTGTTTTCCTTCCAGAGTCGTGTGAGCTCCATCGAAAAGCAGTACGAGTCAGACTTCCAGATCTGGAAGAAGGACTTCGAGAACGAATGCAAGATGCGGCAGGCGGAGAACGAGAACGCTATTAGGCAGCACTACCGCACGGAGAGGGACCGGCAGATCGACGCCATCGTCACCAAGATGGACACCGAGGCGCTCAAGCAGCAGGAAGAGTTCGAGGCTAAGATAGAGTAAGGCGTCGGTTCATGCCTTAGGAAGGCACTGATATAAACGATCACTCGATAAGTTCCGGGGCACATAGGGGGCGCCACTAACAAAAACTATGAATTCAATATTATTTTTTTGTTAGTGGCGCCCCCTATGTTATGTGTTAACTCCTGTTCCTTTCAGGCGCCTGAAGGAGAAGTACGAGAAGGACCTAAGAGACCTGGAGACCGTGGAGAAGTCCCTCCGCGAGAAGTACACCGAAACCAGGACCCGCCTGGCCGAATCGGATGCTCAGACTCGAAACTTTCAGGCTGAACTCAAGCAGCTCCACATTGAATTGGATCATAGCAAGAAGGTCAGTTGGCGTGCCACTCCGTCACAAAACAAATGTTGGATTCCTCCCCCTTTCCAGATGTGCAACGAGTACCTCTCGGAACGAGAGCAGCTCCGGGACAACGTGCGGTCGGAGGTCGCCACAGAAGTGGCCACCATCAAGTCGGAGCGCGACAACGAGATCCAGCAGATCCACAAGAGGTATGCACCACACAGATGTCTGTGTTTCGTTTTGAATTTAAATTAATTCGTGCCGCCATTCAGGGTTCAGCAGGCAATCGAGAAGAAGGACGCCACCATTGAGCTGCTGCAGAAGGAGAACGGAGCACTGCGCGAGCGGTGCATCAAGTTGGAGGCTATCATCCGCCAACAAAGGAAGGACTACTGCGTGAAGTGAAGGCTCTCGGATCAGTGTCCTAAATGTTACTTCGTGTGGCAGAGAATTTTATTTTAATTGAAATGGAGGAAAAGAATGGAAAATTTATATTAAATATGATGCGATGCACTGACGGGTGAGGTTCTTTTGAAAATTTTGGTGGAGGGAGGGGGTTGCAAAGGAAGAAAAATTAATTTCGGGGCCGCATTAAAGTTTCTCTGTTTGATAAGGAAGGGGAAACATCTAGAGAGTACCAATTTGTGCGACGTCGTTATCGGCTTGTGTTCGTCATACAAGGCAAGGACGTCCTCCGTTCCGTTGCTTCAATTTCCTCGGGTAATGAAGACCGAACCACATGTCGCAATACCACATCTGCGAGATGTGTTCACGGAGTCACTGATGAAACGAAACACTACTTGAGCACGACGGAGGCTATCAGACCCAATTGTTTAGGGAACAAAAGCTTGATCTGTGGTCACATATCAGTCAGGAAACTGCGCCTCAGTTTGATCGGGTGGCAAGGTTCTTTGTATGAGTATTACGCTGGCTGTGGTTTAATACCAGAGCCGAGGTTTCTGTACCGTGCTGAAGCTATTTTGTGCCCTCTTGCTGACCTAAGGCAGTCGCTTGTGGAGTACATTCTCAACTCAGTGTTGAGATGCATAGCAACTAGGTGCTGAGATTCATAGAATGGCAAAGTGGACTTCCTACTACAGTTATTTTCTGACGTCTCGGTTACTAAGGCGCCTATCTTTTCAGAATTGAGAAATCCTAAGATATACGGAACCTTACCAGTCCACAATCTACACCAGTCGTAGTCTGCAGTCCCCAGTCCCCCGTCTTCAATCCCCAGTCCCCAATCCCCAGTTCCCAGTCCCTAGTAACCAGTTTCAATCCGTAGTCCCAATCCCCAGTTCACACCAGTTCCAGTCTCCAACCGCATTTCCCAGTAACACTCCCAATTCCCAGTCCCAATTCCCAGTCCCAATTCCCAGTCCCAATTCCCAGTCCCAATTCCCAGTCCCAGTACCCAATCCCCAGTTCCCAGTCCACACCAGTTCCTATCCCCAATCTAAATCCCCAGTCAAAATTCCCAGTCCCAAACCCTAGTCCCAGCAGTCCCTAGTCTTAATCCCCAGTTCCAATCCTCAGTCCCAATCCCTAGTCCCAATCTCCAGTCTTAATCCCCAGTCTCAATCTCCAGTTCCATTCACCGGTCCCAATGTCCAATCTCAATCCTCAGTTAAACTCCCCTGTCCCAATTCCCGGTCTCAATCCCCAGTCTCAATCCACAGTCCCAGTCCTTAGTCCCAATCCCCAGTCTTAATCCCCAGTCTCAATCTCCAATTCCATTCCCCGGTCTCAATCCCCAGTCTCAATCCCCAGTCTCAATCCCCAGTCCCCATCTCTTGTCCCAATCTCCAGTCTCAATCCCCAGTTCCACTACCCAGTCCCAATCCCTAGTCCCAATCCCCAGTCCCTATCCCCAGTCCCAGCAGTCCCCAGTCTTAATCCCCAGTTCCAATCCCCAGTCCCAATCCCTAATCCCAGTCCCCAGTCTCAATCCCCAGTCCCCATCTCTTGTCCCAATCTCCAGTCTCAATCCCCAGTTCCACTACCCAGTCCCAATCCCTAGTCCCAATCCCCAGTCCCTATCCCCAGTCCCTATCCCCAGTCCCAGCAGTCCCCAGTCTTAATCCCCAGTTCCACTACCCAGTCCCAATCCCTAGTCCCAGTCCCCAGTCTTAATCCCCACTTCCAATCCCCAGTCTCACTCCCCAGTTTCAATCATCAGTCCAAATCAAGAACCTGCTCCTCTTCGTTTAATCCTCTTCTCTATCTCTCTAGCAGATTAGGTGCTTCCTAAACAACTTTCTGCGCCATGGAGCAGAGCCCCATCCCTTCGACTGCTTCTTGAGATTTAGGAACTCTCCGTTAGCAAGAAGGAATCTGCGCTGAATTTTTGTGCCGATCGTGTTGTCCCTCTTTAATGCAAGGATGGGTACACGTGGTTTCTACATTCCTAGCAGTATCTGCTGTCCATTCTTTACTTCGAAGTCGTGTGTCTTTCCTTGCCTTCAACCCTTTAGCAAGACGGCGTTGCTGCCTGTCCTTGCCACCAAAATGGCTGTTTTGCAAAACAATGGGTGGGGACCCAATTTTTTTGAGCTTGAAGTAAAACTAGAATAAAAAAAGGAAAAAACTTATGTTACAGCGTGTCAGTTTAAAATGTTACAAAGGACACCTCCCATTCCATTGAAAATATTTGTCAACTGATCGATTATGGGTTGACGTCCGGTGAAGTTTGCTTCTTGTTTTGGATCAATTCGCTTCTCTTTTGGAACCCAATTGCCCTTCTCAACACATTTATAGTTTGCATGCGGAAATATTCGTAAAGATTTTTTCTATTTTAAACCTACATCTTCGAATTAAGTAAAAAACTATACAAATACAGACAAGCGGACACATCCAAATGACAATAATTTTGTTTCTTAGAACGAAACCATAAAAACGTGCTTCAATCCCGCACCAAGCTCACCACTGAACACTCAACCAACAAATCAAACGCCAAAATGTATGCTCCAATTTTAGCCAGTCCACCTAAAGGGGAAATTTTTCTGCCCACGGACATTTTCTATTTCCCTCCCCATGTTCATTCCATCAATTAAGTGCACGTGTACTTATTTATTTTTAGCTGCTCGCCTCGAGCCACACGCAAAGGCATTCGGCGTGTGGGACGCAGCGACTGTCCTCCTCGCTGCCATCAGAAAGCGACGGAGTTGAATTCATTTCCTCGCACTCTCTCGCCAGAGGCAGGCTATTGACCCTGCAACGCCGAAAAATTGCCGATTTCTCCTCTGTATGCGTCGCCTGTGCATGAGTATGCACGGAATTCGAGAGTTTGCCAATTTAGCTGACACAATAATTTCACGTGAACTTCCTTCTCCGTTAGATCGACGGCAGGAAGGACACACGGGCAGCAATGTGTACCCCAGGGTAGCGCGCATGTGGCGAAAGACTGACTCAGAGGATGATTGGAAGTGTGTTTTGTTTGCCAGTGAATCTGTTCGGGAATTGGGTCAAGTGAATCAGAGGAGGATTAAGCGGCGCACAGGGTGGGTGGCGAACTGCACTGAATGATAGGTGTTTGTGTTTGCTGGACATTCAAGTTAATCGCTTGGTCCTTGGAGGGAGGCGGTGCATTGTCTAGGTGAGGAAATCGTAAATTATTGATTGCCTTGCGGACGCATAGTTGGGAGGAGCTGAATGACGAGTTGGGGTAATTAGTGCAGAAGTCCGGAAAGAGTTTAACGGTCACTCGGTGATGAGCGGTTTCCATTTAATGAAAAGAAAGTCTGTTCATTTGGGAAATGGAATGAAGTCTTCAATATTGATCCGAGGAACACAGTGATGGGGAAAACCATGCACAAGGCGGCTGGTCAAGATTGAAAGCTATTTCAGACAGCTGTGTGTAGGACAGACTGTGTCAGTTACAAAGGCGTGCCGAGAAAGCCTCCGATCTTTTCTGAACTGAAGCGCACACCGCGAAAGATGTTTAAAAAGTTGAACGTCTTTAACAGTCACCAGAGGCCTTTTATTGACCTTACAGAGGGACATCAAGACTTTTCAGAAGCCCTTGTACACCGAACACTTCGGAAAAGGTGTAAAGACACTCGGAAGAAACTTAGACGCATACCTCATGCGCTGGTTGCATTTTAAGAATCTTTTCAAGATAAAATCTTCTGGCGGCCAACTAAGACACTTGGGCAAGCTTTCGTGAAGCATCCCTGGCATTTTAGGGACCCTTGCAGGCGGTACTTTTGGGCTCTTAAACGGTGGCGATCTATGAAAGATATCCGTCGACTTATTGAAAGCACTCGAGGCGTAAAAGCGATGTAAAAGCTTTCAAATGTCGTCAAAGACATTTCTTAACATTTGTTGATTTTCAGAGCGACTCTTGGTTTGTAAGAAGAGGTCATAGATCCATTAAAAACAGTTAACTGGCAATCGCAGTCATTTCTCCTCCTCAGCCTGTGGGTATCATAAAATGGCCTAAAAATCTGCTTATGAATCTCGGTTTAATTTTAGCGGCACTATAAATATCTTAGAGGCCTCCGTATACAAGTCCAAATTTCTGGAGGCACTGGAGGGCGGTATGATGCCTCGGAAAGCTGTAATTTCAAATTAGAGACATCTCACTGGCACCTATGAGCTTCTCAGAGATATCCTGAACCTGTGAGAAGCGTTTGTAAATTTATAAGAGGCATATGGAGTCGTCAAAGACCTGCTAACTGCTCTCTGGTACCTTTCAGCAGCACCGCAGACATTGAACAAACGATTGTAAACAAGTAGGCGACCTCTTAGAGTCTTGTAAGTCTGTTTACGGACTTCGGTTACCTTTCTCTGATCTCTGACGGCCTTAAGAGGTGCCGGTAAGAGTCTTAGAACATAAGAGGCTTTCGCAAGCTAGTTACAGGCTTCCATACGCCTCCTAGGCTGCGGGTGTCGTAAAAAAAAGTGTCCTTTCAGGGACATCGAGGACGAGTTACAGGTGTCCTTACTTCTTTTGAATGCACCCGAGGTCCCTAGTAGTAAACGAAAATCTGTTGTAAAAACAGGGAGTCCATTCAGCGGTAATAATGATCTCTTAGAGCCCTCCTTAGCCTATGGGTATCGTAAAATAGCCAAAAACCTGTTTATGTACCTCGATTACCTTTCTCTGAGCTCTGACGGCCTAAAGAGGTGCCCCTAAGAAAGACTTTTACAAGCTAGTTACATTCGTCAATACGCCTCCTAGGCTGCGGGTGTCGTAAAATGGCTCAAAAAAGTTTCCTTTCGGCAGCAATGAAGATGAAAAACTGTTGCTTTGCCTTTGGCGGCTTTTAGGCTTTAGGCCTGTGAGAGTCTTAGTCTCTAAGAAGAGTTCGCTAACCAGTTACAGGCAGCCCATACGTTTTCTGCAGACACTTAAGGTTGGTGTGTGACCACGAAGCTATCGTTAACTCTGGGAGTCCATTCAAAGCCACTTATGGCTTCTAAAAGGCCTCTTAAGCGGGTTTCGTATAATAACCTAAAACCCTGCTTATGAATCTCGGCTTCTTTACGGCGGCACTGGAGACGTCTTAACGGCCTCCGTAGACCTGTTCAATTCTTAACAGGTACGCGAGGACCTCTTGATGGAACCCGGAGACATATCAGAGCCCTACGCTTAGCTTTTAAACTCTTTCCTGTTCTTTTCATGGCTTTCGTTAATTTGTTAGAGACGCTCAAAGCTTCTCGAAGGCTTTCATCGGTTTCCTGCGTTCCAAGAGACATTCGAAGGTTCGTTGGACCTCGTTCAAATAGACTGTCAAAAAGGCGTCCTCTGAACTATAAGTGGCCTAAAGTGGTCGAATTTGGACCTCGAAGCGAGTGGCCTAAAATGTTGTACGTGGACTTAGAAGCGAGCGACCTAAAATGTCGTATTTGGACTTAGAAGCAAACGTCTAAAATCGTCGTATTTGGAGTTAGAAGCGAGCGGCCTAAAATGTTGTACTTGGACTGAGAAGCGATCGGCCTAAAATGTCGTATCTGGACTTAGAAGCGAGCGGCCTAAAATGTCGTATTTAGACTTAGAAGTAAACGTCTAAAAACGTCGTATTTGGAGTTAGAAGCGAGTGGCCTAAAATGTTTTACTTGGACTGAGAAGCGATCGGCCTAAAATGTCGTATCTGGACTTAGAAGCGAGCGGCCCAAAATGTTGTATTTGGACTTAGAAGCAAACGTCTAAAAACGTCGTATTTGGAGTTACAAGCGAGTGGCCTAAAATGTTTTACTTGGACTGAGAAGCGATCGGCTTAAAATGTCGTATCTGGACTTACAAGCGAGCGGCCTAAGCTGTAGTATTTGGACTAAGAAAGCGAGTGGCCAAAAATGTCGTATTTGGACTTAGAAGCAACGTCTAAAAACTTCGTATTTGGAGTTTGAAGCGAGTGGCCTAAAATGTTTTACTTGGACTGAGAAGCGAGCGGTCTAAAATGTCGTATTTGGACTTAGAAGCTGTCGGCCTAAGCTGTAGTATTTGGACTTTGGAGCAAACGGCTAAAAATGTGGTATTTGGAATAAGAAGCGAGCGGTTTCTGAAAGTTCCTCAAAAAATGCGTCTTCTGAACTATAAGTGGCCTAAAATGTCGCATTCGAACTCAAGCAGCAGCACAATTACACCCCAAGGGACTAAATTTTAAGTCCGAAGATGTAAAAGACTTCCAAACTCATGCAAGACGACCTTTACAAACCCCTACACACATCACGGAAGGACGGAAAAAGCATGCCGACTGCTTGCTGACTTCTCCGTGGCAGAATTGACACAAGCGGCAAAGCTTCACTGCACGATTTACTAAACTATCAAGAGATCACATCAAATAGGGGACAATTCAGAGGCGGCTTCCACCCCAATACCATCAATCGCAGCGCCGCAGCAGTTCCAGTTTCACAACGATTCCCCGCAAAGGCCCTCCTGACACAGAATTTCCAGCTGAATTCCCCGCGGATTCACAGTAACGACCGACGCCACTCCAAAGCCACCACAAATCAACCCGCATATCCACCTAAGCTGCACCGGTGGGGGCAAGGTCAAGCCGCATGTGCTGCATGCAAGGAAATCAATCATCGCTCCGTCATCCAACCTCTGGTGAGGTAGTCCTTTGCAATGTCAACCGTGAGCGGGGACGGAAAAGAACGGGAGGGTTAGGTATTTACTGCGCAATGCCTCCCCTCCTCAGCCACTCACTCCGCAGTGCAGCAGACAGCCACAGCCAGCAACATGTTGCTTAGAGTTCTTCGCTGCAACACACATCTGCATTCGATCATCGCACGTTACGTCATCGTGCTCCTCCGCATTTTCACAGCTTGAACAAAATACACAGAAATCGAAATCGAAACTTGACAATAGAATTATCTCCGAGTGCCGTGTGCCTCCATCCTCCTCTGGCCACCGGTGGAGCCTTATGGTTCGGTTTCGCGTCTATTACTCATCGTAATTGCCTTCCTGGCACCCCCTCCGCACACCCATATCCCCACTCTTTCGACACCCACACAGGCGAGCCGCACACGAACAGCACGCTCACAGGCTAGGTGGGCTAACTGGTCTGCACCGGCACATAACAACTTCTGAAGAGCTCCACCAGTGAAAGCATCCTCTGTAAACACACCAACACAAGCTCCACACTCACGCACACACGCATCCATCGGAATTTGCTTGGATTTGTATTCTATGTTTTTTTTCGGCCGAGAAAAGAGAAGCAGCAGGCAGCGCACATAGCACACAGCACATAGCACAGCACAGCAGCGTTCGTCGTCGATTGTGTTTAGTTTGAAGTGTATCTCGCGTTGCTCAAGACGTGTTACTTTGAAAGCCGTGTGCATCCGTTCTCCGTGTCGCCGTCCCTGTGAATCAGTGATTTAAAATTTACAAACACCTCCCCGACAGAATCCTCCAGCAACAAGATGTTCAGCTCGTTCACAGGTGAGTCCAGTTCAGCAGTTGCATTTCACATCCTTCATTTTTTTCGTCCTCTCACTCGAGACGCAATTCGAAGACTCATTGGTGTGTTGACCTGCATTCCTGTTCAGTTTCTTCAGTTTTATTGATTTTTTGTTTCTTTTCGTGGGAAAATTATGTCATTCCTCACACGCCACCACCCACTGATTCATTAACTCGCCTCGGGTTGAGCTAGGCTCCGCGGCGTTGACTCAACTCCAAGACTTGTCCAGCAGATGGTTTCTGGTGTTTGTTGCGCATTTCTTGAGGAAAACAAAAAAAGCTCTGTTGTCAGGGAAGCTCTGTGGAAATTTTCTCTAATTAGTTTGACGGCACACAGGACATTATGCGGAGGATACGCCTCGCCTCTTTGTTTATCTAGCCGCGGACGGAGATCTCAATCGATTCTCTGTTCCTCTGGCATTACGTCATTTTTATTTTGTGCTTAGGATGGGCTGGCTGACTTGTCTGAGTGTTGTTGCCGCAACTCTGCTCTATTATGAAACTCGTGTGTGTATAATTAGAGGCTCCTACACACATACAATGTGGTTTATGCAGTTTCTTTCATTTCGTCGTTTGTCTGTTCTTTGGAATTTTGGGTGGACCGCCGCCGCTGCTACCGCCGACGACGACGACGATGTTGATGATGTTGTTGTTTTGGTCAGAATCTTACGGTTGACATTGTGCTGTGTCGTTGCTGTGGAAGTGGATATATCAGAGAAAGAGAGAGAGACAGTTGTCACAAGTACTTCCATTAATTGTTGTTTTCGAGATTAGAATGGCAAAGCAGCTCGCTGACTGACTAACTGACTGACTGACTGACAGTCGTGGATTTAATGGAAGAGAATTTATGATGATTAGTCTATTGTTAGCGTTGAATTTAATTTCTCTGCTGGAGGAGAACGGAATTCTTAAGAATTCAGTTTCTATGACGAATGTCTGTCGATCTGTCACAATTTGGGTTATCAGGGCCTTGGCATATTTTAAGCTATTTGCTATGGATGAGTAGGCAGGTTGTCAATTTCGCCAGTGTGCGCTTCCCCGATTGATGATTTCTCTCCTCTCATCGTTGAATTTCCTCGATTCCTCAAATTTTGATGCTCCAAGAACAGCCACCGCAGCATATGAGGCATCAGCTCTTGCAGCATACACTCTACTGTGCCAAATGCGTCGAATCCTAAATCGAGAAGTTCTCAACTTTCAAGACATAGAGGATAATCGTGTTGACAAACATCCGCAGGTCCCAGGCTTGATTTTAGAACTCTTTTACTACTCCACAAAATACATTGAGTATTGTCCTTGAAACAAGTTTTCAGGTTTCGCCCTTCCGAGTCACGATTAAGCTGCAGGTTCCATCTACTCCTGAAAGAACGAAAGAACGTCCAGGAGTGAGTTCTGATTAAACTGCAGGTTCCATCTACTCCTGAAAGAACGAAAGAACGTGCAGGAGTGAGTTGTTGATTAAACTGCAGGTTCCATCTACTCCTGAAAGAACGAAAGAACGTGCAACAGGAGTGAGTTGTTGATTAAACTGCAGGTTCCAGAACGTGCAACAGGAGTGAGTTGTTGATTAAACTGCAGGTTCCATAAACTCCTGAAGGAACGAAAGAACGTGCAACAGGAGTGAGTTGTTGATTAAACTGCAGGTTCCATAAACTCCTGAAGGAACGAAAGAACGTGCAACAGGAGTGAGTTGTTGATTAAACTGCAGGTTCCATCTACTCCTGAAAGAACGAAAGAACGTGCAACAGGAGTGAGTTGTTGATTAAACTGCAGTTTCCATAAACTCCTGAAGGAACGAAAGAACGTGCAACAGGAGTGAGTTGTTGATTAAACTGCAGGTTCCATCTACTCCTGAAAGAACGAAAGAACGTGCAACAGGAGTGAGTTGTTGATTAAACTGCAGGTTCCATCTACTCCTGAAAGAACGAAAGAACGTGCAACAGGAGTGAGTTGTTGATTAAACTGCAGGTTCCATCTACTCCTAAAAGAACGAAAGAATGTGCAAAAGGAGTAGTTGTTGAAGTAGTAAGTAGCAAGCCTCCCAATATGAATAGCTGTCTACGAGGTTTGCAACCCAATTAACGTGGCACGTAATCCCGGGTTTCATTTCTCGAAGGGACCCGTTGCTTTTTTAAAGTTGAAAGTTCGAAAGGTGTATAAAAAGTTTTAATTCTTCCTGTTCGAAATATTTTGAAGGAAGACCAGGCACGTTCCAAAATTATAGAATTCTCGAGAAGTGACAAACTTCTGATGAAATCACAGATTTCTGCTTGGATGACTAGAGTTAAACGGAATGTCTACTTGCTTCTCATCTTCGTTTTGTCTTGCTTTTGCACTCTTCCGTAAGGCAAAGTTTGCTTCTCTATGGAAGCAACCACTCCAATCGAGAACTCCTCTGCTGCATTGTCTAAGTGCCTTCAATTTGAAGGATCTTGAGCTGGTGTTGTGTTGTCCATGATTGAGCCCATTGAGTTGTCCCTACTGAAGCTTGGTATGCCCTTGTTCCCAGACGTTGTATTCCCTGACATTTTGCAAGGTGCAAGCTTTCGTAGAAACTGCATGCCGAATTTTTCACATCTTGAGCAAAGTGCCGTTTTCTTCTTTTACTTCTTCTTCTTCTTCACCTTGTGGCGCTACAGTCCGGTGTAGACCTAACCCTCAACCAACATGCCTCTCCGGTCGACGCTATCCTTCGCTAGCTGGCTCTAGTTGCGGTCCACAAACTGTGTGCCGAATTTTTCACTTCATGAGGGGGGTGCCTTCTTCTTGTTGTTCCTGTTTTCTTCTTTTTATTCATCTTTCTCTTCTTCTCCTTGTGGCGCTACAGCCCTTGGTAGACCTGGGCCTCAACCAACATGCCCCTCCAGCCAGTAAAAACCTTCGGCTGGCCCCAGGTGCCGTCCAAACTGTATGCCAAATTTTTCGTTTGTTGAGCGAGGTGCCTTCTTCTTACTTTTCTTCTTTCTCTTTTTCTTCTTCATCTTCTTCCACTTCTTCTTCTTCTTCTTCTCCTTCTTATTCTTCTTCTTCTCCTTCTTATTCTTCTTCTTCTCCTTCTTATTCTCGTTGTGGCGCTTCAGTCCGAGATGAACTAAAGCACAATCACTTCTCAGCTGCCTCCAGTTGCGCACTCAAAGTTGGTTGAGGTCCTTCTCCGCTTGTGTGCGCCACCTTAGCCAAGGCAGTCCTCTGTTGCATTGTCCCAACTTAGCAAGCGGGGTGCCTACATTTCACATAAACCGACATGACCGTTAGTCACAGCACGAATACACGTTGTTCACGATCAGTCTGGAAAAACAAATCCTAAAAAATTTGCATAACTTTTGAGGCGTTGAGGGAATTCGAATATTTGCTTTCTCATTCGCTTCTATGAAGTCCACGTTTCGTTTCCATTGACTAGGACGGGGACTGTCAAAGCGTTGAATACAGCCAAACCCAGCCAATGCAGCTGTTGTCTCTATTCATTGCGGAACCAATTGGATCTATGCCATCGCCAATGTGACGTCGATGCTGTGTGTAATTCTCTGATGGCCTGCTTTCGTTTACTGCCAGCTCCTTTGTATGCCTTTTGAATGTGAGCCATCGCCACACATTGGGCTAGCTCCGTAAGTCAGCAGCTGAACCGACTTTTTGAAGATTGGGCCTCCTTCTGTTCATTTTCGCGTGGTCTTCTCCAGAATCACATTTGGTGTCCCGATCGATTCCTAGACAACTTTTCCTGAACCTGATGACAGCAATAAAAAAGACAGCACAAAGTTTTCTTCAGTATCATCGATCGATGTCGGTAATAAACCGTGATCCTCTTTCGTAAGGAGACCTGTGTGCTCAATACTGGTAGCTCCTGGAGGAAGCATGAACTTGATCCCTTGTAGAATTAGTGGCACTTAGTTTATTCTGCACTCCTTTCAACTTTGTCGACCCTGGACCCTCGTGGACTCTTATTCTGCACTCCTTCAAACTCTGTCGACCCTCATCTCTTGTGGGCTCTTATTCTCCACTCTTTCAAATTTTGTCGATCCTGATCCCTTGTGGACTCTTATTCTGCACTCCTTTAAACTTTCTCGAATGGTCGAATGATCGAAAGACTCTCTGGTGCAGAACCTCGTTTCGTGCGAATCGAGGAAGCAAACTTTTCTACAAGAACTCAAGGCTATCCGACAATTCTGAGCCTGCCTTTGTGACAGCCCCAAAGCTTTTCAAACTCCGCCGTCTGGGGCTGGCAAAATCCTTTCTATTCGTGAGAGAACAGTAGCGTGCACAACACGAGTATTTGATGAGCAAGCTAGGTCCTGGTCCCCTGTGGATTGTCGCTTCATACAATATTAATTATTGGAGGCCAATTTTGCATCCGTGAGTTCCATTGTTGTACAGGAAAAGGTTAAACACAGGCAACCTCGCAAGTAGCGAGTTCTGGAAGTCTAAAATTGTGCACTTGACCTTGTGGAATTGGGCCCGAGGTTCACTCACGTCACCCATCTCTTGGTGTTCATTGTGGACATGAACTCTTTCTCTTCCTGAAGCTGAGATTTGAAGATGACTTTAGGTGGAGGATCACTTGCTCATGCTTTCCCGCCAGTTAAGTTGACGAATCATTAACAGAGTTTTCTGCTTCATTTAGCTTCCTTTTCGACTGCAGGGTTTATCTTTCTTTGCCTCCAAGGGTCAATCTGCACAATAAAGGTGGCAAGCCGCTTGCGCTCCGCTGACACCAGAGATCTCCGCCCATGTGTGTGTTCACAAAATGCGACTGAAAATTGAGCCGCATCTGAACCCGATGCTCTTGCAAGAGTATGAATTCGTTGCTTAGTTCGATTCGAAATGCCTTGGGTTTGTTTGTAGACCCTGGCAGGACCTCGACAGTCTCCAAAGGTCAATCAGCTCTTTCTTTCATCGCCAAACAATCCTCTCAATGTCTCTGGATTGAGAGGACGAGCAGAACTATGGTCCTTGATAGAGCGTTTGAATTAGACGGACTTGATATTTATGCCTCTACAGTCTAGACAGGTCGGAATTGTCTCGTGTTTCTACGATGGATCTCAGCGAACATACCCTTTACAAAGATTCACAAAATCGCAAAAATCGAGGTTTTGTCTGACGTCTGACGTTGTGTATGCATTTGATGAAAGACCACCTAGTACCGCCTGTTCTTCAAATGGACTATCCTTTGCACCATTGCCACAGACTTTGAGCTGATCAGGAGGCACAGCAACCACGTTTTCCCAATTTGTTGCGCAACAAAGACAACTTTTTCGACTGCGGTTGAAAGAAGTCTGATTGTGACTCAATCTGCTGTCGTTTCTTTGGCTAGGCTATGTAGGGCGTGTGGACACCACTGCTTCGACCCGACATTGTGACAATGCAACAGAGGACGGCCTAGGCGAAGGTGGCGCACACAGGTGGAAAAGGACCTCAACCAACTTGGAGTGCGGAACTCGAGGCTGCTGACGAAAGATCTTGCTGTCTGGAGAGGCATGTTGGTTGAGGCCAACAACTGTTGTTGTTGTTGTTTCTTCACTTACCACACCCATTTCTCAAAGAGGAACTCAGTTGAGTCAAATTTGTGTACCCTTGGGGCAAAGTTTCGAGAACTTGATTGTTTTAAAAATACTTCCTCAGGGCTAAGTTGGGCGTTGTCTTTTTTCCTCAGATTTATGCGTCATCCAAAGCACTTCCCCTCATCACCTCCATCACAACAGTGTCCACAATTTAAATTGGATCAACCTTGCAAGCAAACGTTTCACACTTTTCATTGATTTCCCCTCACCAGCGGCAGCAACAAATTTTTCCGAAATTTCTTTCATTCTGTATATATGTTTTGTTTCACACGACTTCTTGATCAAAACACGCACCAGAAAAGCACACACATCTCCCGAGATCTCACCCTCATTTCAATGTTCAGTTTTCCACTCCACAACGCAAAACTCAACATTTTCCTATTTTTTTTTTTGTTTTATCAAAAATGTCTATTTCCATTTTCGTTGTTCTTCCTTTTTTCAAAATAAACCAAAAAACCTGAAAAAAAAAAACGTTTATTTGTGTTCTCTCTAGAGAAAAGAATAAAAACCAAAAATCTTTCTTTTTTTCTATAATTTTTTATTTTTAATTACCCACACGCAGACAGTTCAAAATGTAAGTATGCGTTTATCATAGATTTTCTCTCTCTCTCTTATAATTTAGTAGGACTTGAGAAACAAAAAAGCATTCCTCCAAGTAGATGACGTAGATCTGATATTTTTTGAGTTCCAAAAATTTGTTCCAAATAGCGCCTTAGAAACACAAACTTACAGAACCTGTAGACAAATGCTTGAACTTAAACTTTCCATTTCCGACACACAAGCTAGAAGATCACACAGCTGTCCGCATGAAATTGATGGTCGTGAAAGACGAAAACCGACGTTTTCGAACGTCTATTCTTAGAGATCATTGAGCAACAAGTTCGCAAGGAAGAAAGCATGCTCCTGGGGGCAGATGGCGAGAGAGCTTGTTTATGGGAGGGGCCACTTTAATAATTTGGAACGTCAGTGAGGTGAATTGCTTGATTAACGAGCGGAAAGTTGGGAATTTTCGAAAGATAAGTGATAGGTGGTGAGCCGGAAATGAGAAAATTTGAATCTGTACATGGTTCTGAAGCATTTGGAACTGACCCGTAGAAGACTCAGATTTCCTTAAAAATCTTTCAAAAATTTCGACACTTTTAGACTGAGTTCAGAAAAACTATGAAATTCTGTGTTTTGTATGGAACTTACGCACTGTGCCGAACTCTTAAACATACGTGTTCAGTGTGCTTTAAGTTCAGAAAGTTCAGAAAATTCAGAAAACTTTTGACAGCTGTTCAGTCTAATTCAGAGAAACTTTAATTTTCTGTGTTTTGTGTCGAACTCAAGCATGGTGCGGAATTTTGGAACATTCGCGGCTATTGTACTTAAAGTTCAGAAAGTTCACAAAACTTTTGACAGCTGTTTGCAGCAGTTGTTCTCCTCCATTAAGCATGGTGCGGAATATTGAATATCCGCGGATTCCATATTTTGGATTTTCTTTTGCGCCGTTCTGTTCAAAGTTCAGAAAGTTCAGAAAGTTCAGAAAACTTTTGACAGCTGTTTGCAGCAGTTGTTCTCCTCCATTAAGCATGGTGCGGAATATTGAATATCCGCGGATTCCATATTTTGGATTTTCTTTTGCGCCGTTCTGTTCAAAGTTCAGAAAGTTCAGAAAGTTCAGAAAACTTTTGACAGCTGTTGTGCTCCTCCTCCGGTGCCGAATTCTAAATATCCGAGGATTCCATGTTTTGGATTTTCCTTTGCGCCGTTGTGTTAAAAGTTCAGAAAGTTCAGAAAATTCAGAAAAATTTTGACAGCTACAGTGGATAAATCCAAATGGACATTGGATTTTATTTCCTTTTGGAAGCTTTTCTGAGATTTATGCTGAAACTGTTCCAAATTCCACATCGAAAGAGAGTATAATACGTGACAGCTTGAAAACAGCCATGTCTGAATGTTTTCTCAACCACCGTTCTGGAACTGGCACAGTTTGGAACTGAATCCCGAAAGATTCAGATTTTGTCAAAAATGTTTTAGAAATTCAGAGAAACTTTAAATTTCTGTGTTTTATGTCGAACTCAAGCATGGTGCCGAATTTTGGAACATTCGCGGCTATTGTACTTAAAGTTCAGAAAACTTTTGACCGCTGCTTGCAGCAATTGTGTTCCTCCGTTAAGCATGGTGTCGAATTTGGAATATCTGCGGATGCTATTTTTTGGATTTTCCTTTGTGCCGTTCTGTTAACAGTTCAGAAAGTTCAGAAAACTTTTGACGGCTGTTTGCAGCTATTGTGCTCCTCCTTTAAGCATGATGCCGAATTTTGAATATCAGCGGATTCCATATTTTGGATTTTCGTTTGCGCCGTTGTGTTAAAAGTTCAGAAAGTTCAGACAACTTTTGCCAAGTGCTTGTAGAACTTTGTTTCCTTTCGGTTTACCGTCTTGGATTTAATTTCCTGTTTTGGATCTGTGCTCACATTTATGCTGAAACTAGGTAGTCCAAAAATGTCTTCCAAATTCCACGTTAAAATGTTCGAAAGTAAGCGAGGTACGTTTCATTTTGAAAACAGCCAGGCTTAAATGTCTTCCCAACTTGTCACTAACGCAGTTCCCAAATGTGCTTCGAAATTTAGGAACGTTACTCTAAGCTGAGGACCACTTTGACTTAAATTCTGAAACGACGAAGCTAAGCAGCAATGAGTTGCTGTCAGCTCTGGCTGCTTCGTCGTTCCTCTGCTGACCCTTTCCAGCAACAGCAAGCTCCTCATCCTCCTCTTTTCAATCCCACACTCAACCCTTAATTGAGTCTCCAGATTCCATCTTGATTAAAATGCCCCCAATTGTGGACAGCGCACAGCATGCCCATGCAAGCGGCTCCCAACCCTTGATTCGATTAAATTCCACTTTGCTCTCTTCAAAAGAGCGCTCATTCTTCAACTTGACCTCCTGACTAGCTTGCAGTTCAGTCGATCATAGTGCACCCCCACCACCCACTCGGTGAAATTCCAACTCAATCAAAGTGTGCTCTCGAATTTCAAAAAAGTGAACCTAACCCAATTAAGACGGCAAGCCGCCTGCGCTCCGCTGACCCCAGAGATCTCCGTCCGTGTGTGTGCTCACGCTTTGCGACTGAAAATCGAGCCGCATCTGAACCCGATGCTCCAGCAAAAATATGAATTCGTTGCGTAATTCGATTCGAAATGCCGCTGGTTTGTTTGTAAACACTGGCAGGAGTAGCTCGCTCACTCGCTCTGCCTCGGCGTGAGTCCCTCTCCAGCGACCTCCTGCCCGGCGCATTCCGGTTGAATGGAGAGGAGAACGGCAGAATTCTGATACGGATTTTTTGCAGTCGTGATGGAATGCATGACACGACTGAGTGGTGTGGTGGAGGAAAAACGCAAAAAAGTCACTGATAGAAAATGCGCGTTATTTAGCGAAGCGGAAAGATGAGCACGTCTGGGGAGGGGCACGGCGGCTACAACGGCAGCGGCTATCGAAGGCTTAGGCAGGTATTCCGATCTAATGAGCGGCGCTGTGCACAGCAGGTTTCCGGCGCAATTGTTGTTCCCAGTTGATTGACGCGTGGGCCGTCGAATTCGATCAACTGGCAGGTGTCCGTACGCCTCGTTTGTTCAGTGCCAATGAACCCTGGGAGTGGGAGGAATTCTTAAGCTTTGCACACAATTCGCTTAAAACACACAATCTCTCAACCCAGCAAGCAATTCTAACTCTGGCTGACTAATGAACTGCCAGTCACACGCCTGTGTGTCATCGCCTTGGCCTAATTCACATCTCACTGCACACGCCGCTCATCACCCCAAAAGTCACAAGTGACCCACAGGCCAAAAGGTCACGCACACCGACTGCCGCTGCTGCTGGCCGAAAACTTTCTTCGATGAGTCACAGAGAGATAGGCATGACAACACACGCTACTCGGACTAGAAATCCGTTTTTTCGGCAAGTCAGTGGTCAGGGCTTGGCCGATGCACGTGCACAGCGCATGCGCCCTCAACCAAAACAAACGGGGAAGCAGTTGCCACAATCTCGAGCCGTCCATCGCTCGGCGAATGTCGACGAAGTGCGCAAAAACGCGAGTAAATAAATAAAACGGGTATAAATAGAACGGCAACCGCATGGAAATCGAAATTCAATCTGCCGCCGCGCAACCAGTAGAACGTATCAAACGAGTATCATGTCGGCCCCCCGCACCTGACTCGAAGCGGCTCCCAACAGCTTGGAACTGGTTTTCCGAGCCACACACGCACACCACTGTGCCCTTCCATTGTTGCGGCCGTCCAAATACGCGAGCAAATTACCACCAAAGCTGGTATACGAGGCGTTGCGTGTTGACGGCGGTTCTTGTATGATGTCATCCACCCTGCTCAAGGTTAGGAACTGGTCGTCGTTTGGTTTGCTGGGTTTTGTTTTTCATCAGCTGATTCTAGCAGAGGTGGGGGATCACCAAACATGACACGTTCCCAGATAAGGGGAAACGTGCTCGGTGAGCGTTATTTGGTTCTGGGAGGATGCATCGCAAACGACGCCTGGAGCGCACACCACTGCCACAGCCAGGTGTTCCGAAGTCGGCTGCGGAGATTGTTAATGATTCATGTGTTTTGGGGAGACGGCCCCAAGGGTGGCGGACAAATGGAATTGTAAATCATGGATGGGTGGATGGGGTTCCCGATGTTTTCGGGGCAGGAAGTGAAGGGAAGTCAATCAAAAATCAATAAGTGAACCAATGGCTTCCATATGAATTGCCATGGAGGTTCCTATAGCATACAGGAGTTAATGACTTGTGAAGGGAAATAATTTTCACTTGGGTTACATCATGCTTAGTATACATTTTGATGGAATAATTTCGGGCAGGTCATCAATGGATTTGAGAGAATTCAATGAATTTTTACGGATTTTGAACAGATTTTGCGAAAATTTGAGAGATTTGGACAAAATTTGATGAGTTTTGAATGATTTTGAGTAAAATTCGACAAAGCCCGAGTGATATTGAGCAGATTTAGTCCAAATTCTAGGAACTCTTAGGAGAAGTGAACGAAGTCTCTTTAGATTTGATCAAATTTTGGACAAATGTTGAGCAGATTTTGCACAGAATTAAAACAGATTTTGAACAGAATTTGAACAGATTGTGAATAAGTTTTGAAAGGTATTGAGAGATCTCGAATCTGGATGAATTTTGAATGATTTTGAGCAGAATTCGACAGAATTTGAGTGACTTCCAGGAGACTAAGTTTAAATTTTTAAACATTTGAGGGGAATTTAACAATTTTTCACTGATTAACAGGGTTTGAACGGACTTAGAGAAGATTTTGAACAAGTTTTGAACAGATCTTGAACAGATTTTGAACGGACTTAGAGAAGATTTTGAACAAGTTCTGAACAGATCTTGAACAGGGTTTGAACGGACTTAGAGAAGATTTTGAACAAGTTTTGAACAGATCTTGAACAGGGTTTGAAGGGACTTAGAGACGATTTTGACCAAGTTCTGAATAGATCTTGAACAGGGTTTGAAGGGACTTAGAGAAGATTTTGAACGGACTTAGAGAAGATTTTGAACGGACTTAGAGAAGATTTTGAACAAATATTGAACAGATCTTGAACAGGATTTGAACAGATTTTGAACGGACTTATAGAAGATTTTGAACAAGTTTTGAACAGATCTTGAACAGATTTTGAACGGACTTACAGCAGATTTTGAACAGGTCCTGAACAGAGTTTGAACAGATTTCGAACAATTTTTGAACCTTTTCAACAGAATTGAAAAACTTGTACAGATCTGAACAAAAACAAAAACCTTTCTTCATATCTCTACACATTCTGGATTGAATTTGATACAGATTTTGACGTTGACAGATCTGCACAGAATTTTCAATGAATTTTTTGTGAATTTGGGCAGATTTAGATGAAAATTGAAAGTTTTTCGTACGACATGACTCGGAATTAGAATTGCTTTCTGCTGAACGATGAGTTTTAGATATGTCGGAACAATTTGGGCCTCTTCACTTAGACAATTGCGTGAACATGAGTCGAAGTAAGGAATGATAGAGAACTGAAAAATGTCTGTTTTGATGCAGCAAAGGTCGCAACTCACAAATTCATCAACTTGTAAGCCAGAGAAACGAGCAAAAAAACTCTTATTTTTTTTTAATAAGCAACCCAGACATAGCCGCCGATGAGTATGGCTTTCTCTATTTTCTAAATGAACACACTTTCAAGCCAGATGGACGGAAATTAACTGAAATTGCTTAATTCCCTTGTTTTCTAGCCAAAGTGTATTTTTTCTTAGGGTTTTCGATTCAGGAGCAGAAAGACTTAATCAAGAACAGACTTCAGAAACAAGATTCAGTCTCTTTGGTGTCCAGAAACAAGCTGAATTGAAAAGAATTCTTAACGGGCTTATTATGGCATGTTTAAAAGTGTGTTAAGTCTTTGTCCAAAATGCCAAGTGCGATGTAATGCAGCGGCTCTATGAAGCCTTTAATGGACAGTCACTCGTTGCATCTATTGACAGTCCTCGACCATTCTCAGTCGAAATCGTTCAGAATTCAGCTCCGTTCGTCTATCGTTGAACCTTCGACCAGTAATCAGGCATTTTTTTGAACTCAAAGATCGGAGTTATTTCTATTGAGCTAATCTCCGTTGTAAGGACTCAGTCCTTTGTATTTTTAGGAACAAGTTCTGCGCGTTTTTCGGCCTTGTTTGCTTTGATGGCACTTGAAGGCGAGGACTCAATGAATAACTTTATGCGCAGTGCAGCGGCATGCGCCTCGTGAAGCGTTTTTCGATTCAACTTTTAAGAGGGCCAGGCTTTGTAAAGCGCATGGGCACCATTGCTCCGGCCGGAAAAATCTTAAAGTCTGTGCCATTCGGATCACGCAACAGAGGACGGCTGAGGCTAAGATGGTGCACACAAGTGGAGAAAGACCTTAACCAACTTGAAGTGAGCCACTGGAGGCAGCTGACAAGTGATCGTGCTGGTTAGGGAGGCATGTTGATTGAGGCCCAGGTCTACTTTGGACTGTAGTGCAATACGAAGAAGAAGGATAAACTTTAATCCGGTCTCCTGTTAATGGAGAAACCTAAATTGACAACTGAAGGATGTCCAGTCCTTCTTCAGCTTTTGCCTACTAGAGTCCATTGCCTCTGGAATTCTGCGGAGTCATGGATCGGCGGCTGAAAGTTAAGTTTGTTAAAGTCTCTAGCCTGTAGAAGCAGTCGAACTTTGTCTAGATTCTGGCAAAGCTTCCTAGTTCTGCCAAACATTGAGTCTGCTCTCGAGTTCCTCGAACTCTTTTTCAGCCTCAAGTTTTTAGGAAGCCTTAGATCAGTGGCAGAATGTTATGTGTACCAGCTGTGAATCAGAACCCAAATGGTGCTTGAACAGTTTAAGGCCATCTCTCGTTGATCGCCCAAAGACAAGCTCTCTGCCACAAGTCGCCCTCAAACTCATTGTGCCTCGCCAAAAGTCATCAAAAGTCCCCTGGAAAGTTTCCTGATCACATCCCCACAATCATTAATTTCTTAGTGACAACTCAAAGTCGAATCTGTCAATTTTTATAACGCAATAGGTCTCGCTCTAGCGTCATCCATCTAATCTCCGTCCAATAAAATCCAGCAAAACCGCAAACACAACAAAAAAACCGAAACCGTTGATGCATTAGTTGCTTCCAGAAATTCCTCAGAAACAGATCTTCCGAGTATTAATAGAATTCATTGCTTTCCTCTCTCCATCATCGCTCGCCGTCATCCTCCCCCGCAACCGACTAACATAGCGGCCCCGAAGCAGCGTCATGCAGCACCAAACGGCGCGAAGCACCACCGACCAGCACCAAAGCAGCGCTCCCAAGCACCGCCAAGCAGTGCCTATTGAGCTGCGAGCAGCAGCAAAAATGCCGTCGCGCTACGACTCAATAATTCATGTCAGGGGAGCTGGCCGGTGATGTCAGAGCATAAAAATGTTTCACATTCGCCGCCATGTACAGGCCGTTCGCTGGCGTGCGGTGTGTGAGGGCCGCAAGCACTGCCGCGGCTTGCAATTGCATAGTCTCGCGGTGTAATCGTGTAACTCGTTCGTGGGATTAGAAAAACGAACGCACACGTAGCGCGCTGTTGTTCCCCTGTTAAGCGCCGAGCTAATGGCCTCTAGAACCCGCTGTCGTGTGACGCATCTGGCAGCAGATTCAATTCACAAGGAATTTCGTCGTTTTCTTTTGCGGAAATGAAGTCATTGCTCAATTAATGAGGAGAAACTGCGAAATTCCTTCAGCTCCGGTCAAGAATTCAGTTCCATCCACGCCTAAGCTGACTCACTGCGGCGTCGCCGAAAACCTGCGACTCTAGTTCGACTCCGATTAGCATTCATTACGCTTTGACAACGAGATCTGCGTCTCTCAAGTCTTCGACGCCAAGACGCAAATATCGTCCACGGAGCGCGTTCACAAGGTTAAACGTTCAAACATCGAACGTGCGATGTTATGCTGACGGGGCACAGCTATTGGACTTCGATCAGCTTTCCTGCGCAAGCCTTTCTCAAAACAACAACCGATCGCCGCGTGCGATAAATTACAAACGCGCCGTACGGCTGGCATTTTAATGGCCAATAACCGGAAATTTGACAAAAATTCTGCCCACCGATGGGTGACAACACGGGCGCGCACGCACAACTGGTTGTTTGATGTGGGCGCGCACAGCAAACCAACGGCGTCAAAGTCGCCCATGTTTGGCGTGGCGGTGAACTGGGAAAGTCTCTGGAAGCCAGACGCGTGGGCTTCTGCTTCAAAGGAGATCTGCACGAGGTGTTGACAGGTATGACGACGCACAGGAAGATCAAAAAAAGTTGCGGATGGAGGGAAACGGGGCGCGTTTACCTTCGTTTTTTTTTTTGCAAGGGGACATAGACCAAAGCTGATTGACGGGAATTTGTGTAAATTACACGGACGGTAGCAGAAATATGCTCCTGTGGGGAGATTCAGCTGGAAGTG
Organism: Eristalinus aeneus; assembly: GCA_955652365.1. NCBI lineage: Eukaryota > Metazoa > Arthropoda > Insecta > Diptera > Syrphidae > Eristalinus > Eristalinus aeneus. The sequence continues at coordinate 97,457,825 of OY019131.1, forward strand.
CGTAGAAACTGATTTGATGCTTGTTTGCTTGCTTGGTTCGGGGGAAGAATGCTGGAGAAAGTTTCACTTGCAGAGCTGCTTGAGTAGGCGTTGAACGACTCAGTTAATCATAAGAACTGACAAAAATTACTGCCAATGGAGTGGATTTTCTAAAATGCATGGATCGCTGCGAAAAGTATTGAGTAATTGGCGAAGGTTGCCAAAACGATGTGCAAGAGTCCAAGCAGAAGTTTGGTGAAGCCGAGCAGAAGCTTGGCGAGTCCGAGCAGAAGCTTGGCAAATTACAGCAGAAGTTTGGCGAGTCCGAGCAGAAGCTTGGCGAGTCCGAGCAGAAGCTTGGCGAGTCCGAGCAGAAGCTTGGCGAGTTCGAGCAGAAGCTTGGCGAGTTCGAGCAGAAGCTTGGCGAGTCCGAGCAGAAACTTGGTGAGTCCGAGTAGAAGCTTGGCGAGTCCGAGCAGAAACTTGGCGAGTCCGAGCAGAAGCTTGGCGAGTCCGAGCAGAGGGTTGGCAAGCAAGAGTCCGAGCAGAAGCTTGGCGAGTCCAAGCAGAAGCTTGGCGAGTCCGAGCAGTAGCTTGGCGAGTTCGAGCAGAAGCTTGGCGAGTCCGAGCAGAAGCTTGTCGAGTCCGAGCAGAAACTTGGCGAGTCCGAGTAGAAGCTTGGCGAGTCCGAGCAGAAACTTGGCGAGTCCGAGCAGAAGCTTGGCGAGTCCGAGCAGAGGGTTGGCAAGCAAGAGTCTGAGCAGAAGGTTGGCAAGAATTACAAGACGTCTCCAACTAGGTAGACTAAGCTCGGTTAAAGTCTCTAGTCAGGACATCTGCGAATATTGCCAAGACAAAAGTCAGACTCATATAAAATCTGCAGGCTCTGGAGACCTTTGGCTCGATAGTCGAGGTTTACCCAACCTTTGTTTAGGTCTCTAGCCACCTCAAAATTTAGGGCTTGCAGGCGAAATTACTTCAAGATTCTATTGTGTGGAAGTTTTTAGCTTCCAAAGAACTTTGGGTCGGCAAAAGAAAGATGTCTACAGTCTTTCAGAACCTTAGAATCTTCAGACTCATTATGGTTTCCAGTCACGGATAGCCGAAAATTACGCAAACTCTATTCAAGCCTCGAACCACTAGAATACTAAGGGTTGGCAGGCAAAGTTTGGCGAAGCCTCCGGTCTTGCAAAAGCTCTAGATTCTGTAAAATCATCCTAACTTAGATCAGTTGCTGACCGCTTCTAGGAATTTGTTTAGGTCTTCAAACAAAGTTTTTGGTTTGCTAGTCGGACATTGCGTAGACTCTAAAAAAGTTTTTGAATCTTTGAATATTCTATTATCAGAATCTAGCCACTAGATTACTTTTGACCCGGAGTCTGAAGTTAAGAAAGCGCTTCTAGGAATTTCTTGACGCTTACAAACTAAATCTTTGTTTTGACAGCCGGACATTGCTTAGACTCTGCAAAAGCCTCTGAAGCTTTGATCAGGATCAGCTTCCAGCCACAAGACTCCTTTGGACCTTATATCAGTTCCCCACTGCTTCTAGGAATTTGTTGAAGCCTCCAAACAAAGTTTTTGTTTTGACAGCCGGACATTGCTTAGACTCTGCAAAAGCCTCTGAAGCTTTGATCGGGATCAGCTTTCAACCACTAGATTACTTTGGACCGGAAGTCTGAAGCTGAGAAACCTTTCCTGAGGTCTTCCTGTTAAACATGAAATCAGAGAGCCTAAGTTAGGAGCCTAGATCCTTCTTAAGCCTACAGTCAAAGGAAATTTCTTATTTGGCAAAAATCCTTCAAAAGTTTTCTATCAATGGCGATCCTTAGATTTTTCGTGCCTGAACTTTAGGCGGCAGACATGCAAACATTGATCAGAAGACTTGGTCGCTGTTGGTTGTGTAACTCCTGGGGCAAAGGATGACGGCAAGACGGACCATTTTCCCTCACAGTGCTCCATCACAGTTCAATTCGTTTCAATAATCTTCTCGAAGTCTGATCTTTTCGTCTTGAAAGTCGCAAGTTAAGTGAACTTGCCACTTTTTCCAGCAAATAAAGTAAACTTTGAAGACCCTCTTGTCTTAAACATCGTCTTGAAGCTCAAAGCTTGCTCACCTTTTCCTTCATTCTTCGCCAGGCTTGGACAGGGCTCTATCCTCACAAGACTAGTCTAGGCCATAAAACACCCTCCATCCAGCCTCGAACGCCTGTTGTCTTTCCCAATTTAACACAAATTCCCCAAGCATGTCTTCAATAGTGGCCTTAGAAAGGCCAATATGTAGCTTGTAGTCACTCTTAATCGAACTTCCCCGTAACGGCATCCGTTCTGCCAAACAAATTTGTTAGACATTTGTTAGACTCCAGGGCCCTTAACTAAAAAGCTTCTTAGATTCAATATGACACAACACTTTAGACAACAAGCTAAGCCTTTGCACGCAGCTCGTTAAATATAGGCATCCCCCCTAGACTAGACCTTACCAGCCAGCCCCTTATTGACTTGACAAACTGATACCCAACCCCTCTTGTCAATTTCGTTTAGCATCCCTCAAGAGTCTCGGCGATAAGACCGCAAACTTGTTCAGCAAGAAGAAGGAGGAGGCCGAGAAGATCGCCGAAGAGAAGGCCAAGAACGCCCAGAAACTCGCCGAGGAGCAGGCTGCCAAGGTTGGCCAGTCCATCTCATCGGCCAAGTCAGAAGCTGAGAACTTTGCTGTTTCTTCGGGTAAGTCAGAGATCAGAGACAGTCTCGTCACGAAACCAGTTTTCATTCTTCCCCCCACTCATCTCAGCAAATGAAGCCGGAAAAGCTGTCGATAACAGCGTGAAGACTGCTGCGACAGCTGTCGACAGCACCGTCAACCAAGTGAACGCCGTGGCACAGAACACAAAGCAAGTCGCTGCCAACATTGCTGACACTTCTTCAAAAGTAGGCGCCATCCATTTGGATGCTTTCCAAAAACTGAGTTTTCTTTTCCAAATTTTAGGCCGCCGCAGCAGCTGTAGACCAGACCAAGAAGGCCGCCAACGAAGCCATCAACAAGAGCGTCAAGGCCGGTGAACAAGTGATCGATGCTGCCGAACACAAGATCGACGACGCCATGAAGACCACCAGCAACGCTGTAGACCAGAAGATGAACGAGGCTGGCCAGTATGTCGACCAGAAACGCGAGGGTCTCGAAAAGGTAATCATTTCAAGAGGTGGCCAAGCTTTGTAAGTTCATGTAACGTTTCCTTTCCAGACCATTCAAGATAAAGCCGCCAAAGTGACAGACCAAGCTGGCAACACCACCGCCAACCTGTTGGGCAAGCTCAACTTGGGAAAGTAAGCGATTGACAGCCACGCGCCAATCTCCCAAGTCCACACCAAGCTGAGATTTAGAATTAATTTTGTCTAGCACTTAAGAAAGTAATTCCCCCTCCCCCCAACAAAAAAACGAACAAAAATCTGCTTAAACTTAGAAACAAATTCACTGTCAATCCAATCAAGATGTGCGCCCGTCCTGTGCACAGAACTCTGACCAGGACCCAGTTGAAGAATGAAGTGGTGTCCCGATTTTGTGGCTGATTAGACAGAGAAAGAGAGAGCTTCAAGAGGCAGCGTCCGACCTGGCTTCGTTTTTATTTACTGAGAAATGCACCTTATGAACATACTATACATATTTAGAGAGCTATACAAGGTAGAATTTTTTTTATGTAAACAACGGTATATTTTGTTAGCAAACGACAAGTAGATAGTGTACAATTGGAAATTTTGAGCGATTGTTGTAGATTTTCTAAGCAAACAAAACACACAAAGTTTCTAACAAGTTGCCTTGAACACAGTTGGTCTGAACGGGATAGAAATACTTTTTTTTACATATATTTTTGTACATGAAAACATTTGCAAAACAAAGAAGAAACAAAACAAATGAAACCAACACCCTCCAAGCAGAACAAGAACTAGTCTCATCTGTTTAAATTGTGTTTTCCTTTAATTTTCTGAAGTCAAAGCTTTTGGGACTACATTTTGGTTACAGAACAAGGATAAACCTAGCAACTTTCTTTTAATTTTTCAATTTTTAGTTTGTAGGTTTTTTGCGTTGATTTGATTTTGGGAAGAAAAAACCGAACAAACAGGAGACGATGGAGATGTGAAACGAGAATAAAGGTGAAAATCTAGTTTGTAACTTATTTGTAAAAATGCGAAAAACAGATGGATACAAAAAAAAGTTATTTTAAATGTATTTTAATGTAAAAACAAAAAAAAACTTTTAATTTAGATTAATTTTAAATAAAGTGGCATTCGTGCTATTTGGAAAACAAAAGAAAGAGAATTTCCTTCCGTACTGTACGCGAGCAGTGAAGACACAAACCAGAAATGCGTGGTTATATGAAGGGTAATGTGGAGGCGATTGCGAGTACAGCGAATATTTAAACCACGGAATAGACTCAGTCTTCAGCGGGAAGAAGGTGAGCCCACAATGGAGACTGAATTTTTGCTTTGAGATAGATCCTACCGCTGCACTTGGTTTAAAGGGAAAATCGGCATGAGCGTCCGTTGGAGTGTGATGCATTTACCCATCCTACTACGACTTGGTCCTCACCGAGCAAGCCTCTCCAGCTGGCGCGAGCTTTAGTCAGCAGTGTTGGCGATTTGGTTCTGCACTCCCCTCTCGAGAACGAACTCAAAGTCGGAAGGATAGTGCCTCACGTTGTCACGTTGTCTAAAATAAAGGGTTGCGGTGAGTTCGTTGCTGACTTTTATAGAGCATTGAGTGTCCTTCACCGTCATCCTGCACTTGGCCAGCTTGGCAGGAATGTAAAACGTTCTGCACGCCTTTCTCAAAAAGGAACTCAAAGTCGGAAGGATAGTGCCTCACGTTGTCACGTTGTCTAAAATAAAGGGTTGCGGTGAGTTCGGTATTGACTTCGGCCTAGCATTGAGCGTCCTTCACCGTCATCCTGCACTTGGCCAGCTTGGCAGGAATGTAAAACGTTCTGCACGCCTTTCTCAAAAAGGAACTCAAAGTCGGAAGGATAGTGCCTCACGTTGTCACGTTGTCTAAAATAAAGGGTTGCGGTGAGTTCGGTATTGACTTCGGCGGAGCATTGAGCGTCCTTCACCGTCATCCTGCACTTGGCAGGAATGTAAAACGTTCTGCACGCCCTTCTCAAAAAGGAACTCAAATTCGGAAGGATAGTGTCTCACGTTGTCACGTTGTCAAAAATTTAGGGTTCCGGTGAGTTCATTGTTGACATTGATAGAGCATTGAGCGTCCTTCACCGTCATCCTACACTTGGTCGGCTTGACAGGAATGTAAAAACTTGACAGGGCGCTGTAGAGCTCACCTCTAGGGACGTAGTCGAATGCTTCAAAATTGACAACGAAATCGATTTGCACGTTTGGTTCTTTCCAGGATTTTTCGTGCATGGTGGACGGGTCTGAAACCACACTAATGAGGACTCAGCAGGTTATCGGCGAATGGTTTTTCTTTCAAATTGTGTGCCTTGCTTGGCTGACTTATTTCTCGGCAAATAACGAACTTGGAAAGGTCTTCTTTCTTATGGCTACGCCACACCATCACATCACTCAATAAGTTCTGAAACATGTAGGAAGCGCCACTAACAAAAAACAAAAAAAACAATATTAATTTTCAATTAATAGTTTTGTTAGTGGCGCCCCCTACATGCCTCGGAACCTATTGAGTGATCTGTTATACCAAGCTTCCACCCATTGGACATGCTTTTCTCTGAAAGTAGTCCGTCGGTACCAACAGCCTTATTCCACTACAGCCCCGATGCCGTTATTGGCAAGTAAGGTTGACAAGTAAAAGTCCGAACAGATGATTGCCGAGTCCGAGCAGAAGTTTGACTATGGTAAGCCCAAGCACGCTTAACTGCTTACCGAAGGTGCCCCGGTTGCATGCCAACAAGTCGTCTGCAATCTTTCTTATTGACAGAAAGAAGAAAGCCTGGGTTTCTTGCTGACGTTTGGGAGCATGCACTAGGTCAGCGGGCATTCTGGGGAGTCATGGAAGTTCCGCTCGCCTGGAGAGTCATATCAGTTCTGCATGCAAGCTCTGCATGCAAGCTCTGCTGTCGCACGACCCAATCGTCGACGGAAGCCACCTCCGTTCGATAGTCAAAAATTGTCCATTCAATTAATAGTTTTTATTAGTGGCGCCCCCTACATGTCTCGGAACCTATTGAGTGATCTGTTATACCAATGCTTCCACCCATTGGACATGCTTTTCTCTGAAAGCAGTCCGTCGCCGATGCCACTATTGGCAAGTAAGGTTGACAAGTAAAAGTCCGAACAGATGATTGCCGAGTCCGAGCAGAAAGTTGGCTAGAATTAAAAGACGCTTCCAGCTAAATAGACTACACTCGGTTAAAGTCTCCAGTCAAGACCTCAGAGCATTGCTAAGACAAAAGTCAGACTCATATAAAATCTTCAAGCTCTGGAAAGCTTTGGCTCGATAGTCGAGGGTTGCCCAAGCTTTGTTTAGGCCTCCAGCCACCTAAAAATTTAGCGCTTGCAGGCAAAGTTTTTCAAAGCTCTGCTGCAGGCCTCAGTCCTCTATATTGTGTGAGTCTTTAGCTTCCGAAAGACTTTAGAAGCTTCGGACTCATTTAAAGTCAAAAATTGGGCAAACTCTACTTAAGCCTCGAACGACGAGAAAATCTTTGGAAGAAAGGTAAACTGTGCTTAAGCCTTGTAAAAACTCGATGCCGCTGTCTTTACCTCGTCTAGGGTGGGAAGACGAAGCTCTCCTTACGTTCATTGTGTGGAATGGCCCGACACGGTGTCCGCCTCACTGTTGAACAATCTGCATCAGTATTAGAAGGATGCCAAGACTCTGTTGAAGCCCTAAAATTTGCAGCCTCTTCGACTTCTTTTTTGTTGGAGGTTGGAAAGCACTGCACTGGACGGCTCTGATTCCAAAATTGGTCCATTGCACTACCAGGCAGTAACCATTCAATGTAACTTCTCAGTCTTCGGAAGGAAAACCAGCAAGTGCCTTGGTTCACAGCTCCCACCACATCAGCATCAAACAGCCGCCAATAGATCCGAGCAAAGGCCTTGACAGAGAAAGTGCTCTGAAGTGTCTTCACCTTCTCCACAGACGTCGTATAGGGTGTCGTCACTATGGTAAGCCCAAGCACGCTTAACTGCTTACCGAAGGTGCCCCGGTTGGATGCTAACAAGTCGTCTGCAATCTTTCCTATTGACAGAAAGAAGAAAGCCTGGATTTCTTGCTGACGTTTGGGGGCATGCACTAGGTCAGCGGGCACTCTGGAGAGTCATGGCAGTTCAGCTGTCCTGGAGAGTCATATCAGTTCTGCATGCCAGCTCTGCTGTCGCACGACCCAATCGTAGACGGAAGCCACCTCCGTTCAATAGTCAAAAATTGTCCAAACTCTGGTCAGGCTTCTAATCACAAGATAATCGAGGATTGAAAGGGGAACTGTCCTGAGACCTCCAGTTTTGCCAAACCTCCCATTCTGCGAAAGTCTCGAACTTTGAATCAGCAGCTGACTGCCTTAAGGAATCTTTTGAGCATTCCACAGAAAGGCCTAACAGCAAGACATTTTCTTGACTCTGAGAAGGTCTTTGAGGATTGAATGTTCTAGGAACAGTTGGTGATTTCCTACACTTTTTTTTAAGCTCCAAGTCACTAGAAAACTCCACTTTTGGAGCCTGAAGTTCAACAGAAATCATTCTTCCAAATCTTAGTATCAGCTGCAGCTCTACAATGAGTTGTTTCTCTTCGTCGCGACAACTGGCTTCTGTCCGAAGTGTCCAAATGGATGAGGGTTTCGCACGTTTTTCGACATGATTTCTGGAAACTGATAATTTAGAGCTCACAAGTGACTCTTGTAGCCCTACACAGCGTTGTCTTACGTGGTCCTGCCTTCGCTAAGGGCGCCTGCCCGCATTTGTTGTTGAAAAAATCAATTCGGGGATGCCAACATTTGATAGACATTTGGAGGCGACTTTATTAAGCTTAGAGCAGGAGGACATAAGAAAATGTTCATCCCGCATCCTTGTCTGTTCACTCCTGCGACTGCCCAGCACCTGTCCTTTTGAAATTTGTTTAAAAGCAATGATTTCAGACAAATTTTTCGGTGAGCAGCATTTCACGCCACTGTTTTCGACACATTCTCACGCGGCACTTGGTGTCCTGTATGAGGAATGCGAAAATAAATCTGTCACTTTTGAACCAGTTGACCGATCTTGATGAAATTCGGAATGTAGTATCAGTGCCACAAGATCCTCCTGCTGTCAAAAAGATGTCGATATAGGATCAAGAATAACAAACTTAATTTCAGTTAAACAATTACAAAAACGCATTTCTTTGATTGAATGCATAAAAAAATTATGAAATCACAATAAACGACTGTAAATTTAGACTCAAAACAAAGCTGGAATCCATACCTATACACAAAAATTACATTCCATTCTATTTACTGATACAGTTTCGATGTAAAAGCGTATTGTAAATCGATCGAATTGTAAATCTGAATTTAGTGTAATAAGACTTCCACTTCACAACTAACTGGTTCATGCCCATGATATTTGCGTAGTACAAGCATTAAAAGGGAATTCGTAGGGAAATTTAAAAAAAAATGTTGAAAAATTGCCGACATTGCTCCACTTAAACGACTCGTTCTCCCAAAGTGCAAGAACCTACATCTTTCATTTTTTCACCATGGATAGAGAATATTTCAAGCTTTCAGAAAAATTTAGATATCGGATGGGGGCTCTTGAAGCATTTTTGTTATGATCCACCAAACATAAGCCTAATAAAAAGCCTGGTCTAGAAAAGTGGTGCTCAAAATGTAGAAACTCTTAATGCAGTTTAAAGGCTAAATGTACGCCCTTTCAAACAAATGTTACATCGTGTTCCACGGTGGCTTAGTTTAGAAAATATGCCACATCGAATATTCATGAAAAAAAATCAATTTTTAAAATTTCCTAAGTCCTAACTTAGTAAGACTTAGGTCGGTGCTGAGAATTTGGAAGGATCATTTCTGCAGACTCCTAAACGGCGATGACGACACAAATCCCGCTTTTAGGCAGAATGTTCCACTCAATTTGGACGACGATGGACAAGAATTCCGTCCCCCCGACTTCGACGAGGTCAAGATAGCAATATCGAGACTGAAGACGAACAAAGCTGCTGGCGCGGACGGATTATCCGCAGAGCTGTTCAAAGCGGCTGGGGATGAGCTGGTTGGGTGCATGCACCAGCTCATCTGTGACATATGGTCGGAGGAAAGCATGCCCGACGTGTGGAATCTCAGCATCGTTTGTCCGGTCCACAAGAAAGGAGACCCCTTCGACTGCGCCAACTACCGAGGCATCAGTCTCCTTAACATCACATAAGATTTTCTCTGCCGTATTGTGTGAGCGCCTGAAACCGTTCTTCAACAACCTGATAGGTCCTTATCAGTGTGGTTTCAGACCAGGAGAGTCTACAATCGACTAGATCTTAACACTGCGGCAGATCCTGGAGAAGTCCCAAGAAGTACAAATCGACACCCACCATCTATTCGTCAATTTCAAGGCCGCGTATGACAGCGTGCAAAGAGACGAGCTATACAGTGCCATGTCTAAATTTGGCATCCCTACCAAACTCGTCAGATTGTGTAGGATGGACGATGGAGGACTCTCGCTGCTCCGTCAAGGTCGGTAGCGAACGCACCGAGACCTTCGATGTCAAAAAACGATTTAGACAAGGCAACGCACTGTCATGCGACTTCTTTAACATCATTCTTGAGGGGATCGTGCGAAACTCACACGTCAACATCAGAGACACGATCTTCCACAAGTCCGTTCAATTGCTAGCTTATGCGGATGACATTGACCTGATCGGCCGAACTCGGCGAGCCGTCAGTGAGGCGTTTGCTAGCAACGAAGCGGAAGTGGCTAAAGTGGGACTAGTGGTAAACGAGGGCAAAACGAAGTATATTCTGTCAGCGAAGAAGGACGCAGAACATCGACGTCTCGGACAGAGCGTCACTATGGGCAGCAGACACTTCGAGGTAGTCAAGGACTTCGTCTATCTCGGCTCCGCGGTGAATAGGGTCAACAACATCAGTACCGAAATCAAACGCTGAATCACTTTTGCCAATCGCTGTTTCTTTGGGCTTAAGAGGCAATTGAGTAATGAAGCCCTCTCCTGAACGAAGAAAGTGACTTTGTACAACACCTTGATCATCCCAGTCCTGCTTTACAGCGCAGAAACCTGGACGCTACTAAAAACGGATGAGGAAGCCCTTGGTCTCTGCTGAAAAGTCCTGCGTGCGATTTTTGGTCCTGTTTGCGTTGATGGCATCTGGAGGAGAAGATTCAACCACGAACTGTATGCACTGTACGGCGGCATGAGCCTAGTCAAGCGTCTACGGATACAACGCGTAAGGTGGCTAGGCCATGTAGAGCGTATGGACAGCACTGCTCCGGCCCGAAGAGTCTTCGAATCCGAACCACAGGGACAACGCAACAGAGGATGTCCTAGACTGAGATGGCGCACACAAGTGGAAAAGAACCTCAACCAACTTGGAGTGCACAATTGGAGGCAGCTGGCAAGAGATCGTGCTAGCTGGAGAGGCATGTTGGTTGAGGCCCAGGTCCACCCCGGACTGTAGCAGCATCCGAAGAAGAAGAAGTCCTAACTTTGAGTTAATCGTGCATCGAAACGGCTTATTAGAAGTTAAAAAAATGTTGGTTTTCTAGGTTCTCAAATATCCATAATCGAAAGCCTTATACCACATGGCCGAGGAAATTATTTCATTTTACGTAATATTTTCCGCTCGGACACCACTGTGCGCCGTGGCTGGCAGGCTAGGACCTAGTGCATGGCTCATGCAACGAAAATCAGCTTTGCAACGATTTGCAGTTAGTTACGGATTTCTTTGTGAAGAATTGTAGGAACTGATGACTCAATAAGTCACGGAACATATAGGGGGCGCCACTTACAAAAAAAAAAAAAAAAAATTAATATTAAGTTAATATTTGTTGTTAGTGGCGCCCCCTATATGTCCCGGGACTTATTGAGTGATGTGTTGTAACACGGAACAACGCGGCTTCCTCCTCCTCATTGCTCTGAAGCAAATAAAAATATGAAGATGGCTGGGACCGATGCTTTTTTGAGTTTCAATCAAGTCACCATTTAATAATAATAATTGTTGGCGCTACAGTCCACAGGGGGACCAGGGCCTAGCTTGCTCATCAACTACTCTTGTTGTGCGCGCTATTGTTCTCTCACGAGTATAAGGTACCTGCAGTTTTTTGCCGACTCCAAACGGCGAAGTGTGAGAAGCTTTCTTAGACAGTTATTACTCTTCGAGTTGACTTAGCTGCCGTGGAAAATTCGAAAAATTGGTGTTGAGCTGGGAATCGAACCTAGACCCTTCGGCGTGTGAGCGTCTCACTCTACTCACTCCGCCACCGACCACTGAAGTCACCATCCCCTGATGTAATAAAAGACGACTGGGAACGATGCTATTTTGAGTGTCAAGCGCGACAGCATCTCCATCGCGTTGCAGACATTAATCAGAGAAGTTCTCGTCACAGATGCATGCCGGAAAAGAAAGTCCTTCATCGCCGCGCATGAACTTAGAGAGCCGAAGCAGGATTAAGGTCTTTGTCTAGATCTACAAGGGCAAAGCAGGATTGCCGTCCTGGTCTGTGTAATTGAGCAACAGACGTCGCTGCCGAAATCCATTCAAATCATCGCTGTCCACCTATGTTCAACTTTGTTTTCGTTTCGAATGCCCGTCGTGGTCACTTTTGCTCAAAAATCGAACCCAAAAGCAGTCTTGTCTCCCATCTCCAATCCAGTCCAAACAAAAAAGTTCCGTGGAACGAATTTCCAATCTCTTCATTCAGAAACTTTTCCCTTCCATATATGAACACTCCTCCGCTGATGTGTGAACAGAAACCGAAACCGAAAGAAAAAAAAACGAAAATTATTCCCAAACGAACTTTGTGTCACACAAAAGTAATCGTTTCCCATGCACACATTCGATTTGAGTGGCCTGGGTAGACAAGAGACAAAAACGGGCACCGCCTGCAGCACCACGTGCATGTCCGCCAACAGGATATACTAAGTTTCCATCTGAAAACGCATTCACTTACAGTCCACCCACCCTCCTCGGGTTTTATTCATTCAATTCCAAGTGATTTATGCCGATTGGATTTCCCCATGATTGCATCTTGAGTGCGCCGGGATGGGGACTGCTTTAAAGGCAGCAGCCACAGCCGTTAAACTTTACACGCCATTCCTTTTCATTCGTTTTTGGGGGCGCCCGTGTGAGTGCAACTATGTGCAACAAAATCTAATTTACCACTTACTTCTCCACACACTGTGGGGTGGACCACTTTAACCGCACGGCGGTGGTGGGGCGGCCGGGTGTCCTTTGGCTCCGGTTGGGGGCGTTTTAATTCACAATAAAACCCGACATTTCCAACAATTTCCACACACAACAACAGGATTTAGATTATCTGCTGATGGGCGACTCTTGGGCAGGGATATGGTGTCCCGGTGGGTGGTTAGTTTTTACGACTTTGATCGTGAATCCTTTGATTCGTCAACTTGCTTAAATCTTCATTGTCGTCGTCCTCCGGCATTGATCACAATGAATTTCAATTATATCCTTTAAGGATTTGCATAGGGCACTCTAATGAGATCGCTTTCGGGGTTGACCAGAGGGGATGGGTGTCGGGTGAGAGTTTTTTTTCTTTTCTTTCCTTTGGGGGGGTTGGGCACTTACATTTTATTGCCATCGATAAGGGGAAAGTCCTTTTAAATGAGATTTCCTTTCTGACAGAGAAAGAAAGGGAAAAGGAAATAAAATTCGAGGATACACACATCCGCCGGGGGCGCACACACTTGGCTAACCGTCGCCGCCCGTCGTAATGGCATTTTAAATGAATTCCTGTGCAGCGTGTGTTCCCGGTGCAGTCGAACGCCGACCGCTCTCGAATTCAATTATCCTTCCGCCATTACAGCCAAGTCCTCGTGGTGTTATTTTTCTTCTCCCGTATTTGTGCTGGCTCCTTGCGCCCCATGTGTCCGACCAGAGCGCCGGAAAGCGCGAACAGTCTTGTCGGATACAATGGACGAGGGCTGGTTGTGAGTTTGGTGGTGGCGGTGGCGGTGGGGACGTTGGATTGCGTCCCTGGTGGAAGGATAACAACTTATTCAGGTGATAATTGAAATATCGAGAAAGTATATCTCGCTGATAATAGAATTCTGAGTGGACAACCTCCCGAGAGCCGCTCAGCTCTTCGGGGGAAGTCGATATAAATCTTGGCTGCTGCCGCCAATCTTCCCCCCGTCCACGCCCTATCACCGATCAACGTCAACAGGCCCTGATTAATGCATCGCACGGGTGCGTGGGGGACTCGTGCCGGGAAAGGCTGTAATTAGCCCTGCGCGACAGCATAACTCAATTTACATTCCGTTTAGGACGCTCCGCCACACGAAGAGGCTCCAGCACCGCCACGATGCCTTCCCTTTTTATTCCAACATGTGACCACTGTTCGGTTTGTGAGTTATTTATGGCGATCCACACGCTGGCTGGGCTTGACATGCAATCCCCACACGGTGGTGCGGGGCCTCGCGATTAACTCGCCCCGATAAGGGCGGCTTTTAATTAATCGTTCAGTGTCCACTGAATGGTGGCAAATTTGAGCTTTGCGCTGAGCGAATATGATTTCATCGTGTTATCCGATGGGGTACCTGCCGAGCATATTTCCTGATGAGCTAGAGCCGTGCACTTGTCGGATTCACTGTGGTGGGGTCCGGGTAACCCTCGGCAACGATGTTAATCAATTTCGGAATTTCTGCAGAAATCACTTTGTGCAAATGGCTGGGGTGAAGTGCAAGCCAACACCTGTCAATCGAAGGGAGAGGGAGACACACACAGCGAGAGAGTGCCCCTTGAAAAGTTTATTCTCCATCCGAGTCCAGTTTACAGTGCAGCCACCGTCCCTAATTTGGACGTGCAGTAATGGCAGCACAAGCACGAACTTCACTCCCAGATATCCATCAACGTCCTCGTTCTTTAATCGATTGAATCCCGGGAAATGATGTTCGTTTGGCTGCAGGTTCAACTCGGTCTTTTTTCCTTTCTGTGCTGGCTAAGTGATTGCTGTGTCTGTTGACCTCGCAGAAGGGAGGCGGCCGGCTGGAGGAGATTTCAGAAAACATTGACAGTCAGGAGGCACGTGATTGCACAAGGAAGCTAATTGATTTTTGCAATGTGATTTGTTGGCAATTGAGCGAGGTAAGCAGCAGGGGTCTGAAGTGGTTTGCCTGAGGAACTTCACCCAAGTTCAATGGAAATGAATGTGGTTGTAGATTTTATGGAAGGAGCCCGGGACTTAAGTGGCTTCTCGGTGGAACTTCATGAAAATACACTGAGAATGGAAAAAATTTGATGACTTGGCTGAGCTTCCAGTGGATTTCCTAAAGGTATCCATCCGAGTTCAATGAGTTTCGACAAATTTAAGGACGACGAAGGGGCAAATAGACACTGGGTCTTCCTGAAAGTTAAAGAAGGGGCAAGTGAAGATTTTAGGAAAGGAAACAAGGCATGGGTGGCCCTATCCCTAAGTCACAAACGTCAACAAGGCGTCAAGAGGCCATTTATCAATCGGAGTAGAGCTTCGCCAAAGGAAGCAGGACCTGAGTCTTCCTAAAAACTCAAGGAACGGACAAGTGCTGGTTTCGAGGAAGGAAATAAGTGGCCCAATCGGAGTAGAGCTTCGCCAAAGGAAGCAGGACCTGAGTCTCCCTGAAAACTTAACGAACGGACAGGACATGGTTTTAAGGAGGGAAATAAGTCAAAGTCGGCCCTATCCCTAAGTCACAAACGTCAACAAGGCGTCAAGCGGCCATTTATCGATCGGAAAGAAAGCAGGACCCGAGTTTCCCTGTAAACTTAAGGAATGGATAGGACACGGTTTTAAGGAGGGAAATAAGTCAAAGGTGGCCCTATCCCTAAGTCACAAACGTCAACAAGGCGTCAAGGGGGTATTTGTCGATCGGAGAAGGGCTTCGCGAAAGAATGGAGGACCGGAGTCTTCCTGAAAACTTAAGGAACGAACAAGTGAGAGGAAGGACACGAGCCAAAAGTGGCTGTACTCCCAATAAGCAAACCTCAGCAACAAGGGGGTCATTAAATGATCGCAGTAGATCTTTGCTTGCCTAGGTTAAGGTGGCGCAAGTGGAGACAGACCACAACTAAGTTGGAGTGCCCAACTGAAGACAGCTGGCATGCTCGCTGAAGAGGCATGTTGGTTGAGATCCAGGCCCACTTTGGACCATATGAAGAAGAAGTAGAGCTTCGATAAAGAAAACAGGACTAAAGTGATTGCCTTCAGGAATCCCAGCCGATACCGTTGAAAACAAAGTGGATTGACGAAAGGTTTGCTTGGAAAATATACAGCAATGGAAAATATATTATTACATTACTATCCACAGGGCGACATCAAACATCAAACCGTTTGACCGGCACACTTCGTCAAGTTGAGCTTCTTCGTACATCCTCCCCATTAGCCTCGCGTTTGGATTCCAGTGAAACGCGGAAAAGCAAAAGAAACAAAAAGTCCCAAACAACGATGCATTTTACACAAGCAATTGCAATGAACTAGCACTTAGGAGCCGTTGCAGTTGCGTGCCCAGCCATTATACACGCAACACTGGGATTTGCAAAAGGCGTTTGAGAAAACATTTCAATGGGGCATTTCCCATACGGTCGCGGACATTGCCACTTGCAACAATGTTCGGCTTTGTCGGTCTCTTAGCCGCCACCACCATGACAGCGCTGGCCAGCGGAATGCTCCACCATGACCCGCATTTCAAGGCAAATCGCAGCGTCATCGTTCAGCTGTTTGAATGGAAATTCGCTGACATCGCCAGGGAGTGCGAGGATTTCCTGGGGCCACGCGGTTTCGGAGGCGTTCAGGTGAGTTGCGGTGTGTAATCGTGCGCTTTTGTGAATTTCCCCGGCACACGGTTGTAGGTGTCGCCGGTCAGCGAGAATGTGATTCGTAGGGACTTTGAGCGGCCCTGGTGGGAGCGGTATCAACCGATTTCGTACAAAATCATTTCCCGATCCGGCGACAGGGAGGAGTTCGCGGCAATGAGTCGTGCCTGCAACGATGCTGGTGTGAGGGTGTACGTGGACGTGGTGCTCAATCATATGGCAGCTCCGAGGCCTGATGGAAATGATGAGGAGGGTGAGGAGGGACAGGGTAATGAGGCGGAGGCGTACAGCAAGGTGATGGAGGGGACCGGAGGCTCCACAGCGAACGCGACGGGGAGGGACTACCCCGCGGTGCCATACAGCAACGAGCACTTTCACCGGCGATGCGCCATCCAGGACTACACCGAAGCCCACCAGATTCGCAACTGTGAGCTGAGGCAACTCCCCGACCTCGACCTGTCCAAGGAGCATGTGAAGCAGAAGATTGTTGCTTTCCTGGATGAGCTGGTGGACTTGGGAGCGGGGGGTTTCCGGGTGGATGCAGCCAAGTACATGTGGCCGCTGGAAATCAAGGTTTGTGGGGTTGTTTCTTTCGTCATCCACATGTCAGGCGTTTCGTCCACAGGCCATAGTCCTCCGTGTCAAGGACCTGAGCGAGGACTTCGACTTCCCGCCAGGAAGCCGCCCGTTTTTGATCCAAGAAGTCGTCGATTTGGGGGAGCATGCGATTTCCAAGTGAGTGCGTATGTACATCCCATTTGGCAGAGCTCACGGCGTTTGCGTTTCAGGGTTGAGTACACAGAAAACGGCGTCGTAACCGACTCCCAGCATGCCGTTCAAATCGCAGCCATTTTCAACAATCGCCAGCCGCTGAGCTCGCTCATAAACTGGGGCCCCGCCATGGGTTTCCTACTGCCCTTCGACTCGGTGGTTTTCATCGACACCTACTACATGCAGCGGGGCAGGGGTCTCGGCAGGGACGGTGTCGTAGGAGAGACGGTACTCACGCACCAGCAGCCGAAAAGGTACACCATGGCCACGGCCTTCATGCTCGTCCATCCATACGGAATCAAGCGCCTGATGAGCTCCTACCGGTTCGAGAGCAGCGACCAGGGCCCCCCGGCGGGCGAGGATGAAGCGATTACATCGCCGGAGTTCAACGAGGACGATGGGCAGTGCACCAAGGAGTCGGGATGGATTTGTGAGCATCGTTGGCCAGCCATCACGCGGATGGTGGCGTTCGCAAATCACGTCGCTGCGGACGGAATCAATGAATTCCAGAACGTTGGGCCCAACCAAGTGGCCTTCTGCCGAGGCGACAAGGGATTCGTGGCGATGAACAATGACCCGGAGGTCGACCTGGAGGCCAGCATGTACGCTTGTGTGCCGCCCGGTGATTACTGTGACGTTGTAAGTGGCAGCTTGGTGGACGGCGATTGTACGGGAAAGAGGATTAAGGTGGATAAGCGGCGAATGGCGGTCGTGTCGCTGGCGGCCAGCGATCCCTTTGGTATCCTGGCGATTTCTGGTGAGTCCAGGGTTGTGAATGACAAATAAAAGCTTTGCTTACCGAATGCGCAACAAATTCGCGCCCGCGTTTATCTGAAATTGGAATCAACATGGGCCCGCAAACGAATTGCTTCCGGATTCTTTTCCGCACCTCGGTGGCGGCGATGACTCATTGATAGGCAACGGAAGGAAGTGGTAGTGCGACCAGCACGAGAACTGCTCTGTCGTGGAGTGGTAAGGGGGCTGCAGAGGCAACTACGCCCATCAAGGAAAATTGCAAATGGGTATCGAAGTGGTTTGCTGGATGGACTGACGTCCGATGTGAAAGCCAAGTTCCATCCAGCCAGCCATGACCTCGCCCCCGTTGACACAGAAACACGACAACAAGAGAACAGTCTGAGAGTTCCTTTCAAAACGACCACCAACCCTAAATGAAAACAAAAACCAGAAAAACCTTCCCCCTTCCACACTTTTCACCCTTTTCACCTCATCCCCCATCTGACCATGAACCAGATTTCAATGAAAGGACTCAATACCGCTGCGAGAGCGAGAGCTCAACTCTTCATCGCAAAATGTGTCCTTCTCCCAGCAAGGATGCTGATTATGAGGACGACGAAAAGAAAGATTTTGAAAGGAATGACGGACGTGATTACAGCAGCAAGTAGATCAAAAGGTAGGCAATTGTTGGCCACCAGCACACACAATCCAATGGATGGGTTCGTGGGGGAAAGGTCATGTTCCCGCCTCCCCGCTCAATAATGAGTTTCTGTGTTTGAAATTGATTTAACGGTAAGTAGGTCATTAAAATGTGCTCGCAAGCGAGCAGTCGTCTGTCTCTGTGCTTCACCCTTTTGTGATTTAATTTTCGTTACGAACCGTCACGAATTGGTTTGCTCTAGAGGTGATTTTCGAGAAGGCTGAAGAATTGGATTTTTCCCTTCCTGGTTGAAACACAAATTTGTGGTGACTTAATGGCGGGGAGCATGGAAAAAGGTGTTTAATGAGAATTCGAGATGACAGGAAAGAGGACAAGGCATGAGGATGCAGATGAGGTTTTGGGGAGGGGCCACAAATTTTGTTATTGGGGGACAGAAAGCGAAATGAGCGCAAAATTTGTGTTCAATTCCCTTCCTGTCCTTGTGCTCTGGGAGCTTGGTAAGGACGAGATGAGGAGAAGGAGAAGAAGAGAAGATTTTTGGAGTGAGCCTCTCGTAAGTTTAACTCAGCGGGGACATAACTTACGACTGCAATAGCCTTTTTCTCATGAAACAAATGAAGTGGTTCCACATTTAGGAAGTAGTGGTTAATTGAAAGGCCTACTCGCGCTGGTGGTCGGAAAAAGTTCTGAAGGGATAGGCGGCAAGCCGGTTTAAGGGGAAAATCTTCAGACTGAATCGTATTTTGGAAAGGACAAGTTGATCTTCAGCAGAAGCAGAATGCATTGCTTTCAACCAAATTCAATGATAATGCACTTTTGCATTACCATTGACTTACTCAATGATAATGAAAAAAGTAATGGTAATGCATTTTGTCGAATTTGTCACTTTAAGTCAGTACAGACTACCTTTTCATCGATTTTGAAGATCGACAGCATTCACAGATTTGACAGCATTCTGTGCAGGCAGCGCGATGCAGGAATGGAGTTCCCTCTGTCGGACTACGTGAAACTATGTTCTGGTGCATCGTGAATTCAAGAACTGCGGGCAAATAGATGGAGCACCGCGCACTTCTAAAAGTCTTTTTCAACCAACTTTACCCTGACACCCCCCCACACCAACAAATAACATTAGCAGAACGCAAGGAAGTTGACTATGCACTTATGGACCTGATCATCGATAGCTTTTTACCCTTTTCAACTGTTGGGGATGCCAGTTTTAAGAAATTTGTTTTTACGCCAAGTCCTTCATACCAGCTTCCAAATCGAAAACATATTTGTAATGCTATGATGAATTCTTTCGTTGTCAAGAAGCCATCAGAGAAGCTGCCACTGGTGTGCTGGGTTTCACGTCACAACCCAGAAGGAACCCATGGTTTGACGACAAGTGCAGACATGTACATGCAGCCAAACAAGACGCCTATAAGGCAATGCTGCATAGAACGACGAGGGCTGTTCATAAGCTCTACGAACAGAGAAGAAGGGAAGAGCACCGGCTTCTCAGAAGGAAAAGGAAGGAGCATGAGAAGCGCGCGGTCGAGGAAATGGAAAGGTGTTATAGCAGGAATAAAGTCTGAAAGTTTTTCCGAAAGGTAAAACAGCTATGCGGAGGATACAAGTTTCTGACCAAGGTCTGCCGGGACCAAAATGGACATCTCGACTCTTGGGAAAATGTAACCCGTGATATAAGACGAAAGGCAAGTTTTCACGTAAAATTAAATCCGACATCTGTCTGGTTCGCTGTCAGCTGCTGTCTGTGAGTTGCTGTCTGTGAGCTGCCGTGTGTGAGCACCATATCAAGAAGAGGCTTGTTTGGCTTCTGTTTCGGTTTAAAAGCTTCACCTGGTGTCTGCTACTAAGAAAATCGATGAAAGCGTAACAAAACAGACAACTCGTGGTAGAGTCGCAGTTTGTGCTGAGCATCTGAGAGGTTCATTTCTGCAGAACGATGACGCCCCCAATTCCGCTGTTAGGCAGAATGTTCCACTCAATTTGGGCGATGATAGACAAGAATTCCGTCCCCCCCGACTTCGACGAGGTCAAGATAGCAATATCGAGACTGAAATCGAACAAAGCTGCTGCCTTCTTAACGTTGCCTACACGATCCTCTCTGCCTTATTGTGGTCATCTTCAGCTGCTTTAAACAGTTTTGCGTCTTGATGGCTTGTGTATTGTGTGAGCGCCAAAAGCCTTTTGTCCATAACCTGATAGGCCCTTACCAGTGTGGTTTCAGGGCAGGGAAGTCCACAATAGACCAGATCTTCACTTTAAGGCAGATTCTTGAAAAGACTCAAGAAGTATAAATCGATACTCACCACCTATTCATCGATTTTAAGGCCGCATATGACAGTGTGAATAGAGACGAGTTGTACAGTGCCATGTGTTGTTTTGGCACTCCTGCCAAACTCGTCAGACTGTGAAGGATGACGATGGAGAACTCCCGCTGCTCCGTCAAGGTCTGTAACGAACTCACCGAGACCTTCAATGTCTGGAAAGGTTTTAGACAAGGCGACTGTCATGTGACTTCTTTAGCATCATCCTCGAGAAGATCGTGCATAACTCACAAGTCAACACTAGAGGCATGAACTTCAAAGAGCCAGCTCACCTGCCAGCTTATGCTGATGACATTGGCTTGTATGAACGAACACAGCGAGCCGTCAATAGGGCGTTTGCTGGCAATGAAGCGGAAGCGTCTATAATGGGTCTGGCGGTAAATGAGGGCAAAACTTAGTACATGCTGTCATCAAGGAAGGACATACAACATCGACCTGTCGGACAGAGCGTCACATTAGGCAGCAGAAACTTCGGGGTAGTCATGGACTTCGTTTACCTCGGCCCCGCGATAGATAGGGACATGTGTGTATTTGGATTTACGTGATCACCTGCCGTTAAGGCTAAATACCACGGAGTCCATACACTCAAAGTCAGGAGAACGCTGACTAATGCCTTGGAAGCTACGCCAAGTACAAATCTGAGTTCTTGTCTTAAGGGATAGTCAAATCTCCTGGGTAACGAGCGAGGCCTTTCTAACATTTCTGCTGTTCTGTGGGTCACACAACCCGGTTCAGTGCAACTCCACATCGAATCAGAAGTAAATTCCCACAACCATATGACCTCATCCGACTCAGACTGGGGCAGATCAGATCATATTGCACGGTTGACTACTTCCAATTCTTCCCGTGTTTAGGGGTATAAACCACAGCCACCAGGATACTCCCACAAGAGGGCCAACCACACAGTCAGACTGAAACTCAGTTTCCGTGGTACCAGAATGCAGCTTCTGGTCGAGCTTCGCAACTGTGTTCCTCTCGGTAGGATTCCTTAACATCCAGGACCGATGGCCAATAGATCTACTTTAGCCTAACCATGTGCTGCTGTTAGGGCAGCCATTATGACTCGTCGTCTGCTGAAAACTTCACTAGCAAACCGCTGATGGTGTCTGTACTCTGTCTGGTCAGTTGATAGGGACAACAACACCAGTACCGAAATCAAATGCAGATCCCTCCTATCAATCGCTGTTGCTTTGGGACTAAGATGCAATTGAGTAATAAAGCCCTCTCTCGAAGGACTAAGCTCGCTTTATAAAACAGATTGATCATCCCAGTCCTACTTTGTGGCGCGGAAACCTGAGCGTTACTAAAGGGGAATGAAGAAGCCCTTAATCTTTTCGAGAGAAGAGTTTTGTGTGCGATTTTTGGTCATGTTTGCATTGATGGCATCTGGAGGAGGACATGTAATGACGAACACTATGGGCTATACATCGTCATTCAGCTGATCAAGCGTCTTCGGATACGACGCTTGAGATGGCTAGGCCATATAGAGCGTATGGACACCACTGCTCTGGCCCAAAAAGACTTCGAATCAGAGCCATTGGAGAACGCAACAGAGTACGGCCTAGGCTAAGGTGGCGCACACAAGCGGAGAAGGACCCCTCGACCAACTTGGAGTGCCCAACTGGAGGCAGCTAGCAAAAGATCATGCTGGCTGGACAAGCATGTTGGTTGAGGCCCGGGTTCACCGCAAACTGTAGCGCCATAGGAAGAAAAGGACGAAGTGCAGATCTGCTCTCTGATTTCTGTAATTTGCTGCTGAAAGGCGTGTAGAGGAACGGTACTGCTTTCAAAATCCTCATTTGCTCCTAGCTGGTGGCCATCAGCACTCAAACGGCATCAGAAAACCGGACCGAACTGCAGAGGGGAAATAACACATTACTCGATAAGTCCCGGGACAGATAGAGGGCGCCACTTACAAAAACGTTAAAATTAAATTAACAATTTTTGTTAGTGGCGCCGCCTATATGGTATATTCCTGGACTCAGTGAATGATATGTAAGCAGCAAATTTATGCCAGCCAGGCATCATGAGTGTGGTCTACTACGCCGTAGCGTAGAGGGTAGTGTGCGACGCTCACACGCCGAAGGTCTAGGTTCGATTTCCAGCTCAACACCAATCTTTCGAATTTTTCACGGCATCATCACTTTCGAGCTGCTGACAACACTCAAAGAGTAATAACTGTCTAAGAAGGCTTCTCAAATTTCGCCGTTCGGAGTCGGCAAAAAACTGTAGGTCCCTTCTACTCATGAGAGAACAGTAGCGCGCACAACACGAGTAGTTGATGAGCAAGCTAGGCCCTGGTCCCCCTCTTGACTGTAGCGCCAACAATTAATATTATTATTAGGCATCATGAGTTAAATACAAGAATGCAGTGCTGATGAGACTTTGAGCCGGGTTAGCTCATCAAACAGAATCCTGGAGGATATTCGGCCAAAATTTCATTTTCCACTGATGTCCAGACATAAGTCGGCAACCTTAGGGTTTCCAAGACTGTTAGCAATATGACAGAGCAGATTTTTGATTGCTCCTGTGTACTGTGTGAGCTGTTCGAGAGGCTGTGGATCTGCGATCAGTCTTTAAAAGTCAACGGATAGCAAGGTGTCAGTCAAGGCAGTCTTCAAATCACACAGAAAATCGGGAAGAACGAAGGTTAACGCCACAAGTTAT
The DNA here is from genome assembly GCA_955652365.1 of Eristalinus aeneus. Taxonomy (NCBI): domain Eukaryota; kingdom Metazoa; phylum Arthropoda; class Insecta; order Diptera; family Syrphidae; genus Eristalinus; species Eristalinus aeneus. The sequence goes on from OY019131.1 coordinate 97,480,948, forward strand.
GACTCACAACACCAAAGGCTGACATTGACACTCCGCGCAACCTCCTTCTTCTTCCTCCACCTACTGAATGTCCTTCTATTTCTTTTTTCTTATTCTTGAATGAGTCAAATGGCCAGGGTTTGTCTTGGACGATCTGCATATATTCCACTTTAAACCAACTCAAGTGTCTTACAACAACCTTGTTGGGCACTCCCTTGTAACTGAAGTTCTCCTTTGCCACATCGGTCCTAGCTGCTCGCTCTCGATGACATAAGTATCCGAAGCAAAGGTGTCCGTTCGCCTTTCAAGATCTTGCCATCATTTGGGTGGCATTGTACAGCTCGTACAGTACGCCTCTCAACGCATTTTTTTCAATTTCCTCAAAAGGTTCTTCTTCTTCTTCTTGTGGCGCTACAGTCCGGAGTGGACCTGGGCCTCAACCAACATGCCTCTCCAGCCAGCACAATCTTTTGCCAGCTGTCTCCAGTTGCGCACTCCAAGTCTTCAAAAGGTTATTTCAAGAATTAAACTCCTGACGCAATCAAGAAATGTCCATTCTTGTTTTCCATTCTTTGTTTCTATTCCCACTGCACTGTTGCACTGCAGGACTGGCTAAGTCTACGAGTTGTACAGAGATTACCTTCATTCGCTGTCAAGCACTTTCCACGTGTTCCCGGTGCAGTGCAATTTCTGTCCTTCAGGGAAGCAGGGAAGACAAACTCCTTTACGAGTCTTTTCCTTCTAAAGTGTCGTTTTCTCCACGCTAGATGAAACCACACTTTGCGCCTCCTTCTTCGGATATTGCCAAGGGCTCCTCTGAATCGTTGTACAGCCATGTAGGATCCCGTGCTCCTTTGCGCCACCTCCTTTCCATCCCATCAGTCGCATAATAAGCTGCCTCCTTCTGAGGATGTTGATTGAATGCTTGAACGGACATGTAGGACCCCTTGCCTCTGGCGTTAAGGCTTCGGTCACACACTTTATTCTCTTTCCACAGACCTCGCTTCATTGATGCGCTCTTGTCGCGCTTGTCTAAGTTCCAATCAAAAGTTGAACCTCTGCTTCCTCCGAAGCAGACGGAACCTAAACGAACACACAAGATGTCAATATGCCTCTCAACGTCTCCTTCTGGTGCACAAGATGTTGTGTCGACCACCTCCTCCTCTTGGTCTCCATCTCAACAATGAGCCTCCAAACCCCATCAACTCCGCACAAAACCGTCATTGTCCTCAAATCACTGCAGACGAACAGCTGAATGGTCATTCGGTCATTTGATCAAGCAATCGAATGCCTTTCCAGTTATAAATTGCCACTCAACCGATTGCCCCAAGCCTCTCCATCCCATGGCGGCCTCATTTTGCCACTCTCCCGAAATCAGTTCACCCAACAATCATTCAATGGATTCCCTCATCCAGCCACACACCCTCTCTGTGTCGTCCCATTCGCGTGCCTTCTTCAATTCCATTCAAGTCATTATTTCAAATTTAGATCACGCGCCGAGTTCCACGCCCCCGCAGCGCCCCATCCAGAAATGGGATACAAATTAAATGGCATCCCAACATGACAAGCCAGTTTTTTGCAAAAGACGTCTCAATTCGACAGGACTCCCGGAGACCATCCAGCCCAGTGGGTCGGCGGGGGAACGACACAACAAAACAAAAGAAGGGATAAGCTCTTGCTCGCTGCCTGTGTGCAGCCCACTTCCTTAGGAGCCGTAAATATGGTCCTCGCCTCGTATCCCATCACAACACACTCCCTAGACGCGGGTGACTTGTGGGCTGTGTCTAGGCCGCATCTACTCGCGTCGCCTCGGATCGGGTTCGAATTGAAGTTGAATCGAGTTGAGCCGATTCGAGCCGAGTTGAGGAGGGACGGGAAGTGTCGAAAGGAGTCCCGGGATAATGCCCCGAAAATGTTTCCCGAAATTTCTTCGAAATTAAAACATGAAAACAATGCAAAGAAGATGGGGGAGGGGGAATGGGGATTTGATATGCCCTTCCCTCTGCGCCCCATCCCCGTTGGGTGTCACATTGTGTGTGATGAAGGATTCATTAGAGAGTGCCGTCACCGATTGGATTCAGATGGCCCATCACCGCGCTGCCTCGTCGGTCGGAGGGATGATCATAAAATTCGTTGTAATGCGGCGGAAAGCGGATTCCCACACAGTGACGGGCAGTTATGAAATTTTTTCGCACTACTCCCCGGAATGTGTGGGACGGTGACGGTGGCGAAAAATTACTGGCCCAAATTGAAATTTAATTCGAAGGCGTCCTGTCGTTCGGGACGAAGGTATAAATGGACAGCGGCAAAGATGATGACTGGGGAGAACAGGCAATTAGGGAGGATTTGGAGGGTATTTAAGCGACGACAGCAAGTGAAGGTCGGCTGAAGAGGTGTTGGCTGTGGGGAGTCTAGAAGGTGGGAAGGTAGGTGGTGGACTTTAAGGAATTCCTTTTTTATTCAATTTTTGAAGACTCTGATTGTCGAGTCGAAAAAGGAACTGCCCTTGAGGAGAAGGAGAAACTTTGATCTTAGCCGATACCAGGACTGGGACTACCCTTGGGGAGTAAGAGAAACATTGATTTTAGTTGGCGCCGGGTTTCAAGGTGTCTTCCAAGCTCGTCTTACTAAGACTCCAACTAAATATTTGATCACTATAGATTTATTTCCCTTTCTAGTTAAAAAGTACCGCCTCAAGACAGAACATTGTAAGATGGAGGACAACAACCAGCAGTAGCTAAGGCTCAACGCTTGCTGGCTTGTTTACTTGGATAGAATGACAAGTAGAAAAAGTTGACCTCTGCAGATCACTCTGGTATGGAATCTTTTTGTTTCCTTAAGATTGTCATATCGACAATTTTTGGTAGGTAGGTAGGTAGGTTAAAGTGGCCGATGAATGCACTTAGACCATTGTGCTACCGAACCATGTGGGAAGAACATAAAACCGGCTGGAGCGGATAATAAAGCTTAAAATGTCGGCGGGAGGGGTTTTTTTTTCACGTCATGAAGGCCGTTGAGGAAGTAGCTTCCAAAGTGCTTGTGTCTGAGGCGCGAGAGCGCCGGGCATGTGCATAACAGATGTAGGAGAGTTGATGCTTCCTCATCCCTGCAGCTTTTGCAAAAATCGTTTGAGGGAGCCCCTAGCCTGCTAGCATGCTCACCGATTAGACAGTGTCCGGTTATGGCCCCCATGACTAGGCTTATGTCCGATCTTCTGAGCGATAGAAGCAGTCTGAAGCGTTTGGGTTCAAGAGAAGGCCACACCTCCTTGGAGACGCGACAAAGATCTTGGGTAGACCACCTTTGATAAGTCTGATGGATCGCGTTCAAGTGCAGTTCTGTATTGCATGTAGCGAGAGGGATATCGAGGTGTTCTAGTTCTTGAAGTAGTGGTTGCGTTGTGGCAAGCCTGGCCAATTCGTCTGCTTGACAGTTACCCGGAATGTCTCTGTGACCTGGCACAGGCATATATTGAACTGCTCAGCCATATCTTCTAAGGATGTGCGGCAGTTCATGACGGCCGCCTCTTGGGTAAAAACAGATCTATGGGCATAAGGTTGAGAATGACGTCCAATGCATCTGATGGGGTGGTTAGAGCACCGCAGATACATATGGAGGCCAGACGCTGGACTTTTCTGATAGTGTTATAGTGGGAGGATGTTTCTGGTGCAGGCCACCAAACTGCAACGTCATATAGTACAATAGGGCGCACCACAGCCGTATAGATCCAGGCTATCCTATGCGGTTGGATACCCCATCTTGACCCAATAGCCCTTCTGCACATGTAGAGTGCAGTCGTGGCTTTGCGGGTGCGCTCGGCAGTATTTGCCTTCCAGCTGAGTTTCCTGTCCAGCGTAAGTCCTAGGAACTTGACTGTATCGGAAAAAGAGCATTGCTGGCCGCTGATGGTCGGTGGGTCAACATGGGGAACTTTGTATTTCCTGGTGAAGAGGACTAGCTCTGTTTTTTTGACATTGATGCTTAGTCCATTTTTGCTCGTCCACTTAGACAGGAGCGATTGAGCATTTTGAATAAGGTCCCTAAGTACCGAGGGATATTTACCAGAGAGCGTAATAGCAATATCATCCGCATATGCTATCACTTTGCAGCCCTCACCATCCAGGAGTAGTAACAGTTCGTTGACTATCATGTTCCATAGACGAGGGGGGAGGACTCCACCTTGGAGAGTGCCTCTTGTAACGTATTTGGAAGTAGTGGTGGAGCCCGATTTGGCCGCGATACGCCTGCTAACGAGTAGCTTTTGTATCAGGGAGGTGAGCTCCTCGTCCACGCCCAAATCTGTCAGTGCATTAGATATCGAATGCGGGAAGACACTGTTAAAAGCACCTTCTATATCCACGAAGGCTAATAAGAAGTAGTCATTGTGGTAGAGAGATTTCTCAATATGACGCATAAGTGAGTGTTGGGCTGTATCCACGGACTTGCCCTTACAGTATGCATGTTAGGAGGTTGCCAGTCTGTGCGCAGGGACTGTGCAACGGATGTGAAGGTCGATTATCCTCTCAAATAGTTTGAGAAGAAATGAGGATAAGATAATGGGGCGACGATCATTAGGTTGAAAATGAGAGCTTCGTCCCGCTTTGGGTATGAATACCACTTTTACTTTTCTCCAGCTAGTTGGTATGTGTGAAAAGCGGAGACATCCGTTCAAGATGACCTCAAGCCATGGGAGAATTAACTCTGAGGACTGCAGGAGTTCCGCAGATGTAATGCCATCGGGTCCAGGTGACTTATACGGTTTGAAGCTCCGAATGGCTCAGAGTATCTTGCGCCCTGTGATAAGATGAGAAAGGCAACTTTGTTGACTGATTGATTCTTGAGTCAGCGGAGATTCCTCCGATGTGCCGATTAGAATACCTAGAGATTCTTCAATGGTCATGGTCCATTTTGTCCATTTCTGGTAATTTCCTTGCAAATTGTAGTCCTTGTGACAAACTTAGACCGTTGTTGGTCATTCTAAGGGGACATTTTGGCATTTCTTAAGTCTACCACTTACTGTTTGGAATTATCTCAAGTTTCTTACAGGCAAAATGTTCAACTTCTCTCACCTGTGCTCATCTTCGGACTTTTGCCTATTTCTTGAGAGAGTTAGTCCACCGTTGGGCGCCACATCATTGAGTTTCCTTGTCTGAGGTCACTGTGACTTTGAAATATGACCTTCCTCGTGCGCTACCTCATTCCCAGCATTTCTTCAACGACTCGACTATTTGGAACGCCCTTTTGCAACCCCCGTTAAAAAATAAGACTTTTCGCAAGCAAGTCAATGGAACCACTAAAATGACCGATATAATGATTCCCGTCAGGTTTTGACCTTTTCTCGCCCATTCCGCCCAAAATCTAAAACGAGCAGATTGACTGCTTCTCCTTCTGGTTGTCAATTTCCGTTTTATTTAATTACTTTGAGTACGTGGACATCTAACTCCAGCTGCCCCCTGCGATTTGAGGACCAACCGAAAGCCGATCTTTTGGTTTAAATAGAAAACAGGATCACGATTGTGAGGATATTTGGTTAGGTTGACTTCCCTGGACCATTACGGACAACTGGGAATCTTATGTTTTGTGGAGAAGTCTGACTGTTTCGTGGGAAAGTACATAAAACCCTTGTTGGGCGCCATATTGACTTCGTCTCAGGTTGACGTCGAAAGGGTCAGTCGTGGGCTAAAATTCGTTGTCACCGCATTATTTGGGAGCCTTTATTTGTAACAGATAGATGTTAGTCCTATCTTCTGTGGAGAAGTCTGTCTTGTAACGTAGATGAGTAAGTACGTCCCCTGTTGGGCGCCACATTGACTGTCTCAAGTCGATGGTAAAAGGGTCAGTCGTGGGCTAAAATTCGCTGTCATTGCATTATTTTTGAGCCTTTATTTGTAACAGATAGATGGCAGTCCTATCTTCTGTGGAGAAGCCTGTCTTGTTATGTTGGTGAGTAGATATATATTCACTCGGGCGCCACATTGACTTCTCAAGACGATCAAAGAGATCAGTCGTGGACTTAAATTTGCTGTCATCACAATATCTCGAAGCCTTCATTCGTGGAGAAGTTTGTCTCGTTATGTAGGTAAGTACATCCCCTGCTGGGCGCCACATTGAGTTCGTCTCAGGGCGATGCCAAAAGGATAAGTCGTGGACTTAAATTTGCTATCATCGCATTATTTTGAAGTCTTTCTATACAAAGGATGGCAGTCCTACCTTCTGTGGAGAAGGTACGTGGGTAAATAAGTGCATCCCCTGTTGGGCGCCACATTCACTTCGTCTCAAGAAGATGTCAAAATGGCCTGTCGTGCCCTAAATTTCGATACCGTCACAATATATCGAAGCCTTCGCTTGCAACGGGTAGATGGTAGTCCTTACCTTTTGTGTGCCTTGTTACGTGCGTAAGTAAGTTAGACTCCTGTTGGGCCCCACGTTGACATTGTCTCAGGGTGATGCCGAAAGGGTAAGTCGAGGGCTAAAATTCGCTCTCATCGTGTTATATTTGAGCCTTTCTTTGTAACAGTTAGATGGCAGTCCTATCTTCTGTGGAGAAGTCCGTCTTGTACCGTGGGTAAGTAAATACGTCCCTTGTTGGGCGCCAAGTTGACATTGCCTTATTCGCTTCGAAACGAAGCAAACGTTTCAGTCGTGGACTCGATGTCACCAAATTATCTTGAAACCTTCATTCGAAACTTCCTCAATTGCTTCTGCAAGCCGACTAGATTTTTATCAATTTTCTGTACCAAGGCCTAACCCCAGCAGTGCTGGACAGGATGACATTAGTTGTCAAAATTTCTTCATCCAGGCGTTCTTTTATCAGACACGATTAAGGCCATCTTCATGACTGCTTTTTTCAATTTTGTTTTGATCCACTGTTGGGCGCCAATAGGAAACTTTTCATTTCTGATGTTTTGCTTTCGTTGAGAAACTAGAATTTAGCCTACGACCATTGTCGCCGCTTGCATTCACACCTCCGCGTCTTTTCCATCTCATCAATCGTATGTTAAGTACTACTCTCCGCAGAGTCAATAAATCATCATTCCACTGTTGATTGCAAGTCATTACCCACCACGAGCACCACCCTCGTGCTGCAAAGAACTCCAACTGATTGAACGGCGCCAGTGTTTCGCTCTCCAGCCCACCATCCACACTCACAGTCCACATCCACAGCATGCGCACATCGGTTGGAAGCACATTTCCCTTGCAATTCACCACCCGCGTGGTGAGTATCTTTAAATTTCCTTTCCAGCCCTACAGTAGCATCCCCGCATCCGATAAACACAAAACTCTTCGAATCCCAACCGTCAGTTCGTTGATGGTAACCGCACCGGTTGCATCGAGAACCTACTTGTGCTGTCACTCACCACCCAGAAGCGTCCTCCTCCGCATCGAGGACCGCGTCAATTTTGAGGTTCCTTCGATTTCAATTTGGGAAAATAATCGTGAATACTCCCCTGGCCAGTGTCTGTTACAGTGCTAAAAATTCTGAGAGTGCCTCCCGCTCCACGGAGGAAATCGAATTCAAGTGATTCCGGTCCGCGAATTGGTCGTAATTGTATCGCAAGTGCTTCTCCGGTCCTTTGCGGTTAATAGCCGCCGACGTTGTCGGCGCCGTCATCGTCATCGTTACGGGTAATGCGAATTTAATACCGAGCGCGCGCTTCCATAACGAAGAGTGAATGTGGTGCGGGCCCCCGCCCAGCCCGCAGCGCGCCAGTGAGTGAGTGAGAAAAGGTGCACAAATCAAAATTTAACCGCAGAATGATTTCATTTGGCCATAAAGTGAATTGCGCCCACTACCAGAAACAGAGCACCACATCGGCAACAGCAGCAGCAGCGGCAGGATACGCACACTAAACGGGGTGAGTGAGAACTGGGACCAAGAACAAGCGAGATATCCTGAAATTTAATTTTCTCCTAATTAACTGGAGAGCGCCTTCATAATTTTTGCGTTTAACTGCCTCTGCGTTGTAACAAGCGCCACACAATTGATGGAGATTGGATGGTGTTCTCTTCAAGGATCTACACCTCTTAGGCCTCCTTGGGGCACTTCAACGGTTGATTGCCCCAATTCGTCGATGTGCGAGTTGAGCGAGGGGGGTTTGTAATTTTCTGCAATCAAGCGGGATTCTAATTGGAACACGGCCAATGTGATGAATTTATTACACCGAGCCGAGGGATGAGTGGACACACAACGGTCCTTCAGCTCGCTCTGTGTTTCTTGCGTGTATCGTGGCTTCAACACGCCTCCACACCCTCTCAGGTTCACTGCCAGGACTGTGAGTTCTTCCGTTTCCCTCCCTCGCCTTTGTGACGTTTCCCACCGAGTGAACATAATAACATTAAGAACAAGTTAATCGGAGATTACGTAGGTCAGCGTTTTGCTTTTATCCTTTTTTCTTCCTTTATCCGCCCACACACACACGCTGTGCCCGCGTCCATGTTGGTAGTTGAGTCAACTGAATTCGCTTGCTTTAGGGAGATACGGCAAATGGATCACTGGACATCGCATACATTCCACTGAAGCGGGACCGAATCGGAGTCGCAGGAGTCTTCGGCCCTAATGCCACCCCTTCGGGGGGGACGAGGAAGATTTCAATTATAAATTGTGTCAGGAGCAGTGACAGATCGAGGAACTAACTACAAATGGGCGGAGTGGATGGTATTTCGAGACTTAATGACCATTGGTCGGTTTTTGATGTCTTCCGTTGGCGATGCAGTGCAGTGGGAGAAAGTTTTCATTTTCTTCTGCTTCTCACTGTTAAATTCATTGTCAATCACCAGACTAAATGATAGATTGAGTCACGTAAAAAGAAGTTTGCCGATGATGCGAATGGTGATTTTCTATGTCACCCCTCATCCTTGAACGCAACTCCTCTTGGACTTGACCGTTGTCATTGTCTTGAATGCTGCCCGCCTTAATTGGCTTGAACATCGGCTTGAGGGATTCCTGTCGGGAGGGATCCTCATTCAACCTTCCTTCAGGTAGCGTCAGTGGAATTTAAGTGACTTTAGGCTCGTCTGAGCAGCAACACAAATTTTTTTTGAATTTGAAGCACGATGTCGTGGGAAGGGAGCTTTCTTCTGGTAAAATGGGTGGCACGCAGGAAGCTGTGGAATCCCGGGCTATGCCACTACAACAAGACTTTCGCCAAGTACTTCCTTGGCATGGAACTAGAATAGTCCTTGTGACATTGTGACATTCCAAGGAAGTGGAACTCTCCACCACGTCACTTCTTCCATTCCACACGCCTTAGAACCTCCTTTACCTGGTCAGACTATGGATCACGAGGTATAGAAAGGGGTTTAGATTGAGGCATAGGAAGAGGCTTAGGTAGAGGCATAGGAAGATGCATAAGTAGATCTGGTTCCAATGATAACTTTGGTACTCCTTGAGCTCAGCCAGTGTCAACTCCGCAAAATGGCCCACGAGCAGGAAAAAATACGTAAAATGAAATAATTTTCTCGACCATGTGATATAAGGTTTTGGATTATACATTTTTCAGAACTCAGAAAGCTTGAATTTTGTTAGCTTCTAGTGACACGTTTCGTTGTACGCTTAACTCAAAGTTAGGACTTTGAAATTTTAAAAATTGAACGTTTTTTTTTCAAGAAAATTCGATGTGGCATATTTTCTAAACTAAGCCACCTTGGAACATGATATCATATTTGTTTGGAAGGGCGTATATTTAGCCTTCAAACTGCCTTAAAGGTTTATTCACTTTGACCACCAGTTTTCTAGACCAGGCCGTAGATTAAAGCCATCTTTCAAGTTTGGTACTTTTAAGTTTGGTACTTTCAAGTTTGGTGGTTCATAAAAAAAGTGTTTCAAGAGGCTGCAACGGAAAACTACATTTTTCTGAAAGCCTAAAATATTCTCTATCAATGGTGCAAACATGCAAATTGATTTTCTTGCATTTTGGAAGAACGAGTCGTTTAAGTGGAGCATTGTCGAGCATTTTTCGTTATTTTTCTAAAATTTCCTTACGATTTCCCTTGTACAACTTGTATTGTGCAAATATCATGGGCACGAACCAGTTAGATGTGAAGTGAAAGCCTTATTACACTAAATTCAGATTTAAAATTTTTTTGCAACAAAACTGTGTTACTAGATAGTGTTGAGTTTAATTTTTCTATATGGGTATGAATTCCAGCTTTGTTTTGAAACTAAATTTACTGCCGTAAGTTTTTATTAAGTATTTTTTTATGCAGTTAAACAAAAAAAAAAAAAGTTTTTTCAATTCTTTAACTTAAGATTACTCCGTTTTCCTTTATGCTATATTGACAGCAGGAGGATTTCTTGGCAGTGAAACTATATCTAAAGCTAGATCGGTCAACTGGTCCAAAAGTTACAGATTTATTTCCGCGTTCCCCATACAAGGGCATCACTGTGCGCCGCCTTTATTGAACACTGTGCCACTGGTACCCTTCTTAGCAGACTTCGTATTCCCCACAATGACCTCTGCCATAGCTGAAAAGACGAGGAAAACAAAGTAGATATCCTCCACCTGTGTCCGCATTTCATCGAGGACCTAAGAAAATTCTCAAAACTGAGGACCTTCGACTTGCTTGAATTAACTTGGGATTAAAGAGGCTTTCAAGAACAGTCAGGCAGATGAAACCTTTCCGTTTAAGGAGAACGAAAGCGAAGTCTTCAGCATGTTTCTCAGAGGCGTGTGTTGAATCAGATTTCTGGAAGTATTTTTTCAGACCCTTAAAGTCGACTCAGAAGAGGAAAGCCTTAAGATCAACAAAAATCACTTCTACAAGGTCTGTTTAAAGAATATTCAGATGCAATGCACTCGTCGCAGCTTTCTTTCCCCACCCCGAAGCAGTTCTGCTACGAACAGTTTTATGTGCTCTTGAGTCAGATCTCTGGAAGTATTTTTTCAGACCCATAAAGTCGACACGATCGAAAGTCTTCAGATCGACAAAAATTACTTCTACAAGGTCTGTTTAAAGAATATTTATTTATTCCCCTCAAAATGGGGACTACTCAAATGCAACACACTCGTCCCAGCTTTCTTCCCAATCCTCGAAGCAGTTCTGATACGAAATTTTTGTGTGTGTTTTGTGTGCTCTTGAGTTGTTTCAGCGTCCTTTCATGGGTCAATGCAGTCTTGGGAACAGGCAAAAGTCGCAGAAGGCCATTTCTGAAGGGAAGAGTGGGTGAGAGAGGCATGCGGTGTTGATTTTGGCAAAAAAAACAAACACAACGGCTGGTGCAGTATCGTGCTGTAAAAGCCAAAAAATGGTTTTTCCACAATTTCGGACGTTGTCTTCCTATTGCTTCTCACAAACGGTGCGTAGCCTCAGGTTTTGTTTCTTATTTTATAGTAAGCGGCCACTTAAGTGATTGCTTAGACCCTCAAGTGCCTGGAATTAAGTCACAGCACGGGTCAAAGTTACTGAGAAAGAGAGGGAAAGGAGGTACCGATGCACATTGGTTTTAATTATTTGTGGATTTTCAACCGTCTGACCAGGTGTTGAGAACTAACACACGACTCAATTAGACCGGGGACTAACCAAAAAAAACATTTTCCAGACAAAATTCGACTTTATTCATCATTCGTGGCGTAGTGGGTAGAGTGGGACGCTTACACGCCACGGCCGAATTCCAGGCTGAACACCCCGGCACCACCTTTTAGAGCTGCTGACCAGACTCAAAGAGAATTAACTGCCCAAGAAAAAGCTTCTCAAACTTCGCCGCTCGAAGTCGGCAAAAAACTGCAGGTCTCTTCTAATCGCGAGAGAACTTGATGAGCAAGCTAGGCTTTGGTCACATTGTGGATTGTAGCGCCCGCCTATTATTATTGTTTTTAGTTTCCCTCAAGACTGATACAATCAGTACAACGCTGCTGTAACATTTCGATTCATAGAACGATTTATCCTTGGTTTCAGAATAGCCTTCGATTTCGGTGATCACTTCCTCAGTTCTCGCCTGGTTTTTTTTCTGGCGACCATCTTTTAGAGCTCTGAAAAGAAGTAGACGTCGCTGGGGACCAGATCTGAAGAATACGGTGGGTGCGGAGGCAATTCAAAGCCCAATTCATGCAGTTTGGCCATAGTAGCCAATTACTTGTGACACGGTGCATTGTGTTGGTGGGAGACAATTTCTTTCTTCTTCAGGTGGGAACGTTTCTTGGCAATTTCTTCTTTCAAATTCAGCAATAGTGCCTTGTGGTATTCATTGTGGATTCTTTTGCCCAGTCGATGAATAAAATTCGGTGCGCATCCCAAAATACGGATGTCATAACCTTGCCAGCCGATCTTTGTGTACTTGGACGCTTTTGGGGGTGTTTCACCGACTGTTTTCCGATTCGCTGACTTCCGAATTGACTCTGCAGTGTAGCGGTGGGCCCAAGTTTCATCCATTATGCAAAAAGTTCTGTTAATTCTGGCGAAACAGCTCCGAACAGGTCTCAAAATCATCCATACGTTTCTGTTTTTGGTCCATTGAGAGCAAACGCGGCACCCATTTCGAAAACAGCTTTCTCATAGACAAATGTTCAAACAAGTGGGTGTACACTCTGCCTTCTGATGTTTTCCAGGAGTCAGCTATCTCACGCGATTTCACTTTGCGGTTTTTCAGAAGGATTTTGTGTACTTTCTTGACGTTTTCAGGTGTAACCACCTCAATTGGCCTTCCAGAGCGTCCAGCATCGTGTGTGCCCGCACGGCAAAATTTAAAGTCAGCATACAACCGTCAAATAGTTTTTTTTTTTGATGGGGCAGAGTCCCTGTATCCTTTTTCAGGCCATTGCTGAGCTTGCACGGTATTTTTTCCAATCAAAAGGTTGTGTTTAATCAAAAGACAAAATTCTGCTTATTCCATTGTTTTACAAATCGCGTCGCTTGAAGCACTGTAACTTGAAACCTAATAATCAGATTGTCATAAAAATTTTGCAGGTATCATTTGAAGGTGTGTGGTCGCCGTGGCGAAGTGGGAAGAGTGCGACGCTCACTCGCCCCTGTTTGGACTGTCGCGCCATACAATTATTATTATTATTATTATTACTATCATTTGAATGTTTGTACTTGGGTGGATTTTTGTTAGTGGCGCCCCCTGTATGCTAGTTCCGGGACTTATTAAGCGACGTGTTATATTACGCTCTCTTAATTCCGATTTTGACAGAATAATTGTTTGGGGTCGCCGTGGCGAAGTGGGAAGAGTGCGACGCTCACACGCCGAAGGGTCTACGTTCGACTCCCAGCTGAACAACAATTTTTCGAATTTTTCACGGCACCATCTCTTTCGAGCTGCTGACAACACTCAAAGAGTAATAACTGTCTAAGAAGGCTTCTCAAATTTTGCCGTTCGGAGTCGGCAAAAAACTGTAGGTCCCTTCTACTCGTGAGAGAACAATAGCGCGCACAACACGAGTAGTTGATGAGCAAGCTAGGCCCTGTTCCCCCCTTGGACTGTAGCTCCCAACAATTAAATCATTTGAATGTTTGTACTTGGGTGGATTTTTGTTAGTGGCGCCCCCTGTATGTTAGTCCCGGGACTTTTTAAGTGACGTGTTATATCACGCTCTTTTAATTCCGATTTTGACAGCATATTTGTTTGGGGTAAAAAGAATAGAGTTGAACTAAATGTTTCCAAAACTTAGTGGTGTTTATTGTCACTCAAGCGATCCCAAAATCAGCAGACATTATCCATTACCCAGACTTTCCATCCTCAGTATTGCTTCAACTAAGTGTGGATTTGATACACATCCACACTTAATTGAAGCAATATTCGAGACTGCCAAAAATGCAGCGAAATGTCTAGTTTTCTTAGGGCAGATTTTTCAATAGTCAGAAAAACAGACTGATTGCTAACGAACGAATAGATTTATTCGACTCTTTATCTGCTAGATAAGTAGTTTCAGTTTTTCAATCGAAAACTAACAGCTTGATAGTTATTTGACCGTGTTTTGCAGAGCGGCAAATATCAATTGTGTCTAACTTCACATGGTATTTGTGCGAATGAAACAGATTAATTGGTAATTGTTTGTGTTAGTTTGGTTATGCTCTCAGATAAACGTCTATCTTGAGATCTCCGTATATTTTAAATAATTTCCCGAGTATTTTCGAAGTTTCAAGTAATAATTAGTTAAAATGGAAAACGTTGACCTACAGACAAAAAAGCGCGAGAGGGCTGTTAATTTGCTGCTGTTTGTGGATCATTCAAGGGGGCCAAAAGATATTCATTCAATAAATATCCACTATCTCCTAAAATTATTCCATTTCCAACAAAACCATTTTCGAAATGAAATATAGCCGCAGAATTGTGAAATATGAGGCTGTCATGAGTCGAGCCCGGCCATCGAGTAACTACATTAATAAACTTTAAGTTTGATGTGCACATAGCTTGTACATTGATGGAAAAATAACCTTTTCGATTTCTGAAATTTTCAGCAATATCTCCTCCTAAAATGAAAATTTTCAAAACGCTTACGACAAATGATAAACAACTGAACATACCTGGTGAAACTATACGCACATGAGTACAGTCTAATGATGCAACTGCTCGAGGAAACCGTGCTATTTGGTAGAAACCCTGCTGTATTTGTGAAATTTCTTCTTGGTTTCTTGGCAATCTTACAAACATCGGTCTCAACGCAGCAATGGCTAGCGTAACTCTTTTCATAACGTTGCATATAGTCGAAGCAGTGACACACGAAAAGTCTCCTACCGTAATATAAAAACTTCCTGCGGCATAAAACCGTAAAGCAATCAACAATTGTGTCATGCGTAAAACGCATTGATTTCTAAAATAAATCCCCAAAATGTTAGGTTCAATATAGAAATGAAAAATATACATACGTATATTCGAATGTATCTGCGTAACTAACCTTTCTGTTTTATGCACAATTTTGTCCTTTATTAATGAAAGTAGGTATTCGACAGTATCTTTCTGCAACCTGAATCTTCGTTTGAAATCTTCTTCTTCCCATTCCTTATAATGATCAGGTCGCTTCCTCACTACTCTTTTCTTTCTTGAAGTTGAATTGAAGCGATTATATATTATATCTTCTTCCTCAATAAGTAAATCGTCGACATCGTCCAAAAAATCCATTTAAAAAAAAAAAACAATTTGTAATTATTTACATGTTTGAATTTGACAGCCCATTTACTTTAACTAGGGGATTACATTTTATCTGACACAGAAACGGACAGATAACTTTAAAAGACAGTTAGATGGTATATTCCTCAGATAGCTGCTAAACAACTATTGAAAAATGCATTTATGCCTTAACTGTCAGTTAACTCCTATCTGATTGTTTATCTGACTATTGAAAAATCGGCCCTTAAAGCGATGCAAGAAATATTTCACCTTTCTTGATCTGGCGACAATATATTAGGCGTACATCCGCCGAAAGCTTAAGTATAACATTCTTATCTGGTGTGGTGCTCCTAAGACCGCTCTCTGCTCCTACTAGATAGAATCCAACAGCGATTATTGGAAATACGAGGGTTGCCTTCTATATTTTGGGATTGGAAAACAAAAACGTCGCCTTATTTTTTTTTCAAAATATTCCCCATTAAGATCTATACACTTTTGCATGCGTTTGAACCAATTGTCGAAGCACTTTCGCCACTCTGATTGAGGTATCTCCAAACCATGCATTCTGAACGCATCAACCGCTTCTTCAGGTCTCGAAAAACGTTGACCTCTCATTTTATTTCTTACATACGAGAATAAAAAGAAGCCATTCGGTGGCAAGTCAGGACTATACGCCGGATGACTCCATCGTAATCCTACACAATCTGACGAGTTTGGTAGGAATGCCAAAACTAGACATGGCACTGTATAGCTCGTCTCTATTCACACTGTCATATGCGGTCTTAAAATCGATAAATAGATGGTGAGTGTCGACTTGTACTTCTTGAGTCTTTTCCAGAATCTGCCTTAAAGTGAAGATCTGGTCTATTGTGAACTCCCATGCCATAAAACCACACTGGTATGGGCCTATCAGGTTATGGACAAAAGGCTTTCGGCGCTCACACAATACACAAGCCCTCAAGACGCAGAACTGTTTAAAGCAGCTGAAGATGACCACAGTACGGCAGAGGGGATCGTGTAGGCAAAGTTAAGAAGGCTGACTCCTCGATAATTGGCGCAGTCAAAGGGGTCTCCTTTCTTGTGGACCGGGCAAATGACGCTGAGATTCCACTCATCGGGCATGCTTTCCTCCGACCATATCTTACAGATGAGCTGGTGCCCAACCAACTCATCTGCAGCTGCTTTAAATAGTTCTGCGGACAGTCCATCCGCTTCAGCAGTTTTGTTCGACATCAGCTTGGATATTGCTATCTTCACTTAGTCTAAGTCGGGGGGACGGAATGCTTGTGTATCATCGTCCAAATTGAGTGGAACATTCTGCCTAACAGCGGAATTGGGGGCGTCATCGCCGTTAAGGAGTCTGCAGAAATGAACCTCTCAGATGCTCAGCACAAACTGCGACTCTACCACCAGTTGTCTATTTTGTTACGCTTTCATCGACTTTCTTAGTAGCAGACACCAGGTGAAGCTTTTAAACCGAAACAGAAGCCAAACAAGCCTCTTCTTGATATGGTGCTCACACACGGCAGCTCACAGACAGCAACTCACAGACAGCAGCTGACAGCGGACCAGACAGATGTGGGATTTAATTTTACGTGAAAACTAGCCTTTCGTCTTATATCACGGGTTACATTTTCCCAAGAATCGAGATGTCCATTTTGGTCCCGGCAGACCTTGGTCCGAGACTTGTATCCTCCGGATAGCTGTTTTACCTTTCGGTAAAACTTTCAGACTTTATTCCTGCCATAACACCTTTCCATTTCCTGGACCGCGCGCCTCTCATGCTCCTTTTTCTTCCTTCTGAGAAGCCGGTGCTCTTTCCTTCTTCTCTGTTCGTAGAGTTCACGAACAGTCCACGTTGTTCGATGCAGCGTCGCCTTATAGGCGTCTTGTTTAGCTGCGTGCGCTTGCCTGCACTCGTCGTCAAACCATGGGTTCCTTCTGGGTGGTGACGTGAAACCCAGCACATCAGTGGCAGCATCTTTGATGGCTTCTTAACAACGTTTCCATTCTTCTTCTATGCTAAGTGCAGGAAGCGTCGACCTCTGAGCGAGTTTCGGGGAGACTCGGTCGGCAAAGTTCCCAGCAATCAGCTGCGATTGTAGCTTTTCGACGTCAAACCGTTTTGGTCTTTCTCGACTTCACACAAGCTGTTTGGCGGTAAATAACTGCTTCCTTCTGCCTCTACACATAGTTTCACAGGACTTCTGATTGAATTCCTGCGCAATAACTATCCGCTTGTGTGAGGAAACAACACGCTTCACGACTTAAGTTAATGCCCTTGAAGTTATATTCCCTGCAGAGTGTATACCACCCACATACGCACACCGCTTGGACATCGCGTTTGGCCAGATTCAAGGCAACTCTAAATGGAAAGACCGAACCTCCGACATAAAGGCAAGGTCGCGACGGACTCGGAATTGGTGGAATTGGCATTCGCTTCATTCCTCTCCTTCCACAAAGGAGAAAATTCAAATCCACGTGGATAAGGCTGCAAAATTTCCCAAGTATAATCTTACAAGAGAAACTCTCTTAATCCACTTCGAAAAATTTGTGTCCTATTTCAAAACGCCCACCGCTTCCAGCCACCCTCCGCCACTTCACCTTGATTGATTTTGCTTTCAGTGCACGCCTCAACATCGATAGGCCGGTGCGGAGTTGACATTAATCCACAAATCGAATCGGAAACGTGTAAGCAGCGACGACGGCAACACGGATAAGGAATCAATGAGGCTCCTGCTCACCCGATCGCTTATAAATACGCTAATAATCCTAATGCATGTCATTAGGCCGGAAAACATACGCTCCCACGCGCGCACGCACCCCTCAACTCGATTCGAGTCGAGGCACAGCCGCTAGCCTGTCGTCACGTACGCAATTATTTTTGTATTTCGATGGGGTTTCGTTCTTTAATTAATGGGAGAGGTGGCTTTCTCTCTCTCTCTCCAGCGCAAAATGCAATCTTTTGCATTCTTAAGCCCATTCCATGCCTTATTCAGAATCTCATGCATTCTCCAGAATTCCTTGCAGGACCATGTCATGTGAACGGCGAGAACATGTGTCCCTTCAGGCTCTCCTCAACCTTCCCTCAACCCTCCCTCAACCCTCCCTCAAGCTGTCCGATAGCTTCACAACCCCTTCGATTGATGAATTAAAAATCAGCACGGAGAAAAAATGAAAATGAACGCGAGAGTGTAGAGGAAGCTGACTCCTGGCGCAAAGCTGCGCTGCCCACGTTCCACAGGATGTATACGTAACCTCCTAACGTGCTGTTCGGTTTAATGTTAATCCCTCTCCTTCTTCTCCCACCCCTCCTTCCTCTCTCAATTTGTTCCTTCGTCCCTTTCGTCGGTTGTCGGCACACAGCTCCGTGTACACTGGTTGCGATGCTCGTAAAAATGTAGGCAAATAGAGACACCAGTCGTGTTCGGTTGGTGAATCGTGGCCTAAGCACTCGCCATGCCATGGCGCGGTGTGATGGCAGGGATGCGACCGGAGAAGGGAAGTTGTCGTCGGTTCCTGGAACCAACTATCACCGGCGCAACCTCACACACTCTCAATAATTCAGGTCCTGTGTGCAGGGTACACACACTTTGTATCCTTGAGTATCCTTGGATTGTAATATTCATTTTTATTTCTGCGGTTGAGCTCGGGACTGTACGGATGTGCGCGCCGGTTAGTTGTTGCGTGTCGAATCCTGATTTATGCACCAACCCGCAAGATGCTGTGTGTGCGTCGTCGCCCCCAAACCAGTCAGCCAGCAAAAGTTCGTAAAGTGCACTCAAATGTGTACCATCCGAAGACATCAAGCGTAATGAGATAAGATACTTTCGCCCGACTTTTGAGCAAATCCATTGATTGGTGTGAATTCGAAAAGTTTTCGCGTTAAAAACGAACCAAAAAAAAAAAAACAGAAGAAAACCGGAAGCGTGCAAAAGAACCAACAGGCAGAGGAAACTTCTGAAAGGAGAATCATTTTTCTCCATCAGACATAATTAACTTTGCTTCTTGTTGTGAGAGTTGGAATATCTAGCTTGCTGTGTGTGTGATCCGATAGCGCGAAGCGCCACTCCTCCCTGCATAGAAGGGGTTCAAAAGTTCGAAGCGTGATATCTTGGAATTGAAAGTTTTCAGTTTCAACAAATTTTCTGTGCCTCTCTGTGTGTTTGTGTGTGTGATGAGTTGAGATGGCGGCGTTAAGGCGAGAAGGCTTAGAAGATGAAGATTGCCTCAATATTTGGAAAATTCACGGAGAGGTGAAACGGAGAAAGACTCGTGTAATTGAAACTGACAAAAACTTGTTGGCGGAAGGAGGTGACTGGGTGGTGTTGCTTGGGGGTTGGAGTCGAATCAAATAGACTTCATCATTATTTGCACTTTAAGTTGGCTTGGGCTTTCTCATTTCAATCTGGAAAGGTGAAATGTAATTGCTTTTTGCAGAATTTAAGGTATTGATCCTTTTTCAATTTTTCCCTTTTTCAACTTTCTCCTTTTCTACACCGAATTTTGCAAAACTGAGTACAGACCATAATTCTTCAACTATTTACGAACAATTCGAGGGGTGAATTATAAAAATCTGTCCAGTAATTTGTGCAGCACTCCACACTCCGCTGAAGGTTGACAATTCTTTCATCAATAAATTTACTCATTTTTGTCAGTTTGGAGACTTTCTAGCAAAGTTCTGAACCATCGCTGTCTCCGGTGAACTTTATGCGTTCCCATTGTGGCCCTTCACATTCCACAGCGGAAACAGTGCCCTCCTCCCTTCTTCCAGTGCATTCGTTCACTCTGCCATGTCATCATCAGAACCACCTTCAACTTCCCTCATCCGAGAAGGACTCCAAAAACGAACAACATTACAACAGCAGCTCATCTGTCACGGCCTCAGAATTTAACTCCTCCACAGTTGGCCATGATCAAGTGCCCCCATCCAGGGGCGGATTTATTTGATCACATCTACAAGTTAATTACCCTCTGAGGCGAACCGCAAAAGTTATTTATATTTACTTTGGCTCATCTGACTCCGTCCGCTGGCACGTCTGCAGTACATGCCCGCCCCGGAGCTGCTGTGGCGGTGGCTGGGGACATTTTGTCATTTCAGGGATGTCGTCGTCATTGTCATTGCATGAAATTTTCAGCCACCCTCCCCCATCGAGTGAGTGGCCGTGACGTGGCCCTGGCTTGGGTGTGTGCTCGTCAGGACATCATAAATTGCCGGAGCTGCACTGCAACTGGTGAAAGTTTGGCTCGAAATGTTCATCTAATCTCTTCTCGACTCGAGTAATTAACTAACTCACAGTTCAGAGGGGCGGGGAGGGGGGAACAAGTCACGAACCAATGGAATACAACAAATTCTGTTGTCAAACTTCACCGTTACAGTGTCAACAGAATTAAATGCCGCCACACAAGTTCGTGTCGGAATGCAAGGTGACTGTGTCCTCTGAGCGGGGTGAACGAAGTTAGCGCAGGATTTTTCGTGTGCGGATTTAATTAGAGTTCGTCGAAGTTAACTGTTTGTCCGGCGACACGGGTGGAAAGTTAAAAATTCTTCACTCATGTCCAAACTTCTAATCGGCTTTCTGAAGTCATTTGAGACGTCCTTATGGCTTGACGCATATTGCCAGGGAGAGCCCTGTGCAGCTCTTGTAATGGCACAGGTGCCAGGCATTGTGTGTGCAGGACGATGGATGGGCCGGTTGGAATATAAAATAGTTCACTGTTGATGAAAAAGGGGGGGGGGGGGAGGGGGTTGTGAACGTAACTTTTTTGAAATTTGAATGGCGGCGAAGGCTGACGTGTTACACAAGAGATATGATCTTCGACCTCAAATCCAATTTTCTTCTGCCAGAGTCCTTAAGTGTCCGGGAATGAATGTCCCAAATCCTGATTCAGATTCACTACTCACCAACTTTGTGTTTCGCCATTCAAAGGAAGGCCCCTAATACGGTCCTAGGACCTGTCTATAGCTCCGGTTTCGTGGAGGTCTGGACAAGCAGCAGACAATTGTCCATGAACAGCTTCTGAAGATTAGTTTTTCGGGGATGGCAATTAACTGGAGGCCTTTTCTACGCGTCACTGACCAGCCGCAAGGCACCCCTTCAAGTCTGTAAGTTACTCCGATCTAGATCCCTGTTATTTATGAGTTTTTTGGGTCAATTTGGATCTTCTGCGGCAACAGAACGCACTGGCTCTACGCTTACAAGACTTCTTCTTCGGACGACGTTGACACCTTTTTGTGACCAAATGAGTGGTGTGCTCTGGTGAGTGGTGTGGTCCGCTGAATGCTGTGCCTTTTGGAGTGGTGTGCTCTGCTGCATGCCGATTTTGGGTCCATGGCTGAGAAGTTGTAGTGGTGTGCGGCTTAGACTGTCTCCAGTGGGTGTTGGGCTACTCATGCCTGTCATCGAGCTCGAGACGGCATTGTCGTCAAGATAACTGCCTATGTCCACCTCATCATCATCGTCGAGCACAGCATTGTCGTCGAACCCTGTATCATCATCAAGTTCGGCATCTGCATCGTCAGTGGGTGTAAGTTTGTCGTGGTCAGCTGTCATCTTGGCACTGCGCAGAGTTAGAGTTGAAAGTCGGCTTAGGGAAGTTTTCCCAATTTTGTCATCTGCCTGAAGACTGCCTTCTTGGCACAGCGCAGAGTTGGAGTTGAAAGTTGGCATATGGAAGCTTTCTCAACCTTGTCATCTGTCAGAAGACAGGCTTGCATTCTGTGGCTAGCTGCCTTCTTGGCACTGGGCAGAGTTAGAGTTGAAAGTCGGCTTAGGGAAGTTTTCCCAATTTTGTCATCTGCCTGAAGACTGCCTTCTTGGCACAGCGCAGAGCTGGAGTTAAAGGTCGGCTTAGGGAAGCTTTCTCAACCTTGTCATCTGTCGGAAGACAAGCTTGCGTTCTGTGGCTAGCTGCCTTCTTGGCACTGCGCAGAGTTGAAGTTGAAAGTCAGCTTAAGGAAGCTTTCTCAACCTTGTCATCTGTCTAAAGACAGGCTTGCGTTCTGTGTCTAGCTGCCTTCTTGGTACTGCGCGGAATTGGAGTTGAAAGTGGACTTAGGGATTCTCTCAATCTCGTCGTCTGTCTGAAAACTGGCTTGCATTCTGTAGTTAAATACCTTCTTGGCACTGTGCGAAGTTCGACTTGAAAGCCGTTTCGTCATCTGTCTCAGTATGGTCTTGAGATAGTTCCCGACGGCAGCTTAGTTCCATCTGCACCTACATCACGTTTTCGGAAAGTGACTTCACCCTTTTCCTTTGACTAAAGTGGCGGTCAAATATTATGTGTCCGTTATCACTTCTGCATCTCACTGCCTCCTTTTCAGTTCTGCTTCACTGTCCGAAGTTGCTTCTATCCTCGTCAAACCGAAGAACGTTCATTTCAGGAGCCGTCCTTGGAAAGCATGCCTTTATGCCTTCTCGTTCCCGCAGCCATAGGAGAGGGCTGCGGCTGCAAGTTATACCTGGAAACGCACAGAATTCCTACACGCTCTCCAGGGTGATCCCTCCCAACTGACCCCAAGAGAGCATTCCTCTACTGAAAGTCGATTCAAACTGCACCTGGATACTCCAGTTAAATAACAAATTTTGTTTGTCTTGAGTTCCCGGCACACCCGTTGTCTGTTTACATCCCCGAAGGTCCATCAAGTGAAGTCTCATTGCACACAGTCCTTTAAAACAATTTCCCCCATCCATCTGTCGGCATCCTCTGGGGCTCAACGATGTACACACAACCTCCTCTGTCAGCTAACCAATCGAACTATTTATAATTGAAACTTTCAGAGGCTTCACACGTCAGTGCTAGGAGGGAGGGAGCGGAGCAGATTCCCTTATGACCGGCATGTGCACTCGATTACCGCACAAATCCCTGCCGCAGTGTGTGAGGAAACATCAACACAACGTCTTGTTGTTCGTTTTGGCACTTATGCGAGGGCGGCAGCTTCCTATCCAATTCCCCAAAGTTGTGTTCACAGCAAATTTTTGTGCTCGGCACTGGATTGAAGAGTTGCCAAAGAAAATTGATTACTTCCTGACCCTTCCCCACGGGCGAGAGCTTCTCAAGGAGCAGTGGACACGTTCAAACAACAAACCCCCCAGGTCCTCAACGAATCCATTAGAATGGCCTAATTGATATTGTATCTGGGATATTTGGGGATGGGTAAATCTCGGGGATGAACAATTAATTGAATGTAAAGTGTAACGGTCGTATCTTATGCAAACATCATGACGCACGAGGTGCGCACATGCTCGGAGGGAGTGGGCGAGGCCTGTGTCCTTCTTGGCGTTGCTGCCTATGACAGGTGCTCGAGAATGTTGCTGGAATTTGGATTTATTGGCATACTTGGCATCTTAAGGTATCCGAGGTCATAAGACTTTGCTTGACGTCGCCAGGAGTCGCATGCTGCTTGGCACCTTAATAATTCATGACAACAGCATGACTTGGCGCGATGAAGTCCAAAAAACTGTGAGACGGGGGAGATGCGAAACAAAAGAAATGGAGAACAAGGAACCACATCGCGCTCCTAAAATACGCGACGGCATGTTTTCATTTATTATCGTTAACAAGGCAACCGGCCTCCTTCTTTGGTGTTCTACGTCATTCTCGTCGCCATGGCTTCGCGGCCCTCGTTGCCAACACCAGCGAATCCCCATCCGATCATCATTTGTTTCTCGACTCATGGCTGTGCTTTTCGAAGAAATGGGAAAGGTCCCAGTATCTGTCCTCTTTCTTATATCTCTCCTTCGTTTCGTGTTGAACTTGTCATCATCCTTGAGCACGACCTTGTTGGATAGTGTGTAGGCATCAGAATCCAGCGCGGCAGCATCGCTGAATTAGCTTTCCCCGCCGAAGTTGCCAAACTTCAGTCTCCTTGAGGTTATCATCGTTGTAAAACTCGCTATTTAAGATAAATTTATTATCATCGTCTAGCAAACTACATTATTCCTGAAACCCGCAAAGTCGTTCAGCGGAGCTTAGCTCACTAACTAGGTCCCAGCCCATTATCAGCATCCAGATCGGCATCAGCGACGAGTTTTACATCATTATCGACCACGGCCTCGTCGTCGATCTTGGCATCGTTGTCAATCTTTTTTTTGACTTAGTCAAATGTCATCGTCGAGTTTTGCAAGAAAAAAAACAAAATGTCGAGCTCGGCACCGATGTCGAGCTCGGCACCGTCATCGAGCTCGGCCCCGTCGTCGAGCTCGGCATCGTCGTCGAGCCCGGCACCGTCGTCGAACTCGGCATCGTCGTCGAACTCGGCATCGTCTTCGTGCTCGGCATCGTAGTCGAGCTCGGCATTGTCGTCGAACTAGGCATCGTCGTCGAGCTCGGCATCGTCGTCGAGCTTGGCACCGTCGTCGAGCTCGGCACCGTCGTCGAGCTCGGCACCGTCGTCGAGCTCGGCACCGTCGTCGAGCTCGGCACCGTCGTCGAGCTCGGCACCGTCGTCGAGCTCGGCACCGTCGTCGAGCTCGGCACCGTCGTCGAGCTCGGCACCGTCGTCGAGCTCGGCACCGTTGTCGAGCTCGGCATCGTCGTCGAGCTCGGCATCATCGTTGAGCTCGGCACCGTCATGGAGCTCGGCACCGTCGTCGAGCTCGGCACCGTCGTCGAGCTCGGCACCGTCGTCGAGCTCGGCACCGTCGTCGAGCTCGGCAACGTCGTCGAGCTCGGTACCGTCGTCGAGCTCGGCACCGTCGTCGAGCTCGGCACCGTCGTCGAGCTCGGCACCGTCGTCGAGCTCGGTACCGTCGTCGAGCTCGGCATCGTCGTCGAGCTCGGCATCATCGTTGAGCTCGGCACCGTCATGGAGCTCGGCACCGTCGTCGAGCTCGGCACCGTCGTCGAGCTCGGCACCGTCGTCGAGCTCGGCACCGTCGTCGAGCTTGGCACCGTCGTCGAGCTTGGCACCGTCGTCGAGCTCGGCATCGTCGTCGAGCTCGGCATCATCGTTGAGCTCGGCACCGTCGTCGAGCTCGGCACCGTCGTCGAGCTCGGCACCGTCGTCGAGCTCGGCACCGTCGTCGAGCTCGGCACCGTCGTCGAGCTCGGCACCGTCATCGAGCTCGGCACCGTCGTCGAGCTCGGCACCGTCGTCGAGCTCGGCACCGTCGTCGAGCTCGGCACCGTCGTCGAGCTCGGCACCGTCGTCGAGCTCGGCACCGTCGTCGAGCTCGGCACCGTTGTCAAGCTCGGCACCGTCGTCGAGCTCGGCACCGTCGTCGAGCTCGGCACCGTTGTCGAGCTTGGCATCGTCGTCGAGCTTGCCTTCTTCGTCGAAGTCGACATCTTAATCAAGCTCGGCATCTTTGTTGCTTGCCATCGTCATCGAACTCGACATCGTCGTTGAACTCGCCCAGCTTAGTATCATCGTAAGACTCGATACCGTCGAATTTTTATCGTCGTCTTCCTTGCTAACGTCATCATTCCCGTCACCACCCTCACCCTCATTCTTGCCGTCGTCATCATCTTCGCAATCCTCGCCACCTCTACAGTTGACGGTTTTCCTGTCGTTGCCGCCGCCAGCAGTCCACGACATGCGTATCCCTGTTTCGTCGTAGGCCTACTTGTGCTGTTGTTGTCCTCCTTTGAGAGCAGCAGCAGCAGAGGGCGTGGGAGGTGGGCGACACTAATTCTTGCACTTCAACTAATGACTGACATTTATGGGCGCGTCGTCTGTGGGTAAGGATGATAGCCGAGTAGTTACGAATGCAGAGTGCGGCTCAAGAAGGGCAAAGCTGCTTGGGGTGGAGTGAGTGGCGTCCTTTATTATGATAAATGTCTATTGTAGGGCTTCAAGGAGCAGGTATCACGTCGAGGATCTTGAGATTGGATCTGTCTTTGACTTGGGCGAGACATGAATCAGCCTAAGTGCGGTGCCATGCCAACTGGAAGGCGACTCAGCCGCAAAAGGAAAACATTCCTTCATGTGTTTTGAATCAAAGTCCACACACTTCGTACCCTCCTTCCACCGAATTCTTTACAATTTTACGAGCGCCCCCTTGAGCACCCATTAAAGACCATCCACCGCGCACAACAGCCGAACGCGACGACTCTTCATTATCCGCTGAAGTAATTATTGCATAAAACATCGACGCCATTTAAAGCCTTCGCCTTTCGTTCCCCCGGCAACCCGTCTATCGGCCGTCGGCTGCGGGGTTTCTATCTGTTCATCATTATCGTCTTAATGACACTCGCGGAGGCTGCACACTTGAAACCACAAAAGCCGCGCGTATCCTTTCATTATCAACACAAAACTCGCGCTTCACACAACTCTAGCGAAAAAAACGCAGAAGACGGCGTTGGGAATGAGGGAAACTGTGTGTGTGTGTGGGAGAGAAAACGAAATTTCTGGAAAAAGGATTCAAATTGAAATCCAGTCGAGTGTCTAGCCCCGAGCAATTACAGGAGCTCTCCAGCTCGTCGGCTCAAGGGCCCTGCATTGTAAGCACATTCATTCACTCCCGCACACACACTCACCCAAAGCCGCACACAGAGGCTTAGCGGAATATCACTCCTCATTCTGAGAGTGCTCCTTAATTGAAATCAATTTATTTGAAGTCGTATCCTTTGAATGCCGCAGAGAGGTCTGGAAAACTTTCACCGCCCTTCACGGTGTTTTTTCTTGCTGTCCGTTGTCTGTGCGGACACATCCGCTCAATGGTCGTCGATTTAATTGATTAAAGTCGCACATTAGTGGCCCCAGGGGGCCATCGCTCTCCCGAATGATGATTGATGGCGATTCTTGCCGTGGCATGGAATTGGTGGAATGTGAAGCATACTTTTGGGCAGACGGTCAATTCATATAAATTTGAATGAATTACTCCAGCATCGAATCCAGAGGCGGGTGGAGGAGCATCTCAATCTTGCAAAATGAAATCGACACCATCTGCCCAAGGCAACTTCAATTTTCATCATTACTGTGTAGTCATAAATCATTTCGGTGCTCGATGTGGGCGTCCCTCGGCTGCTTGCATCTCAATTCCAACCCGGCGGGCTTTCCCTGCCCACTGCTTCTTTCGCTTTTCATAATAAATCTCGGGGATGAATGCAAATAATCGCGGAGATAAATGGACAACTGATGGGTTACATTGAAATGGTTAACGTTGCGAAGGGTTGGAGGTGGTGGTGGATGTCAATTTGATGCGGGGTGGGAACGGTAGGAAAGGGTGTCTTCATATTCTATGAATGGAAAAATGAACTTCTCTGCCTGCATTGGGATGCATTAGGCAAGTTTTTTGGGTCAGATGGGAAGAGGTGCATGTTACCAATGAAATGTGAACATGTTGCCAGTGCAAGTCTTGGACTCAGATGTCTTTGTGGGACAGGTTGTTCTACTGAGTGGAGTTGAAATCAAGCAAAATTTAAGAAATCGAAGAAATTCTGAATTGATTGATGTATTGCAGTCTGATGTTGGGCGCCACTTTCTCTCTGGACGAAGAATTATTTCGGGAGAACCCCTCAACTTTCGAAAAATTGAGAAGAAATCAAGAAACCTTGCGAAAGCCTTCTTCTCTCATCTCAACGTGTCTTTCTAGCGCTTTAATATCCAGTCGAGATTTGTTGTGGCGCCCAACAGCAGACCCTTGTGCTTGGCACTGGCACTAAAGACCTCATGTATGTCTACCAAAAGCAGTGAACAGATAGAAATAATTCAGTGTCCAGGCCGAGTATGGGACTCTTCTGAGGGGCGCCACTTCATGCACAAGAATGTCAAATGATATCGCCTTCATACTTGAATGGTCTGAATTCAAGTTTATTTTAATACATTCTACAAAAAGACAGTCGCCTAGGGCGTGTCTAAAAGTTTACCCTTAAAAGCATGGAAACCGACTAAAGAGCAACATATAAAAAGCATAGTCGCCGTTCATTCAAAGTCAACAAGTTCCTCAACAGACGCGCTTGTTGTACGGTCAAAGTTTTTATTGTCTTTGAGGCCTGATTGAGGTACTCCAACCGACGCGCTTGTTGTAGGCCAAAATTTTTATTGTCTTTGAGTCCTGAGTCGGGCGCCAAGGTGAACAGGAACCCCATCGACGCGCCTGTTGTGGGGCCAAAGATTTCATTGGCTTTGTGTCCTGACTTAGATACCCCAACCGGTGCGCTTATGGTAGGGCCAAAGATGTCTTTGCCTTTGAGGCCTGAGTCGGGCGCCAAGGTGAACAGAAACCCCAGCCGACGCGCTTGTTGTAGGGCCAAAGTTTTCATTGCTTTTGAGTCCTGAGTGAGATACTTCAACCGACGCCCTTGTTGTAGGGCCAAAAATTTCATTGTCTTCGAGACTTAAGGGAGATACTCCAGGCGACGCCCTTGTTGATAGATAGATACCCCAACCGATGGGCCTGTTATAGGGCCATTGTTGAGTCATTGTCTATGGGTCCTGATTTGGGTGTGAATTGGAACAGGTACAGGGACACAAATTTTAGTGTGAGTTCTGAGGGCGCCATTTCAGCAACCAAACTTCTTCACATGTCATTAATAAGGCGACCATCAGAACTACTTACTAATGTCTCCATTTCTGATCGAAATGGAGCGGATCAGGATGGAGATGTTTTTTCCCCGTGATGGGCGAGATTGGAAAAGTGGAGCTAAAACCAGAAAATCCATGTTCGTTTGTTACAGAGAATTAAAACAAATGTTAGTGGTCTTAAAAATAACAGACATCTGCGGCCGTTTTTTTCTCAAGAAATCAGATTTTGTAGCCGCGTGTTGGGCGCCATTCTTCCTAAATTGATCTAGAGAGCATCAAAGTGCAAGAGAAATTTGGTTTAGAGAGCATCAGAACGTAAGAAAGCCAGTTATACTGTGGACTTGTGACCACAGTTGCCCTTATTTTGCATCTGAACCAAGTTTGTATCAAATGTTGGCAGGCACCTAACGGCATGTATTTAATCTCGGCACATCCACACCTCACGGTTTTTTTTAACTTATTTAAAAACAATAGTTCTCCTTAATCTCCTAGTGATTTTCGACAATCCTCTTATTCCACGTTCAGCGTCATCCCAGCCCACTGTGTCGAATCCACTTTTCCAAGCATCTGAAGCGTACACACGGTCATTGTAATTAAAATGGATTTGTTTCCTATCCAGTGCAAACAGGCAAAAAATCCTCAAACACACACAATAACGACCCTTCTCCACCCCCCACACACACAGCAACGATTCAATTTGCAGCCGCCTTTCACCGAGTTTTGTGAATCGGCACAAGTTTGTTGTTTATCAGGAAAACAAAAAACAATTCGCGCCGACAAACAATAAGCAATCACTTCAATTCACGGCTGGATTCATCGATTTTTCCCATCGGCCCAGCAGCGCCTGCAACAGATCAGCGGAAAGATCGCCGGAGTCCCGCTCAAAACCGCGTCACCATGGATATGTTCTTTTAAAAAATTAATACCCAAACATTTGTTCGTTTAATTAAATTTACGCATGCATCGCGCCACCAGGGACGGCGAATTAAAATCGAATTTGCGAAGGTCCTGCCGGTGCCGCTGCAGCTGCATCATCTGCTGCGGCCACAAGCAGTTCTCAGTGCACGCCTCGGGAGCTCGGTGACCGTCCGCCACCAGTGGGCCGGCAATCAATCAGTTTCACAACATTCTGCATAACTATAGCCCGGGGTGACGTTGTTCGTACTGAATCAACTTGCGTGCACACATACGAGTGGCACCCTGGGACAGGGACGGCACAGTGGGGGCGTGATGCTTGTTTACACGGATTCCAGATGAATTCGATTTTTGAATGCACCCCGGGGGTCGAGGAAAATCAATAATTCAGGCGGAGTGCAACATCCTTTCCGATGAGCGGTGTCTCCCAAGATTAAGGGCGAGCGGCGATTAAATTTTTGGATGACTCGATCGAACATCAACCCCCTCCCCCAAAAGACTACAGCATGTTATCGCGACAACAATAAGGACACGTATCCGGCAGCCAGGCTTCTAGCATGTGTGCGCGCTGAATATAAAGATAACCGTGGCAAAGTTTATCTTTAGCTCCGGGAACTAAATGAATTAATTTGCCGGGAAAACAAATTGAATTGCGTCAAAACTCTTATTGGTCGTGACAGTTTGATGTGCCCTCTGGCAGGCTCCATGTGGGGCGAGCTGAATATTTGTTCTCTGTGTGTCCCCGTGAGCGTTATTGATTTTCGCTTTTTCCGAGGAGTTCCGTTTCGTTTTCGGTGTTTTTTTTGTGAGTCCTGTGCTGCTGGTCGCCGATAGAGGCCAACACCGAATACATTGGACGTAGCACTGCTGTCCTAATGGATTTAATTAATTCTCAGAGTTTGGTAACTTTCCAAGGAGCTGCAGGGGTCAGATGTGTGCGGGCACTGTGATGTTTGCCAGTTCAGCCGTGGAGCTAAATTAAGTTCTCGGAGATTTGGCTTACATCGGATTAAAGTTTTGGGGGAATTCGATGCGAGATCGCAGATTTTTCGGGGAAATGTCCCGGGTGTAAGCTGCGGCAGATGTCATTTGATGGATCTGTTGTACCTCAAAGGACAGTTCTGGGAACCGGGGGAATGTGAGGGGAGACTTATTTTTTGATTAACCGAAAGAGCTTCATGCTATTGGGTTGGGAGGTGAGCGACAAGTCGGATTAGCGACAAGCAGCTGTGCTACTAGGAACTAAGCCGAGGATCAATTTTGTAGCCAGCTTCTGGGCGACGAGCGACGAGCGAATTAACGAGGATAGACGACTGTGAGACTGAGCGGCATGCCACTTAGCGACATGTTACTAAGCAACATGCAACTGAGCGACAATGTACTGGGCGATGTGGTGCTAAGTGACATGCTACTGAGCGACATGCTACTGAGCGACATGCTACTGCGCGCCATGCTACTGAGCTACATGCAACTGAGCGACATGCTATTGTAAGGCTTGCTACTGAGCCACATGCCACTGAGCGACATGCTACTGAGCGACATGCCACTGGACGATATGCTACTGGGCGACATGCTGTTGACCGATCGACGTACAACTGAGCGACAGGCTATTGAGCGACATGCAAATGGACACCGAATAACAAGACGACTAGGCAGCAAACGGCGGAGTGACGGACGAGGAATCGCGGCACGGACCTGCAAGGTGGCTGGCTGGCGCTCGACTAGCCGTAAAGCGACTAAGTGAACAGCGATAAGTAGGGCCAGCAACGACTGTAGCCCGAGGACCTGAGAAGATGATAAACATTGCGGTCAGCTTTTGGATAACGAGGTATGACCGGCGAGCGACGGGCGATGAGGAACTTAGTGCGGAGCGACATTCGACTAAATGACATGTGACTGTACGACGAGCTACTGTGTGCCTGTACGATTGGGCGACGAGTGACATTGTGACTCGGCGCCGATCGACGGGTTGAGGAAGAATGACCATCTGGGCATCAGTGCAGAAGCTGGCTGGGTAATGAAAGAATAGACGACGAGCCTAATGTCGGTCGGCGATTGTAGCACTAGAAACTTCCAGAATTTCGTAGACGAGCAACTAGACGACAAAGCATCTCAGGGACGGTCGAAAAGAGGACGAGCAACCGGGCGATAAACCACTGGCAGACAAACAAATTGTCAACGAGGGACAGAGAAGCGAGCGATTAAACAACGAGTAACTAAGCAACGTGCAACTAAATGAGCAGCGTTCGACTAAATTAGCAGCGCGTGGCTAAGCAAGGAACAACCTAGCAATAAGCGACCGAGCAAGGAGCGGTCAAGCAACGAGCGACCGAGCAACGAGCGACTGAGCAACGAGCGACCGAGCAACGAGCGACTGAGCAACGAGCGACCGAGCAACGAGCGACCGAGTAACGAGCAACCGGGTAACCGAGCAATGAACGACCGAGCAACGAGCGAACGAGCAACGAGTGACCGGGCAACGAGCGATCGAGCAACGAGCGACCGAGCAAC
Source organism: Eristalinus aeneus (assembly GCA_955652365.1). Taxonomy (NCBI): domain Eukaryota; kingdom Metazoa; phylum Arthropoda; class Insecta; order Diptera; family Syrphidae; genus Eristalinus; species Eristalinus aeneus. The sequence goes on from OY019131.1 coordinate 97,512,870, forward strand.
GAGCGACCGAGCAACAAGGGACCGAGCAACGAGCGACCGAGCACCGAGCGATCGAGCAACGAGCGACAGAGCAACGAGCGACTGAGCAACGTGCGACCGAGCAACGAGCGACCGAGTAACGAGCAACCGGATAACCCTGCAATGAACGACCGAGCAACGAACGACCGAGCAACGAGCGACCGAGAGGAGCGACCGAGCAACGAGCGACCGAGCAACGAACGACCGAGCAACGAGCGACCGAGCAACGAGCGACTGAGCAACGAGCGACCGAGCAACGAGCGATCGAGTAACGAGCGACCGAGCAACGAGCGGCAGAGCAAATACCGACCGAGCAACGAGCGACCGAGTAACGAGCAACCGGGTAACCGAGCAACGAGCGACCGAGCAACGAGCGGCCGAGCAACGACCGATCGAGCAACGAGCGACCGAGTAACGAGCAACCGGGTAACCGAGCAATGAACGACCGAGCAACGAACGACCGAGCAACGAACGACCGAGCAACGAGCGACCGCGCAACAAGCGCAATGATGTTCAAAGCGGCGACTGACATGACGGTTGTGTGACGATCGACATAACTGAAATTTTGTGCTTCGGGCAACCGTGCAGACTACCAGCTCGTTGACTAGACAACGATCAGCTTGCTTAAAAGGCGGCGAGAAAGTGGTGTCTGGATGTGAATGAAATTACGACCAACTTCGCAAGAAGAGGAAAAACATGGGCCCTTAGCGTTAGTCAGCAACGAGTGGGTGAAAAATGAACCACCAAGCAATGGACGCCTGGGCGACGAGGACATTAAAGCGAAACTACGACCACCTTCTGAGTGATGAGAAACTGGGAGCTATTGACTCGATGAAGAGCTACTGAGGGATAAGGGATAAGGGATCTACTCAGTTTTGGCCACAATCAAGACCACAACGACTGTCTGACTTTCAATTTTTAGAATATTCTGTCCGCAGTGCCATTTGAAAAGTCAACAGAAGCGGTCTCCTGGGAATCATTCCTTTCCTTGACAAAGTCGATCCCTTCGACTTCTTCCCTAGAATGCTCTCTAATTAGCACGAAGACCCTTTCCATGCAAAAGGGAATTTTTCAACCTTTTGGAACTGAAAAAGCGCTGTATCTCATTAAAATGTCTCCCCTAAACAAACACGAACAACCAGATCAAAACAAAAGCATTACCTTCCCCCTTCTGTCGATACACGTTAAGCGGTGAACGGATAGCGGCGAACAGTTAGCGGTGAGAAGTCAACGGTGAATGGCAAGCGGCTACAAATGATGCCCTTCTAATTGGAATGTCAATTTCAACTCTAGCTTCCGCCTGGATGCAGACATCAGCAGAGTTCTCGTGAAGCGCAACAATTTATATCTTATTACGCGCAAAATGATCTCTCGCTGAATGCCGCACAACGGCGGTGGCGTCGACGGCGGCAGAGTCCACCACTCGAAACCCGTTTGCATTTTGCTGTCAAATATAATCCTTTTACGCGCCACTGATCCCCATGGACAAGGCCTCGCCCAGCAACGCACCACCACCACCACCACCACCATCAACACGGCCGCCGCCAACCTGCGCCTGTTCGGTGGTGATGGCAGGACCACAAATGAACGTCTGCTAGTCCGGAAAAGCGCATCTGCTCAGACAAACAACATTTCAAAGAGAAGCCTCATTGTTAGTGGTTGGGTGCGTTGCAATTTTAATTGAATCCTGGCGTCGAATTAAATAATTGCCTTGCCTTCTGCACTCTGCACTCCGTGCTCTGCTCTCTTGGCCCAGTGTGAGGAGGTCCTGTTCAGTGCATTCACAAGCAGTAATTATCGCACCGCACGCAGAATAATTAACGCTCAAATGTGCCCAAAACAGGCGCCACATCAACTTCTGTCGCCCATGCACCCTGACCCTTGTTACGGACAGTGGGCCGGTTGCAGTTAATGAGAAAATAATGTCCGGCCACGACAAATCGCTCAATAGACTATAAAATCCACTTCTGCGTCCAACTCGGCATAGTATTCAAAGGGATGCCGGGCGATTCACAAAATAATTGACATCCTTCAGCGGAGAGGGAAGAAACTTATCAAGCGGACAACTGCCGGCGCTGTCAACGAGGTTTTTGGATGATTCATGCGATTCTCGAGAGCACTTGCTTTGGCCGGCGGAGTGGGAGGTGGCAACACTCCTCGGGAATGTCCTTATTGTGTATCTCTTTTTTTATTTCTCACTTTATCGATGGAAACAGCTCCATTCTCTTGGGGGCGCCCGGGGTAGGGCCTCTCCGAATTTAGGGCGTAAGTTTGGCGTTCGGTTCTGAATGCGAAAGCATCTTGTTTTTACGACTTCGGGGGAGGCGGTCCTTTTGATCCTTCGAAGACATAAATCCGCTAAAGGGGCGGAATGTGTGGAAGAGGGGTGGGGGACACATTCCTCCTCCTTTTTCTCATTTTTGTTTGCAATACATCGTCCCCGGTTATAAATTGAATGGATGATTAGAAACCATACAACGGATGACGCGCAGGATTTCCTTGTTTGTTTACCAAGAGGACGAAGGACATTAAAAGAAAGTGAATGAGTTATTGGATCAGGTATGGAGCAGAAGGAGCGTGCCAGGAGTCAAGAATAAGAATGAAATATGAGGCAAAATGGGATCCGGTCAAGAAAAGGGTCTTGTATCGAATTTTCAGGCATTTTGACGGGGAAGGAGAGGGTCTGGTGTCCTGCAGAACGATGAGTTCAATTTGCAGGTACATTTGTGCTACAATGAAGTTACATTTGAGGGTTCGGTTTACGGGTTCGCTGCTTGTGGCAGGGCACAAATGGCAGGACAATCGTGTGTGGATTAGATATCCCCAATTTGGGAAGCGGCTGCCTTTCGATTTTTCTTAATTGGGCGGCTTACATCGATGATCCTGGTGGGTGATGTGACAACCTCAGGGGTAATTGGATGCAGATTGAAGGGTTAACAATGGCAGGAGGTGACAAATACGCCTCCATGTCACCACCGTGGCAGCTGATGTCATACAAATTGTGGCAAAAACTAAGGAAAAGACGACGAACGACTTACGGGAAGTTTGCATAGTCGGCACACTGTTGCGCTGCAACTGCGAGAGTCAAATGAACTTCAACAAGTTTTCAAAGCTTGTTTTGAGACACAGTCAAGCGTGGAATTTGTGAACTGTTGCCATGTTGTCAAGGCCCCCACGATGTTGATACTAATTTGTTTATTTTCGTATTGTTCAGAGTGGGACTTGAGAAGACATTTGTAAACACTATAAACCAAATAAACAGTCAAGGGTGTACAAATTGAACCGGCAACTTTTTTGAAAGCATCACCTGATTAAGTGATCCCATTTTTTTTTAAATTTTGTGCAAGTCTTCGACTTTAAAAGTATTTCCAAAATATTGCACAGTGAAGGGCTTAAAATTTGAACAGTTACGGGAAACTAAACCTTGTTCGTCAGACTTTGAAATCAATCCTTTTCTGATTCAGGCGTAGATCTTCGATGACTTTCCACACAAAATTGTCAAAATATTGCACAGTGAAGGGCTTAAAATTTGAACAGTTACGGGAAACTAAACATTGTTCGTCAGACTTTGAAATCGATTCCTATCTGATTTAGTGTGGATCTCCGATAACAAGTATTGTCAAAGTAATGTACAGTAAGAGCCTTACAATTTGGACACTCATAGAAAATCCAACCTTTTGCGTCAGACGTTAAATCCATTTCGGTTTTAGTTAAGATTTTTAATGCCTTTTCACAAAAATGTGTCAAAATTCTGCCTGTAAGACAGTAAAGGGGTAACTTTCTTAAAACAAACATTTGTCATATTAAGGACAAGCAACAATCTTAGTTTATAACAAAGGAATCAGTTTTTGTAACTTTCTTCTTTTTGTTTGCGTTCTATAGGCAAGAAAGGACACAGTAGAGGTTGTAAAATTTGAACAAAACTCTGCTTCTTTAACGTTTTCATTCATTTCTGCAACGAAGAAACAACTTAAATGACTTTGTTTAAGAATTTTGAAACATTTTCTACAGTCGAGGTTGCAAAATTTAAACAGTTAACACATTCATGAGCATGCTGCAGTGTTGCTTTCATATATTGGTAGCTTTCTAATGGTGGCAGTGGCAGTTTCTATCTTAAGAAATCCGAAATTCCTTTGAAAAAACAGTGAGTGGTGCAAAAGTTAAACTCTAGTAAATTTCCGTGAAGCTCACTCTTTTATTGTTGATTATTTCTTCAACTATCCAACGTAGAATTTCAGGCACAGTCAAGGCTTCCAAATTTACACAGACCCCGCACGTCCACTACATTTTAATTTTCGTCATTGTTAAAAATTTACTTTAGGTGAATAAATGAATTAGGTGAATAAATGAGCCTCCTAAAATGTTCCTTTATAAATTTGTTGACCCGCCAACGTCATCCGAAATCTGCTCTTTCTCCCTCGCGTTTAGGTCAAGCCAAAATTTGTACAGTTCCACTTTAGAAATCTTTCCAATTGCGACAGTGAGGACTTAAATTATACAAAAGAAGACTGCTGTATTTTTAATTACTGTTCGGAATATTAAAATGTTAGTCTCAATCAAGGCCAAGTGACACTCAAGGCCAGTAAACCTCGCCAGCAAGCCTCTGTCAGCAAGCCCCAACCGGGAAGATCGTGCCAGCAAGCCTCTGCCACCAAACCTATGGCAGCAAGCCTGTGCCAGCAAGCCTCTGCCAACAACCCCCTACTGGGAAGACCGTGCCACCAAACCTCTGACAGTAAGCTTGTGCCAGCAAGCCCCTACTGGGAAGACCGCGCCACCAAACCTCTGCCAGTAAGCTTGTGCCAACAAGCCTCTGTCAGCAAGCTCCTCGCAGGAAGACGGTTCCAGCAAGCCTCTGCCACCAAACCTATGCCAGGAAGCCTCTACCAGCAAGCCTGTGCCAGCAACCCCTACCGAAAACACTGTGCCAGCAAGCCTCTGCCACCCAACCTATGCCAGCAAGCCGCAGCGAGCATGTACTACCGGAAAGACAGTGCCAGCAAGCCTCTGCCACCAAACCTATGCCAGCAAGCCTGTGCCAGAAAGCCTCTGCCACCAAGCCCCTACTGGGAAGACCGTGCCACCAAACCTCTGCCAGCGAGCTTATGCCAGCAAGCCTCTGTCCGTAAGCTCGTACCGGGAAGACCGCGCCACCAAACCTCTGCCAGTAAGCTTGTGCCAGCAAGCCTCTGCCAGCAAGCTCTTACTGGGAAGACCGCGCCACCAAAACTCTGCCAGTAAGCTTGTGCCAGCAAGCCTCTGCCAGCAAGCCCCTACTGGGAAGACCGCGCCACCAAACCTCTGCCAGTAAGCTTGTGCCAGCAAGCCTCTGCCAGCAAGACCCTACTGGGAAGACCGCGCCACCAAACCTCTGCCAGTAAGCTTGTGCCAACAAGCCTCTGTCAGCAAGCTTCTCGCGGGAAGACCGTTCCAGCAAACCTCTGCCACCAAACCTATGCCAGGAAGCCTCTGCCAGCAATCCTGTGCCAGCAAGCCTCTGTCAGTAAGCTCCTACCGGGAAGACCGTGCCACCAAACCTCTGCCACCAAGTCACTGTCAGCAAGCCTCTGCCACCAAGCCCCTACTGGGAAGACCGTGCCACCAAACCTCTGCCAGCGAGCTTATGCCAGCAAGCCTCTGTCCGTAAGCTCGTACCGGGAAGACCGCGCCACCAAAACTCTGCCAGTAAGCTTGTGCCAGCAAGCCTCTGCCAGCAAGCCCCTACTGGGAAGACCGCGCCACCAAACCTCTGCCAGTAAGCTTGTGCCAGCAAGCCTCTGCCAGCAAGACCCTACTGGGAAGACTGCGCCACCAAACCTCTGCCAGTAAGCTTGTGCCAACAAGCCTCTGTCAGCAAGCTCCTCGCGGGAAGACCGTTCCAGCAAACCTCTGCCACCAAGTCACTGTCAGCAAGCCTCTGCCAGCAAGCCCCTACTGGGAAGACCATGCCACCGAACCTATGCCAGCAAGCCTCTGCCAGCAAGCCCCTACTGGGAAAACCGCGCCACCAAACCTCTGCCAGTAAGCTTGTGCCAACAAGCCTCTGTCAGCAAGCTCCTCGCGGGAAGACCGTTCCAGCAAACCTCTGCCACCAAGTCACTGTCAGCAAGCCTCTGCCAGCAAGCCCCTACTGGGAAGACCATGCCACCGAACCTATGCCAGCAAGCCTCTGCCAGCAAGCCCCTACTGGGAAAACCGCGCCACCAAACCTCTGCCAGTAAGCTTGTGCCAGCAAGCCTCTGCCAGCAAGCTCCTACTGGGAAGACCGCGTCACCAAAACTCTGCCAGTAAACTTGTGCCAGCAAGCCTCAGCCAGCAAGCCCCTACTGGGAAGACCATGCCACCAAACCTATGCCAGCAAGCCTCTGCCAGCAAGCCCCTACTGGGAAGACCGCGCCACCAAACCTCTGCTAGTAAGCTTGTGCCAACAAGCCTCTGTCAGCAAGCTCCTCGAGGGAAGACCGTGCCACCAAACCTCTGCCACCAAGTCACTTTCAGCAAGCCTCTGCCAGCAAGCTCTTACTGGGAAGACCGCGCCACCAAAACTCTGTCAGTAAGCTTGTGCCAGCAAGCCTCTGCCAGCAAGACCCTACTGGGAAGACCGCGCCACCAAACCTCTGCCAGTAAGCTTGTGCCAACAAGCCTCTGTCAGCAAGCTCCTCGCGGGAAGACCGTTCCAGCAAACCTCTGCCACCAAACCTATGCCAGGAAGCCTCTGCCAGCAAGCCTGTGCCAGCAAGCCTCTGTCAGTAAGCTCCTACCGGGAAGACCGTGCCACCAAACCTCTGCCACCAAGTCACTGTCAGCAAGCCTCTGCCAGCTAGCCCCTACTGGTAAGACCATGCCACCGAACCTATGCCAGCAAGCCTCTGCCAGCAAGCCCTGCGAGCAAACACTTCCGGGAAGACGGTTCTAGCAAGCTAGCTGCCAACAAAACTCTGCCAGCAAGCCTCTGCCAGCAAGCCTCCGTCAGCAAACATCCACTAGAAAGGCCCTGCTGGAAGGCTTCTGCCAGCATGCCCCTGAGAGTAAGACCAAAAGTGTACCATTTCCATTGAATACTGAACACCTCCCAATTGCCGCTGGCACTCCCATTCAAATTAAACGCGGTGGGAAGTAAGTTTCCAAAATTATAAATTACTCCACAGTCAAGGTACTCCAAAGTGAACAGCTGCCATCATCAATCCCCGTTGCCGCTCAATGTTCCTACGAATTAAAGATGAAAACTCGAATAGCACACGTTTCATTTCCCTCCCTAATGACATCAATTTCAAGTGAATTCGAGGGCCATCCAATGAGGCAGAGATGTGAACAGTTCATGGAGGTGTTCCAAGAACAAAACTTCCACAAACGCCCAGCACCAGCCGCTCCTCTGACCTCCGCATGGACACTCAATCGTGCTCGGATCATCAGAACAGTTATTTATACTCCCCCACGGGAACGGCGTCACGTCACGTGCAATAGGATACACCTCCCAGCTTAGGCAATGGCCCAGAAATTCATTCAACGATGAACACTGAATGACGGCCACTTACGAGGAATTAAACATCATTTCGTCATTTCCACCGTATAACACTCGGCAAAACTTCTTAGGGGTTTTTTGGGCTGCTCCTTCCGGCGACGGAGTCCTCTCCTGAGTGCTGGTGGTGATTTAGTGTGATTTTACGAATCGTAAAATCTCGGATTACTCTTACTTTCGTTATCGGTTGCAGGGGAAGACAAAGGAATTCCACATTATCCTTGATTAAATGTCCCCTCCCCATGCATGTGGGGAGGAAAAGGACGGCTCGCAGATAATCGTATGTGTGTGTTTATGGAAAGGACAATGTCAACAGCAGTCATCTCATTGAAGCGTATCGCTCCTCAGGCGACGATGGAGATGGTGCGGGGAGTTTATGCGAAAAACCAATGACATTGTAGGTGCTTTCACATCGTCAACCCATAAATGACCGAAGCGGGACGGACTTGAGGATCTATGAAATGGAAGATTGATATCTGGGCGAATGGGAGCGTACGAGACAATCATTTGCAGCACGATCCAGCAGCAAGCGGTATCGATTGTCGGAATTGTGTCTGTCGGTGGCAAAGAGGACGATTCGATGTGAAAATGTTTCTTGGGCGGTGGGTTTGCTGGAGCTATCGGGAGTGAGATGAATTTTTCATTCCTCGTGGGATCATCCGAAGCGCTTTAAAACGAAACCCAGCCACGACCGCTTTATCTCGCTCCTCCTCTGAGGCCATTTAATAACCCACGGTATGCGTTCCAAAGTTCTCACTCATAATTCCGCCCGCAGTCAGGACCCGAAAGTTGGTCACCCTCCCTCGGCAGGGCAGGCGCACAGACGTTCGGTTGGTGAATTTTAACCAAATTATTCCGTCATGCCTCCCCCTTGAGCGGCGCCATCAGCGTCGCCACCGAAAACACCACCGCAGACAGCCATAGTCGCTTCTCCATTAATGAAGTCCACAAAATTAGCTTAACCTCAATTTTTCTCCGTTTCCCCGAGACATCACACAAAGTACTCGGCCGGGGGCTTTCGCACCGCGCCACCGACTGGCTGGTCACCCTCCTTTTGCCCGTCCTCCCCATCCCCCCCTCACCACCTTCAACCCCCTTCCGCCCGACCGACTTAACTGAGAAACAATTGTCTGCCGAGAGTCCTTTATGAATTATTAAGCGATTCAGGTGAATTATTCGTTTCACTAATGTCATTGGGAGTGATACTGTGGATGCCTGCTGTGCGCGATGCGGTGCCGTTTGCCCGGGAGCGGATCGTCTTCCACGTGGAATTTTAATATTTCATTACGCCGCCTCCCCAAAAAGGATGCTGACAATCACCTGACTCACCCGAATCCCCCAACCACGCCGTCGTCCCCCATCTGCCTGGCCACCCCAAAAAATTTGTTACTCATGGTGACAGATGCTCGCCGCTGCCGCCATCTCAAAGAAGACACACACCCACCCGCCCGCAAGCAGGCTACCAGCACCCGGTCCAGCAAAACAATGACACCGAACCAGAGAAGAGGAAAACAACGAAAAGAGAACCAGAAAAGCGATAGAAAAGCGAAAAATAATATTTTTCTTGTGAATAACGACCAGAAGCGACATCTGACAAACAGAAGAGGATATTTCATTATCCTGTTGACTTTGCCGCTGCTGTTGCTGGCTTCCTTTCGCTCGCTAACTAGATTAGCCTGCCCCTCTCCTTTGCCACAGATAAGCCAAAAGCGAAAGAGACAAGCCCCGGGACAAGAGAGAAGTACAATTGAGTTGTTATTTTTATTTTTCCTCTTCCAATTTTTTTTTGAGGGGGCGTGGGCGCACCTGAAAAGGATATCCTTATGAAAGCGTTTCTGTTCGAGTTTCCTTTGTTGAGCTCGCAAGCACACAAGCGTATTTTTGAAAAGTTTCTGTGAGGGGGAGCTGGTTGAGAGGCTCTTGACATTCCGGCAGCCCCCTGCCTGGACAAGTGAATTAATTAATCGAATTGAATTCAAAGTCCTACTCGGACAGGAAAATCCTCCACGTCGGCTCCATTGAAGAGGTTGAACTCTGCCTGGGATGGATTGTAAATGGCCAATGAATTATGAATCAAACAATGGAATCGCCTGTAGGCGAGCACTTTGTCAAAGGGGTTTGTCAGTGGCAGAGATGATTCGTGTGGAGGCGGTCGAAGAGGCAAAGAGGAGAAAATACCACAGTTGCATGCTGCTCTCCATTCCGACACCCGATGCATCAACAACTGAAAGCGATTGGAATGAATTTGGCAACGGTGAGTGAAGCTCACTCACATAGGATTTCGTTTGTTGATTTTTTCACATTTTCGACACAAATTTTACGCGTCTACTCAGCTTGGAGTTCTAAAAATGTAGAGATGCGTTTGGAGTGTCCTTGCAGAGTCGGGGGAAACATTTTTACACTCTAACTGAACAGGAATGATGTGGAAAAAATTCATGAAAAGCAAAAACCATTCAACAGTTGTCCTTGCGCTCAAGTCACTTCACCGACCTCACAGAGACGACAAGGGAGTGTTGTGTGGAAAACTTTTATTTTAAATTGTCCCCGTGTGGTTCTTATAGCACCCACAAGGTTCCAACAAGACATTGCTAAGACCGGAGACATGAAACAGCTCTGGCGAGCTTCGTTCTTCACTTAAGACAGTCGACTCTAAGGATGCCCGTCTGGCACAGCGCTGGTAAGAATCGTTCTTCACTTCAGATAGTCGACTCTAAGGATGCCCGTCTGGCACAGCGCTGGCAAACATCGTTCTTTACTCGAAACAGTCGACTCTAAGGATGCCCGTCTGGCACAGCGCTGGTAAGAATCGTTCTTCACTTCAGATAGTCGACTCTAAGGATGCCCGTCTGGCACAGCGCTGGCAAACATCGTTCTTTACTCGAAACAGTCGACTCTAAGGATGCCCGTTTGGCACAGCGCTGGCAAGCATCGTTCTTTACTTGAAACAGTCGACTCTAAGGATGCCCGTCTGGCACAGCGCTGGCAAGCATCGTTCTTTACTTGAAACAGTCGACTCTAAGGATGCCCGTTTGGCACAGTGATGGTAAGCATCGTTCTTTACTTGAGACAGTCGACTCTTAGGATGCCCGTCTTGCACAGCGCTGACAAGCATCGTTCTTTACTTGAAACAGTCGACTCTAAGGATGCCCGTCTGGCACAGCGCTGGCAAGAATCGTTCTTTACTTGAGACTGCCGACTTTAAGGATGCCCGTCTGGCACAGCGCTGGTAAGAATCGTTCTTCACTTCAGATAGTCGACTCTAAGGATGCCCGTCTGGCACAGCGCTGGCAAGCATCGTTCTTTACTTGAAACAGTCGACTCTAAGGATGCCCGTCTGGCACAGCGCTGGCAAGAATCGTTCTTTACTTGAGACTGCCGACTTTAAGGATGCCCGTCTGGCACAGCGCTGGTAAGAATCGTTCTTCACTTCAGATAGTCGACTCTAAGGATGCCCGTCTGGCACAGCGCTGGCAAACATCGTTCTTTACTCGAAACAGTCGACTCTAAGGATGCCCGTTTGGCACAGTGATGGTAAGCATCGTTCTTTACTTGAGACAGTCGACTCTTAGGATGCCCGTCTTGCACAGCGCTGACAAGCATCGTTCTTTACTTGAAACAGTCGACTCTAAGGATGCCCGTCTGGCAGAGCGCTGGCAAGAATCGTTCTTTACTTGAGACTGCCGACTTTAAGGATGCCCGTCTGGCACAGTGATGGTAAGCATCGTTCTTTACTTGAGACAGTCGACTGTAAGGATGCCCGTCTGGCACAGCGCTGGTAAGAATCGTTCTTCACTTCAGATAGTCGACTCTAAGGATGCCCGTCTGGCACAACGCTGGCAAACATCGTTCTTTACTCGAAACAGTCGACTCTAAGGATGCCCGTTTGGCACAGTGATGGTAAGCATCGTTCTTTACTTGAGACAGTCGACTCTAAGGATGCCCGTCTGGCACAACGCTGGCAAGCATCGTTCTTTACTTGAGACAGTCGACTCTAAGGACGCCTGTCTGGCACAGCGCTGGCAAGCATTGTTCTTTACTTGAGGCAGTCGACTCTAAGGACGCCCGTCTGGCACAGCGCTGACAAGTATCGTTCTTTACTTTAAGCAATGGACTCAGTCTTCATCTTTGTGATAGATTTGGGCTCTGGGCGATATTCCCTTTCAGCTGATAGAGTCTCACACCAGCTCCCTACAATTCCACAAATCACGCTTCTCGGGTTCTTTCTCATTTGCAAGCGTTGCCCTAGTTGGCGGCGTTCCTCAATTGGTTCTTTCAACGGGATGGAGCTGTGTTTTCCATAGAGGCTCCTCCTCGATCAAACCTTAAGTCGCACGCAGAACCTTTCCCTCGAAAGGACAATACAAGCGCCGACACCTGAATTTGATCCAGGGCGGAATTGAATTCAAGACTATGGCGCCTCCCAACTCCACTTTTAATTGCCTGAACGACAGTTCCAGGAACAAACGCTCCACACTCACAATTCACCAATCAACCAGTTGTCGTCCTCTTTGTCCTCTAAGTGCCAACAAAGTGCTGAGCACTCTCAACAGAAAGGGTTCCCCTCGAAACGTCAGCCAACAACAAGCGTCTCCCAAATGAGCGTAAAAATCTTTTATCTCGCAAATAAATTTCACTTGGGAATTTCCTAATGAAAATCAATCTCTCAACGAGGTCCTCGTCGTCGCACGCACAATCCCGCCGCTCGTCAAAAATTCTCCTTATCCCTGCTGAAGGGGCGAACGTTTCACGGCTTTATCTTAAATTAATGCGCCACTCAATGCCGGTTGTTGTTATCCTTCTCGGTCTCCTCAGTCTTCTCGGTTTCGTCGGTCTCCTCGGTCCTCCCAGTCTCTTCGGTCTTTCTGAGTTGTTGAATTGCAAGCAGGAGGTGTGCTGTGTACTACACGCTCTGCGACAACATTCTAAATGCATGGCATTATCCTTGTCGGCTTCGGCTGCTGCTTCGGGCCATTTTCATTTTGAGCCAAATCCGCAGCACCGGAGGTACGCATACCGAATGAGAGATGGGCTCTGGGACTGGGTGCTGAGGTGATCCGAGGAGCACACCTTTTACTGCCAACGTCTCGGTGCTGCAAAATGAAATCTATGCAAATCGGGCGAGTGGTGCGACGGCCGGTCTGTCATAAAACTCTTGCCAATCTTCCACACCCCCCCTCCCCCTTTTCACATCTCAAGGGGATTCATTAAGATTTTATTTGAAGATACGCGTAGCACACAATTCCAACGCAGAAGTCGCCTCAATTTCAATAAATCACGTCGGCCAGATGGCACGAGTGTAAATCCATCAAGGCAGAAGGTGTCTTCGCTTCTGGCGGACCTTTGTGTGTGCGGTTTGCCCTCTTTAAGCGTCGCTGCTTAAAGTCTTTTCCGAGCCCCCTAACGACTCCTCATTAATCATGTTCCGTGTGGCGATAAATTTCCACCGACAAGGGGCCACTTGCCTTAACCATCAACCCCGCCGTACACCAGCCGCCGTCCTTCAAAGGGATCCGCTTCAGAGTTGAGACGAAGTGCGGCCAACAACAGCTATTGATGTACTCCGCCTGTTGCTTCGGACAGCTAGGACTGTCTCGGAGGCGATCGATGATGAAAAATGGAAAACCCCGTTATCATCGAGCAGCCCCTCCCGCATTGAGTTTCAACCTGGCTATCGGAATTCGAGACAAAATTACAAAACATTCGATTCGGCGACCGGCGCTTAATTAAATTTTCATATTTCAAGGGAAACGGATGCCCAAATGGGGGGAGCGCGACCATCCCTCCGCCAGGTTTGTTTGGACTCAATTTACTCGCTGCTGAGCATGAACTGAAGGGACATTCAACTGGCTCCGGAGCACACGAATGCGAAGCAGCGGCGTGGAACGAACTAGATGCATGGCGGGGCAGTGGCGCCATGAATTAGGTAACGAAATGCTTTTAGATTAATTTTGGGAATGTTTTGCAACGTTCGTTTGTTTTGCTGCATTTGTTTGAAATTTTTGACCGGTTTTGTGAATGAAATGGATTAAATTTGAATTTAGTGCTTTGGGGCGGGCAGGTGGTGGCTTTGTTTGTTGTTCCGCGTTTGATGCCTGACTGAGCAAATTGGTACAAAAGTGTTCTTTTCGGACAGCGAGAGACAATGTCAACAACGACCTAGGCCGAAATAACGTGTCCAGCTGTTGCGGAAAATCATGTCACTCCTAATGAGGATATAGTCCGAGATGGAGGAGATGCTTTCAGTCGACTAGTCGGCGCCTCTAATGTTCTCCGAGAAATGTGACTTGAAAAAGAGAGCATTTAGGATGACCGCCTTATCGGGAAGACATTCAAGCTGTTAAAAGTAAAAGGCCGGGACCAAATGTGTGTCTCCTGTGGAACTCCATATCTATCTCGGCTTTCTTAGAGATTTAAGAACAAAAGGGCTTGCTTAAGAAGTTTGTTAGTAAGGCTTAGCTAAACCTTAGAAGCAGATCTCATTCACAGTGAGAAAGTAGAAAGTGTAAAATTCACTAAGAATGGAAGGAAGATTGGCTACATGAGTTAGCGGGGAAATAGTAACAGGATTTGGTGTATAATCTATTGCGCAACACTGCTCAAAAGGGTAACACGTTTTCATTGATTAAATTTGACTCCCATTGTGAATGGTTCACATCTTTTAGTTGAGCATTAACACAGCTGTGTGGCAAAGAGGGTGCAAAGCGGTTGCAAGACGGTTGCGAAGCGGTTGCAAAGCGTGTGTACCCTATTTCTCAACACAGTTAAGAAAGGTTACATGATCTCATTGGTTTAATTTAATTCCTATTGTGAATAATTCACATCTGTTAGCAGAGGATTTGCACAGTTGTGTGGAAAAACGGGTGCACAGCGGTTGCAAAGCGGTTGCAAAGCGGCTGCAAAGCGGTTGCAAAGCGGTTGCAAAGCGGTTGCAAAGCGGGTGCAAAGCGGTTGCAAAGCGGTTGCAAAGCGGGTGCAAAGCGGTTGCAAAGCGGTTGCAAAGCGGTTGCAAAGCGGTTGCAAAGCGGTTGCAAAGCGGTTGCAAAGCGGTTGCAAGGCGGTTGCAAAGCGTTTGCAAAGCGGTTGCAAAGCGGTTGCAAAGCGGTTGCAAAGCGGTTGCAAAGCGGTTGCAAAGCGGTTGCAAAGCGGCTGTAAAGAGGTTGCAGAGCGGTTGCAAAGCGGTTGCAAAGCGGTTGCAAAGCGGTTGCAAAGCGGTTGCAAAGCGGTTGCAAAGCGGATGCAAAGCGGTTGCAAAGCAGTTGCAAAGCTGTTGCAAAGCAGTTGCAAAGCGGTTGCAAAGCGGTTGCAAAGCGGCTGCAAAGCGGTTGCAAAGCGGTTGCAAAGCGGTTGCAAAGCGGTTGCAAAGCGGTTGCAAAGCGGCTGTAAAGAGGTTGCAGAGCGGTTGCAAAGCGGTTGCAAAGCGGTTGCAAAGCGGTTGCAAAGCGGTTGCAAAGCGGTTGCAAAGCGGATGCAAAGCGGTTGCAAAGCAGTTGCAAAGCTGTTGCAAAGCAGTTGCAAAGCGGTTGCAAAGCGGTTGCAAAGCGGCTGCAAAGCGGTTGCAAAGCGGTTGCAAAGCGGTTGCAAAGCGGTTGCAAAGCGGTTGCAAAGCGGCTGTAAAGAGGTTGCAGAGCGGTTGCAAAGCGGTTGCAAAGCGGTTGCAAAGCGGTTGCAAAGCGGTTGCAAAGCGGTTGCAAAGCGGATGCAAAGCGGTTGCAAAGCAGTTGCAAAGCTGTTGCAAAGCAGTTGCAAAGCGGTTGCAAAGCGGTTGCAAAGCGGCTGCAAAGCGGTTGCAAAGCGGTTGCAAAGCGGTTGCAAAGCGGTTGCAAAGCGGGTGCAAAGCGGTTGCAAAGCGGTTGCAAAGCGGGTGCAAAGCGGTTGCAAAGCGGTTGCAAAGCGGTTGCAAAGCGGTTGCAAAGCGGTTGCAAGGCGGTTGCAAAGCGTTTGCAAAGCGGTTGCAAAGCGGTTGCAAAGCGGTTGCAAAGCGGTTGCAAAGCGGTTGCAAAGCGGTTGCAAAGCGGCTGTAAAGAGGTTGCAGAGCGGTTGCAAAGCGGTTGCAAAGCGGTTGCAAAGCGGTTGCAAAGCGGTTGCAAAGCGGATGCAAAGCGGTTGCAAAGCAGTTGCAAAGCTGTTGCAAAGCAGTTGCAAAGCGGTTGCAAAGCGGTTGCAAAGCGGCTGCAAAGCGGTTGCAAAGCGGTTGCAAAGCGGTTGCAAAGCGGTTGCAAAGCGGTTGCAAAGCGGCTGTAAAGAGGTTGCAGAGCGGTTGCAAAGCGGTTGCAAAGCGGTTGCAAAGCGGTTGCAAAGCGGTTGCAAAGCGGTTGCAAAGCGGATGCAAAGCGGTTGCAAAGCAGTTGCAAAGCTGTTGCAAAGCAGTTGCAAAGCGGTTGCAAAGCGGTTGCAAAGCGGCTGCAAAGCGGTTGCAAAGCGGTTGCAAAGCGGTTGCAAAGCGGTTGCAAAGCGGTTGCAAAGCGGCTGTAAAGAGGTTGCAGAGCGGTTGCAAAGCGGTTGCAAAGCGGTTGCAAAGCGGTTGCAAAGCGGTTGCAAAGCGGTTGCAAAGCGGATGCAAAGCGGTTGCAAAGCAGTTGCAAAGCTGTTGCAAAGCAGTTGCAAAGCGGTTGCAAAGCGGTTGCAAAGCGGCTGCAAAGCGGTTGCAAAGCGGTTGCAAAGCGGTTGCAAAGCGGTTGCAAAGCGGTTGCAAAGCGGCTGCAAAGCGGTTGCAAAGCAGTTGCAAAGCTGTTGCAAAGCAAAGACCAAGACAGTTAAGCAAACATGCCCATGGATCTTTTTTGTCCAACAGGCGGCGGCTGATCTTCTAAGCTGATCTCATAAGACTGATCTGCTCATCACAATGGAACGTGTCCCTCGGACACTCAAGAATCCTTCAAAGAGTAAACTTTGCGTACCAAAACCTTGACAACGCGGCGCCGAAGATCTTCTTGACACAGAAATTCCGCACTATCATCCCTGAAGGAGAGGTGTGGTCGGCTAACCCACAATGGGTTGCTGACGCTACGTGCATCTACACCGATGGATCAAAAACAAACGAAGGCGTTGATTGCGGAGTTTACTCTGAGGATCTAAACCTTAGTCTAAAATTCAGACTTCCCAATCCCTGTAGCGTGTTCCAGGGTGAAGTAATTTCCATTCGCGAAGCACTGCCTTGGCTGAAGAGGAATAGAATATCCTCAGCTGATATCCTTATTCTTACGAATAGTCAGGCAGCACTCAGGGCCCTGGAATCTGTCTCATCAAACTCTAAGACGGTCACGAACTGCCGCACATCCTTAGATGAGATGGGCGAGCAGTTCAATATATGCCTGTGCTGGGTGCCAGGTCAAAGAGACATTTCGGATAACTGTCAAGCAGACGAATTGGCCAGGCTTGCCACAACGCAACCACTACTTCAGGAACTAGAACACTTCGGTATCCCTCTCGCCACATGCAAGTCAGAACTGCACTTGAACGCCATCTATCAGACTTATCAAAGGTGGTCTAACCAAAATCTTTCTCGCGTCTCCAAGGAGGTGTGGCCTTCTCTTGAACCCAAACGCTTCAGGCTGCTACTATCGCTCAAAAGGTCGGACATAAGCCTGATCATGGGATCCATTACCGGGCACTGTCTAATCGGTGAGCACGCTAGCAGGCTAGGGGCTCCCTCAAACGACTTTTGCAGAATCTGCAGGGATGAGGAAGAATCAGAAACTCTCCTACATCTGTTATGCACATGCCCGGCGATCTCGCGCCTCAGATACAAGCACTTTTGAAGCTATTTCCTCAACGGCCTACATAGCCACAATAAAACCCCTCCCGCCGAAATTTTAAACTTTATTACCGGCTCCAGCTGGTTTTAAGTTCTTCCCACATGGCGTGGCAGCACAATGGTCCTGCATGAGACTAAGGGCATTCATCAGTCACTATAACCTACCTACCTAAGATCATAAGCAATCTCTTTAGCGCGCGCCAATTATAAAAAAGTAAGCTGTAAATTTTTTTTCTTCTCCAGCAAGTGCACACTCTCCTCAGAAAGACAGTTAATATCTGGAAAAGGAAGCCAGAATGGTTGGAGGAGTATGGTCTGAATGGTTCTTCTTAACCAAGCCTCTCAACTTTACTTAACACAGCAATGCTTCAAATTTCTTGACTTCCTCACAATCCGTCTCTGGAGGCTTGCTAAGTGGCATTTAAGAGGCTCTTAGAATTTACTGACGGTCGAATTTTTCAAGTTTGGGAAGAGAAGGAACCCATACGGTCGCAACGTATTGAGATCATAATGGATGGCGCAATTGGATCGTGGCGACGGCGTAGGAGTAAGCTCTGTTTTCTTCTGCAATTTGGTACCCAAACGTCGGTACTCTTCAGATTACTTAAGGAGACTTAGATGCCGTGACAGCCTTTCTCCAGACAGTCGATAAAAGCCACACCGTGTGGCCACGACTTTCTAACCGATAGGACACTTTTTATAGGTTCCACAAAGTTCCCTGCTTCGCCAGTTTCCTCTTTGGGCCTCAAGTCTAATAGTATCCCGTTGATGGAAAACCTAAATCGACACCTGATGTATGTCCAGACCCTTCTTCAGATTCCTTCATTTTGAGCCTATTGCCTTTGGTGGAGTGAGTTTTGGCGTTGCCGTGCATCGGCGGCCAAAATTTTACAAAACTTTATTGAAGTCTCTAACCTATAAATGGTCGCCGCCGTGGCGTAGTGGGTAGAGTGTGACGCTCGCATCCCGAAGGGTCTCTTTTGAGCTGCAGGCAACACTAAAAAAAGTAATAATTGTCTAAGGATGCTTCTCAAACATCTCCGTTTGGAGTCGGCAATAAACTGTAGGTCCCTTCCACTCGTGAGAGAACAGTATCGCGCACAACACGAAAAGTTGATGAGCAAGCAAGGCCCTGGTCCCCCTATGGATTGTCGCGCCAACAATTATTATTAACTTATAGAAGAAGTCGAGGCATGTTGGTTGAGGGAAGTCACAAGACACGCCATATGTGGGAAATTTTCGATGCGGAAGTGTGTCTCCTCGATCGTTCGGGGAGCTAGAGAAAAGAGGGCTCATCCACAATGTAGCACCAGTTTAAAGTTGTCAGAACCACGAGTCCAGAGAAATTTCTATCGACACATTGCAATTATTTGAAGAATTTGGAAAGGGAACCTTCCGTTCTAATCTGCTTTATTTTAAAAGGATTCCATTGCAACTGAAAATGAACGATTTTTTCTTCGCAATTCGAGTTATCTATAAAAGTCCAAAGTGGCCTCCCCGCCTAGGTGTGAAAAGCGCGCCTCTCTGGTACCCCGAGTTCACACCTTTCAACCGAACTGAACCGCTATTACAAATGAGAACACTTCAGAATGGCCTGTTGTGAAAAAGTCCTTAAATCCCTCCAGAAAAATGCTCTAGCACCTTCCCCCTTCAGATTACAAATTTAATTCCGTTTCCTCCCCCAGGAGGTTCACAACCATGATTAAAACAAATGAGACACGATGCCGAATCCCCCGCCAATTGACATCCCGTTCATTCATCACAGCACTCGATTGCCCACAAGCTCCCTCGCATAATCCCTCTCGAGCAAAACTCTTCCGCACCCACAGCCCAGCACAACGAGCTCACATCAATTACCTTCCATTGAATTAATTAATTCGCTCCACCCGAACAAGCGCACTATCTGCGCCCATCCGCCCATTCACCGATCCACTCGACAGCAGGTGATAACATTCCAATTTGTGGAACTCCCGCCAACCATCTTAATGGCCACTTAAAGCACTAAAATAAACATAAACGATTTGTCTGCCACCTCTATTCATTTCCGCACAAGGACCTTGTCCTGGGCGGCTGCGGTGGTGGAAGCGCCCCGCTCCTGTGTATTGTCATGCAAATTAGTCGTCCGGCGGGTGACGAGCGATGGGGTTAAGCCAGTCTGCTGGTGAAGTGGAGCGCGAGCAGGGTGGGTTTTTGCGAATTACGCCCCACTCGACTGGCATGGATGGATACTCTGTCAGGAGCCCGGAGGAATCACAATTTCTCAATGAAAAGCGAATCTGCTGCCGCTGCCGCTGCCGCCTTCGATTTAGCCTCCCGGTGCGCCCAAGGTGGAAGCCATTAATTTTGTACAACCACGATCCGTCGACGTCTGCACTCTTGCAGCTGTTGTTCCCACAGGAAACTCAATCATTTCAGGGCCAGTGCCTCCTGCTGCTGGCGTGCCCACGCCGTGCCGCCGCCGCCGTCCACGGTGTGTTGCTCTGGTAAATTATCTCGCAAACATTTGCTCAGCAGATGATGTCGGAAGAAAAATCAACACGGCTCCGGGCTGCGGGCGCGTCTCCAAGTGCGAGTATCTTTGGCTTATAAATCCGAGGGAAAATATTTTCCTTTCAGCGAAAGGATACTACTGCTCCTGCAGCTAATTAACATTATCCCTGGTATTTCTGTAAAGTCTCCCGCCGCACACCTCCGCACACCTCCGCACTCCCAGCCCGCAGTCGACTATTTAAAGACTGTCTGGGGCAGTGGCTGCGGAGCTTGAGCGGTGATGCCACCGGATGCCACCTCCTATGCGCGATGAATATCTAATTCCCTTAACGCGTATAAATCTTATCACGTGATAAATAGCGAAATTCCTCGTCCTCCCGCGCGACGGCAACGGTTACCTGGTGGCTGACGCAGTGGCGTGGGCGTGTGTGCGGTGAAGTGACTGCCAGTGGCAGCTGCTCAGCGCTCCACACTCGAAAGTTTGGTCTGCGAAACGTGGAATTTCAGGAACTCAAGGATCAGCGCTGACGGGGGAACGGGTTAACGTGCGTTTCAAGTTTGGCGCTTTAGTGTGCGCAAACTGAATAACTCTGCCACACATCCGGGGTTTGGGGCACTATTGCCGTGTCTCTGGGGACGACACGAGGAGGATAAAAATGGGACTCGAGCATGACTGGGATTTCGGTTAATAAAGCCATCAAACTGGGGGCTCTTTGGGATCGAGAAAGGTTGCAGGAGACACCGCCTCCATGGAGCCAAGAACAGCAGGGAATGCTGAAAGAACGACGTCAGCAGCGTGTACAACAAGAGCATGTCACTGTCCTGTCTGAGGGCTCCAGCATCTCATGACCGCAATTATGGCAAGTTTGTGATAATTAATCAGGAGTGGCAAATGGCATTGACGTCTTGATACGAGACGCTGCCAAATCGAGCATGGATACGTTGACAAATCCTAATGACTGATTCCACACCGATTTCATGTGTCAATTAGGCTGTAGAGGGAAGCATGAGTGACGTGTCAGGCAACCTCAGCAAATGATGCATGAGCTGGAATGGGGCGTGATGGACGAACTTGACTGAGAGCCGAGACAATGGGGAGTTTCTGATGGCTAGGGCATGTAGAGCGTGAGGACTCCACTGCCCCGTCCCGAAAAGTCTTCGAATCAGAGCCATTTGGACAACGCATCAGAGGACGGCCTAGGCTAAGATGGCGCACACAAGTGGAGAAGGACCTCAACCAACTTGGAGTGAGCAACTGTAAGCAGCTAGGGAGAGATCGTGCTGGCTGGAGAGGTTGGCTGAGGCCCAGGTCTACCTCGGACTGTAGCGCCATAAGAAGAAGAAGAAGAAGAAGAAGAAAAATAAGAAGAAAAAGCAGAAGAAGAAGAAGAAGAAGAGGGAGAAGAAGAAAAAGAAGGAAAAGAAGAGGAAGAAGAAGATGAAGAAAAAGAAGAAGAAGAAGAAGAAGAAGATGGAGAAGAAGAGGAAGAAAAAGAAGAGGGAAAAGAAGAAGAAGAAGTAAAAGAAGAAAAAGAGGAAGAAGAAAAAGAAGAAGAAGAAGAAAAAGTCGAAGGTGAAGAGGAAGAAGAAGGAGAAGAAGAAGAAGAAGAAGAGGAAGAAGATGAAGAAGAAGAAGTGGAAGAAGAAGAAGAAAAAGAAGAAGAAGAGGAAGAAGAAAAAAAAGAAGTAGAGGAAGAAGAGGGAGAAAAAGAAGAAGAGGGAGAAGAAGAAGAAGAAGGAGAAGAAGAAGAAGAAGGAGAAGAAGAAGAAGAAGGAGAAGAAGAAGAAGAAGAAGGAGAAGAAGAAGATGAAGAAAAAGAAGAACAAGAAGAAAAGGAAGAAGAAGTAGAGGAAGAAGAGGAAGAAAAAGAAGAAGAAGAGGGAGAAGAAAAAGAAGAAGAAGAAGAGGGAGAAGAAGAAAAAGAAGGAAAAGAAGAGGAAGAAGAAGAGGAAGAAAAAGAAGAAGAAGAAAAAGAAGAGGGAGAAGAAGAAGTTTTTGATGAACGAGAAGTGGTGCTAGATGGACTTGAGGTCATAGCAATGTTGGCGTCTTCAGTTTATCACCTTTGGTTACACGAGGTGACTTCGTTTGAGAATAGAAGCGGCCAGCTTGGGAAGAACTCAACAGATGTTGGAGAGTTTCTTATCCAGGTTCACCATCTGGGCGTAAAGGAGTGGGGGATAGGCATACTCCAGTAGACCAAAGAACCTTTAGAAAGCAGAACGAAATATTCGCCATTTTAGATTCAAGTTACCAACACTCAGGCTTTCGTGATATTTACCGCATCCACTGAACGGGCAGGAGATAGGAAGGAAGAGATGGAAGCCCTTGCGCACCCGCTCATCCATTTTTATATTTCGGAGAAAGTCCTTATTGATTGGGATATGTCTATCATATATGTCTGCTCTTCCAGCTCGATTTTTCCTGCTCATTACAATCCACAGACATTTAAAACCAATGTGCATCGGTAGCTCCTTTCCCTCTCTTCCTCTATACCTTCGGCCCGTGCTGTGACTTGATCCGGTCACTTAAGGGTACTCGCAACCCCTTTTGCACGCGTCAATTATAAAAAAAAAAAAACAAAGCTGTAAAGGTGCCGTCAATTTGAGAGAAACAAGCCTCCTCCGGACATTCAAAGCCAATCCTTCTGAGGAAACCCGGAATAAGTTCAAAAGAGCCCGAAATGACTGCATTATTAAATGAAATTCTCCCATGTTCAAAAGTTGAGACAGAAGGAGCTGGATTGTCCCAAGGGCAGCCAAAAGCTTTTGGTCACTCGTTAAAAAAAGTAAAGAATTCTGCTTTGTCTTCAATTCCAACGCTCATTTGGAATGACATTCCAGCTGTCAGCTGCTTGGACAAAGCAAATCTGCCAGCTGCATATTTCGCAGCCAGCTCAACGCTACCAGATTGTGCTTTGTCCACCCCTGTACTTAAGAGCGTAGATCTTTCCATGGGACAAATCCATTTTCGTACTCGTACAGTTGCAAGAGTACCAACAAACCTAAACCTGTGCAAGTTCGCTGTTCCTCCGTTCTTCTTAAAAGGTGTCTCCTATGCTGGCTAGTTCTTAAAAGGTATCTCCTATGCTGGCTAGTTCGCTGTCCCTCCGTTCTTCTTAAAAGGTGTCTCCTATGCTGGCTATAGTACTGGGTAAGCTTTTCCATCTGTTATACCCATTAGGGCACTTCCCGGGTTTTTTTGGTTTGTTGTGTTGGAGCTTGGAATACACTGTAGTGGTCGGCTCAGACTGAGACTGGTATGTTGTACTACCAGGCAGTAACCTTCATTTAATGTGTTTTCTTGGTTTTTCGAATACAAATTAGAAGGCACAGACGTGGTGCGAGCTAAAAATCTAAACCCTCTTTCACAGGGAATTTGAGGACTTTTCATGATTTTTTACAACGGGCCATTGTAAGTTGTTGTCATTTGTAATGGCGGTCTATTTAGTTCCAAGGAACTACTTAGTTCCAAGGGTACCAGAGAGGTGCACCAATCACACCTCTTTTAACTTGTTCAGTTAACTAAGACTAAGTTTTAAAGACAACAACTTCGGTTTTGTACGTGGAATGTGAGATCTCTTAACAGGCCACGTGCAGCCGAACAACTTGCGCAAGGTTTGGCTGCTACAAGGCGCTCATCACCGCCATCCGGGAAGGGCGATAGGATGGGCCAGGCACAAACACGATGAAAACCTTGGAAATCTACTACATCGATTGCTGAGAGAGAAGGCAGCGCTGGAACCTGGTGATCCCTATATCAATCCACCGTCAACCAGATTGATTACGTCACACACTCCTCCAATATTCTCGATGTTCCGACAGTTTTATTCGGTTTGCCGAATAAAAGCTAGAAGGCACCGACGTGGTAGAAGCAGAAAATCTAAGCCCTTTTTCACAGGGGCTTAGATTTTCAGCTCCCACCAGGAGCTACCGATTCACATTGGCTCAAAATGCGTGTGGATTGTAGTGCGGGGGAAAAATTGGGAAGGGAAGAGCATTCCACATTCGTGTGGTGCGGCTGAGTAACGAGTCTCTAAACTTAACTGTACATCCGAAGGTGGGCTTAGGGGTGAACGGGTGAGCATTCCTAGCGAGGCGGGTATTCCGGGTGAATTCTTGAAGGTTAGGAATGCAGCTGGCTAACTCGTTAGCTCCGTGTCTTACTTCATCGTCCTTTCTTTGGCGTCTTTCTTCATCGTTCATTTTCGTCGTCTTTCCTCCTTGTCCTTCTCCTGCATCCTTTTTCGTTGTCCTTCTCATCGCGCTTCTTTTCCGGTGTCTTACTTCGTCGTCCTTCTTTGGCGTCTTTCTTCATCGTTCATTTCCGTCGTCTTTCCTCCTTGTCCTTCTTCTGCATCCTTTTTCGTTGTCCTTCTTCGTTGTCCTTCTCATCGCGCTTCTTTTCCGGTGTCTTACTTCATCGTCCTTTTTTGACGTCTTTCTTCATCGTTCATTTCCGTCGTCTTTCCTCCTTGTCGTTCTTCTGCATCCTTTTTCGTTGTCCTTCTCATCGCGCTTCTTTTCCGGTGTCTTACTTCGTCGTCCTTCTTTGGCGTCTTTCTTCATCGTTCATTTCCGTCGTCTTTCCACCTTGTCCTTCTTCTGCATCCTTTTTCGTTGTCCTTCTTCGTTGTCCTTCTGATCGCGCTTTTTTCTCGTTTTTTTTCGATTTCTTGTCCCTCGTCCTTCTTCCTCGGCTTTCTTTCCTGAGCTTGCAGACATGTGCTAAAACAGTGTAGTGTCCTGTATACGAATTTTGAGCAAACTGACGCCCAAATTGTGTCGTTACTAAACCGCCAGACCATCTCTCTACTCCTTCGCTCAAGGTGCTTAAAGCTGGTGTTTGATTCAAGTAAATGTTTGGGAAAGGCATTCGAAATTTGGGCTTTTCCCTTTTTTCTTGCACAACGTCCCAGCTTTCCTCTTGTACCAAGAGATAGACGGCATTCAAGGGAGATATTTGAATGAATGCCGATCCCTCAGAGTAATTTGATGTCAGTCCCTATGGTATGAACTTATTTTCCTCAGCCAGGAACCTCCCGCTATGATTGCGTGAATCTCCGTCTGAAAGATCCTATAGCATGAAGGTAGATTAATGGAGGCAGGCCAAGGCTAAGGTCTCTGGAAAGGACTCCAACTCCATAGTTCATCTTTGATGCGTCTGAGTGCCCATCCGGTGACGTGGCTACAAAGTCTTTGACCGACCATTTCGGGTGCTGGCTGGGAATTTTTTCTCAAGGATTCCTTGTGGCAGTTCAACAACGTGGCCTCTAAAAGCATGGTGCCCTAGGTGGTAAGTCATAGGACTGTCCTGATTTAATTTATCATTCTAAGACCGTGGCCGCCGTGGTGTAGTAGGTAGAGTGCGATGCTCACACGCCGAAGGTTCCAGGTCCGATTCCCGGCTGAACACCTCGACTGTCGCGCCAACAATTATTTAAGGCATTTCACAGAATGTTTCCAATTTGGATCTGTCCTGGTTCGAGTGCTGTTCCTACTGCTTGACTGTTGGTGGAGGTGATGATTCAGGCAGACAATCTGTGGCTTCTGGAAAGACCTTTTTTCAGACTAGAAAACCGTCAGCATTTGTAGGAACCTGAATGCGGTAAGCTTAAGTTTCTGATCATAGATTGACGCTGCTAGGTAGGAAGTCCACCAATTTTTCAAAGCTGTCGTGCAGGCAAGGCTTAAGGGTACCTTACAATCATCTAGAATGATTGTCATTGACATACTATCCCACAGAATCTTCCTTCAACGACAGGTGAGTCCGGCACTTCAGCTCAATCCATCCCTCCCCGTGAATGACACTTACGCGTCAACCGACAAAAAATGGCGCACAACTCAAGCCAGCCCAACCGCCCTTACGTCCATTAATCTGTCACCATTCACGGCACCATTTCTTTCGCATTACTTAAGCAGTCCATTAACTCAAATCTAAATCACCATAATCCACCGTCAGCAGCAGCAGCTCCGCCAGCAGTCAGAGGATACAGGGGAGCTTGACAAACTCCAAGAGAATGTAACACAAGTTAAGAAAGGGATAAATGCAGGACCGCCGTGCTGCCATCAGATAGTGCTCGTAAGATGCATAACCACTTTCCGGCTGGGAAATTTCATATATTTCCCCACATCCGACTCCCGGCGGGACAATTTACAGAACGAACAGAAGAAAACGACCAAACAGGAGCGCACATAGGAGAGCCACCGGCAGGGCCACCACATTCCGTACGCTCTTATGCAAATGAGAAATGCATTAAGAGTCCACTGGAATTTGTGTCACGGACGGTTGGCTCTCCGCCGCCATCACCACCTCGTAAACAGCAGCAACAACAAGGCGAGGGGGTGGGCGGGTTGAAAAAACAGCGGCAATGGGATAACGTCATGCATATGTGAGACGTGTGCTGACTGCACTCACTTAAGGTAATTCCACTCCGAACATGCCTGCCTGACAGAAGGACGACGAAGGACAAAGGCAAACAAAGGCAGACAAAGTCAGATAACGCAGAAGAAAGCCGAAGGAGCTCACCCCCAGAGAGGGAGCCAGAAAACTCACAAAAAGTGGAGAAGAAAAAAATGCAAATCACCAGCTCATTTCCGGCGACTGTGCTTCATTGCAGGACTTCCTGTTCTCACCTCACGCCCAGAGGGTGGTGGCGGAATTGATTTCTGACAACCAAGTGACGCGGTTTTTGCTTGCCTCGCACACAAAGGACTCTCACCGTGGATGAACGAGCTCAGGGACAATCTGCCAGTTGCACGTTTGCCCCATTTCGGGAGCGATTTAAGGTGTTACAGTGAGTCACAGACAGACATTGCAGCCTCCGCGGCTGAACGGATGAATGGCGACAACGTGATCCGATTGAAGGGCGCGATACCCCTGCAGGGGCATCATTTCATTTCGGTTTGAATCCCGGATGTAAACAGCAAGGGACCAGATAAATTTCAAATGCGGATTTGTTTGCTTGTCATAAGGAGGCAGCTGAGGCGGTGGCGCTGCCAGGAGCAGGGGCGAATTGTGTGTACACAGGAGTCAATATGAATCTTTTGACTGGAATTAATTTGTTTAAGGCTTACAATTTGCACACTCTTCCCAAGCATTCAACGCGCCGCACCGAGCGGGATGATGAGGAGGAAGATGATGAGGAAGAGGAGCAAGGAGGAAGAAGAAACGAAAGAGATTTATGGTTGTTTGAATTTTGGCAACTTGAAGCTTCCCTTTGGGGGTTGGCAACAAGTCACTGTTGGACTCACTCCGGGGGAGAGTTCCTTTTGCAGTGAACAGAACGTTTAATTGAAACAACCCGACCGGCACTCGGCCGTGCGCACTGATTTTCCATTGGGCGCCCGAAACGAGACGATGAGCCGGATGCTTCTTGTATTTAAGGATATCATTGACTTTGGTTGCTTAATCCTTGATTTTGGGATCCTACTTCTGCCTACTGCAACTGTTGTGTTATACCCCGCTTTACGGGAGTCGATGTGTGGAGTGGCGATATGGAGGCACAGGCATGGGGAATGACATGTGGGTGCTTGTAGGTAAGCGAAATGCCCTCAAGCATCTAATTCGATTTCCTTTCAGTGCAAGGAGTGTGTTTGAGTGGTTGGGGGAGAGCAAGGCGATTAAATTTGGCTGCAGCTATCTTCAGACTGGTTGATTCGAGAGAATGGAATGTGGGGTTGTGGACAACTGCTTGGAAAGCCCTTAAGTGCACAGAATGTCAGAAACACAGAAACTCATAAAGAAAGGCGATCGTTGAAGGCGACTTTGGCCTCAGAATCCTTGAAAGAAGTGGAAACTCTGCAGGAACTCAAGAAACTCCTGAAAAAAGGAGGTCATTGAAGGCGACTTGGCTTCAGAATCCTTGAAAGAAGTGGAACTGAAAAAAATCCTGGAGTAAGGCGGTCGTTGAAGGCGACTTTGGCCTCAGAATCCTTGAAAGAAGGGGAAACTCTGCAGGAACTCAAGAAACTCCTAAAAAAAGGCGGTCATTGAAGGCGACTTTGGCCTCAGAATCCTTGAAAGAAGTGGAAACTATGCAGGAACTGAAGAAAATCCTGGAGTATGGCAGTCGTTGAAGATGACTTTGGTCTCAGAGTCCTTGAAAGAAGTGGAAACTCTGCAGGAACTCAAGAAACTCCTAAGAAAGGCGGTCGTTGAAGGTGACTCTGGGCTCAGAATCCTTGAAAGAAGTGGAAACTCTGCAGGAACTCAAGAAAATCCTGGAGAAAGACGGTCGTTGAAGGCGACTCTGGCCTCAGAATCCTTGAAAAAAGTGGAAACTCTGCAGGAACTCAAGAAAATCCTGAAGAAAGGCGGTCCTTGGAAGTGACTTTGGCCTTAGAATCCTTGAAAGAAGTGGAAACTCTGCAGGAACTCAAGAAAATCACGGAATAAGGCGGTCGTTGAAGGCGACTTTGGCCTCAGAATCCTTCAAAGAAGTGGAAACTCTGCAGGAACTCAAGAAAATTTTGAAGAAAGGCGGTCATTGAAGGCAACTCTGGCCTCAGAATCCTTGAAAAAAGTGGAAACTCTGTAGAAACTGAAGAAACTCCTGAAGAAGGGCGGTCCTTGGAAGTGACTTTGGCTTCAGAATCCTCAAAAGAAGTGGAAACTCTGCAGGAACTCAAGAAAATCCTGTAGAAAGGCGGTCCTTGGAAGTGACTTTGGCCTCAGAATCCTCGAAAGAAGTGGAAACTCTGTAGGAACTCAAGAAAATCCTGGAGAAAGGCGGTCCTTGGAAGTGACTTTGGCCTCAGAATCCTCAAAAGAAGTGGAAGCTCTGTAGGAATTCAAGAAACTTCTGAAGAAAGGCGGTCGCTGAAGGACACTTTGGCCTCAGAATCCTTGAAAGAAGTGGAAACTCTGTAGGAACTCAAGAAAATCCTGGAGAAAGGCGGTCCTTGGAAGTGAATTTGGCTTCAGAATCCTCAAAAGAAGTGGAAGCTCTGTAGGAATTCAAGAAACTTCTGAAGAAAGGCGGTCGCTGAAGGACGCTTTGGCCTCAGAATCCTTGAAAGAAGTGGAAACTCTGCAGGAACTCAAGAAAATCATGGAGTAAGGCGGTCGTTGAAGGCGACTTTGGTCACAGAATCCTTGAAAGAAGTGAAAACTCTGCAGGAACTCAAGAAACTCCTGAAGAAAGGCAGTCGTTGAAGGTGACTTTGGCCTCGGAATTATTGAAAGAAGTGAACATTTTGCAGGAACTCTAAAAATCCTCAAAAAGGTGAGTTGCTGACGTCAATTTTGGCGCATGAAAGCCTGAAATGAAATACCCAATTAGAGGTTTGTCTCAAGTAAACAAAAAGTTTCCTCATCTGATGCGTGGATTCAGCTAATAGAGGATCAGAAGATGGCAAAAATGAATAATTAGTGACATGGAACGCAACGCGGCTGACAGACAGTTCACTTGAAATAAGAACACTCCAGCACTTTGCCCCAAATTTGATACTTTCGTCTTCCTAAATAATTCACAATCCCATAAGGAACCATGCATCCCCCACCCACCGTCAACCAAGGACAACAATTTTAATCTTCCATTTATCTGCTTAAGAACTCCCCCGCCGCAGTCCCACGTCGCTCAAATCGCACACAAATCACAGCCCAGCACGGGGCCAACATCCATCCGCACAGAGCAGATTCATATTTACGAGTACGTCTGAGGGGGTGGCGAGGGATGAGGCAGGATTAAATTCAAATGTACCACACAACATGTCCAAAGGGATGCTGTCCTGAAGATTCATAATTTCTCTGCCGCTCCTAAAGCAGATCATCGTCTTCAGGATTTTATTCTAATGCCCCTGGCATGTAGCTTCGTTTTTTCGTTTTCTTCGCTTGTCTTGTTTATCTCCCCCTGTGAGGAGGAGGATGTTAAGTTCTTCCCCTCCACCACCCGGCCGGCTGAAGAATGACATGCCCTCATGTGGAACTTATGTCACTTCCTTTATTGCACTTCCCCTGTGCGCTGCAAATAAATCTTATCTCCGACGGAATTCTTAACGAATTCGCCCACAAATGAGCGGAATTAAGACTAAAAACTTCAAATTGGCAACAGCAACACATAAGCCCCTCCGCCTGCATCCCCGTCAGTTGTCAGGCCAACGCAGAAACTTGTTTATCGCTCCTGCCATCGTCAGCTTAATGCGATAAACTTGGTGTGTGCGCGGCGCCTTCTGTCTGTTCAGAACTTCAAATGCATCACCAAGCCTTCGCAGCACCCTCAAACACAGAGCACGGCACGCCACACACGGTGTGACGACAACGCCGCCACGAGGTGTGTTTTTATGGAGCTCCTCTAATTAGGGAAATCTCTTTAGGAATGAGGAGCGAATCAAATAGCATCCGCAGGGAATTCAAGCCCACCGGAGCGGAATGGTGAGTTTATTACACAACTGCGCCCGTCGTCGGTGGGTGGAAGGTTGGTTGGTCGTGTGTTCACACCGGCTGCCGGAGCGACAATGATAAGAGGATTTATGTGCGTAGTTTTTGACGAGTGCCGTGCGAGACAATGGGTTCCTGATTTATTGTGAAGCGGCGACGGTGACGGCGTAACTTTTAATTGGCGCTCCAGCAATCATAAATATTTGCAGAACATTTTGGTTATTGTTACAAGGGACTATTCAAAGGAGAAGTAATGACTACTGACTGAGTGACTGAACGGATGAATGGGTTGGGGGTGTATGGGGGTTTCCCGGGGAGATGACTGAGAGAAGAAGTTGTTGCAAACTAATTTGTTTCCACCTACTGATTGGAAAACTTTTAGGAATCTACTTCTTCAATGATTGTGCCAAGGAAGATGCCGAAAATTTGCCATCCGAAATATTTCTTTCTCAAAGCAAAGTGCCAAGGACTGTCACTTTTCAAGATTATTTTCAAATTTGTAAGACCTGTTGATGCTGGCTGCAATCTTCGAAGTTTCCGAGGGAGATGGTTGTTCAACGACTGTCCCACTTTGCGAATTTCCAGAGTTCCATTGAAGCCTTCATTGTCTCCTTTTTCCGTTCCTGAGATGCAGTTCCCGTTTGTCCTTATCAATCCCCAGGTTTTCTTGAAAATATTTTAGTTTGCTTCGCTCTCCGACAAAAAAGTTAGCTCCGAGGACCGCCGCTCCGAGGAATTCCCGATTTTTTAAGTTAGCTGCACTGTCAACAATTTTTCAGAAACGCCTGAGAACCTTTTGTCTTTCCTTTGGGTTTTTTTCTTCGAAATTGTCTGTATAGCCTACCAGTCTTCGGGAATTTCATCTTTTTTTTGACTTCCAGGCCAACAGTTGGCTGCGCTGCCCTACTTTCTTTAGGAATTCATACAGCTCCTGACAACCTTTCGGGTTTGCTTTAGTTTCTGACCTAAAATTTGGCTGCTTTTCTTTAGGAATTCCATCCCTTCTATTAATTCTGGTTCAAACTTGGCTGCACTGACCACGTTTTTTCGGAATTCCTACAGCTCCTGACATCCTTTCGCTTCTTCTTTGGCTTTTGATCTCGAAGTTGGCTTCAAGGACCCATAATTCTCACGAATTATTTTTTGTATTTAGTTTTCTACCTAATTATTGGCTGCACTGACCGCCTTTTCTTCAGCCCCTAACAATCTTTCGCGTTTTCTTAGTTCTGGAACTAAAACTTGGCGGCAAGGACGCCTTATCTTCAGGAATTCCAGCTCTTCTATTGATTCTGATTCAAAGTTGGCTACACTGACCACCATTTTTTCCGAATTCAGCTCCTGACAACCTTTCTCTTTTTCTTTTGTTTACAACCTCGTAGTTGGTTGCAAGAACCCACAATTCTAACGAATTCCATCTTTTCTTTGGTTTTCGGCCCAATAGTTGGTTGCATTGACTACCGTTCTCTAGGAAATCGTTTAGCTTCTGGGAAACATTCGCCTTTTCTTTACTTTTTGGCTCCGAAATTGGCTGTAAAAATCACTAGTTTTTATAAATTCCGTCTTTTCTATAATTTTTGTGCCAAAAAGTTGGCTGTACTGACCATAATTAGAACCTTTCGCGTTTTCTATGCTTTCTTTGTTTTCGGACCCAGAAACCTGCTTAAAAGACCGCTCGCTTTCAGCAATTCCATCCTTTCTACAATTTCTGGTGCCATAGTTGGCTGCACTGAGCTCCGTTCTCCTCTCCTGAGGACCGTTTCCCTTTTCTGTGCTTTTGTACACAAGAGTCGGCTTAAGAGACCGCTCGCCTTAGGAATTCCATCCTTTCCATAATTTCTGGTCACATAGTTGGCTGCACTGAGCTCCTTTCCTTAAGAATTCCTAAAGCTCCAGAGGAACGTTCGGAGGTCGGCTTAAGAGACCGCTAGCCTTAGGAATTCCATCTTTTCGATAATTTCTGGTCACATAGTTGGCTGCACTGAGCTCCTTTCTTTAAGAATTCCTATAGCTCTTGAGGAACGTTCGCTTTTTCTTTGGTTTTGGACCCAGAAGTCGGGTTAAGAGACCGCTCGCCTTAGGAATTCCATTCTTTCTTTAGTTTCTGGTCACATAGTTGGCTGCACTGACATCCTCTCTTTAGAATTCCTATAGCTCCTGAGGAACGTTCAAATTTTTCTTTGCTTTTGGACCCAGAAGTCGGCTTAAGAGACCGCT
Organism: Eristalinus aeneus; assembly: GCA_955652365.1. Taxonomy (NCBI): domain Eukaryota; kingdom Metazoa; phylum Arthropoda; class Insecta; order Diptera; family Syrphidae; genus Eristalinus; species Eristalinus aeneus. Next base: position 97,545,246 of record OY019131.1, read on the forward strand.
CGTCTTAGGAATTCCATTCTTTCTATAATTTCTGGTCCCATAGTTGGTTGCACTGAACTCCTGTCTTTAGAATTCCTATAGCTCTTGAGGAACGTTCGCATTTTCTTTGCTTTTGTACACAAAAGTCGGCTTAAGAGACCGCTCACCTTAGGAATTCCATTCTTTCTATAATTTCTGGTCACATAGTTGGCTGCACTGAGCTCCTTTCTTTAAGAATTCCTATAGCTCTTGAGGAACGTTTGCTTTTTCTTTGGTTTTGGACCCAGAAGTCGGGTTAAGAGACCGCTCGCCTTAGGAATTCCATTCTTTCTATAATTTCTGGTCACATAGTTGGCTGCACTGACAGTTATTTTTCAAAAATTTCTCCCATCGTTTCTAACTCAGAAATTGGCTCCAATTACAGCTAATCTTCAAGACTCTCCAAAGTTTCGAAAATGTCGCCTTCCCTGCGCCGCAGACGTCGTCATAAATTCAGTCCCTCAGAATTTCCCGCCTCTCCGGGGCATCCTAAAAAAAAGTTCCCTCTTTTTTTCGCACCGCCATCTCGGGAGCTACACACCTCCTCCGGGGCTTTACACCTCCCACCCTGGATGATCCCCGTCCGCGAAGACTCTTCTAATTACATTGTAACTCTTAATTACCGCTCGCCACCACCCAAACTTTAATCAGAAAGGAATTAAAAACGAATAAATTTAACACACTCGTAAACAGCGAAACGAGGCGAGTTACACACAGAAGAAAGAGCCAAAACCCATTCAAGGATGCTCCCTCCGGTCCTCTAACCAAAATGCAATTTCCGTCTCCGTTTTCTTGTCCATCGTCCTCGTAGTCGTCATCGTCGTCGTCGTCGTTGTCGTCGTTACCGTCATGTTGGTTGCTGTTGCCTGTTGTTTGTGTCATTGCCGCTTGCTTAATGTGTACTCTGGGGGTGATCCTTTGGCCAAGGATAAAAACTGTACATTAATGAAAAGCCCGTTACTGCGCAGCCATCATCAGCAGCACACCGCTCCGTGGTTGAGTGTTGTGCCCCTGCGGGCAGCTGCATCTTGAGGAGAATGCAGGAGACCCTGGAATTCTGACTGGGATGATAGAAGTTTGCGCCCCCTTCGCCTGCAGCGAGTTCCACTGCACATCGCGCAGGATAATAGCGTCGTTAATGAAGCCGCTAGTAGCAGCCCAAGATAAAGGGCCAGCATTCAAATACCCACAGAGCGACTGTGTGCAAAGAGGGGCAAAAACTCGCGTGTGCGGGATACAAAACGATTGCGGGGGAGGAGCGTTGTCTTGAGTGGACACAACGCGCAATAATGATGCAGCACCCCAAACCCAATGCGACACAAGCAGTGCCTCACAATGCTTAATGAGGAGTTTCTTCAGGCGGGCTGTGAATAAAGCTCCACCCGGTTCACCTTTGAGAAGGTTGCACCCCCTGCCCGGGTGTCGTGCCCCCTCAAAGGGGTGGATGATGAACTTAATTGAATCCCTAAACAGGAGTTTTAAACTTTAATTAACTTGCTGCTGCCTCCCTGCAAGTGAAGCCATTAATAGCTGCTCCTCTCGTTGTCAAGTTAAACTTTATCCCTGACTGGTTGGCCATTCATTCTCTGCTGCCCGATGTTTGATGTCTGTCCGGGCAGGGTATCTTTTGCATTCTGCACTCAGATTAGCCGGGCTTCAATGCGTGATTGTCTGGAGTTGTTCCTTCATCGTCGTCGCCGGACATTGAATCACAGAACTGGTGAACAGATTCTAAAGAAGCAAATCTAATTAAGGTCACTCCGTGGGGTGGGGAGGAGGAGGGAGTAGTTTAGAATATCGGGTGACAGTCAATGGAATTATCGGATTTTCGTGGTCGGTGTGAGATGAGGAGCAGGGAATGACAAAGTTTCGTCAAAGACTAATTGTGAAGAGAGACAACGGACAGACGGACAGACGTACTCCAGCAGCGTCCACTCCTCCACTGAACTGAAGGAGGATCGATTGCTTGGCTTCGAGGAGGTGGAGGCAGCAAGCAGGTTTCGATGACCCTTTGCGGGGCTGATTAATTAGTTGTCGGTGAGTAGGGCGGGTACTTGATTTCGAAGTTTCGACATTTCCGGAGCGGAGGAGTTCAAGTGTGGCTTTGGAGGATGGCACTCGATGCGGTTGTGAGATGTCGAAAATGTCTGAGACGGAGGAGAAGCACTGAAGTGATTTTGAAGAAATTTTAAAAGTCCTTTGCGACCAGGAGCGGAAGAAGGGTATTTGAATCAACCAGACATGTCTATTATAAGAAGGTATTCTGCAGAATTTTGAAGGGAGGACAGTGGGGAGAGGAAATCATTTTTCAGGAAATATGAGATTAAATGGCACACACTCTGATGCTGGACATGTGGCCTGGAGAACTCAGCTACACGCCTTTTGCTTGGGTTCGGATGGTGGACTGAAATTTAAGAGGATCTGCAACGCACGGAAAATGAACCTAAGATGTGGTATACTTCGAGGACTTGGCAGTGGAATTAGCTGCTGAGAGTTTACCTTCCACTTTGCTTAGACCAAGACTCGTCTAGAAGTGAAATGAGATTCCGTGACCGTAATGGTCCAGGAACCACTATCTTGTGAGAGGTAGATGGCGTCACGTCATCACAATGGTGCAGGAGAGAGAATTGCTCTTAGTCTTAGGGGCAATCCATTTACAATTCACAGAGAAATTCAAACAACTCCCTTCAGACACCCACTTTTCGAACCTGAAATGAGAAGCTCTCAACGGAGACCTAGAAGCAAGCTCGAACCTCAACCATCAGAGAAAGCATGAAGAAAACCTGATAAGCAGACGAAAACAGGGGTTCCTTGGGCGCTCTGGTCCAGGAAACGCTTGCTGTGGTCTGGAAGGCACTTTCCAGCGAATCCTCCCTTCAGACACTTACTTTTCAAACGTCAAATGTCGAGCTCTGATGGAGCTTGGTGCTAAGCTCGAACCTCAACCCCAGAGAAAGCGAAAGGAAACAGCTCCATGTCGCAGACGTATGGCCACGGTCCAATGATTCACAGGACATTGATGTGAGGCATCGGTGTTTAGCGGACGGTCCAGTGTCAAAGCAGCTACTGCGAAGCTCTGCTGCTAAGAAATAGCACTTTGCCGAGCCCTGACTTTCCCCTGGATGTTTCTGGTCTGTGGGAAAGCAGTTGACAAATGCACAGGGCATGTCTTAGCTTAAATAGCATTCCTGTGAACCCCTTTCATTACAAGACTCGACCATTCACGTTCTGTGTAGAGCAGGGAGACCTGAATAGTCAATTTCGAAGGGGAGTAGGTGATAAGTGCACCACTCACTCGCCGAAAGTGCTAGGTTTTATTCAAGGACTAAGGATGTGCATTGAGTATTTAAATGTTTCTCAAATTGTGGAGAGAATTATGGAACGCACAACAGGACTAGCCGCTGTGAGAGCTAGCCTTCAGAAAATACATCCTTCAAGATGCTGCTCCATTAGGCTTCCCAATCTGATTTGTCACAGACGTCTTTGAAGTTGAAGCCTCTGCTGACATTTCCCGACTGTGGCTTACCGACGGCTTAAACAATTTTCCTTCCAAGTATTTACACTGCTTTGTCGCCTGTTCTTTCTTCTACTTCTTCCTCCTGTGGCGTTACAGTCCGGGGTGGATCTGGGTCTCAACCAACATGACTCTCCAGCCAGCACGATCTTTCGCCAGCTGCCTGCAGTTCCGCACTCCAAGTTGGTAGAGGTCCTTCTCCACTTGTGTGAGCCACCTTAGTCTAAGCCATCCTCTGTTGCGTTGTCCCAGTGGCTCAGATTTGAAGACTTTTCTATCTGGTTCCTCTTAATTAAGTCTGGAAAGAGATTTTGTAAAATAAAGCAGCGAGTGGCCGCCGCACAGTGGTGCCCTTCTGTGAGGCACGCGAAAACAAATTTGTAACTTTTGAACCCACTGACCGACATAGATGCAATTTTGAATATTGTATCAGTGCCATAAGATTCTCCTGTCAAGAACTATCAACCAGTAGGGTGAAGGAAAACGGAGTAATCTTAAGTATGAAAAATTGGAAATTGCTTAATTGCATAAAAAAAATATTAAATAACAATTTACTACAATAAATTTAGCCTCAAAAGAAAGCTGGGACTCAGTCCTATATAGAAAAATTATATAAAATACTATTTACCGACACACTTTCGCTGTGAAATGACTATAGATCTGAAATAAGTGTACAAAGACTTGAGCTGCACAACTAAGTGGTTCATGCCCATGATATTTCCGTAATATTCGTACAGGCATTACAAGGGAAATCGTAGGGAAATTTAAAAAAAAATTTGGGAAATCGTAGGGAATTTAGCCCACATTGCTTTACTTATGCGAAATGCTCTTCCAAAGTGCAAAAAAGTGAATTTTTTATTTTTTCACCATCAATAGCATATTTCAGGCTTTCAGAAAAATATGGTTTCCAAATGGAGCCTCTTGCAGTACTTTTGTAATGCTCCATTAAACATGGATGTACGACTCACAAAAGGTGGCCTTAATCAAAAGCCTGATCCAGAAAACTGGTGCTCCAAATGAACAAACTGATAATGCAGTTTAAAGGCTAAATGTACGCCCTTTCGAACAAATATGATATCATATTCCGAGGGGGCTTAGTTTAGAAACTATGTCACATCGAATTTCCTTGAAAAAATGTGAAATTTTTAAAATTTCAAAGTCAGCTGGTCGCACACCGAAACGGTTCACAAGAAGTCAACAAAATTTTGGTTTTCAAGGTTCACAAATATGTAGAATCGACAAACCAATACCACTTGGCCGAACCCGTGGCGCAGCAAGCAAATGGCGACACTTATAAGTCCCAGATTCGATTGCAGGGCGGTTTTCAAGGCACCATCCCTTTCGAAGTGCTGACAACGCTCAGAGGGAAATAGTTATCTATGAAAAAGGTTCCTAAACTTGGTCTTTTGGAGCTGGCAAAAAATTGCAAGTTCATTCTACTCGTGAAAGAACAGTAAACATTTAAATGGATACCTGTCAAATTCTCATGACAATCTGAATTCCTATAACTCCTGAGGAACGTTCGCTTTTTCTTTGCTTTCGGCCCAAGAAGTCGGCTTAAGAGACCGCAAGCCTTAGGAATTCCAGCCTTTCTATAGTTTCTGGCCACATAGTTGGTTGCACTGAACTCCTTTCTTTAGGAATTCCTATAGCTCCTGAGGAACGTTCGCCTTTTCCTTGCTATTGGACCCGGAAGACGGCTTAAGAGACCGCTCGCCTTAGGAATTCCAGCCTTTCTTTAGTTTCTGGTCACATAGTTGGCTGCACTGAACTCCTTTTCTTAGGAATTCCTGTAGCTCCTGAGGAACGTTCGCCTTTTCCTTGCTACTGGACCCAGAAGACGGCTTAACAGACCGCACTCCCTTAGGAATTGCAGCCTTTCTATAATTTCTGGTCACATAGTTGGCTGCACTGAACTCCTTTCTTTAAGAATTTCTATAGCTCCTGAAGAACGTTCGCCTTTTCCTTGCTATTGGACCCAGAAGACGGCTTAAGAGACCGCAAGCCTTAGGAATTCCAGCCTTTCTATAGTTTCTGGTCACATAGTTGGCTGCACTGAACTCCTTTCTTTTGGAATTCCTATAGCTCCTGAGGAACGTTCGCCTTTTCCTTGCTATTGGACCCAGAAGACGGCTTAAGAAACCGCTCGCCTTAGGAATTCCAGACTTTCTATAGTTTCTGGTCACATAGTTGGCTGCACTGAACTCCTTTCTTTAGGAATTCTTGTAACTCCTGAGGAACGTTCGCCTTTTCCTTGCTACTGGACCCAGAAGACGGCTTAAGAGACCACTCGCCTTAGGAATTCCAGCCTTTCTATAGTTTCTGGTCACATAGTTGGCTGCACTGAACTCCTTTCTTTTGGAATTCCTATAGCTCCTGAGGAACGTTCGCCTTTTCCTTGCTATTGGACCCAGAAGACGGCTTAAGAGACCGCTCGTCTTAGGAATTCCAGCCTCTCTATAGTTTCTGGTCACATAGGTGGCTGCACTGAACTCCTTTCTTAAGGAATTCCTATAGCTCCTGAGGAACTTTCGCCTTTTCTTTGCTTTCGGATCAAGATGTCGGCTGGGTTCGATTAAACACTGCTCTTTGATTGGAAAAAAAACTCTGTTCAAGCTCAGCAGTGCCTTAAAAAGTGTTACAGGGACGCTGCTCCATCAAAAACAACTATTTGTCGGTGGTATGCTAACTTTAAACGTGGCCATGCTGACACCAACGATGCTTAACGCTCTGGAAGGCCAATTGAGGTGGTTCCACCTGAAAATGTAAACAAATTACACAAAATCCTTTTGAAAAACCGCCGATTGCGTGAGATAGCTGACATCTAAAAGATATCAGAAGGCAGTGTGTACACCAGTTTGCATGAACATTTGTCCATGGGAAAGCTGTTTTCGAAAAGAGTGCAAAGTACCAAACGAAACCCGCAATGTGCGAGTGTAACTTCCATCTGCCATTACACTAAAATGACGAAATGAATGTCAAAATGAATGACTAAATGAAATGAATGACAAAAAAATGCCAGTGAGGGTCTGTGGCATGAAAATAGCAACTCTGGTAAATTGTAAGCGTTTTCAAAAATTCATCAATCATTTGAAAGAAAAGTCTTCCTCATCTCTTTCTCTAGACCTGAGTGGACTCTTCAGAAGTGAAGGGCACTCATGGGAACCTGAGACTGTCTTCCGTCTTTTAGGAACTAATGTAAACTCAGGGAATGCCGCAGCTTATTCAGACTGTGGCCGAACGGCTTTTAAGGGTGTTTAGAAGTTAAAGGATTCCCTTAGAAGGGCTTTTAGGGGTTTCTAAGGAATTGAAGGATTCCCTGGGGTTTTTCTCAGTACCGGCGTTGCCCAAATTGAAAGATATCACATCCGCTCTGAGCACTCCTCCTGATCTTCGTCAGATTCAGGAACCGAACTAAGCTTCATGAGCGCTGAACTCGGTTCCTATGTTGTGTCGACAGATATTTCAATCAAGGACTTGTGGAAGCCTCACGACTAACTTTTGCTGACTGCGATATAAAGTCTGTGTGGCCGTAAACTCAAATGCCAAATTTTTCTACTGAAACCCTCACCCTCGCGCACCCTGCTCAACACCTTTTAATGCATTCCTGACGAAACAATCCGAATGAAGTTCAAATTCTCCGAAAAAAATCCTTTTTGTGCACACCGGACGAATGCGAGCAAATAAACCCGTCAATACCACTTACATCCTCCGGTTTTACATCGAAATCCATTAAGGAACGCCCAGACCCCCTCCTCATTTCCACCCACACCACTCAACGCAGTTAATGGCTTCACAAGTCATCATTCCGAACCCCTGTGAGTGGTGTGTAAAAACATTCAAACGCATTCCAACTTTAATCAAAATGCTCCCGAACAACAAAGAGGCCAAACAACAATTATTTCCCGTCAGAGCCAGGGAATGTCAGGTCATGAATTCGAACGCACACGAACACTCGTGCGCACACTCAAGTGGGGAATCCTTGCAAATTCCCATTGAGCGTGCAATTAAAGTAAACATTTAATCCTGCTCAATGGATTGCTCTCGCCTTCTTTGGCCTGAAACTGGGGTGCCATCGCTGAAATTATTCACTCGACATAAAGCACTGACGCAGGCACACAGACATCGTGCAGCACAAATCTCCAATCCTGTGTTACAGCTACTTATCTTCCGGTCGATTATTTCCTCAAGATGACCTGGGGGTGGGGGGCGTCATGGCGCTACCGGGACGGCAGTTATCGAAGTCTCTTGCAGTCCACCGCCACATCTAATTATGTTATTCCTCGGCACCCTGTTTACACTCAACCCCCGGCCGCTGGCTAACGAGATTTCCCCCTCAAGCGGCACTTAGCTCCACGCCGCGCCGAGATAATCGCAGTTCCATTTGATTTAACAACGAAACTGCTAATTGGATGCAGAAGCTCGACAACAATTATGACACCGTCTCGACCGGCAGTCGAGTGCCCATTGATGTGTCACGTAGCCCCACGTCCTTCGTTTCCACGGCGTCTTAGGAAAACAATCCTTCTGCCAGTCCTTTGTTTCAGATTAAACTAATCCCAGATTCTCTCCTCTCTTGCAGGACCCGCCGGAGAATAGGTGCAGCCACCAGCGCTTCTGAGGCAAATTGGACTGTATTGTGCTCGGCGAGCGCACGTGTGTGGATGACAACGGCAAGTGGACGAGCTTCAGTTTGGAAGTCGCGCTCAGAGCTGCTCTCGAGCCCTCCTTCACGGGCGCCGCTATTCATTGTGAACTCGAGTGTGCGTCGGGTCTGTGCGCGTGTGAGTGTGTCCGGTTTTTGCTGGCCAAGCAAACGACAGCTAAATGAGTGAGCGACACTCGTGCTTAAAATGTCGGACGTTGAACAGGTTTCCGGCGAAAACGAAATTGAAATCGCGACCGGCGCAACCAAAACCTGTGTCACACCTGTGAAGCAGCTGCATCATCACCATCACCACCATCACCACCAGAAGCAACACCACCAACAGCAGCAGCAACAGCAGCAGCAGCAATATCACCGCCAAAGTCAACACCAACAGCAGCGGCTCCCCTCCACCCTGACGATTGAGGAGGGTGCTGTGGATCGGGTAGACCTCATCGAAACCCGACGCCCGCCAGGACACGGCTTCCTCGGTCGGGTGCTGAAGGTGCTCTTCTCGACGCCCGGTCTCGTGGTGCTCGTCGTTGTGTACTCGGTGATGGGTGCGTTAATTTTCCCAATGCTCGAGGCGCCGCAGGATATTCGGAAGAATGTGGCGATTGCGAAGAGTCGAGAGGATTGTTTGAAAGAGCTCTGGATAATAACAGGTAAGGGTGGCACGGGGTGCGGTGCGGGTTAAAATCGTAATCGGAGGCTTATTAGCTGTCTGAAGGGGGAAATCTTCTTGTCGTTAATGGGATTAGAGTGGTGCTCGGGGGGCTTAATAAAATCTAAGCAGCCCACTGGACGGGGAGGGGCTGGTTGCCATTTAATCCCTAGACGGTGCACGTGTGTCTGGTTACAAAGGTGCGGCGCTGGCACGAACGTGAATAGTCGGACGCGCGAAAGTGGAACGGAACCAGAGGGAGTCAAATTTGTGGTGGGAAAGCATTCTTTGGAAGCACACACCAGATTGTTCTTTCTCAGGTTCGTGGTGGGGTGGTATTAAAGGCCAATTTTAAGCTGAAAAGGAGAGGTCCTGTATCAACAGATCATGGGGTCAAAATGTGGTTTCCGAGAAGGACTGCTGATCAGAAGATCGCTTTCCATGTCGATATATTCAAAATTTGGCAAACGTCTAAGCTGTTCATTGCGTTTGGGTGTTGATGAACGTTTAGCGCCCCCCATTCGAGAATACATAAAGCTTGGCAGTGGTCATGGAAACGTGCTGGCTGCTAGTAGCCGAAGGGAGCTGGCCACTGGCTTGGTAACTGCCTGTTGGCTGACGGCTACTGGTGGCGGGTATAGTGGCTGGAGGGGGGCGGAAGCTTGGTATCGGGCTGCCAACTGGCTGCTGGCTGTTAACTGCTCGCTACTGGCTTCAGTCTTCTAGCTGCTGCCCGTCGGCTGCTGGTTGCTTGCTACTGGCTGCTGGCTTCTGACTACGGGCTGTCTCTTGGCTGCTAGCTGCTCGCTGCTGGCTTCAGGGTTCAGGCTACTGGCTGTTGACTGCTGACTTCTGGCTGTTAGCTGTTGGCTGTTGTCTGCTGACTGCTGGCTGCTGGCTGCTGGTTGTTGGCTCTTGGCTGTTGGCTGTTGGCTGCTGGCTGCTGGCTGTTGGCTGTTGGCTGTTGGCTGTTGGCTGTTGGCTGCTGGCTGCTGACTGCTGGCTGCTGGCTGCTGGTTGTTGGCTGTTGGCTATGGGCTGCTGACTGCTGGCTGCTGGCTGCTCGTTCCTGACTTCTGGTGTTTGGCTGCTAGCTGCTCGCTGCTCGCTGCTGGCTTCAGGGTTCAGGCTGTTGGCGGGCTGCTCGCAGTTGATGGCTGGCTGTTCATTAATCGCTGCTCGTTGCTGGCTTCTGGTGTTTGGCTGCTGGCTGCTCGTTGCTGCCTTCTGGCATCTGGTTGCTGACTGCTGACTGTTGGCTGTTGGCTGTTGGCTGTTGGCTGCTGACTGTTGGCTGCTGGCTGCTGACTGCTGGCTGTTTGCTGTTGGCTGTTGTCTGCTGACTGCTGGCTGCTGGCTGCTGGTTGTTGGCTGTTGGCTGTTGGCTCTTGGCTGTGGGCTGCTGACTGCTGGCTGCTCGTTCCTGACTTCTGGTGTTTGGTTGCTTTCTGCTGACTTCCGGCTGTTGGCTGCTGGCTACTGTCTGCTGACTGCTGGCTGCTAGCTGCTTGTTGCTGGCTTCTGGCATCTGGTAGCTTTCTGCTGGCTGCTGACTGCTGGCTGTTTGCTGTTGGCTGTTGTCTGCTGGCTGCTGACTGCTGGCTGTTTGCTGTTGGCTGTTGTCTCTTGGCTGCTAGCTGCTCGCTGCTGGCTTCAGGGTTCAGGCTACTGGCTGTTGACTGCTGACTTCTGGCTGTTGGCTGTTGGCTGTTGTCTGCTGACTGCTGGCTGCTGGTTGTTGGCTCTTGGCTGTTGGCTGCTGACTGCTGGCTGCTGGCTGTTGGCTGCTGGCTGCTGACTGCTGGCTGCTGGCTGCTGGTTGTTGGCTGTTGGCTGTTGGCTGTGGGCTGCTGACTGCTGGCTGCTGGCTGCTCGTTCCTGACTTCTGGTGTTTGGCTGCTAGCTGCTCGCTGCTGGCTTCAGGGTTCAGGCTACTGGCTGTTGACTGCTGGCTGTTGGCTGTTGTCTGCTGACTGCTGGCTGCTGGTTGTTGGCTGTTGGCTGCTGACTGCTGGCTGCTGACTGCTGGCTACTGGCTGCTGGCTGCTGGCTGCTGGCTGCTGGTTGTTGGCTGTTGGCTGTGGGCTGCTGACTGCTGGCTGCTGGCTGCTCGTTCCTGTCTTCTGGTGTTTGGCTGCTGGCTGCTGGCTGCCGGCTGTTTGATATCGAGTCTGTTGGGTCTGTTGACTGCTAGCTGCTTGCTGGTCTCTGCTCGCTACTCACTGCCTGTTGCTCTCTCCTTGTTGTTCGCTGCTCGTTGCTGGCTTCTAGCATTTGGTTGCTGCCTGCTGGCCGTAGAGTGCTGGCGGCTGTTGGCTGCTGGCCGCTGTGTCCCGACTGCTGAGTGCTGAGTGCTTGCTTCTAGTCGTTTCACTGGCTGTAGCAGCTTGAAATAACTTAAGGCATAAAGATTGATCTCAACTTATGGTTCAGAGACCTTCCTCTATCTTCCTCTATCAAAACATTCCATTTCTAGCTACCACCTTCCAGCAGTCTCTGGATTACTTAAGAAACCCCATCACGTTCATTCTCCCAAGAATAAGCTCGCCCCACGTGTTCCACGGCCCCGCCCCACTCTCCCATATCTCGGCTATAAATCACTTCTGTGAAAACCACCAACCACGAGCCCGCCTGCTTACGATTCACTTTGCAACTCATTAGCAATCACTCACTCGCACAGCCCTCAATCATGCTCGAGGAACCCTTTTATTTCCAGTTCCAGTTCAATTGATATTCAAGCTCAGAATAGGCACGCTCGGGCGCTGAACTTTATTGTAAGCGCGGCGCAGCCACTGCTCACCTCCGCGGACGGATAGCGCGCTCGAATCGGTTACAAAATGTATAACTCTCCCGGCCCAAGTGAGTCACTAACGCATGAGCGGTCACAGGTGAGGAGGGCGCTGACGTGGAGTCTGACGTTAATCGCTTTTAATTAAGTTCACTGGGTGGGGGTGGGGCAAGCCACCTTGCACCGATTGTTTTTTTTCGCTCCCACCTCCGCAAACACGCGGTGCGACAAAAAATGATGTTGTGCGTCGAGCAAACAGATTTACATTTGGTAAATAATGGAAAGACAAACACACACACACGCGAGCGAGCTGCGTTTGCGGACGGTCCCCGCAATTTCGAAAGTTCCGCAGTTTGCACAAAGGGCTACCGGGCTGCCCCGCTGATTGAGATATTAATTAATATATTTTCGTTGGAATGCGGCCTGGTTTTATGGGAGTCCGGGGAGCGGGCGCGGGGCGTCGTGCGCCGCTATACACGCAGTCACGCAATAAATATGAATTAGTTTGCGGCCAGGTCGGTGCTGGGCAGTTTTACGGTCAACGGAACGATGTGGCAGTGCTTAGCTGGAAGAGTGGAATTGAAGTGGCGGGGAGACTTTTGTGTTGCAGTGTCGGGAGAGGGTGCTTCGGTTGACCTGCACTTGATAATTTATCGCCCGGCAATGAATTTTAATAGGAATCGCTGCGTGTGCCTGGTTACACCTAATTTAACTATTTCATTTAGCTCTGGGCCACTTGGGGGTTGCAGATTTGGTGGATTTTGTGCGCCACTCTCCCTGCAGCTGGAGCTGATGGAAGTTTTGGTTGTTGGTTGGATGCATTGGCTGGGAGCCACATGGAATTAAGTTTCAAATTTGGTTGTTTGTGACCAATTTAGGTCTTTTTCAACGACTTTGTTGGAGAACTAGTAGGTTCGCCTGTGGGAATAATTCTGCCTGTGGTTTGACAGGTTAGTGAGTCTGAGGGGTGGCCTCCATATTTCAGAATCCTGGGCTTTTTCTTGCAGAATTGTATTCTCCTCATACTGAACCATGTGTTTGGATGACTCCCTGAAGTCAATTTGGGAGAACTAAGTCCGACCAGGGTGCTGGATAGAGAGAAAGGCCGGCAAATGGGTGTCAACCAGTTTGAATCAAAATATTGTGGGAGACGATGTGGCTAAGAAATGGCACAAAACGCAATTTACTAAGTCTTTAAAGTGGATACGGGGCGGGCAGAAATGGAAAATCAGGCAAAGGAGTTACGCAGAGACCTGAACGGTCCTGTGATTTGTCTGGCCCTTATCTGGAGCTCTATTAATCCATGATCGCAGACTTTTGTCCTCTCTAATGGCTGGTTTTGAAGCTTCTAAGTGTGTATTTGATCCACCTGGAGACTCCGTTGGAATTCGTAAAACCAGTTTTTGACTGACGATGCACTGCGGGGAAACGATTTTGGGCGAGTATGCGTCTCTGAGTTTGTTACAAAAGATTCAAGCGGAAGACAGAAATTGCCTGTCTTACGTTTCTCTAAAATTATTTAAAGAAGTCTACATTCAGGTGAATGAATGATTCTTTTGGGGCCGTGGCGCCATCGGGCGGAGTGGCAATGTACCAATCAAGCTGTCCTTCTATAAGGATTCGTCGATTTCTAGCATTAACTGCTTGCCTGCAAAATGTTCTCAAATCTTGAATTGGACACACAATTTAAACCAATGGCTAGTGCGTTCGGAAGCGGAACAGGAGATATAGTGTATGACTGCACTCTGGTAATTAGCGGTCCCGGTAGATTGCGACACTCACACGCCGAAGGGTCTAGGTTCGACTCCCAGTTCAACACCAATTTTTCTAATATTTCACGGCACCACCTCTTTCGAGCTGCTCAAAGAGTAATAACTGTCTAAGAAAGCTTCTCAAATTTTCGCCGTTCGGAGTCGGCAAAAACTGTAGGTCCCTTCTACTCGTGAGAGAACAGTAGCGCGCACAACACGAGTAGTTGATGAGCAAGCTAGGCTCTGGTCCCCCTTTGGACTGTAGCGCCAACAATTATTATTATTATTAAGAATAAGACAGCATTTCCAATTAGGCGCTGAGCAAGAGATTAGAGAACGCTTCACATCATACACAGATTCAATTGAAGATTGAACGCTTCAATTAAAGTGTGAACACTTCATCAATTGAGGCTTGAACACTTCGATTGAAGTTCGAACGCTCTAATTGAATTCTGAACGCTTCAATTGTTTGAAGGCTTCAGTTTAAGTTCAAACGCTTCAACTCAAGTTTAAAAGCTTCAATTGAAGTCTGAACGCTTCGACTGAAGATTGAACTCTTCAATTGAAACGTTCATTAATTGAAGTTTGAACGCTTTAAATGAATTTTGAATGCTTCAGTTGATGTCTGAACATTTCCATTGCTTCTTGAATGCTTTAGCTGAAGTCTTAACGCTTCACTTAAAATTTGAACGCATCGAATGAAGTTTGAACTCTACGATTTAATAGTGAAGCCATCAATTAAAACGTTCAACAATTGAAATCTGAACGCTTCCCTTGAAGTTTGAACGTTTCGACATACAGCTTGAATGCTTCCCTTGAAGTTTGAACGCTTCAATTTGAAGCTTGAATGCTTCAGTTGAAGTTTCACTTGAAATTTGGCTTCACCAGTTCAAGAAAGCAGTACCTCCATAATGTGCAAAGAAGTCACAATTTAAGTCTTTAGTTCAGCGCTCAATTGATGTGAAGGATTGGGTCTTAAGCTTTACTAAACTTAAGCCTTCAGTTCATCTTGCAGCCTCTTCTAGGAGAAAGAAGAGCAAATGGTTCCAAAGGAGTTGAGTCTCTTTAGTCATATCGCTTACTCTTGAGCTGTCTTACTCCATTTTACGACTATTTTGAACCGAGTGAGACAACAAGTGCCCTCTGAGCGAGCTGATTTTTCCCGCCACCATGACTTAAGACTGAAGTTTGACGCCGACCTCCAGTTTATTCCCTCAAAAGCTGTTTTCGGTCAATCCCTTAGCCACTCTAAAGAAAAGGTGGGAGCAAGGCCTTATGAATTCAAACTTCATGCCCCGCTACACATTCATTTCATGCCTCGCGCTCCGATTTGACGACAAATTTGTCATCCTTTGTCTTGACGATAAATTTGTCATCCTTTGGTTTGATGATCTAAAATGCTCCATTCCCTCATTTCCAGGAAAGCAAATTCAGACCTGAATGCCGCAAAATGCCAACAAGATGAGCCAGTTACTGTCCAATTTGATATCCTAATTGATGCCCGAATCGATGTCTAGTTTGATGTTGAAGTTGAATTCCAAGAGAAAATTTCACGCGCTTCCATGTAACATGCGAAATGGGTCGGATTCTGGATCATCAAGCTCAAAGATTATGATTCGAGACCCACATGTGCGATGGCAGTGGAACGCGTCAAAGCAGAGGAATCTGTGTTTTGACAAAGTTGAGCTCCAGTGGTGAACTCTGTCTTCCTGATAAAGCTGAGCTCAGACTTCTCGTTTCTGTCTATTCCCTTCACCTGTCTTCTTCGTCGTCTTCTTCTTTTTCTTTTTTTTTTTCTTCTTCATCTTCTTCTTCTTCTCTCTTCTTCTCCTTCCTCTTATACTTCTTCTTCTTCTTATTCTTAGCCTTCTTCTTCTTTTCCCTCTTCTTTTTCTTCTTCTTCTTCTTAGTCTTCTTCTTCTTCCTCTTCTTCTTCTTCTTATTCTTATTCTTCTTCTTCATCTTCTCGCTCTTCTTCTTCTCCTTCTTTTTTTTATTCTTCTTCATCATCTTATCGCTCTTCAATTTCTTCTTCTTCTTCTTCTCCTTCTTTTTGTGGCCTCAACCAATATCCCTCTCCAGCCAGAACAATCTTTCACTCGCTGCCTCCAATTTCGCACTCCAAGTTGGGTGAGGTCCGTCTCCACTCGCGTGCGCTTAGCCTTGGCCGTCCTCTGTAGCAATGGCTCTTCACTTCACCTAGATGCTTTCAAATTCACCACGAATACGTCCTCTCCATTGTCCCCTTAAGTGCAAAGGGTTCCGGCCGTCTCTTCCAAGTTCAGACTCTTCCCCAAAATTGAGCTCTTTAGCCTGTTTTTAAACTTTTAAATCGGAAATCGCATTCGATACAAGAAATTTCAATTTCTGGCTTCTTCTAAACGCCATTCCAGAAGCGTCAAAGCTAAGCTACACTCCATGTCTTCAATTTCCCTCTCTAACCTATCAAAGGACATTCCCCCGACCGACACAAAATTATTCCTGCTATCAGTGTGGACGTTCTTAGAGGAATCTAGCAGCCTACGCCCACAAAAGACGCATCGATTAGCACCATGACGCAAAGGACCCAACAATCTGAAACAATGCGGATGAGGCTTAAAGAGATTCTAAAAATATTCCCGAACAGAGACAAGTGCAAAGGGAAAGAAGTTGTTGAGCCTAATTTGAATTAAAAGCAACCGATTGACGTCACACCACAAAAAAGTCCCTCAAAGAATTTCCGCGTCTCTGTCGCACACTTTCCTTTCATTCCTCCAGAGCCTCCTCCTCTCACACTATTGCCACTTAATTTACTTTTGCCATTACTCAGCCCCCCATTGAACTAGCTTGCCTCATCAAACTTCAATTAAAATCAAGCCTCCTCTGCCTGCCTTTCCGCACAGAGGCGCTTTTCTTCTTGCCGGGAAAAGGCCATCCCACTCCTGCATCAGCATCAGATGCCACAATGACTCAAGATGCAGCCGAGGAGCACACAACAGCCTGTCTCGCAGCCGCCTCCATCCTCGGTTTCGGCACTTGTATGCTGCACTTCCCCCGACCACACCCGGTCCACCTGCAATTAAAATCCACTCGAGATGCTGCTTTATGCGAGAATCTGCTGAGACGACAGGCCGTGTACAAGGATTCTTATTTTTTTTCCCCCACTTCTGCCGCTCTCGTGTAATGAAAGGATATTTGAGTACACACAGGAAGTGTGCAAGGAGGAGGGGGTGGCAATCGTGTGAATTGAATTTCATAACCCACCACCCAGTCGTCCCGCTCTGCATTGCTGTCACCTGTATTTTTGGGGGCAGGGAGACGAACAAAAAAAATTGTCACCGCCACCGCGCCGCCGCTCGTTCAATTTAAATTAAATTGAATCGGCAGCCGGGTGCAAATTGCATGTAAATCGAGGTGAGCGTCGGGCGTGGGGCGTGGAGCGTTGGGCGTGGGGCATGGGGCGTGGGGCGTGTGGCTGGTGGTTAAAGAGTTCGGTAATTTCCCGTGGGATCGTTTGTTTAGTATGATTTTATTTTTTTGCTTTTTTTTCGGCGTTCGTGTGAGAAAAGGGATTAAAGTGCGGTGAAGTGCGATGGGATGGAAAATTTTCCGACACGGAAATGATTTGTTTCTACGCCTCGCAAGGGGTAAGGAGCGGCACCGGCAGCAGCGATGATACGATACCGTTGGGTATTTACATCGCAATTCCCTAAGTCGCATTGTATCTGGTTGGAGGGCTTTGAAGGCTCCTCTGTGGGTTGTAGGCGCTTGTGAGTGCGAAGATTTACGAGATTAAATGACAGCAAAGAAAATCCACTCAACACCACAGCTCTTTCTAATCCTTTACACCTCTCTTCACTTTAAGACCGGCAGCAAACTATTGCTCGGCTTAGGGGATTCTATTAAGTCCGCCCCAGCCCGCTCCGTAATCTCTGCCTCTGCTGGACAAAATAATAGATGAAAAAGTTTCATAATCCATTTGTCGGGAATGCCACCTTCAAAGGAAAATTCTCCTGCTGCGCCACGGCCACCCTCTCATAATACACCGCCTGCAGACAGACACAGGCAAACAGACACAGGCAAACAGACACAGACTCGGTGGCTGGCGGATAGAATTATGCTGTTCCTTTGTTGTTAACAGACAAAGTGCATCCTCTGATCCTGCCCCCATCCCGTCCCATGGTCACTTGAGGCATCCTGCACTTTTAATTGTAGTTTTATTTTTGTTTCACCCCGTTCCCACTCTCGCTGGCTGTCTCACATTCACATCCCCGTGTCAGGATATTGTGCGCGAGAGAGGCAAGGAAGAAAACGGCGTTTAATAAATACGAGAACATTGTCCTTGAAGGTTTGAAATTTAAATGCGAGGTGGATTAACATTTATTTTTCACGTCACGTTTTTGCCACATCCTTTGGGGTATCCTTTTCACCTTCTGCCCCCGCATCTCTTCACCCTTCGTGGCCGTCATTTCGCAATGTTTTGCTAACCTTTCTCTTAATTTCTATTTTCAAACTTTTTCCACACACACGAACACAAAGACTCACGTCCATTCCATTGAATTGGGTTTTTCTCTCTTCATTTTTTCGGTTTTTGCTTCTATTTTTTTTTTTTTTTTGCAGAAAAGTTGAACGTATTGTATGAGAGGAATTGGACAATGTTGGTGCACGAACAGTTGCGGCGCTTCGAGGGCTCAATTGTGGCGGCTACACGAAACGGTGGCGTCGGCGGTGGCGGCAGCGGCAGTCCTGGTAATACGGCAGCATTGACCGGATTTGAAACGGACAAAGGACGATGGTCTTTCAGTGAAGCTCTCCTCTATTCGGTGACTGTGATCACAACAATAGGTAAGTGCCAAAGGGTGCCCAAAGCCCCTCCCCCCTCTTTCCCTTTCCTTCCTTCAATCCCTTGCAATGCCCACAGTCTCGTAATGAAATGAAAATTGAGGTTAATTGGGAGGTGGACTGTGATTCGCAGATCTCTGCGTGGGTGACAGTTTAAATTTGAATTTATATTAACTTTTTGGAAGGGATTTGGCCAGGCTAACCGGATGGTGGGGGAGGGGATGGAAACCAACTGGTGATTCGAGACCACTCTCCAGAAGTTTGAGACAATTTATGCGAGTGGCTTGTTGGCGGCGGAGCCTGTGCTCTGGTGGCACGGGACAATGGGATTTAAAGGATTAAACTTTTAAGTGCTTCTGTGGAATGCAAAAAATTTATTTTTGTTTTCCTTTTCTGGAGAGCAATGAATAGAACGCGACTTTACTTCAAACCAATCACTTTTTGCCAGATTTTGCGATTTTTTGGGATTTTCTCCACTTTCGTGAGCTGTGCAGAAGGTTGTCAGCAATAAAGGAAACGACAGACCAAGTGGCAAAGTATGGGTCTCATCATCCAGCTCGCTTTCAAGTTGTGTGCTCTTAGCTGGAAGAGGACCGATTCCTAGGAGACATTCCATGTTGTCTGTGGCCTTATTCCAGAATCGAAGGCTATTTGTATTCTTAGACCCCAATTCATTTTATTTTCTGCTTCTCCTTCTCCTTCTCCTTCTCCTTCTCCTTCTCCTTCTCCTTCTCCTTCTCCTTCTCCTTCTCCTTCTCCTTCTCCTTCTCCTTCTCCTTCTCCTTCTCCTTCTCCTTCTCCTTCTCCTTCTCATTCTCCTTCTCCTTCTCCTTCTCCTTCTCCTTCTCCTTCTCCTTCTCCTTCTCCTTCTCCTTCTCCTTCTCCTTCTCCTTCTCCTTCTCCTTCTCCTTCTCCTTCTCCTTCTCCTTCTCCTTCTCCTTCTCCTTCTCCTTCTCCTTCTCCTTCTCCTTCTCCTTCTCCTTCTCCTTCTCCTTCTCCTTCTCCTTCTCCTTCTCCTTCTCCTTCTCCTTCTCCTTCTCCTTCTCCTTCTCCTTCTCCCTTTTTTTCTTTTCCTTCTTCTTCTTCTTCTTGTGCCGCTACGGTACAAAGTGGACCTGGGCGTCAACCAACATGCTTCTCAATTAAGCACGATATTTCGCCAGCTGCTCCAAGTTGGTTAAGGTCCTTCTCCACTTGTTAGCGGCACCTTAGCCTAGGCCGTCACCTAACACGATCTTGTCAGTAACGAAGAAGACACACAAACGCAGCTCATAGAATGGTTAAGAACCTTTGCTTTTACGAGCTGCCACAGGCTTAGAGGGCAAGTGAGCTGAGTCGACAAAACCCGAAATTGAACGCTCTTTTCCCAGTTTCTTGCCTGTATGGCGTCACCATCTTTCAGAACCTCGCTCTATAAGGTTCTACCGCCACGTGAAAGATCACTGAATAAGTCCCGGGGCACATAGGGGGCGCCACTAACAAAAAATATTAAATTAATTTTAATTTTTCTGTTAGTGGCGCCCTCTATATGTCCAGGGACTTATTGAGTGATGTGTTAGAACAGGTATCAACCACCTTCCAGACACTGTCACCTGAAAGTTTTTCTAAGAAATCAGTAAATAAGTCCGGGGAGGTATAGGGGGCGCCACTAACAAAAAGTTCATAGTCGACTATGGGAGTGGCCGCAACATCAATGTCTGCTGTTTGGCGTGAACGCCAAATACTGCTCGTGAAGAATCAGTGTGGTTCCATATCACGAAAGTCCATTTTTGATTGGATATGCAAACTCCGCCAATTCCTTGAGGAGTCCCAAGGACTCCCTGTATATAGCACGCTGTCAAAAATTGTCGCTTTTGGTAGCGTGCGTAGAGATGAGGTAGCCAGGGCCATGAATTCGGGATAATTTTTCTCTCAACACCTTCAAACTCTAATGCTGCACAAGATGACAAAATTGGCAAAAGGTTGCCCAAGTTGAGAAAATTGGCACAAGCCTGCCCAAGATGATGAAATTGGCACAATTTTGATCAAGATGACAAAATTGGAGAAAAATTTACTCAACTTCAAAATGGCCAGGCGTTGACGTTCGATTTGTTGAACACGCTTGGCCCTACCAGGCGGGCTTCATCAACATCCATGTGGTTAGAGCCAAAATGTAGAAAGTAAAGGCCTTAAGCCAATTCTTCTGGTTTCCAAATCACCGGAGCGCTTTCCGGGCAGAGTTGCAGAGAACATCTGTGGGGCACCTTTGGCCCGTGCCAGGCGCAGGCCAATGATAAATAAAAGGAAAGCGAAAACTTTCTTCTGCCAGACAGCCAATCAGCTCTGCAGTCTGCCTCGCCTAAATCTAAGACAGTTCTGAGTCGTCTGTATTGGGACAAGTGCAATCCTGATGATCCGATTGAAGATCCTTGACTCTGTCTTTGTGGAAGAAACACAGCAGATTAGGCAATCTCCTAGCAAGCAAGTCGATCCTTCGGTAAGTGGACGACCGGTACTCCTTGTCAGAGTCAGTCTTGATTCTCCCTGCAGGAGCCCCCTTTGAAGATATCTCCAGAATTTGTATGGATAAACCTCTAAGCTATGCTGCGGCCGTCGTGGCGTAGTGAGTAGAGTGCGATACTCACACGCCGAAGGTCCAGGTTCATTTCCCAGCTGAACAGCACGACAAATGCATTGACGTCGTGACATAGTGGGTAGAGTGCGATACTCACATTCCGGTGTTTCAGGTTCACATCCCCCCTAACACCTCGAATTTTTCACGGCACCACCTCTTTCGAGCTGCTGACAACTAGCTGTCTAAAAAAGAGCTTCCTAAATTTCGCCGTTTGGAGTCGGCAATAAACTGTAGGTCCCTTTCACTCGTGAGAGGACAGTGGCGCGCCCAGTACGAGTAGTTGATGAGCAAGTTAGGCCCTGGTCACGCTGTGGACTCTCGCACCATCCAATTATTAAGTTTAGCCTCTATGCTATCATTCTGGGAACACCCAGATTGGCACAAGACTGCCCAAGATGACAAAATTGGCACAAGACTGCCCAAGATGAGATTGGAACTCCTTCGACAAATTCACTCCTCATGCGATGACGTTCGACTTCTGTAACACGCTCAACCATGCCGGGCGGATTGCAACAACATCTCCATGTGATGCCCTTCATGCCTCATTGCGCACCGAAACTGTGGACCTTTCAGGGTACACAGTTGCTTCAATGTAGCACAACCTCCCTCGCAGGTAGAACCATGCCTTGACGTTGAAAAATCAGCCCTAAGCGTGCACCAGCCCAAGCAGCCCCCTTCACATCATTCTTGAAAGCAGTAAAGAATGGCCTAGATGTCCCTGCTCACCTAACGAAGATCCTTTCCCACTCCAAAAAAAAGAGAAGGAAAACGAGGTTACACTCCTCTACTGTCGAATTCCATCGCCAACACTCGTGGGTTCTCCCATTCGGTCTGTGCCAAGTCCCAAATAGGAGCTCATTAAAGTGAAAACAGTTCCCCCTTTTGTGCTCCTCATTTGGGACAAATCTTCGCCTCTCCCGAAAGGTTATGCAAAGGAATGCTATTTTACTTTATCACCGCAAGAACAAAAGCCCCACAGGCAGCTGAACAACCCCAAAAACCATCCCCCACACACTTACACCCTTAAGTGCTCCTTTCAAGTTTCATTCATTTCCGTTCGTTTTGTTCCTTCTCCCCGACGATAACGACGTGCATGCGTGTGTGATATTCTCATTCCGCAGGCCATGGCAACCTTACACCGAAATCTTCCGCCGGAAAAATCGCCACCATCCTGTATGCCTTAATTGGAGTTCCTTTGATGTTGATGTGTTTATCGAGTCTCGGTGGTTTGTTGGCCGAGGCACTGCAATGTACATACGCAAGGATATGCTGCCGCCTACAAAGGGTACATCGACAGCAACAACAGCAGCAGCAGCAGCAGCAGCAACAGCAGCATCGCCACACGCCTACAAATCACGAATCCGGAGTCATCGGAAGTGCTGGTGCTGGAGGTGAATGTGAATCTGGGAATCGGAAAGAGGACCTCGGCGGTGGATCGACCAGGAGAAAAAGTATAGATTCCACTTGTTCCAATTCCTGTCATGGCCAAGCGCACGAGGTAAGCCAAACGGTAAATTATAATTGATTGTTAACTGAACCGAGTGTGTGTGCTCTCTCCCCCCCACACACACACGCCGGACTCGAATTTAATTGATATGCCTGCGAGCGGGCGGGGCCACACTCAAGATTCATATTCCAAAGCGAAGCATCACAAAATTAGACTTATGACGGAAACTTTTCCTCTCCATGGGAAGTAATTTGCTTGTAGCCAGCAACCGGCAAAGTTGGGAATAACAATGAGGGCCGAGCCGGAGCTGGCTGGCCCCTTCGTAATGGCATCCCGGGGGCATAAGATAATCATAAAGTTTCGGCCGGGTGCCGGTGGGCGGACGGGTTCCGAGATAACCAACGCTTTTGACATGTTCACCAAGGTTATGGCGCGATGGAATGCAATTTCATTAAGTTGCCGTCCGGGCGTTGGGCGCCATCTCTATTTCCGGTTCGATGATGAGGCACACATCAATTCTCTCGGCGCCGGACACGTGCAAACAGCTGCCTGAAAGTTGAAGAAAAGCAAAACCGACTCTCAAGTAAATCACATTTTACGGTTATAAACAATAATAACACTCATCGTGGTCCAGGCTCGTCCTCGATTCCGCCGCTTACGTACTCTCCTCAAGTACCGTGATGAGATTTTTATTTTCATTCCATGTTTTTGTTGTTGGCTCAGACTTCTGTTGCTCTTTCGTAAAGTTTACTCGAGCACAAAATTGAGGGTTAGGGCTGCGCCTGAAAATGGCAGGCGGGGAAGGGGCACGCGCAATGGCGGATAACGAGAACGGTGATGACGGTACTGAGCGCAGCGCCGGTTCCCGTGCGATTATTGTTATGAGAAGTTAGGAGGAACTTTTGCTGCCACCGCCGCTGCGTTTAAGTGAAACTTAAACTTAAGTAGTTGCACTTGAGTGCAGTGAAAAGGACAGCCAACCGTAGGGAGCGGGGGAGACGTGCAATTTGCGGATTCGGACAATCGTACAATGTGCCGTTGTATCGTTCAACGAACTTTTGTGTGTTGTATTTTGTTTTTTGTGTATTTTTCAGGTTTTGTCGTTTTTCGTGCGGGAAACTTAGTCGTGCTGAGGCGAGGAAGGATGATTTGCAGTCTTCGGGTCGGCTGGGGATTTGTAAGAGTTTTGTACGTGTCTCGTTTTAAATGATTGGGGGGACGACGTTAAATTCAGAAGATTGCAGGGACCCTTGGTCATTACTCTCAGTTGAGCACAGCATTAAAGTACTGTCGTAGTAACTTGCCCAATGCACCTCTAATTTATTTAAAGATTTATTGAACTACTGACAAGCTGGAGTCAGTCCCTTTTTCCGTTCCAATCGTAGGCCCAGGCTATGCCCCATGTGCTTAAAGTCGGCTTCAGTCCTAGCTTGCTGATAGTTGCCAGTCGAAGTTATCGATGTTTGTCCCAGTGTTTTTGAGAACTCGAGTTCTAGGTGAAGGTCCTTCTCTAGCGGCGGAAGAAACCAACTCAAGATAGAAACTGTAAACGAAAAGCGGGAGTAAAAGCACAACAAGCAAAGACTGCTCAAAAGAAGCAACAAATGAAAAAGAAGTGACCGAAGAGAGCTTAAGACTAGAGATCCTAGGAGGCGCTAGCGACTGGTATATACTCTAGAAGCAAAAGAGGGCTTTGAAGACATTCCCAACAAGTGCCTCAATCGTCACCAACCTAGCAAATGGTTCTTTGAATGATGAACTTCTCAAGTTGATGCACAGACTATAAATGTTTGACTGTGCTTCGACATGAGTTTATCGACTGAATGCTTCCTTCTGAGACAGAATTAGGCTCAATTCGATAAAAGGTTCCGACAACATTTCAGGACCTGTCTTAAACCAAATCTCTGTTCTAGACACAGACTTAGGCCCAAGCTCAATTTAATCTCTATGTAAAGTAAACGACTCTCCGAACACAGACCTAGGTCCAGGTTCAGTCTTAGAGCCATGTCCAGTAAAATACTGCCCAAAACACAGACAGACCCAGGCTCAGTCTAATCGCCATGTCTAGTAGAAGATTGTCCACGATACAGACCTAGGCCCAGGCTCAGTCTTAGAGCCACTTTCCGCGAAAGACTCTCCAAGATACAGACCTAGGCACAGGCTCAGCCTTAGCGCCATCTCCAGTAAAAGACTGCCCAAGACACAGACAGACCCAGGCTCAGTCTAATTGCCATAACCAGTAGAAGATTGTCCAAGACACAGACCTAGGCCCAGGCTCAGTCTTAGAGCCACTTTCAGTGAAAGAGTCTTCAAGACACAGACAGACCCAGGCTCAGTCTAATCGCCATGTCCAGTAGAAGATTGTCCAAGACACAGACCTAGGCCCAGACTCAGTCTTAGAGCCATGTCCAGTGAAAGACTGCCCAAAACACAGACAGACCCAGGCTCAGTCTAATCGCCATGTCCAGTAGAAGATTGTCCAAGACACAGACCTAGGCACAGGGTCAGTCTCAGAGCCACTTTCAGTGAAAGACTCTCCAAGATGCAGAGCTAGGCACAGGCTCAGCCTTAGAGCCATCTCCAGTAAAAGACTGCCCAAGACACAGACAGACCCAGGCTCAGTCTAATCGCCATGTCCAGTAGAAGATTGTCCAAGACACAGACCTAGGCCCAGGCTCAGTCTTAGAGCCACTTTCAGTGAAAGAGTCTTCAAGACACAGACAGACCCAGGCTCAGTCTAATCGCCATGTCCAGTAGAAGATTGTCCAAGACACCGACCTAGGCACAGGCTCAGCCTTAGAGCCATCTCCAGTAAAAGACTGCCCAAAACACAGACAGACCCAGGCTCAGTCTAATCGCCATGTCCAGTAGAAGATTGTCCAAGACACAGACCTAGGCACAGCCTCAGTCTCAGAGCCACTTTCAGTGAAAGACTCTCCAAGATGCAGAGCTAGGCACAGGCTCAGTCTAACCGCCATGTCCAGTAGTGCATGGCCTTAACATCTTGAGTGTTGTATCCGAAGACCCTTATCCAGGCGCATGTCGCTGAACAGCCCATAGAATTCGTCGTTGAATCTTCCTTTCCAGATGTCAAGAACACTTACAAGACCAAACATCGCACGCAAGACTTCTCTAACTTACTTTCCCTTAGCTACAATTGGGGCTAGCACTATGCGAAGCAGTCGCTTTAAAGTTTTCATGAAAACTGCCGCACAAATCACATGAAGATGTACCGTCTGCAAAAGAGGTTTTTGTGTCGTCCATCGTCAGTCATCTGACGACCATTGTTAGAAAGAGCAGGAAAACCGCAGTACACTCAGCAACTTCTTACTCGCTTAACCCGTTTCCCACTTCGAAAACACTTCCAGCTGTCTCTCATCCTAAAGAGGAAAAACTAAATAAAGTCGTTGACAGGATCCAATTTACAACTGTCCGCACTTCCAAAGAAATTAAGAAACACGAAAACTCTTTCCGGCACTCGCTTGTCTCACTCCAAGAAACAAAAACTCAACCATCGGTACGAAGTTCTCAAAAACAAGTAAAACGAAGCGTGAGGAGGAGAAAGAGCATAACCCTGTTGAAGCCCGATGAACAAATCCATTTCAAAAACACTTCAACGGCACGCTTACATGCCGCTTGGCATTCATTCGACACCCGAAGAGATCCTAACAGTCCCTCAGCGACCGTCAGAGACGTGCCCCCACCCAGCGCGCACTGGAGTCAATGTCTCATCCTATTTTTCGTTAAAAACTTTTGATTCAATTAAAGTTTTTCCTGCTCAATGGCCGAGTTGAGTCCTTTTTTTCCGAATCAGCAGCGCCGCTGCTGATGCTGGTGCCTGTCCTATTCTGTGCGATGTGATGGGATTGGGGGACGGCGCAGAAACACACACAAAAAAAGTTTTACAAAATTCAACTTTTCACAAGGATAATTGGTGTAATCTGAAGCCGACAGGCTGTTTGCATATCATTAGCACATCAAACACATACTTTGCTCATGTTGTTGTGGTAAACACAGGGAGCATTTTGCATATTTGTGAGTGGGACAAGACTTTGAGAAAAACAACACGAGGGGAGGGGAAGGCCATGGATTCAATTAAAAATGAGTTAGCGCTGCAACAATGGCTGCACAAGGAGATGGATGATTTTAAAGGGCTTGATGGTACTCCGTTTCCTTGTCGTTTCAGATGGATTGTAAATCTTGTAAATATGACGCGGTAATTGGAGACACAAACTTGCAGAATAGCTTCAAATTTGGATCACTAACCGAGAGGGAAGGTAAGTTCCTGATTTTCCACACTTTTTAAGTACTTTTGTCTTTTTTAGTACATCAGCTGTTCACGTTTAGTACAAAACTAATAAAACATTACTGATGCATAACGAGACTTAAGTTGTTTTACAAATACGGACTTAGTAGGAGATTATTGCAGAACAAAAGCGCAGATTTAAAACATATTCCTTATGTTACTAGTGACATTTTAGAACTAAATTAGTACCATTTTTCTTATTTTTCTTCAATACAATTCGAAATATGGTTACAGTTTGGAACTTTTATGCAAAATCGAATTGTTTTGATTATTTAGTACTAATTTAGTACACGTGTACTAAAAAATTATTTACAATTTATGTATCATTTCCTTTAATCTAGTTCAAACATAGAGCAGTTTTAGTGCATATTTAGTAAAAACAAATAATTTAGTACAAATGTACTTAGAGCTTAGCTAAGTTTTATCACATATTTCCTTTAAATGGAGTACAAATATATAGCGATTTCCGTTAAAATTTAGTAAATACAAATTCAGTACACATCTGAACGAAGTTTCGGTAAAGATTTAAAGAGTTTTTCTACAATTTTACCACAATTTAGTACAAGACTGAATAAATCTTGTCTAAAACGTAAGCACTTGTAGACAAAAACTTTATTCAGATAATGCAAAATTTAGTACACATATCTTCAGCACTTAGAACTAATTAGATTTCAATCGAATACATATGAATGTTGTGTTTCTAAGCAGAAGGGAACTGAATTTAGCACAAATTAAATACCCATCTAACAATTTAGAACATATTTAGTACACTTCAAAATTCACTCAAAATTGTTTGCGAAGCTAGCCCAAACTCAGCAAGGCTCAACATCTCCTTGAAAATGACAGACAGACCACCTCTGCCAGTTGATGACATTCACAAGTCAATAACACCCTCATCTGGGTCAGTAGCTTATTGTTCCGCCCGCCCCATCGAACAAATGAAAGAGAATTGCATTAATGAAATATCTGAATCACATCAAAAATCCTTTTTCACTTTTATTCAGATGCATGCCAGCTCTTGCACAGTTCGCCAAACAAACTACACCACAACTCGCCGTGCATTCAATTGAAGCCGCAGCCCAATCTAAAGCAATATCACCATCACCAGCTGGCCATGGCACAGCATCAGCAACAGCATCAGCAGATGTCCCCGCAGCATCAGACCTATCAGATGTCTCCTGCAGCCAACACCACCACCACCACCACCACGACCAACACAATCAACACCTACCACCAACAACAGCAGCAGGTCATGGTGCCAAACAATGTCCACGCTCAACAACATTACCACCCCCACCTCCAACACCAGCACCAGCTCCCGCAGCAGCAGCAGCAGCATCTTGTTCAGCAAAACGGTTGCACGGAAATCACTGGCACTGCGACCATATATTTCCCCATCGCAACGGCGACACCGGGCAGCCCCCTCAACCTGCCGGTATCGGCGGCAGCAGTTCATTACAACCACCAGCCGCTTGTCAAATATCACACGATTCAATTACAGCACAAGAAGGCGATGCCGATGTCGATGCCAATGCCGATGACGATGACGATGCCAGCGCCAGCACCAGGGTCGGTCGCAACGGGAGCGGCGACAATTTTTGAGCAACAACTGCCAGGACACACGGTGACCGTGGGGACGGGAATGACAACTTTGACACTGCCACCCCCGCCGCCACACTATCAAACGGCAACCGTGCACGGTGAGTGTTATGTCTGTTTGCTCGTTTGAGTTTCCTTTTCTATTCTCGATGTTTGTCCTGTTTCCGAGAGGATGGGCCATTTTACACAACAGTCTCCGCGTCACAAAGCCACCGTCCTGCGACGACACGGCGAATTTGTGACTTTGATGTGCAGTTGTTGTGTCCCCTTCTGAATGCTGTCGCGGTGATTTCGACGTTTGGGAGATTGCATCGGGTCTCAACAAAAGGTTAAAAGTTAGAAGGCCGCCCAGCGCTAAACTTCCACCATCACACCTTAAAGCGCCCCACCCCTGCGGGGCACTACAAGCGAAACAATCGCCAGAACAACAAGAAAAAGAACTAAAACACTGTATTCGACAGGACGCAGGGAGCGAAAGGGCAGAGTGCCTCTGATGACGGCAACGCCGCCATGGCGTGGTGGCAAACTTTCAATTCCATTTTACTCGTGTAATTAATTGAATTTCTTTCGCGCTGCTGGTGCTTTTCTTTTCGTTCCCCTCCCCCCAAACTGGATTAGTGCTGCGCTCCCACCACGCCGGTCGTTGGTTTTTTTCGGCTTAGTGAAAAGCAAATATTTGCTCTTGTCCTGCAATATTGAGGCCGCTAATGGACTACCCACCACTGAACATTATCCCCAACGACCGGCGAGCGCCGGAATCTCTCGGGCGTTTCTAATTCAGTTGGAACGTAAAATTAACAGTCAGACACACTCGCACACCCACCCGCCCTCAACCTAGTTTGGCAGGTAGTTGAATTATCCTATAACGGTAATACTTTTGAACAAAGTAACGAATTGTTTGGGAAACACACACAGAGCGCGAGCAAGGATTTCATTTAAGCCTTTTAGCGGTTGGTCTCACGTTCGTTTTTTTTTTTCTTTTGCACCAACTCCCCACCGCATCGGGGTGGACTTTTGAAGAGGTTTTCGAATGCGCTCTCATCTCGGTTTTTATTTCACTGTGCACATCCGTTCGCGGGAGTTGAGAGGAGGCGTTTGCATGGAGTTCAGGGGCAAAAGTGGAAGAATTGGTTTTCGCTATTCTGTGACGGCCATTTTGCGGCCCAAAGTGGTCCACAAACACTAATGGGGCAGATCCCCGGAAATTGGAGGGCTTTTCATTTGAGTTTTCTTCTTCTGTAGGTGTGCGCACACAATTAAGGCCATTTAGAGGTAGTTTGAGGAGGGGGAGGTGTTCTGCTTTAATTGAATCAAATGGAGCTAGTGTCAAGAGCAATGGACGTACATATTGCAGGACATGACAGTCCACAAGGACCAGGGCCTAGCGTGCTCACCAACTACTCCTGTTGTGCACGCTACTGTTTTCTCACGAGCAGAAGGGAGCTAGAGATTTTTGCCAAATCTGAACGGCGAAGTTTGAGAAGATTTTTGTGATAGGTAGTGGTGCCATGAGAAATACGAGGTGTTCAAACGGGGAATCGAACCTTTGGGAATTGAATTTCAATTGACTCTCGACTTACAGGTAAATTTAAATTTTTGTGATGCAAACAGTGGCAGCACTCTAAAAACAGGTGCTTTGCAGACTTTTCAAATAAAATGTCTGGCCCTCCGCCATTTTTTCGGATAGCTTCTGAATTCCCTGTGGTGTGGAACATCTGTGGTCCATTGGCAAAAATTGTGTCATAGTGATTTCTAGTGTTTGTTCTTCTTCTTTTCCTTCTTCTTCTTCATCTTCTTCATCTTCTTCTTCATCTTCTTCATCTTCTTCATCTTCTTCATCTTCTTCATCTTCTTCATCTTCTTCATCTTCTTCATCTTCTTCATCTTCTTCATCTTCTTCATCTTCTTCATCTTCTTCATCTTCTTCATCTTCTTCATCTTCTTCATCTTCTTCATCTTCTTCATCTTCTTAATCTTCTTCATCTTCTTCATCTTCTTCATCTTCTTCATCTTCTTCATCTTCTTCATCTTCTTCATCTTCTTCATCTTCTTCATCTTCTTCATCTTCTTCATCTTCTTCATCTTCTTCATCTTCTTCATCTTCTTCATCTTCTTCATCTTCTTCATCTTCTTCATCTTCTTCATCTTCTTCATCTTCTTCATCTTCTTCATCTTCTTCATCTTCTTCATCTTCTTCATCTTCTTCATCTTCTTCATCTTCTTCATCTTCTTCATCTTCTTCATCTTCTTCATCTTCTTCATCTTCTTCATCTTCTTCATCTTCTTCATCTTCTTCATCTTCTTCATCTTCTTCATCTTCTTCATCTTCTTCATCTTCTTCATCTTCTTCATCTTCTTCATCTTCTTCATCTTCTTCATCTTCTTCATCTTCTTCATCTTCTTCATCTTCTTCATCTTCTTCATCTTCTTCATCTTCTTCATCTTCTTCATCTTCTTCATCTTCTTCATCTTCTTCATCTTCTTCATCTTCTTCATCTTCTTCATCTTCTTCATCCTTTTCATCTTCTTCATCTTCTTCATCTTCTTCATCATCTTCATCTTCTTCATCTTCTTCATTTTCTTCTTCTTCTTCTTCTCCTTCTTCTTCTGTTTCTTCTTCTTCTTCTTCTTCTACTTCTTCTTCTCCTTCTTCTGACGCTAAAGTCCTCTGTGGGTATAGAACTCAACTAACATGCCTCGACTGCTTTTGGCCGCCGATGCACGGCTTCGCCAAAATTCGCTTCAACCGAGGCAACAGACGCAAAAAGGACGAAGCTGCAGAAGGGCCTGAACATGCTTCAGTTGTCGATTTAGTTTTTTTCCATCAACAGGAGAACAGGAGGCTTAAGCACCGAAGTGGACCTGAGCCTCAACCAACAAGCCTTCCCAGCCAGCACTACATCTCGCCAGCTGCCTCTAGATCCGCACTCCTAGCTGCTTGAGGTCCTTCTCCACTTCTGTACGCCACCTTAGTCTAGGCTATCCTCTATTGCGTTGGCCCGATGCCCTAGATTCGAAGGCTCTAGCGTCCCTTGGTTCAGTCAATGAATTCCCATCTAGAGTACCTTGCAGAAATCTAAACCTGAGGGAACCAGACTGAGCAAGGTTCAGGCAACACATTTGAGGCGACGAAAGTTCCCAAACGAAGATCCGTTAAATTTATTGTGGGTCATTAAAGATGCGCGAGTCTTAGATGATGTCATAGTTGCTGCGTTGTGTCCAAAGGGGAATCGTGTTGACAATTTTGCAACTTACATGAGAACTTCGAGTCTCCCTCAACACTCAACATAACCGCGTTCCTTCAATTGAATTCTGAGGCCCTTTGTGAGCTGCCCTGGTAAATGACGATAATCCCTCGTGTTGGATGTTCACGTATTCAGTCCATTTCTTTTCAAAATGGCTTCCTTTCATGACCAGTCAGACTTTTGTAGGGGTGACTCGATTGATTGCAATTGATTTTCTTTATTCAATTGACGCCCTAGAGTTAAGCATTTTAAAGCAGGCTGCTGTTCATAGAAGTGCCTTCGCTGACTTCTGACTGCCTCCATGCTAGTATTGTTCCATCAGTTGTACGCTTTCATCGACTTTCTTATCAGCAAACACCAGGTGAAGCTTTTACACCGACACTGAAGCCAAAAAAAACTCTTCTTGATCTGGCGCTCACATACAACAGCTCACAGACACCAGTTCACACAGAGCAGCTGACATAGGACCACACACGCAGCAGCTCACATACAGCAAGTCGCAGACAGATGTGGGATTTGGTTTTCCGTGATCACCTGCTTTTCAGCTTGTATCACGGTTAACATTTTCCCAAGAGACGTACGTGACGCAAGACTCAAGTACCAAATTGAGATCATGCTTGAGAAACAATCCACCTTGGTTTGATGCGAGGCTCTGCTAAAACCTCTGCCACTGTCTGAATCACAGCGCCTGCTTGAAAACGCAACTCCACACAGAGCCAGGATAGTCCCCTAACCGCCTTGCCTTCTCCAGGATGAACAACAACTAGACAAGTCAACACAGTACACTATCCTCGACTCTGCCCGCGATGCTGGCTGGTAAGCAACCAACATACTCCCACAAGAGGACGGACCGCTAAGTCAGGCTTAAACCGTAGTTCCCCCCGTGGCATTAGAATACAGCCTCTGGTCCAGCTGTCACTGCCACCAGTCAGGCTCCCTCAAAATCTAGGTTTGAGAGCCGCCATCCTGCCACCAGATGATCTTTTCTCCATCAAGGATGTGATTTTTGAATCATTTGAGTCATAAAATTGAGAGCAGTTGACACACAGCAAGTGACAGCACCTCACAAACAACAGCCCGCACGCTGACCATCATCGGCTCAGACACGGCACCTAACCCACAGCACCTTACACGTAACTGCTCACACACAGGAGGTCACAGACAGAAGCTCATAGACACCAACTCACAGACAGCAGCTCACAGACAGAAGCTCCTTGACAGCAGCTCACAGACAGCACCTCAAAGACAGTTGCTCACAGACAGCAGCTCACAGACAGCACCTCACAGACAGCACATCACAGACAGCAGCTCACAGACAGTAGCTCACAGACAGCAGCTCACAGACAGCAGCTCACAGAAAGCAGCCCACAGACAGCAGCTCACAGACAGTAGCTCACAGACAACAGCTCACAGACAGTAGCTCACAGACAGCAGCTCACAGACAGTACCTCACAGACAGCAGCTCACAGAAAGCAGCTCACAAGCAGCACCTCACAGACAGCAGCCCACAGACAGCAGCTCACAGACAGTAGCTCACAGACAACAGCTCACAGACAGTAGCTCACAGACAGCAGCTCACAGACAGTACCTCACAGACAGCACCTCACAGACAGCAGCTCACAGAAAGCAGCTCACAGACAGTAGCTCACAGACAGCAGCTCACAGACAGCACCTCACAGACAGCAGCTCACAGAAAGCAGCTCACAGACAGTAGCTCACAAACAGCAGGTCACAGACTGCAGCTCAGAGACAGCAGCTCAGAGACAGCAGCTTTCAGATAGCAGCTTACATGCTGAGGCCCATTCGTTTAGACACAGCAGCTGTGACACGGCAGCTCATTCACAGCAGCTCAAACGTTGCTGCTCACACACAGCAAGTCACAGACGACAGTTCAAGGACAGCAAGTAACACAAAGCAACTCAATTGGCATGTTCTTGCAACGTTTTTTTTTATTCAGCATAACGTTTGGCCCGAACAACGAATCCTTCGGCTGTCTTCGAAGAAAATATGGCCCCAGAGGTCAGCCTTTGAGCTTATGGTCATTTGACGCAGCTTAGGGTCTGAGAGGCCTTTGAGCTTATGGTCAATTGACGCAGCTTAGCCTCTACACTTCTGGACATTTACATACACCACCCTGTGACAAAAAATTGAGATTTTCATACAGCCCACTACAGCTAGTTGGCGCAGTTTCTTTCAAACCTCAAAAGTTGTCCCAAACTCCTTTTTCTTTGTCACGGGAAGGGTTAAAAAAATTATTGGCGAAAGCTTTCAGATTTGTTTCGGATCCAGTTCATCAGAGCTTTTCCGAGAAACGCCCAAAGACGGAACATGCAGTTCATTGACAACTCCGAAAGTTGTCAATGTAAAGAAGTTTTCCAAAGACAAATAACACTCTCTGTCACTTGAAGCGGCTTTAAAGTTTCCCCACCGCAGACAATTTGAAAGAACTCGCCTTCAACCTGCATTGACTGACGGTATTGGCGAACATATTAACGACAGATTCAGAGCATTAACTCAATATGAGCGCCAATTATTTTCATCACATTCGACGAACTGTCTGTTGGAAAAACTCGCGCGGGCACCCCCAAAACCCAGATCTCACTAAAACACCGCTGAATGTCCTTGAATTGGCAGTCTTTTCACTTGATACAGGCTCCGGCATTCAAAAGTAGCTTAAAAAACGCGAAAAATTTTCACAAATGGCGCACTTATGGCTCTCAACAGAGAACTCGAACAACAAACACCGATTATTGGGCCCCCGAAAAAATATTCCAAAATCCATTCATCTCTAATCTCTCCCAAAGAACTCGTCGTCACCACATCGCCGACAGTTAACCCACTTCAATCCTGCCGACGACATCCTTGCCCCCGGGCAAAGCTCTGCTCTCTTATCAATCCAAGTCAGGTTTCGCCCATTTGTGCCGATCGGCGGCAGCGCCCCTATTCAATTTGTCTTCTTCTTCCTCGGCCTCGGGCGAGTCCCTCCCTCCCTTAAACAGAGGGAAAAGGAATCAATTCACGACCCACGACCCACTTCCCCGACAAACAAACTCAAAACGAGACCACTGCTCAAATGATTGATTAGACTCATGCGTCATCCTTAAATGTCAATTTTACTGTTTCTCCTCGCATAAAAGTCGCAGCGAATCGCGGCGCCCCTACGTCTCGTGCCCCCCCGCCCCATCCCTGCATTGTTACATTTGCCTGTGGGAAACGGCCGGTCTGCCGTCACCACTCCTCCGAAGTCTGTTTTTTCTTTTTATTTTTGATTGACTACGTGAGTGCGCGCGAAAGTTGACTTGACAGTCCGACATGTGCTGTGCGCTGCGGTGAAAGCGCCGCGCCGCATACTCCATCACAGGGACGTGATGTCATGTCGTCCCTTTTCGCACCTAAACTCGGCGGAATGCGAGAGGAAAAAATAAGAAATAAAATCCCATTTACATGGACGCTCTCTTTCACTTGCAGGCATCCGGCGTGCGAAATTCCTGACGAAACCAATGCCACAAGAGATCAATACACTGCTGGCGGAAAGTGATATCTCGTCGTGCGGCGGCAGCAGTAGCCAGCAGCCGCGGGCGAGCAGCGAGAGTGGAAACTCCTCCTCAACACCAGGAAGTGTCGACATCATGGAGGACGAGGAGGAGAACGAGCAGAATCGAATGGGGTAAGTAGCAGTAGCGGTAGCAGTGGCAGTCCCGGTAGGAGTCCTTTTCTCGGCTCGGCTGTGGCGGCTCCTCTTCACCCGGATGCATTGATTTATGGGGGGCTATTTGCAAATGTGTCTTTTCATTCTCGTGGCGTGTATCCTTACAAATCACTTCACGCCCCCCAGTCGCCCCGCACTCAATCGAAGGAAGAGTAATACGCTCCTCGGTGGTTGAGGCAGTGCGCGACTGACAGTGCAGAAAGGAAAACCGAGGAATAGACAGCCTTTTAGTTGGCAGGTTCCTCCTAAGGACATTAAGTCGTTCCCTGGTGGCAGCTTCGCACCCCCCCCTCGACAAGGGATCACGTCCTGGCCCCGGAAACAGGAAAAGAATTGCTGCCACCTCGATAAATTCTGGTTGGTGTTGGCTCATTGTTGACACATTTTTGTTTCTTTTTTCTCGTCCTGCTGCCGGACTCCGTGGCAAATTGCCGGCACCCTCGGGAAGGGGGAGGACAAATGTGAACAATCGAGAAATGCCATTTGGTGGCCGGTTGATGACGGCAGCAGCTGAAGCGGTGGCGGCGGTACTGGCGTTGGTGGCGTTGGTGGCAGCAACAATGAAAGGCTCTCCGGACAGGCGAAGATTTATGCCTTGAGATGTTGTTAATTGGCGTGAAACAGCGGAGGAGGTCGATGAACAGGACATGACCTGGCGTTTATTGAGAAAGATGTCGTTAATTAAACGGCGAGGGGAGTGAATGCTTTAAAACCCGCCCGTCCTCTGTCAAAAGGCCATCAAGAGCTCGACTAGATTACACTCTACTTAATCCCTCAAACAACGAGGCCGACGAGGAAGTCCTTGATGCTGCTTAATCTCCCTCGCCTGCATGGAACAGCTGCTTGTTCACCCCGCCAAAGGATTCTGCTTAAGAGCCACTCAGGATCTTCATTATCTCCGTCCCCCTCATTTTTTCCAGCATCAGCACAGAGACGGACAGCTCAAAAGTTTCCCCTCACTCCCCGCCACGCATGAGATGTCCATCATTAGCCCCCAAATGGGACTGACTGCCGTCCGCCGCCTGCTCGACGATTGTCATGTCAAGTGACAATAATCGTAAACTACAAGCAGTCCTTCCAGTTCCCAGGACGCCGTGCCATCATCATTATTCCACCCCCCCGGACGCTGCCATAACTTTCGGGGTCATTCATAAAATGAGGATAATAATTGTAATTGCGCTCCGCTATGGACTGTTGGCGCTGAATGGTCTCCGGCCGGAGCCACGCAGTTGGTGGTTTTTAAACCGCCGTGACAGGGGGACGTGTGATTTCGTTAATAACAGGCGGACTGACTGAGCAGAGGACACACACAACACGCCCAATCTGATCCCTGTAGCATGAAAGTCAATACCAATCCCGTCATGCTTCGGTCAACAGAAATCACATCACACACGTCTTCTAGGTCAACAGACCCAATTACCTTAGAAAAACAAACCGGGCACCCCTCACGTCCGACGAATCCATAATTTGAACAGTTGCCGCAGTTGTCACAGTTTACACAGGTCGCTTGTGCCCAGGACTGCGCTCCTAATTCACCGGGCGAATCCACAAACCGACTCCCTCCCACACACGCACCGCCCACCATTTTTTGCCAAATCATAGATTCTCTCTCTGATTTCTGTTTTTTGTTTTTCTTTTCCGCAGCTGCTCACATGGCACACCGTCACGTGTGCCGCTGATTTCCTCATCGACCAGCAGCCGAAAGAACTCCAGCAACGACAGAAAGCTCTCGTCGTGCTCGTCGCCCTCAACCGGCGCCACTGCCACAGCCAGTCAACGCCGGAGAGTCCGACTAATCACCACAAACAACTCAAAGAGCAGCGGCGGCGGCGGCGGCCATCACCACAGCCACAAGAGCAACTGCTGCTTGGACAGCAGCTGTAATCTGCATCACACGGAGGACGAAGACGAGGACGACGACGATGATGACGAGGAGGACGACGAGGATAATTATGACGAGTATAACGACGGAGCCCCGCAAGTGCCAATCACGATTGTCCTGCTGATTCTGGTGGCGTACATCTGCCTGGGCACTGTGATCTTTGCCTTCTGGGAGAACTGGAGCCTCATCGATGGCGCGTACTTCTGCTTTGTCACCCTGTCGACCATCGGCTATGCGGACTTCATGCCACAGCACACATTTCAGGGCCCTGATGTGCAACTGTTTGCCTGCTGTGCGTATTTGCTTCTCGGATTGGTGCTGGTCGCAATGTCCTTCAGCATCCTGGAGACGCAGCTGCTGTGGAAGTGCAAGCGCATCGCAGTCAGATTGAAGCTGGCCCGCGACTGATGGTTGCGAGTGGCTCAGTATTTATAAAGCTCTGTAAATAGATTCCCAAA
The DNA here is from genome assembly GCA_955652365.1 of Eristalinus aeneus. Taxonomy (NCBI): domain Eukaryota; kingdom Metazoa; phylum Arthropoda; class Insecta; order Diptera; family Syrphidae; genus Eristalinus; species Eristalinus aeneus. The sequence continues at coordinate 97,582,707 of OY019131.1, forward strand.
GCACCCTCACACCCCCACGCCCTCACAAACCTAGACTAGGACTTGAGCATACTCTACTGTAAGCGATTTTCAAAATTTTCCTTTTGCTTTGTATTTGTAAAAAAATAAAAATGAAAACTAAAGACGTGGCACACACCCGAGCAGCAGCAGGTGCAAGGGGGGCTGCATTCGAATGCGGACCCGCCGGGTGAGTGTGTGTCGCTAGGTGGCGCTTCCTGGCAATCCCCGGAGGCCACAGAACAGTTTTGTAAAAACCACAGAAAACCAAATCAAGTATTAAATGCTAAGGTAATGCGATAATAAATCAGAAAAAGAAAATTTTTCATTGAGACTATAAGTGGTTGTGCGTTTTATTTTAGGGGGTGGGATGGGAACGAAGATTTAACGACGAACTCTATGGGCTGTATAGCGACATGCGCCAGGTCAAGCGTCTACGGATACAGCGCTTAAGATGGCTAGGCCATGTATATAGCGTATAGACACCGCTCTCCGGCCCGAAAAGTCTTTGAATCTGTGTCATTGGGACAACGCGGCAGAGGACGATCTAGACTAGGGTGGCGCACACAAGTGGAGAAGGACCTCAACCAACTTGGAGTGCGCAACTGGAGACAGCTGGCGAAAGATCATGCTGGCTGGAGAGGCATGTTGGTTGAGGCCCAGGTCCACTACCGTAGCGCCACAAGAAGAAGAAGAATTTATTTTTCGTTGAAAGAATGGGGGAGGTGGGGTCGAAACGTGAAATTCACTTTTGTTTTTTTTTTTGTTTTTGTTTTACTTTTTTGTTTTACCACCAACTGCGTGGCTCCGGCCGGAGACCATTCAGCGGCAATAGTCCATAGCGGAGCGCAATTACCACTCGTAACCACGCTACTGTTTTTTTTTTTTTTTTTTTTTGGTTTAGATTATTTTGGTGGTTTTGTTGCCTAAAACCCAGCAAGGGGTTTACTTTTGGGGATGGGGGAATCAAGCTCGCACTGCTGATCTACGAAGAGAAAAAAGTATTTTTGTGACCACTAACACCAGCTTTATTTTTTCGTCTTTTTTTTATTCACTGGTCGCCCGCCGTGCGTTTGTTCTTTATTATTTCTTTTTATTTTCCTTTTACAACTGTCCCGTATTTCCGAATCGCGCCCAAGCTAGTCCGTCCGCTTTCTATTCGCGCCTCCCAGAGACTGCCATTCTCAACTCATCCAAACTACCTCGAACTCCTGGCTGATCAGACGATCGATATCTTTCGTCCACTTTGGGACATGATCGCCTGCTCACCCGTCCCGGTGAAAGTAGATCGAACCACCAGGAAGGCATCAAACTCTCCATCGTACCATATACCGGACAAGGAACGGCTACCCTCACGTGTCGTCCGAGGGGGATCAAGAGTCGGTCCATCGCTGTGAAACAAAAGCCAGGAAAACTACCGACAGGCCATAAGGAAAAATGAAGGAAATGAGCAGGCTGACAAGACCTGGGATTGAACCCACAACGTTCAGCTCGGCTGGTGGCTACTCCAACTCTATCCTTTATCTGGCTAACTGATCCTCAATGGACGGTCCATCGCTGTGAAACGAAAGCCAGGAAAACCACCGACGGCCAGAAGGAAAAACAAAGAAAATGAGCAGGCTGACAAGACCTGGGATTGAACCCACAACGTTCAGCTCGGCTGGCGGCTACTCCACCTCTATCCTCTATCTGGCTAACTGATCCTTAATGCACGCACAGCCTATGTCATGATAATAATAATAAATGTTGGCGCTACAGTCCAAAGGGGGACCAGGGCCTAGCTAGCTCATCAACTACTCGTGTTGTGCGCGCTACTGTTCTCTCACGAGTAGAAGGGACCTACAGTTTTTTGCCGACTCCGAACGGCGAAATTTAAGAAGCTTTCTAAAACAGTTATTACTCTTTGAGTGTTGTCAGCAGCTCGAAAGAGGTGGTACCGTGAAAAATTCGAAAAATTGGTGTTGAGCTGGGAGTCGAACCGAGACCCCTCGGCGTGTGAGCGTCGCACTCTACCCACTACGCCACGGCGACCACATGATGTGTATGCGGCTTTAAAATCAATGAAAAGATGGTGAGTATAGACTTGAAACTCAATGGTCTTTTCCAGGATCTCCTTTAGCGTGAAGATTTGGTCTATAGTCGATTTGCCGGGCCGGAAGCCACACTGGTACATGCCGATTAGTGCGGTGCAGAACGGCGATAGACATTCACACAGTATGCGATATAGGATCTTATAGGCGACGTTGAATAGGGATATACCTCTATACTTCTTAGGGTCATTCACAAGTTGGGTCAAATTACCTCACCAAAGGTTTCAACATACTTTCCTTTGGGTAATGTTTGGGCTGTAGGTCGAAGCCAAGGAGAATTGTTTACAATCAAATCAGTGCCAGGGCACAGGTATACAATTCTTGTGATGAAGTCGGATAGCGCATCAAACTCATTTCAAGTTGAGTTCCTGTCCAGGTTTCGGCTTCTATAAATAAAACAGTAGTGGATTAACTGCTTACGGGCATTAAATTTTAACCACAAGAAATCAAATTCCGGATTAGACCGGCGTATAGTGTCTTAAGTTGGTAAGCAACATCACTTCGCACGAAAGTAGGGAAACAGCAATGTGGGAAAGACGAAGGCACTAAGCTATATCCAGGCAGGTTCAAATCGGACAACTTGGTATTCTCACCAACCTGTCTCACTAAGCGCCAAGGGAGCTACAAAGGAAAGAGATTTGCTCCAAGCCCACGATCGTTGCTCACATCAACCCGGAATTGCACTCCCATATCAATCTCAGACATTAAGTAAGCCAACTCCGACTATGCAGTTGGTAAAAGCAGAATTTAGAAGTGTACAGTTTCACAACACAAATCAGTGAAGATGTTATGCCCTTACATTGATTTAAATTGCTCCACTTACAAAAATCCACACTTTATAATCCGCTACGTCAGATGGTAAGCAACCTCAGTCATCGCCTCAGCCCATCTGGAAAACAAATGGGAGTTGCGAGCTAGAATGCCTAGTAGTGGCTTGTGATGGATGGCGGGGGCAGGGACGGGACCACGTGTGCTCAACCAAATCACAAATAATATGGATTTTTATTAGTGGCGCCTCCTATACGTCGGTCTCGGGACTTATTGTGCGATTTGTTTAAGCTTAGCATGCTTATACAGGGTGGGTGCTATTTGCTGGTGTCACCAGGTCGTTTCTAGAAAAATCTTTCTCTTTCCCTAAATTTAAACATCTCATTCCCTATCTATTCCTCTCTTTCCAACTATCTCTCCCCCAACCCTATACATTTCTCTCTAAAGAACTTTCTTTCTCCAACTCTTTCTCTCCATCTCTCTGTCCCCCCATCTCTATACATCTCTCCCTCACGACAGATATTTCTCTCCAGATCACTCTCTCTGTTTCTCTTCAGATTTCTTCCTCTCTCCAGATCTCTCTATCTCTCTCTCCTGATTTTTCTCTTTCTCCTGATTTTTCTCTCTCTCCAGAACTCTCTCTCTCTCTCTCTCTCTCTCTCTCTCCAGATTTTTCTCTCTCTCCAGATCTTTCTCTCTCTCTCTCTCTCCAGATCTCTCTCTCTCTCTCCAGATCTCTCTCTCTCTCCAGATCTCTCTCTCTCTCTCCAGATCTCCCTCTCTCCAGATCTCTCTCTCTCTCCAGATCTCTCTCTCTCTCTCCAGATCACTCTCTCTCCCCAGACCTATCTATCTCTTTCTCTCTCTCCAAGATCTCTTTTTCTTCCTCTCTCTCCCCTCTCTCTCTCCCTCTCTCCCTCCCTCTCTCCCTCCCTCTCTCTCCCTCTCTCTCTCCCCTCTCTCCATCTCTCTCTCTTCATCTTTATCTTTTTCAAGAAAAACTGTTTCATTCAATTCAAATCTATTTTTTGCCTTCTGTCAAAGTATTTTTTTTTTTGTGGAAAAGACAACGAAACCCTTTACACGCGAGTCAAAGTCGCATTTACCGGCTTCGTCGAACAATGCAATGTGAAGATGCGGACACAAAACCAACTTCCGACAGACACCATTTTCGATTCGACTGTGTGTTCATTAATTTTTTCATTTCTAATTGAAGTGAACTCTAACCGCCGTAAAGGTTTCTTTACCCTCGTCTGGACGTTGTAAGCAAAAAAATAATGACTGTCACACTCACTTGCAAATCCAGAGAAACCAAATGATTCCTGGCAGAAAATTTGCTCCTTTTGCGTCGACAAGGACTCCGAATTGGAGGCGGAAGAGATTCTCATCTCTGCCTCCATTTAGTTGTTTCATATCTTTCTCACATCTGCCAATGCTACAGAGAACCGGAATATTTATTGAAGGGAACCTGTTGCCTTGCTCCTGTGCAAAGAGTCAAACACTTGATAAGCAAACAATTTGAATTTCAAATACGAAATGTAATTAACTTCTACACACATCTCTCATTTCGTCTCGCCTCAGTGTACACATTTCGTTTGTGGTCCTCCAGCCTTGATGCATCCCTTTTAATTTAAATTGAAAAATGAAGACACAGGAGCGTTCTCCTCATACGAACCAACAGGCTGGTGGCAGGAAATAAATTGATTTAAACATTCGATAAGCATGGTAATCTAAATCAGGACAAATGTCGGCCCCCCTCTCTGCTCGGAGCATTATTCTCAAATAACCGAGGTAAATAATTCTCGGAAACTTAGGCCCTCGATTCGATTTTTCATTTTTGATTTTTTTCTGTTCCTTCCAGCGTCGTCGTCGTCGTCGTGTTCGGTGGACTCGAGTACAAGCCCCTCGGGTCAAATTGAATTATCCTTGCAAACGATATACAAATAACATCCTAATGTACTCAAAACCGTTCTGTCATGCCGTTCGATGACGTGGGGGTGGCCTGCAGATGAAAAAAAATTACAAATTCAATTCTCGAATCAGTTGGCTGGCGGGGGTCAGGCAGTTTGCGGCAGAGACGCGTGGAGTGCCTTCCGCCAAATCACAGGATATCCCTCGTGCATTTATCAAATTTAAAATCTCTTTCTCGGCGCAACGATCATTCAATTGGAAGAGTCGGGCGGGGGCCAAATGAAAAGATGAATTTATCCGATGAATAATAAATAATGTCAAGCCCGGTCGGTGGGGGCGGTAAGTTGGGAGAGGAGGGAGGTGAGGGAATCGAAACGAAATCGGTAATCCGTCAGAGGATGTTGATGTTTGTGTCGGTGTCGTGTTTGCCGTTGCTGGAGCCGGCGTGCGTCGTCGTCGTCGCCCGAGACAAGAGACTGATTGATAGATAGACGTGGCTGCACATTGACAGGGTGACTTGGCTCAAACGGGTCATTGAGCCTTGAGAGCAACTGAAATGCTGGACGCCGTGGATAGGCGCGCTATTGATTGCCGCTGTTGCGTATGCCACCGGGAGTGGATTTCGATGGGGAGCATTTGTCATGTCCGGTGGTGGTGCCTTTTGTGGGAGCTTTAAGGATGAAGTTCAGTGACTTGATGGACACGTTGATCGATTGTCCAGAACTGTAGATTTCTCCTGGTTGCCTTTAACAAGTCAAAAATATGCCATCCTCCTTCTTCTTGTTCTTCTTGTGCCGCTACAGTCCGGGGTGGGCATGGGCCTCAACCAACAAACCAGCACTATCTGTCGCCAGCTGCCTTTCCATCCTCCGTCCTGCCAAACACCACTCGGGCTCATCAGCACCCGGTGACTGAATTCCACACACTGCTCACTAAATCCTGCCAAGAGCCCAACTCCACCAACGATGCCAATTCGAAATCCCGGCCAGACGCTGCCGCACATTTATCACCACCAGGCGCTTTAAGCTCACGATCCACGCAGGAATCTATTCCGCCACCCTTGCTGGGGACGATAAATTTCTGATATCACGACACAACTCAATTTCTGGACGACTTGGCAAACGAGTCGAACGCAGTTATCCTTGCCTGTGCAGCAACACCGATAGCCGATGTCACGCCAATTAACAAACTCATTCGACACTGAGCGCCATTTCGGAATTCAATGCACTGGAACCGGTAAGCTCCACGCCGCCGAAACATTAAAGTTGATTGCACCGTGTTCGCTGCTAATTAAATCTTCCCACCCCCGTCTGGGGAAGAAGGAGCGCTTTGAACGAAAGGGACACATCACGCAGATCCCCTATTCGTTTGTCGGTGTAAAGTTTTTCGCTCTGCCCCGTGCCCGGGCCCCCTTTTCCTTGTTGTCCTTGTTCTATGGTGTGGTGTTATGTATATTTTTTTATTTCGTATTAAACGGTTAAATGAACTCTCATCCTGTGATGGCACATTTAACACTTCACCCCCGCTCACTGTGCTGCTGCCTGCTCTCCGCCGTTCTGTGTGTTTTTTTTTTCCATCGCCTCTACGGCCTCTCTCACACAGGATGTTTAATCAAATTTTATGTATCCTTCACTCCTCCCCGGAGGTTGGCTTGTAATAATTTGCAATTTTCATTTAATTTTGATTAAATTTTAAGAGAGCTCGCAACGATTTTGCTTTCTTTGCGCTTTTCGTCGCCTCGACTTTCCGCCTTGTCCTCCTTCTCGCCCTTGTCACCATCGCTCTTGTTCCCATCGCCATTCGCCTTTACCTAAACGAAATTTAATAAGAGAACGAGTATTTGACAGACGAAAGACGAAGGCAGTCCTTTGTCGGCACGGCGGGGACGGGGTCCTGCTCTGTGTCGGAATGGAATGAAATGTATCAGGACGTGTCATGTGGGTCGTGCGATACCGATGGCGACGCAGCGGCAGCAGCTTCCTAGGTGGCAAACGACCCACACACGCACACACACACCAATATACAAACCGACTTATATCGATGCTAATTGGGTGGATCTAGTGAGTGCGGAGAGAGATGGGTTTGCCACCTGCACACGCGGTGATGGCATCCGAGTGGATTAGTAGTGTGGCTCGGATTTGAATTGCAGATGGGTTTAAGGAGCAACGCACCGTTGTCGTCCTTTCTCCTCATTTAGCTGTATAGGATTGCTTCTGACGGGTGGGGAGTGTGCATTCTTTGCGGTTGGAAGCTGAAACGCGGATGTTCTTCTGTGACTTGGTCTTAAAGCGGATTAAAGCAGCTGTATGAGGCCCTTGAAAGTAAGCCAAACGCAACGAAAATCGTAAGCAGGTTTTACAGGACTAATGCCTAACCTCACGTACTACGAGGAACCTAGGGACCCATTAAACCGCATTTTCTCCATGAATTCCTCTTGGGACAAGATATTCTGAGACGTACAGATCACCTAATAAGTCTTGGGACATACAGGGGGCGCCACTTACATGTATTATGCATTTGAATTTTTTTTTTGTTTGTGGCGCCCCCTATAAGTTTCGGGACTTGCTGAATGATGTGTTATTTCAAAAACCCAGTTTTCGACCCTCAGTCGTTTAAAAACCTCAAAGAAGTTTATTGAAAATTCCTCCATTGGACACTATTCATCCTAAATCACACTTTAAATGGCTAAGAAATATTTTTAAAACCTCAAAACCACTGTTTCTGACAGGAATTCCTTCGAAAATCCAAATCTTAGTCCGAATTCCATCTCCCATCTGGCCTGACATAGTTTTTAAGCCAGTATAAGCAGATTTAGAAAACTCTAAAAGCTTAAAACCGCAGTTTTTAACCCGAGTATTTTTGGAAAAGCTTTAAAAGTTGTCCAAAAATTTCACAATCAACCTGTTGAAATATTAGAGAAGACTGCAGCAGAAAATTCCGATAAAATTTTCCATATACTACATGCAGTCAGCTTTGAAAGCCTCTCGATGCCACTCAAATCATCACTTCTTGTCCAGATCCACCGTAGAATGCAATTATTTCTCCTAACTTCCTGACATCAGTCGTTTTGAAACACTTTTTGAAGTTAAGTTGCTTTTAAAACCTTGAAACTTTACAATTAACATCCAATTTCGTCAAAAAGCAGCTCCTGAAAATGCTGTTTTATCTCAAAAACCTTAGTTTTGAACTCGAAAATCACAATTTTTGGCATCAAACCCTCGTAAAGTTTGACTTTTCACTTCAACTACACACATCCGCTCCATAAATAGTTCCGAAATAGGTAAAGGATCTGAAAAAAGGGGCTGAAAATACTGTTTTATCTAAAAAAAACGTTGGTTTTGAAGTCGAAAATCACATTTGCTGGCAATAGCCTCTTGAAATATCTGGATTTGCACTTAAAATACGCACGTCCGCCCTTTAATAGTTCCGAAGCAAATTAAAGAAGCTCCAGGGAAGGCTCTAAAAACTCAAAAACCTCAGTTTTGAAGCCGAAAATCACAATTTCTGAGACCAGTGCTTCGAAAAGTCTGATGTTGCACTTCAAATACGCACGTTCGACCCTTAAATAGCTCCGAAGCAAGTTCAAGCAGCTCCAGGGAAGGCTCTAAAAACTCAAAAACCTCAGTTTTGAAGCCGAAAATTACAATTTCTGACACCAGACTCTCGAAAAGTCTGACTTGGCAATTCAACTACACACATCCGCCCCTTTAATAGTTCCGAAGCAGGTTCAAGCAGCTCCAGGGAAGGCTCTTGAAACTCAAAAACCTCAGTTTTGAAGCCGAAAATTACAATTTCTGACACCAGACTCTGGAAAAGCCTGACTTTGCACTTAAAATATGCACGTCCACCCCTTAAATAGTTCCGAAGCAAATAAAAGGAGTTCCAGGGAAGGCTCTTAGAACTCAAAAACCTCAGTTTTGAAGCCGAAAATTACAATTTCTGACACCAGACTCTAGAAAAGCCTGACTTTGCACTTCAAATATGCACGTCCGCCCCTTAAATAGTTCCAAAGCAAATAAAAGGAGTTCCAGGGAAGGCTCTTAGAACTCAAAAACCTCAGTTTTGAAGCCGAAAATCACAATTTCTGACACCAGACTCTCGAAAAGTCTGACTTGGCACTTCAACTACACACATCCGCCCCTTAAATAGCCCCGAAGCAGATTCAATCTGCTCCAGTAAAGGCTCTCAAAACTCAAAAACCTTGATATTGAAGTCGAAAATCACATTTTCTGGCATTTGACTTTTGAAACGTCTGACTTTGCACTTCAAATACGTATGTCCGCCCCTTAAAGAGTCCCGAAGCAGGTCCAAGTAGCTTCAGGGAAGGTTCTCAAAGCTCGAAAACCATAGTTTCGAAATCCAGTTGCCTTGCAAACTCCAGATATTCCCACATCAACAGTCATTCTTACTTACAATTTCTAAAATGACCACTTGGTAACTCAAAAGCAATGGTTTTTGATTGACTTTCAGTTTCTCAAAACTCCCTACTTTCAACTCGAGCTCTCTCGAAAGACCCTGGCCCTTGCTTAAAAATACCGGCATTTGTCCTCGAGTCGCCTTAAATTTCAATTAAAGCAGTCCCCTCTTCCTCACTGCACGCAGCCCGTCATAAGCGCCCCGTTCCTCGGATTTTCATTCAGAATCAATAAATATTTGGCATATCCATGAAGCGCTCTGTGTATCTGTCACATCACATCTCGCCAATGAAACCTCAAAAATATTGTCCCCTCGCTCCCGCTCCCGGGCCGTCATTTAAATATTCCCATGTTCGCAACTGAGTCTATTGATCCCCATGACTCCGTAATGAATGTTGACTCGCAGACTTATTCAGACCAACAACAACCGGAATCCTTTTATTCTCTTTTCGAACTCAAAGAGCAGACGAGCGTGCGATGGCTCCGAAAAATAGGCACACACAAGCTCGCCGGCGCCCCCGTGCATAAAACAAAAAATTGTTTATCGCAAACAAATTCACTTGGGTGTCATTATTCATCGCAATGAATTGATAAACACAACATCCTGCACGTCCCGGTCGCATGCTCTGCCAATTGAAAAAACAAGGAAACACACAAAAATCGAAGCTTTGTGAGCTGTACTCTTTTCTCACGCATACCATGTCTGAGGTCACGCGCCTCCCCCTGCGTCGGGTGCTCACATTCATTCATTCTCGCATTGTCGTCCGCATTGACTGGGGACATGTGTAACGTCGTGCATCGCAACAGGAAAGGACGATGACTGCAAGTGAGTGTACACATGTAGCAGCGAGGCCGCCAAAACTGATGCGACAGCGAAATCACCGCCAGCAACTATGTATTGATGGATATCCTCACAGCTGATGTTTGCTGTGCGCCGAGGGTGCGGGGGTTGTAAATCAATCAATTTTGCATTAAGCTACGTGCTGCAAAACCCTCTTTTTCGATGGATCATGCATTTATGCAGGTCCTTGCTGGGCTTACGCTATTTGTATGCTGAAAGGGCTTCACAACGCACACGTTTTTTTGTTTTCTTGTTCTGTTTTCGTTGGTTCTTTTCTCGCTCTCGCCGGCTGGCTTTCCCGCAGTCGGTGTAGGCGAAAATGGCTTTTAGACTGAACCGTTGACTTGATTGAGTGTTTTGAAAATTCACAGGGGCATTTTGTTTTGCACGGCGGAAGTTGGCCTTATGAAGCACAATGAGGATGTTCTGAGGGTTCCTTTCGATGATTTCGATTTGAGTGGGAATGCTCCTATTCTTGGCAATGCCGAAATGTTGCGGAAGGCCTGTCAAGTTGCCTAGTGCGCGAAGATTCCGAGACGGTTTGCTTAAGACGACGCCTTAATCGACTTCGAGTGGTCTTCAACTGTCTGCATGTGTCCACAGCGAAGTTAAGGCCTTTCTTCATCTATTAGTGTCCCAACTACGTGATATTTACAGGAAAGCGGTGTTAACTACCTCGAGAGCTAATCGCTCACAAGGGCTGAGGGAGGGTACTCGCAGTTTAAGAGCTTGCTGAAAGGGTTCGGTATTCGTATTCCTTTTGCTTTCGTTTCCTGGTTTCAATTTGGCAGCACTGGGTTTTGACAATCGACCAAACTTAGCTATCAAATGAAATGTCGCAGTGTTAGCTGACCATTTACAGTGACGGTCAGCTTGATAGTCAAACAACTGCCAACAAATGTCGACAACTGATTCAAATGAAGCCACCTTCAACGCTTTATGCAATGGCACGTGGCCAAATTTCGAAAACCTACTAAAATCTTGGTAATTCCAACGAAGCCACTTGTTGCGCGTAAACCGCCATACTTCACTGCCTTCGCAAGGTTATCGGTGAAACTGTGACGTTTGCAAAGTGTGGAGGTGTGTCTGTAGCCACAGGACCTGAAGGGTCAGCAGAGTATGGTGCTGCTGTTTGTGGTGCTGATGACTTGCATTCGAATTTACATCTCCACCCATCTCACGTTCAACTTGCTGCCTATTTCTACAGTCAAGTCACTCTGTCCGACGGCTCTGAAATTTGAAAGACGCACAAACAAGTAATCAGCGCCCTCTGTGTCTTCTTCGAGTGCGCTTCTGAAGTTTTGTCAGAAGTATGTAACACGTCGCTCTATAAGCCTCGAGACTGACATATAGGGGGCGCCACCAACAAAAAACTATAGTCTACAATACAAGCCTGGGAATTATTGAGTGATGTGTTAAAAATGTGCATTCGTGCTTTCAATCCGAACAGCACAAAATATGTTTTTCAAGAATTTTTTTCTTTTATTTTTTTTTTTAAACAAAATTTCAACGCAATCAACAAAGTTTAATACGTTAGTACACGTTACTACAAGAAGCTCAAAAAGTTAAGCTAGGGAGTGGTAGCTAATTCAGTCAAACTTATAGCATTAGAACTGCTGATGGTTACATGAGACGCAGAATCAGAATCAATTACGTTTGCTTTGTCATCAAACCGAAGACCCCCTATATTCCCTGTGGAAGTTGCAAATTGGAACCGGGTTAGAGAGAAGACCAAATGGATGATGGAGATAATCTTGATTTCAATTTCTTTTAGACACAGCGATAAGAACATGGAATCGAACTGGAGCGAGAGGCATTGGAATCTGGACCCATTTTCCAGGCAACGTTCAGTCCTTTTTAGACCCAACAGACCTCTATGGGCACTGAAGTGAATCAGCAAGCAGATTATGGTACTGAGTCTGGTTCCCTATGAACCAAATGTCCCGAACGAAGCAGCGTGGTACAAAAGTAAGTTTCCCAACTGAAGCAATGTTGTACTGAAGCAGGTATCCTATACGGGCAACGTGTTACTGAAGCTTGTTCCTCATCCAGGCAACGTGTTACTGAAGCTTGTTCCCCATCGAAGCAACTTGGTACTGAAGTTTGTTCCCCATTGAAGCAACGTGGTACTGAAGATGGTTCTCCATCGAATTAATGTGGTACGAGGGTTGCCATTTATATTTCGGGATTAGAGAACAAAAACGTCGTCGCAAATAGCTTTATTGTTTTTCAAAATATTCCCCATTAAGATCAACATGCTGGAATGGAACACCTGTTCCTACGCTAGGCACACATTGACCATTGGAATATAATGACCATCCTCGGAACTTGTTTAGAGCCCAAAAGGCACCCTTGCACGATCCTTCGCACAGGGATGACATGCCCCAAGATTAGAGTTACCAATACGAGGATTGCCTTTTGTATTTCGGGATTTCTAGATTTCGTTAACAAACACAGGTATTAGTCATCGAAAATAGCTTTATTGATTTTTAAAATATTCCCCATTAAGATCTAAACACTTTTGCATGCGTTTGAACCAATTGTCGAAGCACTTTTGACACTCTGATTGAGGTATCTTCAAACCATGCATTCTGAACGCAACAACCGCTTCTTAAGGTGTCGAAAAACGTTGACCTCTCATTTCATTTTTTACGTACGGGAGTAAAAAGAAGTCATTCGGTGCCAAGTCAGGACTATACGGTGGATGATTCGTCAAATCAATGTTTTGAGTGCTCAAAAATGCAGTTGTTTGAGTCGATGTGTGAGAGCTCGCATTGTCGTGGTGAAGAGTGATCCGTCTTCGGCGGTTGGTTTTCCTGATTTCTTGGAAGACAACTGGCAAACAAATGGTTGTGTATCACTCAGAATTGACTGTTCTGCGTTGTTGTAGTGGTACGGTTGCGACATGTCCAGTTTTTCCGAAGAAACAGGCGACCATTTGCTTGGACGTGCTTCGTGCGCAACATTTTTTGGATTTGGCTCAATTTGAAATACCCATGCAGTCGACTGCTGTTTACTTTCAGGCTCATACGCGTAAATCCACAATTCACCACCTGTCACGATGTCATAGACGTGTTTCAAAGCATCGCCATCGTATTTTTGGAGCATTTCTTTCGACCAATCGACACGAGCCTTTTTTGAGCGATTGACAAATTGTGTGGGATCCAGCGCGACCAATTGTTTTTGACGGTCAAATGTTCATGCAATGTTGAATGTATGCTGGTCCCACTAATGCCTAAGGTTGTCTCAATCTCACGATAGGTCACATGACGATCCTGCAATATCAGTTGGCGCACAGCATCAATGGTCTCCGGAAAAACAACTGATTTCGGACGACCTTCACGAAATTCATCTTAGTGTGAACTACGACCTCGGTTGAATTCACCGTCCATCGATAAACACTGGTCCTTGATGGAGCTTCATCGCCAAAAATTGAATTAAGTTCATCGATGCACTGTTGTTGAGTGAATCCACGTCGAAAGTTGTAAAAAATAATCGCACGAAAATTTTCACGATTTAATTCCATTTTTTGGGCGAGATGAATCCTTTAAGTTACTGTAAACAACACAAATAGCGCTCTTATGCCAAACGTTCGTAGTTCGTATACCATAACCCCAGACATATCAAAAGAGCTGGCAGTTGCCAGATTGCAACAAGAGGGCTGCCCAATCCCGAAATATAAAAGGCAACCTTCGTAAGATGCCTTCAGAACCAATGCGGAAGTTCCAAATTGGAATCGATTTAAAGAGAAGACCAAATGATGAAAATAATCTCAATTTCAGTTTCTTTTAGACACAACGATGAGAACAGCATTGGAATAGAACTCGATCGCGAGCCATTGGAATCTGGACCCATTTCGCAAGCAACGTTCAGTCCTATTCAGACGCAACAGACTTCAATGGGCACTGAAGAGAATCAGCAGGCAGATTATGGTACCGAGTCTGGTTCCCCATGAACCAGATGTCCCGACCGAAGCAGCGTGGTACAAAAGTAAGTTTCCCAACCGAAGCAATATTGTAGTGAAGCAGGTGTCCCATACGGGCAACGTGTTACTGAAGTTTGTTCCCCATCCAGGCAACGTGTTACTGAAGTTTGTTCCCCATCGAAGCAACGTGGTACTGAAGCAAGTATCTTAACCGAAGCAATGTTGTACTGAAGCAGGTTTCCCATACAGGCAACATGTTACTGAAGCTTGTTCCCTGTACTGAAACTGGCATCAGAAGACCAAAACGACCAAAGGTGCGACGTGTAAAATTCCCTCAAGGATATTGAACTCATTAAAGGCGAGTTTGTCTAACATTGATAGGGAAGGAGATGTTGCAACCTCAACCTTGGAACTTGTCACTAAGTCTGTCATTCTCCTTTACATATGAATTTTGCTATTAATCTGCCTCATTCTGAATTACAACATTTTGGTGTTTATGTATTTCTTCAGCCATCTTAAGCGTTAAATCCGCAGGCGTTTGAAGAGACGCATGCCGCCGTTCAGCTCCCAATGACATCAATGCAAACAGGAACAAGAATCGCAAACAGAAGAGTTCCCTCGACAAGACCAAGAGCTCCCTCATCCGTTTTTAGTAATGGCTTAGTGGCTGCCGTGGCGTAGTGAGTGGAGTGCGAAGCTCACACGCCGGTCTAGGTTCGATTTCCGGCTGAGCACCTTGAATTTTTCACGGCACCACTGCACCACGGACTACTGATAACACTCGAAGAGTAATGACTGTTCAAGAAAATGCTTCTCAAAACTTCGCTTGCAGGTCCCTTCTACTCATCAGAGAACAGTAGGTCCCTTCTACTCATCAGAGAACAGTAGCGCGCACAACATGAGTACTCGTAGGTGATGAGGAAGCTAGGGCCTGGTCCTCTGTGGACTGTCACGCCATCCGATTCTTGTTATTAAGTTCCCGCACCGTAAACCAGGATTGAAGTGCTCAATCTGCTACAAAAAGGCAGCTTAGTCTTTCCACAGAGGGCTCGATTTGTTACTTGTCTATTGAGCTGAAAGAAACAGCGATTGGCGGGAGGAGTGATTCTTCATTTGATATCGCTGCTGACGTTTTTGCCTCTATTAACTGTGATGCCAAGGTGGACGAAATCCTTGACAAGCTTGAGTTTTCTGCTGCTGAGTGTCCTTCCCTGACGACAGCATGTATTTCATTTTGCCATTATTTCCCGAAAAGCTCCCGCTTCAATGTCAGCAAACGTATAGCTGTTTGTCGACTTCAACAAAAACAGGCAAGGTTTTCGTTTCCTTCTCAGGCGCAGTCATTGAAGGCCGAGTCTTCTGTGCATTTGGCAACGTCGATAACTTTCTGAAGTCCTCACGCTGGTTCAGACATTTGTTTCGTATCAGACCCGAATTGGTATCAGCTTAGTGGGAGGATGACGCCCACTCAATTAACATCCATAGTCGAGTATGAATTTTTTTGGAAGTGGCGTCCCTATTTGTCAGTCGCGTAACTTATTGAGTAATCTGTAAGAGTCTATCTATGACGACTGCGCTGCCTCCCGCTTCACCTTGAGTGAAAAATTCATAAAAAATTTTTGATGACGCCCATAAGTGGTTTAACATGATTTTTATGTTCCGCGCGACAAAGGTCTCAAACCCCTCCCACCCTTCATCCCACATTTCATCTGTTTGCATCGCCCACCTCGCAACTCTCAACACACTCTGTCAACCAAGCCGACTGCCATCACCCCCCTTTGTGAAAGCCTTCCAATCAGCCCCACCCATCCCTCAAGGTCTCAGCCAGTGGTGAGCAACCTTTTATCCCCGAGTCAACCTTCACTTGTTATAAATAATTGCACTTTTATTTGAAAGACTCCCTTATTTGTTCATGAGGTATAAATCTTCACTTAATCCTAAATCTCTCACAGACTCTTTACGGCCACGAATCGGTCCCACACATCTGCCAGTCCACGCACTTGGCAGTGGCTTACAGCCATCCCTGTCGCCCGGTGCTCCGCTTGACAGGACTCCTTGGCGGCGGCACAATGACACTTGCCTCCGATGTGGAATCGCCAAAGTTGTGGTCCACACTGTCGTCCACTTCGAAGAACGTCACCTCGAACGAGTCGGTCGGCATGGGCGGGTACGCGGGATGCACAGTTGACGAAAACTTACTTAGCATCGGTGGCTTGGGCCTGTCCCGGACAGCAGCACCGGCAGAGGCCTCCTCCGCGCGCGGTGCTGGTGGTGGGGGCTTTTTAATTGCTTTGCCCGCCGGCTGCTGCTTGGCATGTTTGCGCTTCCCGTCGGTTCCGGCCGCACTGCCACCACCCAGAGTGGAAGCAGATAGAATCACTTCATTTTGGTCCTTTGTCCCTGTTGACTTGCAGTCCTGCAGCGCTTTCTGATGCTGCTGCTGATGCGAGTGCTGCTTAAAGGAGTGCGGTGGCGATACGAATCCATATTCAGTGACAACTGGGTGAATGTCCCGCGGCATGTGGTGGTGCGCCGCGCTGGAGTGGGAGATGTCTTCGACGAGCTTCCGTGCGGCTCGTGCATTCGCAATGGCGCTCTCATTCTCAGGGGCACCGCTCAGCTCCTCGCTGATTTTGTTCAGCAGCTCCAGCAGCGTGCTCGTCTTCTCGTCCTCGAACTCGATGGTGGGGGTCTCGTGGCCGCCGTGGGGAGGGGACAGCAGGACCAACCTGAAAGGAACGGAAACGATCAGACGGCTGGGTGGGCGGTGGTGTCTTGTGTCACCTCTTGGCCTCGCCAATGGCCCGCTGCAGATGCTGCAGGTTCTTGAAGCTCTCCTTGTTGTAGCAGCGTCCGATTTGCGAATTCTTCGCCACGCCCTGGATGACCATGGACCACTTGTGGGCCACCGACTGGTTGGCCACCATGCGCGCCACGCGCTGGAACCGGGCCTTCGGGTCCTCATGGGGAGGAGGCGGGTTAGGCTCACTTACGACTTTTATCTCATTAATATCGCCATCGCCGTTAACATTATTAGAAGCTGAAGCATTTTTGCTGTTACTCACCGCGTTTGGCACGGGGGCCACTTGGAATCCCTTCATGAGGCGGCGCTCCCAAATCTTGGCGTGCTTCGCCCGGCAGGCTGAAAGAGTGGGTCATTAGGGAGGTGGGCTGGGTGTCTGAGGGGACTTACGTTTCTCCTTCTTGGCGGCGGAGGACACGTCCATGCCGTTGTTGTCGAAGATCTCCATCAGTTCGTAGCGCATGGTGGAGATGTCGGCCTTGACCTCGTTGATGTCGTCCTCGGTCACAGGAGTCTGCTCCTGTTTCCTGTGATTGGCGGAGACGTACCGCCACACCAGGGACCACATGATGTTGGCGTAGCGGTTCTCGCGCTGCTTCTCCTGGCGTTTCTGTGAACGAACAACTTTTGAGTGGGAGTTATGCCGCTTGACTGAATCTGCTCCTTACCTGGGATCTCTTGCGTGCCAGCTCCTTGCTGGACTTCCGGAAGAGTCTGATAAGCCACTTGATGGACGGAAAGACATTGAAGGGCGGCGGCAGGGTGGAGCAGTCCTCGAAGTAGCTCATCCACAGTTTCGTCCGGGCGAACTTCCACTCTGTGTCCGAGTGTTGCTGTAAATGAAAGGAACTCCCGCGTGAATCTTTGCAACTCAGGAGACTCACGAGTGGCTTACATCGATGAGGGCGTAGGAGTTGGACATCATAGCGATGAGAAGGTTCAGGAGGACAATGACGTTGATGACGCTGTACGAGCCATACATCAGCAGTCCCCAGAAGCGGGTGTACGACTTGATGCCGGTCAGCTCGAAGTTGTCCAAGCCCACCATCCCGAAACTGGCCCAAAACAAGGACTGCGACGATTCAAACAAGCTGCCAAGCAGCCAATTTAGTTTGTGCTTGGGATTTCACAGGGAACATACTCACTTTCCGAACCGCCTCCACTTCATGCACGCGTCCCCGTGGCTTTCCCAGTCCGCCCGTCCGTCGGGCAGGTGATAGCACTTCTGCTTCTCCAGGTCGGCGAAGTACCAGAGGAGTTGGTTGAGGCCGCAGGCGAACGCGAACAGGATGAGCGTGTAGATGAAGAAGAACTTGACGATGTCGATGACCATGCGTCCAAGAGAGATCTGCAGTGGGCCCAGGTGTGGGTTGATCGAGAAAAGGTGAACCAGCTTGAGGGCGGAGAAGATGTTCGCCGCCGCAAAGAGTCCTTCGGCGATGAGCTGCGGATCGAAGTCGTTCCACTTCTCCCGGGGGACGAAGGCCACCGCTGGGTCCTTCTCGATCTCCCTGCTTTGCTGCACATAGGCAAGGACCCTGAAATCGAGACGCAAGTTGACAAGGTTGATCTTTAAAAGAACGACATCCCACCTCAGGCAGAGCACGCTGATGTACAATCCATTGCGGAGGAAGTCAATGAAGTTCCACATGTTGCGGAGGTAGTTCTTCATGCCCAAATTGAAGATCTCCTGCACCTCCTCCCAGAGAAACCCGGCCAGGTAGCAGACGACTATGATCTCCAGCTTGGTGGGGCCCTTGCCACGCTGCCGGCGCTGGCTGTCTTTCAGCTCCTGCTTCATCTCGTTCGTTCCAAAGAACCGGATGACGTCGTCTTCGGCACGCTGAGAGACAAGAATCAGTATGACTACGGAAGACGCTGTCAGAGACGGGGAGATGAACGGGGAAGCGCGGCCACTTACAGAGGAAGAAGAGGTAGGACGACGCGTGGATGAGGAACTTCATGAACGGCTTCCGCATGAGGCTGCCCACGCTGGAGTTCGGCGCGATCATGTAGACAAGGCAATAGAGTGGAAACAGCACCGCCACCTGGACAATGTTCAGCACCCTCTGGAGGGCATTCTTGCGGCGGAACCCTGGAAGACCTTCATACCAAATCGCCGCCAGCAGCTGTTGAACGTTTGGGTGGGCTACGAACTGAGGGAAGACAATGAGGAGCACCTCAGTGGGGTGGCGGACTTACCTTCTTCTGCTTGTAGGTGATGGCCTGCTCGAGGAGACTCAGCGTCATGCGGTCGCCCGGCTCGTAGCTAGACTCCGGGTCGTAGTTGATGATGATGGCGAGCTCCTCGGACGTGCGGGTCTGATCGAGCAGGTCCACGGCAAATTGCTGGCACTGCTTCCGCAGCTCGAGGTACTCCTGCTTGCACTCCTGCTCGGTGAACGCCAGATTCTTCAGCTCCCACGACAGCTCAAAGGCGGTCATCAGTGGGTCGTGGGAGGTGAGACTGATGAGGGAGGGGCTCGCCAGGGCCTTGTAGATGTTCACCCGCGCCAGGGAGTACCGCAGAGCGTCCTCCGTCGACTGCCGAACGCACTCCTCGCAACCGCATCTGAAAGGGAGAGTGCACATTGTGTTCGCAACTGGAGCCCGTCGACTTACTTGATGTCGTGGGGGGTGGGGACGGCAGCTCCCCGGTCCAGCAGCAGCTTGAGAATCTCAAAATTATTTTTGTGGGCGGCGAGGATGAGAGGCGTGATGTCCGGCGGGAACATTGCGATGTTTATGTCGACCTTCTGCCAGCTCTGCAACGAAACCCAAGTCAACCACAGTCACAATGCAAACAGCCGCTCAATCACTGAGCTCCTCTAAGGATCAATCAGAAGGGGCGGCTGTCACTGTTCACATTTCACAGAACTCACATACAACTCCCCCTCGGTGTAAATCAATTCCTCGTGCTCGAGCAGCAGCTCCACGGCCTCGACGAACTCCGCATCTATGGCATGCAGCAGAGAGTCCTTCGTCTCCACGCCCATTATAACCAGCAGCTCCACCATCTCCAGATTCTCGCTGTCAATGGCGAGAGTCAGTGCGCGTCGACCCAGAGGATCCATACAATTGATATTGATGTGCTTCTTGCGATGTGCCCGCTGTAGCATCCTGCAAAAGGACACGGAAAGCCGATGAGGAAAAGGATGATATTATTTCGAAGAAGGGCGGATGGGGGTGGGGGAACCACCGTATGATGAGCGTAATATATTGAACGGGTGAATGGCTTCTGGAAACATGTGTACAATCGACAGGATAACACACTAATACACAAGGCAAGAAGCGAGAGGATTTTTTCTTCCTCTTCGTCCTTCCAGGACATTGAGCCAGAATCAGAAATCAATGGGTTCTCCCCCAGCGCCGTCACAGCCAATCCAGTCGCTGCTAGTCAACCAGTCATAGTCACCATCAGCGCTATTTAATGGACAATTTGCTAAGGAAGCACAATGTGCTTGCCGACGACGACAACGAGAACGCCAACGACGTCGACGGCAATGACAACACCGAGGCCGAGGATTAGAGATGTGCGCTCCGAGGACGAGGGTATAATGGATTGACAGTAGCAGTAGCAGCAGCAGCAGCTTGTCTGACTCTCGAGAGAAAATTGGGTTAAGCACACACAGAGCACATCCACACATGGCCCCCGGACGATGATGCTGGCGACGAGCGCCTCCCTCGCAGTGCGCCACCGCTCCTCTGGCCCACCATGGCCCATTGAAGTTAATGACTTAAGTGTGTAAGTAGCAGGACGTTCGAGTTCGAATAGTTTCCATGGGAAATTGCTTGCTAAATGCGGTCAGGAATTTTTATTAAAAACCGCTGAAGTAAATTATTGCGGTGCGACTGTGTGCGATGAATACGTTATCAGCGTGTGTGGAGGCGGGGGGATGAATGAATTAAAAGGAATGTGCACTGATTACGGGTGGGAGTGAATTATTTCAAGGTCTTATCCGGTTTGGTCACCACACTGGCATTTATAACGACTGTCGGTCGGTATTTGCTGTTTATGGGGATACTTCGTGGCCAGTTGAGTGTGCTTGTGGTGGGCGAGTTTTTTGTTTTAGTTTGTGGCACTTGAGTTGGGGCGGCATTAATTGTTTGTCCTTTGGGAATAAGGAAGCTCATGAGGGATGACGATGGAGTTTTGCCGAGTTGACACTTCTCTTTTGGGCGAAATGACTTTTGTCTTAAAGGGGAGCTTGATGAAGGGACTCAGGAGGGGACTCGTTTTTGGTTGTTTGAATGATTCGTAATTGTGTTGTGAGGAGAAGAAAGCGCACTTGAAGTTGTGTAAAATGTGGAGATGGTTGGAAGCAATTGAAGAAGTTGAATTTTTGACTTTGTCTGTGGGGAAATCTAAGGTCCACGAGGATGCCAACGTAAGAGTCTTCCACCTATCCAGTAGAAGAGTTTGACCAGACTTAGGAAAGACCAGACACTACCTTTAAGAACCAGCTCAAAGAACGCCCAGTTTTTAATTCTCATAATTGAACAGTGAACTCCTTTTCAAGTGGGCAGTTAGGAAAGTGAAAATTTTGTCCACCGGAGTGTCTTTCGAAACAAACAGAGCATTTCTCAACAATTCTACAACGAAAATATATCTTCAAGAACAGACTGTATAGCAAACGCTGCCGCTAACAAGAGACACATAGTCAGTGGTGAACGCCTCCCACTCTTTGGAAAAAATTCAACAACCAAAGTAGTCCCTCAGCGACACTCTTCGGTCCAATTCTCTTTGTTCAATTTCTTGTCAAGGATTTTATTTTAACTCTTGTCAAAACCGTTGTGCGATTCCTAGTTCACTTTTTGTCACAAGGAGTATTCAAGCACTTGTTCAAAATTCGTGATCAAATTTTAATCCAAAATTTTGCCTAAATTCTGATTTCTCCTTCAATTCTGCTAAAAATATAGTTCATGGTCTTGTCAAATTTTTGTCAAATTTTTTCAAAATTTTTGTCAATTTTTTATCAATTTTTGTAAAATATTCATAAAATGTTTGTCAAATTTTCTATAACTTTTTGACAAGTTTTTGTCAAATTTTTGTCAATTTTCTCAATTTTTCGTCAAATTTTTGTCAAATTTTCTTCAAATTTTTGCCAAATTTTCTTTACTTTTTTGTCAATTTTTTTTTTAATTTTTGTCAAGTTTTATCAAATTTTTGTCACTTTTTGTGAATTTTTTTGTCAAATTTTTGTCAATTTTTCGTTAATTTTTGTCAATTTTCGTCAAATTTTTGTCAAATTTTCTTAAAATGTTTGTCAATTTTTTCTCAATTTTTGTAAAATTTTCTTAAAATGTTTGTCAAATTTTCTTCAACTTTTTGACAAGTTCTGGTCAAATCTGTGGCAATTTTTTAAATTTTTCGTCAAATTTTTGTCAATTTTTGTCAATTTTTGTCAAATTTTTCTTAAATTTTCTTCAAATTTTTGTCAAATTTTCTTAAATTTTTTTTCAAATTTTTTTTTAAATTGTTGTGAAGTTTTTGTCAAATTTTTCTCAAATTTTTTGTCACTTTTTGCCAAATTTTTGTCAATTTTCGTCAAATTTTCTTCAAATTTTTGTCAATTTTTTATCAAAATTTCGTCAAATTTTCTTCAAATTTTTGTCAATTTTTTATCAAATTTTTGTAAACTTGTTTATCAATATTTTTGGCAAAATTTTGAACTTAGTTCTTGCCCCAGTTTACTTCCAAACTCATCTCAGAACTGTTGTTCGAACTTGTGGCCAAACTTTTGTCCACTTCGGTGTCTAAACTCCTGTCTAATTTCATGTCTGAACTCTTGTTCAAATTATGGGTTGAAGTACTTACGGAAATTCCTGTCAAATCTTTTCTGAGTTCTTTTTTGATTTCTGTCTGAAACAAATATTCCAATTTATTGTTGAAAAATTTGTCCAAATTAAGGTTAAAATGTTTCTCCATATTCTTATCTAAACTCTTGTCTCGATTTGCTTTCAAATTCATGTCAAGACTGATGTCCGAACCTTAGTCTTAATTTTCTTTCAACCAATAATCAATCTAGTTTCAAGCATTTGCTCAAATTCTTTTCGAATTTCTTGCCTTTTTATATTCTTATTCAGGTGACGTTTCAAATTCTTTTTTGAAACTTTTGTTGAGCTATTTGTAAAAATGTTTATCCAATTTCCTATCCAAGCTCTTGTCCCAGCTTGTTTTCATTTTTTTTTTTTCAAATGTCTTGTCCGAATTTCTGTCCAAACTTCTGTCCATTTCGTTGTCCAAATTTTTACCTAGTCTAGGTAAAAAAAAGTTTCAAGCAATTCTTTTCAAATTCTTGTTAAGACGACTACAATTCACTCTCGAGCTAAATTTTTGTCCAAGCTCTTATCTCAGTTTGTTTCCCAATTTTGTTCAAATGCCGTCGTGGCGTAGTGGGTAGAGTGCAACGCTCAAACGCCGAAGTGTCTAGGTTCGATTTCCGGCTGAACACATCGATTTTTTCATGGCACCACCTCTTTCAACCTTGAGAGAACGGTAGTTGTTATAGTTGTTGAGCAAGCTAGGCTCTGGTACCACTGTGGACTGTCGCGCCAACAATTATTATTAATTATCTTCGCACTCTTGTTCCAACTCTTGTACACTTTCTTGTCCGAACTGTTGATTAAACTTTTGTCTACTCCCTTGTCTTAATTTTTTCAGAATCACTTGTCCGAACTCTCACCTAAGTTATATTTTCTCAACACCTGCTTAAATTCTTTCCATATTCTTAATAAGACGACGGTTTCTATTCTTTCTCAAAGTTTTTATTAAGCTTTCTGTCAAAATTTTTGGACAAATTTTTGTCCAAGCGGTTGTCGCAGATTGTTTCCCAATTCTTGTCAAACGTCTTCTTGGGGCTCTTGTCCCAACTTTTGTCCACTTCGTTGTCTAAATTCTTTTAGCATCCTTTGTCCGAACTCTAATTCAAATTTTAAATCATTGTCCGGTCCCTTGTCCGAGCTCTTGTCCAAAATTAAAGTTCTTTCCAGAATTCAGCTCAAATCTCTTGTCTAAGCTCTTTTCCGAATTCTTCTATAAACATCGTTTTCAATTATTTGTTAAAATTTTTGAAACCATTGCTTCTCACAATTTCTATTCAATTTCCTATCCACGTCCCAGTTTGTTTTCAAATTCTTGTTAAAAGTCTAAAGGCCGAATTTTCATCTGACCTTCTGTCCATTTCCTTGTCTTAATTTTTGCCCACTCAAGCACTTGCAGAGTTCCAATTCCTTTTCAAAATTTTTGTTAAAATGCTTGTCACGATGGATGTCAAGCTCTTGTTGTAGTTTATTTACAAATTCTTGTCAAAAGTCCGAAAATTCGAACTTTTATGGAATGCTTTGTCTACTTCCTGGCTGTAACCCCATGCCCGAACTCTCGCCCAAAGTATGTTTGAAGCACTTGCCTGAATTTTTGTCTACAATCTTTTCTGAATTCTTGCTAAAACAACTGATCGAATATTTTTGCTCAAAAACTTGTCCAAATTTTTGTCAAAACGTTTGTCCAAAGTCTTATTCAAACTCTTGTCCCAGGTTTCAAAATCTTGTCAAATCTGTTTCCGAACTTTTGGCCACATCCCTGTGTAAATTTTTGTTTCGTTTTGCCCTTTGTCCGGCTTCGTCTCCAAATTCTAGTCCGATATCTTAACTCATTCCTTGCAAAGACCCTAAAGTGGTCCAAATTATGCCCAAATTCTTGTTAAGGTTCTACGATATTTCCAATCTTCATCTAAATTCTTTTCCAAAGTCGTATGAAAAAACCCCGCTCTTGTTCATGTCAAAATTATCAAAATTTTCTTCCAAATTTGTGTCCAAATTCGGATCTAGTTTTCTATCTAAATGATGGTTTTCATAGTTTCTAATCTGAATTCTTTTCAAGATTTCCGTCCAATAATAATAATAATTTTTGCCGCGACAGTCCGCAGGGGACTAGGAGCTAGCTTGGTCATCAACTACTCGTGTTCTGCGCGCTACTGTTCTCTCACGAGTGAAAGGGTCCTACAGTTTTTTGCCGACTCCGAACGGCGATGTTTTAGAAGCTTTTTATTAGACAATAATTAGTCCTTGAGTGTTGTCGGCAACTCAAAAGAAATGGTGCCGTGAAAGATTCGTGATGTTCAGTCGGGTATCGAACCTAGACCTTTCGGCGTGTGAGCGTCGCACTCCACCCACTAAGCCACGGCGATTTTCTTCCAAGCATTCTTTAAATTCCTTGTTCAAAAATTTGATCAAGAATGCTTCAAAATTCCTTGCCAATATTTTGTCCAGATCTGTGTTCAAATGCTTGTCAAATTTGATGGTCAGGTTTTTGTCTGAAATCTAAGACAAATTTCTTTCCAATCTTCGTCAATTTTAGATTTTTTAGATATCAGTGCATTTTTATTTCGCTTAACTCATTTTCGTACATCCTAGACAAAAATACATAATACTAACTTAGTCCAATCTTGGTTCAATCCCAAAGGCTCTTACAATCCAAAGTCGAAGTCGTTGTCAGATGTGTAGCCGAAGTTACAGTCTAACACTTGGTTCAATAGCTATGTCAAGACTTGGTCAATTTTAAAAAGCTTTGCCATAAAACTTTCAAGACAACTTTTGAAGGCAATCCCCCACCATTCGAACTCTTCCTACATCACTCATTGAGGGTTTCGTTTATGAAACACTACGAACTATCGAACTTTGAAAAACGTCTTTTCTTGAGAAATCTTTGTTATGCAACTACCCGAGACTCCCTTCTACTCGTGAGAGAACAGTAGCGCGCACAACACGAGTAGTTGATGAGCAAGCTAGGCCCTCGTCCCCCTTTGGACTGTAGCGCGAACAATTATTATTATTACCCGAGACTTCAGTTTTAAGGCCCGTATGCTACTCGGATTGGTGCCCTTTCTTTCACTGGATTTCTGGCATATCATGGTTATTAGCACATTCTGGAGTGAGTTTCGAGAATTTGTCCCTTGCCCAAGATAAACAAGAATCTGAACAAATTTCAACCAACAACTGCGCGCTCTTAACTGAACAGCTTCCCTGTCATAAGAGTTTAAGCATCTTTTGTTAAAATTCTCGACAATCATGATTCAATTTTATTTACCGTCATCATTCGTTAGCCTCCCATTGTCGGTCATTTCCTTTGCATTGAGCTTCTCCACCCACCCAATGCTCTCTACGAGATGAGAAGTATATCCCTTCAAAATCCCTCTCGTCATTCACCCCCTCCGGGGACGTCTCTAAATAACCTTTTAAATAAAACAAAAGGCGTAACGAAAGGAAAAAAAAACGCCAAAGGACTAAACAACGTTCGAGGGACGCAGCCATTGTCGCCATTCCTGTCACGCATCGGTCATAAGCGATACGCACACAGTCGTCTGTCTGCCGCCCGCCGCACGGCCTCATGTGAATAACGACAATGACCGTAACGGTCGTTGAGGAGGATACGCCACGACAAAAATGGAATAAACATGGTTATTATGATTGTTCAAGTGCTTTGAGTCAGCCGAGGACTGGGTGGAATGGCGACCACTAGGTTGCCCAGTTGAATGGCGCTGCGTGCGTGTAGCATAAAAGGATATGACATGGCGATTAAATGAGGGCATCACTTTGCATTGCTGGGGATGGGCGGATGTGCGTTTTGAGTCCATAGACTCCTAGTCATTCCCCGGTCATCTTGGACAGTTTTGGCTACATCTGACCTTTACTCAGCCCCGAGGTGTAGGATTTTCTTTTCCTCCTCTTTCTTATTTTTTCCATGAACACCGGATTTGAGGGAGTTGCAGGGAGAAGGAGCTCCTGCACACTGCACAGCAGGCAGCGGAGTGGCTTGGGAAATAATTATTTTGTGTGGCATGTCCTGCGGTCGACTCCCAGGGAGAAGTGTGTGTGCTTCTGATTTTCCGTAACGACGCCAAATGGAGACATGGCATAATAAACGCCGGCCACCAAATCGCGGCGACACAACCAAAGTGGGAGTCTAATGGTGATTTAGGAGGATGGGACGGGAGCCTCTGAGAATAATTTGAATTTGAGAATTTGGAAGTGTTGGGGATGATAGCAGATCTTAAGAAAAATTCGAGAAACTTTCGTAAATCGCAGCTGTTGGGGGCGTCACCTCCACGTGTCAGATATCAAACAAAGCGGAAAAGAGGCAGCATCAATCATAATCACTTAAAGCTCAGATCTTCGGGAACATCTGACAACCTGGCGTCATGACAAACAGGCGTCTCAGGGACGGGAAAACTTTAAAACTCAACACGAGCACCAGATTATTTCGCCTCGTAAGCACACCGGTATGCCTTGCGATTTGTCAACATTAATTGAGGTGTTTTCCACTCGTCTACACGCGCCGGCAACCGCGCCACATGCAAAGTCGACCCACAAAAAAGTCACCGGCTTGCCGAAAGAACAACACAAAGTCCTTCTGTGCGTGTGTCGGGAAGTAATCCATCTTTCTGCCGATGCCATTCATCATCGGATTTTTCACTCACTCACCTCCTGACATTGGCGATGTCACCCCTCTCGACGGCAAGCAGAAATTTCTTCTCCTCCAGCGACAACGGCTGCGGTAATCCCATCGGCAATAGCCCCCCATAGCAGCTCGGTTTTCTGTAACCCATCTCACCTGTGGCGCCAGCTCCTGTTGTCGCGGCTTGGGGTGGTGATGCAGAGGCTCCTGTTGTTGTAGCGGCGTTGCCGCCATTCGAGTTCACCTGTCAAAGAGAGGGAGAGCACGAAGAAAACCGATTAGCATCTTTCAATCTTCGATCACAAAAGCATAAAAGATGATAGCATTCAGCGGGCGCGCGGCTGTCAGTTTCTTAAAGCAAACGCATAACGGCGACGAACGCACACAAGCAAATTTTTTGCATAGAAAAGAAAATTGTATTTACCCTTCACTTCGCCACCCCACGGGGATGGGTGGAGGGCGAAGGATATGAGCGAAAAATGCTGACACTTAATGGAGGCACTTTAAGCAAGCTTCACTGTACACACAAGCACACACATACACGCACACCCACAGCATTTGTCCGTTGTTGCTGTTTGCATTTGTTTAGGGAAGGCAACGAAATGAAAAAAAAGTAAAAGAAAAAGAAAAACATCCCAAAAAAGGATACAAGTATGCATTATAATGAGGAAGGAAACACAGCATCCTGTCTCTAAGCCGAACATCAAGCAGCAGCACCGCCAGCAACGACAACAACAACAACAACACCAACAGCAGCAGTAATGGCGACAAACTACGAACAATATTTGACACTTACACCTGCAGGAGTCTTTTTCTCGTTAGCCATTGTTGTTTGCCTCTATTGTGTGTGCCGTGGGCGCAGCACTTCCTTCTCCTCTTTTCTGTTTCTCTTTTTTTTTCTCTCCTCGAGCAGCAGATTATTTTCCTTTAAGAAATCGGCGAAAGCATAGAGAATCGGTTTGTGTATGCAGACAGAAGGAGGGCCTCTTCGGATTGTCTGGACAGAAGAGTATTTTATTTTATTGCCACCACCACTTTAACCAGCAGTACCGGCAACAGCACAAGTTGTAGGTTTTCCTTGGACAAACCCCGTGCGGGGATTTCACACAATGAGGTGAATTTCCTTTGGCACAAAAGGAATCCTTTGTGCGACAACAATTCAGCTCATTCGGTGTTGTTCCTCGTCTTCCGGTAGCAGGATCTTGTGTCTTCTTTCACTCTGAAAATGGAGAACAAGCAGAAAAAAATAATGTGAAGTGGAACAGCATTTATTGAGCACAGGAATCCCCAGTGAATGAGTCTTAACGAGGCTTATAGGGCAGAGTGGGAGGGGAGGGTCCTTGGCACAAAATCATTTTCCATTTTGCAAGCTTTGAACTGTGAAAAAGGGTTTGCTTGGCAACAATGGCTTCTCAACAAGTGATCTGGAAAATTAAACGGAGGTAACGGTTTTGTGGGAGCGAGAAACAGGCGATCGGGCAAAACTTTTGGAATGGTTTCGCATATTTTTTCGATCTAACTGTGTGATGATATGCTGGAAGGCCCCATGACTTCATGAATTTTCTGCCTCTTGGTAAAACCGCAAGTTGGCATCACTATCAGGGGATTAAGATTTTTAAAAATATTTAGTCTTTTTAAATTGGCATTAATTTATGTGCACAGAGAGTATACTCGCATATCTAAGCAATCCCAAATTTGTTTGTATAGCTTTTTGGGCATCACTTTTTGGGCATCACTTTTTGTGCATCACTGTTCGGGCATCACTTTTTGGGCATCACTTTGTGGGTACCACTTTGTGGGCATCACTTTGTGGGCATCACTTTTTGGACATCACTGTTCGGGCATCACTTTGTGGGCATCACTTTGTGAGCATCACTTTTTGGGCATCAATGTTCGGACATCACTTTGTTAGCATCACTGTTTGGACATCACTGTTTGGGAATCACTATTTGGATATCACGGCATCACTTGTTGGGCATGAATTTTTGGGTATCACTATTTGGCATAACGCTTTGGGCCAAACTTTTCTGACATTCTTTCCTGGTATTACTTTCTTACCAATCCCGCACGCGGTCGTACAGCATTTGATTAATACACTTAGGACATGTGTGGGACGGCGTTTGACAATAATTTGGCGATTGTTCATTTTGTTGCTTCACGAGAAGTAAAACCTCATCCAAAAGTTTAACATTAAAGGCGATTATCCAAATTCTCGGACACAATTCGGTGGCTGCCATATTTCTCTACGTATACAGATTCCGACGTGTTCCTCCATCCATTTACCACAATTTGTCGGTTTTCCGAGGATCGTACTAAGACTCTGAATAATTTTAAACATTTTTTGAAAACTTCACTCTTTTAAAGTGATGCCAAATATCTCTGTTGGCAAATGAAAATTAAATTGTGTCAAATTAGTGGTGATGTCCTTAATTTTTCGACGCAGTTTGACAGAAAACTATTTTAAAAGGGCGGAGGTCCAGATATCTCTGCGAAAATTTTCCTTGCATTTCGATGTTTTCCAACTTCTAAATGAACCATTAAACGTTCCTAGGTTTCTTAGTGCAAAAAGCTTTGGACAATTTCGCACAAGTTTGAATCTTATTTTGACATTGGATGAAGTGACACGTACTTGATGGTCCAAGTTGGGTTGGAAATATTTTTTGGTACCCCTTTTGGAGCACGTTCGTCTTAGTCGTCACTTTTTCACACATATTCATCCTAGAGAAGCCGATTTTTTAGGAATTTTGGATCAAAGTTAACCATTTGGTAAAAAGTTCCAAATTTTTAATGATCAAAACAGGGTTAAAAAAATTTTGGTGTCCTTTTTGAAGCACGTTAGTATTAGAAACCGTCACTTTTTGACATATTTTGACATTTTGGTAAAAAGTTAAAAATTTGTTATGGTCCAAGTTTTGGTTGTAAATTCCTTGGTGCCCCTTTTGGAGCACGTAAAGCTTGGAAATCGTCACTTTTTTGCACATATTCGTCCTACGGAAGCCGATTTTTTAGGAATTTTGGATCAAAGTTAACCATTTGGTAAAAAGTTACAAATTTTTGATGATCAAAGTTGGGTTAAGAATATTTTGGTACCCCTATTGGATCACGATAGGCATAGAACCCTTCAATTTTTCACACATATTCATCCCAGGGAATCCAACTTTTTAGAAATTTTGGATCAAAGTTAACCATTTGGTAAAATGTTACAAATTTTTTATGGTCCAAGTTGGGTTGTAAATTCCCTGGTACCCCTTTTGGAGCACGTTAGGCTTAGAAGTCGTAACTTTTTCGCATATATTTATTCTAGAGAAACCCATTTTTTAGGAATTTTGGATCAAAGTTAAATGTTTCAAATTTACCCCTTTCGTCACTTTTTCACACATATTCATCCTGGAAAAGCCAACCTTTTAGGAAATTTTAATCAAAATTTGCCATTTGGTAAAACGGTGACAGAAATTTGAATCATTTCGAATATTGTTTCGGTCAAATTTAAATCGTTTGTTGAGTTAAGCGTTATGCGTCGAGACTTTTGGGGCAGTTTGCCTAAAGTTTTGCGCTTAATCAATTGCAGTAAACATTGAATGACCGAGGATTGAAAATTCTTAGCTGCGCTGACAACGTTTAAGGCGATGTCCAATATCTTCTTGGTGTTGTTCAGTTCTTTTTTTAGGGTTTTACAGCAAAGGGATAAAATTTGAGTCTTAGCAGCATTAAGGCACTATTTAGTGGGCGCCGTGGCGTAGTGGGTAGAGTGCGACGCTCAAACGCCGAAGATCAAGTTTCGATTCCCAGCTCAACACGAATTTTTACGGCACCACCTCTATCGAGCTGCTGACAACGCTCAAAGAGTAATGCTTTCTAAGAAGAATCGTCTCAAACTTCGCCGTTCGGAGTCGGCAAAAAACTGTAGGTCTCTTCTACACATGAGAGAACAGCAGTGCGCACAACACGTGTAGTTGCTGAGCAAGTTAGGCCCTGGTCCCCTTGTGGACTGTCGTGTCCATTAAAAAGGCACTTTTAGTCAGACAAGTTAATCGAATCGAATATAGAACAATTTCATTTCTTTCTTATTTGCATATACCAAGAGATTTGCTGGTACCCTTAGTGATCAGGACCAAATCATAATTCGGGCCGAAGGATTTCGAATACTTCCTTGACTGAATCTTACTTCGAATCAAAGTGCTGGCTATTGGTGTCAAAAAGAGGGCAATGTCAAAATTTGAGACGAAATTCGGCGGCATTCTGGCAGACGTACAAACTTCCGATTTTGAATGCTTTCTTGGCTGAATTTAACTTCGAAACATAGTCAAAAAAGGACAATCTTAAAATTTGGGACAAAACTTTACGGCACCCTTAAGTGATCGGGACTTATTCACCATTCGGACTGAGGGATGAAGGATTCACTGAATTTAATTTCGAATCATAGTGGGGGCTGATAGTGTCAAAAAAGGGAAATGTTAAAATTTGGGGCAAAATTTGATGGTTTTCTGACAGACTTTCAAAAGTTAAGGCACATTTAATAATAATGGCTGTAAACAACTCAAGGATGCCAAACTAAAGTTCCCCAATGAGCTTTATCTTTGTTCACCAAATAAGGCCAACAATTCGCCCTGTGACATGATCTTTTTAGAACTTTCATGGAACGCCATTTGGCTGTCTAAATTTTGGAACTCTTGAAATCATTTTTAAGAACGCAACTCACTAAAGCTGCGTAGGGGGCGCCACTAACAAAAAATCCAGAGTCGACTAAAAATTTTGCTTCTTGTTAGTGGCGCCCCCTGTGTTTCCCGGGACTTATTGAGCGATCCGTAAGGAGCATTATCTGCCGAAAATTTTGATTTTCACTAGTGACACTCTTCTGTGTTATATATATTGAAAAGACAACAATTGGCATCATTCGTGGCCGCCGTGGAGTAGTGGGTAGAGTACGACAATCACCCGCCGAAGGTCCCATGTTCGATTCACGAACTGAACACGTTGCAATTTCCACCGCACCACTTTCAATAGTAATAACTGTATATGAAAAGCTTCTCAAACTTCGTTCGGAGTCTGCAAGAAACTGTAGGTCCCTTCTCCTTGTAAGAGAACATTAGCGCACTCAACACGAGTAGCTGCTGACGAGCTACAGCCTGCTTCGCTTGTGGATTTTCGCGCCATTCAACATATTCATAGCTTGGCATCACTTTTTCTGAACTTTGGGTTTAAACCTCTCTGGCCGGACATCGTTCAGGATTTAAATGACTTTGTGCATGAAAAGGCATCACTTTCAAGGTTCAAAAATCAAGCGACTATACACAAGATGTGTCATTGCACCTCAACCGAGTGACAGTGCAACGTTTGGAAGAGATTTCGATTTCGGTTCGAGACACACACTCAATCAATCTTCTTTGAAATTTAAGGTTCAAAAGATTTACAATGGCACAGAGTTCTGAAATTTTTCACAACTTCGCGCAGTTCCTTTACCCGAATATCCTTTCCCCAGGCACAAGAGACACTCTCAAAACTTTCACTTTCACTTTTGTTCCCCAAATCACTGTGCAAACCACATTCAGTCTCATTGGACTTCTTGTTCCTCACTGACCCCCAAGAACACTTCCCAGCCCACCCGAAGCCAGCACTCGCAGCCAGCTGGAGGAGATCTTTTATTGAGACTTTTTGTATTTTATTCAAATAATCGACCCAAAATCCGAGATGATTTGTGGCCTGTTCATATTTTATGGTCTGCGCGTCGCACACACACTCATGCCGTCTGAACTCCGTTGGGGATACAAGTCGGACTACTTGGCCGCATAAAGAGCACTCAAAGCTTGTTCACGTTTTCCTGTCCGGCGTCCTCGCGCAGCGGATACTGTGTGATCTACCTTTTGCACTAATGATGTGTACCGATGGAGGAGACGTGCGAAAATAATTAACAGATTGATTCCAGTGAATCTAACTAAGTGTGTCCAAGTGTACATGTGTTCATGTGAAACGATTGTGGCGATATGGAGGCACTCTGCGATTGTTTGTTTGTCTAAGAGTTCTGTTCAAGTGTCAGGAAACGAGAAGAGGAACACACTGTACGAGAATGAATAATACACTTCTTCAAAGTGATTTCTGTTACAAATTACTCGAAGAATACCGGTGGCGCCTTAGCTTGGGTGTGTGCGCTCGACAGTAATTGGATTATCCTTGGGGGGTGCACACATCGGATTAGTGGACAAATTGATTTGCTTTTCTTCCCAGCGACTGAGTCATAGACGAGATTTGCTGTGACTTTGAGCTTGTCGCCAACTCGAAGCCACTAATTGAAGCTGACGGTGGGAGACCTCGTAAATGACCACTTCAAGTTCAAATCACAGACAATTTAAATTTATCACCAATCTCACGCTCATCAAAATTTTTCCACCGTTCAAATTTTACGACCCTCACTGTATGGGTCCGTTAAATCGTTCAATCGGCATTAAATTGCAAATTTTTAGCGCCACTTTCAAAGTGAGAGCACACGCCACCCAAAGGTATGCTCGCAAAAAGGATTCCGGCAGGGATTCCACACACATTCGTGCGCCATTTTACAGTGCAATCAAACAAAAAATGACATAAACCAAGAAATGTGCCACGATCTGCGCAAATTAGTGCCGCATAAAACCCATTCACAGAATGTATACGTCAGTTGCAGTGGAAAAACAGGACAAGGACCCACAGGACACGCAGAACATTACGCAGACAAGAAGCCACTGCTTGTAACATTTGACAAGATTATGGTCGCATGTCCTTCGTCGGTGCTGTGTGTTTATTAATCCATTCGCTTCAATTTAATTTCAATCGGGAGAGTTGGGAGTTGGGCGAGGTCAAACCAAACTCCAGGGCACATGTAAGCACACACAAGACCATCGGGAGGATTTGCATAAAACCCTCCCCGCGCACATGAACGAGGACAACTATCACTCATGCGAGTCGATGGAATTCAACTTCATTGTTGCACACTCCCTGCACTCGGTTGTTGCATGGATTTCTGCGCTCGTTTCACTTTTTTTTTGTTGTCGTTCCTCGTGTTGTTGGTTTTTTTTTTTTTTTGTTTTGCACACATGCCCGAGGGTGGGGGCTTGCACTGAATCAACAGGGATTAAGGACTTTTGTGCCGATTTCATATTTCACTAGCGCTCCCAACAAGTGGTGTCTGTGTAGGGGATCATTTATTTATTTCATCTCTTCCTGCACACACACGCACACACACACTCCTACTCACTTGATGGTGGGGTTGGGGACTTTTGTGAATAGACACGGACAATGGACGAGTAACGAATGTTATCCCAGTTCTTAGTTTTTGTTTTTTTTGAATCTATTTAATCCGCAAAATGCCCGCAACGCACATAGCCGCGGCAGAACAATTCGCACTCATTCAAAGTTTCGACGTTCGCGCGCCACGAAGGGATAACCGGTTGTGATGTACAATGCTGGCGCACTCGTA
The DNA here is from genome assembly GCA_955652365.1 of Eristalinus aeneus. NCBI lineage: Eukaryota > Metazoa > Arthropoda > Insecta > Diptera > Syrphidae > Eristalinus > Eristalinus aeneus. Next base: position 97,617,360 of record OY019131.1, read on the forward strand.
AGACACTAGTGCCTGATGGCTCGCGAATAAGCTGTTTTCAGGGCCTCTGGAGGGCTGTTGCTCTGTTTTATACCTGACGTAAGCCCGTTTCCTTCCGCGGGAATAATTTAATTAGTGCACACTAATGTGTATCGGTTCGGTTCGGTTTGTTGCGGGCGGTGTGTCTGCTTGTAAGCTTGTCCGCTTGGCGGCTTGTAGACTCGTCGGATACATATGTATCCGGGGGGGGTTTCTTGAGGTGGGCGTCTTCTTGTTCGAATGGGATTAGGGGATGGTTTGCTACTTATTCGTATTTGAATTTGGTTTCTTGGGCAGTCTCCTGGTTTTCAGGGGGGAAAGCAACTCGATATGTCCGAAGAAGTCGTAGCGCTCAGTGTCGGTCGTCGATCGATGTGAGGCTCGCTTGTATTTGTTCATCCACTTTGTCTCTGTGACTGACTCACAGTTGGTTTGCATCGCAAGCTATCCTTTTTAAAGTCCTTAAGCAGGAATTTGTTTGCACATGCTTATGCCGGGGAATGGTCTAAATTAATCGATTCGGTCCCCTTGGCCGGGGACAGCCATCTATCAACTGTTTGTTGACACATTACGTTTGTGTGCAGTTGACCAGCCGGTTTTCCAGTGAATTTATCAAACAAATGAGGGCGCACCCTGCTTGGAGACAGGCACCTTAAGCCGTTTGTGGTGTTTGTGGGACAGTTGGCGGTTTCCACTCTCTAAACTTGCAGAAGACCGCTGATGGGCTGGTTGCTTTTGATTCTTTTCTCGCCTAACGAACTCGTTGAATGGGGGATTTGTTAAAGAACCCAAGGAGGTGGTCATTTTCCGAAGATACTAGGAACCCGAGGAACCTGCCAGAATGCACTATTCGCAACCGATGAAAATCGATTATGTGAACGCGCCTACGTACTAAACCACACCGTGCACACTTTAACCACTCTTCCCACAGGTCTGCCGTTAGGTATTACTTCGCGGGGATCTTAGCGACTCGCGCACTGCTCTGGAGAGCAGCCCTCTCTGCTTCAGCCTATCCTGCACACTTCAACCACTCGTCCCGGGGCCCTGCCGTTAGGTATTACTTCGCGGGATCTTAGCGCCTCGCGCACTGCTCTAGAGGTCAGCCCATTCTGCTTCCGCCTACCCTGCACACTTCAACCACTCTTCCCGGGGCCCTGCCGTTAGGTATTACTTCGCGGGGATCTTAGCGCCTCGCGCACTGCTCTGGAGGGCAGCCCTTTCTGCTTCAGCCTATCCTGCACACTTCAACCAGTCGTCCCGGGGCCCTGCGGTTAGGTATTACTTCGCGGGGTTGTTAGCGACTCGCGCACTGCTCTGGAGGGCAGCCCTTTCTGCTTCAGCCTATCCTGCACACTTCAACCACTCGTCCCGGGGCCCTGCCGTTAGGTATTACTTCGCGGGGATCTTAGCGCCTCGCGCACTGCTCTGGAGGGCAGCCCTCTCTGCCTCAGCCTATCCTGCACACTTCAACCACTCGTCCCGGGGCCCTGCGGTTAGGCATTACTTCGCGGGGATCTTAGCGACTCGCGCACTGCTCTGGAGGGCAGCCCTCTCTGCTTCAGCCTATCCTGCACACTTCAACCAGTCGTCCCGGGGCCCTGCGGTTAGGTATTACTTCGCGGGGCTGTTAGCGACTCGCGCACTGCTCTGGAGGGCAGCCTATTCTGTGTCAGCCTATCCTGCACACTTCAACCACTCGTCCCGGGGCCCTGCCGTTAGGTATTACTTCGCGGGGATCTAAGCGCCTCGCGCACTGCTCTGGAGGGCAGCCCTTTCTGCTTCAGCCTTTCTTGCACACTTCGACCAGTCGTCCCGGGGCCCTGCCGTTAGGTATTACTTCGCGGGGATCTTAGCGCCTCGCGCACTGCTCTGGAGGGCAGGCCTCTCTGCTTCAGCCTATCCTGCACACTTCAACCACTCGTCCCGGGGCCCTGCCGTTAGGTATTACTTCGCGGGGATCTAAGCGCCTCGCGCACTGCTCTGGAGGGCAGCCCTTTCTGCTTCAGCCTTTCTTGCACACTTCGACCAGTCGTCCCGGGGCCCTGCCGTTAGGTATTACTTCGCGGGGATCTAAGCGCCTCGCGCACTGCTCTGGAGGGCAGCCCTTTCTGCTTCAGCCTTTCTTGCACACTTCGACCAGTCGTCCCGGGGCCCTGCCGTTAGGTATTACTTCGCGGGGATCTTAGCGCCTCGCGCACTGCTCTGGAGGGCAGCCCTTTCTGCTTCAGCCTTTCTTGCACACTTCGACCAGTCGTCCCGGGGCCCTGCCGTTAGGTATTACTTCGCGGGGATCTTAGCGACTAGCGCACTGCTCTGGAGGGCAGGCCTTTCTGCTTCAGCCTTTCTTGCACACTTCAACCAGTCGGGGCTCTGCCGTCATTTGTTTTCATCGATGGGACACGCATTGGCTGAGCAGCACTTTGATTCCTACGAGGAGGTCGAAAATTAAGTGTCTGACTGGTTTGCTTTAAAAGACGAACAATTGTATTGGCGTGGTATTCACAAATTGCCAGAAATGTGGTCAAAATGTGTAGAAACCAATGGCCAATACTTTGAATAAAATGTATTTACTTTCCCATTAATAATTAGTGTTTTATTTAAAAAAAAACGGTTCCTTTTATACTGGTATACCTGGTAAGTTTGCAGGTCGTGTCCTAGACGTCACGCAGATACAACGAACTGTTTTTATTAATTAGTTTCTCGACCAAGTGGTATTGGTCTTCTGATTCACCATATTGAAGGACTTGGAGAGACAAAATTTTGTTGACTTCTAATGAGTCGTTTCGATGTATGACTAGCTCAAAGCTGGAAGTTTGGAATTTCAAAATAAATTGGATGTGGCATAACTTTTAAAATAAAATCCCTCGGAACACGATCTCATATTTATTTGGAAGGGCGTATATTGAGCCTTCAAACTACATTAAAAGTTTCTTCCCTTTTATCACCAATTTTCTAGACCAGGCCTTAGATTAAAGTCACTTTTCAAGTATGGTACTTTCAAGTTTGGTAAAGTGTTTCAAGAGACGCCAACGGAAAGCCACATTTTTCTGAAAGCGTGAAATATTCTCTATCGATTATGCAAAAATGAAAATTCACATTTTTGCACTTTGGGAAAACGAGCTATTTAAATGGAGCAATGTCGAGCATTTTTCGGCAGTTTTTTGAAATTTCCCTACGTTTTCCCTTTTAATACTTATATTGTGCAATTATCATGGGCATGAACCACTTTGTACTGAAGCGCAAGCCTAATTGCACTTAATTCAGACTTGCAATTTCTTTCCAACGAACGTGTGTCAGTAAATAGTATTGAATGTAATTTTTCTGTATAGATATGAACTCCAGCTTTGTTTTTTATTTAAATATACTGTCGTAAATTGTTATTAAATATTTTTTGATGCAATTAAACAACAAAAGTGCGGCTTTCTGAGTTTTTTAACTTAAGATTACTCTGCTATCCGTCATGATATAACGTCTGTTTTCTGACAGCAGAAGGATTTTATAGCACAAATACTATATTGTAAATTTTATCAAGGCCGGTCAACGCGTTCAAAAGTTACAGGTTTTAATTTGCGCGTTTTCCATTCAAGGGTACCATTGTGCGACTGTGGCCGCCGTGGCGTTGTGAGTAGAGTGCGACGCTCACACTCCGAAGGTCCAGGTTAAGTTCCCGGATCAACACCTCTAAGTTTTTAAGGCACTACCTCTTCCGAGCTGTTGACAACACTGTCTAAGAAAAAGCTTCTCAAACTTCGCAGTTCGGAGTCTGCAACAAACTGTAGGTCCCTTCCACTCGTCAGAGGACAATAGCGCGCACTACACAATTAATTGACAAGCAAGATAAGCCCTGATCCCCTGGGAACTGTGCCATCATACAATTACATTACTGTTCGACGTCCTCTCAGCCTCCGACCCATTTTGTTACCTCAGAATATTCTTCAGGCTCCAGCTGTGTTGTCTATACAATGTCTAGAGCCATAGATGGTTGACAAAGCGCACACCGCCGCACAGACCAAGCAGGCATTTAGCCAACCTTCTCCTCCAATTGTCATGGAAAAGCTTGTCTTCGACAAAACCAAGAGGTTTGCCATCCTTCCAGGTTTCTGCATCGGCGAGTTTTAATTTGCTGACGGTCCTTTTCTTCGTAATTGGCGCCCGCTCAAGGGATTGTTTTGTAGCACCAATCCATGCCAATCCCGTCCTGGAAACCATAGGACATCAGCTTCCCTACCGCCAGAACAGTCTTTCTCTTCTTCGGTGAATGTTGGGAGGCATCTGCTGTTGCAACTCTTATTTGCTTGTGACTGATGGGACTGATGGATCTATCTTCTTCTTCTTCCTGTGGCGCTACAATCCGGGTGGACCTGGGCCTCAACCAACATACCATTCCACCCAGCATGATCTTTCGCCAGCTGCCTCCAGCTTTGCACCCCAAGTTGGTTAAGGTCCTTCTCCACTTGTGTGCGCCACCTTAGCTTAGGACTTGGATATATGCGTCTCCTTAAAGAACGTCAATTGCCTTCATTGCCATGAAGTGGTCTTAGCATCTTGCTATCTACAGTGCAGCACCCATCAGGCACAGAGCTACCGATCGCTAGTATATTCATTGACAGTTTTTTGATAGTTTTGGCAGTTTATGACCTACGCGGTTGTTTATGATGCATACGCCAAACGCTCGCTTCCTACTCCCTGACAGAGTGCTGCTGTTTTCTGTCGGCACTTAAACCGCTCGGCTTCTGGTCACACTTTTGTTGATTGTCAATACGCCACCGTCACGGTTGGATATCTGTCCCTCCAGTTGGAATAATCTTGCCCTAGCTGCCTTCTCAAGTTGCTCCAGTGCTTCGCGTCAACAAGCGGGGGCGTCCTTTGTTGTGTTGTCCAAGCAGAGACTCTCCGGGCTTAAGTTGTGGTGACCACATTTCCTATGCTTCACAGCCTACAGATGTTCGCCATTCAATCTTCTTTTTCCAACACCAGAACCATAGAGCAAAAGCAAAACTCCCCCCAAGACTCAGAACTTCCTCATCGGCTTCTAAACACGTCCAGGTTTGTGTGCTCTGGGAAAAGACGAGGATTTTACCCTTCAAGGCTCAAAAGGGTTGGCTAGAGATTGACATAAGGGAATGTCCCTTCGTTTCATCTCACCAAAGGTATTCCAAAGCAGAATCAGAATCCAGAGCCGACTCTGGTTAGGAACGCAATGTCGCCAGTAGACACAAACTAACCCAAAAAGCCACCCATTTCAGCAGCTTGCCCCTCTTTCCGTGGAAAGTTACCCAGTTTCGAGCCGAAAATCCGCTAACATCAATCATCTGCTCACCCAAGTCACTGCACCAACAACGCTCTGAGCGACCTGCAACCCCCTGTAATCCCCGCCCAATGCCAAACACCTAGCCACGACACAAAGCAAAGTAACCACCTTCCATCAAAATCACTGCCAGCGCCTTCATGTTTGGCCTATCGGCTCATGCAGCCAACTATGTCCAGTTGTGGCAAACTGCGCAACTTCCGTCTCACGGGTAATTGCCGACAACGACGAGTCGCAGCGCCATCGCCACGGAAGCCCCCCAACTGCTGCAAATTCCCCAGTGTTCATTATGTACGCTTCATATCACGCGTTAAACATTTTCGATAAAAACGGCAACCCCCTGCAAGTGGTGCGATCCCATTTAAGACCAACGCCAGCCCCCCGGGGGGCGTCTTGCTTAGACAGCGACAAATGCATGCAATTTCGCACAGCTCGCCCCATTCATCAGTGATCGATGAGGGTGGTTGTGGAGGTGACGCCACTCGTTTCATTCATTCATGCGACGGCACCGAGCTCCCTTCGACGTGCACACAAGGAGCAGCGCTTTCGGAGGACGGAACGCAGCATATCCATCCGGCAATCATGCACGACAGATGCAGCTGAGCAGATTGTTTTTCTTTCATCAGCCGGAGCAACCACGAGGAGGAATGCGAAATCTCTCGAATCTCATTTGTTCCTCGCAGTTGTTCTACTCCGGCAGCAAGACTCACTCATTACAACCATTGCCTAGATCCAATCTGCAGTTGAAGCTCGCCTGCGTTTCCTTCCACATCAGCTTTTTCTGTGCCATCTCTCTGATGCCCTGAAGTTGGCTGTAGGTGAATGATATCTTTAATTAAATCACGTACGTTGGATGAATTCATGCAGACGCTGGCTGGCGGGCGTTTAAAAAGGGCTGGCGTAAGTTGGAGCAGTGATTTAAAGCGAATTTGGAGGCAAAATGGTGCAGAAGGAGCTGCTTAGGTGTCTGCGAAGCATGCTCACTCAAGTGTCGGCACGTAATCTCAGCCAACGAGCTGCTGCTCTTTACTCCTCGTGGTCAAATCAGGGGATTAGCATGCTTTGACCCTTTTGTTTTGGGCGTCTGTTTGATGACTGCTTGATGTGACGATGCAGACGTTTTTTGTGTGTTGATTTAGAGAAACCCCTCTCTATTCCGTTTGCTTCGGCTTAGCACAGGCTGAAGTGTAAGTTTAGGATAGGACAAAAGGATTCAAATTCAGAGTGCAAAGTATTGTTCCTCGTCGGGCGCCATTCCTAGATTCTTATGCGAATCACCAAGAAAATATTTTATTTGACATCGCGATTTTTCCTCAGTCGATGCGCTTGGAAAGTGAAGCCGTTTCCCAAATGTTGCAAAAGCCTTTAAATAAATATTTGAGACAGAACTGAAAAGTTCGACCCTAAAGCCCTTTAATGCTAAATTTTGAAGAGCCATCGCTTGGTCTTCAATTTTCAGTCATGAACTCTTAGCTCCTTCATAGCCCAATGCCAGCCGCCAGCCCTCCAGCCCTCCGTTGGCAACTGATGGTGTTTAAAAACGTGTGGTTCCTTGTCGGGCGCCATTCCTCGTTTCGCATGGAGCTCAGGCAGCCAATGTTTTATTTAACATTCTGATGTTTCCTCAGTCGTTACGCATGGATAGTGAAGCAGTTTCTTAATTTTTACGAAAGGCTTTTTATAAAAATTTGATGTTGTCCTGATAAGTGCTGGATACGTTTAAGTACAATCGACCCTTAAATCCTTTGATGTTGAATTTTAAAGACCCATTGCTTTGTCTTCAAGTTCCCGTCATGAACCATGAGCACCGCCTTCATAGCTCAGTGTCGGACGCCAGTTACTCGCTGACAACTAGTTGGCGTTTAGCAACGTATGGTTCCTTGTCGGGCGCCATTCTTATATTCGCATGGAGCTCAGGAAACCGTTATATTATTTGACATTGCGATGTTTCCTCAGTCAGTGCGCATGGAAAGTGAAGCATTTTCTCAATTTCTGCTAAAGGAGTTCAGTAAATATTTTAGGCAAGACTAGAAAGTCCTGTCCTTATGCCTTTTGATAGTGAAAATTTAAGAGCCATTGTCCAGTGTTGGGTGCCAGTCCTTCGTTGACAAGTGATCGGTGTTTAGAAATGTATGGTTCCTTGGCGGGCGCCATTCCTAGATTCGCATGTTATTTAACATGGCGTTGTTTTCTCAGTCGATGCGCATGGAAAGCGAAGCAGTTTTTCCACTTTACGAGAGGCTTTTAATAAATTTTTGAAGCAGTACAAGAATGTCCGGTCCTTAAGCCATTTGATGGTGAATTTCGATAAGCCGTTAGTAAATCCTTAAATGCCAGTCATGAACTATGAGTAGCTCCTTCATAGCTTAGTGTCGGGCGCCAATACTCTTCAGCCAACTTTTCCGATACAGTGAGAAAAAAAAACATTGACTTTGACAGAAGTCTTCAAGTTGAGGCGTTCATTCCGATTGTTCTAATTCAGGCAAGTACAAAGGATTTCCTTTATAAGAACTATCTGCTGTTACAAGTTCTTTCCTGGACACTTTTCGGGTGCCAATCCAATGTTGAGGTGTTTCACGAAAAGCCGTTTAAGACCCCTCATTCCATTGAATTGAAATTGATACCTTTGGTCTAAACTATCAATCGAGCCAAAGTTTACACAAAAATTCACATTTGTTGCCATCTAACATTAACGGTTAAAAACGTAACATCTTGAAATATGTGCCATAAATTGATCCATAAAAGGACCTCCATTGGGCGCCAGTCCTCAAATGTTCGTCCATCTAACTGGATGAAGATGAAAAGATCCGGAAGCGCCTTCGTTCCTCTGCACACCAACCCCTTTTCACCGGGCTACAGTCCCTAGTTGCTGTAGATAATAGTTTTTAACTTTTTTGCGAAATTTTTAAATGTCAAGCTCTGTCTCAAGCACAGTGCCAGGTCCCCCCTGTCCTTGACTAACATTCCAGCTCTTTAACCAAAAAAGTATGGTGTTGGGCGCCAGTTCGTTTTGCCAGATCCCCCTGTCCTTGACTAACATTCCAGCTCTTTAACCAAAAAAGTATGGTGTTGGGCGCCAGTTCGTTTTCAAAACTACGATTTACGAGCTGTTGCCATGTTGAATTTTAAGCTGTCACATCTTGTATACCACAACAGAGAACCGACTTCGTCGAATTCGAACGTTTAAAGTTCCTTTTCCCATATCCACGCATCACGCTGAACGCAACATATGTGGAATCATCCCCATCGCATATCAAAAACATTCGCAAATCCGCAGCATCTCTCTTTTGGCTCCAGTCCCAAAGACGTAATCCCACGCGTAGGTGTCCGATTCAGATATCTCGCGCTCGCTACCCGAAAACCGCAGCGCAGCGCAAAATCTTCAATGAATCCGTGGAATGACAGTGGACAAAGCAAACAAGGAGAAACGCGAAAACATTCCGTCCGCTGTCTTCGTTTCGGTCGTCGGACGGCGGACGTCATAGCCCGGGTGGCCTGAGTGGACGGACGGTGAGGTGGCACCCCCAAAAATAAATCCCTCTCACTACGTCGTCGTTTCCATATTTGCTTATGTGCGCGCATATTAAACGGCTCGCCACTTAAAGCCTCCCCGCGCTGTCACGCCATAACGAAGCGCAAACGAAAACAATCGCAATGCCAAAACGAGAGTTCGATCGAATGGATTTGTACGGTTCATCTAGCAGCAGTCACACATTTATGTCCATCGTCACTTAGTCGTCCCGTATAAACATGTAATTGGAGTTTTACGAGAGGAAGAAAAGCATCAATGGAATTCGGATCAAAGGGGAATAGTCATCGTGCCTCAGGGGCCCAGCAGAGATCGACAACAAGACGTGGGGGAGTGTGTGTGGCTTTCGATGGCGACTCAAGGTTGTTGGAGAGAAATGCAGTCACCTCTAGATGGGCACTTTGGGAGGGTCGGTCGCTGGCATGCCACCTTGAACCAGGAGATGGGACAATTTTGGCGCAAGTCGGTTTGACGATTGAGTGGAAAAGAGTCATGCGTCTTTGTCTACGACTTGGAGATGAAACGGAGATTCTTGAACACAATTTGGATGAGATCACATAGAAATGGAGGCTTTACAAAAGACACCCTCAGCGGCTGTATACGTTTTTGACTAGATGCAGGGGAGGTTCTCAACTAAAGAAAACGAACGCAAATCGAAACTGAAGTGATGGATTTTTTAATAACCAACGTCGGGCGCCAATTTCAAAATAGCAAAAGTTCCTAAATTGTAGAGTGTTGTGGAAATCGGGTAGGCACTGGCTGGGGTCAACCTGGCTATGCCCAGTGTTAAAACTTTTTCTACGCACCAATTGTGCTTATTTTCCCTTCAAGTAGTAGCCATCAGGCGCTGGTTGTCGTTCCCCCGAGCTCAACTTGCCAAACTTATAAGTGCGAGCTCTTGTCCTAGGGGTTGCAGAAAAGGAACTGGCCCTCCAGGTTGGGGGTTGTGGCCCGACGCCACACCAAAAATAGTAATGAAGCTACAACAAGCCTCGGAAATAACGATTTTACTGATGACGAACCCTGCAAACGATATACGGACAACGATCTTCGGATATGTTCGTGGAATGTAAGGTGCCTTTATTGGTTGCGTACAGCCGCACAATAAGCGGAAACCTCAGACTGCTGCAAAGCAGATATAACCGCCATCCAAGAAGTACGTTGGGATGGACCGGGCGAAAGAATGATGAAAGACTGGAAGACAAACAACATAAACAGCTCCTATTTGGATGTGAGACAGATTTGGATAGAGGCAGACTTAGGCAAGAAGTCAGAAGAAAGTTCAGGTCCGTGAACGAGCGACAATTCTTAGGCCTAGAGCTTAGAGCGACAAGACTTATGCAAGAAGTCAGAAGAAGTTCAGGTCCGTGAACGAGCGACAATTCTTAGGCTTAGAGCTTAGAGCGACAAGACTTATGCAAGAAGTCAGAAGAAGTTCAGGTCCGTGAACGAGCGACAATTCTTAGGCCTAGAGCTTAGAGCGACAAGACTTATGCAAGAAGTCAGAAGAAGTTCAGGTCCGTGAACGAGCGACAATTCTTAGGCCTAGAGCTTAGAGCGACAAGACTTATGCAAGAAGTCAGAAGAAGTTCAGGTCCGTGAACGAGCGACAATTCTTAGGCTTAGAGCTTAGAGCGACAAGACTTATGCAAGAAGTCAGAAGAAGTTCAGGTCCGTGAACGAGCGACAATTCTTAGGCCTAGAGCTTAGAGCGACAAGACTTATGCAAGAAGTCAGAAGAAGTTCAGGACCGTGAACGAGCGACAATTCTTAGGCTTAGAGCTAAGAGCGACAAGACTTATGCAAGAAGGCAGAGGAAGTTCAGGTCCGTGAACGAGCGACAATTCATAGGCCTAGAGCTTAGAGCGACAAGACTTATGCAAGAAGTCAGAAGAAGTTCAGGTCCGTGAACGAGCGACAATTCTTAGGCTTAGAGCTTAGAGCGACAAGACTTATGCAAGAAGTCAGAAGAAGTTCAGGTCCGTGAACGAGCGACAATTCTTAGGCTTAGAGCTTAGAGCGACAAGACTTATGCAAGAAGTCAGAAGAAGTTCAGGTCCGTGAACGAACGACAATTCGCATCCAGGCTAAATTTGCCAACATAAGCTTTATATGCGCACATGCTCCCACAGAGGAGAAAGATGACTACACCAAAGACAGGTTCTATGGGCTCCTGGGCTAGCAATGCCCTAGCTACGAAATTAAAACGGTCCTTGCCGATTTTAACGCAAAGCTAGGAAGATAGAACGTCTTTGGTAGTACGGCCGGGAAACACAGCCTACACGACACCACATCCGATGACAGATTGACCACGGACTCGGACCACCACCATGTTGTAGCCAAAGTAAGGCTGCGGATATCCCGAACATCGCCAAAACAAAGACATGCTGTGGGGAAATTCAACGTCAACCGGCGGCAATCGCAAGAGATTGCCAAGTCCTTTTCCGATCGTATCTCCCTTAACATCTTAAGAAATCCTACGTTGCCAGCATCAAGTATTGAAGGCTTTTGGGAGCATTGCCAAAAAGCCATCAGAGATGCCGCCTCTGATGTGCTGGTTGTCAATCCGCTACCACGACGAAACCCCTGGTTGGACAACGAGTGTCGGAAGTTGAATGCAGCCAAGCAAGAAGCATACAAAACAGCACTGTAAGGAAGGACAAGAGCTACTGGGGAGTTCGAGCAGAAGAGGGGAGACGAACACCGGCTTCTCCTTTTGTTGTGGCGCTACAGTCCGGGGTGGACCTGGGCCTAACACCGGCTTCTCTGGAAAAAAAAGGTAGGAGCATGAGAATCGCTCGATCGGCAGAATGGAGGCATATTACTGCAGGAATGAGGTAAGGAAGTTTTACCAAAGAGTAAAGTTAACCAGTTAAGGTTATAAAGTCCGAACGGAAACCTGTAAGGATGATCAAGGGAACATCATTAAAGAGTCACAGTCGAACCTGAGGATATGGAGAAATCATTTTTGCAGACTGTATAACGGCGACAAAGAAGCAAATCCCTCTGTCAGGGAGAACGAACCATTCAACCCCAATGAAAGGGACGATGAAGATCAACATTTCCTACCCGAATGAAGTGAGGATTGCTGATATTTAAACTGAAATCCAACAAGCCTGCGTGAGCTGACGGCCTACCCGCCGAGCTTTTTAAAGCCATAGGCGATGATTTGGTAAGGACTATGCACCAACTCAACCCGATGAATGGAACCTCAAGTTTCCTTTAGACACCAAAACAAATCTTTGAGGGCATCTTCAAAGAGCAGAACTAGAAAAAAAATTAAGACGTCTGTTGGGCGCCAAGCCTTTCAATAGAAAATTCAGAACTTTTCATATTTTTCTGTCATATTCCTACAGAGTCACACAGTAGTAGCGCATCTTCCAAATGAAAGATAGATCTCAGCTCTATTCACAAGGCAGTCTGATCCTTGCCTTGAATCAATCCACACAGAATTTCCTAACAATGTACACATTTCTGAGCTTGAGATGTTTCCCGCTATTATTCCAAGGACTTGGAACGGGTGTCAATTCCAAGTGCTACAAGTTTGACACATCGAAAGATATTTTATCGGGGACCACATCATACACCCTCCATCGAAGCTTGTGGTTTCCCCCACCTCTGTCAGCAAAGACTAGTATCGAAGCGAAAAAATGTGAAAGTTGCCAGCTCTCCATCATTGAAACCTAAAATCTCTACAGAATTAAAGATTTGAAAACAATTTTAGACAAGAACTGACACAGGGCTTAACGTTGGGCGCCCTGCCGTCAGTCCATCAAGACTGTAAAAGCATGGAAGTTAGACTGTCTAGAATGCAACATTATTTTAGATAAGAACTGACACAGCGACTTAACGTTGGGCGTCCTGCCGTCAGTCCATCAAGACTGTAAAAGCATGGAGGTAAGACTGTCTAGAATGCAACATAATTTTAGATAAGAACTGACACAGGGCTTAACGTTGGGCGCCCTGTAGTCAGTTCATCAAGACTTGAATGCGACATTATCCCACGGGGTGCAGGAAAAAGTGTTCAAGAGCCAGATTAGACAAAATTCTTTGTTTGTAAAAGAGTGTAAAAGAGTTCAAACTGGAAGTTGCAAACAAAGTCTCTTTGCTTCCAAATCTTCTTAAAAATTCACCTTTCGGCACGTTTTTGAGTCAGTCATAGCCTTCATCATTAGTTGGCTGCAAAACACGCCAAAAAATAAGTATATTGATGCCTTAGAAGTGGAACCACGATTTATTTCTTGGAGGTCACGTGTTGGGCGCCAATCCAAAATTGCTATCCGCCCCCAAATATGCTACAAATTTCACAGATTTGGCGAAGTTCTTTCACAGAAACGGTTATAAACAAGAAAACATCATTTGAAATGGTTCAGAAAATTTAAACTTCGATGTTTCTTGAATCTTAAGAAAGACAGCAAGTCGCTGCAAACTTTTGCCACTTTGACGTTTTCTCCAACAAAACTTTGTCCAAACTATCCCTCAAAGGAAAAGTTGACCCAAAAATACACTATTTACTAAATTTCATCAAAGTCCAGTAACGGGCGCCATTCACCATCACTGTTACCACCGCGGCTCATTAATTTAAGGTTATGTGTAGGGCGCCAAGCTCAAGCTGCTGTTGGTTGCTACATGTGCTGCTAATTTCGCAGATTTGGTTAAGGGTTTCCACCGAAACGATTGTTAACTGGAAAAATGGCTCGAAAAATGCACACTTCGACGTTTCTCAAATTTTTGGAAAGACAGCATCGGCCAAAGTCGCTGCAAACATTTGCCACTTTGACGTCTCTTCCAACACAACTTTGTCCAAGCGACCGCTCGAATGAGAAGTTTGCCAAAAAGTGCAACGTTTACTCAATTTTTTCAGGGTCCTGTATCGGGCGCCAATTATGAACCGCCATAAAAATTTCAAAAATTGAGCAATTAAAGTAAAAACTTGCATCTAAATTGACATTTTCAATCAGCTTTCCCCAAAAACTAGTCCAATTCAGTCCATTCTCTTCTTCAGTTCAACTTTAAACTCAATCCACCGCCAACCATCTGTGCCTGAAAAGATGTCACGACGTTTCATCTTGACGAGGGTTAATTGGAAAGATGAATGGTTCGTGGGGAGGCAGCGAAGGCAAGTTTCTGAAGCGACCACTGACAAAAGGGAGATAACTCAAAAATGTGAATCCCTAATTATAAATATTTCACCGGTGCCAGGGAACAGGGAATCTATTTGTCACAAGTCAAAAATAATAATTAGAATTGAGTGCGTAGTTCATAATTCAGCGGGAAGACCTTCTCAAGGATCTAACGAAAGTGGGCCAGGAGCCTTGGACAGGCAGGTTGATGACTATTAAATGCACGTTCGTGTCCTTTGACTAGTGACAGGTTTGATGACAAATTAATCAGTTTGGGTCCTGTGCAGATCGACTGTAGACCCCACCAAGGGCTGGTGTGAGTATTTATCCGTCTATAAGCTGATAATGGAATGCCATCAAATGGAAAATGGCTCCTCTTTTATTTCAGTTCCGTGCACCGACACTGTGCTGTCGGGCGTAATAATTCCCATCATTTCATTTGACTCGAAATATATTCTCGAGCAGCCTTCTGAAAATCGAAACGCACTCCATTCCGGGTCACTAGCTGCCCACTGGACAGTAATCTAACCCTAACCTCAAACACTGTGTTTGGTATGCCGTACATCCTTGACTCCTCAACACAACACAACACGCAAACAGAACACACTCAATATGTGTACCATCAGTTTCTCGCATCAGCAACAAATAACTAGCCATCTCTCCCCAGAGAGAGGAGAAAGGAGAACTCCGTACAGCTCAAACAATGAGGAAACTCCTCATCTCCATAGGGAGGGCAAAAATGCAGACGCTGCCATCCCGCACACATCTGTGTTTGGGGCAATAAACTCTTATTTTTTAATACACTCTCCTCTCATATTTATGTGTTGTAATATCCCTTATATAATCCCTCTGCCACCACCTACGCATGAGGGATGAGCCTTCTCCTCGTCGTCCTTTACCTCACCCTCGTCGTCCCCACACGGCCCATCGGCGGCCTCGTTGGAAGGGTCGTCGAAGGACTTAGCTTAGGATTTATGGGCAAGCCAATAGGTAAACAAGGGTGGCCGCCACCGTCCCCCCGGCCACAGCACGACTACCACCTGTGTGCAAATATTCAATCCGAAGTCGGCATCGATTCCAACCGTTCTGTGCCGTGCTGTGCCATTCGGAACATCGCATAATATACTGCGGACGGGGGCGCCGGGCTCCGGCTTAGGTTTCACTCATCCACATTCGACAAGTGCCGAACCAAATGGAAACCGTCAGCGGTTCGTGTTTATTTTCGTGAAAAGTCAAAAACCGAAAGACGATCGTGACTTTGAAGCGGAAAATGCGCGATTTCTGTACCACCACCCATCAAGCGGGCAGGCAATGACACTGATCTTGCGCTCGGATCTCAACAGAAAACTGAACGACAGACTGTTTTGTTATTCTAGCATCGTTGTATCTCGCGCGCACGGTTTCCGCGAATCTAGGAAGTGTTTCTATTCTTCTCTGCGTCTGTGTCTCTGTTCGTCTGTGTTCGCTGTTGAGCGGTGCGGTTAAAAATATCTGCCACCGGTGGCACGTGAGAGATACAACGGCACTGGCTTTCAGCAGAGCCGGGTTAAGGAAATGCGGTGTTTTTAATGGCAGCGCGAAATTGCCGACTAGTGGACCCGACTACCAATGGGCTGAGGCGAAGAGAAAGTTCTCGTGGCTCGCTTGGGTTTGACCGAATTCATTGATCGAGTGTCGCCCAAATTATGCAAGAGACGATAAAACCTGTCGGCCGTAAATCTCAAGGTAACCGACGTCGAATTGGGTCTGAAGAAAGTTGTGTTGGTGGCGAGGTGAGTGGCGGTACAGATGAGCGGTTGTTTGGAAGCAAATTTCGAACTTTGCCTGAAAGGTTGAAGCATTCGAAGAAGGCAAGCAGAAGGGTTCCTGTTTGAGATGGTGGGCACAAATGGAGGAGGATCATAACTTGAAAGATGCCAACAGTCCAGCAAGTAGGAAATAAGCCCACACGCGTCCAGGGCACAGCTTCAAATGTATTTTCTGACGACTTTGGGTATTCCTAGCGCCAACGTTCGTCGGTGTAGGTTCCATAGGATGCTCATTTGTCTTCTTTCTGGACGAATGCCATTCAGCAACAACCTACTTCTCAGGCCAGGCATGCATAGAAGGTCCAAGCCTAATGTTTCCCATCATACTGGGCGATGTTAAGCACCCTTTCTCCAGTCGTGAAGATCACGAAACTTAGTCTCTATGCTGGAAGACCGAAATTTTCTTCCTCGAGCATAGGGACTTCCATTCTTCTGTCGGATTCCTACATCCTATGCCAGAGCTTTATTTGTTTTTATGCAACATAGTCGACCGATAATTCCTATCCGGACGACATCCTCAAACGTCAAAACCTTCAACGGCTTTGATGAGGAAAAGCAGGTCCTACATCTGTGCATGAAAACGATGCCTCCACTGTCACTTCTGCGCCTTCAACGCCTATCGACGCCTTAAGCTCTCATGAATCACGGTCTTAAGCCATCAGAACCGAAACCAACCTCAGGCTGGTTACCATTGCTTCAGGAGTAGATTCCCATAGTCCATAGGAACCTGATGACTCAATTTCACCCCATCTCTCAGCTGGCTGTTCGATTGAACTTGTTTCCTCCTTTGACGGCCGCAGGGCTTGAACCATCCTCGATATGCAGTTTCCTAGACCCTCAACAGAACAGAGGAGACAAACCAACGGGGTCGAGGAAGTGACGGCTATTACCGTACAGTTCTTCAGGAACTTTGTGAACCTACAGTACCTCAAATTTTCGAAATCCTGAAATAGTTGTAATACTGGGACTTTCTTCATTCTGGGATTGTCTTAATCCTGGGACTGTCTGAATCCTGAAACAGTCTAAGTTCTGAGACTGTCTAAATCCTGAAACAGTCTAAGTCTTGGGACTCTCTTAATTCTGAAACAGTCTAAGTCCTGGGACTGTCTAAGTCTTGGAACTGTCTTAACCCTGAGACTGTCTTAATCCTGAAACAGTCTAAGTCCTGGGACTGTCTCAATCCTGGGACTGTCTAAATCCTGAAACAGTCTAAGTCCTAGGACTGTCTTAACCCTGAGACTGTCTTAATGCAGGGACTGTCTGACTTCTGAGACTTCCTTAATTATGGGACTGTCTAAATTCTGGAAGACCAGGACTGTCTAAATCCTGAAACAGTCTAAGTCATGGGACTGTCTTAATCCTGAGACTGTCTAAATCCTGACACATCCTGTCTTACTTCTTGGACTGTCTTTACTCTGAAATTGTTTTAATCCTGGGACTGTATAGACCCAGGGACTGTCTTACTTCTGGAACTGCCTTAACTATGGGACTGTCTTAATCCTGAGATTGCCTAAATCTAGGGACTGTCTAAATCCTGAAGCAGTCTAAGTCCTGGGACTGTCTAAATTCTGTAACTGTCTAAATCCAGGCAATCTCCTAATTCTGAAACTGTATAACTTATAAAACTGTCCAAATTAAGTTTAAATTCTGAGACAGACCAAATCTTGAAACTCTAAGTCCTTAAGCTGTCAAAATGTTGAAACTGGCTTAATGTCTGACCCAAAGAGCAGAGAATTATGTCACAAAGCCACCAACGAGGTTGACACTGATTTGTTTGGCCTTGTGGCACGGCTTCCTTAGAGTTAATCTTTTATTGAGAGGTACAAGCAGGCACAGAACGCCTTCAAGCTATAGTTTCTTTAACCAACGCAAGTTTTTTTTGGCGTAAAGGACCTTTTTCATGACCCCAAGCTACTGTTCTGAGTATTTGCAAGGCAGCCTCTTGGCGCAAGGGAAACAGTGATCATTGTGTTGATTCAAATTGAGCCAAGTCCAACAAAAGTTGCTCGTACACGAAGCACTTCCAAACAAATGGTCGCCTGTTTCTTCGAAAACTGAACATGTCGCAACCGTATCACTAGAACAACACAGAACAGTCAATTCTGAGTGGTGCACAACCTTTTGCTTGCCAGTTGTCTTCCAAGAAATCAACCGCCGAAGACGGATGACCCTTCACCACGACAATGCGGCTTTCACACATCGGCTCGAACAACTGCAGCTTAGAGCACTCAAAGCATCGATTTGATGAGTCATCCGCCGTTTAGTCCTGACTTGGCACTTCTGACTTCTTTTTACTCCCGTACGTAAAAAGTGAAATGAGAGGTCAACGTTTTTCGACACCTGAAGAAGCGGTTGATGCGTTCAGAATGTAGGTTTTGGAGTTACCTCAACCAGAGCGGCAAAAGTGCTTCGACAATTGGTTCAAACGCATGCCAAAGTGTATAGATCTTAATGGGGAATATTTTGAGAAACAGTAAAGCTATTTTCGATGACTAATACCTGTTTTTATTAACGAAATCTAGAAATCCCGAAATATAAAACGCAACCCTCGTACCCCATTAATTGGATGGAGAACCAGCTTCAGTACCACGTTGCTTTGATGGGGAACAAACTTCAGTAACACGTTGCTTCGATAGGGAACAAGCTTCAGTAAAACGTTGCCTGTATGGGAAACCTGCTTCACTACAACGTTGCTTCGGTTGGGAAACTTACTTCAGTAACACGCTGCTTCGGTTGGGACATCTGGTTAATGGGGAGCCAGACTGTTGGGTCTGAAAAGGACTGAACGTTGCCTGGAAAATAAGTCCAGATTCCAATGCCTCTCGCTCCATTTCGATTCCAATGCAGTTCTCATCGTTGTGTCTAAAAAAAAATGAAATCAAGATTATCTCCATCATCCATTTGGTCTTCTCTTTAAATCGGTTCCAATTTGGAACTTCCAACAAAAAAAATTGACTATGAAGGCGTCTAATGTCACATCAGTA
The DNA here is from genome assembly GCA_955652365.1 of Eristalinus aeneus. NCBI lineage: Eukaryota > Metazoa > Arthropoda > Insecta > Diptera > Syrphidae > Eristalinus > Eristalinus aeneus. Next base: position 97,636,130 of record OY019131.1, read on the forward strand.
ACAGTAGTCTTAATGCCATACATTTAACTGTGCGGAGTATCAGCTATCACCCCTTTACTTCAGTTTTTGGGTTTCTTGGACTGACGCAACAAAATGTCTTGAAAAATATTTTTAAATTTCTATCACATCACTTAATAACTCCCGAGAAATATTGTAGAGGGCGCCACTAACCAAACATCCATAGTCGACTATGGATTTGTTTTTTTTTTATATTTTTGGTGGCGCCCCCTGTATTTCTCGGGACTTAGTTTAAGTTTTGCGTGCGATTTTTGTTCCTCTTTGCGTTGATGATATCCGGAGGAGAAGATCTATGGGATGTACAGGGACGTGCGCCTGGTCAAGCGTCTTCAGATGCAACGCTTAAGATGGCTAAGTCACGTAAAGCAATGGACAGAGCCCTTCGTTAAAGACTTTCTTTTAAGAAGGGAAATAAGCAGGTGTTCATTTTGGGCAGTGTCTGGTTTTTGCATTTCCGGAGCGTGCCTAGGCCGGTAGAGCGTATGGACACCACTTTTCCGACCCGCGAAGTCTTCGAATCTGACTCATTGTTGTCACACAACGCAATTGGAGGCAACTGGAAAGAGATCGTTCTGGCTACAGTGGCTTGTTGGTTAAGCCCCAGGTCCATCCCAGACTGTAGGCCCAAACAAAGAAGGGGAAAGATGTACTGAGATCTCTATACTTTACAAGAGGACATCAATGCGCAGAGTGCCTAGTTTAAGATTTTCTTTCAAAAGGAGAAGCAAAAGAAAAAATTCATTGTGGACAAGGACTATGTTTTGCGTTTTCGGAGCATGGCTAGGCCATGTAGAGCGTATGGACACCATTGCTCCGACCCGAAAAGTCTTCGAATCTGGGCCATTGAGGCAGCGGAACAGAAGACGGCTTAGGCTGAGATGCCGCATACAAATGGAAAGGAACCTCTACCGAGTCGAAGTTAGCATTAGGCAGTTGACAAAAGCTCGTTCTGGCTGAAGTGGCTTGTAGGTTAAAGCCCAGGTCCATCCCGGTCTGTAGCACCACACAAAGAAGAAGAAGAAAGATGTACAAGGGTCCCCATGTTTCACAATATGCCAGCAAAAGGAGAACCACGAGCAAGAGTTCATTGGGGACAGGGACTAGTTTTTGCATTTCCGGAGCATGGCTGACCATTTGAGTTGAGTGAGTTGAGTAATAAAGCCCTCTCTCGAAGGACTAAGCTCGCTTTATATAACAGCTTGATCATCCCCGTCCTACTTTATGGCGCGGATTCTTGGATGTTACCAAAGGCGAATAAAGAAGCCCTAAGTCTTTTCGAGAGAAAAGTCTTGCGTGCGATTTTTGGTCCTGTTTACGTTGATGGTATCTGGAGAAGAAGATTTAATGACGAACTCTATGGGCTGTACAGCGACATGCGTCTGGTCAAGCGTTTTCTGATACAACGCTTAAGATGGCTAGGCCATGTAGAGCGTATGGACACCACTGCTCCGGCCCGAAAAGTCTTTGAATCCGTGCCATTGGGACAGCGCAACAGAGGACGACCTAGACTAAAGTGGCGCACACAAGTGGAAAAGGACCTCAACCAACTTGGAGTGCGTAACTGGAGGCAGCTGGCCCAAGATAGTGCTGGCTGGAGCGGCACGTTAGCTGAGGCCCAGGTCCACCTCGGACTGTAGCGCCATAAGAAGAATTAGCATGAAATAGTTCCTCCGCTGAAACGGCGGCAAATTAAAAAATTTTGAGGGTTCTCGGCTTTCCTCCCGATGGGCCTACGGCATTCCCGGGAGCAGTAGATGCCTGATGTCCTCCTGAAGTCCTCCTGATGTCCTCCTGATGGTCAACCTCTTACCAGCTGCTCGCTACAAAATCGTAAAATATTCGCCTGAAGTCAAGGTTTGTCGTCGTGAAGCCCCATTCTGCCCTAGTTTCAGCCCGGAATACCCTCCACCTCATACAGAATCCCACAAACCAGCCACCGAACTGAAGACTTTTGTTTAGATTCAAAGAGTGAACCTGCTCTGAGGCCAATTCCACAGCACCTTTGACCCAAATAGACCCAAAGCATTACCCCACATAGCATCAATCTGAAAACAAAAAATCCGCCTCAACTAGACCGTGCTGCTCTCACTTCCGTGTTGAATCTGGTAGAAAACAAAACGACCCACACCCCACCTCCCCTCGAAAAAAAAAACCAAAACATTCCAAGATCTAGATACATTCACCGCCAATTGAAACCAAGTGCACGAAGCCCCATAGAATCCTCAACATGCATCGCCACCGCGCACACACCATCCAATAAACATTAACCCACCCAATTGCATATTCTATCTACAACTGCGTACAAATTTATCTAAAACATGGAAAAAGACCAAGCCAACGGCCAAAAGTGAATTACACTCGAGTGTGGAGCAAGTCAAAGCAGCAATTGTCTGCTACCGACACGGACAAACCGACAAACCGACAAACCCACGAAAAAATCCACAACAACTGAGATGAAGAAAAAGCGTTCTATGCAAACACACCACACACACACACACACACACTGTGAGCCCACAGAGGCGAGCGAGCAGCCAGTAGGCGCGCTGCGGTACGTCTTGAATAAGAAAACAAGATCGAAGAAGAAAAGTGGTGTGTGGACGAAAATAAGAATTCATTTCTCTTTGGCGTCGAGTTCTTTTCTTTCATTTGACGATGTGAATTGAAAAATTTATTTTCGGATACGCAGCCCACCCCAAACTGAACGCGAGCAACGCGAGCTAGCGACCGATCGCTCAGTTGTTCCGCAAATGAGACGTTGAACGGACTCCGCTTGTCTTTGAAACTCTGTTCTGCTTTCGTTTGTTTTTTTGTTTTTTTGTACGTCTATCATATCGCGCCACCGGACGGACGCGCGTACTCCCGCCGCCGCCGCATCAGAAAATAAATAAACCCAAAAAAAAACCTTCAACCTATTTCTACCCCCCGGGAGAGCAGAGCGCATTCTTGCACACACTGCGGCGGCGAGACCGTACGATCAGCTTGATCAGAAATAAATCCAGCTGGTGTGTGGTGATCTAGTTGAGAAGTCCGCCTTCGAAACCGGGCTCAAACCTCACTTCGCAGGGATCGTCCTCGAGCCGTGGAAACAGCGCGAGACCGTATCTACGATCAGTGTGATCAGTGATCAGTGATCGTCGCCACGCCGATTCAAGGTGATTCATTGGAGTTGTGTGGAGTGCGAGTACTCCCTTCGTTTTCATTTTGTCTTTTTTTTTTTTTTTTGGTTCAATTGCAAAATAAAAACAGACAAACGAGCAATGGGCCGACGGACTTTTATTTTTTCTGTTTCTGGCCGTCGCCGCGCCGTGCATCGTCGTAGTCGTTAACTTGGGCTAAACCTACGTGCCGCGGTTGTGGAATGAGCATAAACGTGTCGTCGTCGGTTCTTTGTTTTCTAAAATTGTGCGACTTTCCTGCCTCTGGCGGCGATGGACGATGATCAGAGACGTCTCCACGCCGCACAGACACCCGTTCCCATTTCCAATCCCAAATCCAACTGAGGTCTTCCCCGTTCACAGTCGCGCGCGGAATTCTCGTGCACGTATGCGAGAATAGGCGACTTTTGAAAAGTCATTTGGCAAATCACTTGTTTTCGCCAAACTCACAAAAGTCAACAACAAGCAGCGGTTTTCGGTTTTGTGTGTCGTTTCGGTTATTTTCAAAATTCAAGAAACTCGAAATTCCGTTTTATTTGTGCTCTGTGTTGTGCGGAAGAATCCGACGGAGGCGCCGTGGGTGTTTGGCTAAAAAATAATAAATATCTGGATCTGAAAAAAAATTTGATTCTCCTTGAGATTTGGCAAAAAACAAAAAAAAAAGCAATGAATGGGAATGCGGCGACGGACTCTATTAAACTGCGCAGATAATTGCCAAGGAAATCAGGTCATTGGTGTGGCTTTGATTTGACCACTCGACCGCTGAGGGATGATTTCGAACAGAAGTGTGGGGTTTTTGATCGCAAAAAAACGCGAAATCGGGTCAGTTTTGTGAAGTGTTTGGAAATTGTGTGAATTTGACGATCTGCGAGGGAGGCCTTGTGGTTGTGGTCCGACTGATTGGTACCAACGTTTTTGGCGAGAGATCCCGTGATTGGAGAGTGCTTTGAAGTGAATTTTGTGTTTGGAGTGACCGATGTAGACTTTCGGGTGTGTTTCGAAGCCAATTCGTGTCTTCCGGTTCATCTTGTATATCTCAAAATCTTAAAGATCGACAGGGGAAGAGGGATAGTTTAAAGGGATTCCCAAAATTTGACGGATTGAAAGCGCACAGCAAGCCACAATGAAGTTCTGTTCAGTTAAGCACTTGCGCCTGTCATTAGACATCAAAGCAATTCACGACAACATTGCTCAAAGTAACCCGCCCCCCATCGGAGCTTCTTCTCACGTTTTTCAGCGACAATCGGACAATCGTACCTGTCTTACACTGCAACTTGATTTCTACCATATCCACCACGGCTAGGCTGTTACCCAAGACATTTCCTTTGGCGGGTCACTTCCTCCATTAACGTTCTTCCTTTTGAAGCACTAAGAGAACAAAGAATTCTTAAATTCCGGCAGTTGATGATGACATGTTACCTTCTTCCAGCAGAGAACCACTACTCAAAACTGATTCCAATTCAATTCATTCCCATTAAGGCAGTTTTTTAAATCTCCACCTGCAAGCGCTTCAATGTCATAGAGGTGAGCCAAGAGCTGAACAGCTCTGGTAAGGCCTTTGAGTTGGACACTTCCCCACATGCATATCGCCTTTCGCCTTACCCAAACCCTTTCGACTTTCAGTCGGGGAGTTACTTCCCGACCCGCATGGAGCCGTGAGAGTACCTCATTGTCCTTCTTTAAAACCAGACAAGTTTGGCTTCAATGTCAAAACTAGACTCAGCCTATGAACACTGTCTTCGGCTCAGCCTAAGAACGATGTCCTAGACTCAGCCTATGAGCGCTGTCCTATACTCAGCCTCTGACCGCTGTTCTAAACTCAGCCTCTGACCTCTATCCTAGACTCAGCCTGTGAACGCTGTCCTTGGCTCAGCCTCTGACCGCTGTTCAAAACTCAGCCTCTGAACGCTGTTCTAAACTCAGCCTCTGACCGTTGTCCTAGACTCAGCCTGTGAACGCTGTCCTTGGCTCAGCCTCTGACCGCTGTTCTAAACTCAGCCTCTGACCACTGTCCTAGGCTCAGCCTGTGCACTGTCTTGAATAGTTTCTGTATCTTTGTGCTCTACTTGAGACTTTCCCATTATCTGTAGCATGGCAATGTGATAATCTCGCCCCCCGTGGACTCACCTAGTCCAGCACCACTCTGACGAGCTTTTGCCGGGCTTCCGACGTTCACACTAAACAGAGGAAGTGACCTTGTGGAGAAGGTAGCTGGCAGGTGTCCCCTTTCTAATGAACGAATGCATTTCTTAATTTCAGATGCCATGAGTTGGAGGACTCTTGTCGAGAAGTCGATGCTGCTGAGCCCCCTAGACGTTGTCAGGTTGTGGTTGGCTTAGCAGAGCTTCGCACAACAACCTCAACATGAAATAAGCCCAAGGACTGCTGTTCAAAAAGGCGTCTGTAAATTTGAATTCTCGTCTTCTAACATGTTGAGGAAAATTTGCTTGTGGCCTTTGTCAGAGCCTAGGACTCACAGACTTTTCTTGTAACCCACTCCCCACTCCATTTCCTGCAAATATCGCTTGATATCAGATGACTTGCCAGACAGTGTCCCGTGAGTGGATGGAAGTTCTGACATAAGATCCTCGCTAACCACAGGATGCTGTCATGCTCCATTTGACACTTGATCCATTTCATAGCAAGCCCCCCTGTGGGTTCCCATGGCTTTTGAGTTTGCCAGTGCTTAGGCAGCAAGTTTAATGAGAAGTTGCGTCTTCTGTCTCCTGGAAGTCGGACTTTTTGACCGTTGTATGAATTCAGAGACGTTGTTAAAACTGTTCTCAGTTTTTTTATGGAGCTCTGTCCTCGGTGCAGCCTGTGAGCACTGTCCTAGGCTCATGTTCAGAGACGAGGTCCGTTCTTTTCCTTCTCCTTTAAAGGCGAAACTCATAGCCTCGTCCCTTCAATCCCACGAACTGCCGCTAGTTCAAGACAATGCGCCTGCTCGGTCAACTTTATGAACTGACACCACCGCCTATTCAACTCGAATCCACGAGTTCTGAAGGTCTTTGCATTTCCTCCTCCTTTCCTTGAGCGCCTTCCTCGGCTGCGGATCCTAGTTTTCCCCTTCCCTCGTCTCTGAATTTTGTTTCCCACCACTTGCCGTCTGTTATCTGCCAACTGTCACCACCTCTCAACAATTTAAAATCCCCAGCAAACTCAACCCGATCCCCAATCTTCTTCGAATCAATCCCCACTCTCCCTGTCCCCCCTCAGCTCGTCACAAACTTCTGACTCCTTCAGCTCCCAACTTCATCCCTGTCCCGGCGCCAATCTCTGACCAATCTCAACTGAAACAAATCCCGATTGGATTCATTGAAAACATCTCTCGCCAGCTCCGCCGACGGATTCAAACACCATGTGATCCCCAGATTAGACTCATCCACCTTCCTGTTGGCAAACGTCTCTCCGAGCGGTCACCTCGAAGTGACAAATTAATCCCGTCCCCGGAATCCGATTGGGCCCCTGCCCCGAAAAAAGCAACTCATTGACCACCTCTGTCTTCATTGCTGTCATCCCTTAAGCACAAGTGACATTTTTAAATCCTGTCTCTCCCCGTCCTGCAGGACGGCGGGGCGGAGGGCGGCATTTGAATGTTAACTCCCCGACGAATCAGGGAAACCGAAGGAAAACAGCAAAACAACAACCTTTTAGCATACAATTTCCATGAATTTCATGGATGCACTTAACATCTCATCCGTGCTCTGCTGGGTGTTCCTTGCATTTGCATTTCCCAACACTTATCCTGTTCCAGTCGGGCGTCCTCCACCGCCGTCGCTATTCATTTTGCAGTCTATTGTAGCTCATCGTTGCCGGGGGAAACAAGTGTGATTTCCACCCAGCGATGCATATTTAGGAGAGATGTTCTCATTTCATCTCGGAGCTTTATGCTCTGGTGCAGCTGATAGGAGCGGATGAGGGGAAGGAGGGGGCACAGAGCGTGAACATGCTTTTGAAATGAAGATGATGTCTAGGCAGTTCCCAGTCGAGACTTTTTTGGGGATTCTCCGGAGGGTTGCGACTCATAACTGATGCAGTGCTCCCACGTCCACGTATCGGTTGCGTAGAAGTCTGACACACGGAGGGATCCTCGTCCTGGTACTTTCTCCCTTTTGTGGGGCTCTATGTTAACTTTTGTGGGGGATTTTATTTATGCCTCACATCGGGGATGGGTGGGCGAGCTGGGATGAGTGCAGGAAAGGGTTGGAAGTGGTAAAGGTGATTTGCGGCGGGATCTGTGCAGTGTCTCAACTTCTTAATGGGTGTTAAGGGTGCAGGTTTCCAATGGGCTAGGGCTGTTTGTTGTGAATTAAGGGGCAACGCGGCTGACGTGACGGAGTTTGTGAGCTACAGCTTGGACAAATATTTCTCATATTTGACGAGTTCAACTTTTTTGGAAAACCTTTCACAAACTTTATGGGATCGTTCAACTTGCGTGAATCCGAACAGGTAGTCGTTGCCCTTTTCCGTCCCTCAATCATCAATTGACGTAATAACCACAGTTCGTAGTAGAAGGCAACGCTCTTAGGCCATCCCTTAAATCCACGGGTTGCCACCAATCTCTAGTTGAAGGTGAATTGTAATCCCGTCCCTTGAACTCCACGAAATGACACCAGTGTCTAGCTCAAAACTGAGCACTCGGGCCTGCTCCTTTCATGCCAAAGTCTATTCACCGGCGACGCTCTTGGACCCACCGAACGAATGATCTTAGCCCCATCCCTTTTACTCCATGATTCGACGACAGTGTTTATTCAACGGCGGGGCTCTTAAGTCCACCTATTGGCGCCAATTTATAGTTCAAACCATCAAATCCAATCAGCGCCAATCTCTAGCTGAAAATGAAGCTTGTAGCCCTTGAACTCTCCGAACTGACGTTAGTGTCAAACTTCAAGACTGAGCGCCCGGGTCTGCTCCTTTCACTCCATGAATTGAGCGGAGCTGTTAGGCCCACTCCTCAAGTTCGCGAATTGGCGCCAATCTATAGTAGAAGGCAAAGCTTATAGTCCCGTCCCTTGAACACGAATTGACACCGATTTCTAGTTCAAGACGACGTGTGTAGGCATGTTCCTTCAACTCAATGAATTGACGACAGTGTCTTTTCAAAAGCGAGGCTATTGGGCCCACCCCTCAAGTCCACGAGCTGGCGCCAATCTCTAGCTGAAGATGAAGCTTGTAGTCCCGTCCCTTGAACTCCACGAATTAACGTCAGTGTCAAGCTTCAAGACTGAGCGCGCGGGCGTGCTCCTTTCACTCCATGAATTGAGCGGAGCTGTTAGGCCCACTCCTCAAGTTCGCGAATCGGCGCCAATCTCTAGCTAAAGATGAAGCTTGTAGTCCCGTCCCAAAATCTAGTTCAAAACGACGCGCGTCGGCATGCTTCTTCAACTCTATGGATTGACGACAGTGTCTTTTCAAAAGCGGGGCTTTTGGGTCCTCTCCTAAAACCCACGAGCTGGCGCCAATATCTAGCTGAAGGCGAAGCTTATAGTGCCGTCCCTTGAGCTCCACGAATTGAAGCCAGTTTCCAGCTCAAGACTGTGCGTGTGGACCTGCTCCTTCAACTTTATAAATTGTCACCAAAGTCTCTTGAACAGCGGGGGTCTTGGGCTCACCCCTCAAGTCCATGAGTTGGCGCCAATCTCTGACTGAAAGCGAAACTTATAGTCCCGTCCCTTGAACTCCACGAATTGTCGCCAGTTTCGAATTCAAGACGCGTTGTCTTGCGTGGGCATGCTCCTTCAACTCTATGAATTGACGCCAGTGTCTGTTCACCGGCGACGCTCTTGAACCACCGATTGGCGCCAATTTTAAGTTCAAAACGTGGGCCTGTTCCTTCAAGTCCGCGAATTGGCGCCAATTTCTAGTTGAACGAGCAAAGTCTCGTCCCATCTACTCCATGCTTCGACGCTAGTATTTATTCAACAGCGGGGCTCTTAAGTTCACCGCTTGGCGCCAAACTTTGGTACAAACATTCAAGTCCATGAATTGGCACAAATCTCTAGCTGGAAACGCCAGCTTTTTGGCCCATCCCTTCAACTCCTCGAATTCAATTTCTACTAAAACAAATTCTAGTAAAGTCGGGGATCTGGGACTCATTGTCTTCGACCTCAGTCCTCTGTAAACCATAAGTGTCGCCTCCAATGAACCCTGGCCCTGTTCTTTAGCCAGGTACGCGCCCCCGTTCTTTCATGGTTCCTGTCCTGGATCCATGTATACCTCAGCTCTGGCCGTGTGCCTCCCTATTTCTCTGCCTGCCAGCTTGTGGGTTGTAGAAAGCTGGAAACCATGCGAATCCATGATCCCAGCCTCCCTCCCCACCCCTGCAAATTGCATCAATCCCTTGCAAGCGCTCACAAAGCATAGCTTCCCGCCACACAGGATAACCCGCATTGAATAGCTCTGCTGTATCTCGCACAAATCTTTCTCATTTCATCAAATCCCCGTCACACATCCTCGGCCCACCCCCACACACGCCGTCACCCCGTTATTTGTCTCGAATCGCATTCTTCTTGTCCGCTTCCCGTTTGCCTGAAACTCGCTGAAAGCCACTTTTCTCAGGCAGCTTATGTATGATGTGACTTCAGCCCAGAAATTCAATTTATGTAATGACATCCAAGAGCAAAAGAACATCCTTCGCAGGAGGCTGGAGAGCCTGTGTCAGTTTGCCTGCAGGGCCGCCTCTCGGGAGTTCGCTTGCTTCTGCTGCGGCTTCAGTGGCTTCCGAGTCTGGTTTGTTGAGTGCTTCTCGGAATAAGTTGATCCTTGGGAAGGAGGTGCGCGCTCTGCACCATTGCCACCGCGGAGCGTAACTTTCACTTTGTCTTTGGTGGAATTCGTGGAAACTGTTTGTCGAGTGTTGCCACATTTGGTAAACTTCAGCCCGAGTTGAGTTTAATTTGAGGGGAAAAGCCCTTCAGCGATGCGCTCACCTGCTGCTTGAGATTAAAGTGCCGTCTCTGGAGAGCCCACAATCTGCCGCTTCTACACACAAATCAATTTTCACTCGATTAACGCGAACTTAGCCTGTCGCCGAAACCTAAGCCCAGACAAATGGCCCAAAGCCGGGCGAAGTCACTGGTCATCGACCGGATCTACAGACAAGCACATGAAATCCATTCCGATAAGCGCCCCCGACAGTCCCCCTTTCCCCGGCAATCACTGGTCCCTCTGTGCGTAATCAAGCTGCCACCCCCTCCTCCACTGCGGCAGGTGCGTGACACATCATATCTGCCCAAAATTTGTGACAGTGACATCACGGCAGTCATCGATTTAATTCCTATACCCATATTTCCATTATCGATTGCCTCCCGGCCCTGGCCGCCCGCCACAGCGCCACACCGCCACGCCGCCGCGCCGTGGTGTGGTGCAATGTTTGCCATACTAAACAGTGGCCGCTGCCATGCAAACAACGACGCGGGACCCATCTGCATGACAATTGTAATTTGGGTCATTAGCATGACAGTGATAAGTTGGCGCAGAGAGCGCACAACGCCTTGTTTTCTCGCATCGTGAACCGCGAAAGCCCAGCGAATTCGAATATTCGCTTCGAAGTTCGATTGTTTGAGAGTGGCGACGTGTGCGAGTGTGTGCATATCAGCTGCCACACAACGGAAGGGCTTTCAAGAGAAAATTTGTGTGCCGGAGTGCTATCTGTACGTGATTGCTTCGGTATCGGCGGAGATAAGTTATTGAAGGAAAGTTTCTTTTATTTTTGGATGTAGGTGGAGGGCAACAGTGGGGTCGAAAGCGTTTGCAACCCTTGCGTCCTTAGGGAGTTTTCTGTGCCCTAGACCCTATTTGTACTCCTCGAAGGAAAGCGGAAGGGAAGCGAGTCAATTCCAAATTTGGGGCCTGTGCTTTTTTCCCATCAACTGAATGTGAGTTTGGTGCGATTTTCTGATTTCAACTGCAGAAATCGATGACAAGTTTTGGGCGGTTTGTGCTTCATCGCTTTTGAGTGAGAAGTAAAGGTCCTTTGATGAGAGGTACGATGAACTTCTTGACCTCCTGTTGGAGGACAAAGTGAGGCCAGCTGTATCGCTCGTGGGCTTACTCCTCCAATTCCGCCAATGTCCCTTAAACTCCACGAATTAAAGCCAGTATCTATTCTAAGACAACGCGCGTGGGCCTGCTCCTTCCACTCCATAATTTGACGCCAAAGTCTATTCAATAGCGAGTCCCTTGGCCCCACCCCTCAAGTCCACGAGTTGGCTCCAATCCCTAGGTGAAGGCGAGGCTTAGAGTCTTGTCCCTTGAATTCCACGAATTGAAGCCAGATTTTATCTCAAGACTGAGGGAGTGGGCCTGCTCCTTCCACTCCATAATTTGACGCCACAGTCTATTCAACAGCGAGTCCCTTGGGCCCACCTCTCAAGTTCACGAGTTGGCGCCAATTTCTAGCTGAAGGCGAGGCTTAGAGTCTTGTCCCTTGAACTCCACGAATTGAAGCCAGATTCTATCTCAAGACTGAGGGAGTGGGCCTGTTCCTTCCACTCCATAATTTGACGCCACAGTCTATTCAACAGCGGGTCCCTTGGGCCCACCTCTCAAGTTCACGAGTTGGCGCCAATTTCTAGCTGAAGGCTTAGAGCCTTGTCCCTTGAACTCCACGAATTGAAGCCAGTTTCTATTTCAAGATTGAGGGAGTGGGCCTGCTTCTCTCGCTCCATGGTTTGACGCCACAGTCTATTCAAAAGCGGGTCCCTTTAGCCCACCTCTGACGTCCACGAGTTGGCTCCAATTTCTAGTTGAAGGCAAGGCAAGGCAAGCCTTCCCTTAAACTCCACAAATTGATGTCACTTTCTCGTTCAAGACTAAGTTCGTTTATCGCTTCTGAGTGGAGAGTTGAAGACCTTTGATGGGGGGTACGATGACCTTCTTGATCTCCTGCTGGAAGGACTGAATAAAGCAACCTAAGCAAGCTGTGGTCACATTCTTTTCAATTTCATGAGATGAGCTATGCTTCGGATCTTGCTCTGGGGCGACTTGAATCCCTGCTTTTAGGGACACAGGTTAATGGACTGAGAGTCAGCTGCAATTTTGAGCCTCTTCTAAGGCTTATGTGGTCCTCGCTGCAGCACTTTATCGAAAACTGCATTTTTTGCGAGGCCATCCACTCTCGACTTTCCTTTATTTTATCGAGGAGTCTGGCACTCAGGTCCTCTATGCGTTGATTTTGTCTTAAAGGCAAACGAACTCTAAGGCCTGTACAGCTCTTTGGAGGTGTATATTCGTCTTCCTGAGCAGCAAAACAGTTGCTTTTGCCAGATTTTTCCGTTGACACTCAATGACTTCTTCGCGAAGCTCATTGTCCCATTCCTTGAACTCCACAAATTGACGCCAATTCCTAGTTCAAGACTGCAAACGCGTGCCTGTTCCTTCAACTCTATGAATTGGCGCCAGTGTCTTTCCAAAAGCGAAGCTCTTGGGCCCAGTCCTCAAATCCACAAGCGGGCGCCAATCTCTAGCTGAGGGCGAGGCTTATAGTCCTGTCCCTTGAACTCTACGAATTAACACCAATTTCTAGTTCAAGCCGACGCGCGTCGACCTGCTTTTTTGACTCTGTGAATTGGCGCCAGTGTCTTTCAATCCTAGTGGTAATCTCTAGTTGGAGGTGATTTTATAGTCTCGTCTTTATAGAGTCTTTATTTCCGGCCAGTTAAGACAATGTAAGGGAAGGCATCCTTGAGGGAAATGAGGCACAGAAGGGAAGAACCAATTCGCTCTGTGAAACTGAACGCATCGTGCCAGCTGATATGGTTTTTTGTTTGGGGGACAAGTCCACAGCAATAAAAAAAATAACACTTGCAGAAGGAACTGAAGCAGTAAGATGTGAGCAGCTTGTACCAACTTTTGAGGCTGAGAAAAGATAACGTCCCTTTGTTGCTTTAGATCATGGAACCCTTAAGTTTCCAGAGTCCTTAAGGTCCCAATAAATTCCTCTCCTTCACTCGTACAGTCTGACTTGGATCTCACGTTGACCTGCATTGCGATCCGATCCGATGCCATTCAAGCAACAGCCCGAAGCAGAGTTAAACAACAAAAGCCTCTTCAGTTGGAAGGCCTCTACCCAGTTGCCTTCATTTTCTCACAGCTGTTGCTATGACTTCTCCTCTAGGTGCTCATTCAAGTCAACTGAAGCCGACTAGACTACGCGTGTGGACCTGCTCCTTCAACTTTATGAATTGTCACCAAAAGGTATTCAACATTGGTGCTCCTGGACCCACTCATCAAGTCCGCGAATTGACGACAGTTTCTAACTGAAGGCGAAGCTTATTATCCCGTCCCTTGAAATTCACAAATTGAAGCCAATTTGTGATAAAAGACTAGATTCGTGGGCCTACTCCTTTAACTCCATGAATTGATGCCAAAGTCTTTTCAACAGCAGGGTTCTTGGCCCATCCTCTCGATCATTTATCCCAATTTTTAACTTGCCCACAAAGTCCCTCTGGGAAGTCTTTTCCCTAAGGGCCATCGGCGCTCGAAGGCCCAAATTTGTTCTCAAGAAGACAAAAGTCTTTCGCCTTCTTCAAAAGATGTCAAGTCCCTTGGATCATAGAACTAGACAATGACGATCTGGAGGAACGGCAGCTCAATTAAGTCTGAATCACACAATTGGCCTATGAGCTCAAGGCAACAGCGATTGTAGAGCCTTTAGTGCTGCGTCTGTGGAAGCGAAGACTGCCCGCTGTGCGCCTCAGTCATAGACATCATCCTTGGACCTAAGCATGATTTTTGCACTCGAACTTTTAGGCGAAGGCGGCTGGCCATTCGCGTCAGACGGTGTCTGAACAGTCTTTTAAGAGGTATTTCCTCTGGTGTTAACTTGTGAGCTTTGCAAGATTTTCTCAAGACTGGTGATGAAGAAGCCATATAACAGCGCGTCATCTTGTCTAATACCACTTTTGACTTTGAAGGTCTGGGTAAGTTTGATAGAGACTTTGACGGAACAGAAACAGTTCCCCATCGTCATCCTAACCAAACTGACGAGTTTGATAGGAATGCCAGAAATAGGCATGGCACTGTAGAGCTCGTCTCTATGCACGCTGCTGACGGTTGTTGGGACCCGTCCGAGGTCGTAAAAAAGTGAATTTTGATGACCCTCAGACTCGTCCGAGGTCGTACAAAAGTGAATTTCGATGGCCCTCAAAATGGACCCGATTGTTCAGGTTCTATCTGTGCCCGCTGTTTCCCTGTATGAACGATTTTAGTTGTTCCAAAAAGAGTCTGTGTTTGCTGTCACACAGACAGAAAATAAAAAGCAAAGATGGTACGGAGACTGATTTGTCGGTAGTTGACACACTTAAAGATGACTTCTTCATTGTAGACCAGGGAGAGGACTACGAAGTTCCACTCAACGGCCACATTTTCCAAAATTCCGAACCACTAAGTCCCATTTTCTCAAATGTGATGTGAAAACGCTCACCCTGCGGAATTCCATTTTTTGGCCTAAGAAGCCCAAAACGCGTTCTTTTAATTCAGTGAAGAATTTTTATCTTTGATTTGTGAGAGGAAAGGTAAACAGCCCACAAATCGGCTCTTTGTTGAATAAAAGCAAACCAGGTCCTAAACTGTAAACTTGTGGAATCTCATTTCTGGGTCTAAGAAGCCCAAATGCATGCTTTCTATTTAGTTGAGGACTTTCATCTTAAATTTGTGGAAGGCAAGGCCAACAACTTCTAAATCGGCGCTTTGTTGAGTAAAAGCATACCTGGGCCAAAGCCATCACCTTATGGAACCCTACTTTTTGACATGGAAAGCCTAAAACCCGTTCTTTCAATTCAGTGAAGGACCAACTCCTTATAAATTGGCTCTTTGCTGAGTAAAAGCAAGTCAGGTCCTTTCACCCTACGGAACCCCTGTTTTTGGCAACAGAAGCCTAAAAACCGTTCATTATATTCAGTTAAGGACTTTTATTTTTAATTTTTGGGAGACAAGGCTTCCAAATCGGCACTTCGTTGAGTAAAAGCAGACCAAGTCCTAAACCATCACCCTGCGAAATTCCATTTTCTGGCCACAGAACTTCAAAACCCATTCTTTCAGATCGGTAAGTTGATTAGTGAGAGGCAAGGCCAGCTGCTTAAAAGCAAACCAGCCCCTATACCGTCACCTTGGGGAACCCCAGTTCTTGGCCTCAGAAGCACAAAACCCATTCTTTCAATTCAGTGAAGGGCCTGCTTATAAGTAGCCACTTTGTTGAATAAAAGTAACATAGGTCCTAAACCATCATCTTATGGATCTCCAGTTTAAGACCTCGAAAGCCCAAAACTCGGTCTTTGAATTCGGTCAAAGGCTTTTATTTCTGATTTGGGAGAGGAAAGGGCAACAGCTTACAATTCGGCACTTTGTTGATTAAAAGCAAAACAGATCCTAAATCGTCACCTTGTGGAAGCCCAGAAAACCCTGATTTCTTGGAGAAAATCGTATGTTAGCCTACCGGAAGCTCACTCACCAATAAAACCTTAGAAAAATAATCACCAGCCAGTCACGCTGTCCAATCAAACGGAAACCTGTGATCGAGATCCGCCATCTCTCATCCGGCCTTCAAATTCCACATCTTATCTTCCAAACACAACGCTGTGACGCGCAGAATTTACTCAGTGCATATTTTCGAAGACTGTTTACAAAATAAGAAAAAAACGAACTGAAAAAGAAAATCCAAACAAACAGACTTCTCATCACCAGTGTGTGTGCAGTTCACGACGGCATTTGCAAAACAAACCGAAAATAGAGAAGGCTTCACACACGCCACCCACCAACACACACACACACACACAGCCGTCCGATAAAATCACAACAAAGCCCAACACATAAATTTTGTTTTGAAGAATAGCACCGCGAGTTGAACAGTTTTTTTTCGCGTGCACTCTCGCGTCGTCGCTCATTCATTCCGCGGCAAAGCTTTCCGCGATTATGAAGGTCTCGGTACTGTGCCCCCGTCACAATATCGAAACCCATCGCGCCAGCCCCCCCACGCGTCTAACCCTGACTGCTTATCGGAGATAATAGAACAACAATTCTACGGGTATTTGGTGTGCGTTTATTTTCAGGAGGAATACAATTGCGGAGCGTCCCAAAAAGAAGATCTCTATATTTAAACACCGAAAATGATATAAGATTATCCGCGGAGTGAACGAATACGAAGAGCAAAGCAAATTGAAAGTGAAGAGAAGTGAAATCTAAAAATAAAGAGGTCCTCCTCCCAGTGAAGAGACGTGAACGCAGCAGCAGAAGTGCCAGTAAGTCAGCCGCCGTCAAAATAGGAAACGAGAAGAGGATACACAAGAAGCGACCAAAGCCAAAAATGATTTACATCGACGACACAGATCCTGAAGGGAGTGAGTATTCCTTTTTTTCGTATTTTCTTGTGTTTTTGTTTTGATCGCCCTTAGTGACAAATTCCCTATTAACGTACCGTCTGACTTAATGTTTTCGGCATTTGGTGACAGAGACACACGCACACAGGCGGACTAGCACCCTCCTCGGGCGATAAAGACGCGGTGGCACTTGATTTCTAGCAGAAAGTTGTTTCTGAAGTGCAAACAGAGGCGGAGGAGGGTGGACTGATAATGAAATCGGTTAAGTGTCAAGCTTGCCGCCTGGTCAAGAGAGGGTCCACGGGCCGGAGCCAATTATGAAATTGAACCCCAAAGACAATGGCAGGCGGGCAACGGCTGCTGATGATGTCCTTTTCTTATTTTGAAAGTGCTCCGAGGGAGTTTGTACACACTTCGAGTTTTTGGCACTTTTCCTCTGCTTTGTGTGTGCGTGTGAGATGTGAACCCTGTGTACCCTTTTTTTTTCAGTGTCTTAGCTCCTGCACAGATTACCATCTTCCCGAACAATGAGTGTCCTTTTCTTGTGACAGAAAAAAAGAAAGAAAACCCGAGCCCCGAGGTATTGATTTTCTTTTTGCGTCCCCCATCCCCTCTCACACTCCCGTTCTTTGTCATCTTAATGTTGTCTTCTGGCGGGGTTCGGGTGCCTTCCGACGAGATAATTCCATTTCAAGAGATTACAATACAATTGCGAGAGGGGTGGGAGGAATTTATCTGAAAGCGTCGACAGTTCTAACACCACCTCGGTACAAATAGCTGCCGCGTCGACAACGGTTTTGTGTGCGGCAGCGTGATAGCGATCGAGTGATTTACGAATGCAACGCCGTTGACCTTGACACAGATTCAAATTCACGCACTATCTGGTAGGGGGTGGGGGCGAGTAGAAGATGCCGCGTAAGGCGACATAGTTGGCAACGGGTACAAATGTGCAGAGAAGTGAAGTCTGAGGATGTTGCGAACGTGCAGAGGAACTGTGTGCGTGGCTGTGTTTGCAAATTTGTGCTCACATTGTCGGGGTTTGGAGGATCCGAATCCAATCCTTTCAAATCTGATGCACTAAGTGTGCATGAATTCAGAGCAGGCTTTGTGGAAAGAGCACGCCCTTCAAAATCGGCCTTAAACAGAGAAGAAAACAGCTCAGTCGCACAAACTCAAATCTTTGAAGGGACGTTGGAGTTCAAATTTAGGTGGTTTCTGCTCCCCATTTCACATCGAATTGAGTCCTGCACTACTCTCCCTCAACAGGAACAACTGTTGCGACTGACACCGTCTTGAAGCCTCATAAATCTGTTTTCCTCTCCAGATGGCGCTACAGTCCGAGATAAAGCGGATCATAGATCTGTTCTCCTCTCCACATGGCGCTACAGTCCAAGAAGGAGCGGGTGATATGTCTGTTCTCCTCTCCAGATGGCGCTACAGTCCAAGATGAAGTGGTTTATAGGTCTGTTCTCCTGCCCAGATGGCGCTACAGTTCAAGATGAAGCGGATCATAAATCTGTTCTCCTCTCCAGATGGCGCTACAGTCCAAGAAGGAGCGGGTGATAGGTCTGTTCTCCTCTCCAGATGGCGCTACAGTCCAAGATGAAGTGATTTATAGGTCTGTTCTCCTGCCCAGATGGCGCTACAGTCCAAGATGGAGCGGGTGATAGGTCTGTTCTCTTCTCCTGATGGCACTACAGTCCAAGATGAAGCGGATCATAAATCTGTTCTCCTCTCCAGATGGCGCTACAGTCCAAGAAGGAGCGGGTGATAGGTATGTTCTCCTCTCCAGATGGTGTTACAGTCCAAGATGAAGTAGGTCATAGGTCTGTTCTTCTCTTCACATGGCGCTACAGTCCAAGATGAAGCGGATCACAGATCTGTTCCCCTCTCCTGATGGCGCTACAGTCCGAGATAAAGGGGGTCATAGATCTGTTCTCCCCTCCTGATGGAGCTTCAGTCCTAGATGAAGCCGGTCATAGATCTGTTCTCCTTTCTAGATGGCGCTACAGTCTAAAATGAAGCGGATCATAGATCTGTTCTCCTCTCCAGCTGGCGCTACAGTCCAAGATGAAGCGGATCGCAGATCTGTTCTCCTCTCCAGCTGGCGCTACAGTCCAAGTAGAAGCGGGTCCCCAACAAGCTTCTTCAGCCGACAAGCTTCTTCAGCTTCCTCTATTTTTCCACGCGGATTTACTTGAGCTCCTTATCCACTTGTGAGTTCCATCGGGTCCGTGGGGTTGCCCCGTTGGTTCAGTGTTATAAACGCTTCGAGCTGGAGCACTGCTGTCCATGCACTATACAAGTCGTAGATATTTAACGCAATAAATCCGCAGACTCCTGGCAAGACGCAAGTTCCTCTAGGGCCCATACACGTCGTGGTTGACTCTTTTCATCAAAAACTTTCAACGCAACTGGGCCCAAGGATTAATGCCAGAACTTAACTCGTTGTAAGATCAAGGGTTTCTTCATTTTCTCTTAAGATTGGGCACTCGCCTTCGTCTTAAAGCAGCTTAAGCTCGCTCGATCCTTCGACTCAACATCAGTTCGCAGGAGCTGTTCGTGCTGTTTACTTGGGCGCTGAAGTAGACAAAGACATTCGCTAGATCGAAGTTTAAGCTATTCAAAAAGTGACAACAGTTGTTGAAACTGAAGATCTAGGCAACTTTTCGGGACTTTACAAATGACGTTCACTCTTGAAGCAGATTGTGGCATAGACTTCTATTGTTCCTTTACGAGTAGTTTAATAAGATTCACCCCCATGAGCTTTACTTGCGACAACGTTTTGGGACACAATTGTCCAACTTGGGGAGAGGCACCTTTCCTCATGCGAGCACCTTAAGTCGCTGGGTTCTGTAAATGAATCAAGGAGTTGGAGCTATCTATGGCCTCAAAATAGACTTCAGTTTCGGCCATCACCTCCTCATTCAAGGCAATCGCTTTCCGGCAAGCTATCTTTTGAGATCTAGCTTATGAGGTCTAGCTTTTGAGGTCTAGCTTTTGAGGTCTAGCTTTTGAGTTCTAGATTTTGAGGTCTGAAAAGATGTAGAAGTCGCTGGGGGCCAGCTCTGGAGAACACGGTGGGTGCGGAAGTAGTTCAAAGGCCAATTTGCGCAATTTGACCATGGTACCCAACGACAGTGGCGGTGAAGTAAAAGTGTTTTCTTCTTCATATGGGGCCGTTTTTTGCAATTTCTTCCTTCAAATACACCAATAATGGCAACTGGCATTCGCCGTTCATCCTTTTGCCTTTCTAAAGATAGTCGATGAATAAAATTCCGTGCTCATCCCAAAATACGGATGCCATAGCCTCTCCATGGAGTTCTTATGGGGGGCGTGCTGTTACCCTGCTACTCGACCTTCCTGATGGATTTAAAGTTGAAGTCGAGCTTCACAATTTTGGCCTTTTCGGGCTTTTCAGAAATCTGAATTTCGGAACACTGTCTGTCTGCCTCTTAAATGATCAAATTGAGGTTTCGGGGCTTCACATCCATTTCGATCTTCTGTGTGGAAGACACCTCTGATTCTGTCGAGGGTGTTCCCTTTCCCTTTGCCACCTACAATGAAGTGAGTACCCTTTCCCTTGCCTTGAGAAGTTCTTTACTGAATTCCTTTCTGAAATCGAATCATGCCGCAAACATGTTTTATGGGAAACCTGTAGAGGTTTGCAATACTAGCTCAAAGAAAGCGAATATTTCAAGTGAGTTGTCTTCAATTGCAGCAAACTTGTCAAAGTTCAATTTGATTGCTCAGCCGTCATATGTCCAGTTCCCTTCTTTTAAAATAACGGAGAAGCTTCGTGAATGTGTTGTCTCGAATATGTCCTCCACCAATTTGGCACCCCAAAACTGAATTCTTAATTCGAACGCACAAACGTGTCCAAGAATGTGCAGTTCCTACAGTTACCGCTCCTTACAATTACCATATTCCACAGTTTGCGTCTAGAATCAAAATTCAGTGTGGGAAATGACGTCGGAAGCTAAATCGACTTGACGGCAACAGATTGTCATCAATTTTGAGTGAAGACTCAGAGCCTTTGGAAGATGAACTTTGAAACATGTCAGAAACTGCTGCGGAAACAGATCTTTCACGACTCTCTCCTTTCCTCAAAATAATAAATAGATAGACTCTCTCTATCTGGCGCAAACGGAATGAACCTCCCTTAAGGGGTGCAGACTACAACCCCACACCATGCCACATCAAAACAAAAACCAACTGACCACTTTTTCTGCTCGCAGTCATCGATTTGAATTTATTGTCAATCGAGTTGAATGCTTCAAATCAAATGACTGTCTGTCACACACCCAGACATCCACACACCCAACCCCTCATGCCCACGGGGATTTCGGGATTTCAGGATTTCACAGAGTTTCGCTAACTAACCGCATAAATTCCGTGCATCAAAACGGAACCGGAATTACGTGAATGATTTGAAAAATAATTGGACAACAAAATTTCACCTCGAGCACACCTGTCACAGCATCATCGCCGCCACCGCCACCTTTTAATTATTCATCCCAACTCCGACGTCCGTTCCCACAGTGGCGGGAGACACTTTGCTTCAATCGAATTTGTTTCCGATTACCCCCCCAGGGTCCGGCACACACAATTATGACTTGAAATTGATGGACGGGCTGTGGCTGCACAGCGACAGGGACTGCAATGATTGCAAGGCACGACTGGACTGTTCCCGCCGAGGGTACATTGACTCCAAGCGACCGCTTCTTGAAGAGAAGAAAACGAGTCACAGAAGCGGACACCTGTCCGAAACAATTCACACAGGCTCCCTGCCGCTCATTGACTTTGAACTCAAAACAGACGGGAGGACGGTTTCAGAACGCAGTCTGTTGAGCGCGGCAAGGTTACACACTCCTACGCGTTCGCGCCGCCATTAAGCACACACTCATGACCGGATGACATTTGCGTCGGAATTTTCCTTTGGACTGAAAAACGTATTCAAGGTCCGCACACTCGTTCGGTCAGAGAAATTCGTGACAGGTTCACGGGTGAGTGGCGGTGGAGCGATGGATCTTTACGACGCCACTTGGCGTCACCAACTGCGCTCTTCGGTCAGAGGGGGGATCAGGATCAGGACTAATATTAGAACCCCGCCCCGCTCGACAACAACGTGCACGCAGTGTGGGAGTAGTTCGAACTTATTCCGCGTCCGGTGACTACGCACGCGAAAAATGCAGCAAATGTGGTTTCATCCGAGATCGGCGGTATTTTTAGAAAAAACGAAACTAGAAGCGAATTCCTATGGGAGTGGGGGAGGGGGTCGTGAAGGACTTCTGTACGTACGGGATGAG
This sequence comes from Eristalinus aeneus, assembly GCA_955652365.1. Taxonomy (NCBI): domain Eukaryota; kingdom Metazoa; phylum Arthropoda; class Insecta; order Diptera; family Syrphidae; genus Eristalinus; species Eristalinus aeneus. Next base: position 97,657,931 of record OY019131.1, read on the forward strand.
TAGGCTGAATGGAATTCCTTTCAGCCGCTGGTGTCCGTGGCGGGGGTGGATATTAATAAACTCAGTTGGCCCGCAGATACACATCCGTAGTGGCCGCACGAAATATTACCCACAGCATACCGCCGCCCCCTCCCGCAGCTGATGCCGACGGTGATGCCACATTAATTGCTGTAAACACACTTTGGCCGGGTGCCAGGCGAATCGGAATGGTGATAACTTTTTGGCGCTTTCAGCCTTCCTCTTGTTTGGGCGCGCGTTTTTTGTTTTGCGCTCTGTGCTGCTCCTGTACTAATTGATTCCGTCAGTGGGACTGTGGTGGAGCGGCGGCGAGGCAGTGGCGGAGCGGTTGCGTTACATTTTGATGGCTGTGGTGCGAAGTGAATTGTTCGCGAATCGGATGTGATTGTTGTCGACTTGTGCAATTTAAACTGATGACAATTTGTCCGCGGCGATTGCACCGCAGCGGGGAGGGGGGCAGGGCCGGAGGGACCTTGTTGGGACATTCGCAAGACCACAAAATGGATTGATTCACCCTGAATTACGTCAGGGAGTGTCATAGTTTTGAGTTTTTTATTTGTGAAGTGAATGGAACGAGGTTGACAGTGTTGAACAGAGCTCTGTGCAGAAGGACGGATGTCCAAGGAAACATGCACCTTGCCAAAGCTCGCTGCCTTTGAGGCAAAATCTGGCAGTAAGTAATGGACGTCCTGAAACGTAGGGACTGCCACTGGGAACAATTTTGTCAGAAAGTCATGGATCTCCAACGTAAGGACTGCCATTGGGAATTATTTTGAAAGAAATTTATGGACTTTGAACAAGGTAGGGCTTACCGTTGGAACCAATTTCCTCACCTGCTCACAGATTTCTGGGAAGTTTGGGACAAGAAACCAGTTCAAAAGGAAGGGCTGGTCATAATCCTTGTCAGGTACAGCTTCACAATTTGGATCCTTTAGGAATTTTGACAATTCACAGTTTTGGACTCCTTGTGGCTTTGGACTTCTTGTGGTCCTGCATGTTGTGCAGCTTTGACTTTTCAGCTCTTCGAGTTTTTGGACCTTTGCTGCTTTTCTGAACTTCTCGAGTCGAAGGTTTTCTTAAGGACTTTGGGAGTCACTTGCCCTATTTTGTACAGTTTCGCCGGATTTTTCAACTTCTGTGAACTTTTGGAACTTCTTCGGATTTCTGAACTTCTCGAGCTGATTGACTTCTTAAAGATTTTGCAAGTTTGACCCCTTTTGGATTTTTGAACTCCTGGAACTTGTCGACTTCTTAAAGATTATTGAAGTTGAACGTCATTGGATTTTGGGAGTGCCTTGCCATATTTCGTACAGTCCTGGCCGAATTTTCGGCATCAACTAGTTTTTGAACGTTTTTCTGGATGTTTGAAGTTCTGAATTGGTCGAGTTTTAAGGATTTTGGACGTTTCTTGGACAAATTTGGTACGTTCTTGATCCCCTTTTCCTCGTAATTCTCGGGTCTTGGGGTTTTTTTATAATTCTGAACTTTTCGGGTCCTGAAACATTTTGAGAGTTTGGACTATTGTGGTTCCCCATCTTTTTGGTTGCTTGCATTTTTAAAATTGAGCCTATTAAAGATTTTGGATTTTTTTAGAATCTTTTGAACATTTCAATATTTTAGACATTTACAGTTTTGTACATTTTTCACGTTTCGTAATTTTGGTGGTATTTAATGTTTCGAAATTTTGGTCCATTTGGTGGTATGGATTCTATTTTGGATCAAGAGACTCTTCAAATTTGACAAATTCGAACACTCACACACATCTCTTTCGGATACCTAGCTCATCTTCGCAGTGTTTCAGATTTTTGGAAAATTTTCATCTCCCCGAGAGCTTAAATTGGTTGGGTTTCAAAATTTCACCTTAAGGACCTTAAACTCTTCGGGCGTTTCAAGCTTCCGCTCCATGGACATTAGAGTTGCTTACTCATAGTCCTTCTCTTCTTCTTGTTGTGACGCTACAGTCCGGAGTGGACCCAGGCCTTAAACAAACCGGCCTATCCAGTCAGCACGATCTTTCGCCGGCTGCCTCCAGTTGCACACTTCAAGTTGGTTGAGGTCCTTCTTCACTTGTGTGCGCCATCTTAGCCTAGGCCGCCCTCTGTTGCGTTGTCCCAATGGCTCCGATTCGAAGACTTTTCGGACCGGAGCAGTGGTGTCCATACGCTATACATGGTCTAGCTGTCTTAAGCGTTGTATCTGAAGACGCTTAACCAGGTGCATGTCGCTGTACAGTCCACAGAGTTCGTCATCAAACCTTCTCCTCCAGATGTCATCAACGCAAACAGGACCAAAAATCGCACCCAAAACTTTTCGCTGGTAGAGATTAAGGGCTTGCTTTTCCGGGCTTAGCAACGTCCAGGTTTCCACGCCATAATGACTGGACTGGGTTGATCAAACTGTCATACAAAACAAACAGCCCTTCAAGAAAGGCCTTTATCCCTCAATTGTCTCTTGAGCCCAAAGAAACAGCGATTGACAAGTGGAGTGGTCTGCGTTTGATTTCGGTACTGATGTTGTTGTTCCTCTTCACTGCGAAACCGATGTGCACGAAGTCCTTGACTTGCTCGAAGTTTCTGCTGCCTAGTGTGACGTTCTGTCCAAGACATCGATGTTGTGTCTACCTCCTTCATGGCAGCATGTGCTTTGTTTTGCCCTCATTAACCGCCAGACCAATTTTAGCAGCTTCCGCTTCAATGCCAGCAAACTTCTCATTGACGGCTCACTGGAACTGTCTTGAAGTCGTGTCGCCCACAATTCGTACCAACTTTAGAACGAAATCAGTGGAACCGTCTTGAAGTCGTGTCGCCTATAAAACGTACCAACTTTGGGGCCAAAGTCAATAGAACTGTCTTCAAGTCGTGTCAGGCCGAAACGTACCAACTTAAGGCCCACATCAGTGACACTGTCTTCAAGTCGTGTCAGTCCGAAACGTACCAACTTAAGGCCCAAATCAGTGACACTGTCTTCAAGTCGTGTCAGTCCGAAACGTATCAACTTAAGGCCCAAATCAGTGACACTGTCTTCAAGTCGTGTCAGTCCGAAACGTACCAACTTAAGGCCCAAATCAGTGACACTGTCTTCAAGTCATGTTGGGCCGAAACGTACCAGCTTCAGGACCAAATCAGTGGAACTGTCTTCAAGTCGTGTCAGGCCGAAACGTACCGGCTTCAGGACCAAATCAGTGGAACTGTCTTCAAGTCGTGTCAGGCCGAAACGTACCAACTTAAGGCCCAAATCAGAGACACTGTCTTCAAGTCATATCAGGCCGAAACGTACCAACTTTAGCACCAAAATCAATAGAACTGTCTTCAAGTCGTGTCAGGCCGAAATGTACCAGCTTCAGGACCAAATCAGTGGAACTGTCTTCAAGTCGTGTCAGGCCGAAATGTACCAGCTTCAGGACCAAATCAGTGGAACTTTCTTCGAATCGTGTCAGGCCGAAACGAACCAACTTAAGGCCCAAATCAGTGACACTGTCTTCAAGTCGTGTCAGGCCGAAACGTACCAACTTTAGCACCAAAATCAATAGAACTGTCTTCATGTCATGTTAGGCCGAAACGAACCAACTTAAGGCCCAAATCAGTGGAACTGTCTTCAAGTCGTGTTGGGCCGAAACGTACCAACTTTAGCACCAAAATCAATAGAACTGTCTTCAAGTCGTGTCAGGCCGAAACGAACCAACTTAAGGCCCAAATCAGTGGAACTGTCTTCAAGTCGTGTTGGGCCGAAACGTACCAGCTTCAGGACCAAATCAGTGGAACTGTCTTCAAGTCGTGTCAGGCCGAAACGTACCAACTTTAGCACCAAAATCAATAGAACTGTCTTCAAGTCGTGTTGGGCCGAAACGTACCAGCTTCAGGACCAAAACAGTGGAACTGTCTTCAAGTCGTGTCAGGCCGAAACGTACCAGCTTCAGGACCAAAACAGTGGAACTGTCTTCAAGTCGTGTCAGGCCGAAACGTACCAACTTTAGCACCAAAATCAATAGAACTGTCTTCAAGTCGTGTTGGACCGAAACGTACCAGCTTCAGGACCAAATCAGTGGAACTGTCTTCAAGTCGTGTCAGGCCGAAACGTACCAGCTTCAGGACCAAAACAGTGGAACTGTCTTCAAGTCGTGTCAGGCCGAAACGTACCAACTTTAGCACCAAAATCAATAGAACTGTCTTCAAGTCGTGTTGGGCCGAAACGTACCAGCTTCAGGACCAAATCAGTGGAACTGTCTTCGACTCGTGTCAGGCCGAAACGAACCAACTTAAGGCCCAAATCAGTGACACTGTCTTCAAGTCGTGTCAGGCCGAAACGTACCAACTTTAGCACCAAAATCAATAGAACTGTCTTCAAGTCGTGTCAGGCCGTAACGAACCAACTTAAGGCCCACATCAGTGGAACTGTCTTCAAGTCGTGTTGGGCCGAAACGTACCAGCTTCAGGACCAAATCAGTGGAACTGTCTTCAAGTCGTGTTGGGCCGAAACGTACCAGCTTCAGGACCAAAACAGTGGAACTGTCTTCAAGTCGTGTCAGGCCGAAACGTACCAGCTTCAGGACCAAATCAGTGGAACTGTCTTCAAGTCGTGTCAGGCCGAAACGTACCAGCTTCAGGACCAAATCAGTGGAACTGTCTTCAAGTCGTGTCAGGCCGAAACGTACCAACTTTAGCACCAAAATCAATAGAACTGTCTTCAAGTCGTGTTGGGCCGAAACGTACCAGCTTCAGGACCAAATCAGTGGAACTGTCTTCAAGTCGTGTTGGGCCGAAACGTACCAACTTCAGGACCAAATCAGTGCAACTGTCTTCGAATCGTGTCAGGCCGAAACGAACCAACTTAAGGCCCAAATCAGTGACACTGTCTTCAAGTCGTGTCAGGCCGAAACGTACCAACTTCAGGACCAAATCAGTGGAACTGTCTTCAAGTCGTGTCAGGCCGAAACGTAACAACTTTAGCACCAAAATCAATAGAACTGTCTTCAAGTCGTGTTGGGCCGAAACGTACCAGCTTCAGGATCAAATCAGTGGAACTGTCTTCGAATCGTGTCAGGCCGAAACGTACCAACTTAAGGACCATATCACAACTTAATTACAACTTTTAGTGGACAGTCCTTCCTACATCCCCATCCACCGACTTCACACCGAACTCGTCTGTCCTTCAACAAGGCTTTGCCCACCTTCTACCGATTCCTGGGATAACACGGAGATATTGCCCCTTCCCCCCTCGTCTGCAAATTAACTTTTCGGAAGCTGCCCCCGCCCTGCCTGTCTGCACATTCAACTGTTCATTTTTTCAGTTCTTCTGCAGTCTCTTAACTTCGTTCACGCAATTACCATGACAATTCCATTGATATGAGAGTTTTCCATTTTGCCCCGGCATCCGGCATAAAATTCGCGTAAATTTCTGTTTTAGTGGGTCTCCCTGTGTGCCTGTGTCTCTATTAAGGACACTGTGGCACATTGCGCTCCACTCAGTTTTCACTTTTTTTTTTCGCTTGCTTTGTTTTTTTTTTTGTGGCACCGCCAACGATTTGCCACCTCAACTTGAATATCATAAACATCCGGCGGAAGTAAAAACGCAAATAATGCCCCCACCCCTGCTCCACTCTCCCCACCCACCAAACTAAGCGCACGCTGAGAAGACAATAGCGGCGCAGCGAGATGGGAGAACCCTCTGCGGAAATTGTAGCACATTTCTAGGGGCGTTATCATCTTTATCCTACAAAAACATACCTCTCCCCCTCCCCCTCCCCCTCCCCCACCCTCCTCATCATTAACCACCTATATTTTTGTTGTTGTTGTTGTTGGTGGTGGTGCTGGATTTGCAAATCATAAAATTTTATTTATTAAACGACTCAAGCAATTTGTGCTCATCATATAAAAGCGGATTTCGGCTGCCGCGGATTTGAGCGGGGTGGCGACGCGGCGTTAAGGCGGGCTTATCCTTGGCGGTGTGACTGTGCGTTAGCATTTCAAGTTCAAATTTTTGTATTCATTCCCGGCTTGGGGGGGGGGGGGGTGGCGGTCTTCATTATTTAATACATGCGTTGAATGGCGTTTGAATTGACGAAGGACAGGCAATTGTTTTGCGTATCCTAAGGATGCAGGACTATGCCATGAGTGTTTTTCATGAATATTTTACCGGCTGTGGGAGATTTACACAAAATCGACACGCAATCGCTCCGTGGGTCGCACAGCCACCCTGCTCACCCTCCCAGTCAGCTCTCTGGGGTGTGTAATTGTAGTGATCCTTGGATGATTCGCTGACACGGACGAATGCTGTACCTGTGTATGTGTGTGTCTGTATGAGTGGTGCTCCTGTTCGCATTCCGTCTAGGTGCTCCTACATGCTTCATTTAACCCTTGAAAGTGTAACGATGACTGGCACAGAATTTTTCGCAGTCTTTTTCTGGCGTTGGACGGGGAACGGATGAACTACCGCCTCATGATGCATGCACGACGCTCTGTTGTTGGAACTAATATCTCAACCTCGGGAGAGAAAACGAGAATTCAGATTGCAAGGAGAGCGGCAAGGACTGCAGTGCAGTACAGTGTGCAGACAGACACACACATTGGGTTGGGTGGGGCCTGGAATTTGATGTTCTGCTCTCGTGATGATGCCTCGCCTCGTCGTCGTGCAATGGGGTTGGACGCAGGTTCAACGACTATGAATTGCGATGCACTGGAATGATGCACTTTTCGACGGAAGAGTACTACACGTTCTCAAGGGAGGTGCTCTCACAAATTGGAAGTACTCACTCACTGATATTGCCCCTTTGACGAGCTTTGAGGTGACCTTTGTCTGTCATCGAAAACCGCATTACCAGCCATCACACATCACGTTTCCCCGGGATTCACTGAACTCGCTGCTGCCCTCCTTGACCTCAGCCAGTTCATGCTGTCATTCTTCAGTGTCCTCCTCTCTCGAAATAGTCTCCCGCTGTCTAGAGCAGGCCGACGACGACGACGTCAAGGTGAAATTGTTTCATCAGGCGCCATAGTGATCGCTGCTCGAGATCGAATGCTTGGCAGTCGCCTCCAAATCGGTTTGCGCAACTTGCCCGACATCGGTCGCCCCAAGGAGCACGAGTTTTAATCAAACCAAAGCTGCTCCCACAGCTCATCAATAAATTAAATTCAGTCATTAGTCACGCCGCAGAAATGCATGTTTTCCATCCCAAATATTGAAACATAATTATCCGCAGCACTCCGCCGCCCCGGCGCTGCTCGTTAGCTTTGACCGAATGTCGGTGTGTCCTCAGAGCGCTGTCCGCCTGGCAGACTCTAATTAGTCGTAAAATGTTAAAAATTTTAAATTTCGTTGAATTACACGAATTTAATGAAGCGTTCTTGTTTGTGAGATCGGGAGCGGACGTCGTCGGCATGCATTCAAGGTCAATGCTGAGCTGTGCTGTGTTGTGTTGCGCTGCGCTGTTTAATGCCAAAGTGAAGCGACATTTCGACTGACAGTCGTCTGTCAAAACAGATCTCTTATTTGTCGGCGTTCCATCTCTCAACGGGTTGCGCTGTTCCTTTTGTTCTTCGTTCTGTCGTTCTGAATTAAATATGTATTTTGAAGAACTTATTTATAGACACACCTACAGATAGTGTCTCCTCGTCGATGTGGTGTGGGGAGAATTAATGTCAGCGCGAAGTGGTTGTCTTCAGTTCTACATCTGCGTCTCTCCGTCCACCCACCGATAGGGGTGCTGTGCTGTCCTATGTGTCATTGGATTGGATTTTGGGACACAGCGATGGGGTGGATGTTTTTTTCTTCGATCGATTCAAGAGCATTGTCAAGGATTTAATTTTCCGCGTTTTTTTTTCTGCTTCTTTTTCTCGTCGGTTTATTTCTGTGCTTTCAAAGTGATGAGAGTGCTTTCAAAAAAACGGAATTTCTTGTTTAACGAGGTACTCGTTAATGCATCTCGAATAATTTATGAGCGGGCCAAAAATATGTGCGCGGTCTTCTCTAGAACTTATGACGGGTGGGTGAGTGGCAGGCAGGAGGCGGAATTCTTGTTGTGTACTGTTCTGTTCAGCTGAGTCATCTCTGTGGGACTTAAAAGCGAACTAAGCAATGAGTGGGGAGCTATAGAATTCCATACCTTCTACGAGCTTGATTCTTTAGCGAAAATATTCCTCTGAATATGACAAGTTCCGAAAACTCGACACCTTTGGAAGTGAAATGCGCAATGTGAGGGATGAATGGGGAACCACAGAGATCCATGCTTTTTTCGAGCTTATTTCTTCAACGGAAAGAATCCCCTGAATAAGGAAAGTTCCGAAAACTCGAGACTTTTGGAAGTGAAATGCGCAATGTGAGGGATAAGTGGGGACCCACAGGTTTCCATGCTATCTGCGAGCTTGTTTCTTTGACGGAAAGAATCCCCTGAATATGGAATGTTCCGAAAACTCGACACTTTTGGAAGTGAAATGCGCAATGTGAGGGATAAGTGGGGACCCACAGGTTTCCATGCTATCTGCGAGCTTGTTTCTTCAACGGAAAGAATCCCCTGAATATGGAAAGTTCCGAAAACTCGACACTGTGGGAGGTGAAATGTGCAATGTGAGGGATGGATGGGACACCACAGGGTTCCATACTATCTACGCGCTTGTTCCTTTGACGAAAAAAATCCTGTGAACATGGAAAGGCCCGAAAACCCGACACATTGGGAGGTGAAATGCACAATGTGAGGAATGAGTGGGGACCCACAGGGTTCCATGCTATCTTCGAGCTTGTTTCTTCAACGGAAAGAATCCCCTGAATATGGAAAGTTCCGAAAACTCGACACTTTTGGAAGTGAAATGCCCAATGTGAGGGATGACTGGGGACCCACAGGGTTTCATGCTATCTGCGAGCTTGTTTCTTTGACGGAAAGAATCCTTTGAATATGGAATGTTCCGAAAACTCGACACTTTGGGAGGTGAAATGTGCAATGTGAGGGATGGGTGGGGACCCACAGGGTTTCATGCTATCTGCGAGCTTGTTCCTTTGACGGAAAGAATCCTCTGAATATGGAAAGTTCCGAAAACTCGACACTGTTGGAAGTGAAATGTACAATGTGAGGGATGGGTGGGACACCACAGGGTTCCATACTATCTACGAGCTTGTTCCTTTGACGAAAAAAAACCTGTGAACATGGAAAGGCCAGAAAGCCCGACACATTGGGAGGTGAAATGCACAATGTGAGGAATGAGTGGGGACCCACAGGGTTCCATGCTATCTGCGAGCTTGTTTCTTTGACGGAAAGATTCCCCTGAATATGGAAAGTTCCGAAAACGCGACACTTTGGGAGGTGAAATGTGCAATGTGAGGGATGGGTGGGACAGCACAGGGTTCCATGCTATCTGCGAGCTTGTTTCTTTGACGGAAAGACTCCCCTGAATATGGAAAGTTCCGAAAACGCGACACTTTGGGAGGTGAAATGTGCAATGTGAGGAATGAGTGGGGACCCACAGGGTTCCATGCTATCTGCGAGCTTGTTCCTTTGACGGAAAGAATCCCCTGAATATGGAAAGTTCCGAAAACTCAACACTTTGGGAAGTGAAATGCGCAATGTGAGGGATGGGTGGGGACCCACAGGGTTCCATGCTATCAATGAGCTTGTTTCTTTATTGAAAAACAATCCTCTGAATATGAAGAGTCTCGAAAAATCGACTTCTTGATGAGTGTAATGTGCAATTAGATGGATGAATGGGGGCCCACGGCGTTCTAGCTATCCACGAGCTTGGTTCTTTGGCAAAAAAAAATTCAGAAACTTAAAGAGCCTTAAATGTTCAAAAACGCTGTGAAGAAAAGAATAAAAGTACAGAACATCGTCGAAAGGCCATAAATGGCGAGTCAAACATAAGAGGAATGTATCTTCTTAAAGCTTAGGCGTCACCAATTTTCACGAGTACCATTTGTCTTCTGGGATGAGAAGTCGGAACTTCACATCTCTTTTAGTTCCCGGCCTTCACACAAGATTGAAGACTTCTGCTTCCTTCTGTTGGCCAATTGTTTCTCTTTTTCGTTGACCAAAAAACAACCACAACTCGTGTGTGTACAAATGAGAGGACATTTATTTTCAGATGACATCCATCTGGTTCGTTGCTCCAGCTCCACCCACACACAAACTTCCTCGCCGGAATGTGAACCATCTCTTACCCACAAGTGAGTGATAAATGTGCCCCTTATCCCCTCCACACACCGCCGCATTTTGACGCACTTTGTTGCCCACTCAAACCGCTTGTTTGATAGCAAACATTCAGAAGGCAATAGACGTCATCAATTCACAATGTCACGCGTTGTGCATAAACGCCGCCAATCAATCGGTTGACGGTGTTTTTTGTCCGCTCCGATTTTTAATTTTAACATAATTTTATCGCGCGAACAGTAAATGTTTGACTTCGATTTAATGGCTTTAATGAGTGTGTACTCTGTTGGGCGCCAATCTCCAATTCGCTCCCCTCCTGCAGATTCCCTGTGAATAAACATAAAATTTATTAACATTTCCTCGTAATAAAGTATGTGTTCGCTGTTTTATGTCTTTCGCCCGGGGAGGCACAGGGCGGAAAGAAACTGAAGCGAAAAAAAATTAAGTAATAAGCTTTGTCAGGAGGACGTGAACGTGAAGGCACTTTTTTCTCTTTGTGAAATTCACACATCGGATGGATCTCCCTTGAAATACTTTGAAATACTGTGTATCAGGAAGCAGACACTTAATGGCGGCGAAAGTGCGCACAATGCTTAATTTGTGTATCGCCATAAACGTGCCTCCACCCTGCCACCACCGACGCCTGCATCTCCCAGCCAGCAGTCAGTGACGTCCATTTAGCATATTCTGGAAGATATCCAAACAAACAATGACGTGACGCTCCGCCCAGCAATCACAACCGAAAGCGAGGAACACCGAAAATATTCATAAATATTTTACGATGTTAATTTTTACTTTGTGAAGCAAACGTTCGTCTCGCGGGGGTCGGGGGAGGGTGGCTGACTGTGTAATTAAATGTCAAGCAAATGAAAATTTTCGCGTTTACATCCCCACACAATAGACTGGCTTCTTCTCGTTCGGGAGTTCACTTACATTCAAATGAACGCGACCCAAGGAGACGGAGATGCAGTGAGTCTCAGGCAGGATGACAAGGAGCCTGCACACAGCACAGGAGTTGTGCAGGGACCCGAGGAGGTGGGCAGGGGAACAAGTTAAGCATCTCTCAACAAGTTTATCCTTCCCGTACATCATCTCGTCACACACAAACGCAGCTTCTGTCATCTGAGATTTGAGCACCTCCGTGAGACGAGGGTTGTCTATTTGCTTGAAAGTTCGTGCGTCGGATTGAAGATAAGGGCGGCAAACGACAGACGCGAACCAGGAACTCGGATTTTAACGAACGCTGCGACTAATAAAACGCACTCAGGTGCTGAATCGGAAATGAGTTCCTTTCTTATGGTTTTGAAGGCGCTTCGAATCGAATGCGGATGGCGGGGAGGGGGTCATAGTTCTTTGTTCGATATGTTCGGGGATTTATGTGATTTTTAGGAGACGACGACGAGTTTTTGAGCGGAATTCTTTTGGAAGGTAGGGGCAATTGATTAGCTGAGTGAAGAGCATTCAAGACTGGGGGGAACCCAAACAAGAAGCAAGACTGGGACTGTGGCAAAGGCTTCCAAGCAGAGTATAGGATCGGGATAGCAACAGAAGCACACACAAAAACAAGCTTCTTTCTTTCTTAAAGTTCAAAAATTTCATTCGATCCAAGTGACTACCTCGGCTGGCAGTCTGACAGCCCAACTTTCCAGCCTAATGGAAGGACTTGATGAAGGCATCAAGTCTTCGATCTTCAGTTCCAGGTTGAGACTGGATTATGCTTATTCTGTTCGAATTCTGGGCTTGTCATCACGGTTTCCCCCGAAAAGCAGTCCGAATGAGTTAAATCGAAATTCCGGCAGGTGCAACTGACAAAAGGCACAAGGGCTGAGCACTGCGTGGCGTCTATGCGACCAGCATCTTTGAACCAGATCTCCTTCAAATTCAAGTGAGCGCAAAGAAAAGTGGATCAACCGGCCTTTTTCGGTCAACTGTGTCCAACCTCACCCTCGAAGGAGGACAGCGTCCACAGCGGCTAAAGACACTGCGCAGTCTTGCATCGGAGAGACCGGCCTTCTTCGGTCAACCAGCCTTCTTCGGAACACTGTGTCTAACCTCACCCTCCAAGGAGGACAGCGTCCACAGCGGCTAAAGATACTGCGCAGTCTTGCATCGGAGAGGCCGGCCTTCTTCGGTCAACCAGCCTTCTTCGGAACACTGTGTCTAACCTCACCCTCCAAGGAGGACAGCGTCCACAGCTGCTAAGGACACTGCGCAGTCTTGCATCGGAGAGGCCGGCCTTCTTCGGTCAACTGGCCTTCTTCGGAACACTGTGTCCAACCTCACCCTCGAAGGAGGACAGCGTCCATAGCTGCTAAGGACACTGCGCAGTCTTGCAAGGAGAGGCCGGCCTTCTTCGGTCAACCGGCCTTCTTCGGTCAACTGTGTCCCACCTCACCCTCGAAGGAGGATGTCCACAGCGGCTAAAGATACTGCGCAGTCTTGCATCGGAGAGGCCGGCCTTCTTCGGTCAACCGGCCTTCTTCGGTCAACTGTGTCCCACCTCACCCTCGAAGGAGGATGTCCACAGCCGCTAAAGACACTGCGCAGTCTTGCATCGGAGAGGCCGGCCTTCTTCGGTCAACCGGCCTTCTTCGGAACACTGTGTCCAACCTCACCCTCGAAGGAGGACAGCGTCCACAGCGGCTAAAGACACTGCGCAGTCTTGCAAGGAGAGGCCGGCCTTCTTCGGTCAACCGGCCTTCTTCGGTCAACTGTGTCCCACCTCACCCTCGAAGGAGGACAGCGTCCACAGCGGCTAAAGACACTGCGCAGTCTTGCATCGGAGAGGCCGGCCTTCTTCGGTCAACTGGCCTTCTTCGGAACACTGTGTCCAACCTCACCCTCGAAGGAGGACAGCGTCCACAGCGGCTAAAGACACTGCGTAGTCTTGCAAGGAGAGGCCGGCCTTCTTCGGTCAACCGGCCTTCTTCGGTCAACTGTGTCCCACCTCACCCTCGAAGGAGGATGTCCACAGCGGCTAAAGATACTGCGCAGTCTTGCATCGGAGAGGCCGGCCTTCTTCGGTCAACCGGCCTTCTTCGGTCAACTGTGTCCCACCTCACCCTCGAAGGAGGATGTCCACAGCGGCTAAAGACACTGCGCAGTCTTGCATCGGGGAGACCTGCCTGGCTGAACTGAAACTCTCTCAAATTCATGTCAACGCAACAAAAATCGGTTGACCGTATTTTTTGCTTCCACTACGATTTTTAATTTAAACATAATTTTATCGCGCAAACAGTAAATGTTTGACTTCGATTTAATGGCTTTAATGAGTGTGTACTCTGTTGGGCGCCAATCCCCAATTCGCTCCCCATCCTGCAGATTCTCTGTAAAATGCGTGCTTTTGGCGTCGATGCCTAACACAAGTTGTGTTGGATTGGTGCAAGTCTGATATTCACCATACTAACGCTGGTGTTCCCCAGGGCTCCGTTTTGTCTCCGACTCTGTTCCGGTCTGTCACATCTAATTGAATTCACTCTTTCGCTGTTGACAGTACCCTCAGCTTTTCATATTCGTTCCTTGACTCACGTCCCTCCACTTCGACCATAGACTCGGAACGGCAGCGTATGTTAAGCACATTAAATTCCGACCTTGACAGCATAATCGATTGGGGAAATAAGAATAGAGTGGAATTTAATGCTTCCAAAACCCAGTGCTGTCTACTGTCGTTAAAGCAATCCCAAAATAATCAGCCGTTATCCATGAACGGCACTTGCGCTGTTGAAACCGACTTTCCATCCTCGGTACGTGTATCAACCCAACAATCAGTTGGAACGATCACATATTTGAGGTCGCCAAAAATGCTGCGAAATGTCTAGGCTTCCTTAAACGATGCAAGAAGTACTTCACCCCCTTTGATCTGGCTACAATATACAAGGCCTACATACGCCCAAAACTTGAGTATAACGCTCCCATTTGGTCAGAGGTGCTTCAAAGACCTCCCTGCACCTGCTGGATAGAATTCAAAGGCGAGCGATAAAACTTATAGGTAACAGAAATATTGCGAAGTCGATTGACTCGTTAGAACACCGACGTAATGTTGCGTCGTTGTCAGTCTTTTATCGCTATTTTAACAAGAAATGCTCAGATGAATTACCCAGTTGCGTTCCTCCCCTTCAAGAATTCACCAGCAATACACACCTCGCTAGGAATGCCCACCAATTCACCCTCAAGCCCTCTTTCGGACGTACAGTCTAATTCAGAGACTCGTTCTTTAGCCGCACTACACGAATTTGGAATGCCCTTCCCAACTCAATTTTTTCTCCTCATTAAAATCCACAGGCATTTAAAACCAATGTGCATCGGTACCTCCTCTCCTTCAAGCTAGGAGATTCCATGTGGAAATAGAAGAAAGCAAATCAAGAACAAGGAACATCCAGGCAGGCGTTGCACAGGGATCGCGACTGGGACCTATACTGTTTGACATCCACACCGCAGATCAACCGGACGACTCGTTAACATACTCAACATCGCCGTCACCGCAGATAGCAGCGCGGAGGATCGAACAACAAATGGAGAAGCTCTACTTCTACTATTAGAAGTGGGGCATCCGCATCAATACCAATAAATCGGTCCTCATGTGTCTGCGGAGACCAACACGACGAGGTTCCCGAGCAGCCAGAAAATGCCAGAGCATTAAGGTAGTGCTACACAACGGGACAGCACTAGCGTCAACAAACAAGGCAAAGTATCTTGGAGTGAACTTCACTGAGAGGTTGAAGTTCAGTCCTCACTCCAAAGTGACCCTTCAAAAGGCCAGTTTCGCTTTCCATCGCATCTACCCATTGATGCGACGTGAAAACGGACTTGCCGAGAAGACGAAGCTATTACTGTACAAGCAGCTCATACGACCCATTATAGCGAATTTCTTCCCTGTATGGTATAGCATCTCCAAGACCAGCATGGAGAAACTATACTTCAGGCCTATCAGTCTCACCTCCTTCATGCTAAAATGCTTGGAGAGGCTGGTCGAACTGCGCATGCGCAAAAACGCTCTGCGATCACACCCTCTATCTCAAACGCAACATGCCTACCAGCGCGGAAAATCTTGCGAGACAGCACTTCAAAATCTCGTCGGTAGAATTGAAAGTGCACTTGACAGGAAAGACTACGCACTGGGCATTTTCATCGACATAGAGGGCGCTTTCGACAATGCGACTTTTGATGGCATGTGTAACGCGGCCAGGAATCACGGCGTAGAGGAATCATTGGTGTTGTGGATAAGAGCAACTATAGACTATAATCGCGGAGGCGGAGCGTGACAAGTTTGTAATGTCGGAGGTTAACAAGGGCTGCCCCCAAGGCGGGGTCCTGTCTCCCCTCCTATGGTGCATGCTGGTTGATTCTCTGCTTTCCGTTTTGAATAGTTCTATCACCTATGCCCAGGCTTATGCAGACGATGTAGCCGTATTCGTTACCGGACCATGTCTTGCGGCCGTCAGCGCACGCGGGCAGGCGGCTCTTGACACGATCGATAGCTGGTGTACCAGGAATGGGCTTTCCGTCAACCCTCTTAAAACTGAGGTTGTTCTCTTTACGAGAAGGAGGAATATGACTGGTTTGACTCAACTGGTACTTAAAGGCGTCAATATCCCACTTTCCAATGTAGTCAAATATCTACGTGCTATCCTGGACAGTAAACTTCTCTGGAAAAGACACATTGAGACGAAAATCTCCAAGGCGCTGTCAGTCTTCTGGCAATGCAAGGGAGTTTTCGGCAAAACCTGGGGTCTATCACCCAGAAGATCCGTTTGGATCTATACGGCAATGATAAGACCACTCCTCTCTTATGCATCAGTCGTTTGGTGGAACAAGCTTTCGCGCAAATACGTGACTGCCGCTTTCACCATGTTTCAAAGAACAGTTTGTCTTGGCTTTCCCCAGCACGCCTGCTCTTGATGCTCTGATTAATCCCCCCCCCCC
This sequence comes from Eristalinus aeneus, assembly GCA_955652365.1. Lineage (NCBI taxonomy): Eukaryota > Metazoa > Arthropoda > Insecta > Diptera > Syrphidae > Eristalinus > Eristalinus aeneus. The sequence continues at coordinate 97,674,000 of OY019131.1, forward strand.
CCTCTTGATCGCCACATCATGGGGTGTACACTCAAGGCCATCTCTCGACTAAAAAGGAATGGTCTTTGGTTCCACTCGCACTGGTGCTTTGATGACCTCGCACACCGCATCTCCTATGATACTACTCTCATGGACATGCCGTCTGATGCGAGGTCGTCAATAACACAGTTGCGACGCTTTTACAAAGTCGACTTTCCACGTGTCCTGGACAGGCTGTGGCCAGAAACTGAACCGGGAAAGGAATGTAGTCGGATTTTCACGGACGGCTCCAAGACAACGGAGGGTTCTGGAGCTGGAGCCTTCGTGGAAAACGACAACATTAGACTTCACGCCTCCTTAGGAAACTTCGCGTCGGTCTTCCAGTCGGAAGCCTTCGCGATCCTAATGGCCACCAACTACATTGTGAAGAATAGGTAGAAGGGAAGAAGTATCTGCGTCTGCAGCGACAGTCAAGCTGTACTCAAGGCCTTACTCAACCCTTTAACCACTTCCAAGATAGTTCAGGAATGCAAGTCTTCCCTCAATTCGGTCGGCAGGCTGAATTCGCTAAGACTTGTCTGGGTCCCTGGTCATCACGGGATCCTGGGAAACGAAACTACTGATGAACTAGCTAGGCTAGGTTCAGCAGAGGCATTCGTAGGACCCGAACCCGCCTTGGGATTACCCGGGTCCCTGGTCAGGGCCTCCGTCGATGGTTGAGTATCCCTACAGCACAACCAGAGATGGCGTGACTCTCCAGCATGCAGGGTGACCAAGAATATGCTCCCAAACGTCTGCAAGAAATCTGCTTCTTTTCTGCTATCTCTAGACAGAAACGAGTGCAGAAGACTTGTTGGCGTATTAACGGGACACTTTACCTTCGCTATGCACCTGAGTCGGCTTGGGCTTAGTGATGTCACACTCTGCGACGCCTGTGGAGAAGGTGAAGACACTTCAGAGCACTTCCTCTGTCAGTGTCCTGCCTTCGCTCGCATCAGGTGGCGGTTATTTGGCGCTGATGTGGTGGGAACTGAAAACCGAAGTTCTATATCACAGAAGCGCATCTTGGTTTTTCTTTGGAAAACCAAGAAACTACATTAAATGAAGGTTACTGCCTGGTAGTACAATGGACCAGTATTTGAGTCTGAGTGCTCCAGTGTAGTTGATCCCAACCTCCAAAAAAAAAAAAGCATTCTAAGAAGCAGTTATGCGAAACGGAAATCCATCCTAACCCAATCGTCAGGAACTTAAGCAGCTCAGTCCCTGGACAACGATTTCTCAATGCACACAACATGCTAAACGAAGAGATTTTCCCCCCGGCATCTTCTGCATGCGAGCCATATCACTTCTTCTCCAGCAGTGATACAACTTACCATCGAGGTTAACCCTGAAAACTAACCCTCTATACCTTCGGCCCGTGCTGTGACTTGATCCGGTCACTTAAGGGTACTCGCAACCCCTTTTGCACGCGTCAATTATAAAAAAAAAAACCTTCTGCAAATGTTAGTATGTGGCAACTTTAGTCTTGGGGCATGTCTTCCCCTTGCGAAGTGTCCTGTAAAACAACCTCCCAGACTTATCAGTAAACCAGCAGCATTTCTTCCCTTCAAGAATTCACGCACAATGCCCACTCATTTATTGCTTAGCCCAACTGTGGACGTGCAGTAAAGTTTAGAGACTCGGTTTTCAGCCGCACCACACGAATATGGAATTGACTTTTTAACCTGGCGTTTAGGGGGCCAGCCTGTCTCAACCAGGACTCCTTCAAATTCAAAGAAAAGTCGGTTAACCGGTCTTCTTCGGTGTACTGTGTCCAACATCATCCCGAATGAACGTGGTCTAGTGTTGCCACCGCTCTAAACCTGCACCAAACTGCCACTCTCTCTCTGGATGCAGGGTGCAATGACTTGTCGTGCTTTCGGAATTCTAGACCTTTGAAAATGTGTCCGTTGAAATGAAAATGCACCTCGTCAGCTCTGAAGGACTATATTTAAGGTGATTACGAGGAGTATGAATGCACGCTTTCGGTTTCTCAGGCCTTTTGAGAGATTGATGTCAGTTCCTTGTTCAGAATTCTCCTCAGGCTAAAGCGTAAAATGCGAAGGAAGATATTCTTGACTTTTGAAAATTTCCAAACCTTACTAAAATTAAAACTTCCGCCCACTGCTGTCATCCTTCATCGCTAAGGTCACAACTGCACACCCTTTTGGTCGATTGTTTGACATTGCTCAGCCCCTGGTGCAAGACTAAAACTCAGCAGCTTGAGATTCTCCTGCACTTCCTTACCGACAGCAACAATGTTTTCAATGGATCTGAGATTTCTCCCAAAGACGAGCATTCATTTGTTGGGCAAGACAATCAGAGATAGCTCAGATTGGCGGGTGGACTCCGAGAGTTGTCCTCCCTCGAAGACTGGAAAGTGGATGAAGTGAGCGGCACATTGCCCGAAAGCGACAACGAATGGAAGAAAATGTTGGCGGAAAGTACACACCAAGTCTTTGAATCAGAGGCAACGCCTGGGGTAAGATGGCGCACACAAGTAAAGAAGGACTTCAACCAACTTGGAGTGCGCAAATGGCAGCAGCTGGCGAAAGATCGTGCTGCCTGAAGAGGCATGTTGGTTGAGGCCCAGGTCCACCCCGGACTGTAGCGCCACAAGAAGAAGAAGAAGGACACGCTGAATGACAGCAAGTCTGACCGATGTCAGTTAAGCCATATGACACCCTTCACCACTGATGCTCTGTGAGATCGGGGATAATCCTTCTTCGTCTCAGAGCAAAACTTAATCCAGGAACGTCATCCAATCTGCACAAGTCTGTCCAAAGATTGAGGGAAAGCCTTCAATAAACGCCGTAGAAGCAAACTCTTGTCGAACTTGAAACGTTTGTCTTTTCAATGACTTTTTGAAGCCTTAGAAGAGTGGTCCTGCTGTGCGTGCCTTCCATTCTTTTTTTTTTCATCCAGCGCTTCGAGATCGCAGTTATCGGTTAGCTTGAAACCTGGTTTCAAACCCACTTCAGAAGGAGACAGGAGACAAGGAGAGAAAGGCGAATCCTGCCTTATGCCGGAGTAAGAATGACGGAGGAGGTGGAGGAGACTTCCTGATGCGATTGCGACAGCAGATCCTTCATTTTTCTTCTCCTTTTGACGCTACACTCCAGGGTGGACCTGGGCCTCAACGGAGGACAGCTCCTAAAATAGAAGTCCTTTAAATCCAAAGAAGATGAAGAGCCTCCGTGTAGGCCGCTTTGTCATCAAATCTGGAAACAGTCGAGCTGTCAGTGAAAATTTGAACAGCCATCTGAGTCTCTCCCTTGTCGAATCCCATTCAAGACACACCCTCCAGAGAAGTGAGTGCAACGAACTGACATATAATTGCCAACTGACGTTCACTTTCCGAGACTCTCGTGTCATCTAATTGGCTCGCCCCTCCCCCCTTCCGAACAGAGACTGAGCGAGAGAGAGACTCCAAGGATTAGAAGAGTGGTCCTGCTGTGCGTGCCTTCCATTCTTTTTTTTTCATCCAGCGCTTCGAGATCGCAGTTATCGGTTAGCTTGAAACCTGGTTTCAAACCCACTTCAGAAGGAGACAGGAGACAAGGAGAGAAAGGCGAATCCTGCCTTATGCCGGAGTAAGAATGACGGAGGAGGTGGAGGAGACTTCCTGATGCGATTGCGACAGCAGATCCTTCATTTTTCTTCTCCTTTTGACGCTACACTCCAGGGTGGACCTGGGCCTCAACGGAGGACAGCTCCTAAAATAGAAGTCCTTTAAATCCAAAGAAGATGAAGAGCCTCCGTGTAGGCCGCTTTGTCATCAAATCTGGAAACAGTCGAGCTGTCAGTGAAAATTTGAACAGCCATCTGAGTCTCTCCCTTGTCGAATCCCATTCAAGACACACCCTCCAGAGAAGTGAGTGCAACGAACTGACATATAATTGCCAACTGACGTTCACTTTCCGAGACTCTCGTGTCATCTAATTGGCTCGCCCCTCCCCCCTTCCGAACAGAGACTGAGCGAGAGAGAGACTCCAAGGATCACTCAGTGAAAAAAAAATCCATCTTACGTTGTCCAAATCCCGAAAAGATTACATTTCCAGTCCAGATGCTCCTCGTCGACCTCTTCAATTTGCCGACACATGTTTGCCAAAGATTCCCCTCCCCTCGGGCACTTCGGCAGCGTTTCCTTGACGATGTGGTGCCAGCGTACTCCAGAATACGAGAAAAATCAAATCAAATTTCAAAAAGCTTTGCTTTCGCTCCACAAACGAAACTATCGATTGCCCCCAGGAGCAGCACCGGTCCTTGAAAACAACATAAACCGATTCTCTGAGCGGAGAACGGAGCGATGCACGGGGGCAGGGGTAGACATTCTTGTGGAGCCAGCTTCTTTTTCGATTCATTTTCATGCAAATGCCAATGGAAAAGTATGCACGACTCAGCCACCAGCTAACACCGGCTTCCCCCTCTCCTCGGGATTCATTCAGCCTGCAGCCTGCGTCCTTCTGTTGATGTTCGATGTGGGTTTGTGTTATTTTCGGGGGGCAGCTCAATCGAATTTTTGCAAACTTAAACTATGTCCGCGGTGGATGATGATGCTTGCCTCGGCTTGCGAATAATTTAAATTAACTTGAAGTGCGCCCAAACGACCCCCTCCCGGAGAACAAAGCCTGCGACTGGAACAATGAAGCGCGAGTGCAGAGGAAAGAGACCTGAAAGGATACTCGGTGACTAGTTGTGAATGAATTACATCTCTTGCAGCCTTGAGTGCTTTGCTGGCAGAGATGCGGGTGAGGGTGGATGGAGGGGGGTGGAGGGGGTGGAGGCTTTGAGGCCTAAAGAGGCTTAATCACGATAAGTAAAAGACGAGGGGGGCCAACCACAGGCACACAAAAGTCGAAAAGGGCTTTTAGCCAAATGAACGTGAACGAGGAAGCGGGACGGAGAATCTGGGTTTCCCAAGGCGGTGAGAAGCAACCTCCACACCCGACCGGCGTCCCTTGCAAGACACATGTCCCCAAACGCCCGGGGGCGTCGTTTCGCCCTCTCATGGCGGCGCATTGTACGGCACGCTGCTATCTCCTGTGGCAATCTGTGACTACCACGACACGGCATATGTGCGGTTGGTTCGCTGTGCGCAGAGCATGAAGGATGCTTATGATGACCTGCCATGCATGCGAAATTGTGTGGCGGTGGCTCAGTGTGCGCATTGCCTGCATTATTTTTCGTTGGAGCCGGGCTGCTTTCCTTCTCTTTGTGGGGCAAGGCCACTTGGATGAGTGTTGTTGGACGTGAATGCGCCACGTAATGGGAGTGAGCCTTTGCTGTTGTCAGATGTTGAAAGCAGTTCTTTCATCTTTGAACTCTGCAGTCTCTGTGCTGAACTTAGCGGCGTGTCGGCTTGGCCTATGGTGCGCAATGGGCGCAAATCTTGCCGTCAGAAGACGAGAAACTAAGATTTTGAAAAGGGCGAAGAACTCGGCGACCAGACGGAGGCGGACAATGGATGAGATGGCGACGCTGATAGGGGCAGTGAGTGGACGAGCTGGCAGTAGGTGATGGTTGGAATGAATCAAGGCGGGGTTGTGGGCGAGATTAGCGGCAGAGATGTCGCAGCCATTTGGGATGGAACTTGAGAAGGAGACACAAAGATCGAAGTCTATGAGCGAAGTGAGACTCAGGATTGAAGACCTCAAGTCCAATGAGAAAATCTTCTTCCAGAGTTTGGTGTTAAACTCAAGTCGATGTGTAGATCTAGATCGAAGCACAAGTTGCCACAAGGTCCAGATCGAGTTTGAAGCTCAGACCCAGGTCCAGATTGAGGCACACATTCAGTTTGCGGATGAAGTTTAAATCCCACCCCAACTGTAGATCGCTCCTCGTGGAGATAAAGGTCCCCTCACATGTTCCATTGAAGCCAAGACACAGAACAAAGCAAAGTCGATTTCAGGATCTATGTCAAGAGGAAGCCAATCGAGGTGCCGGGCCAGATTGATGTCAAAATTCGAATTATGCAACAAATTGTCACGAAAGCAGGTTGAGGTTCACTTGCCTATGCAACTCCACGTTTATGGCCCTCAGCTAAAATAGCAAGGAGATTGAAGGTTTCGATTAAAAGCCAGGTCCAGAACAATGAGATCTAGCTCCCCGCCTAAATATAACGCCATGCCGAGTTTAAGCCTCAATTTAGTTTGGGAATTATTTACTTTGAGCCTCAGGCTCCGATTAAGGCCTATGACCAGGATGTGGCTGGAATACAAATCGAAGCTTTGGTACAGATCGAAGCCCCGAAACAATCGAAGTCCATGTCCAGACCACTGCACCGGTCCGGATCAAGGTTCTTATCCCTGTGGAGTCCACATGCAGATCAAAGTTCCGATCCTGAAAAAGTCCCTATCCGTATCAAGACCAATTCGGATCGAATTCAAGGTCCGGATCGAAGCACAAGTTGAGATCAAATCAAAGTCCAGAAAAAAAAAGTCAATAAAATCTCGTCAAAAGTTGTCTCAAATCAATCAAAAGTTGTTCAAAAACTTCAAAATCTTCCGAATTCTGTGAACAGTTTTCGAAATTTGGCCGGCATGGCTTAAAAAATTGCAAAATGTCGTCAAAAATGATCTGAAGATAGTTACAAATTTTTGTTAAATTCAAAATTGATCGAAAATTCATCAAAATGGATCAAAAACTGTCTATAATAATTCAAAAAATTTACACCGTTTTAAAATAGTTACAGAATCGATCAATTTCTTTAAAAAATCAATATGTCAATCAAAATCAATATGTCAAATCAAAATGTCTTACAATCATTTGTACATTATTTTTTAGCTCCAAAACTGATCAAAAACTCATCAAAATGGGTCAAACCTGTACAAAATAGTATTAAGCAAATCAAAACATTTCGTAAACAATATGAATTCCAACCATTTCTTTCAAAATCAAATAAAAATGTCTCAAAATCGATTGCAAGTTATTCAATAACGTCAAAAATGATCAAAAATTCATCAAACTGGATCAAAAACTGTTCAAAATCTGTCAAAAACCTTACAAAGTTGGAAACTACTTACAAAATCCATCAATTTCTTAGAAACAAAAAAGAACAACTTACAATATCTTGAAATCATGTGCACTTTATTCTTAAGCTACAAATATATGTGCACTTTGTTCTTAAGCTACAAATAGCTCAGAAATTCAAAAAACGGGTCAAAAACTGCACAAAATTGATCGAAAAACTAACAAAGTTTCACAGTTCTTACAAAACCCATCAATTTCTTAAAGAAAATCAATTTAAAATGTGTTAGAATCATATATACATTATTTTTAAGCTTCAAAACTGATCAAAAATTTAACAAAATGGGTCAAAAACTGTCCTAAATCTTAACAAGAGAGTCAAAACATTTCGTAAACCATACGAATCCCGGCCATGTTTTTCAAAGGTAAAAGAAGCTTCCCAAAATCAATTCCATATTATTCAATAACTTCAAAATTATCGAAAGTTGATCAAAATGGGTCAAAAACTGTCCAAAATCTTAACAAGAAAGTCAAAACATTAAGAAAACCATATAAATTCCACCCATTTCCCCTTAAAATCAATAGTAAATTATTTGCAAACTCCAAGAATGATCAAAAATCTACAAACATGTGTCAAAATCTGTCCAAAATCGTTCAAAGAGAATCAAAGTTTTTTTCGAAAAACAAATGAATCACCAAATTTATTTAAAAATCAATTGAAACGTCTCACCATCAATTGCAAATTATTCATTTAATCCAAAATATGATAAAAAATTTACCGAAACATGTCAAAATCTGCCCAAAATCTTTTTAAAAAAAATCAATGCTTTTTTTAAAACACTAGGTGTGTTTAAATTCAACATGTCTCCAAATTTCTTTCAAAATCAACTCCAAACTCTTCGTTAAATCAAGAAATGATTAAAAATTTATCAAGAATTTATTAAAAATTAGTTGAAAATTGTCCAAAGCCGTCAAAAGTAATCAAACTTTTCGTAAATCATTAGAACTCCGCCATTTTCCTTAGAAATCAATTGAAAATGTCTCAAAACCCTACAAATTTGTTTAAATTCGTCGAAATCTGATTCGATTTAAGGACGCCCAAAATCACAAAAAGTTCAAAACCATCGAAAGCGCCCCAGAAACAACCGGATCAGGCAAAACCACTTCCAATTTATTCACAATTAGACATAGAATTTTTCAAAAGCACCGAAATCGTCCAATTTCATTGCATTGTCATCCGAAGTTCTCTAATCTAAAGTCAGTCTCAAATCCTCCGAAATCGTCCATAAACTTTCGAACCTGTTCAAAATCACTTTTAGGCAGTGTGCAGTGTATACAATCGAATATCCCATCTAGGACCCGCTCAGCGTCATCTCACATAGTCAAAGTGAAGTCCCCCATCCGTCCCTCAGTCCTTCCTCAAAGTTCAAGGCTTACCACGAGGCCTGTATGCGAGGCAGATGATAGGTGAAAAGTTACATCTATAATTAAACCCTCCACGAGTCCCGGCAGGCAAATCTGTCATCATCCAAATCCTCCTCTTGCGTCTGACGACAACCGAACACTAATGAAAAACGCTACACCACCACACACACACACATGCACGCACACCTACGCCCTCGGCAAATGATTCTCTGACCCAGTACCTTCTCAACCGCCCGTCCACCTTAGAGAGCAAACTTTCCCCGTAAAATGTGTGCGCGTCACATGCAGCGTGCACCAGCAGACGCAGCAACAGCAACAGCAACAGCCCCAGCACTTCAAGTATTTCAATTCAATTCGTCCGCCCCGGTGCACCGCCTCCTTCGAGAACTGAATGAACCGCAAAAGTTCCGCTCTTTGAATAGATTTTTTGAAAAAGTTCTCAGCAAAGGCTGGCATTTCATAAAAATTTCTTAAAACACAGCCTGCCCTGGTCTCTCACCTTCCCACTGGTCGGGGGATGGTGTATCTGGTGCAGTGAACTGCATAGATTCTGTTTTTAATTAAAACAAAAGCAGCACACACAGGATTCAGCAAATCACGCAGACACACCAGCTTGCACTGCACTTGCTCAGCGCCACACAAAGCGGCGGCTAGGGAGGAACACTGGCAGGGCGGGGAGGTCTCCAACCAGCAAGCAGCCCTGGGGCCTACATTTGTACGGGATGCACTTGCATGCGAATGGGATACGGCGGCACACTTGTACTGCATTTGATAGGATTTTTATGATTTTGCTCAACGCCTGGCGTGACACCATCGTTATCAGAGGCCCCGTCCGCATGCACATCATCATCGCTGTCGACGTTGGTCGTCGCCGTCATCGTCACAAAACTGACGCCTGTGACCTCAAAACTGCTTCATGCACAGCGCACGTTGCAGGCAGAGCGGCGGCGAGGGGACAGGCACTGTTGCCAAGTTGCCAAGGAATTTCGATAATGATGGAGCTGCATGGGGATTATGGGGCTGTGTGACGGCTGATGGGTTCCCTTACATGTGACCATATCCATCACACAGAGTCTGGGGCGGCCGCAGCCGCACGGGCCCGGATGTCTTCTGTCTTGTGTCGGCCTGGGTGTGCTCGAGTGTCGCACTTATGCAAAATGAAACGACTACCGCCGCCACTGCCACCGCCGACGGACAGGATGCCAACATGTGGTCAAGTGATGAGGCGAGTCTCTTAATTTTTTTGCGCAACTGGTGGGGTGGCGGTGCCCTTTTGGGGGAGAATTAATTGAGACAAGGGTTCTGCGAGAGTTCCTGTTGTGTTGGCAATTATTTTCGCCGGCTGAATAATTGGGTTAATTTGTGAAGCAGTCGCGGAGGATATCGATGATGAATTGCCATTTGAAGAGCTCTTGAGAAATGTCGCGCAGGAAATAATCCGAATTGACGGGTTAGCTCTGACGAATGGCTGGGGGAGACATGTCCCACGGTTGCGCGACACGCGGTTGCCAAGATAAATGCGAGCATTTCGCTGCGAAGCGATGTGAAATATGGTACAGCGGAGGAAATGTGCGAACAGTTTGTTGGCGCCAGTCTCTGACTTTCGGGGTGAATTGTTGCATTGTAGGCAGGGCTTAGTTTTAATGACAACAAGCTGTTGGATCAGTGTTTGTCGCGGAAAACACAAAAGACTTAAGCTCACCATTAATTTAAGGTGATGGCGCAGAACACGGCAGGATATGAGACTCAACCTTCGATCGAGGTGAGAACAGCTCGTATGCCAATCATTTCGTAGTCACTCTAGGTAGACGTCTCCACCCCGAATGTCCACCCAATGAACTGGCCAACCCTTTTTCAGTAGCCGAATCATCGCAGGGCATTATTGCAAGAAGGACACTTAATACGTCAAGGGAAGAGCGAAGGCTCTTCTCAAACTTCTGTCAATATCAGATGGAGCTTTTGTTTCTGGATTTAGAATACTTTGGCCCCTTAAAATTGTTTAACTTTTTGAACTCCTGAAGCTTCGAGCTTTCAAGGACCTTTTATGGTCCAAGGTTCCAGGTCCAGGTTATTTGACTTTAGACTTTTGACTAGTACTAGGAGCATCTGGGACTTCTGATTTTGGATGCCATGGGATGTTTCGGAGATTTTGGACACTGGGAATTTTTAGGCGCCCAAAACCCAAAACCCAACGCTTAAAGCCCAAGGCCAAGTACAAAACCCAACGCCTTAGGCCCAACGCTAAAGCCCAAGCGTTGGGCTTTGGGCTTTGATCTTTGGGCTTTGGCTGTTGGGCATTGAGCGTTGGGCCTAAGGCGTTGGGTTTTGTACTTTGGGCCTTGGGCTTTAGGCGTTGGGTTTTGGGTTTTGGGCCTTGGGCTTTGGGCCTTGGGCTTTGGGCTTTGGGCTTTGGGCTTTGGGCTTTGGGCTTTGGGCTTTGGGCTTTGGGCTTTGGGCTTTGGGCTTTGAATTTTGGGCTTTGGGCTTTGGGCCTTGGGCTTTGTTCTTTGGGCTTTGGGCTTTGGGCTTTGGGCTTTGGGCTTTGAATTTTGGACTTTGGAATTTGGACTTTGGACTTTGGGCTTTGGGCGTCGGGCTTTAAGAGTTGTTACCGTCCTAAAACTTTTCCAGTTTTGATTTTTTTTTTGTTTTTGACTTTTTAATACCTTGCAACCTGTTTTAGAATTTAGGCCATCTAATGATTTTGGAGTGTATTTCGGAGCATTGAGCGTCATGAGATTTATTTACTCTGTTATGATTTACGGCCTTTGATATTCTAGAACCTCCGATGACTTTTCTCAAGTCCTATGGGTAGTAGCGTTTTGGCATTTACCAGCGCCTTAGGTAAAAATGCCATTGAACCTTTTGAGAGTTTAAAATTTTGGCACCTTCAGACTTATCAGTTCTGAGAATTTTCGGCAATACACAATTCTGGGCTTTCTGAATTTTGACTTTCTACTGGTACAAGACTTCTGATAGGTTTGATATTTCATGATATTGATCCTTATGTCCTTTTTGAAGTCCTAGGCTTGTCACGATTTTTGACTTTTGATTAGTTATTGTTCGTTGTACAGAAATAAGGACTTTCCAAAACTTCGTCCTGTCCAGAAATTTCATCTGCTGGGTTACGATGCAAGTTAAAGCCAACCTACGCCTTGCTCCTTCTCAAAATCAGCTATGAACTTGGATATGACACACTTTAAAGCAGCCTTCGTAGACGGGATTAAAGTATTTCCTCATTGAGGCAATTCCCCAACAGTGTGACACTGTTTCAGCATCAAATACTCGGATGATTTAATGATTTGATGAGGAAAGTCAACGCCCTGCAAGCTTGCACAATGATTCTGCTTGTCATTGAATGCTTTAAATTGGACTGACAGCACTATGTGTGGGTTTCTCGACAATGAGTATCCCTCTGTGCTACATTTCTGCCCAGACAATGAGACTTGTGCTTACCCCCACAGCACACAATACACCCAAACACCCGCGCAATCATTCCCTCCTCTCTGGAAAACAATGTTTTCCGTCACTGTTTGCTGGCAAAAATTGAATTGTTTTCGAAAAAGGGCCCAAAAGTCCGTCCAACATCACCGGAGGTGCAATTTTCAAGCAGAACTCCTTCGAAAGACAAACTTTCTGAAAGACCTTCCTGCAAAAACTCTCAAATCTAATTCAGATCCAAAGGTAGCAGCACTTTCATTTCCGTTGATTTTCGTCCAGAAACCAAAAGTTCCACGTCCATGACCACTCAGAACCCTTCTGGAAGTCATTTAATATGATTGAGTGCTGCGCCGGGTATTGATGTGTGTATGCGAGACATGCATGGAGCAACTTTTAAAGCCAAGCAAAGATTGATAATTAAAAAGTCTTTCAACCCCTTCCCGGCTGTAGATGGATGGCAGACATTCAAATTAAAAGAAAACTCAGCTCCGGAAGGAAATCACCGCCAACGGGGCGCAGACAATGAAATAAAATGAACCGCAGCACCGTGGACGTGAACATCACAGTTTCCCGCGCTCATCGCGTGCTCGACTCTGCCCACATCCTCCGCGGGAAGAGCTGCTTTCGTCAGGCATTGCTCCTTTAAATATTCATTTAAGCTGCAAGCAGAATCTGTTCTGTCACTCGTTTCTTGGGTCGTGCTGAGCGTGTGTCCGTCGTGTTTTCGTGCCCTGCCCCTGCAGGGTGGCAGCGTGCTCGGTGACTAGTGCCAAATGTTGACATTTGCATTGTGACACACGGTGCATGTTTGTGTGTGCGTGGCGAAATTTGCATTGCACAGCAATTAACTCGGCTCTAATGGCCCTGCTTAGCTCGGCTAAATAGGCCAAGAGTGGTGTGTGAGCGCTAGTTTCCCTTTTCTCCTTTTTGCTGCGCCGCCTTCTAACCCCACATTCAGCGGAGATTGCTTTAAATTAATTCCCATCACTTAATTTTGTATGCGAATTAATTTGCTACAAGGCAAGCTTTAAGGGCTCTTAACCGACAGAGCAGCGCCCTCCTGAAAGGGAACTCTTTAACATAATCCAGCGATTCGCTTGATGACGACTACGACCGACGACTGGCGACCGACGAGCGACGACTGAGCGCACAGGAAGTGGTTGGCGGCTATGGTCGATGAGAAGTGGTGGCAGGATCCTTGAAGTGAAAAATGCGTTGTAATGTTCATTTTTGTTGGTCGACAACACACCACCGCTTACAACAACGCCCCACCCCTCTAATGAAAATTCCAACTGTGTGGACTCAGTGTCTTGCAATGAATAATTAATAAGAGCGCTGTGTCACGTTCCTTTTTTTGCGCTTGTACGATTCGATTTGTGGCTCTGTGCCTGTGCGCAGAGTTTGAATGTTTGCCCTCCCTTCCAAACCCCCGCTTTCCCCTCCCACCACTGCTTCTATACTTAGGTATTCCAAGTGCCGGTTCGGTTTCGTTTTGTGTCACTTCTCAAGGATGTGTTATTCAGCAGGAACTACCGCCGCTCATTGAATTGAATGAATTTTCAGCAGAAAATCGCTTTAAAGACGTGAACGACGAGATGAATGCCTGCCCACCCCGGCCTCACATCCGCGGGGAGCAGCAGCAGCAGCAGCAGATGGCAGGGAGTCGAGAGGGCTTTTGGGCCACAACCAAGCCGCACCCAGCTCAGCGAGTGAGAGAAAACCGTCCAAGGGTGCTGGGAAGGTGTGCGATATTTTTCTATGCGAAGGCAGGCAGCGTGATGAATGGGCCAGCAGCAACGAAGAGTCCTTGAGGGACAGAGGAGATGTATTAAAAACGTAAAATAGTTTTCCGAGCAGTTTTATGGTTCGCGAATCGGATGTAATTTTTATTTTTTGTAAGGATTTCATTTCGGAATTGAGGGCCGAGGATGTGCGGCCACTTTAATCTCTGCTCTGCACGCCAGGGCTGAAGGTTATGCACTAAACGGTGCCTCAACGACACTGATAAAAGCAGGCGACCCTTTTGGGGGAATGAAAGCGTCGAGGTATGGGGTGAAGGTGAAAGGGATGAGTGGGGGAATATTGATTTGACCTTCCCTTTAGGACAGATTCTTTCTGTTTTGACTCCCAATGGGCATTAGTTTTGCAATTTTTTTTTTCCCAGAAGGGGTTTTAGCCAAAACGAAGAATGCGGAAGGGACTGCACCGTCTTGCAAAACTAAGGATTGGGTACTGCGACGGCATCTATTCCTTTGGCATCTCGTCAAGAGCGTTGATGTGAAGGGTTGTTGCCTGAAGAAATGAATCTTTGAATAGCCCAAAGAGGACTTCTTCAATTTTGCTGCCTGAAAAAATGATCCTGCTCCTCTTAGAGTTGCCCAAGGAGAGCCTCTTCAATCTTGCTGCCTGAAGAAATGATCCTGCTTCTCTTGGAACAGCCCAAGGGGGGTGTACCTTCTTAAGAAATGATCCTGCTCCTCTTAGAATAGCCCAGGAAGTGCCTCTTCAATCTTGCTGCCTGAAGAAATGATCCTGCTCCTTTTGGAGTTGCCCAGGGAGAGCCTCTTCAATCTTGCTGTCTCAAGAAATGATCCAGCTCCTCTTGGAGTTGCCCAGGGAGAGCCTCTTCAATCTTGCTGCCTGAAGAAATGATCCTGCTTCTCTTGGAACAGCCCAAGGGGGGTGTACCTTCTTAAGAAATGATCCTGCTCCTCTTAGAATAGCCCAGGAAGTGCCCCTTCGATTTTGCTTCCTGAAGAAATGATCCTGCTCCTCTTGGAGTTGCCCAGGGAGAGCCTCTTCAATATTTCTGTCTCAAGAAATGATCCAGCTCCTCTTGGAGTTGCCCAGGGAGAGCCTCTTCAATCTTGCTGCCTGAAGAAATGATCTTGCTCCTTTTGGGGTAGACCAGGGAGGGCCTGCAACCTCTCAAACATGACAAAGCTTAAAGGATTTTCCACCACCTCCGACACTTCCCAGATTTGATAACTCCCTGGAACTCAATGAATCCCAATCCCCGCCACCCCTTCTCCACCGCGTACCTTCTCTCTGAAAGTCACCTAGCTGTCGAAAGTTCATCGGAAATTAATTCATTTCTCCCCCCACCGGAGAAACCACATTCGACACTTTGAATGCTAATTTTCCACTCCCGCACTCGCTTAAATCACAGACTCCTTAAGTTAACCATTTATTTGCAAATAAATGCTCGACACATCGCCGCGAGTCCTTCACACTTGAGCTGAGCCGGCACGTTTGTGCGCCACCACCAAAGAAGAAAACTTTCTTAATTTGTAACCGCAAACATTGCACTTTGGCATCTGCAGCAATTGCTTATTCCGAGTTCTAATTGAGTCACTCGGGAGGATCCCCTCCCAGCACACCTCCAGCGGTGCAGGGGATGAGGGCGAATGCAGGATGTCTAACCGCACTCATTTGAGATGCATTTCGCGCACAAAGTGTGAAATTAAATCCTCCTCCCCAAACCGAGCGCCACCGCCACCGCATTGAACCACAATCAGATATGAATGAGACAACGAAAAATTGCCGCACACACGCACACAGCGGAAGATAAAGGACGACGAAGTGTGCAAACTACTCTCCGAAATTGGCGGCGAAACAGTGAGAAACTTAATCGGCTCCGGAATCGTAAGGATTTCGCGTAATCCCAGACGGGAGGCTAATGGAATTCGATAACATTGCTCGCCCCTCAATGGGAATGGAAATTAAAATCCAGGCAAAGGAGCAGGCAAGTGGCATTTTGCCGCCATCAAGATTTTATTGAATTCTCTCGTTGCCGCGGAGATCGATGGGAAAGTATTTGCCGGAAACTTGTTCATCTGGCAAACGGAATTTCATTCCGTTCAAGAGGTCCAGTTTTGAGGGAAATGCCTTTTCTTTCAATCCAAGCGAAAGGTCACATCAGAACGAGCACGTCCTCATTAAGGAACGCCAACCAACGACAGGAGAACTGTAACTTCATTTTAATTGGAATGCCACTTACAACTGTGGCATGCCGGGAATGTCACCCAATTGAACCGAAGACGAAGGTCCCTTTATCGGTGATGTGCAGCACACATGTTAACCATTTGTCTGTCTCTGCACCACGAATGCAGATATCGAATGAATGCTGATTCTGGGGCATCCTTTGAGCAATCTAATTGAATAGTCATGTCCCCCCCCACCCCCGCCCCCATCCCACACACACACACACATGAGATCCGTCTCGCACACCTGGATGTCCTATTAATTAAAGTGTCAGCTAACGCGGGATATTATGTCGTGTATTAATTATTCAAAGAATAGTATCCAGTGTCGGGCAGAAAGAGAGGGAAAAGAGGACACACATCATTGCGAATGATTGCAGTGATTACTGGGTTTTGAGTGCGGAGGTGGGTGACATTGACAACATCCTCGGGCGCGTTTGATGGCCGAGGACGGGTGTTTGTCTGACAGTGCCTTGTGTGTAATTAGAAGGGCGTCTCCACTGTTGTTGATTGGTGGACACCGGTGGCAGAGGGCGTGGGTGCTCGGTTTATCATAATTAGATGCTCCACTTAATGATGTTGTTTCGAGATAAGCATGAGGTTCCTTTGAAGAGGTTCACCTCTGGGACTTCTGTGACTTTGAGGGGTTTGGAATCGAATCAAAGATGTTTTTCGGGGAAATTTTGTATTAAATCCATGAGGGATGACTCTTGGTATTTGAGTTTTTTTTTTCTCGGAAGCATTTGTAACATGGCACTGAATTAAACAAGATATTTAGTGGTTGTAGAAAAAAAATAAAAAACGAAACAATCTAAGTGTAACTCCCACTTTTCCAGCTTTTTTCTTAAAATTCCACGGCAGTCTGTAAACGCGATGGAAGGGGTTGTAGAAAAAAACCGAAAAAAACGAAACCATCTACGCGTGAGTGTAACTTTCCTTTTCCACTTTTTTACGCACCATTCCTCGGTAATCTATGGAGGTGACAGAAGTATTTATAGAAGAAACAACGAAACCATCTACGCGTGAGTGTAACTTTCCTTTTAGTCTAGGAAGGTGACAGAAGTATTTAAAGAAAAAACAACGAAACCACCTACGCGTGAGTGCAACTTTTCTTTTAGTCTATGAAGGTGACATAAGTATTTATAGAAAAATAAACGAAACCATCTACACGTGAGTGTGACTCCTATATTCCCACCTTTTTTTGCCCTCCATTGCACGGTAGTCTGTGAAGGCGATGGAAAGAACTACAGTCTGTGTTCTGCTCCTCTTAAACATAACTTCCGCTCCTTAAAACAAACACCCTGTTAATGCTTATAACCGATCAAACCTCCAAAATGGGCATTTCTCCTTAAAAGCGCCTGAAATTTAACGATGAAAGTGAGGAAATGGAATATTATGTTAAATTCAATAGGGGGGTTCTAAATGTGCTAGGAATTCCTGGGATACGTGTTTCTTCTTCGAAGACATTGGTTACTTGAGATTCCCATAAATAAGGTATTCAGCGGTTGTAGAAATAGAGAAAAACGAAACCTTCTACATGTGAGTATAACTTTCACATTCTGTCAGAAAGATTTTTCTTCCCACACTTTTTCAGCAGTCTATGAAGAAAAAATTGCAGAAAAAAATAAGAAAACGAAACCATCTACCCGTGAATGTTGCTCTTACGTTTTCAGCTTTTGTTCCTATAATTCCTCAGCAGTCTGTGAAGGTAATGAGAGGGATTGTAGAAAAAATGTGAAAATTAAACCATATACACATGAGTGTAGTTAATACTTTTCTAGTTGTTTTGCTTTACAATTCCTCTGCAGTCTGTGAAGGTGACAGATGGGATTGTAGAAAACGAAACTATCTACGCGTGACTATAACTTTCATTTTTCCAGCTTTTTTTACACAATTCCCCGGCAGTCTGTAAACGTGATAGAAGGGGTTGTAGAAAAAAAAGGAATACGTGAGTGTAACTCACTGTGCCTTTCCAGTTTTTTTTTCACCATTTCTCAGCAGCCTGTAAAAGTACTAGAAGTCTTTGAAGAAAGCAAAAACAAACCATCCACGAGTGTCTCACCTTTTCAGTTTTTTCCCATCATTTCCGGGAAGTCCGTGCATGTTAGAGCAAAATAGCAGAAAAAATTAGGAAACGAAACAATCTACGCGTGAGTGTATCTCTTACATTTCCAGCCTATTTTCCCCACAGTTTCTCGCAATCTGTGATGGTGACAGATGGGATTGTGGAACAAATTAGAAAACGAAAACATCAACTTGTGAGTGAAAATCTCACTCTTCCAGCCTATTTTCCAACACAATTCCTCGGAAATTTATGAAGGTGAGAGGAGGGATTGTTGAAAAATAAAAGAAAATGAAACAATCTGTTAGTGAATGTAACTCTCACACCTCCAGCCTATTTTCCACAGAATTCCTCGACAATCTGCTCAGGTGAAAGAAGGGATTGTTGAAAAAATCAGAAAACTAAGCCATCTACGCGTAAGTTGCACTCTCACTTTTCACCTGTCAGTCTGTGAATGTAGACGGGATTGTAGAAAAAAATTACGAAACGAAACCATCTCCGCGTGAGTGTAACTTTTATGTTTCTAGCCTATTTTTCCCACAGCTCCTCGGCAACCTGTGAAGGTTACAGAAGCGATTGTAGAACAAATTAGAAAACGAAACCATCCACCCGTGAGTAAAAATCTCACTCTTCCAACTTATTTTCCAACACAATTCTTCGGAAATCTGTGAAGGTGACAGAAGGGATTGTTGTTAACATAAGAAAACGAAACAATCTGCTCGCGAATGTAACTCCCACACCTCCAGCTTATTTTCCACAGAATTCCTCGACAATCTGCTAAGGTGAAAGAAGGGATTGTTGAAAAAATCAGAAAACTAAGCCATCTACGCGTGAGTTTCACTCTCACTTTTTCAGTTTTTTGCACCATTTCCTGTCAGTCTGTGATGGTAGACGGGATTGTGGAAAAAAACAACGAAACGATACCATCTACGCGTGAGTGAAGTGAGTCTCACCCTCCTAGCCTTTTTTCTTCATGATGTGGTCGCCCTGGCGTAGTGAATAGAGTGCGACGCTCACACGCCGAAGGAACTAGGGTCAACTCCCAGCTCAACACCAATTTTTCGAATTTTTCACGGCACCACCTCTTTCGAGCTGCTGACAACACTCAAAGAGTAATAACTGTCTAAGAAGGCTTCTCAAATGTGCCGTTCTGAGTCGGCAAAAAACTGTAGGTCCCTTATACTCGTGAGAGAACAGTAGCGCGCACAACACGATTAGTTGATGAGCAAGCTAGGCCCTGTTCCCCTGTGGACTGTAGCGCCAACAATTATTATTATTCTAAGCTGATACAAGGAATCGCACTACTTTTTCTTCTTTTAAAGGGCATCCCATATTAAGGACCACTGCAATATGCCGATAAAAGTGCAAAGTCATCTCTCACTCCAAAGCCAAAGCGAAACTGCCGGCAATACGTAAATCGAAGCAAAATCGAAAGTTTTTGATTCCTTTTCGCCTTCCGTCGTCATTACGACCAGACTGTGCACTTGGACTCCATCCTTCCCTTCTCCCTGAGGACTCAATCCCCCACCCCAGGTTGTGGGGTGAAAATTTATTACTCCTCCTTGTCGCCAGAGGCGTCCGAATGGATTAACACGCTCAAATTGAAAACTTTTCAATAACCGTTAAGCTGCCTTTTATTTCTGTGCACACGAGTATTTATTGGCAACCTGAACTTTGCATCGGTGCGATAAAAAAAACGAAACTAAACGAGCTGCAGGGCACATTGACGAGCATTGACCCAGTGGACAGCGCCGCGCTGCCCGCTAGCCTTAATTAATAATTTGCCATTGGAAACATGCTGTTTATCGATTTTTCAATAATTCAGCGGAAGATTAATGATTGTTTTGTGGCGTCGGTGGTGGTGGTGGTGGTCGCCGAGCAGCGCACTTTTCTCCCGCCCCACTCGGGCAGATTATTAGAATTAATTTGGTTAATTGAATCGAAAATGGGTGACAATTTGTTATGTTAATTGGCTTTTAAGTGCTCTTGTGGGAAAACGATTTTGCACACAACAACAAAGCGGGAAAAAAAGGAAAGGCGTCAGGTGGGACTGGGCTTATGAACTATGAGCACGGCTGTCAGGCGTTTACACTGCTGGGGATTGATGGCTGTTTGTAAGTGGACTTGGGACTGTTCAAAGTGCAAATGGGTGTGGAGGAGGGTTTCAATCAAAGGGCGGCGACGCACTGGCCGGGGATTTGTGGTGGAAACTAATTTGACTCTGCCGTCACGTTGTTTTGTTCCCGATGGAGAATCGTTTGGCTGGATCACGTGTGGCACATATTGTGGGGGTTTCAAGGGCCACTTGGGGATGCAGGTGTCGGGAGTTAATGTTGGAGAGTATACTTCATCCATTAAATTCGTTGAATGTGATTTTTGGACATGACAACCGTGGGAAGTGGGCAGTTGCAGGCGCTAATGGTGTTCTCGAATTGAGATTTCACGTGTGTGATGGGTTGGAACTTTTTCATACCTTTGGGGCTGAAGTCGCATCGCTCGGCGCATCTGCTAGGAGACAAGTCGAGGAGTCATTGATGTAAAGCAGAAACACCCATTCATTGGCCACCAGTCAACCAAGGCTTAGCACTGAACATTCCCAGACTGCTGCATTTCCGTGAAATCCCAAACAACCAGCATTCCTCCGGCTCCACACACCCGCCCATCTCAAGTCATTCGCACTTCACACAGCCAATTAGCAAGCAATCTCGTCGCAACAAGAGGAAGAGTTTAAAAGGCCATAAAAACTCCCCTCAAGAGTGCGAAAAGTGCAAAAGCGCAAAAAAATCGAGCAAATGGAAGAAAAAATAAAGAGTTATCAAAACCAATTAGCACAAGCACGCACACGGCAATATCACTCCGTGCAAGTCCTCCCGATGACAGCGGCAGCACCCAGACAGAGTCGACAGACGGTGCGCAATCCAATCGAATCCCATCAACCGGCCGAACCGAATTCAATCCAATATTCAATAATTACTGGAATTGTGGTATTCATTCGATGACTACGGTCGACGTCGTCGACGACGATCTCGTTGTCATCGACTACGAGAGCCCTGACGAGGAACGATATGTTTTCCCATTCACCGGGGCACACCTCGGTCGCTCTGCCGGAGAGGAAAATCATTTTAATTGAATCATCTGCCATTCTGCTCGATGGTTTAACTTAATGTTTGTCAGATCTCGTCGTCCGTACGCTTCCGATGTCGTTGGCGAAGACAGGGGACCGGTGCTCTGTCTGTACGTGAACTTGATTTGTTTTCGGACATTAATTGGACTCTGAGCTGATCTCGATTGCGAGTCAAAGGATGTGTCACATTTCACATTATCATAATTTATCCTTGTATGTATTTTTAATTTCTGTCGGTCGGAGGTAGGCCGGATTTCAGTAATTCGCTCGTAATGACATCGAGCTGAGTCTGGAGCAGTGTGTCAAACGTGGAATACATTCGACTGCAGAGATTTTCATGTTTCGGAATTTGCTTGTGTTTTTTATTGAGAGTGTAACGACAGAGAAGTTGTCAGCCGAGTAAAGTGGGAGTCAGAGTCCCATGACAGGTGTCGATGACTTGTGGTTGAACATCCCTGGGATCATGGGAATCGAGATTATCGATGAACTAGTTAGACAAGGTTCAAAAGGGGCATTCGTGGCGCCCGAACCCACCTTGGAACTACCTGCATTCTTGGTTTGGTCCTCCGTCGACGGTTGGGTCTCCCAACAGAACAACCAGAGATGACGTGACTCTCCAAGATTAAGGATGTCCAGGAGTACCCTCCCGAACGTCAGCAAGAAATCCGCGTCTTTTCTGCTATCTCTAGATAGAAATGATCGCAGACGACTTGTGAGCGTACTAACGAGACACTTCACCTTTGCTTAGCAACTAAATCGCGCTGTAATAGCGACCATTTCGGCCGGGACTGGGTGGAGCCTTTGGGAACTGATGATGGCCTAGTGCGGCTTTTAATTGAGTTCTAAGCGAGGCTATTTGACAAGGAACAATGTCAAATTGTTGTCTTAACGAGGTGATTCACGGCTACCCTTCTGGCTGCGTGCTCAAAGGGGCATACAATCACCCAAAATACCGCCTTTTTCGAAATTCCAAACCTTCTGAAGACCCAAACTGTCAAAAATAGACATCACTTGTCAAAGGCCGCACATTCACCGAACGTCAAAACAGTTCAAAGTCTGTGTGTCTTTTTTTCTTCCTTCAGAAGCTGCTGCAACAGTGAACAAATTTCTCATAGTCTGTCGAAAATCAAATCCCACGCAAACCTGCAGTCAAGGTCGCTTCCCTTTGATCTCACCCACACCCCAAGCAACTTGCATCCCATCACATGTCACATCTCCCCACATTCCGCAGACAAGAGATTTTCTAATTTCACCCCGAATGTTCTTTTTCTTCTTTTCAGTCCTTGAACCTGCCTTTCCGCCCCGCGACGTTACAATCAAGCGCGGCGTCGATGCCAACGAAATCTATGAGATGCTCAGCGAAGTTGGCAGGTCAGTCCTTGAAAACCAACAACAACACATCTTTCACATCTGATTACAATCTTGTTCACTTTCTTTGACAGGGGGAAATTTGGCACAGTGTACCGATGCAGTGAGAAGGCCACCGGGCTGAAGTTGGCAGCGAAATTCGTTCCGATACCGAAGCGTGAGGACCGCCGCAACGTGGAGCGCGAAGTGGAGATCATGAACTCGCTGCAACATCATCTCATCATACAGTTGTATGCCGCGTACGAATATCAGAAAATGATGTGTGTCGTCCTGGAATTGTAAGAATAATTTTAAGTCCTCTTGACCAACACACACACACATTACACACACACACACCACAAACACACACGAGTGTGCCCGTGTAACACACACATGTTGCATGGCCCAAGCACCAAACACAGCATTCGTAGCTGGGAAAGTTTTCCACTCTCCTTCTGGCTTCGTCCTTTTTTTAGGAACGTTCCCCCCTCTCTCTGGCTTTTTCTGTTTGTGCTGAAACTTTTTCGCAGCACAGTCACACGTGCTGTTCTGTCCTGTTAGACATTTGAGGGAGTTTTCCCGTAGTTTTCCGGTGGTTTTCCCACGCGGAACAGAAAAACAAAGAGCACAGAGTCGAACACGTCTGCCACAACCCGAGGAGACCTGGAGTGTGTGTCGGGGCGCGTGGTGGGAGTTCGCTTCGCTCAAACTGAAATCCAATGAGTGGAGTGCACAGGGAGTGCGAAGCTGATTCGGGTTGGCAATGTGAAAATGTTGAGCTTTAGGGAATCGAAAGAAGGAAAAACGATTACAAGTCGGAGGACACCAGTCCTTATCTGCTTTTCGTGCACCCTTACAATTGAATAGGTGAGAGTGGTTAACACCGAGTCAGGTAAGAGGCTGTAAATAGGCTTGGAAGAGAATGGTTTGCCGCAGAGAATGGGTTTTCTTGTTTGCTTTGTATTTCGCGCGAGTTTTTACGGTTTGCAGTGAAATGGTAGTTTTTAGAAGATACTGGGACACATTCATGAATTCATTGTACAAACAGTCATCGCGGGGGGTGGTGCTTGAAACTTAAACTTGGTCCGACACATCATTGGTTTGGACTCTTGCCCAGTTAGCCCTCATAAAGGATGTTGCGCTTGAGCTCCTTCCTCTTAAGAGACGGAAAATTTGGATAATCTGAAATGCCATTTTCAGCACCTTGCTAGCAACCTAGTAAGCGACTAGAAAGCAGCCTGGGGATCAGCTTACAGGCAGCCTAGCGAGCGACTAGCAAGAGGCCTGGGAGGTAGCCTGCAAGCAGGCTCATGAGCGCCTTGGAAGCAGCATTTGGGCGGCTTGCAAGCAGCCTAGTGAGCGACAAGCAAAGCAGGCTGGGGAGTTGCTTGCAAGCAACCTTTGTGCTGCTAGCAGAAAGCCTAGTGAGCGACTAGCAAGCAGCCTGGGAAGTGGCTTGCAAGCAGCCTCGTGGACGCCTTGGAAGCAACCTTTGTGCGGCTTGCAGGAAGCCTAGTAAGCGACTAGCAAGCAGCCTGGGGATCGGCTTGCAGGCAGTGTAGTGAGCGACTCGTAGGCGCCTTGGAAGCAACCTTTGTGTGGCTTGCAAGCAGCCTCGTGGGCGGCTTGGAAGCAACCTTTGTCTGGCTTGCAGGAAGCCTAGTGAACGACTAGCAAGCAGCCTGGGGATCGGCTTGCAGACTAGCAAGGAGCCTGGCAAGTAGCTTGCAAGCAGCCTCGTGGACGCCTTGGAAGCAACCTTTGTGCGGCTTGCAGGAAGCCCAGTGAGCGACTGGCAAGCAGCATTGGAAGTGGCTTGCAAGTAACCTCGTGAGCGACTTGGAAGCAGCATTTGGGCGGCTTACAGGCAGTGAGCGGGAAGCAAGCAGCCTGGGGATTGGTTTGCAAGCAACCTTGTGAGCGACTAGCAAGCAGCCTGGGAAGTGGCTTGCACCCCGGCTGGGAAGTAGCTTGCAAGCAGCCTCGTAGGCGGCTTACAGGCAGCCTCATTGTCGGCTTGGAAGCAACCTTTGTGTGGGTTGCAGGAAGCCCTGTGAGTAACTAGCAAGCAGCCTGGAGATCGGCTTGCAGGCAGCCTAGCGAGCGACTAGCAAGGAGCCTTGGAAGTGGCTTGCAAGTAGCCTCGTGGGCGGTTTACAGGCAGTGAGCGGGAAGCAAGCAGACTGGGGAGTGGTTTACAAGCAGCCTTGTGAGCGACTAGCAAGCAGCCTGGGAAGTGGCTTGCAAGCAGCCTCGTAAGCGCCTTGGAAGCAGCATTTGGGCGGCTTGCAGGCAGCCTAGTGAGCGACAAGCAAGCAGGCTGGGGAGTTGCTTGCAGTCAGCTTAGTGAGCAGCTTGCAAGCAGCCTGGGAAGTGGTTTGCAAGCAGCATTGTGAACGACTAGCAAGCAGCCTGGGAAGTGGCTTGCACCCAGGCTGGGAAGTAACTTGCAAGCAGCCTCGTAGGCGGCTAACAGGCAGCCTCATTGGCGGCTTAGAAGCAACCTTTGTGTGGTGTGCAGGAAGCCTAGTGAGCGACTAGAAAGCAGCCTGGGGAGTGGCTTGCAGTCAGCCTACTGAAGTGGGAAGTGGCTTCCAGGCAGTCTGGTGATTGGCTCCCGAGAATTCTCGTGGGTGGCTTGCAAGAAACCTTTGTGTGGCTTGCAGGCAGCCTAGGAAGTGGCTTACAAGTAGCCTTGTCGGTGGCCTTCCAGCAGGCTAGTGAGCTGGCAAGCAAGCAGCCTGGGGAGTGGCTTGCAAGCAGTCTAGTGAGTTGCCCAGTGTTCATTCCATTCCATTCTTTCCAGCTGTAGTGTATCCACCCAAATTTCAAAGTGTGTGTCCCTCTCTCTGCAGAGTCCTTATAGGGCATTACAATGGTCTTGCTTCTCCCTTGTCCAGAATTGTAGTTGTACCTTGGAGAAATGCCGAAGTGCTTTGTAGTTTTGTTTGATTAGATTTGGCTTGGCGTTGTTGAGAATTTTTTTGCCGGTTAGGCTTTTATTTCCTTGAGAACATCAAACGAAGCAATAACGCGTTCGAGGCTTTTAAGTCTTAAAAATCTCTCTCGTGGTATACACAAACCTAAATCCCTTGACCCTATATACTTCCAGACCACTGGACAATTGCTCCCGCTATTCATAAGCGCCCAGTCAATATTCTTAAGCTTCCTCCTGTTAAGCTCTGAGCCAACGCTTGAAATGTTTCCTGCATCAAGGTTGACAATATCTGAAAGTATATAAGCCAAGTCCATAGGAACAACAATGGGAACGAACGCAGATGGTGTCAAAATGTCGCCTTGAGACACAAAGTCCGTAAACCCTTTTGTCATCAATTGAATCCCACGACAGAGAAAAGCCCTTCAATTACAGTCCGGTCGCGGAAAGACTTAAACAAGACCAAAGTTATCAAATTCACCGGCGAGTAATACTTGCGCATGTACGGTTTCGTTTTATCTTTATTTTCTACCGATGTGGGATTTGAATCACGTGCTTTTTCGGCCCTATACCACAATGCCCATTACCCCACGAGTTGTAGACAACACAGGACTAGACGCTTTAGTTGTCCAAGGACCAAAATTAGTTTATGCCTGTGGCCTAAAAAGTACTCACTTAAAACCGCATTGAAACGGATTGAAACCTTTTTCGAAGTTCTGCTCTCTGGGTCACAGGATCTCCACACTGAAGTAGAAAAGTCCCCTAACAGCCTGAGTCAGTTTTCTGAACAATCAGCATCAGTCTGCACAGGCCACTTACTTGAACTCTACCCCCCAAATTTGGTTTTAAGCCACAACTATCACAGTACATCCACCAAGGAGGCCAACTGCACGGCAATTGACCTCCTGTGGCTCAAGAATATAGTCTCTGGTCAAGTTGCTAATATGAATCAGGTTTCCTCAACATCTGGGTTTATAAGCCGCCATGGTTCAGGATGAATTCAAAAATCCACTCACATCATTTGGGGATCTTTTTTATTCTGCAGAATTTTTTATGTCAAGTCGAACGATTATGGTATCCAGTAGAAGAATTCTCTCAAACTTAGACTTCATATTTGCAAGGCAACCCCTCAATGAACACACCTTCTGAAGCCTTGCCGTTCCTGCAGGTCCCCTCTACATGGTCAGAAACAGTAGCGTACGCTTCGCGAATAATTGCTGAAGAAGATAGACGTTGCGCTGTTGAGACTGTACCTCCGTGTTGCAACTTCTCGTTTAGCCTCGTCGGGACAGGTTACTCGCAGTTTCATCTTCATGTTCTAAAGACTCATTCTAAGCCCACTTCTCTAGACCAAAAGATGAGACTCACACAACTCAAGCCCCTGCTTTGGCCTCTTAGCCTTCATTATTAAACAAACAGCAACGAGTGCTCAAAGTCTTTCATATATTAAAAATTAGCAAATAAAAGGCAAGTCATTCACAAGCCCTACATCATCTCTCCCATTGCGCCCTTGTCAGAGATTTGCTTTTAAACGGAACCTTCCCCTTTCCTTCCGGCCTTGCAGCCCTTCCTTTTCTTCAACTTTTCAGCGAACACAAAGAGACAGTCAAACAGAGTCAATCAAAGTACAACTGATACACGCTATCACTCAACTTATCAGCATTCAAATCTTATCGAATTCCCAACAAAATTTCAAATCACCTTCTCCGTTATCACAAACCACCACCACTGCGACCCAATTTCACCCAGTCGTGTTAGAGAATCTACACACCACACCCCACCCCGAGCCCCCACCCGAATCAGTCGCCTAATCAAAATCTTCTCTCCACAGAGTCGAAGGCGGCGAGCTCTTCGATCGCGTCATTGATGATGAGTTCGTGCTCACGGAACGTGCCTGCACCGTGTTCATCCGACAGGTGTGCGAGGCGATGCAGTTCATCCACCGCAACAACATCCTGCACCTCGATTTGAAGCCCGAGAATATCCTGTGCCTGACGAAGGAGGGCAACCGCATCAAAATCATCGACTTCGGGCTGGCACGAAAATTCGATCCCGACAAGCGGCTGCAGGTAATCAAAGTCGCCCAGCCCCGCTGGCTGGAGAATTAATTTAGGCGCTGAGCACCGCGATGACGATGAGCGAGTGCCAAGTGGAGCCCCTCACTCGCACGTAATTCACAGCCCGCCGGGAGCTAGTGTGGCAAATTAATGGCGCCAGCGGTCGGATTTATGCCACCGCGACACGACTATTCCTCTCCTCGCAATTAAAACTCTCAATTTAATTCAAATGCCTCCACAAACCGCACTCATCGTCGTCGTCCTCATCCCCGCTCCTTTTCCCCAGACCGATACTCAAGCTGTTTGCCTCCCTCTCTTGCAGATTCTGTTCGGAACGCCGGAATTCGTCGCCCCCGAAGTGGTTAATTTCGACTGTATTACGTACGGCACAGACATGTGGAGTGTCGGCGTGATATGCTATGTCCTGTAAGTGCTTTAATTCTGACAAAACATTCTAATTTCTGGTTTCCTTTGCTCGCTCCGCAGGTTATCTGGCCTGTCGCCGTTCATGGGAGAAACTGACATCCAGACTATGGCGAACGTAACGATAGCCAAGTACGACTTTGAAGACGAGGCGTTCAGTAATGTGTCCCCCGAGGCGTTGGATTTCATTTCAAAGCTGCTCGTCAAGGATTGCAGGTGAGAGAGGCGGCAGCCAATTAGTTGGCGGTGGCGCGCTCCTTGAGACTGACACTCGTGCGCGGTTGCTAATTAAAAACGTTCCTCATTCATTTTTGCAGCTCGCGGATGACTGCCACAGAGTGCCTGGAGCACAAATGGCTGAAGCAGCGGCCGAAACCGCCGCCAATTGTCGCCCCCAAACCCACCAATGTACCGCCAGTCAATTTGAAAGCCTCAACGCCGTCCCCCATCCCCGCAGATGTCATCGAGGACGTAAGGGAGTCGAACAAGGTTAGTTACCTCCAGCCACCCCATCGCAGAGAGGGTTACACGTTCTTTTTGTTCTCATTTCAGGAACTGGAACAGACAAAGGATAATTTAAAGAATTTCATCGAGCGGTGGGAGGAGCACCCCAACAGCCCGTACGTCTTTGACGCGGAAGAGAATGTGATTGCACCGT
Organism: Eristalinus aeneus; assembly: GCA_955652365.1. Lineage (NCBI taxonomy): Eukaryota > Metazoa > Arthropoda > Insecta > Diptera > Syrphidae > Eristalinus > Eristalinus aeneus. The sequence goes on from OY019131.1 coordinate 97,702,442, forward strand.
TGCGGGACTCACGGGGAGAGAGTATATCGTCGTCGAGAGGTGTGTACCACGCCCGATGTCGCACCATATAGAGCGCGCATGGTATCCGCGGAAATATGCCATCGGCAGGGTCTCCCGCACACTAGCTTAGGCATACTCGTAGGCCGCGTCGAGTGGGGCACTTTAAGTAGTACAAAATTTATGTCTAGTCCGTTGAATGTGTGCGGTGCTGGTTGGGTTGTTGGCGCAAGACTTTAACGCTGTAGCTGCGAAGGAGTGAGTGTGCAAACGTCACGCATCGCAATCGGCTTCGTTTGTGAATAGTTTCAGCTGATTGTGTTTAAATACGCAACCGAGGTGGAAGCAACAGACTTTAAGCCGAACACGAACAGCGCATAAACGCACGTAGGGGCATTTGGAAGCGCTTTGTAGTTTTGTTTGATTAGATTTGGCTTGGCGTTGTTGAGAATTTTGATTGCAGACGATGTGTCGATTTTGGGGGATTGAGAACTTCAACCCACTTATGGTTTGCTGCCTCACGAATGATAGTCCTAACTTTATCCTTCGCAGTAATGATGTGTTTTGCAGCCACTTGTTCGAGAACTGTAGAATGCAGGAGACCGACGGTTCAGTACAGACTATAACGATAGATAATTTTTTATTGACCTAGGGATTTATTTCGCAGACTAGATGAAACTTGACACAGAGCAGAGTTTCGTAGTGTCTTGCAACCACTCTTGCAACCACAATAGAATGCAGGAAACTGGCAGTTCAGTACAGACTATAACTACAGCTGTTTTTTTCTAGGGATTCATTTCGTAAGCTGGATGGAGCTTGAAACAGAGCAGAGTTTCGTAGTGTGTCTTGCAACCACTTGTCAGAGGGCAGGAGACCGACGGTTCAGTACAGACTATAACGACAGCTCATTTTTGCTATTGACCTAGGGATTCATTCCGCAGACTGGATGGAGCTTGAAACAGAGCAGAGTTTCGTATTGTGTCTTGCAACCACTTGCCAGAGGGCAGGAAACCGGCAGTTCAGTACATACTAAACGACAGCTCATTTTTTATTGACCTAGAGAATTATTTCGGAGACTAGATGAAACTTGACACAGAGCAGAGTTTCGTAGTGTCTTGCAACCACTCGTTAGAGAACAATAGCATGCAGGAAACCGGCAGTTCAGTACAGACTATAACGACAGATCATTTTTGCTATTGACCTAGGGATTCATTCCGCAGACTGGATGGAGCTTGAAACAGAGCAGAGTTTCGTAGTGTATCTTGCAACCACTCGTTAGAGAACAATAGAATGCAGGAAACCGGCAGTTCAGTACAGACTAAACGACAACTCATTTTTTATTGACCTAGGGATTCATTTCGCAGACTGGATGGTGCTTGAAAAAGAGCAAAGTTTCGTAGTGTGCCTTGCAATCACTTGTCAGAGGGCATGAGACCGACGGTTCAGTACAGACTATAACGACAGCTGATTTTTTCTATTGACCTAGGAATTCATTTCACAGACTGGATGGAACTTGAAACAGAGCAGAGCTTACAGTCAATGTCCCTGTGAGCAAGCCCTTTGTCATGAAAGATCACTACCCTCGGCTCTGTCCCCATCAATGTCTGCAAAGTTAGCTCAAAGTCAATGAAGGTCGCTGAATCCTTGTCTTATTCCTTTTCTATCCAAGGCAGATCTGCGTCTTTCCAAGCGGTACTATATTTTCCTTGTTACGTAAGGTCCATCTGCAGCAATACAGATCGATCTTTGAGCTGTCGTTGTGGCTCAGATTCCCAAGGTCCTTCAATCAGAGTATTGTTTTCTAGGCTCTTGATTAGACATTGCCATCGGAATCATTGAATTCGTTGTTAAACGAGGCCTGGCTGCTTGAATTTGCTCTTCCAAGTCCTCAATTGGCGTAACCAAAATTTCAAGCTGAGCTCCCAATCAAGATCAACAGCTTTCTCAATCGGTTTCAATAGTGTTCATGTTCAAGCGGCATAGACTAGGACTGGGATACTCAGAGTGCGGCCTCTTAACACAATTACCCCTTGAGACCGATAAGTACAGTTGAAAGGAGTTACTGACGCCTGATCCTGTCTAAGAGCGGACGTTTTTTTTTCCTGAGTTGGAGTTAAGGCAGGCAAAATTATTGACCGGAGCTATACACTGTGGCAGCCATGTGCTCTGTCAGACACGTCTTGTAACCAATCATAAAATGTTTTAAAAGAAACAGGCCCAAATTGGATTATCGCCACTATTTCGTTTTCTGAGACTAAACGTATACCTCATCGGTTGGTATTGGTGCGCGTCCTAGTCGTGGCTCTCACTTTCTTTAAACATGTTGTTACAGCCCATGAACGCCTGTTTTCGATAAAGTTTGCTCACCGTCGATATCGTACTCTAACTTTCGGCAGCATACAGTTAAGCCCGTGCACAAAATTTTGTGAAATCAGGGTGTTTAGTGGACATCAGAAAAAGAGCCAAAATCTCACATCAAGCCTTTGACAAAAAAAAGCTTATTAAATACTCGAGCATTTAAATTTTGACATTCAATTTGATGGAAATGTCACAGACAGTAGGGCCAACTTACAGACAGCTCCCCATCACTCATAAAAATCTCGAATTCGAATACAGTAGAAAAAACTGCTGACAATGGAAGTGGCTGCTCTAAGACGTTTGTCAGCACGTAAGACGTACATTCAAGTAAAATAGTTAAGGTATGAACTGTAAAGAACAAGCTTGGAAGGCATGCTGCCTCCTGGATGGGGTTTCCTTAAAAATGTGGATGAAATATAGAAAGGAATGGGAAAAGGAAGTTTACATTTGCAGCAAAAGCTTGAAAAACATAATTCTCTCCACACTGAAAATTGAATGGCTCGCTAGTTCAAAAGTAACCATAGCCTAGCTTCTTTTTCTTCTTCTCCTTATGCCGCTACAGTCCCGGTTGGACCTGCACCTTAACCAACATGCCTTTCCAGCCAGCACGGTCTTTCGCTAGCTGCCTCAAATTGCGCACTCCAAGTTGGTTGAGCACCTTCTCCAATTGTGTACGCCATCTTAGCCTAGGCCGTTCTCTGTTACGTCGTCATAATGGCTCTGATTCGAAGACTTTTCGTGCCGAAGCAGTGGTGTACATACGCTCTACTTAGCCTAGCCATTGCCTGGCTGCGCCACCTTTTCCTCTCGTGAGTGGAAGGTGCCTACAGTTTAAGGCCGACTTCGAACGCGGGAGATTGATTATGCCAGGAACCACTTTTAAGTGATGCCATGAAATATATGAGGCGTCCGGGTTAGCAATCAAACTTTGAACCTTTGGCGTGTGAATGTCGTCCATTACCTACTACTCTAGTTCGGTCACAAGTCCTTCGACAATAAGGACATTTGTCTATAATTGATTGTTACAGTGTCAAAATTTTACCTCTACGGACCTCTAACTTAACTATAAATTATTCCTCACACATCTTTCTTCGTTTTCCACAAAAGAATATCATTTTATGATAATGGCTGCTTTCACTACAGCTGCTTTCACACTTACACTTACAGGACACAGCGTTGCCAGATGTAGGACATATCGGCACAAACCGTTGAATTCCTTGAAAAAAAATGTGATTTGGAAAATGCTTTGCAGTACATGTCATCTTGATCTTGTCTTCCGCAAATATAAAGTTTAATATGTGTTCTTTAAAATATGCCAAGGTATTGCCAGATGCAGGGTATATATTTCAATTCACAACTCAAGGCATGGCATATGCGAGAAATATTTCAATTCAGAGCTGATTACTTGATTTGAAGCGTAATAACTTTCTTCTTTAAAATGCAATCTTGACAATGTCTTCCGTAAATATAGCGGGTGATATGTGTTCATTAAAACAGACCAAGGCATTGCCAGATGCAGGGTATATATTTCAATTCACAACTCATTCACTGCTTTTCGAACGTGAAAAACCTCCTTCTTAAAAAAGCAATTTTTATAATGTCTTCCACTAGCACAAGTTTAAAATGCAATTTTTCAGAAAGGCCACAGCATTGCCAGATATCGTCTGAAATTCCTTAATTCAATTTCGATTCAATGATTTTGGAACGTAAATAACTTTCGTCTTTAAAATGCGATCTAAATAATGCCTTCCGCAAAAGTAAAGGTTTATATGTGAACTTTAATATAGGTCAAGGCATTGCCAGATGCAAAAAATATCGTCAGAAATATTTTAATTTAAAGCTGATTCATTTATTTTCGAACCTAAATAACTTCCTTCTCAAAAAGCACTTTTAATAATGTCTTCCACCAAAATGAGATGAGAAACCTCATCTTTCAGGCCACGGCATTGCCAGATATTGCCGGGAACGCCTTTATTCAATATTTATTCAATTATTTTGGAACGTAAATAACTTATTTCCCAAAAAGCACTTTTAATAATGTCTTCCACCAAAATGAGGTTTAAAACGGCATCTTTCAGGCCACGGCATTGCCAGATATTGCCGGGAACCCTTTGATTCAATCTTTATTCAATTATTTTGGAACGTAAATAACTTCCTTCTCAAAAATCAATTTAAATAATGTCTTCCACCAAAATTAGGTTTAAAACGGCATCTTTCAGGCCACGGCATTGCCAGATATTGCCGGGAACCCTTTGATTCAATCTTTATTCAATTATTTTGGAACGTAAATAACTTCCTTCTCAAAAATCACTTTAAATAATGTCTTCCACCAAAATTAGGTTTAAAACGGCATCTTTCAGGCCACGGCATTGCCAGATATTGCCGGGAACCCTTTGATTCAATCTTTATTCAATTATTTTGGAACTTCCTTCTCAAAAATCACTTTTTATGATGTCCTCCACCGAAATCAGGTTTCAAATGGCATCTTTCAGGCCACAGCATTGCCAGATATCACCGGAAACCCCTGAAATCAAAATTAAATTAAATAGAATAACTTCCTTCTTAAAGAATCCGATGTGCGACTGTCTTCCAAGCTTACGACGCCACTCAGGTCACAGTATAACCAGATCTACAACATATCATCAGACAATTTACAATTCAGAACAAGAATGTGTAGCCAACTTGTTGAGACTTTACAAAGCGAATTCAAAACTCAAGTAAGGTCAAAATGTTTGTTGTACTCCAAGCTCACCCACCCGGCCTTCGGAACAAACCCCCATCCAGTCTCAATTCAGTTCGTTCCCCATATTTTCATTTATTCCCCTCAATACAGAACAAAACTAAACACAAAACATTAAAAACCATAATTTCGTCCTATAATTTCAGACTCAAGCTTTTAAATTATCTAGAGGAAATAATTTATTAAGAAGGACGCTGCCGTTTGTGGCTTATCACACATGTATGTTACAAGAACAAATTAGAATACACAAATAATCCTTATTTTCTTTGACACACTTGAGTAATTTTGAGAGTTTTTGAAGCTTTTCTTTGTCTAAACCCAAGCGGATGTCGGTTTTTTCACAATTTTGGAATGATTTGGAGTGATGAGCGGCTGCACTCTGATGAGGAAGCTCTTAACGCCTCTGGAGTTTGCACTCACTTCACAACTGTTTGTGATTTGTTTAACGTTTCATTGTTTTGTTGAATTGAATACAAAATTTTGTCTAACTCACTTTTTGACCATTTGACAAGAACATTGCTATTTTTTTTGGACGGTAGGGTTTTTGTGTCTGTCCATTTGTACACTGTCCACTTGGAAAAGTATTAAATTTGTTTGTTTTGATTAATTGGCTTTCACACACGATAAGCTTATGTAGATAACATTACTCACAAGCAGGTATGAATACAACACAGAAACACAACAGAGTGTATTATGCCTAAAAGTATGCCTAACCTAGTAGTATTGTGGTTTTCATTTTAATGGAGACTTACATTTTTATAATATTGTTTCTTTTTGTTTTAGAAAGGGGGTTTGGGTTGGTTTGAACGCCAATCAGGGGCTTATGTTGAAAGTAACTCTTTCGACAGACCTAAACCAATTTCATATGAGGTCGAGGATCGAATATGTTGTCAATTCTGGCACTTTCTAGTCGCAGTGTACAGCAGCTTGCAATGCTTCAAATTTTGGGTCTTTATAAACGGCCTGCATTGGCACTGCTTATTCAGGAGCCCGTTTTTTGAAGCTGGATTGCAGTTAAGTACTACGAAGCGCCACGGGTCTACTCCGACAAGCTTTTCATAGACCGGTTAAATTCTTCAAGGGTTGCAAGGGTTGCATCATCAAGGAGGCTGTTCCGTGAAAAACTGAGAGACGAACACTCAGACCAGGAATCGAACCTAGAAATGGCAGTCAAGCTCTATTCCATTTTTTGTCAAATTTCCTTAAAATTACAAGACCCTTGCACAAACAGGGGACTAAGTTCTTTTGTCTGTGAACGGTTTTTCAACGTGTGTTCGAGTCTACTGGCACTTTAATCGTCTCTGATGATCCTGGTCTGTCTTCAAACGCTTTCTTAATGCACACTCTGTTCGATTTCGCCCCACTTTTTGCCGTTATTGATCCTGTTTCCTGATACATACGAGTGGTGTGTCGTTGGGCACTTAATATATTTGCAAGTTGATAGTTTTCTCCTAAAATTGTGTGCCAATCTATTTCACGGATCAGTTTAGTTCACATACAGCGCCTTTCTCTTCTTAGTCTTTACCCCCTACGGGCGACTACTGTATGTAAGCCAAGAATGACGACCAACCGTCCCAAGTAGAGGGATTATTTCAATCTCTCACGCTGTCCCACGGAATTACCCTTCATGGAACTATTGCAACCCCAGCCAGGAAATGTTGAATTGAGCTGTGGCTTATTTGGTCCAACGATTAGTGTCTTGTTCATCTCATCAAACTGTCGGAAATCGATTGTCGTCTCAGCTAAAAATTTCAGCAGCAATTTTTCAACCCATGTTGGCTGAGTTCCCATCAGCAGTGTGCATTATCTGAGTTCAGACAGAGTGCACCACTCAGACAGACACCCTCCTTTCTTCAGACTGAATCCCACATTTGACAGATGTGGCAACACTTTTGAATCCAGAAATCTTTACTTTCTTCGTTCATGGATAGAGTTGGGAAAAATTGAATCTTAAAAAGACCCGAAAGGCACAAAATTCCCAAAAGACGCAAAACTCCTAAATTTCCGACAAGGCCCAAAAGTCTAGGACTCCTCAAATGGCATAATTCCAAATCCGGATAAGGATTTGAAGGGTGTCCGATTAAGGCTATAAGCGCTAAGATTCCCGAAAAGGCACAAAAGGCTGATAGTCCTTATAAGGCTCTAAAGATTAAGTCACGTGGCATGCAGATAAAGCTCTAAAGGCTTAGATTCCCGACAAGACCCTAAGCCCAAGAGTCTTGACAAGCCCCAGAGACCTATAGTCCCAATAAGGCCCTAAGGTCTTAGATTTCAAACAAGGCCCAAAAACCCATAGTCCCGATAAGCCCCTATAGGCTTAGTTTTCCGACAAGGCCCTAAAGCCCCAGAGTCTCGATTAGCCCCAAAGATCCATAGTCCCAATAAGGCCCTAAGGTCTTAGATTTCAGACAAGGCCCAAAAACCCATAGTTCTGATAAGCCCCTATGGGCTTAGATATCCGACAAGGCCCTAAAGACCTAGAGTCTCGACAAGCTCCATAGACCCATAGTCTCAACTAGGCCCAAAAGTCTTCGATTTCCGGCTGAAAGTCCCGATAAGCCTCTATATTCTTAGATTTCCTACAAGGCATTAAAGCCCCAGAGTCTCGATTAGCCCCAAAGATCCATAGTCCCAATAAGGCCCTAAGGTCTTAGATTTCAGACAAGGCCCAAAAACCCATAGTCCTGATAAGCCCCTATAGGCTTAGATATCCGACAAGGCCCTAAAGACCCAGAGTTTCGACAAGCTCCATAGACCCATAGTCCCAACTAGGCCCAAAAGTCTTCGATTTCCGGCAAGGCCCAAGGGCCGATAGTCCCGATAAGCCCCTATATTCTTAGATTTCCTACAAGGCCCTAAAGCCCCAGAGTTTCGATTAGCCCCAAAGATCCATAGTCCCAATAAGGCCCTAAGGTCTTAGATTTCAGACAAGCCCCAAAGATCCATAGTCCCAATAAGACCCTTAAGTCTTACATTTCCGGTAGGGTCCAAATGCCCATAGTCCGATAAGCCCCTATAGGCATAGATTTCCGACAAGGTCCTAAAGAGCCAGAGTCCCAAAAGGGTACGGAATTTCAAAAAGGCGTGAGAGGCCCACAGTCCCAATAGAGCTATAAATGCGAAGATTCTCGAAAAGGGGCACAAGGCCCATAGGCCTGATAAGGCCCTAAAGGATTGGACTCCTGGAAAGGCCCAAGAGGCTCATAGTCCAGATAAGGCCCTAAAGGCCGGGAGTCTGGAAAGGCCCAAAATACTGAAAGGCTTAGATTCCCGGCAAGGTCCAAAAGCCCCAGAGTCCCGATAAAACCCTAAAGACAAGAGTCTCGTTAAGACCCAAAAGCTCACAGTCCATCCAGATAAGGTCCCAAAGCTCCAGAGTCTTCAAAAGGCGCAAAGGCGCATAGTCCCTACAAGGCCTTAAAGGCTTAGATTCCCGGCAAGGACCAAAAGCCCAGAGTCCCGACAAGGCACTAAAGATTTCCGAAAAGTCCCACAAGGCCCTTGCCGATACTCCCGAAAAGCTTTAAGGACGACAGCTTCCCCATAAGGCCCAAAAGTGTTAGAGTCCCAAAGAAGACACAGAATCCCTATAAGGGACAAAGGCCCACAGTTCAAATAACCCCGACAAGGTCCAAAAGAGCCAGAGTCTCGAGCAGGATAAGGACCTAAAGCCCCAACAAGTGTACAGTCTCGATAAAGCCCAAGAATTTTAGAGTTACAAAAAAACGGAGAAGGAAGCCTAAACGGCCCAAAGTCCCGATAAACCCAAAAGATTCTCAGTGCCGAACAGGTCAAGACGTTCGAAAAACCAAAATGCCAAAATGAACCTAACCTGTAAATTGAACAATCCCGATATACCTTATTTTCCAAATGTTCAAGATGACGATAAGTTAAAACTTCAAAGTGACCGAACACCAAAAAAGTGCTGTAACCCCGAAAGCCCTTAATTTCAAAATTCCAAAATTTCAAAAATGCACAAAATAGTCGAAAAAGATAAGATCTGTAGATTCCCAAAGCTGTAAATTTCGAAATAGCCAGATCCAAGACAGTTATAAAATTCAGAAATATCAAATAAGTCAAAAAAATTCAAGATTGCCGAAGGTTTCAAGGTGTCCAAAAACCTACGAATCCAATAGCCCCAAAATCAAAAATTTAAAATGGCCAAACTCCCACAGACTCGATTGCACAAAACCATCAAATTCAAATTTCCACATGACAAAAATCTGAAAATGCCTAAAATCCATAATAGTTCAGATTAAGCCAAACTTTCCGAAGCCAAACATTCAAAATAAATCGAAAATCTCGAAAATCCGAAAATTCTGAGTGGACAAAATTTTGAAATATCCGAATCCCAAAAATGCTTAAATCCCGAACTGCCTCCAATCCTAACGAAACAAATTCAGTTCGTATCAGTTTCCCTTGGCGCCCAATAAGAATCCGCGTCCTTCCCAAAGTTATAGATTTGCAGGGCGCTCAACAGGAACCCATATTCCGTATTTCGGTCACATACCCAAAGACATTAAGTCCCACGTAGGCTGGGATCCACTTCCTGGATTTGAAGATCCCACGATTGCGTCTTCTGCAATGCACTGGGCCCCCTCGTCAATTGAGGCACTCCACCTTTTTATCAATTAATTCCCGTCGAAAATCAAACAGCCCTAAATCTCAAAGACCCAGATTGCCTCCACTCCCGAGCTGTGCGCATAAAATAATTCACTCAACGAAGTACTGCATCCGTGCCACCTTCGTGAGCACTTAAATTTTTATGTCCGCAGGCTCCCAGGAGACATAAAGACAACAACGATGTCATAACTATTGATGGCCAACTTTCATGAGGACACACGCATCTTTACACGCATCTTCACACGCGCCTTACACGCGCTCCCCAGCCATTTAACTCTCATTTATTCCACTTCCTAATGAAGCCCTCTACTAGCACCCTTCGCAGACACATTTCCCAAAACTTTATCCATTTCCCCCGATTTTTGCGTTCTGCCCGATAATTCAGACCCCTACCGGCCTGCCTCCACACTTGAATGCCAACCGGAACAGGACCAGGACAGAAACAAAACACTGGTCGCCTCCTGAGCACAGGTACGACGACTCGTCCTCCTGCTCCTGCTCAAGCTCGTATATCCCATCCTGATTTATGTCCCTTTCCAGTCTTTATGACTTCTAACTTCTACCGTTTCACAAATTGCCTCACAACGCTCACTGCGCCCTGCCGCCGCCGCTGTACTGCCACGGCCTCCGCCGAATGGCTCAAGTTTGGTCATAAAAAATTATTCTTTATGTACCTCTCCAATACAGGACGATGGCGACGACAACACACAATCCCCCGTATTTACGTCCTTAAGCAGCCTCACGACACTTCAGGTTGCACAATTGCAAAGCGAAAAAATATGTAAGCTAAGCGGCGGGCGGAGCTGAGGAGGCAGGATGGCGGCGGCAGCTCAATTTCACAGACGGTGTGTAAAATTGAAAATAAAGGCACGTCCTTGCGGCGCTGAAATTATTAATTAAATATTTATCATTGTTTATGGGACGTTGGCTGCGTCATTGACGTCGGTCGGGCGTCGGGCGCCATCCGCGGAACGTCTTCAAGTTTTACGACTTGAAGACCTTTTGATTGGCAGTTGAGGTCAAACGAGGGCCATTGTCTGGCGGGGGCTTATGCAAATATCCTTGCGCGCCCAGACGGTCTTGGGGCAATTGGGGCGCGTAGCTTCAAATTCAACCAGATGTTCGCCGCCATAAAGACATTCTAATGACAACGTTTTGCATTTTCCTCTGCTCCTCCTTTCAGTTTGCTCACCATCACCCTGCGAATCCATCGGCACGCTGACGGATGATGACACCAACAACGAAGAGAGCATCAGCAGTGCCGCGGACATGACACCGATCAACGAACGCCAAGACATATTCAGCAAGAGCCCCCCGCAGACGCCAACACCGGGCGGAGACGCGGACGATGTTCGGGCGGCCAGTCCAGTCATGAGGAACTTCCGCGGCTACCTTCACTCGTTCGACCGGCGCAACTCGGACACGAACTTCCTGCTGAAGCGACAGTCCAGCGGGGAGCGAATCAACTTAGCTGAGGAAATCCGAAAGCTCTCCGACCACCTGCTGATGTTGGCCAAGATCAACAACAAGCTGGGCGGCAGCGGAGGCGGCGACAGCGGCAACGACACGGGCAACGTCACGCCGACCAACGAAGAAGAGCGCACCACGAGCAAGGTTACCGCCACAAGCGGCAGCACCACAGCCACCAACAGCAGCAGCAGCAGTCAGAGTTCATCTGTGATAAAGGATTCCTCCAAGCAAGTGACGAGCTTTAAAAGCAGCTCCAGCAGCAGCTCCACCTTCTCGTCCAGGTCGGCGACGACCTCCACCAGAGTCAGTTCCTTGTCCGTCCGCCTGCAGAAGTCCATAGAGGAGACGCCAAAGATTTTGTCCAATGGTGGTGTGTCAAAGATGCCCCCAACAGGGGCGACAGCCAAGACTACGCACATCACACAGACTACGCAGGTCGCACAGCAGAACGGCGTCAAGGCCCAGTCGATTCAGAAGGCCATCAACAGCATCGCGACCTCCAGCAGCTCGGAGGCGAGCATACGACGCGCAAAGTTCCGCGTCAACCAGATGAGCCGCGACGTGCCCGTCGGCTCCCCGGACAAGCATCAGACCGTCAACCTGGAGGAGGCAGCGAATACCACAAAGGACTGCCTGCTGCACCTGCTGGAGAAATACAATGAGAGCAAGATGCGCAATCCCCTCGGCCGCCACCAGAGCATCAGCGTCGACTGGAACGTCTCCGACAATCTGGAGTACCGCTCGATGAGCTCCATCAACGCGTTCTTCCAGCGGCACAACAACAGCGGAAAGAACGTCAAGCAGCTGCAGGCCCAGCTGGAGGGAAAAATCAACAACAACTAGCCCAGAACCGAGAGACCCTGCACCTTCTCTCCTCCATCCATCAGTCACCCATAACCACGCACAAACCAGCGAGCAACCCGATCTTTTAACCTCTCTCTCTCTCTCTCTCTCTGTCTCTCTCCCGAAAATCAAAAAGTCACCCACAGTTGTATAATTAATTAATTTATTTAAACAAAACCAAAAACTTAGGAAAATACTGTTAACTGACTTCCTACAAGAAAAAAAAAACAAACACGCGCGCATGCGCTCTTTCCGAGCAGCAAGCGCCACAGAAAAGTTATGAGTAGCTATTAAGGCCTATTGCGAATAGATTAGTTAATTTATTTTTAGTCAAAAGCAAAATAAACACGTTTACAAATTTTGTTGTTTAACGGTAATGTTTTATTTTCGGCGAGCCATGCTTCAGCTTTGAGGTGGAGGAGGATGGGCCATGACAGAGAGCGTAAGTATCGAGAGTTTGTGGGGAATGTGAGGATTTCACACGAAAACTGGGCAGAATTTTCAATGCGACAGGTTTTGGGGACAACTGTGAGGTGGCTTTGCTTCACGTGCATATCTGATCCGGTAAAGAAGTGTGTCCATTTGCGCAGAATACTCGCTTCGAATGAATGTGTAATGGGAGAGGTCAAGCTTCATCCAAACAGTTCTTTGGTGGTGCTACACTCCGGGGTGAACTTGGGCCTCAACCAACATGCCTCTCCAGCCAGCACGATCTTTCGCCAGCAGCCTCCGGTTCCGCACTCCTAGTTGGTAGAGGTCCTTCTCCACTTGTGTGCGCCACCTTAGCCTAGGCCGTCCTCTGTTGCGTTGTCCCAATGGCTCGGATTCAAAGACTTATCGAGCAGTGATGTCCATACGCTTTACAAGGCCTAGCCACGCTCCGGAAAGGGAAAATCTAGTCCCTGTCCCCAGTGAAATCTTGCTTGTCCTTCCCCTTTTAAAAGAAAGTCTTTAAGAAAGCTCTCTCAGCCTCAGCCTAGACTATCCTTTGTTGCGCTGTTCTAATGCCTCGGATTCAATGGCTCTTAGGGTCGGAACAGCGGAGTCCATACGCTCTACATGGCCTAGCTGTCTTAATCATTGTATCCGAAGGCGCTTGACCATGCGCAAGTCGCTGTACAGCCCATAGGGTTCGTCGTTAAATTCTCCCTTCCAGATGTCATCAACGCACGCAAGACGAAAAATCGCACGCAAAACTTTTCTCTCGAAAAGACTAAGGGCTTTCTTATCCAGGCTTAGCAACGTCACGCCACTGGGATGATCAACCTGTCATACAAAACAAGCTTAGTCCTTCAAGAAAAGGCATTATTCCTCAATTGCCTCATGAGCCCAAAGAAACATCGATTGACGGAAGGAGTGATCTGCGTTTGATTTCAGTACCTTCCATAACACCTTTCCATTTCCTCGACCGCACGCTTCTCATGCTCGTTCTTTTTTCTTTTGAGAAGCCGGAGCTCCTCCCTTCTTCTCTGTCCTCATCGTTCGATGCTGCGTTGCCTCATAGGCGTCTTGTTTGGCTGCATGCGCTCGCACTCGTCGTTAAACCATTGGTTCCTTCTGCATCACCAGCACAGGAAACTCAATCATTTCAGGACCCGTGCCTCCTGCTGCTTGCGTGCCTGCCGCCACTGTCACTGTTCACGGAGTGTTGCTCGTCGTAAAACCATTGGTTCCTTCTGCAGCACCAGCACAGGAAACTCAATCATTTCAGGACCCGTGCCTCCTGCTGCTTGCGTGCCTGCCGCCAACGCCACCACTGTCCCCGTTCACGGAGTGTTGCTCGTCGTCAAACCGTGGGTTCCTTCTGCGTGGTGACGTGAAACCCAGTACATCAGTGAAAGCTCCTTTGATAGCTTCATGACAATGTTTCCAGACAGACACAGTCGAACTCTGACCGAGTTTCAGACAGACTCTGTCGGCAAAGTTCCCAGCGATCAGTGGCGATTGTAGCTTTCCGACGTCAAACCGTATTAATCTGTCTGAACTCCGCTGATCTCTCGATATCCGGGTTCTTACCTTGGCTACAGTGGTGCATTCAGGCACACTAGTTCGTCTATCGCCAGTCTGTTCGGAGTGATCTCACTCTGTGTGGTAAAAGGAACTTTGGCGCAATCAATCAGATTGGGACGTTTCAATCTCAAGGGAATTAAGAAAGGAATGAACAGCGTTTTATAATGACCTCCGAAATCCAGAAATTTTCACTTACCAAGGAGTATCAAAATGACAGAAGTCCACAGCTCTAGCGTCGTTGGACGGCAGTGACCAGGTCTTCCTCCACTTGCTGCTATCGGAAATTCGAGTAGCTCTGGTGAAGACGCAAACCCTTCCCCATCTGAACTATATGCAGCAGTACTCCTTGCCACACATCTCAAATACATTGTCAGGGTGCTAGAACTGCACCTTGTGTCGCTTCAGTTGTGAAGTTGCGCTTGAAGATGAAAATGACGCGGGTTTCAATTTTCTGCGCGTAGACGACGAAGATTCTGCTAATCGGCCAAAGTTCCCTGCGACAGGCGTTTTTTTTTTCTTTATAATTGACGCGTGCAAAAGGGGTTGCGAGTACCCTTAAGTGACCGGATCAAGTCACAGCACGGGCCGAAGGTATAGAGGAAGAGAGGGAGAGGAGGTACCGATGCACATTGGTTTTAAATGCCTGTGGATTGTAATGAGGAGGAAAAATCGAGCTGGGAAGAGCATTCCAGATTCGTGTAGTGCGGCTAAGGAACGAGTCTCTGAATTAGACTGTACGTCCGAAAGAGGGCTTGAGGGTGAATTGGTGGGCATTCCTAGCGAGGCGTGTATTGCGGGTGAATTCTTGAAGGGGAGGAATGCAACTGGCTAGTTCATCTGAGCATTTCTTGTTAAAATAGCGATAAAAGACTGACAACGACACGACATTACGTCGGTGTTCTAACGAGTCAATCGGCTTTGCAATATTTCTGTCACCTATAAGTTTTATCGCTCGCATTTGAATTCTATCCAGCAGGTGCAGGGAAGTCTTAGAAGCACCTGACCAAATGGGAGCGTTATAGTCAAGTTTTGGGCGTATGTAGGCCTTGTATATTGTAGCCAGATCAGAGGGGGTGAAGTACTTCTTGCATCGTTTAAGGAAGCCTAGACATTTCGCAGCATTTTTGGCGACCTCAAATATGTGATCGTTTCAACTAATTGTTGGGTTGATACACATACCGAGGATGGAAAGTCTTTTGGTTTCAACAACGCAAATGCCGTTCATGGATAACGGCTGATTATTTTGTGATCGCTTTAACGACAGTAGACAGCACTGGGTTTTGGAAGCATTAAATTCCACTCTATTCTTATTTCCCCAATCGATTATGCTGTCAAGGTCGGAATTTAATGTGCTTAACATACGCTGCCGTTCCGAGTTTAAGGCCGAAGTGGAGGGATGTGAGCCAAGGAACGAATATGAAAAGCTGAGGGTACTGTCATCAGCGAAGGAATGAATAGGATTATAAGTAGCAGACAAGAGATCATTTATAAAAATGAAAAAGAGTGTCGGAGACAAAACAGAGCCCTGGGGAACACCAGCATTAATATAGTGGATATCAGGCTTGAATCCATCCAAAACGACTTGTATTGAACGATTCGAAAGGTAATTTCTAATCCATTGAAGAAGAGACTCATCGATCCCAAAAGCACGCATTTTCGACAAGAGAGCCTGGTGCCAGACCCTGTCAAATGCCTTAGAAATATCAAGCGCAACAATCTTGCTTTCTCCTGCATTGTGCAAAGATTGGTTCCACTTTTCAGTGAGATATGCCATCAGATCACCAGTGGAACGGTTGCTTCGGAAGCCGTACTGCCGGTCATTAAGAAGCTTCCGGGACTCAAGATATTTCATAAGCTGACGGTTGATCAGCGTTTCCATGACCTTGGAGAGAAGGGACGTTAGTGCTATGGGTCGGTAGGAGGTGGGTGACGAACATTCGCCCTTTTTAGGGACGGGCTGGACAAATGCAGTTTTCCACTTACTCGGAAAGAGCCCTGAAGAGTAGGACAGATGGAAAAGCTTACGCAGTTGTTTTGCCAGCGTAGAAGAACACCTCTTCAGAAGAACAGGGGGTATACCATCCGGGCCAGCGGATTTGTGTATGTTTAGATCTTTAAGTACTCTGCTAGGCGTGACTGCCAACTCGGAATTTTAAAGCCCAACTTCGATCCAATACATTCGTGACTCTGAAGTCTGGAAGAGGTTTTCGAAAGAGCCCTCAGATCCTTCAGAAACAAACGAGGTATAGACGGGCACCGAGAAACCCTCTCACTTAGTTAGCTGCACTAGTTTTGAGTTCACTTACTCCTTGTGCCTTGTGGAAGCAGAGCTTATGAACGTAAGCCCTCCAGTGTTGGGACACAGAAGACGCTGAAAACAAACACGCGGAAAACAGACACCCTAGAGACCGACCATAAACAGACAGACCTTCTGCAGGTAAGCAAAGCAGACGGTCGCTCTTGGCGCAGAAACGCTTGAAAGCAACCCTTTTGCTTCAAAAACGAACACGCCGCTGAACCAGAAAATCAGACACCACAGCAGCAAACACTCCAAAAGCAGATACCCCAGAAGCAGGCACGCTACGGACTGCAGACTGTGATGAGAGCCCGAATCCAAGCAAACCACCGCAACCATCACCCACTACAAGTCGCATTTCATGCAAAGGCAAAACCAACAAACAACCCACGCAGCACACAAAAATCCATCAAATCACCAGGCGCCCAGAAAAGCCAGCAGGTCATACCACTCCAGGCCAACGAGAGCATTCCGCAGCCCATTCAACCACCACCAACCGCCACGCCGAAGTCCAGCGGACATCTTGCAAATCACCAGGCACCCAAAAACCATTCAACCACGCAACATGACCGACTACCAAGCCCGCCACCGCCAAAATTCCGATTCTCATACAAAAATCCCACCGAAACACCAAGCGCTCAGAAATCAGGCCCATCAGTAGGAATAACTTCCCTGAGTGAGCGGGAGAGCAAAATATGTCCGACGCAGTAGTGGGCACAAGTGAGCACAGACACACCGAGTCAGCAGCAGCACTCAATGCAGTTGAGTGGTTGGTGACTTGGGTGAGTGAGAGCGAGGTGCACATCGCTAGTCTAGGGTTTTGACATTTGGGAAGAGTGATTTTGATGGTTTCGATGTGGAATGCAGGGATGGCATAAGTAAGAACATTGTGAGAAATCGCACTGTTTTAAGGGGAAATTGATGTTCGTGTGGAATTGTTGGTCATTTTAACTGGAATGAAGTGTTTGTTTGGACTTTTTCGCCCAATCTCATGTCGAAAACTTGCTTTTGAGTCTCTCCGGCAATTTTATTGGACTGCGGCTGCTCTTTTTATAAATTTGTTGTTCATTTTAACAAGAATGAAGTTGTTGTTTGATCGCTTTCGACCAATTTCATGTCAGAAACTTGTTTTTGAGTCTCCCTGGCAATTTAGTTGCACTGAGGCTGCTCTTTGTGTGAATTTGTTGGTCATTTTAACAGGAATGAAGTGTTTGTTTGACCGCTTTCGATCAATCTCATGTCGGAAACTTGTTTTTGAGCCTCTTTGGCAATTTAGTTGCACTGAGGCTGCTCTTTTTGTGAATTTGTTGGTCAATTCAACAGAAATGAAATGTTTGTTTGTCCGTTTTCGGCCAGTGTCATGTCGAAAACTTTCTCTTGAGTCTCTCCGGCAATTTTATTGGACTGCGGGTGCTCTTTTTATGAATTTGTTGTTCATTTTAACAAGAATGAAGTTGTTGTTTGATCGCTTTCGACCAATCTCATGTCAGAAACTTGTTTTTGAGCCTCTTTGGCAATTTGGTTACACTGAGGCTGCTCTTTGTGTGAATTTGTTGGTCAATTCAACAGAAATGAAATGTTTGTTTGTCCGTTTTCGGCCAGTCTCATGTCGAAAACTTTCTCTTGGGTCTCTCCGGCAATTTTATTGCACTGAGGGCGCTCTTTGTGTGAATTTGTCGTTCATTTTAACAGCAATGAAATGTTTATTTATATATTTTTCGACTAATCTCATGTCGGGAACCTGTTTTTGAGTCTCTCGAGCAATTTTGTTGCACTGCGGCTGCTCTGAGGTTAAAATCTTTCAAACTCATTGGGTTTGCGATACGATGGAATGTTTGCCTTGCTTTCAGGAGTGACAATTCAGCTCAGCGGCATTCACAGTTGCTCGTGCTCTTCTGGTCCTCGATTCGGGAATTTAATGGGGATTTTGAAGGCGAAGATTCTATCCAAAGGTGGTGTTCCAGAACTCCCTGCGACAAGCGCGACAGTCAAAACCGTATTTGAAGCCCTAATCACATCAGTTTTGACCATGACATCTACAAGAGGTTTTCGAAAGAGACCCAAAATCCCTCAGAAACGAATGAGGGCTTCGGGATCTATTCGAAAAAAAAAAACAAATTATTCCACTGAATAAGACAGGAAAACCTCGAAGAGAACATTTCCAATTTAAAGCAAGACTAGATCCTCTTAAATGTGTCCAACTGGAAAGCAAATTCCGTCAACTGAAAGTACAAAACTCAAGGCATCTGTCTGAAGGAAACGTCAGTTGAGGAGAAATCTGAATAGAATCCTGCACAATCACGATGACTTTAAAGTAGTGACGAACGGTCGTAGAAACCCTGAGAGCTGAGGTTATGGACCATGCCGACTGGGATGATGGAAGTAATAGGGACTCAACCACACTTATGAGCTAAGTACAAAGTTGCATTGAGGCGATCAATGCACGGGCAAAGATTTAAGGAGCTCCCACTTCTTTGCCAATCTGAAGTGATGGCTCTCTACGCCACCGAAGTAACATAGTGTCTTCCCTTGCCCACCGTTCGTGCAAAAATAAGCTTCATGGCATGAAACTGAAGGCAGACGACCACGTCTATTCCACGTATTCCAAGCCGGAACATGCTACGGATTTAGAAAAAAACTAATCCATTGTCGTTGACAACTTTCCACAGGCACTCGAGATTCCTCAGAATTGAGTTCTACTGAACGTTAGATTTGCATTGGTCGTGTAGCTAGCAAATAGGTGCTATATTGCGGGACCTAAGTGGACAATGGCGACTGAAAAATCACAGATCCGCACATCTTAGTCATTCCATGGAGAAGTGACGACGACAAAAGAGCCTGTTTGGCACCGATAAATGCAATACAAAACCGAAAAAGTAAGACAATCATTTATATGCCTCGTAATTAATGTTTTATTGGCCACTTAACCTAACATTTACGAAACATAAAGGTTTTTGTTTTATTTGTATATTCAAAGTATTTTAGGTCTATACTACAATTTGTTTGTTTGTACACAATATATTATGTTCTACTTTCTCTTACACTCTAGACTGATGCTTCTCCGCACATGGTGCGCACTGGGTCAGACCCACGTCCGCCCCATAAGAGAGGGACGTGCCACCGGTGGAAGAAACTCTTACTGTTACGCTTAACCTACAAGTGTCAATTGTTGTACATATTTGTTATTGTTTACGCTGCGAAAGCTCAATCGATCTGCGAATGTTGCTACATTGTGCATCCGCAGAATCAGGAGAGCTTTCCGTCCCGCCAGCCGAGGGAATTGAATTCAATATCGACGCTCTCTGGGTGGTGCGGGGATGCAATAAGCGCAGATTTAACGTGACAAATTGCACAATGGAATGGTTGAGTATCTATTGCTTGCCACACACCTCGCGTCTTGACCCCGCCGACCGTGGAAGAGGGTCGAGATGAATTCGTTCCGGCACCGGGCATTAAGGACTGACACGAGTGCTTCGTCTTGACTTCAACTGAATGGAAGTGAAGAGGAAACACCGCAAAACTGATTGGAAATTAAATACAATTGAGAATCCAAGGCTTACTTATACTTCTGGACGCAGCGGTCCTTACAATTTCAAACGGTGTGCTCTGAGTGGTTTCAATTCAGTTCGCTCTTACATAATGTTGTCATAGAGTTTGTTCATCGTTAAGACTAAATCAGTTATTTACAATTTTTGTGCGTGGCGACGGAATGCAATGGAGTCGGTCATTGGAATATTTGCGCTGTTCTGCGCATCAGTGGAAAGACTTCGTCAGCAGGTAGGTTGTCTGCCGGTGTGAGTCCTTTCGTGGAGTGATGCACGCCAACGTTCCAATGAGCGCTGCATTGTACCCAGCCGCCGAACATCACACAACGTTCGAAAATAAATTAAATTTCCTGACAGAAACCTGGGACGTGGTCAAAAATGTTTGCCCTCCTCTACTGACAAAGTGATGATTTGTTAGGTCTAGAAATATGTTTTCTTATGTAGCTACTAAATGTTTAGTATATGGCATGATAGTTGAGGGGATGGGAGATTAACTTCTACGGGTGAAGAGTGAGGTTAAGGTGAGGAAACAAATTTTGATGATCTGGTTGACGTGGTGATGGAAATGGTTAGCGATTCCTTTGCAGAGTCTTGAATGAGCTGTGCAGCGAACTCAGGCTACTGCTACTGCTGCTGCTGGCGCTGGAGGTGCGGGCACGTTTAGATGGTGAGATCTTCTTCGGTGTCTGCGCCAAACGTTTGCGTTTCTTCATGTATTCTGAAAGAGGGAGGGAGAAAGAAAATATTTCCGTTAAATGATGCTGATGATAAAATCGAACAGAGTTTTAGGTGAAATCAAGCGTGAACCTTTTGTCCCTAATTGATCAATGAAACCATTTAGGAGAGTGACCTGCTGCTGCAACGAGGAGGACTCTTCTATCTCCTCAAGCATCTAATGATCATCAAAACATTGGTTTTACACCCTGTTGTCCATCGTGGTCCCTTGTAAACACAACGCACAGTAGCACCGACAAATGACCTGACTCAGCGTCAAGAGTTTTTCGGAAATCTTCGCGCAGGACCCTGCCCGCCAACAACAAACACAAGACGGAATCCCTGCCTCAAAGGACTTAGTACTCTCCAACAACAAACCCAAGATGAGATTTCTATTGTTTCTTCAATGACGCGTGCCGTAAATTTGCTATTGAATGGCTCGGTGATGCCTGCCGCAAGAAAAAACAAACCCAGAGGTCGGTCCTTGAACCTCACAAACACACACACACACACACGCATGCACATGTAGGTACAGTCGCATGAATTCGGGGAGGTTCGTTGCGGCCGTCTGAAAGAAGTTCAATTCCTCTGGCGTTCGCCTGAAGTTTCAAATTGTTTAAACACACACGACGAGAAGTCAATAAAGGAGGGTCGTCGGCGGCGGTTATGCAATTCGTTTGGTATTGGATTACGCACCAAAAGGATATGTGTCTCAGGAACCGGATTTCCTTTTACGTGGTTTTTGCTCTCTTGCAGTCACCTGAAGTGGAACAAAATTTATGCACACCCCCTGCGCTCTCGTTTGCCTTCTGATTAGCATTCTTCCCCCGATCATCATCAGCCGCGGAATAAATTTCTCGGTCAATTCACACCACAGCTCAAAGTGGGCAAGGACATATGGCACTTTTCCGGAATCCTTGCGGGAGAGAGAAAGCGAGGATTCCGTGACAGCTCGTGCGTTGCATTTTCTGTTCAATTTACATATCTTTCCTCTCGCGATAGAAATCGAATTGTTAAGCACGTGGAAGTCTAAGCGGCTTCGCGGGTGAATGCGGGTCATGCCTGGCACCAGATCATGATGGTTGCCTGTTAATGGAAGCCGTCCCTGATGCGATGTTGTAACGGTCAGATGTGGAACTTCGATCGCTCTTATCAAACTCTATAGATCGTGTCGCGGGTTATAATTAGTTGCAGTTGACAGGAGGGACAGCGGCAGGGAGGGATGCCGAAGGACGCCCAGATGCGGCGACAAATGATCATCCCTTGTAAAGTGCACAAGTCTAGGGGTCATTGCAGGCATAAATCTGTGGAGTGGTAACACACGCGTTCCAAAGCGAACAGCTGCTCAGTGTGGAAGTGGCACGCAACATTAACTATGAACATCGCTGGCGTGCGTTTCAGGGTTGAGAAGGGTGAAATGCTTTCTATTTCTAGGGGGAGGCCGCATCGTGCAATGACGCTGGCACATCTGGTTCGCATGTTTGATTTTATAGATGCAGCAGCTAGGGGAGTGAAGATCAGTTTGAAACTTGACGGAACTAACAGATGCAGTAGATGAGGAGCCTAACAGACGCAGTGGAGGGTAAGCAGCGAGGGACACTGAAACCAGATTAACTCGAATATGGTGCGACGCCGAGGAACACGATCCACCCTCTAGAACCAACGGCGATCCCTGCAACTTCAAGAGAAAATCGATATCGAAACCACATCCCACACCATTCCCTTGACACATTCTACACGCCCTTCACCAAATTATGACTTATTCTCGCGGACTCTCCCAAATCGGGGATAGATCACCGCGGTCTTCACGCAGACATCTGTCCCGGTAATTATCCCTTTCAAGTCCTGCTCCCATTCGAAATGGATTCCTTTTTGTTTAACCGTCAATACGACGTCAAATCACGCCCCTCTTCCTGCCTACATTTTCTTTTCCCTTTTCACAAGCCGCTCCCGAGCCGCTACACCCTCGCAATCGGATTTAAAAATCAAAACACACTAGACCGTGAACAGACGAACGAAAATTAGGAGAATAAAAAAATCCAAGCGAACGTTGAAATAAATATGTAGTCGCCCCGCTGAATGAAAGGGGAATGCGGCGGCAACCAGTAATTAGAATTCAAACGACGACGCATTTCCGTTTTTCTCCCGTGCGCTGTGGATGAGACGAGACCTTTTTAAGCACCGAATGCACCGAAGTTCCATCCATGTCGGGACAATCTCCACTTGAAAGGGGGCGACCGGCATCGTCTCAACGTCTTAACACTCATTTCCCACCGGATGCACAGTAAGACGCACGGCATGGGAACACATAGCAGCACAATAAGGCCTGAAAAACCGTTGAAATCATATCACCATAACGTCCAATCGACCGATCCACGTCTCAATTGAGTAATTTCACCTATCGCGAGGGTGGTGGGTGCGCTATGAGAACCTTTCCTTTCAATTTTCCGCTTGATTTCGCCCGCGAGACGATAAACCGTGAGAACGAGTGAAATTGTTTGTCTTGGAACTCACCTGTGATCTTGGGCTGACGTTTGTGCTTCTGTTGGACAGCAGCAGCGGACGCAGCGGCGGCAGCGGCAACATTCGATGGGGCAGCTGATGCAGAAGGCACTTCGAATCCGACCATTGATTCGTCCTGCGAATCTTCACACGAATCCTCCTCCACTGTCGATGAGGATGAGTTCGCGCGATCGGCACGCTCGTCCAGTAAAAGATCGTACGATGTGATTTTTGGCTCAATACGGACATGCGCCGCTCTTGTGAGTGTGTACATCTGTGGGACAACCTCTGCCTTGTCGACGCGTTCCCATGTGAACTGAGTGTTGACACTGTTCAAAGGGCTTCCGTTGCGGAAGTCAAAGCCCCATTTCTGTGTCGCTTTCTCTTGATACTTCTCCAATTGTTCGTTGCAGTGTCTGTGATTTGAAAGGAAGAAAGAAAACATTAAGAATGTGGCATCAGTGTCAAGATGAATCTGCGGAGGGTCAAGATCTTTGTACTGGAATAAGAGAAAAGCAAGAATGTCAGTGAACTGAGGGAATGGTTCCCTTGATAAGGGTATGAGCTAGCACTTTAAAACTCATTTAAATCAAATTTGTGGATGACAGAGTTATTCTTGGTGAATGGACGACGCAATCAAGTGGAGTCCCATTTCTTAATCGCTTCCACTTTGTTTGAGTCGGCGAAGCAATTAGGATATACTGCGACTCTAGGAATGCGTCATCGTTGTCGCTGGCAATCAATTTGTCGTCGTTTTGCTGGGAAACAACGTAATTTAGTCATGATGGAATTTGGGAATGGTTGAAAAGAAATGGGAACGGAAACGCATCACCGTTGTAGATGGTCTTTCAGTAAAACTAAGAGTGAATTTTGAACGTCTTAAAAGTCGATCAGAAAATGCACCATCCATGTCTCTGATCACAAGCTACATGCGATAAGCATATTTGAGACTTGAAAGACGTCCCTTCAAATTGCAAGCAATCAACGAAAACACGTCATTCCAACTCAATTAGGAAGCAAAACGCTTTCAGCAATCCCGTGCTTGTTGCCGTGCCCAGAAGCTTCCGTGCAATCGCTGTCAAATCCCCAACCCCACAGACTGAAAACAAAAACAAAGCCCCAACTGGAATACCAATAAACATTCAAGGTCTCGTCCTCATTTCTAGAAATCAGCACGGTTATACTCACTTTGTTGTCTCTGCAGGTTCTGGAGCACCAAACAGATTCTTTTTAATCTGCGCAACTTGTCGGCCACAGGACAGATTCCTCCTGAAGGTCTGCATCTCGTGCAGATGATGTCTCTGATTGAACTCTGACAGAAAAGCTGGATTCAACAGACTTGCGGTCATTTTCACTGCTGTTCTCTGCCTCTTATGTCAATTATGGTAATACCAAACGCAAGTGGTAATGAAAAATTGTTTCAAAACAAAAATTGTCAATGTGTCCGAATTGCTTGCACCAGCAGTTCGTTTGGGTTGACTTCAGCCCGAACCGAGAAGCCACACAAGTTCACGACTTTTCTGTCTGTCTTCTTTTGCGTTTTGTTGTTTTGTCTGTTCCTTCGCTTTCGTCTTTCGAGAAGTAAAAGCTTTTCTCCGGCCAGTTGAGCACAAAAATCGAATTTTCCTTTGAGGTTAGATTGGCACTTTCGACAAACTTTTAATTTAAATTTCGAAAAATCAAATCACTGGGCGAAAAGAATGAAGTTTGTAAATTTTTCTAGGGCTCCACACAAAAATCCAATTGGTTTCCAACCAAACGAAATGTTAAATTCACTGCACTCTGGGGTAGAAACTGAGAATTCACTTGATTTTCTCAAGATGTCGGATAAACGTCAGACCGAGAGAGAGATGAGATCGTTCATAGCCGGCTGAGCAAGTGAGATAAACACACCACACACGCTTGAAAGCACTGCTCTTCTCCTCACAAAACACCACTCAAAAATTAAATTTCGCTCCGCAGCTTAAAACTCAGGTTTGCGGGGAAAATGTTTTTTAAACAATTTAAATGTTTGTTACAAAATGTATAAAATTGGAAAATAATTCACGTCACAGCGAGAAGGAACACTCTTCCCGCATTACTTCTCACATCCAAATCGATTCTTGAACTGACGAATGTGTAGAGAAAATTTATTTTGATAGCGTTGGGTTTGTGTCGTTTGCTTCGTCGGATTGCCCTTCTCTTTCCGTTCGCTGTCTGCCTCTGCTTCACACCACCACCGTCAAGCGTTTGTGTGCCATGTACTCGGTGGGACTTGGGCGAAACTATTCTCATGTTTGGCCCGGGACTCGGTGTCTGCTGTCGACCGTCTCGCTCAGACTTGTTTGTTTACGATGCTGCTGACACGGACTGGGTAGGTCTGACTGGTCTCTGCTATGACTGTCACACGGCTGCCGGAGCAAAGGAAGTTTTTTTTTCGGTTGTGTTTTGTGGTTGCTTTCGCTTTGTGTTTTGTAAACGTTTCTCGCTCGCTCTTTCCCTGTGGGTTTGTATAGATTTTTGGTGGAGGCCGTTGAGAATTGGTTGATTGGTGGAGGTGTTGGTGGTGTGGGGGCTGGAATGGGGCTTGTGACGACGTGCAAATTGTGATAGAGAAAAAAACTTGTCGAAAGGGAAGTTCCCTGATTTTGGCGCGCAAACTTTCGCAACGTATCCAAGCAAGTTATTGCCAGATAGTTGTGGATGGGGAGATTTGATTTAGACCAGTTGAAGTTATGAGGAAATCTTTGATTGTGGGGACGGTGGAGGATGAAGTGTGGGAGGTTATCAGTTTGTTTACATTTTGTTTCTACTATTTATCAGCAGGCATTGGAAATTGGGTCCTTGTACGTCTTAAAGTCTTCTTCAGTGTCGTAAAAGCAAAGAATGAGCTCTAATATTAGTCCAAACAGAGACATAATAAAACCCTGAAATGTGTTGAACAAACCCTGAATCCAATTTCAAATCGAAAAGGGTTTTTAGGCCATGAAGACATTTCTGAACTTGAGAGAAGAAGCCTTGTATTCATTCAAAAATGCCCTGTAACAGTTTTAAGTTAGCACGAGAATTAGAAAAACGCTTCAAAAACTTGTAGGACACTCAAAAAGAACGTTCTTAAGTGAGCTTGACTTTAGAACACGATTGAAATAAAGCTCCGTAGACTAATGGGAAACCAGTTGCGCTCTCTTCAGCTCTAAATCTTCAAAGCAATCCACAGGGTTCATTCAAAACATCTTAAAACTGAACCAAAACCATCTAAGTCATTTGTTTGCTGCTTTAATTAAACAAAAACGCTACATGAAACGCACACAGAAATGATCTAAGACTCGTTATGTTTTTCAACTATGCTCAAAAACAAACCATCAAGCTTTAAAAAATAGCCCAAAATCGCCATCAGCTTTCTGGAAAGCCGTCAAGAACTGTAAAATGCCAACAAAATCTCAAAAACTGTACAGAAATGGTTCCAAATGAATTTAAATAATCTGTGACGCTCGAAAACGTTCTCAAAAATATTTTAAAATTCGTTAAAGAATATCAAAAATATTTCACAACACTGCCAGAAAGGCTTTGGGGAACCCTGTAATTTATATAACGATTCTGTAAAGCCCTTCAAAAATAACATTTAAATGAATTTGAAAACTTTAAGGCATCCGAATACCTCGCACAAACTTCAAAAATGCTTAAGACGGTCCGTTGGGGAATTTCCTCCTTAAAAACTATCTTCAGAAACGCTCCTCGAAACTGCTCCCCGAAAACGGTTCTCGAAACCGCTCTTTGAAAACGTTCCTCGAAGCCGCTTTGAAAACGCTACTCGAAACCACTCCGGAAACCACTCCTTGAAATCGCTCCTCGAAACCGTTTCTCAAAATCGCTCCTCGAAGCCGTTTTGAAACCGCTACTCGAAACCGTTGCTCGAAATGACTCCGCGAAACCACTCCTTGAAATCGCTACTCGGAACCGCTTCTCGAAATCGCTCCTCGAAGCCGCTTTGAAACTGCTTCGCGAAACCACTTCTCGAAACCGCTCCTCGAAACCGCGTCTCAAAACCGCTTTGTAACCGCTACTCAAAACCGTTTCTTGAAACCGCTCCTCTAATCCGCTACTCGGAACAGCTCCTCGAAACCGCTCCTCTAATTCGCTACTCGGAACAGCTCCTCGGAACCGCTCCTTGAAGCCGCTACTCGGTACCGCTCCTCGAAATCACTCCTCTATACCGCTACTCGAAACTGCTCCTCGATACCGCTCCTCGAAACCGCTCCTCGATACCGCTCCTCGAAACCGTTCCCCGAAACCGCTCCTCTAAACAACCTCTCGAAACCGATTCTCGATACCGCTCCTCGAAACGGCTCCTCGAAACCGCTTTCCATCACCATTCCTCGAAACCGCTGCTCGAATCCGCTCCTCGATACCGCTCCTCGAAACGGCTCCTCGAAAACGCTTCAAAACCGTTGAAAAATCATTCAAATGCTTCAAGCTATATCGGACACATGCACGTAAATTTCCATGTGCTCCCAAAGATCAACCAACATCCTTCAAACACTTCGAACCCAAACCAAAAGATGATTTCTTAATGCTCCAAACGGAGTGCTGATTGATGGACCTTTGCGCCTTCTCCTCGTTTTACTCAAAATCTATCAATATTGCCACTAATCGTTTACCCAGTCCCGAGGCCCTGCAATCATCTTGACACACAATTAATTCCAATCACTGGAGATCCTTTTTTTCATTTGGATAGTGCTTGGAAGATAATTTGTTTTACTTAAGAAGGAATTAACTGCGAGCACCCTCATGCAGGATCGATGATGGTCTGTCAATTGGGAATGCGCAGCGAGCTGGACTTGAAATGCATACAGCGAAAGGGGGTGATACAGGGATTCTATGATGAAGTAAAGGCATTTGTTTCTAAATTTTGAAATGTAACAGCAGGAGATGATTCTTGTTAGCGTGCTCTTCAATTATAGATCGTCTTTAATTTGTCGGGGATAGCGAGTTTTTGCAATATTGACACTGAAGTTCAGGAGCTGGCCGCAGTACCCTTGAAGATGATTTGGCTGGGTATAGAGACATAAGCGAACGGACACACACCCGATGGTCATAAGTTTGGGTCATCTAGAGTAGGCCTCCATAGCACTTAACTTTGCTTAGGACCTCTTCATCTTTCTCTATAAACGCCTGAGACAATTGGGGAACAATTTTTTATGCCTTCAGGTTCCCTCTAGATCGCTTTTTTATACTGTACGACAGGTCCTCTTTTATACTGCACTTTATACTTCAGGTCCTGAAAAAGAGCCTAAATGTCTAAATCGGTAGCTGTCATCTCTTGCCGCACAGGACAAGATTGACAGACATGGAGAGAAAAAGACACCCAACAGTGCTGTGTGAAAGTTTTGCATTCCCTACACCGTCTTCAGATTGTACAGGAGGACGGTGGAGAACTGCCACTGGTCCATTAAAATCTGCGACAAGTTCACTGACACCATCAGTGTCAAAAAAAGTTTTTGGGAAAGACGTCGCGCCACCACCATTTGCAAGCCAACATTTAAAACACATTCATCTGTTACCTGAAGCGAAAATTAAGTGTCTGGACGAACAGTGAGTCATCTGCTAATTCATAATAATAATTGGATGGCGCGACAGTCCACTTGGGACTAGGGCCTAGCTTGCTCAACAACTACTCGTGTTGTGCGCACTACTGTCCTCTCACGAGTAGAAGGGACCTACAGTTTACTGCCGACTCCGAACGGCGAAGTTTAAGAAGTGTTTTGTTAGACAGTATTACTCTTTGAGTGTTGTCAGCAGCTCGAAAGAGGTGGTGCCGTGAAAAATTCCAGGTGTTCAGCCGCGAATCGAACTTGAACCTTCGGCATGTGAGCGTCGCACTCTATCCACTAGCCCACGGCTGCCACCATCTGCACATTCCCGGTTAAAGGTCACTGAAGCGGGTGACTCTGGCTGGATACAGGACTTCGACACCACATACAGAAAAGCACTGAGGGGCTATCAAGACTTTGTCTACGTTTCCTTCAGGGGGGAAGAGTGCAACAATATCAGAAATCAAGCACATCGTAGAACCCGTCACCCCATTTGCTGGTTTTGGAGGCGCAGGAAGCAATTTAAGAACAAAACCCCCTCTTGCTTCGTTCAACGCCTTGCCCTCTTGCCACTGGCTGGCTGCAACTGCTTTGCTTAGCGCCTTGTCCTGAAGCCACTGGCTGCCTGCAACCGACTGGCTGCAACTTACTTTATTCAAGGCCTTGAACTCAAGCCACTGACTGGCTGCAATTGGCTTTGCTTAGCGCCTTGTCCTGAAGCCACTGGCTGCCTGCAACCGACTGGCTGCAACTAACTTTATTCAACGCCTTGAACTCGAGCCACTGGCTGGCTGCCACCGGTTGGCTGCAACCGACTGGCTGCAACTTACTTTATTCAAGGCCTTGAACTCAAGCCACTGGCTGGCTGCAACTGGTTGGCTTGGCTCCTTGTCCTGAAGCCACCGGTTGGCTGCAACTGGCTTTGCTTAGCGCCTTGTCCTGAAGCCACTGGCTGGCTTCCACCGGTTAGCTGCAACCGACTGGCTGCAACTTACTTTATTTAACGCCTTGAACTCAAGCCACTTGCTGGCTGCAACTTACTTTATTCAACGTCTTGAAGTGAAGCCACTGGCTGGCTGCCACCGGTTGGCTGCAACCGACTGGCCGCAACTTACTTTATTCAAGGCCTTGAACTCAAGCCACTGGCTGCCTGCAACTGGTTTGCTTGGCTCCTTGCCCTGAAGCCACCGGTTGGCTGCAACCGACTGGCTGCAACTTACTTTATTCAAAGCCTTGCCTGAAGCCGCTATGTGGCTGCAACCAGCTTTGTTCCACGCTTTCCCTGATCGTCTCTGTTAGGCTGTAAGACGCAGAATCCTGGATATGGTAAGAGCCGCGAAGGAAGCCGTTGATTCTTTTGCCTGCGTTTTCTAAACTTGTGTCCGATGGCAAGGCTTGCAGAAGGACCTGGATCTGGACCTGGACCACGGTCTCTATAAGTCGGACAGCGGCTTGAACGCAATAAAGAGTGGAAAGCATGCGCCTGGTTTAGCGTCTGTGGATACAGCGCTTACGACAACTCGTGTACATCACTGCTCCATCCCAAAAAATTATCGTCTCCGAGCCATCGGGACAATACAACAGTGGACGGTCCAGGTTGAGATGGCGCACACGAGTGGAGAAGGACCTTACCCAGCTTGGAGTGCGCAATTGTAGACAGCTGGCGAGAGATGTTTCTGGCTGGAGAAGCATTTGTCTGAAGCCGAGGTCCACCCTAGACTCTAGCGCCACACAAAGAAAGCGGATGGTTAACACTATTCAAAGGACCAAGGCGTTGGAGTAACGTAACAGGGTACATCCTTCCCTAAAGTGGTGGGATTTGGTTTTACGTGATCACCTGCCTTAACGGCTTATATCACGGGGAACCTTTTTCCCAACAGTCGTAAGTAACGCAAGACTAAACGCCTTAGTTACCCAAGTACCAAATTGGGATCATGCTTGAGGGGCAATCACCCCACCTTGGTTTGATGCGAAGCCTTCCTAAAACCTTTTCCGCTCTTTGGGTCGCAGCGCCCGGTTGAGAATGCAACTCCACACTGAGAAGGGATAGTCCCCTAACCGATTTGCCTAGTTTTGCTTAAACAATGGGCTAGACAAGTCAGCACAGTACACTATCCTCGACTCTACCCGCGATGTTAGGTGGTAAACCACAGCCACCACGAAACTCCCACAAGAGGGCCTACCGCAATGGTCAGGCTGGAACCGAAGTTCCAGGGGCCCCTGACCTCCCGTGGCACCAGAATATAGCCTCTGGTTAAGCTGTCACTATCAGTCAGGTTCCCTCTAAGCCTGGGTCTGTTAGCCGCCATCCCGCCACAGATGGTCTTTCCATCAGTGTTTCCGTTGACACTATAAATAGTGATACGGATGTGATTTTGAATCATGTGATTCATAAATCCAGTCACATCATCTGGTCCCTAAAGTGGTGCAGAAAAGTGAGCATCTTCTGCGAAAATGGAGGCATCTGGCGAAAGAAGGCGCCATCTGGAAAGGCAAATTTAATGAAGCCCACGCCGGCCCAGTTCTATAAAGAAGAAAACTCTAATCTCACATCTAAAGCATCTTCCCACTCTACCCGCATTCATGACACAGCATCGCATCTGATAAATCAACAAACTTCTCTCTCTCTCTCACCGCGTCAAGATTATTTTCCAAGAAGGTGTTGATGACGAAATTCGCCACCAATTACACAAACGCGAAAAGGAAACCCTTTAGCCCGCATTAAGCCGTTGCCTGCCACAACAAACATCCTTTCTGCGCGTCCCCTCGCAACAAAAAAAACAAAATCTCCAACTAAACAAAGGCAATTTATTAAACGAATAAATCGTAATTACCGTAAGATAACAGCTCATAAATCCCTAAAACGCTCTCTCCTCTCCGTGTGCAAACTCATAAAAAAATCGAACACAAATCAATGAAACGCACAAGGATCCCCCGAGAGCGTCCGTTTTTCGTTTACGACTCTCTTCCTAGTTTCACAACTCACAAACTAGATGACAAAAAACAAAAATGAACATTTTTATGGAAGTTTTTTATGAATTTCACGAGGAATTCTCCTTCCCGAACAATACACGTGTATTCAAGCCGAAACAATAAAAATTTAGATAATGGCCGATAAAGGCAGCCAAGAAGCAACGACAGCGGCAGCGGCTGGATTCGCAGTCCAAGACGCAGGAAGGGAGCAAATTAATGCACGACCACGTCCTTCCGTGTGTAATTCTATCAATCAATATTTGAAGAGAGCGAGGGAAGACAAAAGGAAAACGCTTAGAGAAAATTGCCGAAGCCGCTTAAGGGGTTGCACTGGGCTTCACATAAATTTTCGATTTTTCAAATTTTCTTCCTCTTTTTCTGGAGTGTTTTTCGAGTTTTCCTATCCTTCCTGTTCTTGCGTTGATCCGCAGTCAGACAATCGTCCTGCATTATCCATTTGCACTCGTCCCCCTCTCGCTCTCTCTTTGTTCCTGTCCGGTGACGCAAGAATGCAACCCCTACCGCCTGTGATATGATACTTAAGTCTAATAGGGGCACGGTCCTTGCCGGTGAACTGTTGTTGTTGTTGGCAAAGGTAAGGAGAACACCGCGTGGTATCCTGGCTGCTGGCTCCTTATCGCGGTTATGGTTTCTTCACTTTCAGCACAGCACGTCGCGTCGCCACCGAGTGGAGCAGCGTTCGAGGGGTTGCCTTGGAATAAATTTACGTAATTCGATTGAGCTGACGATAATTCGAGTTTTTTTTCTTTTTTTGTGTGTTTTCAGCGGAAAAGGACACTAACTCGTGCTCTTATGGAAATTTTGAAGTGGAGTGGAGCGAAGCGAGGATATTATGAGTATTTTCTGGCATTTGGCGCTGCAGGAGAACGGAGATTAATGGCGCACGATGAACGACGGTATACGGCGCACGGTGCACGGTGCACGCTGAACGTTGCACGGTACTTGGCATTCGGTGGACGCAGCACCGTAACGAAGGAGCGATACTGGTGAATTTGAATGGACTCAATTTTGTAACGGTTAGAATGGCAATTGGGTGGAGGATAGATCGCGGCAATGTGCAACAATGTTCTGTGTGGAGAAAACACCTGCTTTGACTGTTTCAAGAGAACGCGTGCCTCTTGAGCTTGCTTTTCAAGTAGATCTACGGTTCTAGGAGCCTAGGGACTTCCATCTTCTTGCGTCAAGAGAAGAAACGTCTGCCAGAAAGGACGACTTTATGGACCGGGACTTGCGCTTCGAAAAGACCCGCGTTTTGGTAAAACTCGTGTTTCGTGGAGACGCGTGTTTCGGGAAAGCTCGTGTTTCGGGGAAACTCGTGTTTCGAGGAGACTCGTGTTTCGGGGAGACTCGTATTTCGGGGAGACTCATATTTCGGGGACACTCGTATTTGGGGGGACTCGTATTTCGGGGAAATTCGTATTTCGGGGAGACTCGTGTTTCGGGGAAACTGGTGTTTCGATGACACTCGTATTCCGGGAGAGTTGTGTTGCGGGGAGACTCGTGTTTTGGGGAGACTCGTCTTGCGGGGAGACTCATATTTCGGGGACACTCGTATTTGGGGGGACTCGTGTTTCGGAATGACTCGTATTTCGGGGAGACTCGTATTTCGGAGAGACTCATGTTTCGGGGAGACTCGTATTTCGGGGGGACTCGTATTTCGGGGAGATTCGGATTTCGGGGAGACTCGTGTTTCGGGGAAACTGGTGTTTCGATGACACTCGTATTCCGGGAGAGTTGTGTTGCGGGGAGACTCGTGTTTTGGGGAGACTCGTATTTCGGGGAGACTCGTGATTTGGGAGACTCGTATTTCGGGGAGACTCATATTTCGGGGACACTCGTATTTGAGGGGGACTCATGTTTCGGGTAGACTCGTATTTCGGGGAGACTCGTATTTCGGGGAGACTCGTATTTCGGGGGGACTCGTATTTCGGGGAGATTCGGATTTCGGGGAGACTCGTATTTCGGGGAAAGTGGTGTTTCGATTACACTCGTATTCCGGGACCGGGACACATGCTTCAGGAAGACTCGCGTTTCCGGGAGACTCGTATTTCGGGGAGACTCATGTTTCGAGGAGATTCGTATTTCGGGGAGACTCGTGTTTCCGGGAGACTTGTGTTTCGAGGGGACTCGTGTTTCTAGGGATTCGTGGTTCAGAGATACCCCCGCTTGAGTGAGACTTTAATTTTTTTTTTTTTTCATCAAAACTTGTATTTTGTGAAGACGCTGAGTTCGAAACACTTAGAATTCGACAGCGATCGTAAGCTAAAAGTCTAGCATTTGCTTAAAGGAATCATTTAACGGACTGTTACTTCGAGAAGGGTTGCTTTTCGAGGAGATTAAGAAATTCTGACGCCATTCACAACAAGGGTTTCCAAAAAATAACCGTTTTCCCTAAAGACCTGTGTTTTAAAACGACCCGTGTATCGACAATACTCGTATATCGCTTAGTTTCCGAGGAGATCGTGTTTCGAAAGCGCTCTTTCTTTAGCGAAACTTGCATTTCAATAAAAAAACTCCGACAGAAAAAGAAACCGTCTTTCAAATCTCAAGAAGAGCCGTATATACGTTGAAACACGTGCTTCGAGGAACCCATAAGCATCAAGGGGACTTGCCTCTACAGGAGATTACGAAGACAATCAGACTTCAAACAAAATAGATTTGAGTTACAAGCGGGTGCAGCTCCCTTCGAGCCCCAAAGAGAGTTCAAAACCGCCTTTAACCTCACTACCGAATTTCACTGTTGTCCCAGGGTAAATATGACACGCTTGACTTTTAGAGATTACCTCCACGTGATCCACGGATTCCAGCGGCGAATCAACACAACAATCGCATCCGAGCCCACCTATGCACAGCGCAGAACAATGACATTCGTTCTCCTCAGAATTTGTTTAAGGCAGCAATGCGCTGCTTCCGAATTGCGTCGCAGCCCTTATCGCTCGACGCACTTATCGGCAGGCTTAGGCAAACAATGCTTGTTTCGCCGCACCCCCATCCCCTTGGGTAAACCTCGGCGACGGCGGCAACAGATAGAGCATGGAGATCCAAACCTGTTTCGAGACAAGCTCCCCAGTTGCACGTGCACACAACATTTCCCCCGTCACGCCAGCACGCCTGATTAGGGTCCTTAATGCTGGCCGAGGAGATCCTAATTTAAATCTCCGTCCATTTTATTGCTTCACCTCTGATGCCCCGTCATTAGGCCGTCCACATCGAATGGGATTAACAGCAGTGACGGACTGTGCGGACTGGGAGCGTCTGGCCGCGTGGGATTGATCAGTGTGTGATGTGGCCTATGGGGGAGAACCTGTTTGTGACGCAATCGAGGAGGAGGACGCTGTGTTGGCTTGTCATGTTTGACATGGACAACCGAAACTGTTTCCTTCGTCTCCTTGTGCTCCACACACGTGTTGGAACTGCTGGAACAGAGAGTGTTTTTTGTTTTCTTCGCCTGATGTATGCATTGTGCTGCACCCTTTCCCGCGGTGATTGATTGAGGCTTACGGGGCATCATATTCTTTGTGATTCACACAAAGAGAGTGTACGAGTACGAGCACTCGCATCGTGTCCGGATGAGCGAACTCTGTGGTTTTTTGATTTAAGCAAGCGTTTGGCCCGAAAAATGGGAGATTTGTGGGAAAGCGGTTGAAGGGTTTCAACGACCTCTCGGATTTCCTCATTAAATGGGTTGATTATGCTCAATTACATTGTGGCGAGAAACGAGAGACTGTGGGAGATCTAGGGAGGACCGCATAAGCTGCTTCTGGAAAGGGATCTCGCCGCCGGGAGTTCGCAACGTTAGGTAAACAGAAAGGCAAAGCCAAGGATCTGATTCGACGAAGAATGCTCGAGTCTTGATCTGTAATTTTAACTCGTTAAAGAGATGGTTGGCGTTCCGTAGTTGCTCCACTTCCCATCGGCGTCTCTAGCTCTCCGCATCATCTCTGGGTTAAGGCACTCTGGCACTAGTAAGGCGGTGAACGATGATTTAATGCAGGCCAAAGAAAGGCATGTTTGCACTGTGCCCAGCGTTCATTACGAAAATGTGTGCTGGCAATACGAGCACCTCAGGGAATTCCAAATGAGCATCTCCTCTCCAACTGCACGCATAAAATTGTTCCAAAGAAGAATAAATCATCTGCACACTGTTTGCGTTCACAAAACGATCTTCGCTGTGCTCTTCACAGCACGTTGCAAGATTTTGGAGCATCCCAGCCCTGTCAGCACATCTTTATGGCCATCTCATCAGGGGAATAAATAAAGTCCTTTCGAGGGAAAGAAAAACCAGCAATCACTTGATCACGTGCTGCCTCGCCAAGATCGTTACGTTCGCCCTTCCAGATCCCATTAATGACTGCCACTCTCTCGTGGCCCAGATCTCCCGGCATCAGATTGTTTGTATTCCACAAGCGACACACATCCATCCGGCACACAAAACCCCTTTCTTTAACATCAACACATAATTGCTTCAATTTTTCCGTCTTCGAAACTCTCCAATTACCTCGCTTCATACACAATTCACGGAGAAAAAAACCGATTTCCCCCCGTAAACGATCGAGAAATGATCGGAAAAATGTTGGAAAAATACGAGTAAAAACCAGAAGCCGCGTCCTTTGTCTCCCGAGCACTTTTTACCCTTTTTACAAACACTCGTGTGTGCGAGTGTGTGTTTTTCGAAAACAAAACGTGAGTCGAAAGCCAACAAAAATGAGAGAGAGAGAAAGAAGAAAACTGTGAGCCGAGGGCATCATTCCGGCCGATCAGTCGCCGAGACTGATATTTGATATCGCGACGAAGTGGAAAACAAAATGCCTCCCGAGGTCCCTTAAGCCGGCGAGGAACCTTTCATTTAACACCTGAATCGTGTCTGAATTTGAATATTTTCAGTTGATTTGGGTTTCGATAATTATTTCTTGTTCTCGAAGGCGAGATGATGCGGGTCGATAGAGATCGGTCGTGCGGTTGGTGAGAGAGGAGCATTCACTTTTCGAATGGACTGCGATGAAGGGTTGATCGTGGTGATGGGCGAAGGAAGTCTGTCTCTGTCACTAGGAGCACATGCTTGAGGACTTCTGCCAGAATAAGCATTTCGGCAGTTGCGTAGATATTGTTGCAGGAGGCTATGCGGGTCGAGCAAGACTAATTAGAAATTTTCCGGAATTCCATGTAAGTGTCAGTTATAACGGCTGACATGAACAAAAATGAGCTAGAAGAGTGTCTAAGTCACGGTCCTGTTTCGAGGGGAAAGCTGCTTGCCTCAAGTGAAAGTGAGGAAGTATGAGCTACAGGCACTAGGTTGGAGTTATCCTTAAGCGAGTTGTCCTTCCTTGGCTCTATATCCGATTCTGTGAGCCACGAGAGTGGTACAAAATAAAGCCTGATGATGCTCAGCTGTCTCAGTCGCAGTCTGAGTTGGTCTCTGAATCTGTGCCTAAATCTGTGCTTGAGTCTGTCTCTGAATCTGTCTCTGAGTCAGAATCTGTATCCGAGCCTGTGCCCGAGTCTGAGTCCGAGCCTGTATCTGAGTCTGCATTACAGTCGGTCTCTGAGTCTATGTCTTAGACAGTGTCTGAGACAGTGTCTGAGACAGTGTCTGAGACAGTGTCTGAGACAGTGTCTGAGACAGTGTCTGAGACAGTGTCTGAGACAGTGTCTGAGACAGTGTCTGAGACAGTGTCTGAGACAGTGTCTGAGACAGTGTCTGAGACAGTGTCTGAGACAGTGTCTGAGACAGTGTCTGAGACAGTGTCTGAGACAGTGTCTGAGACAGTGTCTGAGACAGTGTCTAA
Source organism: Eristalinus aeneus (assembly GCA_955652365.1). Taxonomy (NCBI): domain Eukaryota; kingdom Metazoa; phylum Arthropoda; class Insecta; order Diptera; family Syrphidae; genus Eristalinus; species Eristalinus aeneus. The sequence continues at coordinate 97,739,890 of OY019131.1, forward strand.
GACAGTGTCTGAGACAGTGTCTGAGACAGTGTCTAAGACAGTGTCTGAGACAGTGTCTGAGACAGTGTCTGAGACAGTGTCTGAGACAGTGTCTGAGACAGTGTCTAAGACAGTGTCTGAGACAGTGTCTGAGACAGTGTCTGAGACAGTGTCTAAGACAGTGTCTGAGACAGTGTCTGAGACAGTGTCTAAGACAGTGTCTGAGACAGTGTCTGAGACCGTGTCTGAGACAGTGTCTGAGACAGTGTCTGAGACAGTGTCTGAGACAGTGTCTGAGACAGTGTCTGAGACAGTGTCTGGGGCAGTGTCTGAGACAGTGTCTGAGACAGTGTCTGAGACAGTGTCTGAGACAGTGTCTAAGACAGTGTCTGAGACAGTGTCTGAGACAGTGTCTGAAACAGTGTCTGAGACAGTGTCTGAGACAGTGTCTGAGACAGTGTCTGAGACAGTGTCTGAGACTGTGTCTGAGACAGTGTCTGGGACAGTGTCTGAGACAGTGTCTAAGACAGTGTCTGAGACAGTGTCTGAGACAGTGTCTAAGACAGTGTCTGAGACAGTGTCTAAGACAGTGTCTGAGACAGTGTCTGAGACAGTGTTTGAGACCGTGTCTGAGACAGTGTCTGAGACAGTGTCTGAGACAGTGTCTAAGACAGTGTCTGAGACAGTGTCTAAGACAGTGTCTGAGACAGTGTCTAAGACAGTGTCTGAGACAGTGTCTAAGACAGTGTCTGAGACAGTGTCTAAGACAGTGTCTGAGACAGTGTCTAAGACAGTGTCTGAGACAGTGTCTGAGACCGTGCCTGAGACAGTGTCTGAGACAGTGTCTGAGACAGTGTCTGAGACAGTGTCTGAGACAGTGTCTAAGACAGTGTCTGAGACAGTGTCTGAGACAGTGCCTGTGCCTTTGTCTGTGCCTGAGTCGGAGTTTGAAACTGTGTCTGTCTCTGCCTGTGTCAGCCTGGATCTGAGCCTAAGTCTGTGTCTGAGTCTGAGATGAAATCTAAGCTTGTGTCTGAAAGTGTATTAGAGCCTGTGTCAGAGCGTATACTAGAGTCCGTGCCTGAATTGGACTTTGAAACTGTGCCTGTACCCGTGTCTAAGCCTGGATCTGAGCCAAAGCCTGTGTCTGAGTCTGAGATAAGGCCTGAGCTTGTCTAAATCTGTGATAGAGCTTGTGTTTGAGCCTATGATTGAGTTAGCGCCTGAGTCCATGTTTGAAATTGTATCTTGGCCTGTGACAAAGCCTAGGTCTGAGCCTAGTTCTGTGTCTGAGTCTGTATCTGAGCCTGTCTCTAGGCTTATGACTGGACCTGTGTCTGCGCCTGGATCTGAGCCTAAGTCAGTGTCTGCATCTGAGTTTAAGTCTGAGCCTGTGTCTGAAACTGTGATAGAGCCTGTATCAGGGCCTTTACCAGAATCCGTGCCTAAATCTGTGTTTGAACCTGTGCCTGGACCTGTGTCTAAGCCTGAATCATAGCCTAAGTATGTATTTGGGTGTGAGCTTAAGTCTGAGCCTTTGTTCGAATCGGTGTTAGATCCTGTTTCTGAGCCTGTACCTGAATCCGGGCATGAGTCTGAGCTTGAAACTGTGTCTGGGCATGTGACTAAACCTAGATCTGAGCCTAAGTCTGTGTCTGAACTTGTATCTGGGTCTTTGTTTGGGCTTATGACTGGAACGGTGTTGAAGCCTGGATGTGAGTCTTTGTCTGTGTCTGAGTCTGTATCTGAGTCTGTGTCTCGGTTTATGACTTGATCTGTGTCTGAGCCTGGATCTGAGCCTAAGTCAATGTCTGCGTCTGAGTTTAAGTCTGAGCCTGTGTCTGAAACTGTGATAGAGCCTGTATCAGGGCCTTTACCAGAGTCCGTGCCTAAATCTGTGTTTGAAACTGCGCCTGGACCTGTGTCTAAGCCTGAATCAAAGCCTAAGTCTGTGTCTGAGTATGAGCTTAAGTCTGACCCTTTGTTCGAATCTGTGTTGGAGCCTGTTTCTGAGCCTGTACCTGAGTCCGTGCATGAGTCTGAGCTTGAAACTGTGTCTGGGCCTGGGTTTATGACTTGATCTGTGTCTGAGCCTGTATCTGGGTCTTTGTTTGGGCTTATGACTGGAACGGTGTTGAAGCCCGGATGTGAGTCTTAGTCTGTGTCTGAGTCTATGTCTGTGTCAGTGTTTGAATCTGTGTTCAAGGCTCTGTTTGCATTCTTAATTCCAGCTCTGATCGCCCCAAATTCATTCGCTAAATCCTCGTCTAAATTCTCGCTTGAATGTCCGTTCGAATGCGTGTTCACGCCCAGTCCAATGTCTTCTCTAGTTTCTTGCCTGAGCCCTTGTCTAAGATCCTGTCACATTCCATGCCAAATAACCTTTCTAAGTCTTGGGTCCAATCCATGTTCAAGTGCAAGCCTAGCAGTTGACTGATTTTTTGTCTAAGCAAAGTCTTGTGTGAGTTCTTTTCGAATTGCTTTCGGTTCAAGTGGCGAAGCTCTTCTCACGAGTGGTATGTATTTACTTTTCCAACTTCGTGTTCAAGATCTTGCTCCAAGCTTTACTTCAATTTCTTGTATAAGTCTTCGTCTAAGTTCATTTCCACATCCCAAGGTCAAAATCCTTATGCAAGTCCCTTTCCTCATCTCCTCCTAGATTTGATTTTTTTCAGAAGCGCTCCATCAAATGAAGCAGACGGTCATGCGGGAATATTGATGACTTTGACACCACTAAACAGCATCACAGAAGTGCTATCAAACCCACAAACATGTCCCAAATTATTTACAGCCGAGCATCGTTCCTTTGACAAATAAAAAATCATTCCTGGGGCAAGCCATTCACTGCACACCCTCAACTGGACAGCCACGACAACAGGTTTCGATGGAAAAACAAACGGACAGAGGATCAATAACAAATTTATTGTGGTTTCAGGTCGTTTGGGCTTGCCACTGGGAGCATTGTGAGATTTGTTTTTTCTTTTTCAATTTTTGTTTGCTTTTGAGAGTTCGATGCACCGCAGTGAATGCATATAGAGTTTGACTAATGAGTGGTGACCAGGACTAAGTGAGGTTTCTGCTGAGATGACGCTCAGGTTTTAAGAGGTGAGTTCTGATCTTTTGGACATGAGGACAGTAGGAATTTCGCGGGCATTGATTTGGGATGATGCTCAGGTTTTAAGAGGTGAATTCTGATCTTCTGGACATGAGAACAGTGGGAACTTCGTTTTAGTTGATGTGTTCCTGCATTTAAACTTAAGAGAAGTCATCGTAGCACGTTCAGAGCTTAGTTAGTATCGGTTCAAAAGCTGCAGAAAAGGTTTATTCAGGGTTTAAGATGATCTATATGCTCCTCTGCCTCTATAGCATCCATAAAAGGAGAGCCAAACTCGTTAACCTCATCGAAATCCCGACGCCAGCAATATTTCAAGAAAATTACTTCGTCGCCGTTCACCTCCCGAATTTCCAATCCCAACCTCAAATCTTCCCTGATTGTCATCACAACAATCAAAATTATCCATAAATTGAATAATTCTCTCATAAACGTCAGCCGTTTGCCGCTTCCCAGAATCCAAGCCCGTCTCGACTCCTCCCAAGATAACCATCTCGAAAATCGAAGCACTGTGGTCACAGGACGATCTTATCCGGCATCAATATTCGATATTCCCCGCACCACAGCCGGATGATCGTAGCTTCCTTAAAGTGTCATCCACAGACAATGCAGCCACTGATTGATTGAGGTCAACATCGAGAAGAGAATCAATTAGAGTGGGTTTCGTCTTCGGGATCGACTCTCTCCCCTCCGGGGCGCACAAAAGAAAGTGAAAACTCTCACTCGCTCACTCGAACCCCGGGAACTCTCCCCTGGCATCGTCTCATCGTGACACAAACAATCTCATTCTCTTGCGCACATTATTGACATATTGATGACAGCTAGGAGAATTGTCAGAGGAGGCAATAAAATCGCATTTTTATCGATTATCCTTTCGGCAAAGGGATGCCTGCGAGGGCAATCATAATTATTTGACGAAAAAGGAGGCGCACCAGGGAATTCTTTGCAGAGACAACACTTTTCTTTTTTTTATCGCGATCGTAAAGTTTAACGTTTTATGGCGGAGATCGTAAATATTGTGACGGCAGAGCGTTTTGTGAAAAGAGGCGAAAGCCTGGAGCATCTTCGTCGATGACACGGTGGCGGAGTGGAACAATGCACAAAGCTGTGAAGGCAACCGCCTCCTGTGGTGCGGTCTAGTTTTCATTTCCCTCCCTGGTGCGGAGTCGTTTCTCCACTCACGTCGAGGTGATTGATTTAACTTCTTGTGAAGAGGAAAATTGTGAAATTGCCAATCACCTGGGAGAGAGTGACGGCATCGTGTGAACCAGCGCATCACTGACGTCGGTGGTTGGTGTCGAGTGACACACTGGAGGGCGGTGCTCGGTGATGATGATGAATTGTTGCAAAGGTGACGGGACTACTGCGAGATGATGAGTGGTGTCAACTCAGCATTTTGCTACGAAAACGTAAAATCATCTCATTAATGTCGACTTTGGCAAAGTCTCCAGAAGAATTTGAGACAACCAACGGGGCATTCTGAGCTGTAATGCTTGCATTGCAGTTGCGCCACGTCCACATTGCATCAATTTTTCTTTCCAGTGTCGAACCAAAAGTCGCCCCGGGTCTTGGTCCTTGGCTTAACAATATCTTAATTCTTTGACTTCTTCTTATTGAATAGTTTGACCTACAAAAGGCTTCGATTTGGCCGTTCAGCCTTGGGACAGATTGAAGAGAAGCCAAAAAAAAATCTCTCTCAAGCTACGAAGTACAGCTCTCGTTCAATAAGTCCACAAACTCTGATGGCCTTTCATCACGATATTCCATTAGAGAATATGCAGCGGCAATCAGCCTTCTTAACATCGCATACTCATACAAGATCCTCTCTGCCGTATTGTGTGAGCGTCTGAAACCGTTTGCCCATAACCTGATAGGTCCCTATCAATGTGGTTTCAGGTCAGGGAAGGGCACAATTGACCAGACCTTCACTTCAAGCCGGACCCCAGAAAGGACCCAAGATGTGCAAATAGACACTCACCACCTATTCGTTGATTTTAAGGCCGTATATGACAGTGTGCATAGAGACGAGCTATGCAGTGGCATGTCTAGTTTTGGCATTCCTATCAAACTCGTCAGAGGATGACGATAGAGGACTCTCGCTACTCTGTCAAGGACGGTACCGAACTCACCGAGACCTTCAGTGTCAAAAAATATTTTAGACAAGGCGACACACTGTCATATGCCTTCTTGAACGTCATCCTCGAGAAAATCGTGCGTTACTCACAAGTCAACACCGGAGTCACCATCTTCCAGAAGTCAGTTCAGTTGCAAGCTTACGCTGATGACATTGACGTGATTGGACAAACACAGCGAGCCGTCAATGAGGCCTTTACTGGCATTGAAGCGGAGGCGGCTAAAATCGGTCAGTGAGTACAAAACAAAGTATATGCTGTCATCAAGGAAGGACACACAACATCGAAGTCTCGGACTGAGAGTTACACTAAGTGGCAGAAACTTTAAGGGCAGTCAAGGACTTCGTCTACCTCTGCTCCGCAGTAAACAGAGACAACAACATCAGTACCAAAATCAAACGCAGAATCACTCTTGCCAATCGCTGTTTCTTTGGGCTCAAGAGTCAGTTGAGTAATAAAACCCTCTTTCGAAGGACTAAGCTCGCTTTATATAACAGCTTGATCATCCCCGTCCTACTATATGGCGCAGAATCTTGGACGTTAGCAAAGGCGAATGAGGAAGCCCTTAGTCTTTTCGAGAGAAAAGTTTTGCGTGCGATTTTTGGTCCTGTTTGCGTTGATGGCATCTGGAGGAGAAGGTTTAATGACGAACTCTATAGACTGTACAGCGACATGCGCCTGGTCAAACGTCTTCGGATACAAATCTTAAGATGGCTAGGCCATGTAGACCGTATGGACTCCACTGATAATGAAGATTCATCGAATCCAAGCAATTAGGACAACGCATCAGAGGACGGCCAAGGCGAAGGTGGCGCACACAATTGGAGAAGGACCTCAACCAACTTAAAGTGCGCAATTGGAGGCAGATAGCGAAAGACCGTGCCAAAGGCATGTTGGTTGAGGCTCAGGTCCACCCCGGACTGTAGCGCCATAAGAAGAAGAAGAACAATATGCAGCGGAATTTGGAAGAGCGGCAGTATGTCAACAGAGGTGTTAGACAAGGCGACACGCTGTCATGTGATTCCTTCAGCACTGTTCTTGAGGAGGTCGTGGCACTGCCAACACTTGGTCACTCGCCAATACAAGAGACATGTTCTTCCTGTTCCATCGGTAGCTAACTCGGGCGACATTGACTTGATTGGGCGAAAATAGCAAGGCGTCATTGAAGGGCTTGTTAGCACTAAAGCGTCTTTAAGAAATGAAGCCAGGCAGGTCCCGAAGGCAGCTTAAACTTGGAGGCAGTGAAGGACTTAGTCAACCTCCATACCCAAAGTTATGCACCGAATAACTCTTGTCAATCCTTGTTGCGGAGTAGGGGCCTCTTACATCATGAAACATCATTCATACCCTACTCTAAGGCCTAGTAAGCTAGACAATCTCAAAAGCAGGGTAAGAATCCTTTTCTTCTTTTTGAGAGCAAAGTTTTACCTTCAATTCTTGACCTTGTTTGCTTTGATGGTGTCTGCAGGAGATCACTCAAATGGCATTAGCCAGGTCTCTATGGTTTCAGCGACTGAGATGGCTAAGCCATGGAGAATGCTTCACCCGGAAGACTACTACCAAACAGTGCTAAAGGTGTGGGATTTAACGTGTTCATCTGCCTTTCGGCTTATATCACGGAGTCCATTTTCTCAAAAGTCGCAACTAACGCAAGACTTAGTTACCCAAGTATAAAAATGAGGTCATGCTTGAGGGACAATCACCCCACTTTGGTTTGATGCAAGACTTTCCTAGAACCTCTGCCGGTCTCTGAGTCACGGTTGAGACCGCTTGAGCCCGGTTGATCTCGGTTGGGAATGCAACTCCACGCACAGCCGGAATAGTACTCCAATCGAATTGCCTAGGGCTTACAAGAACTAGGCGAGTCAGCACAGTTCACTAACCTCAACTCTTCCTGCAATGTTAGGTGGTAAATCACAGCCACCAAGATACTCCAATAAAAACGCTGTCTGGCTGAAACCGAGGTTCCGGCGTCTTTTGACTTCACGTGGTACTAGCATATAGCCTCTTGTCGAGCTGTCACAACCAGCCAGGCTAGCTCAAAACCTGAGTCTATTAGCCGCAAAACTAGTCAAGAAAACTGGTCATCTGTCAACCAGTGAGACAACATAAAAGAGGATGCTTATGGACCCAATGGTGCACTCAGGAGGAAAAGGAGCTCCACCAAGTTGGTGTGCGAAATTGGAGGCACCAGGCTAAAGTACGTTCCTCTTGGACAGGCTTGGTGGTTGAGGTACAGGTCCGTCACAGGCTGTAGCATATGACGGCAAAGAAGGAGAAGTTTGCGTTGATAGCATTTGATAGAGTAAATTCAACGACGAACTATATAGGCTATACGGCGGTATGGGCATGGTCAAGCGTCTTTGGATACAACGCAACAGTTAGCTAGGCCATGAAGAACGTATGGACACCACTACTCCGGCCCGAAAAGTCTTCAAATCCGAGACATTGGGACAACACAACAGAATACGGTCTAGACGGAGGTGGCGCACACAGTTGGAGTATGACCTCAACCGACTTGAAAGACGTATTTGGAGGCAGCTGGAGAGAGATCTTTGTCTGAAGTGGCTTGTTGGTTGAGGCCCAGGTCCACCGCGAACTGTAGGGCCGCACAAAAAAGAAGAAGTGGGCTGTACAAAAGTCCCAATGTTTCACTAAATGCATGCAATGCACAGAGCGCCTCCTTAAAGACTTTCTTTCAAAAGGGGAAGCACAAGCAAGAGTTGATTGGGGACAGGGCCCACATTTTGCATTTCCAGCGTGGTTAAGCTAAGTAGAGCGTATGGACATCACTCCTCGAAAAGTCTTCGAATCAGAGCCATTGTGACAGAGCAAAAGAGGACGGGGTAGACTAAGGTGGCGCACACAAGGGGAGAAGAATGTTAACCGACTTAGAGGACATAATTCGAGGTAGCTGCCCAAAGATTGTTTTGGCATGTTGTTTGACGTCTAAGTTTATTCTAGACTGTGGCGCTATAATGATTAATAAGAATTGTTAGCGCAACAGTCCACAGAAGGACCAGAGTCAAGCTTCCTCATCAACTACTCGTGTTGTGCGAGCTACTGTTCTCTCACGAGTAGAAGGGACCTACAGTTCATTGCCGAATCCGAACGGCGATGTTTGAGAAGCTTTCTTAGGCAGTTATTACTCTTTGAGTGTTGTCAGCAGTTCGAAAGAGGTGGTGCCGTGAAAAATTCGAGGTGTTGAACCGGGAATCGAACCTAGACCCTTCGGTGTGTGAGCGTCGCACTCTACCCACTAAACTACGGCGGCCACATTGTGGCCTACAGAAAGAAACAAAAAAGAAGAAAAAGAAGAAGAAGGAAAAGAAAAAGAAGAAGTAGAAGTAGACGAAGAAGAAGTAGAAGAAGAAGAAATAGAAGAAGAAGAAGTAGAAGAAGAAGGAGTAGAAGAAGATGAAGTAGAAGAAGAAGAAGTAGAAGAAGAAGAAGTAGAAGAAGAAGAAGTAGAAGAAGAAGGAGTAGAAGAAGAAGAAGTAGAAGAAGAAGTAGAAGAAGAAGAAGCAGAAGAAGAAGAAGTAGAAGAGGAAGGAGTAGAAGAAGAAGGAGTAGAAGAAGATGAAGTAGAAGAAGAAGGAGTAGAAGAAGAAAAAGTAGAAGAAGAAGAAGTAGAAGAAGAAGGAGTAGAAGAAGAAGAAGTAGAAGAAGAAGAAGTAGAAGAAGATGAAGTAGAAGAAGAAGGAGTAGATGAAGAAAAAGTAAAAGAAGAAGAAGTAGAAGAAGAAGAAGTAGAAGAAGAAGAAGTAGAAGAAGAAGGAGTAGAAGAAGAAGAAGTAGAAGAAGAAGAAGCAGAAGAAGAAGAAGTAGAAGAAGAAGGAGTAGAAGAAGAAGGAGTAGAAGAAGATGAAGTAGAAGAAGAAGGAGTAGAAGAAGAAAAAGTAGAAGAAGAAGAAGTAGAAGAAGAAGGAGTAGAAGAAGAAGAAGTAGAAGAAGAAGAAGCAGAAGAAGAAGAAGTAGAAGAAGAAGGAGTAGAAGAAGAAGGAGTAGAAGAAGATGAAGTAGAAGAAGAAGGAGTAGAAGAAGAAAAAGTAGAAGAAGAAGAAGTAGAAGAAGAAGGAGTAGAAGAAGAAGAAGTAGAAGAAGAAGAAGTAGAAGAAGATGAAGTAGAAGAAGAAGGAGTAGATGAAGAAAAAGTAAAAGAAGAAGAAGTAGAAGAAGAAGAAGTAGAAGAAGAAGAAGTAGAAGAAGAAGGAGTAGAAGAAGAAGAAGTAGAAGAAGAAGAAGCAGAAGAAGAAGAAGTAGAAGAAGAAGGAGTAGAAGAAGAAGGAGTAGAAGAAGATGAAGTAGAAGAAGAAGGAGTAGAAGAAGAAAAAGTAGAAGAAGAAGAAGTAGAAGAAGAAGGAGTAGAAGAAGAAGAAGTAGAAGAAGAAGAAGCAGAAGAAGAAGAAGTAGAAGAAGAAGGAGTAGAAGAAGAAGGAGTAGAAGAAGATGAAGTAGAAGAAGAAGGAGTAGAAGAAGAAAAAGTAGAAGAAGAAGAAGTAGAAGAAGAAGGAGTAGAAGAAGAAGAAGTAGAAGAAGAAGAAGCAGAAGAAGAAGAAGTAGAAGAAGATGAAGTAGAAGAAGAAGGAGTAGAAGAAGAAAAAGTAGAAGAAGAAGAAGTAGAAGAAGAAGAAGTAGAAGAAGAAGAAATAGAAGAAGAAGATGAGAAGGACAACAAGAAGAAGACGAAGTAGAAGAAGGACACGTGGAAAAAGAGAAGAAGAAAAAGATTAGTGAAAAGAAGAAGATGGTGAGGAAGAAGAGAAAGGAGAGAAACTGAATAAGAAGGAGAAGAAAAAAAAGTAGAAGACGGAAAAGAAGAGGTAGAAGACGGAGAAGAAGAAGTAGAAGAAGAAGAAGGAGAAGTGGACGAAGGAGAAGAGGATAACTTGCCCATCTACAAAGGAATCAATCCCCTCGAGATATTGTGTATCAGACCTTGTCCAAGGTTCAGTATGAATTCATCACAGTCGTCAGCATATTGCAGTTCCGCTTTTGACCCAAATGTCTTTCTTCTTTGGTGGATCTGGCCGTCAGTTGAAATCAACTTTAAGTTCGCACAATCCTTCACCATCTGCCTCTAATTTCATAGCAAATGTTGACCCTAGTCGATCTCCATCTGTGTGCTCCATTTCAGACGATGTTATCCTCCGTTGCCCTGCGTTTCAATGACAAAGTATCAAGTCTTTGAGCTCTGACTAACCGTGGATCCCAACCGTTTTATTTGATCTTCTGTGGGGACATTGCGCCACTTCTCCAACCATTCCTTCTTCGTAGTCAACGAATTTTTTTGGAAAAAAAAATCTAAATCAATTCCCCACGTCGTTCAAAAAATTCGAAATCTATTCTGCACGTCAACCAACAAATTCAAAACCTATTCTCCGCGTCACCAAATTTGCCAGCACATCACAAAAACAACCCAACGTGACCCAATCCCTTGCAGATGGCGATTGTGACTCATTGCCTTATTAGCCTCTTCCAAATTCTGCTCCATTTCCAATATGTCTCCACGCGAATCCCAAAAACACTCTAAACAGACCAAGCCATAGACTCGTCTTTCTGTCGAAAGCGAAGCCCAAGTTGATAAAATTTTTGCCCTCAACTGAACATTTTATCGCGGTTCCAATCCACTCACCATCGCAGAACACGTCCAGTTTGATGCCCTCCTCCATCAGCCAACTCAAGAGATGCAAAATGCCATTCAGGGGAAAAAAATGTAAAATAACCTCAAATTGCAGTGTAGGCCTTTATTAATTATACACCGCAAAGCATGCAACCCTGTGGCATGCCACGCAAAATCCATAAGCCACCATCTGTCATCGCAGTTCAAACGTCGCCCGAAACCACAATTTAATTGCTGTAACGCCTTCCGGGGACCCAGACCTACTAGACGCCACAGGGGCGCTTGCAACCATTCCGCACTCCAGCGCAACACCTGTTTCGGTAGCCAGGGTCAGTTTCATGCCACCACAGGCTACGTCACGACACAAAGCACCAAATAACCTGTCGCACAATTCCACTCCAGGCAGCCTTCGTAGGTGGCACGACACACGCAGAAGGGAGGTGAACCTTTTCGCACATTACCTTAGGAGCCATAGGGCGGGAGTTTCAAGAGTTTTCCGCCGAAACTCCTTGGGCTTCAGTCGAAACCGATAAGAATCGGATAAAGGACCAGCAAGTGGACCAGTGCCAAGTGGATGATGATCGGGCATTTTCGGTAAATCCGCTTTACCGAGAAACATTTACAGGGCGAGGGAATCCCTATCAGGACGAGATCAACAAATAAAATCCTGACCGCCACTGCTGCTGCGGTCGCGCTTGAAGTGACGGCGATGGGTGTGGTGGAGTTGCTGCCGCCGTTGCTACTGTTCTGTGAAAACGCTCGAGTTCTTTTTTCTCTCGGATTTTATGAGTTTTTCATGAGATTGGTGCGTTCTTTTAATTGTCCTCCGAGATGAGGCGGATTGATTGGCGGGGAAGACATTAACAAGTGGCCATGCTCAGGATCATTTGCGGTTTGGGATCTCCAAAAGGACCGAAAGGACTTTATCAGTTTGCGCCAGTTTATTGCTCACTTTATGTTGTCGGGAGTGAAAGGATAATCGAGTTTTTTAACGAGTGTTTATTGAGTTTCGGGAAGTAGAGCAGTGACTGTGTGGTCGCGCGGGGTACTGCTTCAAAGGATGCGGCGGTTCTTGGAACGATTCTGGGTGTGAACGCGGCTTGAGCGCGAGTTGCAGCGTGAGAGACTCTGAGTAAGGAACGCAAAATCTATCAATCTCATTTCAGAAATCAGAACTTTGTTGCTTGGCAGCTGCCAACCGAAGTTAAATGAATTTCCCAGCGCCTGCCATCAGAGGACTCACGTTTACGACCGACATGACGTGTTCATCTCCGGGCGTGCCATAAATTTAAATAAAACCGCCATAAATCCTTCCGAGAGAATGTCAAACATCTCCACATCACTTTGGCACTTTCGCATTTTTTTTCCGTTCCCTTCCCGTCCTCCGCGTAAAATCTTTTGGCATCCTTAAGCGCAATTTTATTTGCCAGCCCCCAAGGCGGAGAACGCATCATAAACCGATGAATGTGAGCATAAGCAGCGTGGAAAATCGCACCGCTGTCCATTATCCCTAATCGCTCGATAAAAGGACACGAAACAAAGACTCTCGACTCCCGAGACTTGGAATCTAATATTTATTGAATAGGACATTAATTTAACGACCGCAGAGATCCTTGCATCTGTCAGTCAGTCAGTCCTGTGAAAAATCATGACAGCGGCGATGAGGCCGAAGCAATTGATGATGTGTCCGATGATGCGCCACCACCACCGGTGATCGGTGATTACTGTCATCGGCGGTCTCTAATCGGGCACTTTATGAGAGAGGGGACACAATGCCCACCACTTGGCACATAAATATCCTTAATTCGATGTCCATGACGAGTGCAGGACAATGCCGGTGGATGGGGATTTGTTTGCGGAAGAAAATAGCAGACGGCCACGGCACACACTCACATTCTTCGCCAATTAGCCATGGACTCGGACAACAATGAGTCGTTTGTTTCGTTTGTTTCGTTTGTGTCGCTTGTGTCCTTTTTCTTGGCAGTCTTTCGGTTTGCGAACGGTGGCCGGTATTTGGACAGCAAATGGGCAGAGAATTAATGACTCTCTTACCACGGACCGACTGGGGAGAGGAGCAGAATGAGACGAGCATTCGCGTCTGGTTAGGAAGGAAAATTAATTACTCGTCGCCCAGGGTCTTGATGATTTCTCTTAAGAATGTCTCTTGAAACGACGGTTCCCATGCTTTGTCAAAGTAATTGGAAGTGGTGAATTCTGATGGTTTGTCGCGACAATGGGGGAACTAGGCACCTGTGCCCGGGGATGCGCCCAACCCGCATGGGGATGGTTTGTCAAGATAAATGCAGAATGCATGCAAGTGCACGACGCGATGGTCGCCACGTCTTTTGTGGCGGTTTGCGGTGGTTTGCGGTATTGTGCGCTGAGAGGCCTGCAGTGTGTAAGACTAAATATATATTACAAATACAAGAGACTTAGCTTTCCATAGCATCACGTCAAGGCATAGAGATCCTTAGGACACTCATGATCAGGATCATGTCTTCTCTCTAATTCGATTGCTTTGTTTTCCTCTGGCAGACATGATTCTATGAGCCTTCTGTAGAAGTTACTCGTATTTCTAACTTGGTCTAGAACGTCCGGTAGACTGCTGGAACTAGAAGAAGCTTCCCAGGAAACCCATGTTTTATTCATTAAGCAGAATGGAGGGTCATGCGCTGTGCCCCAGGCTAGGCTCCCATGGCCCCGAAGATTCCTATGTAGTCACGCGTTGTGAGCCAATCTTGTCAATGGCAAGCTTGGCCCTCATGGCTCCCAAGATGCCTTTGCCGTCACACACTGTGCGCCAATCTTGTCAATGCCAAGCTGGGCCCACGTGGCTCCCAAGATGCCTTTGCAGTCACACGCTGTGCGCCAATCTTTTCAATGCCAAGCTGGGCTCACGTGACTCCCAAGATGCCCTTACAGTCACACGCTGTGCGTCAATCTTGTCAATGGCCAGCTGGGCCGTCATGGCTCCCAAGATGCCTTTGCAGTCACACGCTGTGCCCCGATCTAGTCAATACCAAGCTGGGCCCACGTGGATCCCAAGATGCCTTTGCAGTCACACGCTGTGCGCCAATCTTGTCAATGAAAAGCTGGGCCCTCATGGCTCCCAAGATGCCTTTGCAGTCACACGCTGTGCCCCAATCTAGTCAATACCGCCCCATGGCTCCCAAGATGTCTTTGCAGTCACACGCTGTGCGCCAATCTTGTCAATGAAAAGCTGGGCCCTCATGGCGCCCAAGATGCCTTTGCAGTCACACGCTGTGCCCCAATCTAGTCAATACCAAGCTGGGCCCACGTGGATCCCAAGATGCCTTTGCAGTCACACGCTGTGCACCAATCTTGTCAATGGCAAGCTGGGCCTACGTGGCTCCCACGATGCCTTTGTAGTCACACGCTGTGCGCCAATCTTGTCAATGCCAAGCTGGGCCCAGATGTCTCCCATCAACCCGGTTGGTTGTTTTGGTAAAGTTCTGAATGACTAAAGCAACGCCTGAGAGATTCCAAATTCCTCCAAAGGTGTCCTTAGCTTCGTTGGTGATCCATGGAAAATGTCTTCAGTTTCACCTCTCAAGACGAAGGTCCAAGCCGATGCCCAAGTGGCTCCACGAAACACATCCAATGAGATCTCAACTTGTCCATCCAAAAACGCGATTAACTAACCTCACCTCGAGATCAAGTGATCAATTGCCTGGTCGCGACAGCCCAGCCCAGCCCCGCATCAACGTCCTTTCAAAAGCATTAGAAAACCTCTAAACAGACCTTCCTCTGCACATCCATTCATCCACTTGCTACCAGTTCCTTTCGAGAGTGTCACCGATACCCACGAACTGACCCACATCTAATTTTTAGCACTCGAGCACCTACCCATGCATGACTTCAATTAAATTCCCCGTTTTTCTCACAGCTAGGCACTCCTCATTGCTCATCCCCTATCGTACTCCGTGGTCCGCGTCCAACGCGCAACAGTCAGTTAGTGTGCGGTCACCTGTAGCGCAGGCGGAGTGAGAGCAAATCAAATCGGCATCGCAGCTGAAGGTGTCCATCGGCATCTTCGGCCCTCGCGCATTTCACACGATGTGCACTGACCATGGCAATGAGAGGAAGGGAATCCCCTGGAAGCCGTTGCGTTGTCTTGCAATCAAGATAAACATCTTCTTGGCGACTTGGCGACCTCTGTCCAGTGTGATTGTTAGACCGTCTCAGCGTCATCAGCGTCTTGGAAGGGATTTTTTTTCGAAAAAGTCCGTTACAAAACTCGCTCGTCCTTGCAATGGCGGGAAGTCGTTGCTCGACAAGTAGTCGACGGCACACACATCCCATCCGGATACCTGACGTAATTAAATCACTTTTGGCATTGTTATGCGTCGCGCTGCAGCGCCTTCTGTAATATGACCGATGAGACGCAAACCTTCCCACCAGGACTGCTTGCACACAGAGATGATTGATGGAATTATGGCGCTCCTCGGAGATTTACATCCTTCGGCGGTGTAATCTGAATTCGTGACATAATTCCTGGCAAGCGTGACTGATTTTGATTGATACCCCCCGAGTGCATTTGAAGGAGACATGCGGAACGGGATGTGCCAGGATATAGAGATTGATCATTGCACCCAGCCCATCTTCGGGCAGAAATGTCAGTGTAGCCCTTTGTAAGTGTTCAATTAAGATGGGCTTACGGAGCAGCAGCGCTAATGTGTAAACTCGTTTTGCATTCCGATGCCACTGGAATGTGTCCAAATTTTTTGACTGAATGATGTCAACTGTCAGGCGGTGTGATTTTTTAACAATTAAATAAGAGCCAGATGGTCTTCCGGAAATGTGATTCGTCACGCAAATTCGACAAGTTTATGCAAAACAGTCGTTTTTTGGGAAGCATTTTGTGTTTTGTGAGCTCACGTTGGGCGCCATTGAGGGAAAAAACTGAGTGCATTTGGAACGGAATAGAGATCCTTGGGTTTCGGTGAATGCAACAACGCTACAGAGAGGAGCGTCCTTGTTTTTGTCTAGTTATGTGAAATTTTATTTCGGGGCGGCGCGTTGGGCGCCATTACAGGAAAAACCGAGAGCATATGAAATAAAATTGAGTTCCTGGATTCCGATGAATGCTTAAACACCCCAAAGGGGAGCGTCTTTGTATTTGTCTAGTTTTGTGAAACTTAACTTCGTGGAGACGGGTTAAACGTTGGGAACGTTCTAATTTTTGCCTGGTTTTGTGAAATTGAAGTTCGTGGCGACGCGTTGGGCACCATTGCGAGAAAAACTGAGCGCATTTGACATTCAGTCGACGTGTTTGGGTTTCGACAAACGTCTCAATGCCACAAAGTGAAACGTCCAGTTTTGTGAAATTGAAGTTCGTGGCGACACGTTGAGCGCCATTGCGAGAAAAACTGAGTGCATTTGACATTCAGTCGACGAGTTTGAGTTTTGACAAACTTCTCAATGCCACAAAGTGAAACGTCCAGTTTTGTGAAATTGAGGTTCATGGCGACGCGTTGAGCGCCATTGCGAGAAAAACTGAGCGCATTTGACATTCAGTCGACGAGTTTGAGTTTTGACAAACTTCTCAATGCCACAAAGTGAAAACACGTTTCACTTACTTCTTTACTCACTTCACTTTGTCGAATTTTGTGAAATTTACCTTTCTGACGATGCGTTGGGCGCCAGTTTCGTAAATTAAGTTCGGATTCAAAATTGATTACTTTTATGAACTGGCTGACCGAATGCTGCTTTTGCTAAGTTGACGATATTATCCAGTATAAATTTGGGCCCCAAGTAACATGCTTCTCCAGAGAACATCGTCTCCCATCGGTTTCCTACAACTTCGAATCCCAACCTAGTAATGCTCCTCTGTAATTGCGTGTGTCTTCGTGGGCATCGGGGAACGGCCTCAGTAATGTCTCGGCATCGAAAATTTCGCGACTTAAAGCTGCGTTCTCCACTCGCCTCATATGGCCTTGTCATTTTGAGTGTAGCGTCTAGGGTCACGCCACTGCACAGATAGCTGTTGCAGCGTCTCCTATATATGCCACCAAGGCAAACAACACTAATTGTCACTCGCAGAAATAGAAACGATATCTAATCAAGGCTGGAGGCGCAAGGTAGAGTAGCACCTACTGCCAGAACCTGAATTCGGCGAAAAGGAGAAGAAGAACTTGCTGGGGTGGCCAAAAAGGATACAGAGACCTCTAGAATACAATTAAGGCGGGGGACATACAGCTGAACTGAGTAAAAACAATTCTTTCATTTGTACAGAGTCATAAGTTGCTGCAAAGAACTGTTTTTTTTCTATAAATTTGTATTCTAAAGTCACAGGTTGGGCGCCATTTATTAAAATCTTTGTTGCTTGGATGAATTGGAATCTCAAACTCAACTACATCCAAGATGTTTCTCTAGGTACATAGAATGACTTTACATCATTAAAAGAGGAATGTCCCAGGACCACCTTCTTGTAAAAAGTTTGCACATGCGTATGGATGCCATTGCTTTAAATGGAGAGGCTACTTATTAGGTCACATTTCAGCTAAATTTGCTGAAGAATGTACAGATTTTAGTTTGTCTAATGATACAATGCAACAACGAGTCTCCGTTGTACGCCCTGAACCATTTCCAGCATAAACGAAGTCTTAGGTCCCCACATCCACTGTTTCAACCTCCAACGGGGGTGATGGGAATTTCTGAAGATTCAAATTCAAGTCATCCCAGATCTCAGTCCCTTTCCTTCATTTTACAGCCAAGAATTATGTTATTACCCCACGAAAGTGTTCCTAATCTCTCACCCATTCCCCAAGAGTGAGATTCTCCACCAAGAATGGCGCCCGATAAGTTCCACATTCTTCCACTTCCCCAGCAACACCACAGAGACAGCGGTCGCAACCACAAAAATCCGTAACATTCCTTCAGGACGATGAAACAGTGCTTCCTTCCCAAAATACAAAGTTCCCACCACAATGCGCCCTCCAGTGAACCATAAACTCGTGAATTTTTGTTTCTCTTTTGTAACCACATCAACGAGCACAAAAGAAAACGGATTTATCTCCTCCATTCACGTAAATGAATGTGTTCTCCTCCGAAATGAGGTCAAATTACAGATTATAACCAAATGCGCAGTCGCAGCAGCACTCCACCCCAGCCGCTGCAACGCCACTAAACGTCAAATCAAATTACAAGCGCTTGCGTTCAAGCCCGTAAAACACTCGGCTGTTGTCTTTGAGACCTTAGTCGAAGGGATTAGAGCGTGGACTTAAAGGGTTTCCTTTCCGGTGACTGACATCGAGGGGGAACATCTGGTTGCCACGGATGCACTCACTCTGGAGCGATGCACACATAGGTAACTCGATATTCTTATTGAAAACATAATCCTGCCGTCAAATGATGGATTCCTTCTGGCGCACCGATCGTAAAAAGTTCCTGCGGAAGCACAGGAAACGCACGAAAAAAACTGAACGTTTTGCCGTTAGTCGTAAAAGCGTTACCAAAATTCGATACACTGCAGAAAATCCAATTTGAGTGCAATAAAATCGATGTTCGACAAAAAGGACACAGTTGCGGAGCGAAGGAATAAGTGGGGTTTATGCAAAAAGGACGAGCGAGGATTGTAAGTCCATTAAAGCGACACAATCGGGCTTAGGTGGGTCGTTCGAAACAACAAAACTGCATGCGATTGTGAGAGAATGCCGCTAAGGAGGTCCGGGAACAAGGTATCGCTTAACAGGATTAGGCATGGGCAATAAAAGGTGTCATGATGCAAAGTCGTGGCGCTTGACGAATAGGGATTTGAATGCAAATCTTGCGAGGGGTTGCTCGGCAGTGGATTTGGCAAACGTTCTCACCTACGGGGAGTGAAAGGGTTGACAGGGACATGAAATATATCTCTTCCTGGTTTGAGATGAATGCCAAATGAAGGGTGGGGTGTGTGAGAGTGGCTGACGCTTTGTGTGACGGTGCGCGGCTGACAAGATAATTTTGCAAAGTAGATACTCATCCGTCAAAGACGTGAACGAGGGTCGCATGCAATTTCGAATTTTACTTCACTTTTGCTGGCTGGGAACGGATGGATGTGGAGAGGCGTTCAGAAACTGATGGAGTGGAAGACTTCCGTGAAGGATGAGGCATGCTTGGAAACGGAGAAAGTAAGTAGGAACTTCTGATGCGCTCTTGAAAGATGACTTCATTTGAAGTTCATATTAGATTGGGAAAATATTGCTTTGTTCCGGCTTCCTTCGAATCAGGACTTTCTTTACGTTGACTTCCCTCTTGACATAGTTTCCTTTTTGCCCTTGATTCTACCGTACCGCAGCTTTCTCCGAATAATAATAAATAATAATTGTTGGCGCTACAGTCCAAAGGGGGACCAGGGCCTTAGCTTGCTCATCAACTACTCCTGTTGTGTGCGCTACTGTTCTCTCACGAGTAGAAGGGACCTATAGTTTTTTCCCGACTCCGAACGGCGAAGTTTGAGAGATTTCTTAGACAGTTATTACTCTTTGAGTGTTGTCAGCAGTTCTAAAGAAATGGTGCCGTGAAAAATTCGAAAAATTGGTGTTGCTCGGAATCGATCCTAGACCCTTCGGCGTGTGAGCGTCGTACTCTACCCACTACGCCACGGCGACCACTTCCTTCGAATTATGGTTTCCTTTAAATCACGGTTTCCTTCTGCCTTGACATCTCTCTGACTTGACTTCCTTCTTGATTTAATTTACTTGTTTCCTGGATTCGATTGTACCACAGCTTCCTTCGAATCACAACTTTCTTCGGGTCTCGACTTCCTTCTTGACTTAGTTAACTTTGTGCCTTGGAATCTATTGTACCACTGATTCCTTCGAATCACGACTTTCTTCGGGACTTCACTTCCTTCTTGACTTAGTTTACTTTGTGCCTTGGATTCTATTGTACCACTGATTCCTTCGAATCACGACTTTCTTCGGGACTTCACTTTCTTCGGGACTTCACTTCCTTCTTGACTTGGTTTACTTTGTGCCTTAGATTCTGCAGAACCACAGCTTCTTTCGAATCATGGTTTCCTTTAAATCGCAGCTTCCGTCTGTCTTGACATCGCTCTGCCTTGACTTCCTTCTTGGACTAGTTTACTTGGTGCCTTCTTTCGTGCCCTGGCTTCCTTCAAATCAAGACTTTCGTTGTGCTTCAATGCCCTTCCGGCCTAGGGACGAAACCCTTTACTTCTTTCATGATTCAACTTCCACTGTGCCTTTCCTCCTTTTGTTTCTTGTCTTACTAAAATTCTTTGCTTCCTTCGTGCTTTGACTTTTTTCGTGCTTTGGTTCCTTCATACATACATTGGCTTCCTTCTATGGTGACTTGACTTGCTTCATTCCTAGGCTTTACTCTTATCTTTGCTCCCTTGGATTTCTATGTGCCTCATGCCTGATGAATTCCTTCGCTCCTTGACTTCGTTCGTTTGTTTGCTTTTTTTTTGTCTTTGTTTTCTTCAAATTATGGCTTTGTTTGTACCTTAGGCCTCTTTATGCCTTCATTTCCTTCTGCCTTACCTTCCTCCTGGCCTTAGTTTACTTTATGCCTTGGATTCTGCCGTACCTAAGCTTCCTCCGAATCATTGTTTAAATCACGACTCTTTAGTTTACTTAGTTCCTTTGATTTATGGCTTCCGTCGTGCTTCGAGTCCATATCTACCTTGATTTCTTTCGTCTCTTGATTTTCCTGACTCAACTTCCACTGTGCCTTGGCTTTCTGTGTTTCTTCGCTTAATTCAAACCGAGACTTCATTCGAATCACGCCTTCTTTCGTGCTTTGACTCCTTCGTTCCTAGGCTTCCTTCTTGCCTGGGCTCAATGAGTGCATTAACTTCCTTCATTTCTTTGCTTTCTTTGTTAACTGGCTTACTTTGTGCCTTGATTCAATCCTTGATCTTTTCTACACCCTTCGTACATTGACTGCATTCGTGCCTTGACTTTTTTTGTGCTTTGACGTCCTTCTGCTTAGCTTCCTTCGAACCTTCACTAGGTTTCCTTCGAATTATGGCTTCCTTCGTGACTTGACTTCTTTCATTCCTAGTCTTTCCTCTTGCCTTCGCTTCTTCGGGTTCCTCCGTCCCTTGACTTCTTCGTGCCTTGACTCCTTTCGGGCTAAGGCTTCCTCCTCTAATCCTCTGGTGTCTGGAATTGTAAATAAAAGTGACGGTATCTGTAGAAAGTGTCGGATTTTAAAGTCTAAGGATTCTTCATAATCCTCTAAAAAAGTAGCATAGCGAGGCCCTTTCAGTATCTAGCAGTCCCAAACAAAAATTATTAATTTAAGATTATTTTTTTTTGTTTGTGGCGCCCGATATATTTCCCGGGGCTTATTGAGTTATGTGTTACTTTCTGCCTCAGCTAGATGCAAAGTTAAAAAAATTCAGAGCACACAATGCGGTAGCCATTGTGAATAATGTGAGAAACAAACATTGTCTTAGAGGTGTTTGCAAATCGCAATTTTGACGCAAGAAGTCACTCCTCCGCTGCAACTGGTAGAGTGACAGCCTCCAAGAAAGGATGAAGCACTCTGGAAGCCGCACTTGATATGAAGACATCATGAGAATGTCATCTG
Source organism: Eristalinus aeneus (assembly GCA_955652365.1). Taxonomy (NCBI): domain Eukaryota; kingdom Metazoa; phylum Arthropoda; class Insecta; order Diptera; family Syrphidae; genus Eristalinus; species Eristalinus aeneus. The sequence continues at coordinate 97,761,299 of OY019131.1, forward strand.
TCGTTTTATTTTTACTTCGCGATGCTTCACTTTTGATACTCAAAAATTTAAAAAGGCCCAAATTATCAAAAGTCCAGAATCTCCACACTAGGATTCTGTAAGACTGCACACTAAAAGATGACCAGTGCAGTGCAGGAGCTCAATCAATTTGAAGTTCAAAATTAGAGGCTGCAGGCTAGGGATCGTCCCAATGGATGAGGCTTGATAGTTAAAACCCACCTGCACCCCAGACTATTTCGTCGCGTGATCATGAAAGGGAAGCAAAATAACTATATAACGTCAAGTAAGAAAATTAATTTTTAAGAAACACCAAAATTCTTGAAAGACGCAAAATTCTTTAAAGGCACAGAATATAAAAAACAAAAATTCCAAGCTCACCAAGCCATGGAAAGCCATGAAGCCCACGAGTCAAGATTCCGAGACCACCGCCAAGACTGCTTTACAAAATCTCAGAGCTTCAATAAATTTAAAATAGAAAAAAAATCGAAAATTAAAAAGAATTGGAAATTAAGAAAAATCGCGGCGGCCCTCAGTAGGCCCAGCTTGCTCATCAACTACTCGTGTTGTGCGCGCTACTATTCCCTCACGATTAGAAGAGATCTACAGTTTTTTGTCGACTCCGAACGTCGAAGGTTGAGAAGTTTTTTTCAAAGACAGCTATTGCTCTTTGAGTGTTGTCCATCAATCGAATCTGGGACCCTTGTCGTGTGACTGTCGCTCTCTTCCCACTACGGCATAGCGTAATCTATAAAATCGTACGATCTCAAAAAGACCGACATCTCGATTAAAAACCAGAATCGTGAAAAGTTAAAATCTAAATGAGTGTTTGAAATTCTCACCGATATGTCTATGATAGTGCTCAGCTGGAGATGCAGACGCTGGATGCTAGAGTAGCTTCTTCCGAAATTCGCTTCCACCAAAATTAACTAATTGCTTCTTTGATCTCAACGTGCATCACTTTGTTTCTGGGTTGTAAAGCTGCCTTTAATTATTTTTATCAAGCCAAAGTCTCAAATATTCCAAAAAAATCTCGGGAAGTTCCAACATCTCGGGAAGTTCAAACATCTCAGGAAGTTCCAAAATCTCGGGAAGTTCCAACATCTCGAGAAGTCCCAACATCTCAGAAAGTTCTAACATCTCAAGAAGTTCCAAAATCTCGGGAAGTTCCAACATCTCGAGAAGTCCCAACATCTCAGAAAGTTCTAACATCTCAGGAAGTTCCAAAATCTCGGGAAGTTCCAAAATCTCGAGAAGTTCCAATATCTCGGGAAGTTCCAACATCTCGGGAAGTTCAAACATCTCAGGAAGTTCCAATATCTCGTAAAGTTCCAACATCTCGAAGAGTTCCAATATTTCGGGAATAAGCCCTAAATCTTAGAGCAGAACAAAAATTTCCAGAAATTAAAAAACTCAAGAAGTCCGAATCTTTGGACGTCATGAAACACGTTTGATGCCTGAACACGTTTGAGTGAGCGGTCGTCCTGTAACCACTTCGGACGCCCTTTAATGTCTGGGAAGGTGCTGTGTTGGGGAATAGTTTGGAATGCTTAAAGTTGATGGTGAGCTTGGAGTGAAAGATGTGATTCCTTTTGAGGTCGTTTTAATCTGTTCTGGGGAGTAGTACAAAATTTGAAGATTCTTGATCTCGAAATGTTTCTTTTTTACTTCTGGACATCCTCTGCAACATGATTGAAAAGAAATCCCTCGGCTGCAGAGGTTTTGCTCACGCAGGGGACCAGTTTGGCGTTCAAGGAAGGCTTCAGATGACTTTCCAATTTTGCTAGTCATCTCTTTAATACACTCCTTTGAATGACAATCAAAATAATGAAACATGTCCTTCATACAATTAATCAAGTAGATGAAAACCTCCCTCAGCGGAAGACTTTAAAGAGCACAGCACCCATCGCGTACCCTGCTGGAGTTTGTTAATCGTTGTCCCCATCGCACGTCGCCTTCTCATTAAATTCCAACGACGAGCATAAATCTCCTCGAACTGTCTTCAATCACGGCGGGGCTGGATGCATTTCACACCTTTTCCCACACCTCCGGCATCCAACAAAAGCCCGATTCCGATCGCATTAATCTTCACTGCCGAGTGCATCTGAATAGGATGCTGACGCTGCAACAAAAGCCGACCAGCTCTCGAGCGCATTTGCATTCCGAGCTCCGGGCTCTCCAGTGACAAATGTGTGAGATGTCACCTCTGAGAAGAACCGAACAAATATCATTAATAACTCACGCAATATTTACAAAACAAAACGCGTCCGCTTGTGAACACCAGAGCGTCGTCCCGAAGGCGAATCCTTTCGCTCTCCGAATGCATCCAGGACCCCATGGCTCACGCATTAACATAAGTGGGACAATTACAAATATTACAACTCTATTTCGAGAGCAGACAATGCCGGCTACAAATTACCATTTTTTGGACATTAATCACTGGCACCACTCGAGAGGAAAGGACAAAAGACAGGAGAGAACAAAGGAACCGAGGGCCGAAAGAAAAGAGCAACCCCTTCGGAGGAATTAATATGTTTGGCACCTCTGCCAAATCCCAGGTACGAGCGGCCAGGTTGCTCCTTTGAAGAAGGAAGAAAAGTCCTGTTGCAAGGACTTACTCAAGGATTACAGGAGAGATGGAGAAAGTCACCGAAAGTCACACCCCTGACGTTGCTGCAGGAAATAATTCACACACAAAACACTTGGGACGGCGGAGAAAAGTCATTCGACAGAAGGATTACACGGGAGACGATGGTCCTTTGCCTCAAGAGGACAACAAACAGACGCATTCACCCCTTTTCTCTGGATTCGATGCAGCGCAGCAGCAGTAAACAGGACTGACCGCAATTCGAGAGCAACAGAAGCAGCAGAAGATGACCATCTGCCAGGGCTCTCCGCTGTTGCGGGTCATAAAGATCCTCGGCAATGAAAGTTATTACTCAAAACAGAGCCTGGTCGTAAATGATTCAATTACAGGAAACAAAAGGACACTCGCTGGGGACTGAGAGCTCGAAGGACTGAAAGGAATTAAATTTGCATAAATAAGTAACCGGACCCCACCGCTGCAACGAGGACATTCGATATTTTATTCCAGACTCACCGGAGCGGGGAATTCCTTTCCTGTGTGCGCACTGGTCTAGGCATATGTATGTCTGGTGAAATTTTGGGAAGTCGTACAATCGGAGGAGGGAGATGGACTTAACCTCACTTCTGTTTGATGAGTGTGGAAAGTCGTCCTGCTGGCTGAAGTAAAAGTGAATTGAAACAATTTTCCTGGACACCAATAGGACCTGTGCTGTTTTGGATTAAAATTTAGTGAGAACCGCTTGTCGGAGGCTGATTTAACCCCGCTTATGCTTGACGAGTGTGTAAAGGCGTCCTGTTGGCTATATTAAAAGTGAATTCTTCCAACTTTCCTGGACACCAATAGGACCTGTGCTGTTTTGAATTAAAATTTAGTGAGAACCGCTTGTCGGAGGCTGATTTAACCTCACTTTTGCTTGACGAATGAGGAAACGCGTCCTGTTGGCTGTTTTAAAAGTGAATTCTTCCAACTTTCCTGGACACCAATAGAACCTGTGCTGTTTTGAATTAAAATTTAGTGAGAACCGCTTGTCGGAGGCTAATTTAACCTCACTTTTGCTTGACGAATGAGGAAACGCGTCCTGTTGGCTGTTTTAAAAGTGAATTCTTCCAACTTTCTTGGGCCTGTGCTGTTTTGAATTAAAAATTGCTGACAACGGCTTATGGGAAGATTATATAACCTTGCTTTTGCTTGAGGAACGTGGAAAAGCGTTCTGTTGGCTGAATTGAAGGTGGATTCCAGCAGTTTTCTTCTACACAATTAGGACCTGTGCTGTTTTGAATTAAAATTTAGTGAGAACCGCTTGTCGGAGGCTGATTTAACCTCGCTTATGCTTGACGAATGAGGAAACGCGTCCTGTTGGCTGTTTTAAAAGTGAATTCTTCCAACTTTCTTGGGCCTGTGCTGTTTTGAATTAAAAATTGCTGACAACGGCTTATGGGAAGATTATATAACCTTGCTTTTGCTTGAGGAACGTGGAAAAGCGTTCTGTTGGCTGAATTGAAGGTGGATTCCAGCAGTTTTCTTCTACACAATTAGGACCTGTGCTGTTTTGAATTAAAATTTAGTGAGAACCGCTTGTCGGAGGCTGATTTAACCTCGCTTATGCTTGACGAATGAGGAAAGGCGTCCTATTGGCTACTTTAAAGGTGAATTCTTCCAACTTTCTTGGATACCAATAGGACCCGTGTTGTTTTGAATTAAAAATTGCTGACAACGGCTTGTGGGAAGATTATATAACCTTGCTTTTGCTTGAGGAACGTGGAAAAGCGTTCTGTTGGCTGAATTGAAGGTGGATTCCAGCAGTTTTCTTCTACACAATTAGGACCTGTGCTGTTTTGAATTAAAATTTAGTGAGAACCGCTTGTCGGAGGCTGATTTTACCTTGCTTTTGTTTATCGAGTGTGGAATGGCGTCCTGTTGGCTGAACTAAAGGTGAATTCTGGTAATTTTCTTAGACACCAATAGGACCTGTCCTGTTTTGGATTAACAATTACTAAGAATGACTTGTCGAAAGTAAGGGATTCAGGATTCAGATTAAACGTTCAGATGGAGGCTTAGTCTAGTTTCATGGTTCCCTCGATTAGGCACAATTGAAGACTTCCCAGCTCCTCCAGGAAGAAGCCTTCATCGTCAAACCAAGAATAATCGCGGAACTCCAGACGATTTCCCATGCTGTTTAGAGAGAGAGAGAGAGAGAGAAAAATTGAGAAATCCATCCAAGAAATCGCTTAAAATGTCCTCCAATCACAGAACAAAAGCCAAACTCACCCCAAATTTCACCCAGATTACAGGAAAAATCAAACAATTAACAGCGTATCCGCCCTTGATCCTTCTCTAGAGTGCCAATATTACACCCAAACCCCGAGCAAACAATACCTCACCACGCACGGCGCACGGTGCGGGGCGTCTCAATTACAACTCAATTACATAATTGTCCACCCAGTGAATTGGGCGCATTGTGCTGCGGCAGTCGGCCGAGTAAACCAAACAAAACACATTCCCTACCCCTGGGCTCTGTCTGGCTCCCGCCGCAATCGGAAGTCACGGGTGCAACATTATGCACTTCCGCGTGCAGCCGCAGCAGGAGCAGGAGTAGGACCAGCAGTTCTCGTTTTACTGGCAAACAGATCAACTCCAAGTCAGCACCAACTGCATTGTGCACTCCGGTCTACCTCCCTAGGATGCCAAATTCGAAAATAGAATCCGTAAATAGCAGCGCGCTAGGGGTTGCAACGACCGATGTCAGTGGCAGATGTCTGTCGTTGGGGAAGGCACTCCTACACCGCTTGTCGCACTCGTACCTAACACGATCAATGCCGGCGATAAGGGATCGCGTCGTGTGGTATGTCGGAATGGCCTGACATGTCGTGAACAGCGCTCAGTCAGAGATAAAGGAGAGGTATCCTCGCAAGGATACCCGTGCGCCCACACCCGACCCGGCTGTTGTGCTCTACTCAAAATTGCCCCCGCACGACACCGAAACCTCGCACGTTGCCTTCCGAGGGATGGAATGGAAGCGAAAGGTATCTGGGCACAGCGCAGTGGAATTTATTGTGATAACAGATGGGCGGATGCATTTGTGTGTTTTTATTCGAATGCGTGCCGACACAAAAGTGGTGCAGAGCACGCCTGCTCTATGCGGGCGTTTTGATACGCCACTGCCGCACCAACAGCACGCGCTGCCACGTCATAAGGACACTCGTGTAATTAACCACAGTCGTCAGGATGCGATTTCGACGGCACGAGGTCCGCACTTAAGGATTGATGGATGCGATGGGCGCCGCATATGGTCACCGAGGTGCACGGCATTTGGCGGCTGGCGGCCGGCAGTAATGGTGGCGTGTGGCAGTGAGGAGGAATTCTGCGAAAGGAATTTGCATACGAATGCGAGGGGACACGATGAATGTGAGTTATGCGCTGGCGGCGATGGGTGCGAATAGAAAGGGACATCGGGGTGAGGGTAAGTATTGACGCGCCAGACTGTTGGCTGGCGATGATTCACTGCAAAGAGAGAAAAAGAAAAAGAAAGTTGCAAGCCATATGGCACAGGTTTGAGTTCACTTTGAGGGCAATTGGAAGAGCAGCGCCTTTGTTCGACTAAGGGAAGGCAAGGGAAGGCCGAGTTTTGGTCCTGTTTGCGTGGATCGCGTTTGGAGAAGAAGATTCAACGACGAACTTTATTGGCTGTACGGCGATATGCACCTGGTTAAGCTTCTTCAATTCGACGCTTAAGATGGCCAAGCCATGTAGAGCGTGTGGACACCACTGTTTCTGCCCGAAAAGTCTTTCAATCCAAGCCATTGGGACAATGCATCAGAAGACGGTCCAGGCTGAGATGGTGCACCCAAGTGGAAAAGAACATCAATGAACTTAGAGCACCTACTTGAAGGCAGTTATCGAGAGATCGTTCTTTCCGGAGACGCAAGTTGGCTGAACCCCAGGTCCAACCCGGGCTGTAGCGTCACACGAAGAAGAAGAAGAAGAAAAGAGGGTGGAATCAAAGAAGTTAGAGTTTGGCTTGAAGACAGGCTTAAGCTGTACCTTTTCCCCTTTTAAAGGACTCTAGGCAGATTGAAAGTGATGATCGTGAGTGGTGGCAAGGAAGGAAGACTGTGGAATGGCAAGAAAGACGCTGCGACATTGATTATGGGGATAGCACACTAACCACGTAACAGACTCGGTTTTGAAGTCAAAGCAGGCTGTCTTGTGATAGGAAACTTTGCTTTGGTGACACAAGTTGGTCAACTGCTTCAAAATCAAATTCGCACAATTATTCGGATCTAGCACATCACTCAAAAAGTCTCGGAACATATGAAGGGCGGTACTATCAAAAAAATAAAAATATGAATTGTTAGTGGCGCCCCCTATATGTACCGGGACTTATTGAGTGATTTATTATTTGCAGGAAGCCAATGCCCATGGGTCTACTTTTTCTAGATTTTAAGGAACCTTACTGACTGACCGGTTGCCTAGCAAAGTTGGCCCATACAACATTGTCATTGTTTTAGCCTCGCCTTGTCTTAGCCATCCTCTTGAGAAGATGTGGCTAAGACTCGGGCAGCCAGTCAAGACAAGATTATAGCGTAACGAGCCAAAGGACTTTGTATTGTTCACTAAGCTGTCCTAGCTAAGATGATTGCGGGGATTTAATACCAGTTCAGAGTGCTCCTGCAACTTGGGTGGTGAGATCGAAAGAATATAGACAGAGATTTTAGAAAACCTAGCTTCTTCTTCTTCTTCTTCGGATGGCGCTTCAGTCCGGGGTGGACCTGGGTCTCAACTAACATGCCTCTCCAGCTAGCACGATCTCTTGCCATCTGCCTCCAATTGCGCACTCCAAATTGGTTGAGGTCCTTTTCCACTTGCGTACGCCATCTCAGTCTAGGACATCCTCTGTTGCGTTGTCCCTGTGGTTCGGATTCGAAAACTCTTCGGGCCGGAGCAGTGCTTTCCATACGCTCTACATGGCCTAGCCACCTTAAGCGTTGTATCCGTAGACGCTTGACTAGGCTCATGCCGCCGTACAGCCCATACAGTTCGTGGTTGAATCTTCTCCTCCAGATGCCATCAACGCAAACAGGACCAAAAATCGAACGCATAACTTTTCTCTCAAAGAGACCAATGGCTTCCTCATCCGCTTTTAGTAGCGTCCAGGTTTCTGCGCCGTAAAGCAGGACTGGAATGATCAAGGCTTTGTACAAAGTCACTTTGGTCGTTCGAGTGAGGGCTTATTACTCAATTGCCTCCTAAGCCCAAAGAAACAGCGATTGGGAAGAGTGATTCTGCGCTTGATTTCGGTACTGATGTTGTTGTCCCTATTCACCGCGGAGCCGAGATAGACGAAGTCCTTCACTACCTCGAAGTATCTGCTGCCCATAGTGACGCTCTGCTCGAGACGTCGATGTTCTGCGTCCTTCTTCAATGACAGCATGTACTTCGTTTTGCCCTCGTTTATCACCAGTCCCACTTTAGCCGCTTCTGCTTCAATGCTATCAAACGCCTCATTGACGGCTCGCTGAGTTCGGTCGATCACGTCAATGTCATCAGCGTGAGCTAACAATTGAACGGACTTGTGGAAGATCGTGCCTCTGATGTTTACGTGTGAGTTCCGCACGATCCCCTCAAGGATGATGTTTAAGGAGTCGCATGACAGCGCGTCGCCTTGTCTAAAACCTTTTTTGACATTGAAGGTCTCGGTGAGTTCGCTACCGACCTTGACGGAGCAGCGAGAGTTCTCCATCGTCATCCTACACAATCTGACGAGTTTGGTAGGGATGCCAAAACTAGAAATGGCACTGTATAGCTCGTCTCTATGCGCCCTGTCATACGCGGCCTTGAAATCGACAAATAGATGGTGGGTGTCGATTTGTACTTCTTGGGACTTCTCCAGGATCTGCAGCAGTGTGAAAGCCTGGTCGATCGTGGACTTCCCTGGCCTGAAATCACACTGATAAGGACCTATCAGGTTGTTGACGGACGGTTTCAGGCGCTCACACAATACGGCAGAGAAAATCTTATATGCGATGTTAAGGAGACTGATCCCTCGGTAGTTGACGCAGTCGGAGGGGTCTCCTTTCTTGTGGACCGGACAAACAATGCTGAAATTCCGCTCGTCGGGCATGCTTTCCTCCGACCATATCTCACATATGAGCTGGTGCATGCGCCCAACCAGCTCATCCCCAGCCGCTTTGACCAGCTCTGCGGATAGTCCGTCCGCGCCAGCAGCTTTGTTCGACTTCAGTTTCGATATTGCTATCTTGACCTCGTCGAAGTTGGGGGCACGGAATTCTTGTCCATCGTCGTCCAAATTGAGTGGGACATTCTGCCTAACAGCGGGATTTGCATCGTCATCGCCGTTTAGGAGTCTGCAGAAATGATCCTTCCAGATTCCCAGCACTGACTGCGACTCTACCACCAGTTGTCCATTTTGGTCCCGGCAGGCTTCTGTCCGAGGCTTATAACCGCCGGATAACTGTTTTATCTTTTGATAAATTTCGGACGTCATTCCTGCCATAGCACTTCTCCATTTCCTCGACCGCGCGCTTCTCGTGCTCTTTCTTTTTTCTTCTGAGAAGCCGGTTCTCTTCCCTTCTTCACTGTTTGTAGAACTCACAAACAGCTCCCGTCGTTCGATGCAGCGTTGCATTGTATGCTTCTTGTTTGGCTGCATGCGCCAGCCTACACTCGTCGTCAAACCATGGGTTCCACTTAGGTGGTGGTGTAAAACCCAGCACATCAGTGGCGGCCTCTTTGATGGCTTCTTGACAACGTGTCCACTTGTCAGATAGTTTCAGGGAGAATCGATCGGCAAAGGATCTAGCGATCGGCTGCGATTGTAGCTTTCCGACATCAAACTGTCTTAGCCTGTCTCGACTCCGTTGCTCTGTCGATATCCGGGTTCTTACCTTGGCTACAACAAGGTGATGATCCGAATCGATGTTTGCACCTCGGAAGGTTCGGACATCGAACAGACACTGGAGGAGTGTCTGACGTCAATCGTAACATGATCAATCTGGTTGGCGGTTGATTGATCAGGTGATCGCCAGGTACCTTTATGAATGTTGAGGTGTGGAAACAGCGTGCTGACCACAGAGAGATTTCGCCCCGAGGCGAAGTCAACTTGCCTGAGTCCGTTTCCGGAGGTGTTGGCGTGCAGGCTGTGTCTTCCGATGACTTTAGCAAAGACTTCTTCTCTTCCCAGCTGGCCGTTGAAATCTCCTAGAACGATCTTGGTGTCGTAGCTGGGGCATCGATCATATGTCCTTTCTAGGAGGTGATAGAAGTTCTATTTACTGCTGTCATCTTTTTGCTCTGTCGGGGCGTGGGCGCATATGAGGCTTATATTCCCTAATGCGGATTGTTATGAGGCGTTCGCTTATGTATTGGAAGCTTAAGACTTTTTGCCTAAGTCTGCCTCGAACAACAAAACCGCATCCAAATAAGCGTTTCCCTCTCTCCCTGTAGCAGTCGCCGTGGTATATGTCGCAGTTTCTCACTCTTCTCTTGCCCGGCCCATCCCACCGCATTTCCTGAATCGCGGTAATGTCTGCTTTAGCAGTTCATCGGCTGCACGTGGTCTGTTTAGGGAACTCACATTCCACGTGCGTATCCGTAAAGCATTATCCTTTTTTCGTTTGCGTGGGTCGTCAACAGTGTATCCATCCATATCCGAGGCATTCGGTTGGTTCGTAACTGGTATTTGTTTTTATGTGGCCGGGCAGTTACCCCGACGCACACCCCCAACCTGGAGGACCAGGCCCTTGTTATCACTCTTGGGCGGAGGTCGCACTTATAGGTTTAGCAGGTTGAGTTCGGGTGAACAACAACCAGTGCCCGGTGGCTACCAACGTGGATGTAGAATAAGCACATTTGGTGTGTGGAAGACACTTACAGCAGCTGGGCATCGCCAGGTTGATACCAATCAGTGCCTACCCTGTTCCCACATCACCCAACCAGAAAACCTAGCTCCCTACCAAAAAAGGAATGACCGTCGGTTATGGGAGAATCCCTTTTGGTACTTGAAATATTGCAACGCTTCCAGTGATGCTTTACCTTGACTCGGGGCTAAAAGGAGCAAATTTTTATGAGCACTGTTAAAGACGCAGTCTAGAAGAGTGCTTAAAAAAATTGAAAAAAAATATGGCCGCGCCAAGATGATCCCATTGGTGTAGTTTATAAAGTGCAACGCTTACAAGCCAAAGATCCAAAATTCGATTTTTAGAGACAAAACACACGAGACAACTCCTTTTGGGTTGCAAGTAACACTCAAAGAGCATGAATAGGGTTTTCAAACTTTTCCGTTTTGGAGACTGCAAAAAAGGTCGATCTACTAGCGATAGACTATAAGCACGCACAACACCAGTAGTTGCCAAAAAAGGTCCTCGTCCTTTGTGGACTGTTGCGCCAGACATCAAGGCAGCAGTTTACAAATAAGGTCCTCGTTCCTTGTGGACTGTTGCGCAAGTAGTTGGCAAAGAAGGTTGGGTCAGAAGTTCAGCCAGCAGTTGCCAATGAAGGTCCTCGTCCCTTGTGGAGTGGCGGGCCAGAAGTCCAGCCAGTAGTTGCCAAAGAAGTTCCTTATCCCTTGTGGAGTGTCGCGCCAGCAGTTCAGCCAACAGTTGCCAAAGAAGGTCCCTTGTGGACTGTTGCGCCTGAAGTCCAGCCAGCAGCGGTGCAAACCCTCGATTTAAGACACTCTAAAGTCATCCATCAAGATTTTCTGCAATAGAGGCCGTCTATAGCAAATGGTTCTTTTAACGACTTAGCACAGACTCAATCCATATTCATAAATTTCCCCCTGGCGATTTCAGCGACACAGTTGTAACCTCAATGTACTTCATCACCGACGACGCTAACGCCTTGGTAATCCCCGACCGTCATCCTCTGGAACTAACTAGTCATTTTCCACCTTATTTCTGAACGCTGTTCAGAGAGCACACTCTCTGTCATCCATTAAAATTAACCTGTAGCAACAACTTCGAAGGAGGAAAAGAGAAAAGACACTGACTGTGGATGGAACGGGAAAGACAGTATGGATCTTTTAAGAGAAGAGCCTGAAGAGATAAGTGAAACATTTCAAAAGAGAGAGCTCGGAGGACTTGCCCGAAATCCTTTTCAGGCGGCTTTTTTGAGTTTGATGGCCTTGCGTGCAACGACATTTGTACTTGAAAAGCCGACTTGTGCTTTGTGTTGCCAGGTGGCGTATTTAAAGGAGTAGAGATAAATTGAATGGCGTTACAGGAGCCTTGGAAAAAGCAAATATTGAAAAGTTGTTCAATGGGCAGTTAGACAACTACTGCTATTGAAGTGCTGTCAGCTGTGGGACTGTGGGATCCGGTTCTGGATTTGGAAAAACCTTCTTATCCATGTGGTATGGATGAAAAGCAAGTTTGGTGAAAAGAGGTCTATACCGATGAAGCAACCAACTAGTCAAAGGAGAAACGGACAGTTTACTGGAGCCTCTCCTCCCTTGATCCATCTGCTTACAGACGGCATCACAATCTCCATCCTTTTGTAAGGCGAAAATCTGACGAGCAACCATCGACAGAATGTTGAACAATTACGGCCAATGATAATTTGGGATTCAAAGGAAACTGTCATTACACTGCAGGTGAGTTGCTTTGCTTCAACCAAATGGATGCACTTGTGAAAATGTTGCGGACTCAATAGTTCCATTTCTTTACTTGTTGTAGCACGGCAAATTTAAGTAGAAGTTCTCGGAACTCAAATGGAAAACACAGGACTACGGTTACCAGATAAAGACTATAGTTGCTACAGTATAGCTATAGACTATAGTTGGATGCATGAACAAAGAGGGGCACACCCCGGCAGAACTTCTCCTCAGTAACTCCACTAAGGACTCCATAATTAGCGAAACTTCGAAATTTCGCTCCATAACTTTGGAGCCCTTAGTGGAGTTACTGATGAGAAGTTGTGCCAGGGTGTTTCCCTCATCAGCTGCAAGAGAGTATCAAACGTCAATACGGACTTTGAAGAAAACTTTTCACAAGCATCGATCGGAAACAAGCTCTTTGACAGGACCCCAGTTGAGCCCAGTTAAGTTCAAGAGCTACATGTCGAAAGTTACAGTCACAGCAAAAATGCTTCGTAAGCTTTTTGAAAGAAGCTCCAAAAATATGAAGGGTATGTCATTATCCCCCTCTGAAACGTAGAACTTGTAAATATTTTGAGCTGCAAGAATATGAAGGGTATGCCATTATCCCCCTCTGAAACGTAGAACTTGTAAATATTTTGAGCTGCAAGAATATGAAGGGTATGCCATTATCCCCCTCTGAAACGTAGAACTTGTAAATATTTTGAGCTGCAAGAATATGAAGGGTATGCCATTATCCCCCTCTGAAACGTAGAACTTGTAAATATTTTGAGCTGCAAGAATATGAAGGGTATGCCATTATCCCCCTCTGAAACGTAGAACTTGTAAATATTTTGAGCTGCAAGAATATGAAGGGTATGTCATTATCCCCCTCTGAAACGTAGAACTTGTAAATATTTTGAGCTGCAAGAATATGAAGGGTATGCCATTATCCCCCTTTGAAACGTAGAACTTGTAAATATTTTGAGCTGCAAGAATATGAAGGGTATGCCATTATCCCCCTCTGAAACGTAGAACTTGAAAACATTTTGACACACACATTCATTCCGTGATTCCTAGACTTCGCATGTTTCCAAACTTCGTCTGCCCACCAAGACTTCGTTTGTCGTCAATTTCCCCACACAATTCATATTCAACCAGTCTGGCAACGTCCAACTCTCTTCGTTCCTTCACACTCTTCTTTAGCAACCCATGAATGAATGAATGAGCGCATAGCTTCTTCCGTTTTTCCCAATGCCTCGACCTATCCCGACCATTAGCTGTTGCTTCACTCACTGACCATTCGAGAAGTTACCCAGCAAAGAAGAGATCCCCCGAGAGCCATCACAATCAAAGAGAATTCCATCACATCGTCGCCGTTGCCGTGCGGCAGAAAAGACCAACACGACAAGTGCGCTCTCTCGCCTCCATCAACCATCTCACTCTACTCCAGGCTGACCGACACGGCACGCCTCCACGACTCTTTATTTCATTTCTGTAGTTATTATGGCGTTTGTTACGTGGTGTGTCTACTCGTGATTTCATTTTTTATTTTTAATTTCCAATTTCCACCTTCGAAAACCGCCAATCAATTGATATTAGCGCCAACAGCCGCGAGCCCTGCCAACCGAAATCACTCTCCAGCCATCAACGTATCCCAAAGTGCCACAGAAACGACCAGAAACGCAGCAAAAAAACGCGAAAGGAGGCTTCTCAGGCGAAGAACGAGTGTGAAAAGTGAAAAAAAATTCCTAAGCCCCCCCGATCAGACATACAATACAGGTCGTGAGTTGATTGAGTTGCCATTGCCATTCGGTGGGGACGACCGAAAATCTGTTTGCCACTGCTGTGCTGCTGGTCGGTCGCTCCTTGTTCAGACCATTCGGGGCCACCGTCGGTCTGAGAGAGACCACACGATTGGGTGCATGTGCGTGTGTGTGTGCTGTGACGAGAAGACGTCGGAAAAATAAAACGAATTGTTAGCCAAAAACGACCGAAAAAGTCTGTGAATCGCGGTGAATCAGTGAATCCGAATCGTATTCTGTCTCTTCGTTGCTCGCTCGTTTGTTCGTTTCGTTTCCTCTCGTTATTCGTTTTTATTTCGAGCTTTAAATTGTTATCGGTCGGTGCAGAGACCCCCATCAGTGGCTGAAACAAGAAAATCCGCGATTCATACGGAGAAAATAGCAAACGCCACGAAAAAAGGACACGACAGACCGAGAAAACTCAGGGAGTCGGGCAGCTCAGAGCAAGTGGAAAAAAGAGAGGTGTATGTGTGTTGGGAGTGCACACTCATACAGTCAGCAGCAAGTCACACGGGAACACACATCCAAACTCTCGTTCATAACTAGCTGTCGCCGTCAGTTGGGGAATTAAACATTTCGGAAAGACCGATTTTTTCGAAATATTTTCGCGAATTTTGTAACAACAAATCGTGCTGCTCTCGGTCGCCAATATCGCGCATTCAATTTCGATTCGCGTACGTGCGTGTGTGCGATAATAAACTGAAAATAAATTTTCAAGAAATATTTCGTTTTTGTTTTTGTTGGTATTTTTTTTTGGGTTAACTTGTCGTGTGTGAAGCGAAGGGAGGAGGCACCGGAGCACTGAGGAATCACAAAAATGGAAGCAGTCGCGAAACATGACTTCTCCGCGACAGCGGACGACGAGCTCAGCTTTCGCAAGGGCCAGACTTTAAAGGTATGACTCAGTCAGGAGAGGAATCTTTTTTGAGTAATTTTTAGACATTTCGGCGTATTTTTAGTTTTTTTTTTTTTTTTGTTGATGGAGAACCACGGGGGGATACCTCTCGGCTTTGAAGTTTTCAGTTTTATTGCGTGCGGGAGCGAGAGAGAGACAGAGATGGAGGGAAGGATGACGATGAGTGTAGAAGAAGAAGGTGGTGTCTCTGTTGGTCCTTTGTCTATGTGTTCTCTCCTTGCCTGCCGAGAGTGCACAAGTATTCCTATGCTGCGCTGCATCGCCCATCCCATCATCGTCGTCAGCAGCACAACCGCCACCCAAAAGCGGCGAAGCGCACCGTATTCCGTGTGCGGTGGTAGCTGCTGTAGCTGCCGCCGCCACTGGCGGGGTCAATAACAATTGCGGCGAGGGTGGATGTGGGCTGGTGTGTGGATAAGGACTTTGCCGACTGCCGGCTAATAGCAGTCATAACATTGGCATTGCTTGTGTATCTATGGCGGAAAGAAGAAATTGTAATATGTGTGTACCTTGCTTGGGCAGTGAACGTTGACGATGACGACCAGCAGGAGGAGGAGGAAGGATGAATGGGGAGGAGATGGTTTAAAAGCGAATGTGATGAGCAGCAGTTTCTGAGAATGTGGAATTCTCTTTAGGGAAATGAGATAATTGACTTTTTAATTTCAACAAATGCCGCAGACGCTCCGTGGAAGCAGATAAAAGCCCTTCAAATGTTGCTACATGACACTGAAAGTGGATGGCGGGGTGGATACTGCGTTTATAATCCTGTTGGCTACTCAAGGGCTTCTGGGGATTATAAAGAGCTGTTCCGTGCCAAAGGTGTTGCAAATCAGGTCGTATTGCATGGGATCAATGTGTGAGTTGTTGACTAAGGAATCGTCATCAATGAGAGGAGCGGCGTTAAGGGCGCGTCCATACCACTCAGTTTAACATCTTTTACTTCAGAAGTAGTCAGCAGTTCAAAGGTCTGTTCCATTCATTGCCACTTCCAAAGGGGCAAAATTCTTAACTAGAATTCAGATAAATGCATTCCTTTGGAACTTTTTGCATTAAGTGTCTTCACTTCCTTTTCATGTTCACTCTGGAGGAAGTGATTCTTCATCAGAATTCGCGTCAAATTTAATCACATCTGCAGGAAAATACATATACAATAGCTACCGCGTCCAGAGTTTCATTGCTGTCGGAATCCTGACAGCACATCCATCAGAGAAACAATCTCATTTCTAAGTCACGTCAAATTCAAAACCCTCTCCGCCAGCGAAACTTCTCGTATTAGAAGCCATGTCAAAAGTCAGCAGTTCCATCAGCTCAAATTTCACTTTTCAAAATCACACATTTGATGAAGGCCCACTTCCAATCGTCAGGTCGACAGGGAAATAAAACAACTCGTAAACTTCCCACCCGTCGAGGCCGAGAGGAGAACGGAGCTCACCACAAAATTGAATCCCATTTAGTTCTGGGCTTGTCTGTGGTCTCTGAGTTATGAGCTTGCCTCGTGAACTGGTAATTAAATTCTGTTGCACTGGCTGTCACATCGATAAACGCATATCCGCCGAGAAACGATCTAGATTTCTATTCCCCCAGACGCATTTTAAGATCAAGGTCCAGTCCGGCAGCACTGCTGTGAAGTCATTGTCTGGCCATGTGGAAAATTTCTGTTTTCTCTGCCCCCGCCGCCCAAAGGCCAACCACTTCTAATCGACAATTCCCCCGTGGTGGGACGTGATTTGGCAGGCACTGTGCCACCTGACTCTGGTCGATGCACGACACGCAAGCAGTGATTTTTTATGAGTCCTTCTCTGTCACTGTCATTGCACTACACTGCAGCAGCAACTTCCATCACCGTGGCGCGCTGGGAGCCTAATTGAGAATGTGATGTGCTGGCAAGAGCAGAAAAGTCTTATCTGGAGCAGACCAACGACGACGATATGACAAAAATGCCCGGCTCTTCTTGGATGGGGAGGGAAAAGTTCGTTGAACCAAATCGAGATTCACACACCAGATAATTGGGTCAGAAAGCAGGGCCCCCGCCAGTCTGCCCATAGAAGTTTATGGACATCAAACGTTGAGCATTCTCTCCTCCATCTCGCTCTTCGCGTCGTCTCAGGTTATTTATTTTTAATTGCAGCAATAAGTATAAATAGAGGCAGGCAGAAACGACGGCGAGACAAGACATCGAAGACTGTTACAAATGTGTCGATGCGAAAATATCTTGTTCTACAAGTGGACAGTGCTCAATGACTGCACACCGTCATCGGTGAATAATGTGCCGCGCGAGGACAAGAATCATAAGTGTTTTCGTGGACTTTTCTCAATGAAACCAGTTCTGGTTGCTTTTTCGTCTGTGCCGTTGGTTAATTACCAACAACACTGCCGCTGTCAGCCCCGCTTCATTGTCTCGGCGGTGGCGGCACTGTTCACTCAGTCTCAGATCCCTGTGTATCAAATGTTGTTTGGGTTAGGTAACACATGCAGGTCGCGTTCATTTGAAAGTAAGACGCGTACGTACGTATTTTGTTGGTTTCTCATCTCATATGCATAAACCTTGTGTGGTATTATCGATTAGGTATTCGATTCGATGATGATTTGATGTTACTCAATCGCGACCTGCTTGCGCCTGGACGGTGGGGAGGTGTCTCGTCGCTCGACAGGATTTCCCCCTACATCGTGGGAATGTGTGCAAACACCAAAACGCGAGCAGGGCTTCAGGACTTTATGGCTCCCTAGGATGGGCGGCTCATGGAAACATAAATCAAAAGCTTATGCGAAAGCAAGAGTGTTAGCGTGTCATGCGTGCTCGTTCGTGAAAATTTTTACCACTCGCGCGCTTCACAAAATGATCAGAATCGATTCCTAATCAAAGCCTGTCCACTGTAACAGCTAGGCGCGGCGACACTCAATTAACTGGAACTGTAAATTTCTTTTGAAATGGGTTTGCAAGTTCAATTCGAATCTGAGTCATTGTGGAATAGAGGCGCGCTGGAGCGTGCTTATTCAATTCTCCCATGAGTAATGGATTTGTTTGCACGGACCCGCGGGTATGTTGTAACATGAGAGACAGCAGACACTGGAGATTTATCTCCTCATCACATGAGGGGGGAAATTCCATTGAAGCTAGGAAAACAACAAGCGTGACTCATCGAGCATATCACCCAAAGTGCACGAAGACGAAGGAGACAAGAAATGGGGACAATTCATGTTCTCGAGGTCAATGATCCATTGATCGATCGCTAACGAAGACCAACTCTTGGGCAGCGCACCCTGCAATGGAAAGAAAATTGAAATCCTCAAAAATGTGGGCTGATTCGGAGAATCATTTCTCAACCAACATCGTAACCGCCACAAATTGTAGAGCAAACAGTGGATTTGTTTAAAATCAAAGTGACATCGTTCCCCTTACAGCCCTGCTTATTGGACTTTAGCTTTCGTGTGCAAATATTTATGGAAAATATTCCATGTGAATTATGAGCTATGGTCACAGGCCGATTTGGTGTCTATTTCTGCATGCGGTGCGGTCGCGGCTCATTTTCGTCATCGCCGTTGCCGTCGTTTCCATTTGAGGTGATGACCATGTCAATATTTTATCTGCGGCTTCGAGTGCGGGTATGGTCTTATTCGTCGCACAAGCGACCACCGGATGGGTTTTGGAGGAGTAGGGGTACAGCAGAGCAGGCATAATTTGATAAGTTGGGAACTTCTATATTTGATCTGCGAAATTGATTGATATTTTTTGTACGGGGGCAAATTGGCGTGGGAGAGATAACAAATGCTGCGGCTGCTGTTGTCGCTGGTGGGCTTGGGAAGGGAAATTTTTCATTTTAAAAGCGGCGAGGTTGATCGATCGCCCTTTGGCTATCCAAAATTTTGTGGGAATTGGAGAGAGCACTTATTTTTCTGTTCAAGTCGTGCATGGTGATTTACATTAGTAGCTGTCTTGTTAACTTCAACTTCAAATTCGAACACATCAAGTTGAGAACCGATACTGTGTCAGAAGTTCTTGCAAACATGACCCTTCCCTAGTCGAGTTGACTTCACTGTTAAAACGTCTAGACGATGATATCAAGCAGGATTCCTCGATACGGCAAACGCACGTAAGCACGCTGAACAATGAAACGAGGCTACATCCAATGTCGCGTGGAAGTTGACAACTTCGCGCTGCAGAACTGACCTGGCGGCTCTTAGATTTACGTTTAAAACAACCTGCATATCACAAACTGGCTGCAAATTTACAAGACAGTCGGTACAGACATGACCTTTGAAGTCAGAGAAATCGATATTCGTTCAGATTTCACATTCAGACTTATGTGATATTAAGATTTAGGCGCAGGAAGTCTACTCTAAATTCTTAAATCAAGCGCCTGACTAAGTGCAGAGATTGGCGGTCAATTAGTTGCTGAAAAAATTGAATTCAAGGAGGAACAGACAATACAATAAACTCCTCAATTGTTGTCTGTTTTCTTTCATAAACCCGTCCTCCTATCTCCTGTTTATCAAGCACTTAACCCCTTAATTTGCTAACAGGAGTTAATACCCCTTGGAAACGACCACCTCTTAAGCAACTCTCCATTGCGTGCGACACGTCGCTCCAATTTCGCGAACGTTAAGCTCTAGAAATACCCAAATTTCATTCACATAGCTTAAACGGTCGTCAAACTGCACAACAAATGAGTCGTTCATCTAATCGTTTCATTACGTTCATGCGTACCGCGCCGATATTGCGCCCACCCGCACACACTTTCTCCAATTTATCCGCAAACAAGGCAGTGCGGGACACACAAAAAAAAAAACACCCAAAGAAAGTGAATTTTATTCCAAAAATAAAAGGAAAACAAAAAAACACCCGCCACTGGGTGGGTGATTGTTGACAGTCGGCGGCATACTCTCGGCGCTGGCGAAATTCCATTGAAATCGAACGTTGGGGTGTGGCGGCGGCAGCGGCAAACAGGCACGAAGAGACCGCGAGGAGAGATCACCTCGCTGGGCAATGTGTTATGTGAGATTAGCGGCGAGAAAAGCTGCCGCCGCCTGACCCAGAAATCGGTCATTGAGAAAACGGAAAACCTTCATCACACAACAACACGACACGATCTATTTTCTGCCATGACACCCAAAAACAGTCAGCCAAATAATTTGATTTCCTATTTCGACTATTTTTAGATATTAAACATGGAGGATGACTCGAACTGGTATCGAGCCGAGCTGGATGGCAAGGAGGGCCTCATCCCGAGCAACTACATAGAAATGAAAAATCACGAGTAAGACGACGCGCTCAATCAACTTCAATTGAGTCTGACGATGTTCTGGTTTGTTCTTCTCTCCCACAGCTGGTATTATGGACGAATAACAAGGGCAGATGCCGAGAAACTGCTATCGAATAAACATGAAGGCGCTTTTCTAATCCGTATTAGCGAATCAAGTCCCGGAGATTTCTCATTATCCGTAAAGTGAGTGCAAATGAAAGCTACTTTCCTCTGGTCTGGAGGTCATACATTTTTCGTCTTTTGTTGTTTGCAGATGTCCCGATGGTGTTCAACATTTCAAAGTTCTACGCGACGCACAAGGTAAATTCTTCCTCTGGGTGGTCAAATTCAATTCCCTGAACGAGTTAGTTGACTACCACCGATCCGCATCAGTCTCCCGATCACAGGATGTCAAGTTGAGAGATATGATCCCTGAAGAAGTAAGTGTTCACACGATTAGATCAAAAGTCGAAATATATGTACATGCAATGTCTGCCTGTCGCTGTTAAGTGCTTCCTTTCCTTTCGCTGTCCCATGAAAGTGATTTGCGTCGACGCTTGCTGTTGATTGCCATCTAATGACTGTCTTAAAACCTCCCATTCAGGGTTTTTACTTGCAACTGCACCGATAATGATCTGTCTAAATGAAGTTGGAATTAATTCGAAATTCCTTCACGAGATTGATAATGGCTACATGACAGCGATTTCAACGCTTTTTGATTACGTAAATGCTGAGGCAATGATTTGAATCAAATGACATTCTTGCCACCTGGCGTTGTCTGTGCAAACATGGTGAAAACGTGTCGATTCCGATCGTGGCACGTTGTTTATAGACTCCTAACTGTGGAAAGAGATTGTTAGAAAAGACATTTCCCCGGGTCCACTCCAGAAAATCCCAAATTTGGATTTTATTCCCCAAATGATTGACCATCTCGCATCTTTTCCCAGTGTGCACTCGAAAGATGACGGCGTAGTCTGCTGCTCTGCTCCTGCCAAAGTATGATGGGCATTCTTAGCAAGCCACTCAATCACTTCCCACTGCCCAATCGATCCATCAACACGATCATTCAATGAGAAAGCACGAAAAACAAAGAACACAAGTTGAATGCTCGCCGGGCGGCCGACATTCTTTGGCTCGTCGCAGCTGTTGCTTACCCGGCCAGCTAGCACGTTATGCAAAATTGCGATAAAACATCATGTTCGCATTCTTTCACTTTTGTTTACGTGACTTTTTGCCTACATTTAAAAAACAATCATACATTCTTTGCATTTTTTCAATATTTTCACAGATGCTCGTTCAGGCATTGTACGACTTTGTGCCACAGGAATCCGGTGAACTAGACTTCAGACGCGGCGATGTCATCACAGTGACCGATCGCTCCGATGACAATTGGTGGAATGGCGAAATTGGCAACAGAAAAGGAATATTCCCAGCAACATATGTTACGCCATACCATTCATAATAGGATTCATTGATAGCAGCAACAATAACACTATCACCGCCACCACCACCAACTGCGATCGCCACCACTACCACCACCAGCAATCAACAACAGCAACAGCAGCAACAAAAACAACATCCGCAACAGCACACAACAAATTCAAACAATCAGAAAAGCACATACAACAATTATTCTTTCGCCCAGGACAGCCTCAGCCGACACGGCTTCCGTCACCAACACGATGCAAAAAACGGTTCGAATGATAATCAATTCTGTTGCACTATACCTTATGGACTGCATATACATTTTATATTTTATTATTCTCTATTTCAGAAGAAACACACAGAAAAACACACAAAACCTTAGGTATTAAGTTAAAAAGTAGTCAAAAGAATGAAATGAAATGAAAACAAAAAAAAAAAAATCAAAAACAAAACAAAAAAAATATTAAGAAGCGTTTGTTTATAATTTTATTTTTAAATGTTGTTACCCTCAGTCTTTGTAACTTGTATTCTTTGCTATAACGTGTTTTATGTTTTTGTTTTGACCATTTTCTTTAAGATAATGATGATGAGAATATTTTTTGAGTATTTTATTTGATTCCTTTTCTCTTACTCTCTCTCTCTCTTTTTATGACTGTCTCTTTTCGCACAGTAGCGCGCACTTTTTGATCGATTTATTTATTTTTATACAAGGAAACAAACAGCAATATACAAGGAATATATATCAAGTTTTTCAGTTCTTTTGTATTGTATTCAAACGTTAGATATAGGAACAAACAATTATAGCACTCGACAGAAGCGACCAAGTAAATATATATTTAACAAGAGCAGACATAAACATAAATCAAAAAGAAACAAAAGAGAGAAGCGATAAAAATGTAACATCTTTTGGTACTTTTGTTGTTTAGTTTACAAAATACACCCTCCCACCACACACTCTTTTTCCTGATTTGGTTTTTTGGTCACTTGCATGGGGTGCGGTGCAGTGGAAACGCAATGGAATTCATCATCTTTTGAGAGTGTCTGTCGATTGACTAACATAATAAATGACTCTAGGACCTGAAGCAAGCGTTCTACACTTACTTTCCACCGCAGAACGTCGTCCTCTCTTTTCATACTTAACTTAACAGAGCGGCCCAATCGGATAAACGTCTTTTCGATTGCTACATAGGTATGGAGTAAAGGGTGGCGGGCCTGTCTTCTCGTGATCTTTTGAGAGTGTCTGTCGACAGCTGTGTTTAAAGCTTAAACTAAGTTATACTCTCTAAGGCTCGAGCTCCACTTTTTCACGCACAATTTCTACTGCAGAGCGTCCTCTTCTTTCATACTCTACTTTACAGCTCAGTCAGAACCTCGGTTTAATGTCTCTCCGAATACTATATACGTATGGAGTACAGGGCGGCGGGCTTGTCTTGTCATGTTTTGAGAGTGTCTGTCGACAGCTGTGGCAAGTTTAAACTATATTATACTGCAAGGCCTGCATCGAGCTTTTCACACACACTTAATACTGCAGAACGTCCTTTTTTGCTTTCATAGTAACTTTACAGCACAGTCAGATCCTCGGTTTAATGTCTTTCCGATTACTATACACGTATGGAGTAAATTGCGACAGGGTTTCTTCAATTCTAGTTCAGCATGAACTCTTTTTCGCACAAATGTACATTTAATAAAATAGCTCTGGCTCCACAAACTCAGCACACAGCGTTGCAACACAAAACGAACAAATCATAAAAAGGGTGCAAGAAGAATTGCAAGCTTCAGCACAAATGTTTGAAAACTGAATGGTTTGATTTCAGTTTGACTTTTCACATGCCAAGCCTTAAATGTGCCTCATCTCTCCCATGTATAAGCTGAAATGATGAGGGGACAAGAAACTGCATACAAGCTCCAATGATTGCTGACTTATTCTGTTTCACAGAACCAACATTAGCCTTGTTGCCAGGCAGACCGTGTACCCTCACGATGCATACATTGCGTTCATTTGAACGTACTCAGCATACATCTCTCAGTAACACATGCTTCCCGAGCAATCTAGCGACAAGTTCGCGTTAAAATTTCCCCGCAGGTAGCTCTACATAAAGTGGCTTGTCAGCTCTATGAATCTGAATATTTTTAATGGCCCACATGTCGCCAACTACAATTGTAAGCAAGTGTCGATTGAATATGTGTGATCTTGAAAGACCACGAAATTGCATAGTTGAGGCCAAACTAATGAACAAAAGGATGCATCGAAGTTAATTCTTTATTATTATTCCAACGCAAATTTCGAGCTGCTTTCATGTGGTTTCTGCCACAACTTTTTTTGCAAATGGAGTCAAAAAGTAGATCATAAAAGTGGATTTTACTGCGAACTCTTGCATTTGCTGAATCCAGAGCATTTTGTTGTGTTCCTTTTAAGCGAAACATGCCAATCCTTGGACAAACCACAACAAGCCTTTGACTTAACAATTTCAGGCGCTTGCTGCTTTATGAGATGATGAATCTCCGCTTTCCTTGAAACCACAAGAATTTAAGCATATGAGCATCCCAACTTAACCTCGGGCACGATACGATTGAAAAGCGAAATTCCATTTCAACCCCACACCCATGCACTGTCCACTGATCTAACTCGTGTTTTTGAAAACTATGTCTGTTCAGTTGACGATACTTCCAGACAAATTCAACAACATTCACATCAATTTTGTTTTGTTTAACACCAATCCAGAAAATCATGTCTTTCTCTTCCTTTCTGTCTCTCTACTCACACGCCACACACACAACAGCAAACAACAATTTCTAAATATACACACGTACACACAAGTTTATATTGCATTATTAAAAAATACATACATATACATATATTAAAGTAAAAGAAAGTAATTAAAATAAAGTAAAGAAAATTATTAACGAGAAAAAACAAAAACCTTACTTTAAGTGAGAACTAAAACTATATATTTACTACAATGGAAAACACTATAAGAATACAACACCAATTATGTGAAAGACGAGGAAATAAGCACTGGAATAGCTTATACGGATTTTATGTGCTTCTAAATAGGAGTTTCTCTAATATTAAACAAAAACAAAGTACATATATAAAAATATATTTTAATTTTATAAGATTATACAAAAACCTATGAGGGATGTGTATTGCGTGACGAATGACTGGATGGGAATGGGAAATGAAAGTCGAAAGGTTCCGGTTTTGATCGTGAGGAGTTCATCGAGGTGGACAAAGTGAAACTGAATGTGGTCTAGATCAAACAGGCATCAGTGGCTGTCAGATGTACTAGGGGTGTGGCTGTAAATTATGCCCACACTGCACCTCTTTGTTCCATTCGAGTAGAATTCTTTCAAAAACGTTCAATTAAAGGAACCACACATAAAAACAATGACAAACACAAGATTTATGCACTTCAGAAGAGGAGTATAAGTTCGATAGAACGAAGCCCATTCTGCAAACAACGTGATGCAGTGGATATGATTTTTTTGCCTTCTTGTGGCGCTACAATCCGGGGTGGACCTGGGCCTCAACCAACATGCCTCTCCAGCCAGCACGACCTTTCGCCAGCTGTCTCCAGTTGCGCACTCCAAGTTGGTTGAGGTCCTTTTCCACTTGTGTGCGCCAACTGCACTGTTGCGCTGTCCCAATGGCACGGATTCAGAGACTTTTCGAGCTGGAGTAGTGGTGTTCATACGCTCTACATGGCCTAGCCATCTTAAGCGTTGTATCCGCAGACACATGTCGCTGTACAGCCCATAGAGTTCGTTATTGAATCTTCTCCTCCAGATGCCTTCAACGCAAACAAGACCAAAAATCGCACGCACAACTTTTCTTTCGAAGAGATTGAGGGCTTCCTCATCCGCCTTTGCTAACATCCAAGATTCCCCGCCATAAAGTAGGACGGGGATGATCAAGCTGTTATATAAAGCGAGCTTAGTCCTTCGAGAGAGGACTTTATTACTCAATTGCCTCTTGAGCCCAAAGAAGTTATTTAAGTCGTGCACATGTTTTACAGCATACCGCCTCATTTATGTGCAGTATTATTTAAGTGCATCGAATTCGTGGCGCTGGCGAGTACTTCAGTCGGTCTATAAGTTCTAACATTTGAAATTCAGACCTGACATGACTCAGTTGACATCCTCCATATATGACGTAAGTGACATGACACGCAATCGTTATCCTCCACAGTTCGTTGGTGACATCAAAACGTTTCAAAAATCAAAAGCAGATGTTTTCCATGGAAATGAATGCTTTCACATTCAGTACCAGAACCGTCTAAGCAACATAGAGGACGTTTATACGTTGTATAGACCAACTGCGTCCTTCGAGATTTGGTTCTCTTCTTTGCTGCTAATGGCTAGACTTAGTTCGAAATCGTTGAATAACTTGAACTTCTGTCCTAAACGTATTTGCTTCGTTTTGATAACTTTACGCACAACGACTTTCCCGAGTTTCCTGCTGATTCCTTCTTCTTCGCTGACAAGAAAATAAAAGTGTGTCTGTTGAGAAGTCTCATCCCTTTATATGACAAACAGGTCAGAATCAACTGAACTAAAAATGAAAATAAGAAACGAACAGAAGTTTTGTCTTTAAATGTCACTTGAAAATAAAACGTGGATTCGATAAGGTGTGCATTTTTATTCTTTTCCTTCGTAAAATAAAGATATTTGGTTAACTCCCTGTTCCTTGAGCTCTTTTCACCCGATCTTTATCGTATTTTCAACATTTGGCATCCCTTGCGTTTAACTCTCCCTTGGCCAGCGCCATTGAAGCTCACAAGAACACTTCAAATCCGATATATTTACAACCGACGCGGAATCTTAATGGTAGCCACCAGGTCGATTTATTATTCAACTGTGAATATGTCCATCCCCGTTCCTTAAACCTAAATTTTTTCCACATTATTTGACAGCTGTTTGGGGACACAGTCAAAGAATTTGTTGCCCCTTCGAACTGTGACACTTGTTAACGCATCGTATTTAGAAGTAATTACACAAACTCAAGGAACATAACGCTTGTCTTGCGACTGTAGTCGATTTCGAGTCGATTGTACTCAAATATCTTCAAAACGTTTGTCAACTTCGGCTTAGTCATAGTGGACGTTTGATGTTGACAAACAGAGGAGGAAACACACGACAACAGAAGGTGCAGGTGCTTCGTTTGTTTATGCCGTCAGAAGTGTGATATCTTAAAGACAATCTCTCTTTTTCTCCACATTTTCTTACTCCCTGACCACCTGCTTGTAATGGTATTTAACGACTGAATCGCGGGGACTCAATTTCATTCTTGAAATGCCAAATTTCAAATCAGTTTGAGTTTGATGCACTGATCGTTATGGTTTGCACTGCCATATCGTGACAACGCGATGCATTGCATCTGCAGATCCTGCGGACTCCTACTATACAACATTATTCCAACTAACGCTTTCAAATGTCCGTCCAATATACGATGATATGTCAAAATTTTTATTTGACAGTAAATTGAGCTTAAAATTGGTTCAAAGGACATCAACAAGCCGATAAAATGCGTTTTTCAGGCGGAATTTGTGTCACGCCTAAGTTCTCGGTTCGATTACAGTCACTGCCTCTTGTTCGTGATAGGAATAAGGTCCTTGCAGCCCACTGCAACACACCAAACGAAAAGAAGGAAAGAAATTGTCCCGAATAAGTTATGCACACACCCGAGTCAAGAGAAGATCGTCTAAAACCGTTGTTGTTTAGATATTCTTCACTGCCCTTGGGCAAACCTAATGATTCGTGATCACTTAGCGATCACAAAGGAATACACCTCGAGGACACCTACAACCAATCCAGCACCTTTCACTCTCACGTCATGCGGCAAGCCCCAACATTTTCCACCTCCGTCAGACCATGCAATGCACACGTTCTAGGGTAGCTACTAAGTGAAACGTAATTCTGCTCTCATTTATCCGCACGCATTTTGATTTGCTTTTACGCTAGATTCATGCCGTACATCAAACAAAACACGAAGAAACCACAAGAATCGATAAAAGTGCACACAGGCCAGCCACTTGCTCCGTGCCGAGCCAGTGTCACTCAAACAAATCAACATTGAAAACTAAAACCACACGCATATCAAGTTAAGTCTAACAACAGAAAAATAAATCATAAGAAAATCAAAAGTGAAAACCGAAAAAAAAACAAATAAACAAAAATTGAAGAAAGAGAAGTGAAGAAGAAAACATTGCAAAACATTTTATAAGAGGAAACGACGATGAAGGAAGTAGAAAAGATAAGGTGCTAAAAACAATAAACCATGAGACTCTCATGTACATTAATTAGGCTCTCTCTCGCTCTCAGTCTCAATCTGATTCTAGCTTCCTGTACTCTCTGTCTCTCACTATCGTTTAACCGACAAAGTTGCATCAGATTCACTGAGGTGAACCATTTTGCTTGTGACTAACTTGAATGTGTAAGAAAAACAAAAACAAAACAAATTGTACTAACAGGCTCTTTGCTTCGACGACGCGAGTTTGCATTCTACTGCAAAACGACGTATTTATCTAGTTTATGTTCTCTTTAGTTGTGTAAATAAGGCGTTTGCTTATGTTTATTGAGACCTACACACATGCATATATTTAATGAGATACGTATATAGGGATATTCAAATACAATGTGTATGTTAATTGTGCTATGTTTTGTGTTCTTCTATTCTCTTTGTATTCTGCCTTTTTATTGACCTCTAATTCAAAGCTTTCTTTTCGATAAATCTCTTTTTGGGTGAGCGGTGGGCAGGGTCAATGGAGGTGCTGTTCTTCAAACGCCCCTGCCAAACGTTTGCCACATTCTGATAAACTCAAACTACTTGGAATTTGCTCTTCGACGTGATCCAGGACTCCGCGAGAATTTGAAAGAGGTCGCTGCAAGAAACTGCTGACATGCGTCGGCTAAAGCTTTGATTTCTTTCTTGACTGTCCTTGGGCTTGTTTTTTATTCCTTGCCCCGCAAAATGACGAATGTAAAGCGTCTTGAAAGAGGTCGCTGCAACACTGCTAACTTGTGTCGGCTAGAGATTATATTTCTTCCTTGACTGTCCTTAGGCATGTTTTTTATTCCTTGCTCCGCAAAATGACGAATGTATAGCGTCTTGAAAGAAATCGCTGCAACACTTCTGACTTGCGTCGGCTAGAGGCCTTATTTCTTCCTTGACTGTCCTTGGGGATGTTTTTTATTCTCTGCTCCCCAAAATGATAAATGAATAGCGCCTGAGAACTCTTCAAATCAAAGAGTATTTTTCCGGGAAGGTATCCATTTTGCATCAATCAGCAATCAATTGCTTAAGCCGCCTTCTACATTGTGCTCTCATTCAGACAGATCCATACACCGTTAGCTTCAGTGGTTAGCCTCATTTATGCCACGCAGCAAAATGTGGGCACTTGAGGCTTCAACACCAGTAATCCCGCACAGTACTTGTTTTTTTTTCAAGCAACCATTTGGTTAGCTGTGTCGTTTCTTTTTTTTGTCTTCTGGAGATTCTGAAGATTGGATTTAGTGGTCCCACTAGAGGATTGACTCATTCCCAGACAGAGAAGCACTTTTTTCAGGTTGCTGCCAAAGCACAGGGCATACTGCTTGAACATAAAAAGGTTCTAAAATTTTGACGTTTCCAATCAGCATTAAACTGCAGGTTCCCCTACTTGTTAGAAACGGATATTGTTTCGTTTTTGTGTCTTAGAGATCTCCTGGTTTCTGAAGATTGGATTTAATGATCCCACTAGAGCGATTGGTGCCACAACTCACTCCCAGGCAGACAGAAGCGCATCATTCAAGTTGCTGACAAAGCACAGGACATACTACTACCTGCCCATAAAAAGGTTCTAAAATTTAGACGTTTGCAATCAGCATTAAACTGCAGGTTCCCCTACTTGTTAGAAACGAATATCGTTTCTTTTTTGTGTCTTAGAGATCTCCTGGTTTCTAGAGATTGGATTTGATGGTCCCACTAGAGGGTTAGTGCTAGAACTCGCTCCCAGGCAGACAGAAGCGTTTTTTTTTTCAGGTTGCTGACAAAACACAGAGCATACTAGTTGCCAAAAATTTTTATGTTTGCAACTGCAGGTTCTCCCTACTTGTGAGAAAACAATATTGCGCCAGATTTAGCGAATGCAGAAGGAGCTTGATCCTAAACCTTCTCTTTTTTTTCCATTTATGGTAGTTGCCTTCTGCTTCTAAGAACAAAAACTGTTCCTTTTTAAGAATAGACTATTGCTTAGTGTTGACTAATTTCTTGGGTCTGCCTCGTGCAATGCCATACCATTTTCGAATGTCAAGAAAAACCTCGAACTCTTTTCTGAACACTGTTCAAGTGTACATTTTATCCTTTTTGTAAGACAATATAAATGTATCCTTGCTGAAGGATCCGAGTAGCTCTGGATTCAATATTTCACATAAAAAACTTACACTCAGGACTGTGACAGTCAGTCACAGACAATTTCCAAGAACACAGTGAATTCTAAACACTGCCAGACTACAGTCACTCTTCTCTCTCTGTCTTCACGCAGGTCAAAACTCAAACACTTCGGACGACCTTTTCAGCAAACTTGGAATAAAACAAGAGGACTTTACTTTGTAGGAAGAAAAACGAAAAAGGAAAAGCGAACCACAGATCGGTCTTGCCCTTCCTTTTACCTAAACAGGCAATCAAAAACATTGTTCGTATCAGAAAGCATGAGTTTGAGACGATAGCTTGAAAACAAAAGAAAGGACACGCAAGCATCCCAGCAGGATGGAACTCGTCCTTAGATCGCGAATTTGGCTTGAATTTCGGTCTATTAGTTCTTTGCGAATTTTGAACTTATCGAGATTTGGAATTTAAGGCATTTCGTCGTTCTGAGCAGTTCGGAAATTCTTATTTCGAAAATCTAGCGTTTCCCTATAAACAGTTTTTGTGTGAAGGACAATGATACTCGTATGCGGACACGTTTTTGGTCAATGTCTGGCGAAAAGTAATCTTTAGCTTATAACTTTACCGTACATTCAAAACAGTGCCAAAATTCATCACCCATCTTGGACACATATTAGTCAACCAACACATCCTCACTCGACTTGGCCTTAACCACACGGGAAGGACGAATAATTCTGTTCTTCTTATGGCGCTACAGTCCGGGGTGGACCTGGGCTTCAACCAACATGCCTCTCCAAACAGCACGATCTCTCTCCAATTGCGCACTCTAAGTTTGTTGAGGTCCTTCTCCACTTGTGTGCGCCATCTTAGTCTAGGTCATCCTCTGTTGCGTAGTCCCAATGGCTCGGAGTCGAAGACTTTTCGGGCCGGACTAGTGGTGTCCATGCGCTCTATATGGCCTAGCCTTAAGCGTTGTATCCAAACAAACTTGACCAGGCGCATGTTGCTGTACAGCCCATAAAGTTCGTCGTTGAATCTTTTTCTCCAGATGCCAAACAGGCAACTCAAACAGGACGCAAAACTTTAATTCTGTTTGCCTTTTAGGAAACTCAATGACTGTCAAGAAATTTTTCGAACGAAAACAGCAGACAAAACTTTAACTGAAATTCAGTCCATTTTAAAATGTTCTTTCGCTTTCATTTGGTTTTGACATTGTACCTGCAGACAACGAACATTAGACCCTCGCCTATGAACACGCCGTAAGGCTCAAACGACATGTCAATGGAGAGCACATGCCTGAATAAATAAAAAAAACAACGGGGTTGCTGTTGTTAACTAAAGCAAATGAGGTTCATCTATTTGCTCCAAGTCCATAGATGAACCTCATTTGCTTTAGTTACTTGATGTCTCTACTACTGACGTTGCGTTGTCTTATGTCGAGGAAAGAACTCAAACCAAAACTAAAGCTTTCGGTGATAACCAATTAATTTCTAGCTTACCAACCAAGGCTCAAGGAAGCGAAATGCATGCCTCTTCTAGTGGCGCTACAGTCCGTGGTGGATCTGGGCCTAAATACATCGCTCTCTCCGTATAAAATAGGCCATTAATGGAATGGAGCACAAGATGTTGAGAACTCATTCGTATTTGAAAACGCACCACGCACACATTAAAACATAAGGAAGCCTCTGGTTGTCGCTCTCTAGATTTTGACTTATTGAACTTGTTTGCCCTTTTCATATAAGCTCTGTTCCAATTGCTCTGAAATGCAGCGAATGCCCACGAAGTTCAACGAAAAACTGTCAAAAAGCGTTTCATTTGCTGATTTTTACGTAGAAGAGAGAGCTTATGAGAGAGTAAAACATTTCCCCTCCCTTAGAATTTCTGCCGAAAAAAATCTTGGGGCAACAACCTGTCAAATTAAAACGATAGCGATGATAGCTGTTTACATTTAGTTTGTTTTGACGGTTCGTTACTTCTGCCAATCTCTACGAAAAGTCGTTTCTCAAGTTTTGGCAGAGTTAGCCTCTCCCGGAGAGATTTTAACTCAAACTACTCAACTACGAATATCTGTAGCTAGCTGTTTACATTTAATTTGTTATGACGGTTCGTTACTTCTGCCAATCTCTACGAAAAGTCGTTTCACAAGTTTTGGCAGAGTTACCCTCTCCCGGAGAGATTTTAACTCAAACTACTTAACTACGAATTTTTGTGAACAAATGAATTGGAACAGACCTATAGTTCAAATCCAAGCGATCCTTCCCCTCTTTCTGTGGGAGAAGCGGATTACTACAAACCGTGGAAATCAGTGAAGAACTTCTCGGATTGCAGAAACCTTTTTCAAATTCTCGGATCATTGCCACATTCATACAATGGGACCACACCACCCCAAGCTTCCCCCTCCTATACTGCGAGAAAAGTGTTTACATCCAAGGGAGTATCCTCACATAACACAAAGGAATCAGATTTACTTCCTACGGACTGAGTAGAATCGGAATACAAAAGTAAACTCCCTCTCCCACTACACCACACCACACCCACCCACTGTAGCTCTCAATTCCCCCTCGAGGTTGTCACCTGGATCATGTTGCAGTGTGAAAAACAAATCAAAACCCCCACTACCACCACCAAATGAATTTGCCTTTCGTTTTTAATTAGCGCGTCTTCCCCCAGCTATTTTGATTTGTTTTGATATACAATTATGTACGTTTATAAATAGAATAAACAAGAAAAAAACAACAAATTAAAAGAATATATAAAATAAAGTAAATTGCCATTAACTAAAGTATAAATAAAAACTATTTACATTAAGATGGATTAAAAAAAAAACAAACAAACGGGAGAAAGATGAACGGAAAGGATATAAATAAATTTACTATTTAATTCTAAAAATTCTAAATATGAAAAAAAATACATTATTCGAAGAAGGGAAGTTTCAAAACCGTAGAAGAAACAAAAAACAAAAAAAAAACATTTTTGAATATATATTAAATATATTTTTTAATCGCATTTTGATTTATTTTTTTTGATATTAACTTAATGTTTTTTATTATTATTGTATAACTATAACATTACATGGAACACATATTATATATAAAATAAAGTTGAAAAAAAAAAAGAAAAATTGAAGAAAATGAGAAAACAAAACAAGAACTCTTTTGTATTCGCAAGAGAACACAAACAACCAACCCGTGCATTGAGTTTAGTTAATCGAAAGAAGATGAGCGTATATTTGCCAATTTATTACTGCAAGTAAATAGTGATTGTATACAAGTAAAAAATATACACAATTTAAAGCTGAAGTGAATAAGTTAGTTTATGGCTTACGAATGATTGAGTTTTGCATTAGACAAGGCCCACAGGCTCGCCCTGTACTGTGTACTTGCTTTCAATACAGACGATGATGAAAATAATGAGTGTAAGAGGTTTATAAGAATATAAAATATAAATTTGAGGAAAAAAAATATATATATGAAGAATTATTATTAATTTACAGAAGTTGATGGTGTCTTATTTAAAGAAAGGATCATGTTGTGGATCTAGTTTGGATGAATTCGATGTGTCAGAGAGATCCAAATGAATTCTTTTTCATTCCAATCAATTCTTATTCATGTGGCTCTACAGTCCGTGGTGGACCTGGGTCTCGAGCAATAAGCCTTTCCAGCAGGGACGATCTTTAGCCAGCTGTCTCCGATTTCTCAAGCCAATTTGAATGAGGCTCCTCTTCGTTGTCATCCGGTCCGTAGCTGCCTTCGTTTTTGTCCCCCAAGTTTGATGAGGTCCTTTTAACTAGAGTTCGTCATAGCCAGCTGCCTCCGCTACCACACGCTGCATGAGGTTCCACTCCACTGGTCCGCGTCATTCGGTCCATGAGAATCCTATAGGCTACAATCTTAAGCCAGCTGCTTTCGTGTTGGATGAGGTCCTTCTAACTGGAGTGTGTCTCGGGATCGTGAAGGCATTCTATTGCACGACTTTTGGCCAGCTGTCTCCGTTGCCACACGCCAAGTTGAATAAGGTATTTCTCCACTGGTGTGCGCAATCAAGATCGTGAAGATCCTCTAGTCTAAGTCAGTTTCCAATTTCACACCTCAAGTTGAATGAGGTTCCTCCTGCACTGGTCCGTGTCATCAGGTCCGTGAGGATCTTGTAGTCTACTATCCTAAGCTAAATGCCTCCGATTCCACGCACCAAGTTGGATGCCTTCCTTCTCCACTGGTGCGCGTCATCCTAAATATCCTCTTGTCTACGATCTTAAGCCAGCCTTCGTTTTCGTCCGCCACGTTGGATGTGGTCTTTCCAACTGGAGTGCATCTCGGGTCGTGAAGGTCTTCTATTGCACGACCTTAAGCCAGCTGCCTTCGTTTTTGTTGGATGGGGCCTTCTCCACTCCGCAATCAAGCTCCTGAAGATCCTTTAGTCTATGATGTTAAACCAGCCACCTCCGATTCCACCCGCAAAGTTGGATGAGGTCCCTCTCCACTGGCGTTCGTCATCAGGTCCGTGAGGATCATATAGTTTACGACCTTAAGCCAGCTACCTTCGTTTTCATTCGCCAAGTTGGATGTTGTCTTTCCAACTGGAGTCGTCTCGGGTTCGTGAAGGCCTTCTATTGCACAACCTTTAGCCAGCTGTCTCCGTTGCCACACACCAAGTTAGATGAGGTCCTTCTCCACTGGTGTGCGCAATCAATCTGGTGAAGATCCTCTAGTCCTCTAGTCAGCCTCCAATTTTACACCTCAAATTGAATGAGGTTCCTCTGCACTGATCCGTGTCACCAGTTCCTTGAGGATCATCTTGTCTACGATCTTAAACCAGCTGCCTTCGTTTTCGTCCACCAAGTTGGATGAGGTCCTCCTAACTGGAGTGCATCTCGGGATCGTGAAGGCCATCAATTGCACGACCTCTAGCCACCTGCCTCCGTTGCCACACGCGAAGTTGGGTGACGTCCTTCTCCACTGGTGTGCGCAATCAGGCTCGTAAATATCCTCTGGTCTATGATCTTAAACCAGCCGTCTCGGAATCAACACGCCAAGTAAGATGAGATCCTTCTTGACTAGTGTGCGTCATCAGGGCCGTGAAGACCCCCTAGTCTACGATTTGTAGCCAGCCGCCTCCGATTTCGCGTGCCAAGTTGCTTGGAGTGAGTATAATCAGGTTCGAGAGAGTCCTCCATTGCACGATCTTTTGCCAGCCGTTGAGGTTAGGATCTTTGTCCTCGAGTACGTCACCGGGTTCTTGTGGGTCCTCTGTTGCGTTGTTCCACTGGTTTGAAGTTGAAGGCTCTTCGGGTTGAAACGGCACTATCCACGCGCTCCATATGCCCTGGTCATCTTAGGTCTTGAATCCGCTGGGCTCACTTTACTTCCTAATACGAGTACGTAAATCCAAATTGCAACAGGAGTTCGCCATGGCAATTGAAATAAACTGTAAAAAGGTGAGTAATACACCAAGATCTTAAATTGGATATCTGCCGACAGTAACAGAAGGAAGAAATACACAAAAAAAAAAAACACAGGCGGCTCCTTAAATCCAACAAAGTCCGCTTTCTTTGGAAGACCAAGAAACTGCATCCAATAAAGGTTACTGCTTGGCTATTCTGCTGAACTAGTTTTTTGGTCTAGGCGCTCCAGTGCAGTGTTCCCAATCTCCAAAATAAAAAAAAAAAGCCCGATATAGTCCGTCAATGCTCTTCAAATCGGCAAACTTTGCCATGAAATCGCAGTTGCTGCAGGATGTATATTTTACCAGTACACCAGTGGCTCAGAAACCTGGGTGCTTTGCAAAGGGCATTCCGATCTCTTGCTTTTATTGGACGGAGCATTTTTGTAGAGAATTCTTGTCTGCGCTTGTGAGGAAAGACAATTTCGTAGACGTTGCGATAACGAACTGGCGAAGCTGACATTGCCACAAATATTAAGCTCGGTGGTCTCCAATGGGCAGAACACCTTGACCGCATGTGTAAAGTGGAACCGCCCTAGAAGGCCTTTTTTAGCTCGTTTTGTAGTGGAGGATATCAAGGGGAGTCATACCTACGCTGAAGCGCCAGGACGCCTGAAACCTTAAGGCACTCTACCAGACTGCGTTGTCGAGCGGACGAGATGGGTGCAGGGGCTTGTTGATGATGCCAGGAGCAGTCATTTAATAATAATGGTAATTGTTGGTGCGACAGTCCACAGGGAGACCAGGGCCTAGCTTGCTCATCAACTACTCGTGTTGTGCGCGCTACTGTTCTCTCACGAGTAGAAGGGACCTACAGTTTTTTCCGACGACTCCGAAGCTTGAGAATCTTTCTTAGACAGTTACTACTCTTTGAGTGGTGTCAGCAGTTCGAGAGTGGTGATGCGGTGAAGGAGGTGATCAGTCGGGAATCGAACCTAGACCCTTCGGCGTATGAGCGTCGTACTCTACACACTACGCCATAGTGGCCACAGTCATTTACCATTTAAGTAAAAAAATTGAGATATTCAAAATTGACTCAAATACAAAATTTACAACTGACTTTCGCTTTCAAAGCGGAACACAGAACCTCAACGAAAGAAAATTGTGATCTGTGGGACTGAGTTCTTTGCTTTCTTCGCCTTCTTTCCATCTGCTGATCAGGTTTCTTTTTCCATTCTTCTATGCTCGCAGAACCAACGATTTATATGTTTACAAACGCTTGGTTTATCCAAAATTTTCAAAAACATATTTCTGGAAATTATTTTCCAACGCTGAATCCGTTCATTTTCCTCCACAAACTTCCCCCTAATGCATGGCAATTCCGTAGGCACCGACAAACCTCTATTCATCTCCCTCTCACTTCAAACACCACCCATCGGATGACATTTCATAAACCACTGTCAAAGCGAGACAAACCCTACGCGCACACACACGATGTCTTGTTGGAGAAGAGCAAACTGAACGTCACGTCACTCCACTTCACATTTCCCAACTCACTTGGTCCGCTCCGGACGGTCGCTGATTTTTCATTTATTTGTCAAAACCATTTGATTTTTTTCGTCGTTCTTCGAAACGGGAAAGTTCAGGTGACGGACGGAGCGCTCACGCTAGCACCACTAGCACCCCACCAAATCAACGCAGTTCGTAGCCAAAAAGTGCAAAGAAGCAGCGAGAACGCAGAAAAAAAGTGACCGCCGCGAGTGCAGTGCGAGTAAAATCAATCTGATCCGAGATTGCAAAACGAAAGAAGATAGAATTAAATGTGTTTCGTGGTTTTGTGCACCATTAGTGAATTGCGGCTTTGAGTACTGAGAGGAACCTCGCGGAAAGAATCATGAAGTTCTCGTATAAATCTCGCATTCTCAGTTCACAGCAGCTGAAGAAGCTGTCCGAGCACAAATACTCTTGCTCGAGTGCGAGCCTCATCGACCCGCTGATGCAGCCCTGGTGGAATTGGCTTGTCTCAAAAACACCCCTTTGGCTGGCGCCAAATTTAATAACAATTGTCGGATTAGTTGTGAACATTGTTACAACACTGATTCTGATATCGTAAGTAGAAGCGGTTTTTATTTGCACAGATCATGAGATGTGAGCAGGGGAGGAATTTTCCCCCGAAAGGGGGTGGTGACTGAATTGAAATTGCGTTTGAGGTTAGATTCGAGGTTGCTCTTAGGTCAGACAGCTGGTTGTGGTTCTGATTGGAGGCAGATTGCGCTGTGTAAGCGTTGCCAGATAACACGGAAGTTATGTCGAAACATTGGTTGTCTCTTTGCTTGATTGGAAATACTTATCGGTGGCATATCTAGGCGGGGAATGGGAGCATGTATGTTGTTCAAAGCTGGTTCTGGAAATCAAATATGAATGCCCTACGAGATAGTGTTTTTTTTACGGTTTCAAGTTTTGCTACGAATATGTTTAATGACTATTACGAAGCTACATCTGCTGTGGTCCTTGTATGGCAGCATTTTTCTGCTGTGAATGTTCGGAGGAGGCATCATTTCAGTTTTCCTGATTGTCTCGCCACTTTTTAGATGGCTGCCTATGCGCTAAACGCTATCTCGTTTACTGGTCAATCATTCTCTTCAGATAGTGAACTATATAGATGGCGCGCATTCTTATCTGACTCCTATAGCGCACATGTTGACAATCTAAAACATCGATTGAGAAGCGTCCTACGACGTCGTCATCACATCAAACCAAGCAACCAACAAGTGAAGACCTTTCACCTGTTTTGCACTTCAAAGTGTGCCATAGAAATATTTTGACATGAGTTGGGACTAAAAAGGGTTTTGACGTGTTGGCCGTATATTAACTCGAACATGGATCAAACATTTGACAAACAAAGCGGCCACGTAGTCGTGCACTTTTATCTGTTCTCCAAAGCTTTGTAAAGAAAAATTATCAAGCTAATTGCGCCTACAAGAAACACATGCTCTAGAGACAAACATGTTCAGAGGCGGCGCAAATGAAGTACGGGGAAAAATCACGCAGGCATGAGTGCGCACAAAATTATCAGAATAGCTGGGATTTTCTTATCTAGTTTAGCGGCTATCGCATCTGTTTTGTTGCAAACGCCCTTTGATAGGCAATATTGCGTTGTTTTTCACCCAAAATACGTTTCCACATCCATCTCACGCCCTCTCTTGGCATTGAACTTCCAGAAATGCAACACATCAACTCGGCTGCGTGCCAAAAATCCCACCGAAGCACAAGCGTTTTGGATGCAAAAACTGACATCATTCATGTCTCATCGTGTACCCATTCGCTCGCAGCCAGCCATCCGCCGGGAGCTATTTTTAATCGCAGAGAAGCCCTTTTAAATTGAATTACTTACTGAAGGAGAAAAAAAAGTGGGTAAATTATTGATTTATACACGTCGTAAAGTCGATTCGGTTCTAGGCCTTCTATTAAGTTGCCTACGCCCGCCTTCTTGACCGACTGCATGGCTGACATACTTTAATTGAATTTCGAAGACACAAACGTGAAGCATTTTCCCATGGGACGTAACAGACAGTGTGTACGCGTCTATTTTGCTGATTTTTGCTTTACAATTGACTTATGCAAGCTTTATCCCCTCAGGGTTAATGATATTCAATTTAATTCCTCACAACTTACACAAAGTTGCTCTAATTTGATCTGAGGAAAAACTGGGTGCACTTAAAGCACACTGCGTAGGGACGAAAAACTTTTGCGCGGGGTGAATGCCAGCCCGCGAGAATAGGGCGAAAAGTGCGGAGCATCGTGAGAGGGGGTGGGCGCGATCTATTTTTAATTATTTGCACAATTGTCTTTGTCGTGGCCGTCGTTTTGGTCTCCGTCGTCGTGTGTCTTTTGGTGAGGATCGTTTTGATTGTTCCTTTGTCGTAAGTAAGCAGCGCATTGCCAGCAAATCTTTCGAGTGTGTGTGTGTACATGAAGATTTCATCACGATTTTATGTAATTTCATTCATAAATCAATTTGCGTACACTTTGTTACTGAGTGCGCGTGGTTTATTTTTGGGACTTTATTTTGGATTCTTGGGAAGAAAGAACTGGCCAGAGAAAAATAACAACCAAACTGATTTAAAGTTAATCATCATAAGATAGTCAGTCCAGTTGTCCAATCTTTCACTGGCTTGTTAGGCTGACTAACGCACTTTCTTCATCATCTCTCATCTGAAGAGACTTGATTTTGCCTCATTACCATTGCGACAATACCAGTTTCACCGGCATAGACATCGTTTCTCTAAACTGAAACTGAATATGATCCAGCGCACGCCATCCGTCTATCCATCTTGACACAGATGTGTGCTGTGCACATTTGCAATTTCAACACTCTCCTTCATTTACACATCGCCTGATGTACAGTATGGTCTTTCGCTCTCTTTAAATGACTCACTTGAAGTCAACGGCATTCGGAAAAGAGCAATTCAACCGAAACGGGCGATTATGACATAATTATACGTACGCGGCTCGCACAGGTGATCCAAGCGAGTATGCGGACGTGGAAAGTTTGATAATTTTTTGAGCACTTTCCACTCTAGCGGCGTAGAGATTGGTTCATTGATTGATGCGGGCGATTGAGGGAAGGCTTAAGCTGACCCCTACCCCAGAGTGGAGATAAATGAACTTGTTTTTAATAAATTTTTTTTTAAATGCCTCAATCAGCACACCTATTGCGCAGCGTGGCTAATCGACTAGTCAGTCTCTGAGTCATTTCATTGCTCAGTTGACTGAGGCTTTTTTCTGTTCGAAGGCAAAGGTTGCGATGCTGGAGAGAGAAAGTTATGAGTCTAGGCAAAGTCCGAAGACGAACGGGAGATAGCGCGCTATCTGATCTACATTTTTCTTATTCATCACGCTTTTTTCTGTGTTTGAACCTGGAACCCGTTTGTGGAAAAACTATTTACTAATTCAAGCATTTTTTTCGAGCGTTGCCACGTGACCCGTTTCATGTAGTGAACGAACAGATGTTCACCGAGGGCTACGGAACATTCAAGCGGGACTTTCCAGTGCCAGACTGGTTGGGGTTATTACTCGAAGAACATAATTGCGCCTAATAACCGACGAAATAATGACGGTAGATACGAATCAAAGTGAAGTAGTCGCTTAGTTAATGTCAACTTCTAATAGGGCCAGTGACGGAAAGGGGTTTCAAATCAGTTTTGGGTAGGCATCAGTTCATCGAAGTTGATGAGGCGTTGGTTGGTCCCAACTCCCAACTCTCCACGTGACAGAAAGGGGATTCAAATCGGTTTTGGGTGGGCATCAGTTCATCGAAGTTGATGAGGTGTTGGTTGGTCCCAACTATCAACTCTCCATGTTACGGAAAGGGGTTTCAAATCAGTTTTGGGTAGGCATTAGTTTATCGAAGTTGACGATGCGTTGGTTGGTCCCAACTCTCCTCGTGACGGAAAGAGGTTTCAAATCGGTTTTGGGTAGGGATTAGCTCATCGAAGTTGATGAGGCGTTGGTTGGTCCCAACTCTCAACTCTCCATGTTACGGAAAGGGGTTTCAAATCAGTTTTGGGTAGGCATTAGTTTATCGAAGTTGACGATGCGTTGGTTGGTGCCAACTCTCCACGTGACGGAAAGGGGTTTCAAATCAGTTTTGGGAAGGCATCAGTTCACCAAAGTTGATGAGGCGTTGGTTGGTCCCAACTCCCAACTCTCCATGTAGGGTAGGCATTAGTTCATGGAAATTGATGATGCGTTACAGCCATTGCACCCAACTCCTAACTCTCCTGTCAAATCAAAAACAAAAACGAATAGGTGGTGCTTTTCGAAATTTTCCGCTGCGCACA
This sequence comes from Eristalinus aeneus, assembly GCA_955652365.1. NCBI lineage: Eukaryota > Metazoa > Arthropoda > Insecta > Diptera > Syrphidae > Eristalinus > Eristalinus aeneus. The sequence continues at coordinate 97,802,448 of OY019131.1, forward strand.
CAACTCGCAAATCGGCGAAATCACTTGCTGCCTCATTTCTTTATCGTTCAATAGCCCGCAGTTAAAATCGGCGAGAGGAGGACCCTCTTTTTGCTAATCACCAGAAATATTTATTTTTTTCTAGTTCCCCTATCACTCAGCTCGCCTGCGATTGCAACATTGTTTTCTTTTTAGCCACCTCTGTGTGTCATACTCTGTTTTGTGTTATAACGCAAAACCTTCACGCGGACCTCGGTTAATGTGTTGCTATCTCGGCATAAAGCGCTCCAGTTGCATTGTGTCGGGGTGAGGCGCAAGCACTTAAGCTAGCTCAGCTTGTTTTCGGTGCGAAATTAGGTCGCTTCGGGGTGTCGGCGACGAGGTGTGCGGCTAGACGTCCAGTGCACAATCAGCGGCTGTGTTCTCAAAATCACGTGTTTGAGAGATATTGAGTAATAACAGAGAATGTGCGAATGTAGAGTGAGAGAGCAAGAAACCAAGAGAACGATGAGACCTCCACGCTGGGTAAACGTGTCTGCGGCTAAAGCAGAGCCTCTAGCAACTCGCATGACTAAATAGAGTAATGTGCTTAAGTGACAATTGAAATTTCATCAATTTGCACTTTGACCCAGCATCGAATGACGGACTGTAATTAGATTTATTTCGCAGTCGGTGATGGTTCTTGATAGTGGCTCTGACGCGGAGGACCAACTGTGTCCGGTTTGATAAGGAAATTTATCTGATTGCGGATTTTTTGGTCTCACAATCTGCTGAGAATGTGTGTGACGATGGGAGCGAAGAAGATGTCTTACAATTTTTTCTACACGCTGTTTTTTTTCTCATTTCAGTTACAGTCCCGATGGCACAGTACCTCCACCGCGATGGACTTGCCTTCTCTGCGCCATCGGGTTGTTCATCTATCAAAGTCTGGACTCGATAGACGGGAAACAAGCGCGTCGCACAAACACATCCTCGCCCCTGGGCGAACTCTTCGACCATGGCTGTGACTCAATATCAACGATATTTGTCGCGCTCTCCGCGTGTATATCGTGTCAATTAGGACACTACCCCAACTGGTTGTTCTTCCAGGTAAGTCTGTCCCGCCTTCAACCACCATCTGAGTCTTCCTCATGTCTCCTTTCATCTTTTCAGTGCTTCTGTGCCATTACACTGTTCTACTGCGCCCACTGGCAAACGTATGTCTCGGGGACGTTGCGTTTTGGCAAGATCGACGTCACAGAAGCTCAAATCACCATCATGGGCATCCATGTGGTCTCTGCCATATTTGGACCCGAAATCTGGGTGGCTAAGGTAAGCTGTCGGCGTGCGTGGGCCTCTCTCTTGATGTCTTCTTATAATTTCTCTTAACAAAACGAATTTTCAGGAGATTTAGGTTTCAAAAAACATAACAAATACAAAATTCAAACTTTTCCTACAGCTTCACGTTGTTGTTGAATTGAAACAAAATTGCGGAAACGCCATCACACTTTCCATTCTCCTCGCTCACTCCTCACTGCTCACAGTGTTACTGCGTGTGCGCGCGTGTGTGCGTGTGTTGGTGTGGTTGCAGTAGAGATTTTTTGTTTTAATTATTTTTCGTTGGTTTTTAATTTCGTTTCTTTCAGTTTCCCGCACACTCATCACTTCTTAACCGAATTTATGTTTTTTGTTTCAAGGTTTATGATTATCTAACTTTGTGCATATTTTACGTATTGATCATTTTTTGAAGATGAGTACACGAAATAAGTTGCTACTAAGAGAGGCTTGATTTAAGTAAATGTTTTTCTTTTTGCATAAAAGAAAGAAAGTCGGCGTCGTGTGACGTGTGGTAGTATTAATGCGAAGTGATTTGAACATGTGGTGATGAAAGTTGGGGGAATTGGACGTGGGATATTATCATCTTTGTGGTTGTCTTCTGTGGGGAATCTATGATCTGAGATTGTTTTCTGTCGTTCAACAGTTAGGTGGAGTCAACAAATGATTGCGTTTAATGGTCTATATTTCTTTAAATTCTTTGAACTTACTCTGAAACAGAGGTAAAGCTGTCGTATTTTAGCAGATTTCATTAAAAGAAGCTGAACTTAGTTGTGTTAGATGGGATCGCCGTCACCCAAGGGTTTTGATGGACCCTTAAACATCAGGCTTTCGTTATGTTTAGCTTATAACGTTCAAGCATAAACGTAGGACGCTGCGTCCTGTACTAGGAAATGCAGAATCTGAAAGAAACAGACTGTATTCTTCATCATCTTCATTTTGTCCCATCCCACAATTATGTTCAAAGGCCTTGGAGTTGCTGTTTAAGAGCGTCTGAAAAATTCAGGAAGATGATCATGCATGCCAAAGTTGCCCGTACAAATGAGAAAGGTCACAAGTGCTTATTTTTTGAATAAATCTTAACGCACTAGATAACTAGAGTACTACGTTACACCAATCTTTGCGCATGGCACGGACGGATTGGCCGTTTCGTTAGTTCATGGAGGCAGCTCTAAACCCTTGATCAATAAAAACACAATTTCTCCCCCGTTTGCTTAGTTACAATAATTTTTTCTTGTCCGAAAGGCACCGCAGGATTCACAACTTTTATGAGAAAATTAAGATTTTCCAGGCATGATGTGGTCCGGATGACTGCTTTCGGAGGACCCTTCGCCAAAGGGACACCAGAATTAGCATCATCTGCAACCACCAGTGTGCGTACATGCTTTGTTTCTTCGTTGAATGTCTGCAGACTATCGAACGGTGTAGAAGTAAACAAAGTTGAACGAAGAAAAACAAAGGGTTAGAGCGTGTATTTAAAACCTACACCAAATTGGTTTAATAGGCACATCATGCGCTGTTGCCAGGACAAAGAAAACTTCCTTAGAGTTTGCGCAACATTCTCACAGTTAGACTTGAACTTCAGAATGACTTCAGAAACATTTCTTCACATTGTCTAACTTACGAGGGCAGCACTTAGGCCCTAAAGATGCTAGGATATATCCTTATGCTGGCGGTTGTTGTATAGGGTGATACATTCAATCAACTTTCAGTTTAACGGCAATATAAGTATTAAAGGAAGCATTCCATGCGGTTTTGAAACACCGCCCCTAACCAAACATTAGACATGATTCTCCCAACAGAAGACAGCCTCACAAATGAAAACCGTCTACATCCCCTCCGCTGCACATAAGTTCCTTGCTTCAGACGTCACTTACTCGCATGAGATCTACTGAGTTCCCTTCTCTTACTTCATTTGCATGCAAAACAACAAAGTCAAAACGCATCGCGTGACCAAAAATTAATTTTTAAAGAGAACTTTTGATCAAAATAAATTTAAGCCAAACGAAGAAAAAAAAAAAAAAAAACAAATCCACTTCCTCATCCAACTTCATAGATATTTAACATTGAGATATGGACATCGCTTTCACTTATGACCATTGTCTGTGGTGTATGGTCGTTATCTTACATATTCTCAGTAATTTTGGCAGGCGGTGTTGGAAAGAACGGCTCCACAGTTGCAGTAAGTTCGCAAAACACATCACAAAACAACGAAAAATACAATCTTTTGGCTACAAGCGCAGTTAAAGCTTTTTTGTTGTTCTTATTCTAATTCTTGTAAGACTTTTATTGTTTTTTTTTTTTTTCAATTAACTTGTAAGGAAAACAAAAATCAAGCAAAGAATTTAAAGCGATATCATTTGTTTTTCCTGGGATAATAACTTTGTATTCTATTTTCTAAGTATAATGTGTCTTTAATGGCATGACCTAGAATATGTAAACATTTAATTATTAATCTTATGATTGTGAACCAGTGGACCTGCGGTAATCTGAGTGTCGCGTGGCTTTAATTGGATTTGAATGAGTTCAGATGCCTTGTCTTAGAGCCTCTGCAATCTGCCTTACTTTGAGTGTTTCCTCTGAATAAAAATAACAAACAAAACTAGCACTAACTTACATTTCTCAAAATAAATAATTCACGCGTTCTTCCCATCGGATATCGGAATACAAAAGATGCCTGTGGTCCAGATTATCGAGGGTCCATTGTTTCTTATATTTATTGTTTAAGGAAAAAACAACAAGTCTCTTCAGAGATTTTTTTCGTCAAGAATGTTATAAACCTAGAGCCTGCATATTTGTACATTTTCTTACATTCTTCTGTTTCTCTTTCTTTGTGTCAATTTTTGTGTTTCATTGTTCAGTTTATTTTATTGGCGATGTAATCTGTGTCCTCTCTCCTCCTCGTCTATCTCCCTATTTATTCTAATTCCGCAGGATATAAAACAACAAATACAATGTAGCATAAATTGAAAATGTGAAGCATATGCGTGAATAAATAATAACAAATGGATTTTCATTCCATTTCTCAAAACAGATACCAGTGATTGGCGGTAAATGGAATTTTATTATCCTAGCGGGGATAACGTTTTGTTATTTTTTGAATGTGTTAGCATTTTCGAAAATGTTCGTTGAAGGCGGAAGCGGAAAGAATGGTTCATCTGTTGCTGTAAGAAAACTTAATTTCTCTCTCCTTGTATTAACAAATGAAAATATTAAATCGACAACACTGACAACAACACTGAAATAAAATTAAACAAAAAACACTAGCCCCCAACACGATCGCAATGCATACTCGTATCTGCATCCCATTGAACAGCGAAATTTTTTTTATTCTACCCACATCGCATCGGTTGCCGTTGATGCGGCAAACTAACGCTTGGTGCATTTTGGAATTACTATTTGATTTGGAATGTAACTGGAAGCGAGCGTTCTCATTACAGTAGTGTTGTAGTGTTTGCTTGGTTTGGAATCCCGACTTGGCTGCCCAAAGAAGTTGCGATTGCGAGATTAGACTAAACTTTTGTTCCATCATTTGTGGCTCGTCTACTTACTAACATACAGAATCGACCGATTGGCCACGTTAATTAAAATTTTAATATGTTCTTCAAAATTTATATCATCCCCCCTCATTGATAGTCTTAGTTTGTATAAAATTTTGTATTATATTGGCAGGGTTATTGTGAAGAAAAGGATTGTGTTGGCTTACTTTGTGTGAGTCGAGATAAACGAAGGGTCGTGGATATTTTATCATGTTACAGAAAGTTTATTAATAGTCTTCAAGGGACTCAAATGGGAAAAGACTGGTAAGGGAAATACTATGAGTTTAATATAGTAGGACGGGTAGCTTATCGCATCCGTTGAAGGGTTATTAAAGTGGCTCTCCTCCTTTTTGCCAACGACTTCACTGTTAAGTTTTGAAAATTAAATGACAATCGAAAAGTTTTTAGACATTAACATACGAATTGCTCAGAAGAACCTATGTCATCAACTCAACATTTTTCTAGAGCACAGCTGACTTCTGTTGTTCTTCTCAAATGGAGGGTCATTGAAAGGGCACATGCTTGTTTCGTGTGAATGCTAGGATATTTAAATGTAAAGGCACTTGACTCGATTCAAAGGTAAAGGCACTTGACTGGAAAGTCCGTAAATCAGTTAAATTCTATCCATGACAAGAAAGTCATTAAGTTGAGTGAAGTTTGAAGCTTAACAACCCTCGTCATCGAGGCGATACGTGCATCGTGCGCTGCACAGAAGATTCTTAGTAACAGCTAGACAAACGTTACATTTCCATTTAAAATGGAACATGGCGTTCTCCTGTCAACCACCGTGGTGACCGTTTTTGTCTCTTAGACAACCTAGAGCTAGGGTTGGTTTCCATCGTTGTTTTTGTTCACACCTACGAGAATCTTAAACCGCCTGCCATTATTATCCTGCATACATTCAGGAAGATAAAACAAAGGGACACCTTCCCGAATAAGGAGAATTGGATAAGAAGACTCTCCTGACCCGGTGAATATCAGAATGACCGAATTTTGTCTTTCAGACTAGATCTAAATGGTGCCTTAAAATTCACGTGTGTGAAATAGGTTCTCTTCATCATTCATCTTCTCTCTTTGTTTCTCATTGTTTCTGAGCAACAATTATTTTTTCTTAGAAAATGTGACATCATCCTCCATAGCTTCCAGGGACAACGTTTTATCCTTTACTGACGAGCATGCTCCGTTGCTGCTGAATAGTAGAGAGAAGAAAGAAATATTGCTGCGTTGCCTTGATGTGCTTTCAGGATTGATCATAACCTTCGAAAAATCATTTGCCTTCTGTTCGCTGAACATCTGATTACCCTCGAAGTCTTAGAATAATCATTTGACTTCTGTTCGCTGAACATCTGCTTACCCCTCGAAGCTTCAAGACACACTTCTGACAAGTTGCATCCTTAAATGTCTTCCTGAAGAAATTTTTAATCCCACTTCAGTTTGATTCCTGCTTGGCTTTAGCCTGCTCAAACCATAACAGCATACTTAAACAACATTCAAAAAAACAACAGACCAAGGTGGGTTCCCACTTCTAATAGATTCCAAGAGGAGGTGCCAGCAGAGGACACCATCGAGAAACCACAAAGATCTGGTGACCAAGATGCGAACGCCATTTGCTTTGTTTTCTTTTTTCTTTCCTTTTGTTTTTCATTTCAATTTCATTGTTTTTTTTGGTTTTGGTTTTTTCTATGTCACCTCTCCTTCCCCTGAAGCACCGCAAACAACACTAGATCTTTTTTAGCTGCCTTGCGTGAATCAGCGAAGGGCGAAGGGAAGCAATTTACATAAAAAACTTGAGATTACATCACGTTTTTGGTTGTTTTTTGAGTTTTTCTTTCGTTCTCACATTTGAAGAGTTCTACATTTAAACAAAAAAAAGGAATCCAACAAAAAACAAACAAAATTTTATATCATTGATTTAGCTCCCATACACAGGACATGATGTAAGATTTATGCCGCTTTGCTTTGCATTCGGCATTGACATGTTGCTAGCACTGCGCTACGCGAAGGTCGTTATGACAGGAGGTTGTGGAAAGAACGGATCATCAGTTGCTGTAAGGATATGTATACAAAAAAAATCAATAAAAAAAACTTTTAAATGAGAAAACACACTGAAAACTTTTTTGCAAAAAAAAATCAACAAAAACAGATATCACAGAGGGCGCGCGCAACGCTGGGAAAAGTGTCTTGTAAATTTGTCAAGTTTTCCATTTTCTAATTTTTTGTTTTCACACCAGAAGTCGAGAGACCAGGACTTCAGCTTCAACAAATTTACATGCGTTTTCCAGTGCGTGTGCGACGTGTGTTTGTGTGTTTGAGAGATTCAATAAGTCGTTGCTGTTTTGTTTTTCTCCATAATCCTTGGTAGTGCCAGAACACAAGACACCTAGTGCTATAGAGTTCTTTTAGCAAGTGTGCCACTGTATATACATGACTCGACCGTAGTTAGATAGTTTTGATAGCAAGCTCTCGTTGTGGTTATATCTCGCTCTCACGTTCGCTCACGCTCTTTTGCTGTCCTTTGGAGACGCGAATAGAGGCTAAGTCACCAGCAGAAACAAGATTGTGTTGCGTCTTTTAGAATGTTAAGCCCCCTCTTCGGTGGTTGTAGTTTTTAGTGCATGTTACGCTTAAGTTTCGTTCTGCTTATTTTTTGTTTTTATTAATCTGCACGTGCATTGTTTTTTGTTTCGTTGTGTGTCATTGTAAATTTGCTTAAACACTAAAAATCTAAGAAAAAGCCAAAAGAAGTATTTCTTGTGCGAAGCACTCTGGTCAGAGACTTAACTTGGAATTTATGCCTGCCTGACCATAGTGCTTCCTCATGCACTCACTCTTTGTTTGTCTCTCCCCCGCTATACGGAGCACTTGCTAATCTTGATTTTGTTTTCCATTGCAAAAGGGCACCAGTGTCCTCTCTCCAAGCATCCCACTGTCGTTGGTCGTGCTGCCGGCATTCATAATCGCACAAAAATCACCGCAGGGTATTTTTGAGGAGCACTCGTCTTTGTATATTCTAGCCTTTGGAATGGTCGCTGCAAAGGTGACCAATAAACTTGTGGTAAGTGTGCACACAGTTCTCTATCAACCGACCTCTGATGAATGTGTTTCTGTTTCTGCTTCGCAGATAGCCCATATGACTAAGAGTGAAATGGAGTACCTAGACTGGTCGCAGTTAGGACCTGCGTTGTTATTCCTAAACCAGTACTTCAACTGTGTGGTGCCTGAGATCTGGTTGCTGTGGTTCACCCTCATTTGGGGTACTCAGGACTTGATGCGATACTGTTCGCAGGTTTGTACAAAACCCTCGGTTGCTTCTCTCATCAAATTTTTCTCATTGCGTCTCCTTTTTTTTTTGCAGGTCTGCTTGGAAATTTGTGAACACCTTCACATACGTCTCTTTAAAATTCCCTACCCACCAAAGGCTCCACAAACAGTGAGCCAAGGTACAAATCCACCTATGACGAGCCTCAGCATGGGCGCTGGATCATCGCACGACAAAAACGGCGGAACTCACCATCGAAAGCACACGAAGCAGTCGAGTAAAAAGCAGCTACAGCACAGCAGCAGCGCTCACTAGGGTCTAATAGCAGTATTTTATTATTATTTAAATAGACATTTGATAATAGTAGGATATTGTCTTTGAATAATTCTTCTCTTCTCTCTCTCTCTCTCTTCCTCTACGCCCTCTCTTTATTTATAGTTTCCATCGTTTCCTATTTTTTCCCCTCTCCTGTGTCACAATCTGAAGACACACTCATCCTTTAAGTCATTTGTTAGTTTTTTCCCCCTTCCTCGTGCATTCAGTTCCCAGCCTTGTCGCAGGAATTCAGGCTAGGAACGTTGCAAACCATCGTCAGGAGTTCAAGAGAGTGTTATTTTGTTTTTAAGATGATTTGTATGTGTTTTAAGTTAACAAAAAGAAAACAAGCAGCACGTGTAGAGTTAGAGACAAAGCCCACAAAACTCAGATTCAATGTTTATACGAGTGTGGGAGGGGAGCATAGGACACCATCATTAAGAAGCTACTTCGCTAAGCGAAAATTCCTCTAGAGTTTGGATTTAATTTGTAGATTTCCCAGGGTTAGGTTTGGAAGAATTAAGACAAAACAAAACAAAAAAAATTAAGAAAAACAAAAGAAATGTTCATGTACATGTATGAATAACTGTTCCTTATGATTTCTTTGAAATGAATTAAAAAGAAAGAAAGTTTATGATGCATTCGTATTAATTTGCGTTGCAGAACTGTGTGCTTTTTGACATTTAGTTTTGAACTGAAGCGATGCAACCGCTGCGAAAATCAATTTAATTTTGTTTCGGGAGTTTTCATATTCTTTGATTTGTCATGTAGTTGTAGTAGAGATATGTGTGTGTGTTTTGTTTAAGGCAGAAGAAATACAACAAGAAATGTAAACCAAAATTTTAGGATTTTAGAAATTAAGTGTTAAACGGAAGACATTTATGCAAGTGAAACGTTTTTAAGCATTAAACAGAAAATTCGATTGAAAATAAAAATGTGTGTTTTCTTTGATTGTGAAATTTGATGAATTGGAGGATGGACTGTAATTATGTTGTTAACAAATTGTGGCATCCACTTTTAGTAATCACTGCAAGGACTGTGCGTTAAAATCGCTACTTACGTCTTCTGTCCAAAGGAAATAGTAAAGCAATCAGAAGACGTGTATGCTTAAGCTCAAATGCTGTTAAAATGGAAAAGGTAAAGGCAAAGGAGTCACCATAGAGCTGGTAAGGAAGAAATGTCAAAGTTAACAACGGTTTGCACAACAGTTATGGTAGTTAAAGTCCCAAATCTCTAGCCAGCTAAAACGTCGCACGGTTGAGCATCAATAACCTTTTGTCTTCTCAATTGAGTAAAACATCTTCCACCAACTCTAGTCAGAATCAGTTGAAAGGTTGGAGGCTGAAGGATAGGACGTGGGTCACAGTCAGTTGAAAGGTTGGAGGCTGAAGGATATAATGTGGCTCACAGTCACGATGCTTGAAGTTGTGATTCATCCTTCATTGCTGCCAGCAGAAAGATTATCTTTTGCCAAACGCTTCCCTGTCATTTTCTGTGTCTCACCGGCGTCCAGATTGGGCAAGATCTTAACTCTGAGGTAAGGCAAGAGGAGTGTACATGGAGACGCGTTTCTCAAATGAGCTTTTGCACGCTTTAAGGAAGAACACTTGACTGTTGTGCGCAGTTTTTTGCAAACGACGATTTTAGACTATTGCGGCTATTTAAAGGTTGAGGCTGAGGCCCAGGTCCACTCCGGACTGTAGCGCCATCCGAAGAAGAAAGCTATATAAAGATGTCCTGGGCAATGCCCTTGTATTAGGGACATGTTTCTTTCGTTCTCACATTTGAAGAGTTCTACATTTTGGGCAATGTCCTTGTATTAGGGACTTCACAAAACTTTCAAAAATTAAATTGATGCAAATCATTTCTTTCTGATCTAAAAAATGCTCTACCTTTTGTCTGTGATTCCAAAACTACTGAACAACGACGCTCGCTTGCAAAACACTTAGCTGTGCACAAGTTATCCAACGAATTCTTAAAAATTATGCCAGAATAATTTAAGCAAATTTTCCACCTTAACTGTCTTCATTTCAGTCCCCCACAATTCCTCACCAACATTGCTCTCGCTGAACACACTCATTTCACACGCAAATTACCCATTTCGTTCCACTCATTTTGAAGTTTCCCCGAGCGAGAGGGCAACACTGAAAGAGAAAGCACTAATCCACCGAGAGCAAAGTGTCTAGGTCTCGGTGTCTCAAAGTGTTCCCTGATTTGACAGCGGGTAGACGCAAATTGAAATCTCTCATCCATCGCGTTCGCGTTAAATTGTCGCGACTCAACCAAACAAATTCCTTCCCAAACAATAGCAATAAGTGTTCATCCGTGTGCTGTGGCCCCTGTGCAATTCGTGGAGCTGTCTAAATTCAAACTTGTCGCGCGAATTTTCGTGATATGAAAATTCTTTTGTGCAGCATAGATCAAAAGTGCCGAAAATAAATTTTTTGTTCGCCACTCACTCGCTGGTCGTCTTCTGGCTCACTCACTCTCGCTATCGCTGGCTGGGCTCCGTGCGTGCTTGTGTGTGGAAAATTACTACAATTGTGTTTGTTTATTGTTTTTCTTGTGTTCCTCTCAACTCCACCACTCTATACCATTTCAGCGCTCCATCGACCACATTGTGCAGTGACTTTCTCGCTATCGTAGGCCCCCGCTGATGCTGGTGTGTGTTTGGATTTCTAGCGATCGCTCGTAATTGCTGCTCCTCTCGATAGGAAAGTGTGTGTGCATTCGATTGTGTTATTTGTTGATTCGTTGGTGCGCGGGGTGTGTTCGTTCCGCGCTCGGTGTGTGCGTGCGTGTGTGGGAGTGAAGCAAGAGGTCTCCTTGGTGGCACATCTCGACAAAAGTTTTGTTTACATTGTCTGACAAAGAGGCAAAGTGTAGCGACAACAACGACGACGGTAAGGATTGTGTGTGAGGCATGTCGTTCTGATGAATTCAAATATCTGTGGGAATTCATTGCCGTCCAGGAAGACACGTTCAATTGATGCAAATTAAGGCAGCGGCAGCAGCAGCGGCAGTCCTTGATCTGGAATTCTTGCATATGTCACCGGAATCGCAATGTGAGTTGTAGTTGGCGCATGGCTGCTGCTGCACTTTCAACAACAATACACCATCACCACCACCGCCTACACCAACTGTCATCTTCCGCCTGACGGGTGTCGTCCCTCTCAGCTTCCACAGTCATCTGTTATCACCGCTCGCTGTTGCACATCTTGCGCTCGGCCCAGTAGAGCAGCAGCAGCAGTATATAATACGCGAACGCAGCACAGCTCCGATATAGTCGTGCTTCCTCTCCGTCGTGAGTGTGTGCATATGCGATTGTTTTCGTTTTCGTTTCCCGGTCTCGCGCTACTGCAGAAGTGAATAAATAGACGAACGTACACAGCGCCGAATGGTAAAACGGGACAAATCGCCTGAATTCAAGTGAAACTCCGCGAATGGGGACGAGAATGGCCCCGCAGTCATCGCCTTCAGAATGGATATGCCAACATATTGTGATATTTCTTCTAGGAGTAGCACTTCTCTTGCGGCAGGAATGCGGTGAGTAATTGTTTTCTGATATCAAATAACCACACAAACGGTGTGTACAACTGTTTGCGCAATGAAAAGAGCAGCGGATTCCGCGAGGGAAGTAGCAACGAAATGTGTATTTGCCATAGATGAAGTGGACTTGAGCTGAGAATCTGCGACTAATTGCAATCTTAAGTCGGGCAGGAAGTACGTCATTAGTGGGTAAATCGTTACTTGGTGAAATGAGTGGGGAGCTCGCGACAATTGTTTTCGATTTTAGTATTGAGTTGTGCTCTTTATTGTGGGTAATTGGGTTGAGAATTTATGTACAGGCATGTTGTATCATTTTCTTAACGACGTTCAAGCTTTAACATTGTACATTGAAGGAATTTGTTCTAATCTTCTTTAATAATCCCTGGCTTGGAGAGGGGATATAAGAAATCTCGGTATTTCCTTGAGAGGTTGAAAGGTTTAAACATTGTGGGTGATAATAGACAAGACCTGTGGGTAGTCGTTGTATTTTCTGGCTTCAAGAAATATGTTGCTTCTGATGTGGGTGAGAGAACCCATTTGTTTTACAGTCCTCAAGTCTTCTCTTTAAATTTTCTTACAGAACTTAAGGACGTGTAAGAGTAGACGTGGTGTTCCATTGCCAAGGCAAAATAAAAGACTAGTTCTTTGAATCATAGAACATTTTAACGTTTGGTGCAGTTGATAATATTCACTTTCAGATTCTAATGAATTGACAAGTCTATTCGGTTTCCAGTCTAAAAGTTTGTGCTGTGGACAGAAAAATTTGTTTCACCACGTAAGTTGCTCAACACTCAGCCATTGGCAGTGTGCCTATTTGCGAATATTTCCATGTCCCAAGTTGTCTTGATAATGTTGATAGCAAATCTAAGAAAGTATATCCAGTTCTCAAGCGATGATAAAAATATTTCATAACCCTACAGTACATCTGAACGGGTGTCATTGGACGGATCTTCCGAAAGACAGCTGGGTTGTACGCTAGAAGAGTTTTTCGAAAGGGAGGATTGGCAAATTACCGTACCCGGTACCGGGACTTTGTTTCCAGAACTCATCGACACGATGTGGCCCGTTAAACGGCGAATGTGCTGCAAGGAAAGCAAGAACTGTCTTACGAGTTGGAAGGTGGACATGTAAAAGGACTGATTTCGACGTATGGTCCCGTAACATTCCAGACGAGGACTTCCTCTGATACGTTGTTGTACGCGCTTTACTTGGAATGACAATAGCGGCACAGATTATGAATGCGTTGTTTTTGTAAACGTGTTGCATTTTTAGGCGTGTTGTGTTTGTAGAATCTTTGCTTCTCTAACATTTGCAAAGCCCTTCAGCTAGAACAGCTCGTCTTTGAATATGCTCCACAGACAAAAAGGATCAAAAGCCAACCGCGGGAGTTTTCTTTTCACAACAATGAAAGGCCTGCTCATCAGGGACGTTCCTCTGTGGCGCTCTGCAGAGTGCCAGCTCGCCAGAGTGTCATTTTTTGTAAGCCGACTTGAGAACGCAGTTAGGCGTTGCCACTTGAGTCATATGATACCGTGATTGGCCGCGTTGAGTTGGTGCCTCTTTTCGGAACTCATGTTGAATAGATCTGGAATGCATTGATGGCACAAAAGTATGGAATTGCCGAAGTGCACAGTGCGTTGGGCAGGAGTTCCGATGTTCACCATAAGGACAAACCACATTTCAAAAGTTTCATCGAATTTGAGATTCCTTATTCAAGGAGTGGCCGCCGTAGCGTAGTGAGTAATGTGCAACGCCCACACGCTGAAGGTCTTTATTCGATTCCCAGCTGAACACCTTTCGAACCGTTCACAACACTCAAAGAGTAATAACTGTCTAAGAAGAGCTTTTCTAAACATCTCCGTTCGGGGCCGGCAATAAACTGTAGGTCCCTTCTCGCACGAGAACAGTAGCGCGCACAACACGTGTAGTTGATGAGGAAGCTGGGCCCTGGTCCCCCTGAGGACTGTCGTGCGATACAATTATTATTATTATTCAAGGAGACAAGTATCGCGCCTCAGGAAGTGCCTGATGCTTTATGTCCTGATTTGGTCTTCACAGCAAACCCCACCATTTGGAGAAGAAACAATGCAAAGTTGAGCTCTGCTTTAAAATACGATTTTTGCGAGAGAATAAGGACTATTTATATACGGTGAATGATAAGAAAGACAAATATCGAACAGAAGTCAGCTCAGATTTTAGAGGGTGCACTTTCTTTGGCCAAAGGATGAGAGAGAGAGCATGTCACGCTTGCTATTACTCTCCTAGTCTTCTCCCTCTCTTATCACATGTTTCCACGTCCACACAAATCACGTCCTACGATACTTTAAGATGGAAGAAGACTGTATCTTCAGAGGGAAGAAAGTCGACTGTTGCAAACAAATAGGACTGAGGTTTCGTCCTATTTGCACGAAACTGGGACGTGCAGTCTATTGATCTGTACTGAGTTTTTGATCAAGGCAATGTCGTAGCCGTCGTGGCGTAGTGAGTAGAGTGCGACGCTCACACGTCGAAGGTTCAGGTTCGATTTCGGTCTGAACATCTCGAATTTTGTCATGGCACCACCTCTTTCCAATTGTGGTCATCGTGGAGTAGTGGGTAGAGTGCGACGCTTACACGCCGAAGGGTCTAGGTTCGATTCCCGGCTCAACACCTCGAATTTTTCACGGCACCACCTCTTTCGAGCTGCTGACAACACTCAAAGAGTAATAACTGTCTAAGAAAGCTTCTCAAACTTCGCCGTTCGGAGTCGGCAAAAAACTGCAGGTCGTAGTGGTGGTGCACGAGTAGTGGTGGGGCCCTTTGGACTGTAGCGCCAACAGTTATTATTATTGCCTCCTTCCAATTGCTGACAACACTCAAAGAATTATTCCTGTTTAAGAAAAAGCTTCTGAAATTTTGCCATTCGGAGTCGGCAAAGAAAAACTGTAGTTTCCTTCTACTCGTGAGAGAACAGTTTGATGCACAACACGAGAAGTTGATGAACAAGGTAGGTCCTGGTCCTCCTCCTGGACTGTCGCGTCATACATTTATTATTAATGTAGTGATGCCCCCTCACCACGGTAACACCTCAAAATGTGAAGTGAAACTCATCTTCTGTTTGCAGAAGGTCTCCTTTATCGATGGAAAACCTTCTTGTCCTTCATAACAACGATACCCCAGTCACGCATTTTGTACAGAACTCAGTCTGTGCCAAGTGCTAAGCTTCACCAAGCATAAGTAGGCATTCACAACCTTTGCCGTCAATGGTCCATTCTATCCACTTCATCCTTTCCTGATCAGCCTATTGCTTTGACACAGTCGTGGTGAAGCGATGCTATGCGACGCCTTCTTTATGAGACGTTGATACGATTCCCAAATCTGGCTATCAATCCCAGGGATTGATAGCCGGACTGCGTACAACGCAACGCACACTGTGTCATCATCAAACTAAAGATCTCCTCCGAGGGTTGCCTACGGAGCAAGGCTCTGATTCCATGTCGAGCATGCCTTTCTTTATCGAAATTGGCATTGACCAACGTTCCCGTCAATCTGATGGTGCTGTGGATCTAAAGTATCCAGCAGGTGTCGTTAAATGCTCATTTATTCACGCGATGAG
Source organism: Eristalinus aeneus (assembly GCA_955652365.1). NCBI lineage: Eukaryota > Metazoa > Arthropoda > Insecta > Diptera > Syrphidae > Eristalinus > Eristalinus aeneus. The sequence goes on from OY019131.1 coordinate 97,817,998, forward strand.
TAGATAAAATGAGCGGCGATCTTACAATTGACAACAGACTCACGTAGATTGAGGGTAGTAATTCGCTTCTGCCGCACAGATTATTGCCAATTCATGTGTGGAATGAAACAAGGCGCTGGGTGAGGTCATCGCTTTGGGAGTTTCAAATGAAAAAACCCCTCATCACATTTTGCCACGCTCTCCTTTAGGTACTTGCGGCTTGACACCTTTGAATCATCTCTGTTGTCACCTCTGGAGGATCATTTGTGTTCTGCAAAGGCGTGACGTTCAGTGCTTTTATCCTGCAAGTGTTTGACGCCCGGACCCTATCCGAGCTTTAGTCCAGCCTGACAGACTGATTACAAAAACTCGACTGCAGTTCATTAAAAACTAGTTTCCAGCATGTCCTTTTCTCTAATTATAAAAAAATTCGCACACAAGGAGATTAATGTTTTTTTCAAAGGTCGCACTCATTATGCCCATCCCTCGGCGAGCTGGTTTGTCCCTTCACTTCCGATCAAAGATTGAACACATCGACGTTCCCTCGCTTAGACTTTTAATTAAAGGGTTCTTCGAAGTAATAATATCCTTCAGTGTCCTAACCTACACCACCATTGCAATCGCCATGGCTGTCACCACCATCAACACAATCACCACCACCTCCAGCAGTAGCAGCACCACCATCACTTCTCTTAGCACCATCACCATCGCCACTTCCTCCGACACCCTCCGCCTATCCCCCCGCCGCCTTCAACGGTTTCTTTGCCATCATCTGTGCCTTCATCGTTGTCGTTGTCGTTGTCGTTGTCGTTGTCGCTGTCGCCGTCAGTCGATTGAAAATCAATACCCGCAATATTAAAAGTTGGCAAAAGAAGGATGTCGCCGGGAATGCTGAGGAATCCTTTGTGGATCACACACATACACACACACACCGCCCACATAACACCACCGGCAGCGACTTACAAAACACCAGCGGCGACAACGATGACGACGACGACGACGACGACGACGACTACATTCAGAATCCTTTAACCCTTTTCCGAGGCACCCCTCCATGGCTTTGACATCAAATTCACCCAATGAGGGCACACTCGCCGTTGTCGTCGTGTGCATGTCCCACTGCTGATGCTGTTACTGCAAAGGCGGCAGCGGGTGCAACGGCGGTGACGGCAGCTAGGAGACAAAAATCAATGTTTACTGAAAAATTACTTCCAAAAAAAGCAGACCAAGAAAAAAGGCAAGGAAGCTTCTAACGACACAGACAAGGAGGGCGAAAGGGAGAAATAGAGTGAGCGAGCGCGCGCGGAGGAAAGTGAATGAGTCCTTTGAAGTCGCTGTCGTCCCGTTGGCGTTGGCGTTGGCGTCTCACTTACTTGTACACACAGGAGCAGCATTCCTTTTGCATAATGTCGCAAAATTGCATCGCTCTGGCAGTGCCACTGGCAGCCAGTCAGTCAGTCAGCCAGCCAGCGCCACTGTCAGCCAGTTCCAGCGGCAGTTTAAGTTTATAGAGTGAAGAGTGAGCAAGTGAGCGACCGAGAAATAAATTTATAGTAGGGAATATTAAGCTCTCACTCGAGAGCGGCAGTAGTATTCTTCTTGTTGAGTATTGCGGCATCCTGGCACACATACAGAACATCAGTGGCAGCGGCAGCAGCAACAGCAATAGCAGCAGTAGCGCCAGCAATGCCTCCTCCTTGCCTATTGCTACCGGTGCTGGATGGCGGTGCTTCTGCCTTTGCCTCTGTGTTCTCGCTCACAAAGGAGACGTATGGTGGGCGGTGGTAAAAGTGACGGCGCCATGATGGTAAAAAGGATGATTGTTGGTTGACGCTGACTGGGCCGGGTCGTCGTCGGTGACGACAACGATGACGGGGATCCTTTAGCAATTTAAATCCTTCATTGAAGCGTGTGCTCTTAAAGTGAGTGCAGAAGAGTTTATCACACAATCACACTCACCTAAAACACACAAAACCTCGTCGGCGTGTTGCTACCACTGCCGCATATTTTATCACAGCGGCAGGGCGGCGGTGCAGAGGTGGCAGCGGCGGCAGCAGCAGCAGCAGCAGCAGCAGAAGCAGCAGAAGAAACGGAGTCGTTCGCTTTTTTAATGTCGGTTATTTGGTCCTTTTGAGTTGTGTTCTTCTTTAATCCTTTTTAAGCGCGGTTTTCTTTTTGTTTTTCTGCGTGCTTTTTTTCCGCCTCTTTTTCCTTCGCTGGCGCTACTACGGCTGATGATGATTTCTCGTGGGTGTAAACGTTAGGAGGGCACTCGCTCTCTCGCAGTGAACCCATTGAAGTTGAACTTGAAACGGTGAATGGCAATGGCGGTGGGCCTGGTGATGTGGGGGATGACTGGGAGAAAGTGAGTTCGATTTCGATGATCGAGGGTGATTAGTTGTGTTGACATTGGCACAAGAGGGCATACACTTGTGCCATTAGTCAACAGAGAAGTCTTTGTGGGGCGGCGAGACGGGACGGTCTTTGTGTGCGGGTTGGCGGCCATTGAAGGCTTCCGCCGGCGACGGCATTTTGTTGAGAGACGTATGAGAGAATGGTTTATTGGGAAAGGACCTAATAAGCCATCAGACGACCGAAGTCTACCAAAGCGGGCTGCTCAGACAACTATTGAACAGCTTACTGAAGAGTTTGGAGTAATATTCAAAATTAAAAATCTCTCATTTACATCATCACCCATCGACCTTCATTCTTGGGAGAACATTTGAATACGATTGAGGAATGATTCAGCATCCCTTATGGCTGCACGGCAAATACAGTGTGTTTTTCTTTGAGGTATATAACTTTAAAATTTAATAAAACAAGGGTAACTATTTTCAATTTACGTGGATGTCGCTTTATTTGAAAGAGTATCGTTTGGCAACATTATTTAAGATCGATTTCAACAAAATCACCGCCATGGCTTCGTTGACTTTTTCCAACATTTTAGACAATGAAGCGGCAAATGTTTTTTTTTTTTTTTTTCAAGTGGTCAACAACAGAAGCTATATTCGATTTCAGATATGTAATCTTTAGACCCATACTTGATCTGTAGTTCCATTGAAGGAGCATTTAGATGTAAAGAAGTCCAACAGAAGGCCGCTGGCCCAAAATGGAGAACGCCTGACCACACAAAGCACGGAAGAGGTGTCTCTTACAGAAATTAACGTTAAGACCCACGAAAGACGACTGTTGTTCCACTATGGAGATTCATAGTCGCAGGGGCTTGAAATAAACAGCACTTGGGTGTTCAAAGCACAGAAGAGGCGTTTCCAATTGAAAAACTCTTTAAATTCACCGCTAAGACCCACGAATGGGGCCTCATGTACGAGATTCAATGTCGCAGATCGGATCTCGAATAGATAGCACTCCATATCAGCTATTGCATGACTTGTCTGTCCCTTAACTTCCCCATCAGCTTATCCACTGAATTACGCCTGCCATAGTTCATGTCAAAAACTACACTCCACAAAATCAATAATTTCCCATCACCAACAATTAAGTGAATTTCGAGGCAACAAATTAATAGGCCGGATGAGGCTGGGGTTCACCTTGGAGTGCAGCGCCACAACAAGAAGAAGAAGAAAATAATAGACTCCGCGCTGGAACTGCGGCGAGTGTGTGTTGCTCTTTTCCACCATGCCCGCAAATTTAAGTTTTGAATACTCAAGCTATCCTCTTGCTCTTGTGGCGTTACAGTCCGGGGTGCACCTGGGCCTAGGCCTGGGATGTGTTCTCGTGCAGCCTGTGTTTTCCGATGACTTCAGCATGGATGACCTCTTTTCCCAGCTGAGCGTTGAAGTCTCATAGAACGATCTTGGTGTCATAGCTGGAAGATCGGTCGTATGTTCATTCTAGGAGAAGTTATCCTTGGTGTTGTCATAGAAGTCAACCTTGGTGTTGTCATAGAAGTCAACCTTGGTGTTGTCATCCTTGGTTTTCTCATCCTTGGTTTTGTCAATCTTGGATTTGTCATCCTTGGTGTTGTTATCCTTCTCCTCTGTCGGGACGTGAGCGCAAATAATGTTGATGTTCCTGAATTTAGCCTTGATGTGGATTATCATGAGGTGAGGTTGCCTTGTTGAGCGCGATCAACAACGTTACCTCGTGTGGACAGGCCTGTGCTCCCTCAAGCTATAGAGTCTGTTTAAAAAGATTTACGAATTTTGCCTTCGTCCCATTGTCTGTCATTGTGTCCTCCTTTCGTAAGTCTCAGCTTATCAATAGCCTGCCTTCTAGTGAACACATAGGCTGTCGCGGGTAGGGTCCAATCTGAGATCTTGTATTCAATTACCTTTGCCATTGCTTTTGTATTTGCCCTTGCCCTTGCCTTTGCCTTTGCCTTTGCCTTTGCCTTTGCCTTTGCCTTTGCCTTTGCCTTTGCCTTTGCCTTTGCCTTTGCCTTTGCCTTTGCCTTTGCCTTTGCCTTTGCCTTTGCCTTTGCCTTTGCCTTTGCCTTTGCCTTTGCCTTTGCCTTTGCCTTTGCCTTTGCCTTTGCCTTTGCCTTTGCCTTTGCCTTTGCCTTTGCCTTTGCCTTTGCCTTTGCCTTTGCCTTTGCCTTTGCCTTTGCCTTTGCCTTTGCCTTTGCCTTTGCCTTTGCCTTTGCCTTTGCCTTTGCCTTTGCCTTTGCCTTTGCCTTTGCCTTTGCCTTTGCCTTTGCCTTTGCCTTTGCCTTTGCCTTTGCCTTTGCCTTTGCCTTTGCCTTTGCCTTTGCCTTTGCCTTTGCCTTTGCCTTTGCCTTTGCCTTTGCCTTTGCCTTTGCCTTCGCCTTTGCCTTCGCCTTCGCCTTTGCCTTTGCCTTTGCTAAGAAATTAACCAGTTTTGGGGCGAAAATTTCTATCGCTCTTCTTATGCTCAAATCAGAGAGCCACCCGGACATTTTTAGACCCTCCAGAACTTCTCAAAACACGCTTTTACGATTGGCAACAATTCTATTTCTTCTTCATCTTCATCTTCATCTTCATCTTCATCTTCATCTTCATCTTCATCTTCATCTCCATCTTCATTTCCATCTTCATCTTTATCATCATCTTTATCTTCATCTTCATCTTCATCTTCATCTTCATCTTTATCTTCATCTTCATCTTCATCTTCATCTTCATCTTCATCTTCATCTTCATCTTCATCTTCATCTTCATCTTCATCTTCATCTTCATCTTCATCTTCATCTTCATCTTCATCTTCATCTTCATCTTCATCTTCATCTTCATCTTCATCTTCATCTTCATCTTCATCTTCATCTTCATCTTCATCTTCATCTTCATCTTCATCTTCATCTTCATCTTCATCTTCATCTTCATCAATTTTCTCCTTTGTGGTTACAGTGGCCGTGAGTCCGGTGCGCTCTTCATCTTCTACAACGTTTCAGGAAAGTTTGTCGCTCTGATAAACTTTGGTCCGTAGGAACTTCACGCTTTGCTACAGTTAAATTTTTGGAATGCGTCCACACCCTTCGTTTATTTTCTGTTTTCACGTAGAATTTCACCTTTTCATTCAAGATGCGCAGAAAAATTCAAACAGTAATACACACAAGTGAATCCCCACAAGTGAATTACGAGTACCAACATGACGCCACAAAAAAAATTAAATTTCAACCGAAATCCGCAGCCGACTGTTTTTAACACAACTCATACTGGAAACGATAGGTGTGCTCCAGTTCTTTCTGCACCAAATTCTGAAATCTGTCATTTGTTAGGGAGTGGGAGAAAACTCTCTCCAAAAGAAAAAAAGGACGGGAACGCAGGTTAACCAAATCTGTAAAGCATGTCATTGAGAAATGTCAAATTCATTTTATCGGTACAGAAAACAAAGACAACAACAAAATTTGAGACTATTCACAGAGATAATGGGTCCATCAGTTATCTTTGTACGCACACCAATTTATTTAACAGTAGTAATTCAATTTCAAATTGAAATTCATATTTATTTTTCAGAATTAGTTACAATGTTTGTTTTCGCGAAGTCTTCTAAAGGCTTTTCTGCAGAAGATTGTGTTTCTTGTTGTTAACAATTTTCAGTGAATAAGTTTAGATAAGAATTAGAGTAAGTTAATTCAACAGTTGAATGCAACTTAGATGAACATATTCAGACATAAATAAAGAAAACCCACAAACATCCCTTGAGTTAAAATGGGCAAAGTGGGGAAATATTTTACGAAGGTTGCCTTTTATATTTCGGGATTGGGCAACCCTAGTGTTGCAATCTGCCAACTGCCAGCTCTATCGTAAAGTTTGACTTTCTTGAGGTTATACGTACTCAGAACGTTTTGACCTACGAGCGCTATTCATGTTGTTTACAGTAACTTAAAAGATTCATCTCGCCCAAAACATGGAATTAAATCGTGAAAACTTTCGTGCGATTATTTTTTACAACTTTCGACGTGGATTAACTCAACAACAGTCCACCGATGAACTGAATTCAATTTTTTGCGATGAAGCTGCATCAAGGACCAGTGCTTATCGATGGTAAGGTGAATACAACCGAGGTCGTATTTCACTCTAAGACGAATTTCGTGAAGGTCACTCAAAATCAGTTGTTTTTCCGGAAAACCATTGATGCTGTGCGCGATTGTAAGATCATCATGTGATCTATCGTGAGTTTGAGACAACCTTAGGCATTAGTGGGACCAGCATACATTCAATATTGCATGAGCATTTGACCGTCAAAAAATTTGTTCGCGTTGGATCCCACACAATTTGTCAATCGCTCAAAAAAAGGCATGTGTCGATTGGTCGAAAGAAATGCTCCAAAAATACGATCGCGAGGCTTCGAAACACGTCTCTGACATCGTGACAGGTGGTAAACCGTGGATTTACGCGTATGAGTCCGAAAGTAAACAGCAGTCGACTGTATGGGTGTTTCAAATTGAGCCAAATCCAACAAAAGTTGCTCGCGCTCAGAGCACTTCCAAGCAAATGGTCGCCTGTTTCTTCGGAAAAACTGGATATGTCGCAACCGTACCACTAGAACAGCGCAGAACAATCAATTCTGAGTGGTACACAACCATTCGTTTTCCACTTGTCTTCCAAGAAATCAGGAAAACCAGCCGCCGAAGACAGATCACTCTTCACCACGACAATGCGAGCTCTCACACATCGGCTCAAAAAACTGCATTTTTGAGCACTCAAAACATCGATTTGATGAGTCATCTGCCGTACAGTCCTGACTTGGCACGGAATGACTTCTTTTTATTCCCGTACGTAAGAAATAAAATGAGAGGTCAACGTTTTTCGACACCTGAAGAAGCGGTTGATGCGTTCAGAATGCATGTTTTCGAGATACCTCAATCAGAGTGTCAAAAGTGCTTCGACAATTGGTTCAAACGCTTGCAAAAGTGTATAGATCTTAATGGGGAATTGTTTGAAAAACAATAAAGCTATTTTCGATGATTAATATTTGTTTTTGTTCTCTAATTCCGAATGTGGCCGCCGTGGCGTAGTGGGTAGAGTGCTACGCTCACACGCCGAAGGATGTAGGTTCGATTCCCACCTCAACACCAATTTTTCGAATTTTTCACGGCACCACCTCTTTCTAGCTGCTGACAACACTCAAAGAGCAATAACTGTCTAAGAAAGCTTCTCAAATGCCGTTCGGAGTCGGCAAAAAACTGTAGGTCCCTTCTACTCGTGAGAGAACAGTAGCACGCACAACACGAGTAGTTGATGAGCAAGCTAGGCCCTGGTGCCCCTTTGAACTGTAGCGCCAACAATTATTATTATTATTAATCCCGAAATATACCGTTCAAGGCGACTCGCTCTCAAGAGAGAGCGTACGGGAACGAACTTTGAGTTAGTTTGTATTGTTTTGCACTGTTTTGTGTTGTTGCCAACAACATCAGGCAAGCGCGGGTTCTTAATGAAACGGGTTATCACGGAGGGATGGTGGAAGAGCTTTAAAGTTTTAAGTTGGTGTATTATCTACATATACTAACTTAAAACTTCAAAGCTTCACTCATCCACCAGGTAGAGGTGTAGGCTTAGTTTTATGAATAACAGATAAGCCTAGGTTTAAGATAGGTTAGTTAGCTTAGCTCCGCGAGCAACCTTCCCTAGGCCTTGAACAGTTTTTTTTATTCCGCTCCCTTAATTTCTTTCCTGCTTTAGATGTCTGTCCGCTGTCCGGTTAGGGCATTAGGCTTTCTCTTTTTATTGCAACCCTTTCTTTCTCCGTACGGAAACACACCAGACGTTGCATTTGCCATCCCGTTGATCTCGTTGATGTTGACAGAAATTTGTCACTTAAGTCTCTTCGTTCACTTGGATCTTCTTAAACTCATAATAATAATTGTAATTGTTGGCGCGACCAATAAATCCTCCTAAGGACGATTAATTCTGTTCTTCGTCTTGTGGCGCTACAGTCCGGGGTGGACCTGTGTCTAAACCAACATGTCTCTCCACCCAGCACGATGTTTCGCTAGTTGCCTCCAATTAATTAATTAATTAATTGTTGGCGCTACAGTTCAATGGGGGACCAGGGCCTTACCTTGCTCATCAACTACTCGTGTTGTGCGCGCTACTGTTCGCTCACGAGTAGAAGGGATTTTTTTCCGACTCCGAAAGGCGAAGTTTGAGAAGCTTTCTTAGACAGTTCTTACTCTTTCAGTGTTGTCAGCACCTTCGTCGAGCTCAACACCTCGAATTTTTTACGGCACCACCGAGCTCGATGGTGGTGCCGTAAAAAATTCGAGGTGTTGCGCCGGGAATCGAACCTAGACCCTTCGGCGTGCAGGCGTCGCACTCTACCCACTACGCCATGGCAGCCACGTGGCCACGTCGCCACTCATTGATCCTTAAGAAAGTGCAGGTGAAGGGACAAATGCACAGCTCGTCACTCTTAAAATGCCGACTTTAAGTCAAAACAAGCCATGGTTGAGTCACTGGACTCTGTCTTCGTTTTTGGACTGTGAAAAAGAAGATTCAGTCATGACCTGTGCTTGCTGAGCAGCAACATGACGACATGACATTCATCACCGTCTCAGCCTAAGATGGTTCGAACATACATACTGCAAGGACATCAATGCTACAATTCAGCTCCGAATCACCTGGACCATGCAGTTGAGGACTTCCACTGACCAGATGTCGCACACAGGTGCAGAGAGTACTCAGCCAACGTGGCTAAAGATTGTGTCAGCTTTTACGTCTGCCCCCGACTGTAGCCACGTTTAGCAAATGTTGACTTCTCAAAAAATGCTATTTGCAGGCTAAAGCGTCTCAAATCTCCCCTTCCCCCAGCCAGCATAAACACAACAAGCAGCAAACAACAAAATTCGACATCAAATCCATTAGCACACACAGTCGCTGTCTAAATTCTGTCACGGACCCATTAATCATCGCACACACGTCGCGCGATAATCGTTTTTGCCCTACCCCGCCTCCAATTCAACCAGATCCCGGCGATGATGTGGAGCCGAAGTACATGCAATTTACATATTACTTCTTAATCGCATACGAATCCTCTCTACACCTTCTGGCAGCCATTCTGGTTAACAAGGCCCACCAGCCCCCAAGCGAATGCGAAGCAGAGAAGACGAGAAAACCCATCCGCACACACCGAGCAGAAAAACAACAAAAAACGCCGAAAACAAAGTGAAAACAGAATCCGAAGGGTTTCCTTAAAATTTAAAGAGTTGGGACTGGTCTTGACCGTCCATTCGGAATTCATGTTTTTTTTTTTTTGGTTCTGCTGGGTCCATCACGAGAGCAGCAGCAGCGCCAACACCAGATGGTGTGTGCCCAATACCAGCAGTGCCCCTCTGGTCCCCTCGCTGAAAGACCCCGGACAAAATAGAGAGAAGCGAGCGCTCCTTTCGGTTCGTTTAACTTGAAACATTAATTTTCCGTATAACGAGATTGTAGGTTACGCTCGCTGCCATTGTTGTTGCGCTGTGCGCCGCAAAGCGGGGACCGAGAGCCATCGTCAGCCTCCTCGGCGGAGGTAGTTTTTAGTTCTTTTCAATTTCAATTCTCTCCCCTTTTCTTGGTGATTGTGTTTCAGAGTGTATTTCACGTGTGCATCAGTGTGTGGCGGTTGAATGGAGCCCAAGTGGTGCTGGTGCTGGTGGTGGTGGTGGTGGAGACTGCATGTGGAAACGCAAATCCACTGATTAGTAAGTAACCTATAACCTCGACAAGCAGTTCCTGGAAAACCACTCAATCTTCGGTCTCATCGGAAGAGTGAAGCGCACCTCAATAGATTTTCCATTCGAGCTGAATGGCGTGGATGACTGCAGCTACAATGCGGCCCACTCTCGCCGAGTGGGTGTGCGTTCGACTTCCTCCCTCGCCACCAGCGCCCACCACTTACTTGATTCAACTTAGCTGACGTTCGAAACAAAAGCTGCAGAGAACTTTTTAGCACCTACCCTCGAGAGGAGGGCCCGCCCAGGCATGCAGTCGGGTTAGAATAACCCCCGTCGTCAGCACACCTTCATCAGGATGAGAAGCGCACTCCTGTGCTCCGCGCACAGCACATTGAGGCGCATTCGACTGGATTGAAAAGGTGGTAATATGCTCGAATAGATCCAAACTAAACATAAATTACTGTGGATGTGGTTGCGGTGCGGCCGGTGGGGACCGTGAAGGGAAGACGAGAAATGGGATTGCAATCTGATGGAGATTGTGCGGGAAGGAGGCGCACAGCGGAGCGCTGAGAAGTGAATTGAGGAGTGTATCATCACGGGGACTCCGCAGTGCACACTATTGAACCAAAAAATCCACTGCTGCTGCTGCTGGTGCTGCTGCATCCAAGCCACAAAGTAATTTATCACAAGTTCACGACTCAATGATTCGCAAGTGAAGTCCGGGATAATGACGTGGTATGGATTACAGCAGGCAGCAGCATGTGTCTCGATGGGGCCAGAGGTTCTTTTCTCATCTCCTCGCAGCCAACCAGATGCATGCGGATTTTCATTTCCATCCATCTCTGCTGAATTCAGTCGCAGTCGCAGTCCTGTCCTGAAGGTGGTGGTGCTTCTGCTTGAGTAATTTGATTTTTGGAGTGAGACGACAGCGGTGACGCTTACGACGACCAGAAGAGCGGAGAGGGGGAGGTGATGATGATTTAGCATCCTGCCAGAGAATGTGTGACAATCTGTGAGTGCAGCCTACTCATGAGTACTCATGAGTTTTGAGGTTTCGCCCGGACGGGCTGCGGTGTGGAGCGGCCGGATGGTGTTGATGATCCACATTAGGTGTCGATTCTTTCCCACAGGCATTGGAATGCCTCGTTTTGTGTTGTGTTTGGATGATGTGCTAAGAAGTGGTTATGTCAACGTTGACGAGTACAACATCCAGGAGGATGGTGACACTTGCGACAGCGACAGCCGGCCTAATGATGGATGGTGAGACAATGACACACGGATGAGTTGCTGTCATATGGGTGTGGTCAAATTGTATAATGCTGCCACCTCTGCCAGGGAATCCATTCGAGTGATTTCTGATTTCTCCTTTTCTGCATATAATCTACAGATTTGATTTGACTTTGGGTGAAGGGTTCCTCGGTGGGACAAGTGACTGATGAGGACGACGTCAACGCAATGGGCTGGAGTCTCTCCAACTTAGCATTTTGCAGCATTTTCCTGTTTTGCCGCTTCTTGCGTCTTCGCAGGTTGGGTATGGACCTCACACATCATTCTACTCATGCTTCAAATCCCTCTAAACGTGCGTCATATGATATCTTGGAAAGTTGTTCGCTCTGACGGCTTTTTTCCCTTATTGATGTCTAGTTCTTGACTTCAAACGAGTGACTTGCGTGCTAGAGGCTTACGAGATGTCGGACTTCGTTTGTTTGTCCATAGAGGAAGTTTCTTTGTGCTCAAAAGAGCTTTTTATTGAAAAAATGAAAAGAATGCGTCACTCAAAGCCTTGTCCATCGGAAGGGTCTACTTTTCCCCATTACTTTGGTAGTTTTCGAATAACCTCCGGGCGTCCAGAAAGAAGGGACCAGGCACGTTTTAGCGTTGGTGAATAACTTCACCGAGTACACGAACCTCCGAGCAGTGAAGACCACGAACAGCAAAGGCGTGCTTAACGTTCTTAACGAAGTGGTCAGCTACTTTGGGCTCCCGCAAAGGGTGGTTGAAGAGCGGAGCACCGCCTTGACATTGGGTATGGGTGAACAGTTCTGGGGTGTAGCACATCAAGACCGCCGTCATGTCACCAAGAGCAAACGGACAAATGTGAAGCTGCAACCACACTGTACGTTTGTCTCTCAAGCGCATGTCAGGAGGAGGGCGAGACGAGGGCAGTCCAATAGGGCCTTAACACCGCCGGAAGCTGCACGACAAAAGCAAACGCCGCACAAGCTATTGTCGGTCTATGCATCCAGAAGCATTTCAGGGGACAAGTTACTTTTGGAGTTGGAAGGAGGAAGTCGGGCCGAGGCGAACGACTTGGCAAAACGACGGTCCGCAGCCGAATCGGAAGCAGAAAGCGAGGTATGACTCTAACCGCTAACAACCGACGTCACACGCAGTAGAGGACCTCGTCTTTATAGAGAACGAACAGGCAGCCACCGGGGAATCAAGGAAGATAGAGCCCCGGCACCGCGGGCCGTGAATGGTGCTGCAGAATGACAGGTATCTGGTAGAGGGCATTTCGCACATGCATCGCAACCAACGGAAGACGAGGACCACCATGGAATCGGACAAGCCGAAGCCATGGTAAGGGTTTTGCTGGTGACGGCAACTAGGGGGGCAGCTCTGACCTCGAGGACGAGATCGGTGATAGGATGGCCGGGCTGTAACGCTATAATCGCAGCGTATAACAGCAGGGCCAGCGACTGTGTAATAGGAGTCGTAATCCAGCAGTCAGAATAAAGTCGTTAAACTAAACGATTGGAAACATAACACAAACGAAGGAAACATCCTCAAATTTGGTCAGTGTCTCGTTTTAGTGTTAAAAATTGTACGGCGCGACAGTTCGCAGGGAACCAGAGCCCAGCTTGCTCATCAACTACTCGTGCGTTGTGCGCGCTACTGTTCTCTAACGGGTAGAAGGGACCGAACGGCAAATTATGAAAAGCTCTTTTAACGCCATAATCACAGCGTATAAAAGCCGGCGTCAGCGACTATGGAAGGAGAGGCGTAATCCAGCAGCCAGAATAAAGCCATTGAAGTAAACGGTTGTGTTTTCTTCAAATTTGGTCAGTCTCAAAAATTAGTCTTTTCTGGCACCAATCGAGTCATTGACCTATTCTTCGACTTCTTTGAAAGACCCGAACGTCCAAATCTATTTGCATTCGTCAAAAAAGCTAGTAGTCGCAGGGGGCAAGATCTTGACAATGACAAGATCCTTTATTTCATCGTTTCCAGGCATTTTTAACCGCCTAAGGTCGAAAGTTATCATGTTGCAAAAGTACCTTGTGATGCCTTTCGGTCGTTTCTGCTCGTTTCTGGATGCTTCTTGCCGCATTTCACCAAATGAACTGCTCAAGCGTATTAGTTGTGGTCGACAACGTCGCTTGATTTCAGCAGTTCATAGTCCACCACTCATCCATGGTCCCACTATACACCAGATCACTCAGTAAGTCCCGGGACATATAGGAGGGGCGCTACTTACAAAAATTATTGCTTTTTAGTGGCGCCCCCTATATATCTCGGAACTTATTGAGCAATGTGTTAAATGATCACAAGGAAATAAGCAAGATTTGAGAACGAGAAGCAGGTCCGTTAAAAAAAATAAAAGATCTAGGCGACATAGGCAACATTACTTCAGGACATGGAAGAAGGCCATGGAATCGGCTTCTTGTTGTAATAAAGACAATTTCCAAAAAAATGCAACCTGAAGCCCTTGAGCTTAAAAAGCAAAAGTCTGTCCGACTGATTTCCAAATTTTTAAAAATCTAGTGAAGCTGTAGGTACTTTCGGCAATAGGGAACTGTCCACTTTGTGTGACAATGGGCGTAATGGAGGCCTCAATGTGGTTGCCCCACTTTCGACCGGCCCTTCGAACCTCATCTTGATCAGGTGCCTTCAAGGTGTTAGCAAGAGAGGCCAAAAATTGTTGAACAACAAGCCTAGGAGACAGACTGGTTAAACCTAAAAAGTGGGTAGTCTTAAGTACCTATTTCTTGACTAAAACTATTGACAATGTATTCAAGCATTCAGTCTGTAAAAAGGAGAGGCCCCAACTGTTCCGTTCTGAATTTGAGAACCTCTAAGAAGAGGCCCAACCTGCCGCCTTCTGAATTTGAGAACTCTGAGAAGAGCCCCAACCTGCTCCATTCTGAATTTGAGAACTCTGAGAAGAGCCCCAACCTGCTCCATTCTGAATTTGAGAACTCTGAGAAGAGGCCCAACCTGCCCCCTTCTGAATTTGAGAACTCTGAGAAGAGGCTCAACCTACTCTATTCTGAATTTGAGAACTCTGAAAAGAGCCCCAACCTACTCTATTCTGAATTTGAGAACTCTGAGAAGAGCCCCAACCTACTCTATTCTGAATTTGAGAACTCTGAGAAGAGCCCCAACCTGCTCCATTTTGAATTTGAGAACTCTGAGAAGAGGCCCTATCTGCTCCATTCTAAATTTGAGAACTCTGAGAAGAGCCCCAACCTGCTCCATCCTGAATTTCAGAATTCGAAATAAAAAAAATCCTTTCAAGAACTGTTCAAAATGTTGTGTAAACTTTAAGGAACCTCTTTTCTGGAAAGAAGATGGCTGCCGAGGGTGTATGTTTATTTATTAGAAAATTCCGGTAGAAGAGAATTTACAATCGCTATGGAACCGCTTAACGAAGTGCTCTTCAAATCAGCCCAAAAGCCCGCCATTGCCCGAGAATGGCCAACCTGACTTTGAAGATGAAACCCCAACAGGCTTCCTGAAAAGTCAGAAGAGGAACTTGTTTAGGTCTTCAAAAAAGAGGACATTAAAAGGTAACGTATAATTGTCGCATTCGGTTGGTTCGTAACTAGTATTTTTTTATGTGGCCGGGCAGTTACCCCGACGCACACCCCCAACCTGGGGGACCAGGCCCTTTTTGAAACCTCATGGGCGGAGGTCGCACTTATAGGTTTAGTAGGTTGAGTTCGGATGAACAACAACCAGTACCCGGGGGCTACCAACGCGGAGGTAGAATAAACACAATTGGTGTGTGGAAGATAGTTACAGCAACTGGGCATCGCCAGGTTGATGCCAATCAGTGCCTACCCTGTTCCCACATCACCCAGAGGCATGTTGGTTGAGGCCCAGGTTCACCCCGGACTGTAGCGCCATCCGAAGAAGAAGAATAGTTGGCGCATACCACTTTTTTTGTAAGTGGCGCCCCCTATATGCCCCGGGGCGGGTGATGTGTAACAGGGCATGCGCTTTGAACCGTGGATCCTTTTCTCTGACGTTGACGTTACTGCAGAATGATCAGGCTCACCAGGCTTTGCATAGTATTTTTCCTTCTCAGGATATACCATAGTATTTTTCCTTCTCAGGATATACCATAGTATTTTTCCTTCTCAGGACTATCGAAATGTATCTACTTTTCATCTTCAGTCACGATCCAGTGTAAAATTTGGTCTTTCACGAAGCAATTTCGAAGTAAAAAATCACCTTTCAACATCTCTCGGCACGGCACCTAATTTCCGTGATTTTGAATAAATCCTTTTTAGTCGAACAGAGATTTTAAGTTGACTGTTCTGTACTGCTGTACTTTGAATGATTCTGCGAGTTCCTTTTACGTTTGCCATTGTCCTTTACCTAGTACAGCTTCGAAATTATGTGAGTTCACCTTTCATTTGGCACGGATCTTCCTCCAGTATAGCCTCCAATTCCTCGTTTTCGCAGATTCTAGGCGCCTTTTGTCTTCATCACTTTTGCAGCGTCCACCCCCACCCTCTGCATGTTTTACCGGTCGAAGCAGATTCACCATAAACTTCCACACATATTCGATCGCACTTTTCTTCCACTGAAAAAAGAAAATCAAAGCAAATGCTATTTACTAAGACAATCCAAGACATTTTCGAGAAAAGGTAAGAAAGCAATGTTCTTGTCAAACCAAAACGGCCACTAATGCCCTTTAATTATTGTAGACAAATGGCACATCTTTCCAATGAACCAGTTTTTCGCTTCTAGTATCAGCTACAACTTGCACGTGGCGCCATCTTTTGTAAACGGAGGGAATTTCGTTTTATTTTTAGAAATTCACATTGTGTACCTGTTCATTCGTAGACTTAAGTTTGCCTAACATATGTATGGATTGTGCAACCACTTGGTGCAAGGGTATTAACTCGCTAGAAGCAGTCACCTCTGCCCTTGTGTTCTCTAATTCGCAGAGAGTCTAAATCAGGCACTGATGCAAGCCAGTTATTGCAGACAAATAACACACCTTTCCAATGAAATAGGTAATCGCTTCCAAGATCAGTTACAACTTTCTCGTGGCGCCATCTCTTGAAAACGGACGGAATTAGTTGAATTTGTAGAAATTAACATCGTGTACCTGTTTGTTCCTTATGTCCTTTGGACTTGCATTTACTTATGTGTGCAATTACTTGCTGCAAGGATATTTACTGGCTGGAAGCTGTCCTCTCTGTCCTCGTGTTCTCTTATACGTGACAATCTCTACATCTTCACTTTCTCTGATTAGATTTATTCCTTCTTTTAAAGCGGGCAGACACCAAAGGGGGTTCAAAGTGGCTTTGAATTACAGTGCTCACAGGACACCATTTCCAAGCAAATCTGTCAGATTTAGACTTGTATTCTATTTTTTGCTTTCCTAAACTTTACGAGTGACAGAAAACTCTGTTGACCCCGAAGGCATTTTCTTTCTCAATCTACAGTCTTGTCATCCGATCCCCTTGCGTGATCTAGTTATTTAAGCAGCGCTTTGTTGTATGGCTTGTCCCTGCGTCCTGAGTTCGCTATGAACCCGCTCAACGAAGTGCTCTTCAAATCAGCCCAAAGCCGACATTGCCAGCACCGCATAAGTCTCCGAATGGCGTTGCTCGCACGAAACGAAGCCATATACCCACCGCTGCCTTAAATCTCCTTGACTTTGGCAGATTCAATCACACCTCTCATCGCCCCGTGCAAACACATCCGAATTCAGACCGAAAGCTTCACAAAAAATTGCCCGATTTTCACATCATCTCCAATTTGCACAGAACTACCTGCTTGCCGGAGGCAATCAGTGGAATTCCGTGCGAACACAAAGGCCCCTGACGACGTCGTTCTCGCTTCCAATCGATAAATAAGAGCACAAAATCGATTTACAAACGAGGCAATGTCCGAAGGAGGAGATCCACGGCAGACAAAAAATGCACATAAATCCACCAACAAAGCAGGCGAAAGAAAACACAAGAGGGAATCTTTTGGATTCTCTTCTTTGAAGGGGGAACAATTCTTCTCACTCCACGTCTTCCTCCTTCTCCGGCTTTGTTATTTTGCCCTTTCCCCATCCACCTCCTCTCCCTTTCGTGGTTGATGGCATAAATCCGATTCCGTAATCTGGCTTGGAGGCGCGAATTTGTGTTGTTTCGAGCCCTGGCACTTATATCTCATGTTGAGTGCTGGAGTGCGCTTATCCACGCTGTGTTGCTACCACCACCCGGACACTCCGGAGGAAAACAAAATATAAATCAGTTCTCGGTTGATTGCTCATTGCGCGCCGCAGCACGACGCGACGACGAACCAGGTGGTGAGAGAGAGCTCTGTGTGTGCGCGGGCCGGAGAAGCGGCAGTGTGGAGCTGTTGCTGCTTTGTCGCGCAGCCAATTCGATGCAGGACGGATACTTCCGTCGAACGGCATGCAAATACACTCCCACTGTCGTCATCTCCTCACCGCCTCCAACACGTCATTGTCGTCGTCTCCGGCATCGTCGCAGTTTGCTGCAAATTGATATTTTATTGCGGGCTGCGTTCGCAGGAAAGAATAAATCAGTTTCGCGTGTCAATGCCCTGATTTCGACTTTCCACCGAATGCGTGTGCATTTGGGCCGGTGGGCGTCGCGAATTCGGCACAAGTGGACGATGTGTGACGCCAGATGAAAGCGCGCGTCGATTGTGTTTGATTTCGTTTTTCGGTGGGGTTTTGTAACACATTTTACGGCAACTATTTTTAATTGGAGCACACAGCCCCTCTCAACATCAAAGTCTGGAGGGGGAGAAGGGCTGGGGAGGCCGTCCAGCGATTAGGCCGAGTGAGCAGTATAAAACAAAATCTTGGCATCGGAGGCGATGTCGAAGTCGAAATCGGCGGCGTTGGCGGCGGCGGCGGCGGAAGCCCTTTGA
The DNA here is from genome assembly GCA_955652365.1 of Eristalinus aeneus. Lineage (NCBI taxonomy): Eukaryota > Metazoa > Arthropoda > Insecta > Diptera > Syrphidae > Eristalinus > Eristalinus aeneus. The sequence continues at coordinate 97,836,185 of OY019131.1, forward strand.
GGTTATGTGATGGATTGTTGTCTTGATTATTTCAAATATTGCTGTGGGGAATGTTGTTGTTGGTTGAAATGGTGATTGTGGTGGTGGTGCTGTGTTGTTCTGTTTATTTGTTCAACGTCCGCGGCGTTTGATTCTGCCTCTGCCAAACCGGGTGGGTGGACAGAAGAAATAAAGAAAGAAAGAGTGCGAAAGGATGAAGAAGGAGGAGGAGCAGGGTTTATGATATCAAATATGTTGTAGATTGATGAGAGCAATGAGGTGTGCTGGTCGCGCTTGTTAGATGAATGGCAATCGATTGAGAGAATGGAACGGAAGCTGGGGATGCGGTGTGGGAAAAAGGAGAATGTGGACGTCAGAGTGATATTTTTGGAAGTGAATATTTGGCAAGAATATTGAATAATCTGTGGCGTATGAATGAAGAATGAATGTGACTAGTGGTGGAAAGCTTTCGGGGCTACGTTTCGAAATTTTAATGTTCTTCATTGGAAAACATTTTTTTTTTTCAAAAGAAAAGTCTACAAGCAGAGGAGGCTACGATGGAGGGGAGGGATAAATTGCAAGTGTAACTATTAAATTCTGGCCAGTGCCACGAAATGCTGGGAAGGCACTTACGCTTGTGTCTTATGGTAAGATTAGAAGAAGGAGGAAAACAAGCAAAGAAGGAGGAAAGTCCTTGAAGGCGGTTTCATGAGAGTTTGTATTAAGAAACCTTAACATAGTCAATCGCAAAGGTGCTTCATTTTGATGCGTGACTTGTAACAGACCATTTAATAAGTCCTTGGATATACAGTTGTGTTCACAAAAATAGCAGTAGTTATACGACTTAGATAATTAGCAACATGTTTCTAAGAAGATCCTTTTTGCAAATGTACAGCTCTGTGCAAAAAAATAGCACCACGTTGAGGTCTGCACTTTGGATGCTAATTACTTTTCTCCATGCTCATGTAAAGACACGATATTTATTGTAGGACATCTATTGGGTATCAGTAATAAAATGCAAAAAAACAAGATAAGCAAAGATGCATTTTAAGACAAGAAAATTCCCGTTATACGAAATCAAACCGAAATTTTGGTGTGCAAAATAATAGAACCAAAAGTGTTTTCGAAGTGTTTGGTGGTGTTTAGTATTTTTTTGTGCGTCAAAAGATTTAAGTAAAAATATTTAAGTATTTTGAAACTAGTTTTTTTAAAATACAACGTTATAAACAATTAAAATGGGTAGCGGTGTGCATTGTACTCCTAAGAAACGTGAACTTATAAAAAAATTAATTTCTGACGGAAAAACGTACAAATTTATTCGGGAAATCGTTGGTTGTTCGAATAAAATGATTACCAATGCAAAAAAACACGTCGAAAAAGAAGAAACAAGAGGTGGAAAATCGAAATTAACCTCTACCGGCGAGCGAAGAATGATAAGATTAGTGAAATAAAACCCATTCATCACAGCAAACAAAATAAAAGAGGAACTAAATCTGCCCGTATCAACATCAACCATAAGAAGGAAGTTGATAGAGAAGAAATCACCTGCCAGAAGTCCCAGAAAAGTACCCTTGCTGACAAAGGTCCATCTTCATAAAAGAAAACAATTTGCGCAAGAACACTTGAACTGGGAAGTAAACAAATGGCGTAATATATTATGGACAGATGAGTCTAAAATTGTTTTATTTGGAACTCCTGGGACCAGGACATTTGTTCGCAGAAAAAAAAACCAAGAGTTTAAACCGGAGTACTTTAAAAACCATTAAGCACGGCGGCGCGAAAATTAACATATGGGGATGCTTCTCCTACAACGGTACTAGTCCTATATTTTGGATAAAACCAATGATGACCGCCGAAGTTTATGTTGGCATAATGAGGGAAACCATGTTGCCCTACGCCGAGTGGAATATGCCTCTCAGATGGGTCCTGCAGCAAGACAATAACCCGAAACATACGAGCATACGAGGAATTTTTTGCGAGGAATTGGGTTCAAGTTATGGAATGGCCGCCGCAATCTTCAGACCTAAACCCCATTGAAAATCTTTGGACAGATGTTAAGAAAGCTGTTTTTAAAGCGAAACCACAAAATACACTACAGCTATGGGAAGCTGTACAGGCTGCGTGGCGGGATATTCCAATTCGGCGATGTTAGGAGTTACGGTTCCCACCGCAACCCATGTCACGGTTCCCACCGTAGTTTTAAAGAGAAACATAATATGATACACGTGTAATGCACAATCGATCCGATGACCCACGAATCGCAAGTCAAGCGTCTGCGACACATCCGTTCACCACGAAAATGCAATTCTTGGAACCATCGACCGCTTGTGCAAATTGTGCAAACGAGGCAAATGCGTTGTCCTCCTTTGCACTTAACTTTTTTGATAATTAATATTGTAAGTTCAGTTTGTATCGAAACTCAATAAAGTAAAGACGAAGTTGTCTGAATAAAATTAAAAAGCTGTTTTTTTTCCAAGAGGAAAATTTCAGTTTTATTTCTGTTAGGCACTAATCGACTCTATGCCTCGACGTTGTGCCGCTGTGATCAGAATAAGAACAAATAAAAACCGTACTATTCCACTAAATTTTGCATTTTATTTACGACGTTGTACTTGGGGTTGTTATTATTTTGCACACCAAAATTTCGGCCTCATTTCGTACAACGGGAATTTTCTTGTCTTAAAATGCATCTTCGCATAACTTGTTTTTTGCATTTTACTACTGATACCCAACAGATGTCCTACAATAAATATCGTGTCTTTACATGAGCATGGAGAAAAGTAATTAGCATCCAAAGTGCAGACCTCAACGTGGTGCTATTGTTTTGCACAGAGCTGTATCAGAGACGTATTATAACTTAAGAAATATTTATTGGATTTTCATGATTTTTTTTTTTTTGTTTTCCTTAAATACAGACCTTCAAAAGTATGTGAAATTTATTGTGGTTTCGGATAAAAAGTATAATGAATTTTATGCAATTTTCTAGTTTCTGTTCGAGTTGCAAATGTTTTGTCCGACACTGTAGGTGTTCTAGTTTCTGTTCGAGTTGCAAATATTTGGTCCGATACTGTAGGTGTCCTAGTTTCTGTTTGAGTTGCAAATGTTTTGTCCGACACTGTAGGTATCGAAACGTAACAGCGTTGTTGGACTTATTGTATCACTCTTGAAGGAAACTGTGTTGATGAATAAAGTTGCATTTTGTTTAGAAAGTGTGTTTTTATTGGAAAAAGGGTCTTATACCCACCTCCCTTCTAAAACTGATGATGAGACAAAAAAAAGTGTTCCCGCTCGTCGGGCACTTAGAATTGCATTCCAAACCAACCGAAGGTTCTTACTTCGTGTGTTTGCCAATTATGCGAAGCTCATTAGAATATCTCCCAAAACACTCTTCCCTAGGAATCCCACTTGAAGTCCCCCATCTGTTGAAACAAAAAAAAAATATGGTCATCATGGAAAAAAGTACATAAACACACATTCCCTCCACCTGACACACTGCGTCAATTTAGCAAGGGTTAATGCGTTCGCCTCTCGAAAAAAAAAGACCATGTCAATTCTTGCTCTCCTTTGCTCCTCCTTCCCACAGACAATCCCCTCGCCCCTCTCGAAAGAATAATTCTTCCGCTATCAGCAACGTTCCATTGTCCCTCATTTAATCCCTTTTCACATGCAGTAACACTCCTTGAAAAAACAGCGTTTAAGGCTCGTTTTCGAGAGCGAATAACAATAAAACAACACCAACCCACCACCACCACCACCATCACCATCACCAACAACAAAAAATAACCTCGTACGGCATATGCAAAAATCCTTCACGCGTATTTCTGTGTAACAATAAAATCAAGGAAACAGGACGCAGCAACGAAAAAAAAACATATTCCCATATTCTCAAGCGCAGGCGAAAAAAATTCAAAGTGCACTTGAGAAGTAAGGGAATTTTGCGAACACGATGACGACAACGGAGCTTCTGCAGTGAAGTCTTGCCCTCGTTAATACCCGTCCCCTGTCCGGCCCCCACCGGTGCATGTGCGCACCATATGTGCAGCGTGCAGCGGAGGACAACATCGCAGCGTCGATTTGAAGGAGCTCTTGTTAATTTAGTCATATAGGAAAGCGAACAACACTGCAGCTCAGCAGACGATGGGAGTGATGATGACGACAACGACAACGACGACGACATTCGAGTTATTTACAGAATTTCGCACGTTGTGTCGCGAGAGTAATGCTTCTTTGCTGAGTGAGATCGTCTGGCCGGCCATATTCCACAACACAGCCACCCCTGCACTGACGCAGAAGTAATGGACGAGCGCTTGGCCCTCCGCTCCTTCCTGTTCGCCACTAAATGAAGCAAACGGCGAGCGTGTGGGGGCACTTGGACCCACAGACCAACGCTCGCTTGCGCCACGAGTGCCGAGAGTGTACACAGCAGGAGTTCGTGTTATGTTCTCGCGGGGGAGTCCATTAGTCGTGACCAATGTGAAAATGCATTAACTATGAAGGTGGCAACGGCAGCAGCGTGAACAGCAGCCACAGCAGAGGCAGAAGCACCAGCAGCACTGCAGACGGATGGACGGTGTGGCGTTGCGGCGATTCGATTCAATCACGTTTTCGCCATAAGAAATGGACGAACCCGATGCGGGCGTTGTTGTGGAGCACTGGGTGCAGTGCTTTTTATGGCAAAGCCACCGTAAGTGGCAGAGAGACGTCTACTGTTGCCACTGTCGTGTACCCGCGCACAGAGGGCAACACAGTGGTAGAGTTGCTTTCCGCTGCTGCCATTTTCAGTGCTCTGGCTGGCTAACAACTTGATGCGGGATTAGAAAGAATTGAATTCAAAATATGGGCAGAACCACCTCGTGGGTCGGTCGGTAGCATATTGTTGGCCTCGAGCACCACCACAACCAACACCAGCACCGGCCTCCGTCACCGGAGAGGAGATATTTTCTATCGACAATTGCGATTTCTTGTTGGCGTTCAGTTCATTAATGGTTTCTCCATGTATGGCGCGGTGTATGATAGACCTTGTCTGCGTGAATTGGATTTGCAAACGGGCAGCGATTTGCAGTCGTGAAAGTGGGTGATGTGGTTGTTGAGTCAACGGGTGGGCACCCACACTCTGGAGCGCGCTGCTGGCACTTCTGGCATTTCCTGCAACGAAGGTGAGACTTTTTTGAAAACTGGGTGTATTGCACTCTCGATGGCTTCTGCTGATGTGCCACGGAAAATTTGCCACACGTTTGGCACTAGATTCAGGCCAAAATGTGGTGCGAAGATAATTCGATGATGATTTGGCCTTAGATACCGAATTTTCGAGAATGAGAGGCATACGTGGAGGGAAAGCGGCACACAAACCAATTTATTTGGTCACGGGGAAATAAGGGCGAGTTCCGATGCCTTCCTATGAGAAAGCAGATGTTTTTTTTTCACTAAAAGGGGCCGCTAAAGACCTCGAATTTTTCAATGCACCACCTCTTTCGAGCTGCTGGCAACACTGAAAGAAAAGAAAAAGCTTCTCAAACGTCACTTTGGTGTCGGCAAAAAGCAGTACGTCCTTTCTAGTCGTCACAGAACAGTAGCGCGCACAAAACAAGTAGTTGATGAGCAAGCTAGGCCCAGGTCCATCTGCGGATTGTCGCGCCATCCAATTATTATTATTATCAAATGTGGCCGCTCCCTAACTAATCCTGTATGGAATGGGTCCTACACTTAAGCATTCTAGAGCCCAAGTAGAGCAAGTCTCAGAAAATGGAGAAAGTGAAGATGAATTAGTCCTTACTGTCTACAGAGCATGTTCATGGGGATAAAGTCTTCGTTCCTTAGAATGAATCATTGGATGAATCGGCCAAGGCTACGAAACAGACGCTTTCAGTCAAACATTGTTATGAAAGTCTCATGGTTGCTCCTTTTTGTCCGCATTACAAAGGACTTTGTTATGCAATACTTCCTGCAGGGTATGGTTCGAGTGGCCTTTTGAAATGCAAACTGTCTTAGCGTCTCTCGTACTTTCAATTGATGGCTGTTAAACGCCGTGAATTTTTACTGGAAAATTTCCAACTGTAGGAACATTGCAGAGACGGACAGACCGAAGGACCACACTCTGCAGAGTATTCCCCAATGAGACACATTTTTCATACTTCTGTCAATTTGCATGTTTACCTGTTGCCTGTTTGCTTATTAGAGAAAGAATGAAAGGAAACATTTTCAAAAACGTCCATAAAAACAGATCAGAATTTAGTCTAAAGGACCAGACTCTGCAAAGTATTCCTCAAAGAGGATCAAAGTTGTAAGTCAAAATGATTGTAAATGAAGGAATCAAAGGAAAGATTTTGAAAAACGCTTAAAAATTATCTTTTTGGAAAGTTTTTGATTTGGTCAGAATTTTGTCTAATGGAGGAAATTTTTGATTTGGTCAGAATTTAGTCTAAAGGACCAGTATTCCTCGGACAAAGTATTCCTCAATGAGGCGCAAAGTTGTGTGTCAAAATGATTGTTAAAGAAGGGATCAAAGGAAAGTTTTTGGAAAACGCTTAAGAAACATATTTTTGGAAAGTTTTTGATTTGGTCAGAATTTGGTCTGAAGGAGCACACTTTGCAAAGTATTCCTCAATAAGGCGCAAATTTTTGTGTCAAAATTATTGCTAAAGAAAGAATCAAAGAAAGTTTTTGGAAAACGCTTAAGAAACATGTTTTTTGGGAAATCTTTGATTTGGTCAGAATTTAGTCTGAAGGACCAGACTCTGCAAAGTATTCCTCAATGAGGCGCAAAGTTGTCTGTCAAAATGATTATTAAAGAAGGAATCAAAGGAAAGATTTTGAAAAACGCTTAAAAACATATTTTGGGAACGTTTTTGATTTGGTCAGAATTTTGTCTGAAGGAGCACACTTTGCAAAGTATTCCTCAATGAGGCGCTAATTTGTGTGGGTCAAAATTATTGTTAAAGAAAGAAAGAAATGAGGGATTTTGAAAACCGCTTAGGAAACATCATTTTTGGAACATTTTTGAATTGTTCAGAACTTATTATTACTTTTAGTACATGTCTTCCAAAAATCTTGGGACACATTTCGCAATTGTTTGATGTTGGAACAACGATATATGTTATACTTTAGTTGTATTTTCCTCCTTCTATGAGGTGCTAAAGGTATAAGTTTACCTTTTACTGATTTTTCGTACAATTCCGATGAAAAATCGGTACTTTTTTTTGTGCTTAGATGTTAGATGAGAACAGGGCTGTATCATCAGCAAACAAAGTAAGAAATGTGTTTCCAGTGGGTATTCGTGTATAGGACAAAAATATGTTGAACAGGATGGGACCAAGGACGGAACCTTGAGGTACTCCAAATTCAGTCATGCAAAATGACAACAGACTATGTTTTTCTTTCTTCCTTAGAATTGATGTCCAATGGGTTTTCTTTAGACAGACTGCAAGCAGGTTTAAATTTATTGCTTATCTTTCCATTTTAAAAGGAAGGGTTTAATTTGACTGATGCTGGAGATGGTAGGAGGGAAGATGTCTGAATATTTAATTTGCATGCTTGAACTAGACCCATTTTCTGTTGGGATGAATGTCCAAGCGTTCATCTACGTACTGTACTTTGTGCCTTGTGTGGCAGACTGTAAGGCAAAGTCGTCGATGGATTGATAAGTGTACAAAACAGCATTTACGTTCTGAGTGAAGTTCACAAAACAAACAGGTCCCTTTCATATGCACAGATCCCACATGCGGTTGCTAGCACACTCAAAAACCATAAAAATTCAAAATTGAATTGAAGCATTGGAGACACTCTCGTCTTCTGATTGCAGCTCGTCATTGTTGTTTAAAACCACTTCCTGCCTAAGCATTCTTCCCACCAGCAAAATTTTCATATTTCGCGTTGCTCTCACAACACCTCCCTCACCCTTATACCAGCATTGAACTTTCTCATCGCCCATCGATTCACTTACACCTCAGTTACACAACCTAGATATCCGATGATTTTCATTCGGTTGTCGAAACACCACAATTCGTGGCTCAAATAACGGAAACTTCCAAGACTCTGTAAGCTGCTCCAAGAAGTCCACCGGAAGTGCAATCAAATCGAGTACAGCGCCCACCGAAACTCAAGACTTCCCTAAAACCAACTTTCTCTGTGCTCAAGTTCAAGGCTAGGCAAAGCGTTTCATTCCCGATGCCTCGCGCATAATCCCTGATTTCATCTCACAACCGGCACCGCCACCACCACTTGGTCCGCCAACATTCGCCTGAATTAAGCATTCCAGCGGCTGACGACTCTCAAATGCATCCATCACGATGGCAGCGACAACGGACACGACATGTTTTCCTAAACCGCCGTCCGTCGCCCAATCTGATTGCCAAATTCCAATCAATATGCTCAGGATCTCTCGCATTTACACCGCTATTTGCTTCATTATGCGCCCGGGTTCTGTTTAAAATCAACCATCGCACCGAACGGAGCCGAACCGAGCTGAGCCGAGCCGGTCCCAGCCACGGCAGCGTCTAATTGAATGTCAATTCGAAGTCTATTTACCCAAGGCTGCCGGTACAACAAACACGCGCACATGCATGCGCGCATACACACGCTCATTTCGCATGCAGGGCATGTAGTGGCGATCGAACACGAACGCAGCCCCTTCCTCCAAAAGCCCTCTGCCCGATTTAAGGGGCATCATCAGGAATTTTAAATTTCGAAAACCCACGTTAATTGCTGTGTGAGAGTGGTCGCAACGGAGAGGGTGAGTGAGAAAGAGAGAGAACGAGTGAGCACAACAAATGACAGACGGTGATGTGCTTTAATGGTTTCTCCTCTTTCCCACTGCGGGCCCGCCAGATAGACATCTTCCCTGCCATGAATGAGCGGCTTGTGTCCATCCCACCTTGTTATCGCATTAAGCTGCAAGTTTGCAGCTACACGACGTCGACCAACAACGAGGAGTGTTGCCTCTGCATGAACATTAATTTTTACATCAACGATTATTACAGGCTACGTCGACGAGGATGCCGATTCTGATGATGGCAAGGATGGGGTCTGGTGTGGTAGAGTTGTGTACCTCCGGTCGACTCGGATTCATTCAATTTGATCTGCTTGAAGAGGGCGAGAGGAGGAGTGAGGGAAGGAAGGGGTATGCTCGTGTGCATAGCTCGAGGACGACCCATCGACGATCTTATTATCATCAGCAGCAGTTTTTTCCGTTTTTTTTTTTTTGCAGTTTTCTGTTTTCTGCTTCCTTTCTTGTTCTCTCTGCGCTGGCTTGGATGGCAGACTTGCTGGTTGGCTTTGACTTTGGCGTTTCGGAGGAGGGCCATTGTCTGGCGAAATGCATGAAAGTCAAGGGAAAATATATCGAAACGTGAATCCGGGGTGAGATAAAATCACATACGGACGAAGGTAAACTCTGCCTCGTCGTGAACGAATACTCGGCGATAGATAGAGGAAACAAGACCTTGTTTGGATCATTGTTTAGAGAGATGAATTTCACTTGGGATTCCAGCTTTACTACATTTGCGTTCTTCCACAAAAAGATTGTGTTCTTATGGCAAATGGAGAATGCTCATAGAGCTGAGGCAGACTTGGCCAAAACAGTAATTGTCTGAAGGTTAATTAGGGTTTCCTTGAAAGTACTTCTCAAGACAGTATTTCCTTTTTTCCTGAATGTATCCCATGAGTCTAGGTCCTTATTATCCTTCCTCCCAAATTTTGTGTTCTTTGTAAGCTCTCGTTTCCATATTTTCCCTTCTCGTCTATCTCTTTTTTCCTCGCCTATCTGGTTTCTGTCTGTTTATCCCGCCTCTTTAGATCCACCTCGTCTCTGTTTATCTCGCCTCTGCTCGTCCATTTCGTTTCGGCCTGATCGTTCGATTTCAGTCCATTAGTCCATATCGCCTTTGCTGATTCATCTCGGCTTTGCTCGTCCATTTCCCCGCTTTATTCCACCGCTGCTCGTCCAACTCGTTCATCATCTATCTCTTCCCTTCTCATCCATGTTGTCTCTAAAACGCGCTTTTTCGTCCCCCGCCTCTGTTGGTTCATCTCTCCCCTGCTCGTCTATTTTACTTTTGCTCGTTCATCTCACTTTTGCTCCCCTTTGTGTCCATCTCGTCTTCTTCGATTCTGCTCATTCATCTTAGGAAACTTCGTTGAATTTTGAATTTGCTCGTCCATCTCGTCTTTGCTCGTTCATTTCGCCTCTGCTCGTCGATCTCAACTCCTTATGTTTATTTCGTCTTTGCTCGTTCATCTAGTCCCTGCTTGTTTATCTCGCCACTAATCATCATTTTGCTTCTGTGGATCCACCTCATCTCGTCTTTGCTCGTTTATTTGGCCTCTGTTAGTCCATCTCGCCTCTACTCGTTCATCTCATCTTTGCTCGTCCATCCGTTTCTTCGTGCCCACTTCGTTTTGCTCGTCTCTGCTCGTCTACTTCGCCTAACTTCCTCAATTTAACATTTGCTCGCCCAGCTCATCTTAACTCGTTCATCTGACCTTTGCTCGTCGGTCCCGCCATTTCGTGTCCATTTCGTCTTCCTTGCTCCCGCTCGTCCACAACTCATAACTTCCTGGATTTCGCATTTTACCGTTCATCTTGGGCTTGCTTATTAATCTTGGGCTTGCTCCTTCATATTGAACTTGCATGTTCATCTTGGGCTTGCTTGTTCATCTTGGTCTTGCTTGTTCATCTTGGGCTTGCTCCTTCATTTTGGGCTTGCTTGTTCATCTTGGGCTTGTTCGTTCATCTTGGGCTTGTTCGTTCATCTTGGGCTTGCTCCTTCATTTTGAGCTTGCTCGTTCACTTTGGGCTTGCATGTTCATCTTGGGCTCGCTCGTTCATCTTGGGCTTGCTTGTTCATCTTGGGCTTGCTCGTTCATCTTGGGCTTGCTCGTTCATCTTGGGCTTGCTCGTTCATCTTGGGCTTGTTCGTTCATCTTGGGCTTGCTCCTTCATTTTGGGGTTGCTTGTTCATCTTGGGCTTGCTTGTTCATCTTGGTCTTGTTCGTTCATCTTGGGCTTGCTCGTTCACTTTGGGCTTGCTCGTTTATCTTGGGCTTGCTCGTTCATCTTGGGCTTGCTTGTTAATCTTGGGCTTGCTCGTTCATCTTGGGCTTGCATGTTAATCTTGGGCTTGCTCCTTCATTTTAGGCTTGCTTGTTAATCTTGGGCTTGATCGTTCACTTTGGGCTTGCTTGTTTATCTTGGGCTTGCTCGTTCATCTTGGGCTTGCTTGTTAATCTTGGGCTTGCTCGTTCATCTTGGGCTTGTTCGTTCATCTTGGGCTTGCTGGTTCGTTTTGGGTTTGCTCGTTCATTTTGGGCTTGTTCGTTCACTAAACTTTGCTTGTCGATCTCACCCCTTCGTTTATGTTTCGCTTTGCTCGTCAATCCCCTCCCTACTTGATTATTCACCTTTGACCGATCTCGCCTCTGTTAGTCTATCTCACATCTGCTCGCCCATCTCGCCCCTTAATCCCATCTCTGCTTGACCACTTCGCCTCTGCTCATTAATCTTGCAATGCCCATTTCACCGTTTCTTGACCACTTCGCCCCCTTGACCGCTCGACCCTGTCGCTCCCTTACCCCCTAACAAGCAGCAAAATCTCCAAAGACCAGAAAAAATCTCAAGGCTGCGTCGAAAACCTCCTCGAATGCAATTAAAAATTCAAAGAAATGCCCAGGAAGTGGCGGGGGGCCTTTTGTTCCCCGGACTCACATTAACTCGCATATTAGGATGCAAAGATATTCTCCATCTTCCCTTCGTCGGAGATGACCCAAAATGCAAACATGGACGTCTGCCGCAAAAGACTGTGGGAAACCGAACGATGGCCGGGTGGTGCTCCGACGAGGACCATCACCACTCAGGCGACCAGGGTGACTCCAAGAAACGGAGTCCGGGCTACATTTACATTTCGCTTGGATTTTTGGTCGTTTTCTTCATTTTCGTCTTTTTGTTTTTCTACCCTCTTCGTATTTATTATGCGCATTCATTGGGAGTTTTGCGAGCAAAAAATTGTGAGCGCGGGAGGGAGAGGGGACTTCAATGTTTACGAAACCATACACATTCCTGGGAGACGAGGCCCTCTCGCCTCGCCTGGTAGGCTCATTTTTAAATTGTGGACTTTTCCTACACCATCCGAGCAACCACCGAACAGACCACAGTCGAGAGTTGCTGCTCTTCACGGGATTTGACGGGTGAGGGTGCAGGATGGCGGACGGGAGAAGAAAGAAACGTTGGCCTTCGACCGAATGGAAATGGAAAAACCCTGCTAAAGAGGTTAAGAAGTGGCAACAGCGAACGAGGTGAAGGAGGGAAGTGCACAGGAGTATAATGCAGGAGAGACCACAACCCCACCATCGTGATGGCCCACAACAACTATTCCGTGTGCTGCAGCGCAGGCAGCAGCAACGTGACTCCGGAGCGCTTCTCGTTGCTGGAGTAGCACTCTTTACATTTGAATGGAAATCGGAATTGCTGCGAATTGAGAGCAGGGTTAAGTTTATCCATATGGTGCACGCCTGCACTGTCTCCTTCCACCCGCCGCATGGGTTCCACTTGGGGGCACTCCACAGCTCGGTGGCTCCAGCTGTTGGAGTAGCTTGTATGCGGAAAGCCATAGAAATTGTGTTTAACTCAAACTCGTGAAGCTTCGCAAGGTTATCGCCATGGAAGGGGAACCGATGGAATGGGAATGTTAGTTTAAGGGACGTCATAATTTAAAAATTTCGCTGAAAATTGGAATTTCGAAGACGGGTTCGAGCTCAGGCCAAGCTCCGCGCACGTTATAAATTCCAGGAGGGCAGGGGCGGCGGCGCACCTCCATACTTCACTGCCCGCTGAACGGTGATTATAATTTAAATGCGATGATTAAATACTTTAGTTACTTGCCAGCGCAGTGCATGACGGGGACGCGAACGCTTCGGTGATGATGACGAACACGGCGACGCTGGCTGACGGTGACGTTGACGTTGATGACTGAGCAGCTGGGAATGATGGAGGAGGAGGAGGAGTAGGCGATGCGAGCACGAGAACGTGCTCGGAATAAGGCTGAAGTAAGAGCTCGGAGTTGATGATGGGTTTTGGTGGAGATTTTGTTGGTTTTTCCCCGGGAGAAGTTGTTGAAGCAATTATAATCCTTGAGGGATGTGGGTCCTTCTCCCTACTAACTGCCGGCTGCTTGTCAGCTTGCCAGCCTGCTGCCTGCTGCCTGCCAGATGGATGCGGCTCGAGGCATTGCTCGTGTATGTTTACTCTAGTTGGTAATTAGATTGAAGGACTCGGTGGGAAACACGCGCAGTGACCTCCTTCCACGATGGACAGGGAACAGGGAACAGCGAACGAGCAGCAGCAGCACACAGTGGTGTTGTCAGCCCCGATTGGAATCTCAAACTTAAGATACAGACATCTCCCCGATGCAGCATTATTTAAATTTCCATCACGCAATTGCACACAAATAATGATGATTCCTCCGCAGCATCGCCACTTGTGTGTGCGGGGGCCGGGGAGCCGGGGGATTTCGAAATATGTCAGCCACTCGACGAAAAGGATGTACAAACATGCTTAAGTGCCTAAATGAAGGAAGGAAGAACTGCCTTGTCGATGCCAGTCTCCGGCACTCACTTCTGCCTGCCTGCCCGCCTACCTTCGGTGGCTGCCGTGGCTGTTTCCAACGCATCCTCGTGATTTCGAGAAAGAGATACGTTCCCTTATTGGGATTTAGAAGTGAATTCATCCTCAGAAACATCGCATCAGCATGTCGGGTGGTGGTTGAGGTGAGGGACGATCACCAGCGCACTAAAGTGGACTCTAATGAATGCACGTCAGGTAAAACCAAACCGTGATGCTGTGCAGTGCATGTTGAGATGCCGGAGATTGATTGGTGATGTGGTCTGATTGTCGATGGGATTGTGGACTGCGCCCAAAGCAGCCGCCAGCACTGACGGCAGTGGATAATAATATGTGGGAGAAGCACAAAGCACATTCATCAATGTTCAATAAGTCTGCCCGTCTGACGGCCGATTGGAGCGATGAATCCGATCATCATCGATCAGCCGACGGTTTGGATATGTAAAACGGAGGACGGTCCTGTGAAGCCGGGATCGAGTGAAAGGAAGTGAATTGTGTGTGCGTGTGGAGGAAGGTCTCTAATTTGCGTGAGTTTTTCCCCCCCTTTTCTGTGCAAAATTGCAAACAAGCACTCGGACTAGATGGGTAACCTGAGGCACTTCACTTAAAGTGGCAGGAAAGGCCATTCAACCTGTGTTACTTTGTTTGTTTGGTCGCCGGAACGGGTCTTTCAAAGGAGAGAGGAACAGCTTAAAGGGACTTTGATGGGGGCAGACGATCTGCTTGACTCGTCATCTGAAAGGAGAAATTTCATTTGACTCGGTCCTACTGCTTGTTAACAGACAGACGCAAATTTGTGTTCCTTTCAGAGTGGGAGCTGCTAACAGAAATGCTCCAATAAACAGCGATTGAGTAACCTTTCAAAGCAAGTACACTAACGCCGGTCAAAACTTTGTCGAATCGCAGCGGGAATGCAGATGGGACTCTTTGAAGTTTGCCCCTTCGAGAAACCACTCCTCTGAAACCACACTATAGAAACAGGTGTTGAATGAAAATATTCATAAAAACGCCCCAGGTTGCAAGGTCCTTCACGGAAAACTTTCAATCAAGGTGTGTCATTAAAGTGTTCTGTCCCCCAAACTTTTTCGCGGATTTTTGAACTTTTGGCACATCAAGATTTTGGAACTTTGAAAATTTGATACTTCCCGAGCTTTGATGATGTTGACGGGGATTCAAGTCATAGCGTCTTTCGATGTTGTAATAGTGGCCCCTTCATGGTTTTCGGATTTGGGAATTCTGTCACAGGGAGATTTTTGGCCAAAATTACAACTATTTGTTAAATTTCGGATCTCGCAGAGCCTTTTGAGTTTTTGACTTGTAATTGCGGTAGATCATGAATACTCAGGCTTTCGCTTTCCAAATTTACTAGAATCCAAGGACATTGGGCCGTTTTAAAAATTACGAATTTTAGTCATATTGAGACTTGGCGTGCTTCAGGAAGGATTGAAGACTTCTTGAGATTTTCGACTTCTTGAGATTTTTGACTTCTTGAAATTTTTGATTTCTTCAAATTTTTGACTTCTTGAGACTTAGGTTTAGGACGGATATACAGCCTCTTGGGATTAAACACAAATTTAGGGCTTCTTGAGATTCGGGATTTCCGGAGATTTTGGGTCTCTTGAGATTTAGTGCCTCTTTGGACTTTGGGCTTGTTGAGACTAAGCGTTTCTTGGGATTTAGGTTTTCTTGAGGTTTGGGGCTTCTTGGGGCTAAACGATTCTTAGGGCTTGAAGATTTAGGCTTCTTCAGATTTAGCGCTTCTTGGGACTTCTTGGAAGTTATGGCCTTTTGAGATTAAGCGTTTCTTGAAATTCAGTTCTTCTTAAGATTTAAAGCTTTTTCTGATTTAGCGCTTCTTGCGATATAGAGCTTTTGAAATTTAGGCCTTCTTTAAAATTAATGCTTCTTGAAATTTACGGTCTTTTGGGACTTAGTGCTTTTAGGAACTTAGCGCTTATTGAGATTTCGCGTTTCTTGAGATTTGGGGCTTCTTGGGATCTTGGCTCCCTAAGGCGTCATGTCGTGGTCGCCATGGCGTAGTGGGTAGAGTGCAACGCTCACACGCCTAAGGGTCTAGGTTCGATTCCCGGCTGAACACCTCGAATTTTTCACGGCACCACCTCTTTCGAGCTGATGACAACACTCACAGAGTATTAACTGTCTAAGAAAGCTTCTCAAACTTCGCCGTTCGGTGTCGACAAAGAACTGTAGGTCCCTTCTAATCGTGAGAGAACAGTAGCGCGCACAACACGAGCAATCTACCCCGGTTCCCCCTGTAGACCGTCGCGCCAATAATCATTATTATTATTATAAGGCCTCATATCGTTTCTTGACGTTTAGGATGTATAGAAAATTAGAATTCCTTGAAGTTTGGGGTTTCTTAAAATTTAGGGTTTCTTTACATTTAGCACTTTCTTGAAATGTAGAGCTTCTTGAGGTTTAGGGTATTGTGCTACTAAGGGCGGATTTGGCCCTTCTTGAGATTTGGCGCTTCTTGAGGTTTGGAGCTTCTTGGAATTTCGGCTCTTTAAGGCCTCATGTTGTTTCTTGAAGTTTAAGACGCGTAGATAATTAAAAATCCTTGAAGTTTGGGGTTTCTTAAGATTTAGGGTTTCTTCACATTTAGCACTTTTTGCAATTTAGCGCTTTTTGAAATTGCTGGGCTTCTTGAGATTTAGGGTATTGTGCTAGTAAGGGCGGAGATTTGGCGCTTTTTGAGGTTTGGGGCTTTGAATTTCGGCTCTCTAAGGATTCATGTTGTTTCTTGAAGTTTAGGACGCGTAGAAAATCAGAACTCCTTGAAATTTGGGCCTTCTTAAGATTTAGGGTTCCTTCAGATTCAGCACACTTTGCGATCTAGCGCTTGTTGGAATTTTATTCTTAAGATTTAGAGTATTGTGCTATTAAGCGCGGATTTGGCTTTTCTTGAGATTTGGGGTTTCTTGACATTTAAAGTCTTTTGGAATTTAGTGCTTCTTGAGATTTTGTTCATCTGGAGATTTAGCCTTCTGGAGATTTAGCCTTCTTAACATTTAGCCCTTCATGAGACTTAGTATTTCTTGAAATTTAGGGATTTGTAGAGCTTCTTCAGATTAACCGCCTCTTGGAATTTAGGGCATAAAATTTAGGGTTTCTTGAGATTTAGGGTCTTTTGGGACTTAGCGCTTCTTGGGACGAAGCACTAATACTGATTTGAGGCTTTTTAAGTTTTGAGGTTTCTTAGGATTAATGTTCTCTAAAGGATCAGCGCCTCTTGAGATTTAGCGCTTCTTGAAATTAAGGGCTTCTTGAAAATTAGGGCTTCTTGAGATTTAGGGCTTCTCGAAAATAGGATCTACCTCATATTTAAGAGCTTCTTAAGATTAAGGGTCTCTTCAGATTCAACGCTTCTTTTAGCTTAGGATCTTTCGGGATTGAGCACATCTTGAGATTAAAAACTTCTCAAACCTATGTGTTGCATGAAGCTAGTTGTATTTTGCTCAACGCTTCTAATATTGCTAGCTTTTGGTCTTTTAGATGAATTCAGGTTTTCCAATTTCTTGATTTTTGTTTTGTTAATTTATTGTTAATTGACCATCTCTGCAACTTTGAGCCGTACACGTAAACGGACATCTAACGAGTTTGTGAACATTCCCTTTGAGGTTGCTTCTTGTTCTCATAATTCCTGAATTTTGAAAGATTGGCTCTTTAACTTACTCCAGTGATTTGCTAGGAGATGGTGTAACTTGTATTATTCCATTGAAACATGCGTTGAAAAGTAACTATCATTGTACGTTATTTCAGAATATGTCATTCATTTGAAGGGTAAACAATATTTTCTTCACTCAAATCTATCTAAGTTTGTGCCTGAAAAGTGTTTTTGGGGGAAACTCTTCTACATTTCTTTAATATAAAGAAAATTGCTGCCGAAAGCCATCGTATTTTCGTGGAAGTTTATGGTGAACAGGCGCTAGCTGAGCGAAAGTGCCAAAAGTATTTTGCACGATTTAAACGTGGAGATTTTGGCTTGGAAGACGATGAACGTCCTTATTTTTCTGGCGCTACAGTCCTGGGTGGACCTGGACCTCAACCTCAACCAACATGCCTTTCCGATCAACGTCCTGGGCAGCTAAATAAGTTTGAAGATGAAGAACTAGAAGCATTATTCTATGAAGATTGTTGCTAAACACATGAAGAGCTCGCAGAATATTTGACTGCTAACAAAAATGCTCCAATATATCGTGAACTTTCAAAGCAAGATCAATGACGCCGGTTAAAACTCTGTAGAATTGCAGCAGGAAGGCAGTTCTGACTCTTTGAAGTCGACCGTTCATGAAACCACTCCTCAGAAATCATCAGACAGAAATAGGTGTTGAATGCCAAAAATTTCTTAAAACTTTTCACATTGCCACGTTCTTCTAGTAAAACATTCAATCAAGATGTGCCATAACAACGTTTTGTCCCCCAAACTTTTCGCGGATTTTTGAACTTTTGGCACATCAACATGTACTCAAGCAGCCATTTCAAAAAGTTTAAAAGCAGCAAGGAAAGTGAGATCTTCTGAAAAGAAAAATGAAACCACTTTACACCCAATATGATCATTTTAGGCATCATCGTCATCGTGTCTTCCAACTGGTTCTTGAACCCTGTAACTTCCAGGTAATTTGGGCTTCGTGCAGTATCGGTTTTCTTGGATTTTTATACTTACTTTGCAAATCCGTGGTATTTTGAGCTTTGATGTGTAAATAAATTTCGACTTTTGGATTTTTTTTGGAACTTAGCGTCTTAAATTTTTTAATCGTTTCCCTGACGTTGAACGTTTTGGGGTTTCGATCCCCTTCGAAAATTTATCTAAAATTATGGAGTACAGATTGTGACCTTTTTGAAATTTCTGTCTTTTTCTCGGAATTTGAGTCTTCGTCTAATTTTCAGCTTTTCATTTTTTCTGTCTTTTTTTTTAATTTTCTATTTGTGGGCTATTTGCTTTCTGAAAGTTTATTTTTTCTGGAGGTTTTGTAATTTCAAGTCTTTCATGTAATACTGTAGACTTGTTAAAATATCAGAAGCACTTTTGGGGTCTCAAAATCGGAACTTTACGGTTTGTATTTTTCAATCATTGTCCAAAACTTTGGACATCTTGGTATTCATGACATTTACTAACTTCTTGTGTCTTCGTGGGGAGTTGGGGCTCCTGCCGTTTTTTTAGATGTTTGCATCCGTCACTTCTTTGGACTCGACTTCTTACGATTTTTATATTTTTCTGAATTATAGCGAAATTTTTTAGAAACTTTCTGGGCATTTGTGCCAGAGGCATATTGATCTTAATTGATTTTTTATATTCAGAGGTTTAAGGAATCTTCTTCATTTTTGTCATTTCGTTCAACAGGTTGAGGTTTAGAATTTCTTAGACTTGGATCACTTAGTCTATTGAATACTTTCGAACTTTTCTTCTAAACATGTTTTAATAATTGTTGGCGCTACAGTCCAGAGAGGACCAGGGCCTAGCTTGCTCATCAACTACTCGTGTTGTGCGCGCTACTGTTCTCTCACGAGTAGAAGGGACCTACAGTTTTTTGCCGACTCCGAACGGCGAAATTTGAGAAGCTTTCTTAGACAGTTATTACTCTTTGAGTGTTGTCAGCAGCTCGAAAGAGGTGGTGCCGTGAATTATTAGAAAAATTGGTGTTGGACTGGGGATCGAACCTAGACCCTTCGGCGTGTGAGCGTCGCACTCTACCCACTACGCCACGGCGGCCACCTAAACATGTTTTAGATTATCAAAATTTTGAACTGCTTTAACCTGATTGTAATAATAATAATTGTTGGTGCGACAGTCCACAGTGCGACAGACCAGGGCCTAGCTTTCTCATCAACTACTCGTTCTGTGCGCGCTACTGTTCTCTCACGAGTAGAAGGGACCTACAGTGTTTTGCCGACTCCGAACGGCATTTGAGAAGCTTTCTTAGACAGTTATTACTCTTTGAGTGTTGTCAGCAGCTCAAAAGAGGTGGTGCCGTGAAAAACACAAGGTGCTCAGCCGGGAATCGAACATAGACCCTTCGGCGTCTAGACCCTTCGGCGTCTAGACCCTTCTTGAGCGTCGCACTCTACCCACTACGCCACGGCAGACACATCTCTGATTGTGCTTCTCGAAAATCTGGTTATAAAACTGGTCATAACTTTTGGCTCGAATTTTGTGGGCATCTTGAACATTCGAGGTAATTTTTTTTGTAAACTATCAACTATTTGGCATTTGACCGGATACCACTGTCAGGACGGAGAATAAAGAAGCCTTCAACGAGGATAGTTCCTCTCGAATTGACACTCGTTTCTTGAACAATAGCTAAACTTATTCCATAGTGCATAAATGCTTTGATTCAATAAAATGTCTGCCTTTATAACATCTATGAACGCAAGCGTAGGAAGAATGCCCCGGCCTTCTGAAGCTACTTCAGTGCCTCCAAGCCGTGTGCAGGAATCATGTGAATAGCCCCTACACGCGTGAATTTGCTTGGAAATTAATAGAAGGACGATTTTGTTAAGTGTCCTTAAAATCTCTACGCGTGAAAATTTCTTAATCCTTTTGTTTGTAAGAAGGACGTCCCAGACTCTAGATCGTATACACCTCACAGATTTTTTCGAATGGCTTGACAGAAGGACTGTGCACCTTCATAGTCCTGTACGCGTGAAAAAATTTCCTCCAAAAAGTGGTTAGAAGTGCGTTGTTAGCCTATGGAACGTCCACGCGTGACCAATTTCATATGCAGACCGAAGAGAATGGCTCTTCTGCGTTGGCCAAGAACGTCAATTCAAACCTGCAAGTATTATTTGAAAACGCTCATGCATAGCCTGCGCGAAATTGATTTCGCAGAATGATGCCTGAGCTGCTTATCCTTCTGTCCCCTGTCCACACACAATGGAAATCCCTCATTAGGAGTGTGTTCGTTTGTTCCTTCAGCAAGGACATCATCACATCTCCGCACACGCTCCCACGCTCGCTCCACCACTTGGCAGAGTTCGCGGCCCAGCTAGGCCAGAGGTTCATGAATAAGAAATTCCCTCATTATAGAGGGGACTTCGTTCGTTAGAATTGAATAAAAACCTAGAACAATTATAATGTTAAGTCGTCCTTCGACCCACAGCCAGAGAGCCAGCAAACCATCCATCCAAGCAGGCACCCATCCAACGGAACGTGACGTGATGACGTGGTGGCGCGGTGGCGAGAGTTGTAATATCTTTTATAACGTCATCTGCAGTGACTGTCATTTAAATTCTCTCTCCCACACACACACATACACAGCACTGCACAGCCCACGACACGGGTGAAGGCAGAAAAGTTCCTTCGAAGCACGATGAACAGCAACAGCAGCAGTGGCAACAACAGCAGCAGCAGCAGCAGCAGCAGCAGCAGACCACGACAGGAACGACGAGCTCTGCTCTAGAGGACCAAGAATCCATTTCAGTGGGCGGCCCCCCCATCGTCATAATGCACAAGGATCTCCCATGGTGGTGGCGGAGTGGTTTGGGGGAGCGTTTTGGAGGACGAGGGCGATGGATGCTGATGGGAAGGTGTGTGCATAATTAATTCCATGCATGTGGCAAATTACGGGAAATCATTACTTTCCCTGTGGGGGTTGTTGTGTGGAGTTGTTGCTGCTGCTGCTGGCTACGTAAACTGACGAGGGTCTGACTGGAGTGAAGTGGAATGGAGTGTAGATGCCAGCAACAATTCAATTCAATCCAATGCAAGGGAATGCAATTTTTTGTATTTCTTTTTTCTCCCTCTCTTCATTTTCTTCTTCTTCGCTTAAGCTGGCGATGGTTTTGTTTTTTCACCCTCGTCCCACGGCATTGTGGCAGTCAGTCAGTTAGCCGGAAACTTCAGCATCCCCTCATTTAGGCTCCGGCCATCCATCCATCCGTATGCCATCATCGTCATCGTCGTCAACGTCGTCATCGTCATAGTTGTTACCCACTTACGCGAAGGGTAAATATTGCATTCCAGCGGATCAGGTTGCCCTTTCGTCCGTTTTTTTTCTTTTTTCGCAATTTGCACCCTCTTGGGGGATGGCAGGACACGACCGAGGCGCGCACTCGGGGCTGGTATGTGTGCGCCGGGATAGCTCTGGATGCATTCTTCAATTTTTCATTTTTAATTAAAATTTTGTTTCATCAGGATGAAAATTGTTGAATTTAAATTAATGCCAAACCAAACCAACGAACCAAGGAGTTGGTGCATGCTGCCTCGACTGCTGCTGTTCACTCCGCGCACCAAATCCTGCGGACGGATGGATGGTGATGGGTGGTGAGGGGTGAGCGGCGAGCGGCGAGCGGTAGCGATGCAGGGAGGGATGGCTAAGTTGAACGAGTTGAAGGAAGTAGTAGATGCAGATGCAGTTGGTGGTGGCTCTCTGCCTCTTTCGCTCGTTCGGCGTGTGTGCGGTCGGGGGGGGATGATGGATGGTTGGATAGATGGATGGAATGGAAGCCATATTGTTGCTATTCACCGCATGGCTGGCGTTGTAGCTCATTTTCGCCTATTAAGCCTTAAAGTGCAGTTGTTGGTTTGCTGTGGCTGTTGGCTGTTGTGACCTCCTCCATGCGTACATTAATAAATAATATTATGTGGAACTTAATATTGTTGTGATTTCTCCTGCTCCTGTTTCTGCACATCTCTGGCCACCCCCTCTGCGGATGCATGTGTTTTTTTTTATTTTGTGTGTTGTTGCTGTTTTATTTTTTTTCCCGTCTTGTCCTCCTCTTCTACGTCGTCATCTACTTGAAGGGGGTGGCTTAGGGGGGGTAGCAGAGGTGTTCTGTTTTTTTTTTGCACTTAATGGTTGGATGAGTCCTTAATTTCATTTTACTGTGCCCTGGTTGTGTTTATTCAGTTTTTTGTTTTGTGATTCTTCACAGCGCACGAACGAATGTGGGAATTAATGACAAATTGAGGTTTATTCAGTGGTCAAGTGGTGGCTGATGGTTGTTTGCTGAATTGACTTTCATTAAGCTGGCTCTCGGTCCGGGGTGGAGTGGGGTTGCGAAATTGTGCACTCAATGGGCATACGGAGGGATGAACTTAATTTTTGTGTTCAAAAAAGAAATGAAAAATCCATTAAACGGATTTGTGAGGGGTTTTTAAAGTCTCACGGCTGTTTCTGTAATTCGCTTACAATTTGCTTAAAAGGATATTGCGATGCTGAAGCTTAGCGTGATGTATCAAGCGATGCGGTTGTGCAATTAAGCGGGACAGTATGGACTCCCTGGTGGATGTTTTGTTTCCTTTTGAATCCTCTTGGGCCAGCTACCTTGTCACTAATACTGCATTAGAGGTCTTGTTGGAACACTTCGACAACACCACAACCGGGGACAAAATGTTGCAATACGCGTTTCGCATGTTGTTTATTGAACTCAATGCGAGTGGCTTCTGTTGTTTCAGTTCCTTTTAAAAGAATGTTTGTCGTTGTGTGACTCCAAAGTTTGGTGGTAACTTTTAGACTCTGTGACTAGGACAATGATGGCTGCACTAACGTCTCTTGTGTGCTATGAATTATTCGATGAATCATTCGAATGTTACATCCTCTTTTTTAGAGCGTTGCGTTGTACAGGACAGTAAGGTTGGCTCCCTGTGCTAATCATTCGCCTATGTTACCTGCTCTCTCTCTCTCTCTCTCTCTCTCTCTCTCTCTCTCTCTCTCTCTCTCTCTCTCTCTCTCTCTCTCTCTGTCGTCGAAAATCTTTGTGAACTGGTCATGTAGCAATTGAGACGGCAATGGGAAGTGCCATTACTTATCCGAGTACTAAGCAATTGCTGCTATCTTACGTGGGTAATTTGCTTTGAACCAGAAAAAAAGCTCTTTTGGATCCGCGATAAATCGGTTTGACTGCCAAAATTAAGGTCGGAAGTGCTTGATTCGATTACGATCCCCAGTCCCGCAGTCCACAACTTCTTGTCTACAGTTTCTAGACACTCTGTATGTATTTTGATGGAGACAACAGGTTCGTTGACGGTTGTTTAAGCGTACTGTGGAGCAGCCGAATCATATATTTTTTAAGGTTCTGAATTTGCTGTCTGCGTATATGAATTTTGCACTTCTGCGGGAGCTCTTTCAATGTAATGAGGGTCAATCCATTGATCAGTTTGGTGAAAGCTTTATACCTTCGAAACGTCCTTGTAGGTAATTCTCAACAGCAACATTCATGCATGCAGAAGGTGATTTCTAGTTTATCGAACTTTCAATTTTTGTTTATATTTTCGTTAAATTTGAGACGTTCGTTAAGTTTAACGAAACTTAAGAAAATTTCGTAATCCACTATGAAACTGGAACTTCTCAAAAATGTTTGTCTATCAACCATTTAATCTCTATATTTAGTTTTGGTTAAATTTGAGATTTTCGTTAAGTTTAAAGAAACTGAACAAAATTTTATAATCACATATTTAGCTCTGACTTCAATCTTGCTTACTTGACTTTCAAGCCTTTCATTTTTTCGTTAAATTTTTAACTTTCGTCAAGCTTAACGAAGCTAAAGAAATGTGTTTGATCCATAATGAGACTGTAACTTCTCTTTTTACATAACTTTAATTAATAATTTAAAAATATTTTGTTAGATTTAGGATTTTCGTTAAGCTTAACGAAACTAAAATGTATGTACTATGTGTACTATATTATGTTATGTACTTGTTGTTGTTATGTACTATCTTATCCATTATTGAACTATTACATCTCCTTAACTCCTTATTGAAAATAGTCAATAAATTAAATTTTTTGTTAAATTTCGTTAAATTTAACGAAACTTAACAAATGTAAGTTATTCATTATGGAACCATTATTTTATGTCTTATGTTAAAATAATTAGTAAATTACGTTTTTTGTTAAATTTGGGTCTTTCGTTAAGTTTAACGAAACAAAAAAATGTATGTTATTCGTTATAGAGCTACCACTTTTCCTCTCACGTTGAAATATTTAGTAATTTACGTTTTGCATTCAACTTGTGAATTTCGTTAAGTTTAACGAAACTTAACAAATGTATGTTATTCATTATAGAACTATTACTTTAGCTCTTATGTTAAAATAATTAGGAATTTACATTTTGTGTTGAATTTGGGAGCTTCGTTGAATTTAAAGAAACAAAAAAAAATTAGTAGAAAGCTAAAACTCTACGAACTCTTCCGCTGCTCTTCGTCCATGTCTGTCAGCTACTGTTTATTGCATCTTTTTATTTTCTTCGGAACTTAAGATAAAGAAAGCCTAAAATTTACCCATCAAGCACAGTTCATTACTTTACAACTCCTTTCTTTTATATTTCCAGCTACGATATCGGCAACAAGTGAATCCACAGCCCTCTCCACAATGACATCTCTGTCAACCACCCCACAAGCTCACAACACACCTGCGACACTTCTCTTCAACACCTACTACGAGATCCGAGTGGTGAACATAACCCGCCAAGCTGGCACATCCGGCGTAGAGTTGATCATCAAGAACCTCACCGAAACAATGGCCATTGACTTTTTCTACGAGAAGAATCTGGTCTGTTGGGCGGACTGCGGGAGTGAGAACATTGAGTGCATCAATGTGGCGCCCACCGCTAATGGAACAAAACCGCAGAAGGAGACGGTGATCTCGTCAGGTCTGGATAAGCCTGAAGGTCTGGCGATCGACTGGTACACGGACAAGATCTACTGGACGGACGGAGAGAAGAACCGTATCGAGGTGGCCACCATGGATGGGAAGTTCCAGAAGGTGCTCTTCTGGACCGACTTGGATCAGCCTCGTGCGATAGCACTAGTCCCCAAGAGTCGTCTGATGATTTGGACGGACTGGGGTGACAATCCGAAGATAGAGCGGGCCAGCATGGACGGGGATCCTCTGTCGCGTAGGACACTGGTGAAAGATGACCTCTTCTGGCCGAACGGCCTCAGTGTGGATCTAGAGAATGAGTTGATCTACTGGTTGGACGGGAAACTCTTTTTTCTGGACGTAATGAAGCTGGACGGCAGTGGACGGAGGAGAATCATCAACAAGCTGCAGCATTCGTATAGCCTGACGTATCTCGATCAGCGTCTCTACTGGACTGACTGGTCGGTGGGGACAATCAACACGTATGATCTGGTGACCAAGGAGATGCACAAGCTGGACACCCCAGGCTTTCCGATTGCGGTCCGGGCTTGGGACAAAAGCCTGCAGCCGTTCCAAGACAACCCGTGCAAGCACAACAACGGCAACTGTTCCCACCTCTGCCTGCTAGCTACCAACCCCCAGGGGTATAGCTGCGCCTGCCCGACAGGGGTCAAACTTCTTACGCCTTTCACCTGCGCTAAGGGACCGCAAGAGATGCTATTCCTTGTGCAGCGAACACAGATAAGCAAGATCTCCCTGGATGTGCCCGACTTCACCATATTCCCACTCCGCCTGGGCAAAGTTAAGTACGCCATAGCCATCGACTACGATCCTGTGGAGGAGTACATCTACTGGTCGGACGTGGAACAGTTCGCGATACGCCGCGTTCACCCCAACGAAACGGGAGCCCAGGACTTTCTAACGTCAGAGATAAAGCATCCCGATGGCCTGGCGGTGGATTGGCTGGCCAGGAACCTCTACTGGACGGACTCTGAAACCGATCGCATCGAGGTGTGTCGTTTGGACGGGTCGGCGAGGAAGGTTCTGATCTACGAGCACTTGGAGGAGCCGCGGGCCATCGCCCTAGCGCCGAGTTTGGGGTGGATGTTCTGGAGCGACTGGAACGAGAAGAAACCGAAGGTGGAGCGTTCGTCTCTGGACGGATCAGAGAGAGTGGTTCTGGTGTCAGAGGATCTAGGTTGGCCAAACGGTATTGCGCTAGACATCGAGGCCAAGACGATCTACTGGTGCGACGGGAAGACAGACAAAATCGAGGTGGCCAACATGGACGGCTCGGACAGGAGGGTAGTGATCAGCGAGAATCTGAAACATCTCTTTGGTAAGTACTGGAAGTGCGCCTAACTCCAAAATCCGTTTATACAAATTCCTATTCCTTCAGGACTCAGTCTACTTGATGATTACCTCTACTGGACCGACTGGCAGCGACGGTCCATCGACCGGGCGCACAAGATTACGGGGAACAACCGCATCACCGTTGTTGACCAGTACCCGGACCTGATGGGCCTTAAAGTGACACGATTGGGGGAGGTGAAGGGCACCAATGCCTGCGCGGTTAATAACGGAGGCTGCTCCCAACTTTGCTTGAACCGTCCCCGCGACTATGTTTGCCGCTGCTTAATCGAGTACGAACTGGCAAACGACAAGAAGACCTGCGTCATTCCGGAGGCTTTTCTCCTGTTCTCCCGGCAGGAGCACATCGGCCGCATTTCAATTGACTACAACGAAGGCAACCACAACGACGAGGTGATTCCGTTTAAAAATGTGCGCGATGCGCACGCCCTCAGCGTCGACGTTGCGGATCGTCGCATCTACTGGACGGACCAGAAGTCAAAATGCATCTACAGAGCCTTCCTGAATGGGTCCATAGTGCAGAGAATCGTTGATGCGGGTCTCATACGTCCAGAGGGTATAGCCGTCGACTGGCTGGCGCACAACATTTTCTGGACCGATTCGGAGGCGAGGAGGATAGAAGTAGCCCGTCTGGACGGAACTAGTAGGAAGGTCCTGTTGTGGAGGGGTGTTGAGGAGCCGCGAAGTCTGGTGCTTGACCCCAAAAAGGGGTATATGTACTGGACAGAGTCCCCGTCAGATTCGATTCGCCGTGCTGCGATGGACGGCAGCGAGTTAATGACGATTATCGCCGCGGCGAACCACGCCACAGGTCTTACCTTGGATCCAGAGACAAGGCGTCTCTACTGGGCATCGCAAAGCCGGCCAACTCGGATTGAATCGGCAGATGCCGATGGCAAAAAGCGGCAAGTGCTGGTGAGCACCGATGTGGACGAACCGTACGCGGTGTCGCTGTACCAGGAATACGTCTACTGGAGCGACTGGAACACGGGTGACATTGAGCGCGTTCACAAGATTACTGGGCAGAACAGGAGCATCGTCCACAAGGACATGACTTACATCAGTTCGCTGTTGATTTTCTACAACAACCGGCAGACAGGCACCAATCCCTGTCGCATCAACAACGGCGGCTGCACGCACCTCTGTTTGGCCTTGCCCGGCAGGCGATCAATGACTTGCGGCTGCCCAACACACTTCACTCTGGCCAAGGACAACATATCGTGCTTACCGCCGCGGAACTTCATCATCTTCAGCCAGCGCAACTCCTTTGGCCGCCTCCTGCCGAACACATCCGACTGCCCAGATGTCCCGCTGCCGGTGAACGGCAAGAACATCCGCGCCGTTGAGTATGATCCAATCATGAACAACCTATACTGGGTAAGTGTGCCCTAACCTCAAACTCGAATCAAATCACTCAGTTGGTGGCTCTTTGCAGGTGGAAGGTCGAAGTCACAGCATAAAGTGGTCATCGGTGAACGGAACTAGGGCGGGAACACTGGTCGGTTCTGGTTCGCAGCCGTTCGACATCGCCATTGACGTCATAGGGCGACTGCTCTTCTGGACATGCTCCAACATGAACACCATCAACGTTACAAAGTAAGTAGTCATGAATCCCATGGAATCCTGCTTACATCCCACTCTCAGTTTCAAGGGCGAATCTATTGGAGTCATCGACACGGGAGATTCGGAGAAGCCGCGGAACATAGCCGTTCACGCAATGAAGCGTCTTCTCTTCTGGACGGACGTTGGCAGTCGCCAAGCCATCATGCGGTCACGCGTTGACGGAGCGGAACGGGTGCTGCTTGACTTCAAGCTGGAGGGAGTGACGGCACTGGCTGTGGATCAGCAGATCGACATGGTGTTCTTCGCGCACGGCAAACAGATTGACTGCATGGACATCAACGGGAAAAACAAGTAAGTTGCTCCCACCGGGCTTCCAATCCATTCAGGGACTCAACCATGTCTTTTCAGAAAAATCCTTGTGTCCACCCACATTAGCCAAGTCATTTCTATCGCCGCGCTACACGGGTTTGTTTACTGGCTTGATGATAAGACCGGAGTTGAGCGGGTAACTATCACAGGCGAGGGAAGGCGCCCGGAGATCCAGCGTTTGGCGCAAATCACAGACATTGTGGCCGTCTGGACACCCGAGTCAAAGCTGTACCGCAACCACACATGCCTGCAAGCGAAGAACAAGTGCTCCCACATCTGCATCGCCTCAGCCGAGGGACGCTCCAGAGACATCTGCTCCTGCCCCCAGGGCTTGATGCTGCTCGAGGACAAACAGAACTGCAGCGCTCTCCCAGCCTGTGGCCCGGATTACTTCACCTGTGCCGCACCGGCCTCTGGAAGTGGCCCAAACAACGACCACAACAAGGACTGCATTCCTGCTTCATGGCGTTGCGACGGACAAAACGACTGTCCCGATAAATCAGACGAAGTCGGCTGCCCGTCATGCCGCCCTGACCAGTTCCGCTGTCAATCAGGAGAATGCATCGACAAGAGTCTGGTCTGTGACGGAACTACAAACTGCGCTAACGGCCATGACGAAGCAGACTGCTGCAAGCGACCTCAAGACTTCCAGTGCCCCATCAACAAGGTATGCATTCCAGTCACGCAACTCTGCGACGGCTGGGACCACTGCGCCGATGGTGCCGATGAAAGCGCTGAGATTTGCAGTCAAGTCAACACCCGCCGCATGGCACCCTCCTCCGACAAGAAGGCATTCATGATCCTCATCGTCGCCACGATGATCACGATCTTCTCGATTGTCTACATTCTCCAGTTTTGTCGAACGAGACTGGGAAAGAATCGCAACGAGCCGAAGGAGGACCAGGCCTCCGATCCCCTGTCGCCGACGCTGAGCAAGAGCAACCGCGTGTCGAAGATCGCCTCGGTGGCTGACGCTGTGCGAATGTCGAACCTTAATAGTCGCAACAGCATGAACAGCTACGACCGCAATCACATCACGGGGGCGTCAAGTTCAACCACAAACGGCAGCAGCATGGTGGCCTACCCCATCAACCCGCCACCGAGCCCGGCGACACGTAGTCGCAGACCGTATCGCCACTACAAAATCATCAATCAACCTCCCCCACCGACCCCCTGCTCCACAGACATCTGCGACGAAAGCGACTCCAACTACACCAGCAAGAGCAACAGCAACAACAGCAACGGTGGCTGCGTCGGCGGCGGCAGTGGCAGCGGTGCAACGAAAATGTCTTCCTCAGCGCAATACAACTACGATAGTGAACCCTATCCACCTCCGCCCACGCCACGCTCGCACTATCACAGCGACGTGCGAATAGTCCCCGAGAGCTGTCCCCCCTCGCCAAGTTCAAGGAGCTCAACCTACTTCTCGCCCCTGCCGCCGCCGCCATCACCCGT
Source organism: Eristalinus aeneus (assembly GCA_955652365.1). Classification (NCBI taxonomy): domain Eukaryota; kingdom Metazoa; phylum Arthropoda; class Insecta; order Diptera; family Syrphidae; genus Eristalinus; species Eristalinus aeneus. The sequence continues at coordinate 97,866,131 of OY019131.1, forward strand.
GCAGTCGACGAGTCGGGGGTTCACGTAACAGTTCGAGATTTTTATGTAAAGATCGTTTTCGCTTCGTTTTCTTTTGTTCTTCGAGTGTAAATAGTTCTGAGGAGATTCTTAGTTTGCTTAGGTTCAGTTATTTTTATTTCCAGACTTACTAAACATATTTTTGTAAATGTTTTATGAAATAGGTGTTAGATCGTAAGGAAGTGTGGCAAGAGTGGAGGAGTGGGAAGGACCCCGTCCTGACGAGGACAGGTGTCGATGAGACGAATGCTTAACGATGTGCCAAATATGCTGTTTTTTTGATAAAGAAAATTTGCGATGAGGTCGCTTGGTAGACATTTAAATCGTTAATGACTGCAACTCCCAGTTGGTTGGAAAAACAAAAAGAAATTGGATTCGGTTTCGTTTCGTTCAGACTTTCGAATGAGTGTGCTGCACCCTTAAAGGGGACTTCTTTTCATTGAGAAGAATGCAGTTATAGAAATAGTTTAGTTTGACTTTGTGCAGGAAGGGATTTTCAATAGAGTAGAACGAACATTTCAGAATGCGTTATGTTAAGACTCCCATTGGCTGAGTAGGTAGTGCTTTAAAACAGATGGAACAGCCACTTTCGGGTGACAGTTATCAGTAAAGGAAATTCGTAATTTTCATCGTTTCAATGTTTGGACTGGAATACTCAAATGACATTCCGGAATGGAGAGATTAATTTTGCGTACGACTTCGCTCGTGACATAAATTTGTTCCTTATGCGTTCGCATGACAAGAAAATCATTGTTGTAGAAGTTGTTACTACTTCATCGTTGTTTACAAGGGAACTCGATGTCAAATGATCCATTTTGTGTTTGTTTTTGTTCTTGGAAGGATTGAATGTGGTCTCCATAATTGTACAAGACCATTCTTAAGTTCTGCTGGATCAAACTAAAGTAGAATCGAAACAACTCAATGTGAAGGTAAAGACCTTCCATTCAAATGGCACACGAAAAAGTTATAATGTCAAAGATTGACACGCCCGAGTGTCAACTCGATGCAATTTTTGTATCTTTAAAGATCAACAGCCTGTCAAAATCTAAGCGAGGACATCTTTTTTGCCCTCTTATCGAAGAAGTTAAACAATTATCGTGACACAAGTCGTACTTTGTTCATTCATATTCTGCCGCAATCGCAAGTAGGTGTAAGACCTATGCAAACGATTACATTAAAAAATCGCACGTGTCTTGAAACACAATGCTGTTAGTAAATTCAAAAGTCTAGCCCTCAAAATAGTCGAAAGCAGTGGATATAATTCAGCAATGTCTTCCAAAATGGCACTGTCAAAGTTTTTCTAGTTTCGTCTGATGGCAGATTGTCCATAAAGCAGTGGACGCTGTCTAGCTGTCTCGCAAGCTGCTCATGTCCACAAAATAGTCATCTTCAGGTGAAAAAATACAGCAACTCTTTTCGAAGTGGCACAGACAAAGTGCTCCCAATTTCGTGCCGATAGCAGGTGTGCTGCTGATAGCAGTGGACGCTGCCTAGCTGTCTCGCAAACTGCTCATTCCCTCAAAATAGTCGTAACCAGTCGGCAAACTTCAGCAATGGCTTTGGAGCTGACACTATCAAATTGCTTCCAGTTTCGTACTGAAAGCAGATGTGCCATTAAGCTGTGAACGCTGTCTAACTGTCTAGCAAGCTGCTCTTGTCCACAAAATAGTCGTCTTCAGGCGACAAAATACAGCTACACCTTCCGAAGGGGCACAGTCAAAGTGCTTCCAGTTTCGTACTGAAAGCAGATGTGCCATCAAGCTGTGGACGCTGTCGAGCTATCTAGCTGTCTAGTAAGCTGCTCATGTAAACAAAATAGTCGTCAGGAGGTGACAATTCAGCAATGGCTTCCGCACTGACGCTATCAAATTGCTTCCAGTTTCTTACTAACAGCAGATTACCATTAAGCAGTGAACGCTGTCCAGCAAGCTACTCATATCCACAAAAAAGTCGTCACTAGGCGACATAATTCGCCAATGGCAATGTCAATGGCAATGACAATGGCAATGGCAATGTCAATGTCAATGGCAATGGCAATGATACTGATAGCAGATGTCTAGGTGGGTGAACGTTCCAAGAGCAGATCATTTTTCGTGGTCTGAATCAGAGCCCCGTTAAGCTCACTCATTTCATGACCTATGACAAACTTAACATGTTGTAAAAAGTTACGTGTGTCCACCAAGTTTTGAATGTCTACCAAAATACCGCATCTACCGATATTTTTTCACGATGCGCCGATTCAGTGCGCTCTCCGTGTACTTAATCAGCAAGAAATTCAATCTGCTGGTCATTGAATTTCAATTCCTTGTCCCCTCGAGAGTGTTCAGCAACGTCAATGTTCTGCAACGTGAACTGAGACAAGTCAGATGAAGAGAAAGTGGAAAAAACAGCCTTTAGTATGTAAACTGTAATACATATGTGTAAATAGTTAATTGTATCCCACTACGTTAAGACCGTACATCACATACACGCGACGAAGAGTTTTACAAACACACGAATAGATTAAGTAATTTTAACCAAAAAGTGCCTCATTTTTATGAAAAACAAAAAAAGAAATAAAATCCGTGTAAACAAAATAAAAAAATACAAAAACAATTTATTTAGAGAAATTATATTACAAACAAACGAAGAGAGCCTACATTGTTGTTGTTATCGCATCTTATTTGTTTTGTTTTTCTCCCCATTAGTTTCTTCTTGTTTGATATAAAATGAAGAAGAGATGGATGGATGAATGGAAGAAAGGAAGAGAAAATTGTTACATTCGTTTTATTTTCATTTATTCTTTGCTCATTGTATACGAAAACAGAAATCATGTGTCAAATTGTTGAGATTTAATAAAAAAAAAAACAAAACAGGATTGTGGATTGTGAATGTCGAGAGAGGTGAAAATTTGTTCTTCCCTTTTTTACTGAAAGGGATAGGTAAATAAATTTAGAAAAAAAAAATAAACAAACAAATTGCAATTCAATGTTCAAGACTGATTAGTAAACAGACAAAATAAAAAAAGGAAAGAATTAAATGAATTGATGAGTTGCAATGATTCTCATGGGAGGATACCCAAAGTCATTGCACACAAACAGAAGTATCCTGATAGAAGGCGTGAGCGTCTTTGAGAGTGATGCAGGAATTTAATTATGCAAACGATGGAAGTAGTGTTTAAAGGAGATTGTAACAATATTTGTACAGTGTATTATTGGATTTATAAGAGCTATATATATATCTATATATATTGTAACTGTGTAATTAATCAAGAGAAATGACCTTTGAAATAAATGAAAAGTAATAAAATTGATTTTATATTTTATCTGGTGGTTGTTTTAGTTCAAACTTTTAAACTTTGCTTAAATTTATGCTTTCCCAACCAAGCCCGGTTCTTTGCAGTTAACTGACACATGTTCGGCTCAAAGAGTGGCGATGATGGACTATACCAAACCGAGGGATCTAGAGAGTCTGAGACATTGTTTCAGATTGACCATAATAATAAATGTTTGGCGCGACAATCCACAGGAGGACCAGGGCCTAGTTCGCTGATCAACTACTTGTGTTGTGCACGCTACTGTTCTCTCACGAGTAGAAGGTACCTACAGTTTTTTGCCGACTCCGAACGGCGAAGTTTGGGAAGCTTTTTCTTGGACAGTTATTACTCCTTGAGTGTTGTCAGCAGCTCGAAAGAGACGGTGCAGTGAAATATTCAAAAATTCATGTTGAGCTTGGAATCGAACCTAGACCCTTCGGCGTGTAAGCGTCGCACTGTACCCACTACGCCACGGCAGCCTAACCACAATAACCATAATTGTGGCATACACAAGTGGAGAAGGACCTCAACCAACTTGGAGTGCGCAATTGGAGGCAATTGTTGTGGTCACTATGGCGTAGTGGGTAAGGTGCGATGATCACACGCCGAAGGGTCTAGGTTCGATTCCAAGCTCAACACGAATTTTTCGAATATTTCACGGTACCACCTCTCCGAGCTGCTGACAACACTCAAAGAGTAATAACTGTCTAAGAAAGCTTCGCAAATTCCGCCGTTCGGAGTCGGCAAAAAACTGTACTCGTGAGAGAACAGTAGCGCGCACAACACGAGTAGTTGATGAGCAAGCTAGGCCCTGGTCTCAATTTAGACTGTAGCGCCAAGAATTAATTAATTAATTAATTGGAGGCAGCTAGTAAAACATCGTGCTGGCTGGAGAGGCATGTTGGTTTAGACCCAGGTCCACCCGGACTGTAGCGCCACAAGACGAAAAACAGAATTAATCGTCCTTATCTTGTGATGAAAGCCAAGTCGAATGAAAATGTATTGGATGACTGTGTGTCCTAGATGTGACCTGAATTTTGGCACCGTTTTGAAGATTTCGCAAATTTACATGTTAAAGGTTTCTTTTCGCCAGACGTCAGATTGACTAAAGAAAATGTCGTCATGTCATTGTCGTGAAGGACAAAAACTATTTCTAGAGAAACGCTAGTGTTTCGAAATCAGAATGACGAAATGCCTGAAATTCCATATCTTGATAAGTTCAAAACTCGCGAAGAACTAATAGACTGAAATTCAAGCCAATCTGCGATCTAAGACCGATTTCCATCCTACCTGGAGGAATGTGTGTCCTTCTCTATTTACTTTTCAGGCTGTTGTCTTAAACTTTGAGTTGGAACTTTGATTGTCTGTTTCGGTGAAAGGAAGGGTAAGAACGATCGGTCGTTCGCTTTCCTCTTTCGTTTTCTTCCTACAAAGTGAAGTCCTCTTGTTTTATTCCACGTTCGCTGAAAAGGTCGTTCGAAGTGTTTGTGTTTTGAAGTACGTGAAGACAGAGAGAGAAGAGTGACAGTAGTCCTGCAGTGCTAAGAACTCAAGGTGTTCTTGGAAATTGAAATAATAATAATTGTTGCCGCTACAGTCCAAAGGGGGACCAATGCCTACCTTGCTCATCAACTGCTCGTGTTGTGCGCGCTACTGTTCTTTTACGAGTGGAAATTGAAATACTGTCTTTAATTGAAACCATCACAGGCCTAAGCTTGAGTTTTTTACATGAAATATTAATTCCGCAGCTGTTCGGATGTGGGTAATTCAGCAAGGACGCATTTATACTGCCTTACAAAACAGATAGAATTTACACTCGAACAGAGTTCAGAAACAGAGTACGAGGTTTTTCTAGACATTCGAAGACGGTATGCCATTGCACGAGGCAGACCTAATAAATTAGTCAACACTGAGATGTAGAGTCCAGGCTTCAAAAGGGACATTTTTCGCTTAGAAGCAGAAGGCAACTACCAAAAATGGAAAAAAAAAGAGAAGCACTGCTCACTAGATAGGGGTAGGACTAAGCTTCTTCTGCCTACGCTATGTTTGTGCGTAATATTCTTTTCTAACAAGTAGGGGGAACCTGCAGTTCAATGCTGATTGCAGACATCGAAATGGGCAACTAGTATGTCAACATTTTAGAACCCTTTTATGGGAAAGTAGTAGTATGTCCTGTGCTTTGTCAGCAACTTGAATGATGCGCTTCTGTCTGCCTGGGAGTGAGTTGTAGCACCAATCCCTCTAGTGGGATCATTAAGTCCAATCTTCAGAAACCAAGAGATCTCTAGGACACAAAAAAGAAACGATATTCTTTTCCAACAAGTAGGGGAACCTGCAGTTTAATGCTGATTACAAACGTCAAAATTTTAGAACCCAAGTACTATGCCCTGTGCTTTGGCAGCAACCTGAAAAAGTGCTTCTCTCTGTCTGGGAATGAGTTGTCGCGACAATCCTTTTGTGGGACCAATAAATCTAATCTCCAGATTCTCCAGAAAACGATGCAGTTAGCCAAGAGGTTGCTTACACAAAACCAAGCAAACAAAGTGGAGTCTCATTAATCGGGGTTTGCTGGTGTTGAAGCTTCAAGTGCTAACATTTTGCAGCGTGGCTTTAATTAAGCTGTCGACTGAAGCTGGTGGTGTATGGATCTGTTTGCATAAGAGTTCAATATAGAAGGCAGTTTGAGCAATTGTTTCATTGCTTCAGCCTAACCATAAAGATTGTGGCGCGTACAAGTGGAGAATGACCTCAACCAACTTGGAGTGCGCGATTGGAGGCAGCTAGCGAAACATCGTGCTGGCTGGAGAGGCATGTTGGTTTAGACCCAGGTCCATCCCGGATCGTGGCGCCACAAGAATATTGTATCAACTAAAGTCTTACTCCCTCTAGCCAGATCTCCAAATTGGTAGACAAACTCTTCCTTCTGATTAAGTGCACGACGTCTACCGTGTACCATCTGCAATCTAAAATGTAAACAGGGGGTCCTAGAAGAACCACATACAACTATAGCGGAATTTTAAATTTTGGCCTTAACCGCGATAAAGCCCCCATTCAATTTTACCACAAATGTTAATTTTTAAAATCCACTAGCTCTTGTGACTACTACTCAGAACACCATAAAGAAAATTCCACTCGACCACTTTGAACTGCTTCCATCTCGTAATTCCAGTATTCAAACCGTTTCTACTTATCTCTCAATCCCCACTGAGGGCAATTCAACACCTTTATGAATCGCAAGAGCCTCCGCCTCCACATGCCTGCACAAGCATGATCACAATTAGCGAGAGCTCCGGATTTGTTTGTCTGTTTAGTTAGCAGTCTGCAGCGTACACTATTTAAATTAGATAATGGAGCACTTAAGTGATAATGTGACGATACTAGAAGCAAATAAAATCGACACGATGGCTTAAGTCAGTAGCTAGAGAATAACGACAGAGATCAGGCCTGCAATGGAGATAAGAGAGAAACAGAAGTTTATTGGAGGAACACAGGACGGTTCCTCGCCCAAACCGAAGGAGCAGTGGGGAAATGATATTGAGTTTCTCTTCTCCTGCATCTCCCTGTCCGTGGGACTGGGGAACATTTGGCGATTTCCCTTTATCGCCTTTCAGAATGGCGGTGGAGCTTTTGTCATCCCGTACTTGATCGTCCTGCTGATCATTGGGCGCCCGGTTTACTACTTGGAAATCTTAATTGGACAGTTCTCCGGACGGGGAGTCATAAAGGCGTTCTCCTTTTCACCGGTAATGAAAGGTGAGCAGACAATCCGTTCTGTTGAATCTTGTGAATATCTCACATTTTGGTGTTCTTTGCAGGCGTCGCAGCTGGCCAAGTCCTTGCCACTGGAGCCTCCATCACATACTACTCCAGCATCATGGCACTGACACTGCGCTTCCTCATTGCATCCTTTTCGAGTGTCCTGCCATGGAGCTACTGCCGCGAGGAATGGGGAAATGAGTGTCTGGGTGGAAATTTGACTGCGGACGTGGCGAATATCTCTGCTTACACTGGCAACGCAACCAAGAAATCCTCAGCTGAGCTGTACTTTGAGTGAGTGTGCACACGATTGCCTCGTTCCTTGATTTGTTACAAACTTCTATGCAGGAGGGAAGTACTGGAGGAAAAGGATTCTATTGACGATGGGATTGGATATCCAAAGCTGGACCTGATATGCTGCCTAGCTGCATCCTGGCTCATTATCGGAACTGTTCTCATTCGCGGCGTCAAGAGCTCCGGAAAGGCGGCATACTTCCTTGGCGTGTTTCCGTATGTGGTTCTTCTTGTTCTCCTCTTTCGTGCGGCGACACTTCCAGGAGCCGTGGAGGGAATCATTTACTTTTTCATGCCGCAGTGGGAGGAGCTCTTGAATCCATTGGTGAGTTTTAATGCGGCCATTGGTGGTGAAATGTTCAAAAATAGTTTCTTTGAAGGTCTGGTATGCCGCGGTTACACAAGTTTTCTTCTCTCTGGCTATTTGCTTTGGAACCCTAATCACCTATGCCTCATACAATAACTTCAATCGAGACGTCTCAAGGTAAGTTATCCCTTCCCTCTTCGTATCAAGTCACCTTTTTCTTTTTTAGGGACATCCTAATCATCACCACAATGGACTCCTGTTCGTCTCTAATCGCTGGCTGCATAACCTTTGGCATCCTCGGCAATCTTGCCTTCCAAACGGGCACCCATGACATTGCGAGCGTCGTGAAGGGCGGTGCGGGTCTGGCCTTCATCTCGTATCCCGATGCCATCTCGAAGTTTGAGCTCTTCCCACAGGTAAGCGATCGATAGAAAGTCTACACAACAAACTACCTACAGGCGTTCGCAGTTCTTTTCTTCTTGATGCTCTTCGTCCTGGGGATCGGAAGCACCGTCGGCATGGGATCCTGCATCGTTCGTGTAATCCGGGATCGGTTTGAGGGTCTTCCAAATTGGATCGTTGCCCTGGCTCTGACCATTATCGGGTTCACAGCGAGCGTGGTTTACATGACTCCCGGGGGGCAGTTCATCTTGAATCTCGTCGATTTCTACGGAGTTTCGTTCACTGCCCTGATCCTGGCCATTGGAGAGCTACTGGCTGTTGCCTGGGTGTATGGGGTAAAGCGATTCTGTGAGGACATACAGTTCATGGTGGGACGAAGGACTGGTGTCTACTGGAAGATTTGCTGGGGAATAGTGACGCCAGGACTCATGATTTCGGTTCTCGTGTACACGTTGGCTGTCCTGGAGCCACTGACGTACAAGGGTGTCGAGTATCCGCTGGTTGCTCATGGTAAGGAGACAGTTTGAAATGTGGAATGGGGGCTGAAGGGGGATTTCTTGCAGTTTTTGGATGGACACTGGCTGCCATTGGATTGGTGCAGTTGCCGGGATGGGCGATTTACGCTTACTGCAGAAAGCCGAAGAGGAGTCTTTCGTTTAGAGACGTAGGTGCATGCATGGGCTGGCGTGCAATGATCTTACGGTGTCTCTCTTTTAGGCGATCGCTAGGATCCTTCGTCCGCACACTTCCTGGGGGCCGTCGGACAGTGCAAAGTTCAAGGAATACGTCGAGTACAGGCGGCAGATTGAGTTTGGGGAAGCAAGGACGAGGCGAACCTGGAGAGGGAGAATGTATGAGAATTTGTTTGGCTAGAGAACAGATTAGGCTAAGATGGCGCACACAAGCGGAGAAGGACCTCAACCAACTTGGAATGCGAAATTCAAGGTAGCTAGCGAAAGATCGTGCTGGCTGGAGAGGCATGTTGGTTGAGACCCAGGTCCACGGACTGTAGCGCCACAAGAAGAAGAAGAGAACAGATTAGAGAGGGGAAATCTTGTGTAAGGGTAATGCTTACGTTTTTTGATCTTGTTTTTGTTGGCAAATAAAGCATTTTGGAAGTTTTCTCGTGAGCTTCGTGTGGTTCCGCCAGTTACTGAAAGCAGAATTTGTCTGCAATTCCTTTCCCCACTTATCCAAGGCAAAAGTAAGTAAGTGGATTCTGTGGGAATTGCAATATTGATGTCCTGCTTTAGTTGCAGTTCATGCCCTGAAAAGGGCATATTCCCGGGCGGTCGCGACCGATTAGGAAAATGAGTTGAAAGCTGAAGCGACTGTGATTTCGATGAGAACTTAAAATCGCCTGCAAGAATAGAATTTAAGAAAAAATAAGAAATAAACAGATACGGTGTCTGAGAATTAGAAAAGATTCGAAACTTGAGCCAAGAAAAAATATGATAAGAGGTAAGCTCAAAGGGAATGCTCAGAAAATGCTTTAAATATAAAGAAATTAATTTTTCGATAAATAATAATAATAAATAATATCGAAAAGGAAAAGTTCAGTTATAGTCTGTAAAGTGCTAAAAAAAGGTTAAAGAAAGGAAACGAAAATCGAGCGTTTTTTGGTACTTTCGTAACAATATTTTTTTTTTTAAGTATTCCTCAGTTGACTCCGCAAATGATTTCTCAAATGCTTCTTCAACTGAATCCTCAATTGATTCCTCAAATGATTCCTCAAATGAATCCACAAATGATTTCTCAAGTGCTTCCTCAACTGAGGCTTCAAATGAACGCGTTCCGATCGCGGCGCGCCCGCCCTTTAAAGAAATAAGAAAACCTGAAATGAGAAGAGCAGAGACCTACCTAGCCTCAGGACACCTGTTTGGGTCCTGAGGGGTCCCCTACCTAGCCTCAGGACACCTGTTTGGGTCCTGAGCGGTCCCCTACCTAGCCTCAGAGACAGCTGTTTGCTATCTTGAGGGGGTTAGTAAATAAATAAAGTTGTTTTGTTTGTGCAAAGCATTTATGCTCGGTCTTATATCGATTTTATCGATCGCGTTATAAATAATGTAAAAAAAAAATATTAAAAAAAATGGTTGCTTACAGTTTTTTTTAAGCACCGCAGTGCCCTGGATTCTGGACTTTCTTGTAGTATCCTGCAGACATAGCTGGACTCGCCTTCTTGCACTGACACTTTGGGCCCGTACACACATATGAGTGACATGGTAGGTCGTGAGACCACTTGCAGCCTCCTCCCAAAGGGAAGAAGCCACCACATCAACACACACTTTCACTTACACTTATACAACACAAAATACGGGATCTTCTTGGAGATGCTGATCTGTAGCTGTAGTCAAGGGCTGAATTCTGCTTCAACTGCATTCAGATTTCCGAAAGAATTTTGCAACATTATTTGCGAACGAAAATTTGTTTTTGACTTCGTTTGGATTGCATTTGAACTGCGTTTGGATTGCGTTTGGATTGCATTTGGACTTCGTTTGGATTGCGTTTGAATTGCGTTTGGATTGCGTTTGGAATGCCTTTGAATTGCATTTGAATTCCATTTGGACTTTGTTTGGATTGCGTTTGGAATGCGTTTAGACTACGTTTGGAATCCGTGTGGATTGCGTTTGGATTGCGTTTGGATTGCGTTTTTTATTGCAATTGGAATGAGTTTGGAATGCGTTTGGAGTGCGTTTGGATTGAGTTTGGAATGCGTTTAGAATGCGTTTGGAATGCGTTCGAAATGCGTTTGGAATGCGTTCGAAATGCGTTTGGAATGCGTTCGAAATGCGTTTGGATTGCGTTTGAATTTCGTTCGGATTTCGCTATCAAGATGCAATTTCATGCGTTAGCAACAAAGAGAAGAAGGAAAAAGCAAATAATTAAATAAAGAATATAAGCCGACGAAGTCTGAAAAACAAAAGTGATTAGAACCCTACCTACTTCGGGTGAACCTGTTCGGGCACCCGAGGGGTCCCCTGCCTATCCTTAAGGACTTCTGTTTGAAGCCCTTGAGGGGTCTCCCTACCTATCCTCAGGGACACCTGTGTGGGCCCTGAGGGGTCCCCTACCTACCTCTAGGAAGACCTGTTTGGCTTCTGAAGACCTACACCAAGCCGCGAGCTAATCCTATGCAGACTTCTCCACACAGAGAGTATTCTACCCCCGCCAAAAACCCGCACTTTATTACACTTCACTGCACTTTCTGCGGAGGACAATCCTCCCGCCTACCAACGCATAGATTGATCCCCCTGCGAGAGCGAACGCTTTCTGTGTGGCCAAGTCTACCACCCTGAATCTTTGCACAAGAAAAAAAATTAAAAGTTCAAATGTGGGAGAGGGTCTTTTGAAATTGACTGAATTTCGTGTTTTAAAAGCTATACTCCTAGCTATCTCCCTCCTAGCTGTCTTAAACTACTTGGTTCGCGTTCGAAAAATGTGCAAAGATGTTTAAATTGAAAGTTTATATGTATATCGACCTTAATCCTAACCTAAGTCCCTACCTATCTGATCTAAGTGCCTAATCTATTGCCTCCTACTTGAAGAACTTATTCCCTGTCTAAAGACGTCCCTAACTTTGCCTAACTCTTTGGCTGCCCAAAGATTCGCGCGCTTTGCGTTTCGGAGATAATATTTTCTAGCTATATCCTAGTTAACCTATCTAACCTAGCCATCCTTTCTACCCTAGCCATCCTATCCAACCAAGTCAGGGCCATTTCATTAAGCAATTCTACACAAATCGAAAAAAAAAGACAAAGAAGAGATTTTGAGCATGCATTTCGAGTCGAGTTGTACGGTGGAAGGACTTAGTTTATGGCCCTGAGTGTTTGAAGCTAGTTTTCTAATCCCTAGCTGTGCCTACTCTAAGGAACAATGGAAGTCTTAGGTCTTGCACATGGAAAAGTAATACTAGGACGGTTTTGTGCAAGAAATAAGGAAAAGGGCCTAAATTCCTAAGACTTCAGAGAAAACTTGAGGATTCGGAGAAGTGTCTATGAATTTAAACTACAAGCTGACTCACAGAAGCTCCTCTAGGAAAACTAAACTCTAGTCGCGGAAAACTTGAACTTCTGTGACTAAAAAAATAAAAGAAATCAAATATATGTAATCAGGAAACTGCTTGCAGCTATTGGGCCGCTTGTGGCCGTTGCTGTTGGTTCGATCTCTCGTTCTGATTATCCAGGAACATCACTTTTGGGCCCTCACACAAATGCAAGAGAAGCGGTAGGGTCTGGAGACCACTTTCAGCCTCTTCCCAGAGGGAAGAAGCCACCACACCAGCTTGCTACACACAAAACACTTTACACTTCGCCAACATTTGCTTGCCTTCATCAGCAGCCACCTGCCTTTCAGCCTTGAGCTCCATACGCCATTCAGAAATGATCTCGTCAGACAGAATGCGACGTGTCGTCCAAATCCCTGCAGATCCGTCCACAAAGTCAATCAAAAACCAAATCCGATGAATACGAAACCGAAATTGAGACTGTAACCGAGACTGTAACCGAGACCGTAACAAAACCGAAACCGAATTGTCATGCAATTGTCCGATTACCCATTAACCTCCCATTCAGCCCTGAAGCACTCTGCATCATTCAGCAAACTGGAAGCAACAGGCATTTAACCGCAACTGTCACAGACGAATGGCAGGGACTACGAGCCGTCCCATAAACGTAGATCTGCAGGGATTCTGATTGAGAAACCAGCTCGAAATCGAAAACTAAACAGAAACTGAACCGAAACCGAATCGAAATCGAAACGAGATCAAACCGAAATCGACCAAAATCGAGCCGAAACCGAACCGAAACGAAACTGAGACCGAAACGGAACCGAAACGGAACCGAAACGGAACCGAAACGGAACCGAACCGAAACCAAACCGAAGCCTATCTGAAATTGAACAGAAACGGAACCGAAACCAAAACTGAAACCGAACCCGACTTGGAAACAATTCGAAAACGAACTGAAACTGAGCCAATATCAAACCGAAATCAACGCCGAAACGAAATACAACCCAAAACCGGTCTCTAAAACAAACACTTGTCTATCATTACTTAACAGCAAGTGCCCGCTGTCTACTCTAATCTACGAGTGGAACCCAAACTACACTAAGAAGCGTCGATTGCCTTCAAACTGCCATTAAAAAGATCTTTAGTTCCGAAAGCCGATCGCGCTAAAATATGAGTTCCTCTACGATACGCATGCAAAACGAGCAGAAAGTCTGTTCGTTATCTAATCTACGTCTAGGAGGAAGTCAAACTCTTCCACTCTAGCTTGTCCAGCTTCTTCTTCGCTGAATTGTAACATCATGCGATGACTGGACAAACTTAGAGGAGAGGACTTCCGACGAAAACTAAACTCCACTTACCAGTACCAATTTGGGAACCGCTGTCTGCTGAGCCTATCTAGAAAAAACGAGAAACTAAAGGAGAGGTCTAGGGGGGAGTGCAAACTATCAAGCACCCAATGCTTTCAAACTGCCAGAAAATAAATTAATAGTTATGAAAGCCGATCGTGCTGTCTAAAGGTAAGAGCAAACTACAGGGGAAACTACTTAGCTAAAAAGCGTGCTTTCGAACTGCCACAGAAGAAATTATTAGTTCAGAAAGACGAACGCGCTACTAGACTACGAACAAGAGGTCTTGCTTCCATGAGTCCAAGTAGACCATCTGTCCGTTGTCTGCCCTAAGTTTTGGGGAAGATCCAGCTTGTTTGCGGTCTTGAGGAATTTCGGCGAGCACAACTTCGTCTGAATTGAAGGCGTTGACAAAATCAGAGAAGAGGACTTCCAACTACAACAAACGAGCAGGATGGTGTCAATCTTAATTTGATGCATATCATCCTGCCGTTGTCTACGCTACTTAAGGAAGTGCCCTTCAATCCCGGCTTGTCAAGCTTGATGAGAGGCCTTCCGATTTCTGAGAACGAACAGGATGTTGTCGATCAAAGTTTGATACAAACAATCCTGCCGCTGTCTACTCTACTTCTACGAGGAAGGACTATTCGACTCCAGAGGAAGAGCTTCAACTCCAGGTGGTGTTGCACCAGGCGCGGAGAAAGAGCTTCAACTCCAGGTGGTGCTGCACTGGGCGCAGAGGAATAGCCTTCCGAATTCTAAGAACGAACAGGATGTTGTCTATCTTAATTTGATGCATATCATCCTCCCGTTGTCTACGCTACTTAAGGAAGTGCCCTTCAATCCCGGCTTGTCAAGCTTGATGAGAGGCCTTCCGATTTCTAAGAACGAACAGGATGTTGTCGATCAAAGTTTGATACAAACAATCCTGCCGCTGTCTACTCTACTTCTACGAGGAAGGACTATTCGACTCCAGGTGGTGGTGCACCAGGCGCGGAGGAAGAGCTTCAACTCCAGGTGGTGGTGCACCAGGCGCGGAGGAAGAGCTTCAACTCCAGGTGGTGCTGCACCAGGCGCGGAGGAATAGCCTTCCGAATTCTAAGAACGAACAGGATGTTGTCTATCTTAATTTGATGCATATCATCCTCCCGTTGTCTACGCTACTTAAGGAAGTGCCCTTCAATCCCGGCTTGTCAAGCTTGATGAGAGGCCTTCCGATTTCTGAGAACGAACAGGATGTTGTCGATCAAAGTTTGATACAAACAATCCTGCCGCTGTCTACTCTACTTCTACGAGGAAGGACTATTCGACTCCAGGTGGTGGTGCACCAGGCGCGGAGGAAGAGCTTCAACTCCAGGTGGTGCTGCACCAGGCGCGGAGGAATAGCCTTCCGAATTCTAAGAACGAACAGGATGTTGTCTATCTTAATTTGATGCATATCATCCTGCCGTTGTCTACGCTACTTAAGGAAGTGCCCTTCAATCCCGGCTTGTCAAGCTTGATGAGAGGCCTTCCGATTTCTAAGAACGAACAGGATGTTGTCGATCAAAGTTTGATACAAACAATCCTGCCGCTGTCTACTCTACTTCTACGAGGAAGGACTATTCGACTCCAGGTGGTGGTGCACCAGGCGCGGAGGAAGAGCTTCAACTCCAGGTGGTGCTGCACCAGGCGCGGAGGAATAGCCTTCCGAATTCTAAGAACGAACAGGATGTTGTCTATCTTAATTTGATGCATATCATCCTCCCGTTGTCTACGCTACTTAAGGAAGTGCCCTTCAATCCCGGCTTGTCAAGCTTGATGAGAGGCCTTCCGATTTCTGAGAACGAACAGGATGTTGTCGATCAAAGTTTGATACAAACAATCCTGCCGCTGTCTACTCTACTTCTACGAGGAAGGACTATTCGACTCCAGGTGGTGGTGCACCAGGCGCGGAGAAAGAGCTTCAACTCCAGGTGGTGCTGCACTGGGCGCAGAGGAATAGCCTTCCGAATTGTAAGAACGAACAGGATGTTGTCTATCTTAATTTGATGCATATCATCCTGCCGTTGTCTACGCTACTTAAGGAAGTGCCCTTCAATCCCGGCTTGTCAAGCTTGATGAGAGGCCTTCCGATTTCTAAGAACGAACAGGATGTTGTCGATCAAAGTTTGATACAAACAATCCTGCCGCTGTCTACTCTACTTCTACGAGGAAGGACTATTCGACTCCAGGTGGTGGTGCACCAGGCGCGGAGGAAGAGCTTCAACTCCAGGTGGTGCTGCACCAGGCGCGGAGGAATAGCCTTCCGAATTTTAAGAACGAACAAGATGTTGTCTATCTTAATTTGATGCATATCATCTTGCCGTTGTCTACTCTACTTTTAAGAAGGAAGCGCTCTTCAAACCCGATTTTAGTCAAGCCCATTCGCTGTACTCTAACACGAAGAGCTCAATGCGCAAACAAGCTTGGATCTATATACCATATATACCCAAATAACGAAAATACAACGTTATCTAATACAACTACTAAAATACTACAATCAACATCGTGAGTTTCCCTGTCCCATCAACCCTAAGATGAAAAATGTCTGAAAGTAGAAGAACAAACCTGGAAAGACACAAAACAAGCAGACCTGAAAAGAAAAAATAAGTGCATAAGCCCACCCTGGCCCCAGGGCAGCCGTTTTCGCCCTGAGGGGGTTAAAAAACTAAATGTCTATGCACCGTGTACACAAAATCATGCTAGCATGTGCAATGTACGTACGACGCGTGAGTCATGACTTAAACGAATGGATATATCAAAGTGTATAAATAAAAATAAGTACCTGAGTATACAGTTTTGGATAGCTGCCAAATTTTTTAGACCTTGTATGCATTGGTGGACTGCTTGTAGACGGTGGAAGACAGCTAGAGACAGAGGAGACTGCTAGTGTGTTAAACTGGTGTTAACTGGTGTTAAAGTGGGTCGCCTTTGGCCATCGTTGGGCCGCTTGTTGCCATTGTTGGGCCGCTTGTGGCGATTGTTGGGCCGCTTGTGGCGATTTTTGGGCCGCTTGTGGCCATTGTTGGGTCGCTCGTGGCCATTGTTGGGCCGCTTGTGGCCTTTGTTGGGCCGCTTGTGGCCTTTGTGTTGAACCGTACCGAACCGACCCGAACCGTAATCCAATGGCAGTGGAGGCCTGATCGCAACGAGTCAGCGTAGGTGTGCAGGTACCGTACCGCATATCTAACGACGTGAACCCATAAAGCCTCTTGTGGCTTGTTGTTGAACCGTACCGAACCGACCCGAACCGTAATCCAATGGCAGTGGAGGCCTAATCGCAACGAGTCCGCGTAGATGCGCATGTATCGTTTCGTACGGCATGCCCAATGACATGACCCCATAAAGCCGACCATTTGTATCCATGCACACCTTGACATTGATAAAAAAACATTTCGATCGACGAGGAAAATTAAAAAAAAAAATTAAAGGGTGCACTAGTACCCAACGACGAACAACCGAAGGAGGCATACAACTCCGCGCACAAGATGAACATGCAACATACGAGGACAACCAACCACCATTGAACATGTCTGCTATCGTCAACAAAGTCACCCATCGGCAACTAAGTCAGGCTTCCATGTCTATGTCAGTCATCGCCAAGTAAATCTGTCTTCATCGACCATGTCTGGCAATGGCAGCAGCATCTAATAGCAGCTGCCACAGCAACAGCAACAGCAATAGCAACAGCAACAGCAACAGCAGCAACAACAGCAACCGCAACAACAACGGCAACAGGAACAGCAACATCAACAGCAACATGCGGCAGTAAGCACAAGACCCCATAGCATCCGCAACACACACCAGTCGCAACATACAGCAACAACTGCACCATCTAGCAACATTCAACATGCAGCAGCTCCTTGCACCAGCAACATAGCAACATGCAACACCACCCCCAACCTGCAACATCAACCATGCAACACCAGTCTGCAACATGCTCATGACGTGGTCCACGGTGGCACCAGATGCACCCGAAATGCACTTGAGTACACCAGAGCGAGAGAAAAAATACGTAGACGCCAAATAGCCCCCATACGCACCCTACGACGACTCGGACGAGACTAAACTCGCTCCCGAGTCTGGGCCTCCTTATATAACCTCGGTGCAGCCCTACCGACGAATTCTCAATTTTCCGATTTTTTCTCAATTTTTCATTTTTTGGCGCCTTTGTTTGAATATTTTCGGGGTATTTGCACACTTTTTCATGGTTTTTGCACTTTTTCGACTGGTTGCCACAATTATGACTCGGAACGCGTATTGGGGAATGTGTGGCGATTATTTTTTGGCAGTTTTTAAATTATTTTAGGATGAGTTTTGGGGATTATAGGTGTTTTTGGAGGTATTTTTGCACCACTTCGCTCAAATTTTTCCCCTTACAGTTTATTTTGATTCGCACGGTCTTTTAAAAAATTTAGTGAATGCCTCTGAATTAAAAATTAAGATTTTCCTCAACACTCGGCCCCCAAAGTACACTCTCCAATTCATCAAAAGAACAAATTCATGCACAGAAAAATGACTTGCCTGTGCACTTGCAGGGAAAGGAACATTTAAGCAAAAATATTTCGCCTAATAAATGTTTCTTCTTTATCGACTCAAAGTAATCAGATTTTCTTCCACTTACGCAAACTTTACATATCGTCCACCATTTGCGCAGACGAAGAAAGAGTTTTAACAGCTAGCCTTCATGCAAATCATTATGAATTCTGTCTCCGGGCGAGTGAATCGTGACGGCAACACTTATTGGCAGACATCAGCAATAATCTTCAGCTTCAGCTTCAACCATTGCAGTTACCTCTGTTAGCAAACATCAGCAATAATCTTCCGAAATGGAGTTTTCATCTCACATCAATCAATTGAGGTAGTTGATATTAAGAACCTTTTCAATTCAGTTATTAGACCACACAGATGTTCTGTTTGGTGGACTGCTCTAAACAAACTGTGTAATTATAAGGAGCGTCGTGAGATTGGTTCGCACGTATCTTAGATAGACAGACCACTTATTTTACGTTTATGCTTCAATTCAAGTTGGCAGACATCTTCAAGCAGTCATTACAAGATTTCGTATTTTTTGCAGTTTTTTCAGTGGTTCCTCTTCTTAGCTTCAATTTGTGTGCTCTTTGGTTGATCTGAAATCGAATGGCCTATAACTGATTTCCCTGAACACAGCTTTTTAACGAAAGCAATATCTTACCCGGCATCCCTTTAGTGCTAACGCATAGCCGCTGCATGACACAAACAAATCGATACAAACACACCAAATTCTAACCATGCTTTTGAAATTCGTATTCCCATATAAGCCCTCGTCCTCAGTGGTTGCCCACCACCGGATATTGACTCACGTGGCCAAAGTTAAATAAATAGAAAAAAAGCATCCCTCATCTGATATATTCTTGTGAAGACATTGCGAAATGATGTGTGTCCAATTAAAACAGTTTCAGCAAACAGCACAAGATTGCAGTCCTTCTTCATTTGCGTGCCTCTTCTGACTATTCGGCTTCGGACACTTTTACATCGTGGGTTGTAGCCCCTGGCTCATTCCTGCCATCACCCCAAGAGGTTGCTGATTGGCAATAACAAGTGCTTTGATTCTAAATGCGATTCTCTCGGTGATCTCCTCTCCAAATCAAAGTTAAAAACCTCCTTTTTCACATTTACTTTTGTATATTCTTAAATATATCACATAATCACACAAAATAGTAAAAAAAAAAGAAGTATAGAGTCAATCATAATTTCCGTGTGGAATTAACTGTCAACTTTTGAAGACGTCGTAATGATGTTGACCGTCGTTCAGTTTTATTTAGTTTCGTTCAATAATATTCCCGGTTCAAATGACTGTTTCCGCACAGAACAGACCATTCGTTTGTTGCTTTTACCAACTTCTCGTTAGATTTTAACAGGTGTAAAATGTCCGCACGTACATCATGATTGGGACTTAAGCGACAAGCATTCAATTATAATGTGCATTAATTTTTTCAGAGATCGACGACTCGGCTGCGTAGACCTTCTTCGTAATCAGATAGTCCCGCAGGATCTTAAACAATGTAAAGTGGTTCGTCAGCGTCAGGAAGCTCAGCGACAGCACATGATGCCACTCCACAGCGAACCACAGGACTAGGATCTGAAAGAGGACGAGAAAGATCTGGACACACGTCAGCGCCAAGTAGATCGCAGAGGGGTTGTTGAAAAGTTTCTGAAAAGAACAAGAAAAATGAAAACACGACAAGTCTTAGCTAAGAAAACCTACAAAAAATCGATAATGGGAGGTGTTTCCTGGCAGAGCAGTCGTCACAGGTCCCAAGGACTTGTACAGATCGCCGTTGTACCGCACAACGCTCGCGTGATTCCACGGGGTCGTTTTGGACCACAGAGACGGAGGGATGTTTGGACTTGAGCGCACATCTAACCGGCACCACAAGCCCAAATGCAGAGCGGACCGATGAAGAATGTCACTGTACTTCGCTGGGAAGCAGAAGACTGTGCACATTGTGAACCCACCCAGCCAGATGAAGATGATGTGCTGGGATGCCCAGAGGACATTGTAGTTGACAAAGTTCTGGGCGAAAAAGCACGGAACAAAGCCTCCATAGTAGGCATTCACTACAGATGTGAAGATGACCTGTTTAAAGCGGTTGTTGAAGTCGTTCTTCAATCCTTCGACTTCATCGCGGATGGTCACGGGGCTGCTCGAGCAACAGTGCATAGGAAGACCATTCAGGTACGACCCTTCCACTTCGCAGGATGTGCGCAGAAATGGCTCCACTTGAAAGCCAAAAATCAGCGAGTACACCACAAATCTGTAATATGTCAAATTAAGCACAGACTTATGGCATTTTAGGAGACTTACGGATAGAGAAGGAGAAACAAGGACAAATAATTCTGCCTGCTGTAAACTTGAACCACACACAGGCCCAGAATGAGAAGGAGAATCGCGCTAAAGATGTACTTGGCCACCACCTTGCACGAGCGCAACTGCGTGTCGCTATAGACCATGTCCAAACACCGGTTCATCAGGCAATAGAGCAGTCTCCTAGACACTACGATGACAGTGAATATTACCAAATACGGTTCAATCAAGTAGAAGTTCTGGAAAACAAGAAATGAACAGATGAGATTTTCTGACGGATTGCGAAAGAAGGATAGTACTTACAACAGTATGATTTATGTGAGATTCAGGAATCCACCAAACAGTCCGATAGATATGCAAAAACTGCATACCTGCACCGAATATAATGAAGAGAAACATTACCAGCTCATTGACCAGCTCCGAACTGCTAGGGATGTCAGGAAAGGGGATGTGTTTCGGCATTGGAGCTGAGTTACTTGTTTCGGATGTGGTATCGCTATCGTTGTCCATTTAGAAATCGAAATGGTCCCTGTGAAGGTTAATTCTTCGAGCAAAACATAATTTGTAAATGAAAAAATGGTTTGTGCACATAAACAATTTTCAACAAGTCTCCGGTGATAAGGTATGTCATCGGGTGACAGCTGCGTGGGTGAAAGTGAGTGTGTTTCACCTAACTTGTGACCATTCCGTGTTCGCTACAAAATATTGCAAATCTTTCTTGTGCTCCTTAATTTTTGGAGAGTTAATTTGGAGACTAAATAACCATTGATCGACAATTACTGAAGTCTTTGACAAATGTCATTTGTATTTTCTGTCTGTTATTTGTTTTTTTTTTTTGTATTTTTGCGCAATGTACATGTTTTTAATAATAATCAGGACATATATACGATAAAAACCTTTCCAATACCACTCCTTGCATGAGTGGTATACACTTATTTTGTAAATAATTAAAAAGTTCCTACAACCTGATAAAAATCGTTAATTTTCCTTTACCTTCTGTTTATAAATTCACATTAGAACTGAACGCACCCATCATTACTGACAATCGCGATTGCTTTCACAATTGTCATATATTCGTCACTGCAACCAAAATATTTTCCAGATTTGTTTTCTCCTCGAAATAAATAAGCTTAAGTATTCGAAATGGGATGTGATGGTGGTACAATTCCCCGCCGAGATGAATTGGTTCGTCTTAAGAAAAAAGCTGAACAGGTAAGTCAAAAAATGCATCCCCCAGACCAAGAGTTTAATTCTCCTCCTCTATTCCACAGAAAGACAAAGATGCTGAGCGTGAATTTCGCTGGCTGCACTGTGCCCTGACGCAACAACGCCTCCAGGAGCCAATTGTGATGTGTGGCCTTGGTCGCCTTTATTCCAAACAGAACGTCATTGAGCAACTCTTGGAGAAAGACAAAATGCCAGAGTCAGCCAAGCACATTAAGGGTATGCGGGACATCAAGGACTTGAAATTAACACCAAATCCTGCCTATAAGGACGACAGTAAGACAGAGGGTGGACTCGATACGAGAGCTGCTCCATACATATGCAAACTGATGAGCATTGAGATGTCGGGGAAATTTCGCTTCGTTGCTTTGTGGACGTGCGGATGTGTTTTCTCCGAGCGTGCACTAAAACAGATCAAAACAAGCGCATGTCCATTATGCCAAACACCATACTCAATTGAGGATGTTATCGTTTTAAACGGCACAGACGAGGATGTGGAGATGATGCAGGCTAAGATGATAATGAGGAGTTCTAAGAAGAAGGCGTCAAAGAAGACCAAAGCTAAAGACACTCCTGCAACAGTTACTAGTGAGCCACTGACGACAGAGAAGACTGCGGAAACAAAGGTCACCTCAGATCAGCGCAAAGAGCTTTCCCAGGAACCAACGACTAGTGCTGCGACGAAGCCTTTGAAGAACAAGGTTGTTGTAAACAAGAGACCTATGAATGGCAAGACGTTGGAAGATCCAGAAATCAAGCGTTTGAAGGACGAGTACAGTGTCGCCAGCGACCCCAAAGCAAGCAATGTGTACAAATCCCTGTTTACTACCCACAAGAGCGAGAAGGAACAGAATCGGGCCCACTGGGTTACGTATAACCCATTTTACAACTAATGTGTGACTTATATCGTAGAGTTAAATACATGACTTAAAACTTCCTGAACCTTTATTTGTTTAAGTTCCACGTGGTTCCTTGTTTGTGGTCTTTAAGCTCAACGCCATTCCGCTTAAGACACTCCCTGAGCTCGTCGCAGACCGTGAAGAGTTCCTTGTTCTTGCTCGCCATAGCTCTTCCCCTAATCATGCTCCTTGCGTTCACGATGTCGTTCACAAAAGCAGACATGTCGCAATCCCCACCAGTAAGCTGTTTTGTAGACTCTAACCCAAATGTCTGAAGATGTGTCTTAACAAAGTTTCCAACAGCAGCGACAGCATCTAGGCTCGATGCGACTGTTCCGTCGGAAGACGCATTGAGTGACTTGCTCGCTAGAGATGTCAATTCGGAAAGAACTCCAACGCATCGCGCTGTGTTGAAGTCATCCCTGAGGTTTTCATCAACTTGAACTTTTGCTCTGGAGAGTGCTTCCAAAATCTGCTGAGTATCGATTGCCGCCCTTTGCTTCTTTCCCTCCAAGTATGCCTGAACGTTCGACTCAAACTCAGTGAATCGCTTCAGCGTGCTTCGCGCGGTGTTCATCATCTCATCGCTGTACTCCACTCCAGTGCGATAATTCGACAGGATGCACGCCATTCGGAACTCATCAGCTGAGTATGCCTGCAGCATCTCGTCAATGCTTATTGTGTTTTTGAGGGACTTTGACATCTTCTCCCTCTGTCCCAGAACGTTTAGGTGGCCCGTATGAAGCCAGTAGTTCACCCACTGCTCCGTACCGTGAAATGCACAGCTCTGCGCTTCCTCATTCTCATGATGGGGGAATTTCAAGTCCATTCCGCCTGCGTGGATGTCTATCGCTCTTCCGAAGATGATGCTTGCCAGAGCACTGCACTCAATGTGCCAACCGGGGCGGCCTTCCCCCCAAGGAGACGACCACGCCGGCTCATTCGTGTCCTTTTTCGCCTTCCACAGGGCAAAGTCTACCGATGACTCCTTCGCTTCGTGCTCCTTCTCCTCCAGGTTCAACTTCTGCAGTTTTCCGTAGTTGGCCTGAGACCTGACGTCGAAATAGACCGACTTATCTCGACCGATGTACGCAGATTTCCTTTCAAAGATACCCTCAATAAATGCAACAATCTGTGGAATATTTTCCGTAACCCGAATCTTAACATTCGGCTCGGTAACTCCAAGCTTTCTCATATCATCCCAAAACTCTGCCTCATAGAACCTCGAAATCTCCTGCCATGGCTTTCCGGTCTCTTGGCTGCGCTTGATGATTTTGTCGTCAATGTCCGTGATGTTCATTGCCGTCACCAGGTTGATCTTGAAGTGCTGCCGCAGGATTCTCTGGATTATATCCAATTTCACGTAACAACTGGCATGTCCCAGGTGAGAAGAATCATAGACAGTCGGCCCGCAGGTGTACCATGTCGCAAGATGCTCGCTGCGGAGCACCAGGGGAACATTTGAACGTGTTATACAGTTGTAGACCGATATACCAGTCTGGTAGCCTGATGGTTTGTGCCACCGATGTGTGCGCCTCTGAAACGAGTGTCGAAGGGAATGCCTAAGAGATCATCAGAGGGAGGGTTCTATTTTTTTTGCTTTTAATGGACTTTACCTCAGATAATGGACTATTCTCATGATTTCACCTGTTTCACTTAGAATCTATCGAACTGGAGTTTGAACAAGTGCATCTAAGGCACAGTAGACCGTCCACACATCTCAGGCCAGCTGACAGATGTGACGTAAAACAGCTGACCGGTGTTGTTATGACATTTTCGTGCAATTATCGCTGTCATACGTGCATTGTGAAATCTTGTACGAATTTCCACTCTATTGTTCTAACGCGAAGTCAACTATTTTCCATAAAATCTCAGCAAAATGGTGATGATATATGAGAACGAAGGCGAAAGGCTGGCCGACACATCACCGTGTGCCGGAGTTCGAGCAGATCTGAAGATGTGCCTCCTCGAGAGTGACTGTTGTCGAAAGGTACTATTCCATCCTTTTCTTATGGCTGTCTAACTCTGGCTCGTACTTTGCAGGAAAAAAAGACACCAAAGCAGTGCCTGCAGTTGAATCAAGTCGCAGAAGAGTGTCAGGTCCTTCGGAACACATTTTTCGAGTGCAAGAGGTCTTTGGTAAGCATACACGGGCATCGGTTAGATGGAATTCGATTCTGATACTGTGTCGTTTTAGTTGGACAACAGACAAAGATTCCGAGGACGTAAAGGATACTGAGGAGTCCTATTTTGTTGTAGTTGCCGTAGAAAGTTCTTCATCGTATGTTTGTTTCAGAAAATATAAAATTTGAAGATTTCATAAGTCAAGTGTTTTTTTTTTTTGTTCTTTACGGACTTATGTGTTAAGGTGTGTGCTACATCTTGCAACATCATACGGAATTGCAAAAATGTTGATTCAAAAGTGAGTTTCGGCAGTCAGAACTTCGCCCGTTGCAGAGACAATTTTCATAGTGTCCCAAAAGATTTTGGAAGCTCATAACCTCTGGAGGCACCTCACATTATACTCATTTGGGACTATCAAGTGCTTGAAACATTTTGTACATAAACCAGAAACCGCACATTCTAACTATTCTCCTGTTTAAGTAGGTTTCCGACAGAGATAATGTTCGATTCCAGGTAAATAACTTTCAGAAATTGGGCTATATCTACCAGAAAACGTAAATAACAGTAGAACGTTCGATGGACGAAGTGGAAATCAGCAGTTTGATCAAATGATCAGTAGACCATTAGTATCTTTAATGGTTTCTGGTTTCCGATTGACAAAACCCCAACAAACTTGTTTAAGGAGCAACTGGAGCCTACTTTTAAAGTCAAACGGGCAGGGCCTTGCACTTGTCTTTTCAAGCATACCTTATTGTAAACTCAAAAGAAATATAATCAGACCGTTAGCTCAGTTCGATACTCTATTCCAAACTCACCCCACACATAGCAAACACCCACCTCCTTTCGTTCACACACAATTACGACTTCAGTTAATCGAAATTGCCCTCCCTTGTACCGAACCGAATGTCAATTGAAAACGAATTAAAAATGTCAACATCATCGCCGCAAGTTCTAAAATAAATAAATAGATCCAAAGAGTCTATTTACAAATCCGAGCTATTTTAAAAATGACTTAATGCCTCTGAAAAAAGGCCGCAACCCGAAAATAAACAACACGACTCACAACAACGAACTACAGCAACAATATGGATCCAGTGATATTCTTTTCAGTTTTGTTCGCCATCTATTTTGTGGCGTTTTTCTTAGATTGCTTTTTTAAGGTGAGGAGGAGAGGCTGCCACCTATGGTCCGTTTATGAAGATAAAGTTGTTTTATTTTTAATTGCAGAGTTGCATGCACTATCCGTGGGAGCAGTTCCTAGCCAACACCGGTCTCACCATCCAGTTTCTCCGCTTTAAGTGGTATACCACAGCTTTCAATCGGACTGTCTTCAAATGGGGCTCCGGTTGCAACAAGTTCCTTACGAAGTCCTTTACCGTGGGCGTGCTAGTCTCCCTCGCCATGTTGCCGCTAGGCTTCATCATCCTCTTCATGACAATGTTCAACGGACACAGGAGCGTTGAGCCTGGAATGGGTGGCAAGATCTCTGAAGCAAGAGTTGAGATTCTGCTACCCGGGGTTAATCTGCCACTGGAGGAAATCGGCTTCTACGTGTGCACACTGGTGATTTCGACGGTGGTTCACGAACTGGGGCACGCGCTGGCGGCGGTTCTCGAAGACATCCCACTGAACGGCTTCGGTTTTCAGGTTTACTTCTGCATTCCCCTGGCCTACACGGAGATCAGCTCGGAACACATGAACTCACTGAAGTGGTTGAAGAAGCTGCGCATCCAGTGCGGCGGAATTTGGCATAACGTTCTGTTCTCCGCATTTTGCTACCTCTTGTTTTCTACTTTTGGCATTTTCGCTGCTCCTGTCTACAGTACCAACGAAGGGGTATTCGTAACAGAAATCACACAGAAATCTCCGCTGCGGGGTGAGCGTGGTCTCCAGGTGGAGGACGTAATCACGCAAATAAACGACTGTCGAGTGCGGGACATAGACTCATGGTATGACTGCCTGTTGCAATCGATACGCACAAAGCCCGGATACTGCGTTTCTTCAGACTTCATCCGGCTAAACGACGAGAGCATCGAGATCACGCATCACGGCAGCGACGGCATCATCCAGTGCTGTGACTCCAAGAATCACGCCCTGTGCTGCTTCGAGTATATCGACGACCTCAGCAACGACGGCCCGATAGAGATCCCGCAACACGTGTGCTTGAACATACGCCTGACAATCGAGGACTCGTACAGCTTCTGCTCTGGCACCTGTGACCGGGGATTCTGCATCCGGCCGCTGCTCAAAAACACCACAACCATTCTCACCATTAAGCGGAAACTCAAACCGGACGTTATCTATATGGGCCACCCGGTGGACTTGTCCCGGACTGTTCGCGTTTCCCCCTACGTACCAAAGTCGAATGTGTTCCAGCCGCAGCTGGCAGACGCCTACACCAAGTTCCTCAGGTATAACATCGTATTCTCCCTGGGCCTGGCGTTGATCAACGCGCTGCCCTGCTTCGGCATGGACGGCTACCACATCTCTAGCACAATAATCAACAGTTTTTTAGTCAACCGCGTAACGGAGCGAGCCAAGCGTGACATCATCGTCCTACTAGTCACCGGAATGGGGACGTTCCTGCTCGTCTGCGCCCTGCTCAAGATCGTCTGGGTGTCATTGATTAGAAACTTGTTTTGAGCCCAAAAATGTTTTTTTTTTGTTTTAGAAACGCATGCGTAAGAAGAATAAATATTTATTTACTAGACGGGAAGGTACTTCATGTGGTTTTGCTTGTGTTTCCGCTGAGGTGGAGGCTGTTCTGGAGCTCGGTTAGGGAGCGCCTGCCGTGCTGAATGAGCATTTTGATGGCGATCTCCTCGGTCTGATGCATGTTGGCGCGGAAGTCATAGCGGGCCCAATCACGCAGCTCCTGTTGTGAAGACTTATCCGGCACTTGTCGAATGCAGCGGAAAATGTCGCGGTAAAGCTTGAGCACCTCTTGCCGGAGCATAAACTGGAAGAGACAACTGTTGAAACTGGTTGGAGGCGTGTGGGAGGACTTACCTGTTTGAGATTCATGGCTGGACGGACCACTTTGTCCATGTTTTGGCCAAGATTCTAGTTGTAAAGCAGGAATCAAAATATTGGCACAAACCCACCTGGAAGACAGCTGACTCTGACAGCAATCGGATCGAGTCTCTAATTCAATGGGTAAGGTGAGGTAAGAAGAGGCTGATAAGAACAGAGAAAAGCGGAATTTCACCTCAAGCGGCAGAGGAACTAAGGGAAAGGAATTTGTTTCATCCCCATCTACAGCAATGTTTTGTTCACCACTCACTCAGTGTTGAGTGGCTGTTCCTTGAGTCAGAAGTGAAGGAGGATTGTGGGCATTATTTGTTGCGCTCGGACACTGCTCTCGGAAAGTCCTCATGTACCTTGTCTTTCAGCGGTTCGTCTTCGTCTTCACTGTGTCAGCGGTCTCTTGTTTCACGGCGAAAATAGTTATTCAAACTGTCAGGGGGACACATGCACGAATGCATGTGCCATGTCAATTAGAGGATTAAATTTAAAAATTATGTATGACATGGAATGCGAGCCAACACCAGAGTGTATCGAATTGAAATCGCACGACACTCACACAAGGCGAGTGAGAGAGAGGAAGCGTGACAACAGATCACCACACCGCCCAAGAAGTGAGTGAGTGAATAGAAAAAACACTCCTTGGCGGGCAGAGGAACCAGAACTCTCTGTGGTGAACGGAGCGTTGTAAACGGCTTTCAGCATCCGTTCGACTCACAACGGTGTGGCACGCTGTGTTGTGTATCGGCTCTTCTTCGTCATAGTCGTGGTCGTTGTCGTTCGCGTTGTTTGTCGTGCGTTTATTTTTGGATTTAGTCCAATGTAAGTCGTTTCAGTAAAATTGTAAAATAATTGTTCTGGCCCCCAAATTAATTCAAACCGAACCAGGACGCAATTCTTTTTGCAAACTTTCGAGAGTTCTTCACGTTGAATTTTTGAACATAATTGTCAGCCTATTAGTGCGGGAAAGCTCGTGGTTAGGCTTCGGGCACATCGGGCGTCGGGCGGCACATTCCCAAACGGTTGGTGATCAATCTGTTGGGGCTATTGATTTAGAATTTCGTGCTCTCTCGCGCATTGTGCCGTGTTTATTTATATTTTCTCTTGAACGAGGGGGGGCAGAAAGCGCACAGATTCATCAACACAGCAACGTTAGCCTCCTTCGCTGCGGCCGCAGTCTGTCTCCCGCGCAACGTTTTGTTCCTCGTTCTCGTTCTGCGTTTCTCGTTTCGTTCGCTCTCTGATTCTATTTTTGGATGTAAATTTCATTTGAAAAGCGATTTTCTTTGATTCGGAAGACTCCTCTCTTTAAACGTTCATTTTCGTTGCTTTCTTTCAAAGAGGCATCAGTGCCGATGACGATGGAGGATCACACGTCCCGTGCCTCACACCTTTGTGCACTGTGTTCCGTGGTGATGGTGTTCTTTTGTGAAATGAAGTTGCCGCTGCAGTTGCACGTCAACTAACCAAGTGATACAATCGATATACTTCTGATCTCTGACGTGCCATAAGACGAGTGTAAAAAAAAAAGTGAAAACGAACCACAACTGTGGGGAGCCAGCGTCGTCGTCACACAAGGTGTTTCACGTCTCCCAAGATCGCGCATACGACCAAGTGCATTCTTGACGGACGCCGCGACTACTGGTCTAAATATAGTGCTGAAATCTGGAATGGTGGTTGGGTACTTAAAAATACCGTAATAGTGATAGCATCGAAAGAAAACACAAAAAAGTTCTCTTTGTTATTTGACACCGTTGATCGGTGTTTTGTGAACACAGCCGCGCGTTGAGTCTGTGTATCTGTCGAATGCGTGCTGCGAGCGAGCGAGCGAGTCCTACACTCCTCTTGTGTGAAATGTGCGTTGCGTAGTATTGCATTACAATCGATTCGATACGATTTTCGTCTTGTGTGTGCGCGGCGAAGTGTCTAAAAATTGTCAACGAAGTGATTGAGTGGAATAACCGTCACGTTTGAGTGGTACACATTGAATGAATTTGATTTGTTGGTGCTGAGTGCGATTGGATTTGGAGTGTAAATAAACAACACGACGAGCGGAGAGATGACAACAAAAGCATCGCCACCGGCCACAACGAATCCGTCCACAAACACTGGTGGGGTCAAGATAAAAAAGGAGTTACCAAGCGATGAAATTAAGGTTTGTATTCTGTGTTCGAGTGCCAGCATGGGGTGGTATGAAGGGTTCAGTGAGGACCGGATAGGTTTTCTTTTTGACCTATTTTGGGAATTGTGTTGAGGGGGTGACGAGTATTCTTCGCCGTTTTGCGTGGGTTGGCGCTTTTTTTTACGACCAATTTCATTTCGTTTGGAAGGTAAATGAAATCTATGAAGACAAGGTCACTCTGGGCATGAGTTTTACTGATTGGGGGTGTTGTAGAGCTTCGATGATGGGGAGAAGGTGGAAAAGTGATACTTTTGACTCAAGTATTCCTCATTTTAGCACGTGTGTAGATTTGGAAACTCTTCCTAGTTGTTCAAAGGCGTTTTGGTACATCATCAGAAATTTCTGATCTGTAATGGCTTATACTGTGGCAACCGTGGCGTAGTGGATAGAGTGTGGCACTCATGTGCTGAAGGTTCAGGTTCGATTCCCGACCGAACACCTCGCATTTTTCACGGCACCACCTCTTTCCAGCTGCTGGCAACACTCAACGAGTTATAACTGTCTAAGAAAAAGCTTCTCAAATTTCGCCGTACGGAGCCGACAGAAAATTGTAGATCCCTTCTACTCGTGAGAGAACAGTAGCGTGCCCAACACGAGTAGTTGATGAGCAATTTAGGCTCTGATCTCCAGTGGACTGTCACGCCATAGAATTAATAACTTCTCTCTTTAAGACAGGATAGAATGGTGGACGGAATGTGGGCTTTCTATGAATCAGCTAAAGAGCATTCCAACCCGGACTGTGGTGCAGAGCATCACAGCACCAAGCTGCAGCTGAATCTGTACATATTTCAGCTGCGAATTCAATTCTCCCTACGAATTGGCAAGAGGCCAAAACTGAAGACAACTCTAAAATGCCTGCATGCCAGCTGAACTTTCGGGGGATGACCCTGATTTGGTTCATTGGAAATAAAGTCAGAACATCGCTGATCACTTCCAAAGAGTGCACGCCGATGAGCTATACGAGGTCTGTTTAAAAAAATTGGTGAAGGTGAAATTTCACGGGATGCGCACATTCGTTGACTCGAACGAAAACTGCCGCAAGACGTTTACTCAGACTTTCAGATTGTAGCACTTTGTCTTACGCAAAAGTCCTGGTCAGACTGATGTCACATATCACCGGTTGATTGACAGTCAGACGTGCCTCTATGGCAATCTCTGTAGTGGAGTACAATTTGAAACTAGTCGCGGGATGTCGCATAGATCATGGATTACAGAGTTGAGTTCCTGGACACGGCAACTGTTACCTAATCCTTCTCAAAAATAAAAATTTAAACACCTGTGTCTGTTTAGTAAAGAAGGGTTGATATGACAGTTCGGGAATAAGATCAAATAAAACTTTGGGGCTATCGTTGGTCTCAGAAAAATAGAATTTCCGATGTAAGTTGAAGTCCTAAGATTCAACAATCATTTTTAATTTCAATTCGGTTGCATAGTCTACTAGGAGCTACCACTCCATTATCTGCCACTCGGGTTGTCCGCGTTATTCTTCTGTCTCAAGCACACATAACTACCGACTCCAAAGGAAGAAAGGAAATGTTTCAGTACTCTTTGAGCGATCAGCAAGTAAACGGCGATGCCGTTAAGAAATTATATTTAGACATCGAACCCTGAACGGCGTCCATTTTCCTAGACGCTCCATTTGATCGACTGCTTGAGGGACAGTCACTTTACCTTGATAGGGAGTGAGGCATTTCGAAAACTTTAGCCGCTCGCTGATTGGTAGAACCCGGTTGAACCTTAGGCTGCCGGCGTGTAAATGAACCCACTTAACCTATATGTCACGGCAGCCACAAAAGATTTGTCTCAATTGGTTTACGTGACCACCTGAGGTATTGGCTTGTGTCCTGGGGACCGTTTTCCTAGACGCTTAAGTTACCCAAGTGCTTAAGGGACAGTCACCTTGCCTTGACAGGGAATGAGGCCTTTCTGAAACCTCAGCAGCTCTCTTGGTGGCAGAACCCGGATGAACCTTGAGCTTCCGGCGTTTAAAGGGACACACTTAACCACTACGTCACTGAAACCACGATTTGTTTGTTTGAAGACGTAGGTGTGCGTGATCACCTGAATGGGATCCATTTTCTTAGACGCTTAAGTTGCCCGAGTGCTTGAGGGACGTTCACTTTACTTGGTAGGGAGTAAGGCCTTTCTGAAACCTCTGCCGGTGGTTTGGCGGCAGAACCCGGTTGAACCTTGGGCTTCCGGACGTGTAAAGGGACACACTTAACCTATACGTCACGGTAGCCACGAAAGGTTTGTCTCAATGGGTATACGTGATCACTTGAGGTATTGGCTTATGTCCCTGTGCCCGTTTCCCTAGACGCTTAAGTTACGCAAGTACTTAAGGGACAGTCACTTTACTTGATAGGGAGTGAGACCTTTCTGAAATCGGTGCCGCTCGCCCGGTTAAGAGTGGAATACCACCAGAGACATGGAAATTCCTCTATCTGTCTGCCTAAGCCTTTCACTTGGCCAGTTAGCTCAGTACAGTGACCTCGGCTCTGCCCATGATATTGGGTCTTATACTGCAGCTACAAAACTACTCTCATTGTGATAGGCCCCTAATGGATGCGTCGTATTGGCTTTGACCTTAAAATTTAATTTCGCGGGCAAAGCTGAGGTTAATATACTGAGCTGACTGCTTAAGTCAAAGGCTAAAGCAGGCAGATAAAGGAATTTCCACAAATACAAATTGTTTAACCCAAAGACTAAACCAGACACAAGGGACAGCCTGGAAGGAACCGAAATTCCAGCGGCTCATATATTCGCGTGGCACCAGAGTACAGCCCCTGGTTAAACTGTCACTTCCAGTCAGGTTCCCTGAACCCTTGTGTCTGGTGACCGTCATCGTTCCAAAGGGTCTTTGATTTGATCTGTGTCTCCGTTGACACTTTTAGAAGTGTGACTTTGAATCTGTTGCATCATCTGGAGTCTGATTGAAGTCAGAATTTTCAGACGGGTATAAAGGGGTAATCCTTACCTCCTTGCTTGCCATTAACTGAATCCAAGTCAGGTGCGGTAGGTCCTCCTTATTGCTTTGCATGCTTTTCAAAACTGCCGCACTAACCTTGGGTCAAGGAACAGGCTGAAAATAAAACTGCTTCTTCCCGTGTTCTGGACACCACCATGAGGCGCGAAGAATTTAAGTGAGCACTATCTCGGCAGTCAAACAACTGATTTCATGAAGAGAGGAACTTTTAAAATAGACTTAAGTTCTCCAAGACGCAGCGAAATCCACGTATGTAGGTGTAAAGGTAAGTTGACTGACCATCTGCCTTGGTGAGCCATCAACTATCCTTCCTATTTACTTACTTACTTAAGGTGGCACTACAGTCCGAGGTGGACCTGGGCCTCAACCAAAACGCGTCTCCAGCCATCTCGATCGTTTGCCACCTGTCCTCAGTTCCGCACGCATAGTTGGTTGTGGTCTCTTTCCACTTGCGTGCGCCACCTGTGTCGCGGTCTCCTCCACTGCGCCGTCTCTCAGGGGTGGATTCGTAGACTTTTCGGGCCGGAGCATTGGTTTCCATCCGGTTTACATGACCTAGCCATCTCAATCGTTGCGTCTTTACTACTCTGGCTGAGTCGAACAGCCCGAATAGTTCCCCCACTCACCATCTATGCAAACGGGACAAAAAATCACACGAAGAATATTCCTCTCAAAGCAACCAATAGCAGCTTCATCCGTTTTTAACAAAGTCCATGCCTCCATATAGCAGGACTGGGACGATTAAGGTCAAAGCGTTAACTTGGTTAAAGCGTTACCTTGGTTAAAGCGTTACCTTGGTTCTTCGAGAGAAGGCTTAGTTAACCAATTTCTTTCTTAGCCCAAGGAAGAAGCGATTGGCAAGAGTTGTTCTTCGTTTGATTTCAGCGCTGGTGTCATTGTCTGAATTGATAGCGGTGCCTAGGAAGTCAAAATTTTTGACTACCTCAAAGTTAAATCTGTCTGCTGTGACGTTCTGACCAAGACGTCGGTTTTGGGTGTCCTTTCTCGTTGCCGGCATGTACTTACTCTCGTTAATCGCTAGACGTATCTTCGCGGACTCCATTGCAATACCCACAAAAGCGCCATTGACATCACACGGCGTCCTTCCGAAAGTGTCAATATCGTCGGCATATGCTAGTATTAGGACGGATTTCTGAAAGATTGTTTTTCTCGTGTTGGCGTTCGAGTTTTGAACAATTCTTTTAAGAACATCGTTGAACAAGTCGCATGACAGCGCGTCGCCTTGCCTGCATCCTTTTTTGATACCTAAGGTCCCGGTTAGGACAGCGTGCACTCTTCATCATCATGCATCCTTCACAAACGGACGAGTTTGGTAGAGATGCCAAAACTAGACATTGTTCTTTATAGCTTGCCTCTATAGATGACATCACACGCGGCCTTAAAATCGATGAAAAGGTGGCGAGTATCGATTTGTTCCTCCTGGGTTTTCTCCAAAATCTGCCGTAGTGTGAATATTTGGGCAATGGTGGATGTTTCTGGCTTAAAGCCAAACTGGTATGGGCCAACCAGGTTGTTGACGAATGGCTATAGGCATTCACACATTACGGCAGACAAGATTTTGTATGCGATACTTAGGAGACTGATGCCTCTGTAGATGGCGCAGTTCAAAGGGTCTCCTTTTTTATGGATCGGGCAAACAATGCTAAGGTTCCATTCATCCGTCATGTTTTTCCCCGACCACATTTTTCAGATGAGTTGGTGCATGCTCCTTACCAAATCATCGCCTGCGGCTTTAAAAAGCTCGGCGGGTAGGCGGCCAGCTCCCGCAGCCTTGTTTGATTTCAGTTTAGTTATGGCAATGCTCACTTCATCCGGGTGGGGAGGACGTCCCTTCTTTATCTATCTTTATATTTATCGTCTTTATCGTCCCTTTTATTAGGATGAATGGTTCGTTCTGCCTGACAACAGGATTTAGTTATTCGTCGCCGTTATACACTCTGCAGAAATGATTTCTCCTATCTGTCTGTAATGGCCCAATATTCGAATTTTACTTGTCTGAAAACATTGTGAAAGCTCAAAGAAAAGTCTGCCAAAGAGTTTCTCAAAACACAAAGAAATACAAGAAACAGAAATAACTACATCTTCTCCTTTTGGAGAACAGTTCTTTCACAAGTATATTCAGCCAATCATTATCAGTTGATGTAGGCAATGACAAACGTCCGACCCCATCAATCGCCTCTCCCCCCTTCAAACAGTCGAACAGCCTAAAATAAATCATTTTCCATTCCACATCTCTTTAAGTTTCACTTCCCAATCAAGCATCTCAAATTCCCCCCAGACTATTCTCGCCAACTCAACCGTCTCCTCATCGTCTTCCCATTCTCCTCCGAGTTGTTGCTTTTGTTCTACTCAAAAAAAACATACAACGAAATAAATTTTAAAAATAATCCAACACGCTCATGTGAATTTACGAAAATGAATCTTCAAACAAAAACAATTAAATTACCTTCAATGAGAGAAAGCAGAAAGTCCGAAAAACAAAACCGAACAAAAAACTGAAAAAAACTGAAGAAAAATTAAAATAAAATTTATGACCATGATCCGATGGCTGATATATATCCCCCAAGGTTGTTGCCTTGTTCATGAATTCTTTTCGAAACCGATGAAATGTGTCAGTCTCGAGAACACCTCCAAAATGCGAAACAGTTGGCTTGGCGTGTATGACACTCATTGAATCTGTTGCCAAATGCATACTTGCTCGTAAAAGAAAACAAAAATTCCTTGGGAATTGGGAAGATAAAAATTTGGAATGGATTTTTGATTGGGTGATCAATTTTCTTAAATTTTGGAGAGGATCATTGAATCAGTGAATGGATAGCCTTTGACAACTCTCAACGACCTTCTCTAATGCCCACGCTTAAATGTATTCGGCTACAGAAACGATCACCACTTCGGCATGACGATCAATCGTCATCGTGAGACCCAAAATGTCGGTTTAGGCAGACAAATTCATGGAAATACGAAACCTCATACTATTCTTGGATGCCACTTGTACTTCGTCTTGTGTCCTGCGCATCTCCGAATTTGTTTCGAACTCGTGGAAGATCAAGGGATTAACCAGGGGACTGGGTTCCGCCTGCTACGCGGTGGGTTACCAGGACGGAATGAAAAGAACAGGACAGTGCATGAAACCTGAAGTTTGAACTTTAAAATAATAGACACTTGGGAAGCTAGTCAATCGTGCCATCGCTAAAAGCAGTTTTTTTTCCTAAACCTGAAACATGATCCCCAATATGGAACGATACAGACTCCATCTATGAGGCCTAAAATTTTACAAGTTTTGTGTGACTGAAGATATATGCCCCAAAGAAAAGCGGCCGAAAGTTGAAATTTTATATCGGAAAATCTGCTCGTTGTTGGGTTTGTTTTCAACTCAATCCCTAAAGATCGATATTTTGACGTTTTTGGGCCTGATTTTAGCTCCATTCCAGAAGATCGATATTGTGGCATGTCTGGTCCTGTTTTCAGCTCCATCCCAAACGATCGCTAATGTGTCGTTTTTTGGCCTGATTTCAGGTTCATCCGAAAAGATTGATATTCTGGCGTTTTTGGGTCTGTTTTCAGCGCCATCCCAGAAGAACAATCTTCTGGCGTTTTTGGGTCTGTTTTCAGCTCCATCCCAGAAGATCGATATTCTGGCGTTTTTTGGCCGGCTTTCAGCTCCATCCCAAAAGGTCAATATTATCGCTTTTTGGATCTGTTTTCTGCTTTGTTTTTTGGGCCTGTTTACAGCTCCATTACAAAAGATCGATATTCTGGCGTTTTTGGGCCGGTTTTAAGCCCCATCCCAGAAGATCAATATTCTGGCGTTTTTGAGCTTGTTTTCAACTCCATTCCAGAAGATTGGTATTCTGGCGTTTTGGATCTGTTTTCTCCTTTTTTGGGCCTGTTTAAAGTTCCATCCGAAAAGATCGATTTTCTGGCGTTTTTGGGTCTGTTTTCAGCGCCATCCCAGAAGAACAATATTCTGGCGTTTTTGGGCCTGTTTTCAGCGCCATCCCAGAAGATCAATATTCTGGTGTTTATGGGCCTGTTTTCAGCTCCATCCCAAACGATCGCTAATGTGTCGTTTTTTGGCCTGATTTCAGGTCCATCCGAAAAGATCAATATTCTGACGTTTTTGAGCTTGTTTTCAACTCCATTCTAGAAGATTGGTATTTTGGCGTTTTGGATCTGTTTTCTCCTTTTTTGGGCCTGTTTAAAGTTCCATCCGAAAAGATCGATATTCTGGCGTTTTTGGGTCTGTTTTCAGCGCCATCCCAGAAGATCAATATTCTGGCGTTTATGGGCCTGTTTTCAGCTCCATCCCAAACGATCGTTAATGTGTCGTTTTTTGGCCTGATTTCAGGTCCATCCGAAAAGATCAATATTCTGGCGTTTTTGAGCTTGTTTTCAACTCCATTCCAGAAGATTGGTATTCTGGCGTTTTGGATCTGTTTTCTCCTTTTTTGGGCCTGTTTAAAGTTCCATCCCAAAAGATCGATATTCCGTTTTTTGGCCCTGTTTTTAGCTTTTTACCTTAATTCCTTTGGAAATATCAACGCTCTGGTGCACTTGTTTCTTATGCACTTCAGTTTTATTTAATTTTTTAACTTCCAGTTGTGCTCCTTCGTGTCAAGCTTAGACGGCATATCAGGTTGAACATCCATTTGCTGTCGAAATTTTTTCCATTTGTGTGTAAGGAGCTCCATTAGGAAACTCTACCCAATGGACAAGCAATTGTAGGCGCTATCAAAATCGATCGTCACCGATCATCACATCAAACGGTGCTCATTTCCCTCCAACAGACAATGCGTCTCCTCATCACCACAGCCGAATCCAACTGACCAACCACCGCCGCCGCGATACGGAATCAATCGCCCATCTATATCGCTCGTCTCATTCTTTTGACTTTGACTTTCACTTTTCGTTCCACCTCCCCTGCTTCTCAGCGGCAACACGTCCATCAACTGGCCGCCGCAGAAGATACCGCTGTCTCCTATCTCATGTCGCCCATGTCCCGTTTGAAAAGATAAATTAAACCGCACGAGTCACAAGACTCTCTTGTGACAAACACTCAAGTGGACGACGCGGCACGAAGGAGAGGCCGAAGGAGGAATGATTCACATGTGACTCATAGTCACACCGTGTTGCTGGTGCTTTGTGATCTTCTTCTAACATTCAAATCCGGACGGATTCCGCCCCCGCACTGGTGGTGGTGTAATCGCCGGCTATCGACCCAATCGCGGCGCAGCGCATAGCATCGCCCAGCCGTCAGCAGCAGCAGCAGCAGCAGCGCAGCGGCTACATAAATACCAAAGCGATGCTCGGTGATGTGTCCCCGCATTGTTTGTCACCAGCAGCAGTCGCTCCGTCATCCGCATCACGCGCATTCAGTGAATAGAAATGTAAACATACTTTGTTAGAGTTCAGGGAACCAACTCGAAATAGATTTCGTGAATCTCTTTTCTTTCGCCGCCGCTCGTCGCCGTCTTCTCTCAATTCGTTTGGATTACACTAGAAGCTTGGAGCACGCGGGGAAAGTCGAATACTTTGATTTGGTGGGAAATGAGATATTTTTAAATTCAACTCTACACCACCGCGGCCGACATATGTGTAACTGACGACGACTAAGAGGCCGTGGAGTGACTCGATCATGTGCGTTCGCTGTGCCTCGGATTTCAAATCTTTTGGCCTTCGGCGTCGCGGAACTTTTGGAGGCGGTTTCATCTCTGTCGAGTGAGTGAGTTGCTGCCGAGTTGTGTTTTTTTTCTTTCTCAAAAAACGTCCTCCTTGTCGGCGACGTGGTCGTCCTCCATACTCCCGAGAGCTACAATGTACAGGCGAGCATCAGTTTCCCACTGCCGCCTTGGTGCACAACAAAAACGTCAAACAACGAAATATTTATGCGCACTCGTACGCTTTGGATTGGGTTTCAGCCACGGTATTGGGTTACAGCCATTCCGAACAACGAAAATTAATTTTCGTACTCATGGGTAACGGTGAGAACGCCATCCAGTGGGACGGGGAGTCGCCGAACGCGCCGAATACGCCGCAGATGGCCACCAGTCGAATCCGAAGCCACTCGAAGGGGGCACACGATGGTCACTGCGGCAGCACCATCACCAGCGCGCTGCGGACTGCGATGAGTGCGCGCATTGCAAAATTACCATATATCCGATTGCAGTGGCGGTTTGTGCATTCAAATTCCGAATGCAGATTCGGACTCGAGTTCCCATTCGTATTGAGATTCATATTCTCTGGATAAATGTTTGGCGGCGGAGCAGTGGTTGCTGGGGGAGCGGCGGTGGCCATTTTTTTGCACATGCACGTCGATCGCCACCGGCTCGGGTGTGGAGTGGAAATTTATTCGATAGCCAAAGAAGTTAATTCTAGACGTCAGCCCATGGTCCTGTGTGTCCGTGTGGACGGCCAAGAGATATCAGATTTTGTAACAATGAAAGTAATTGAATATGTCATTATGTGTGAGATTTGTATGCACCGAAAGGAGCAGGGGCGGCAGGGGGCGCTGCGGTGCGGTGCGCAGTTGTGCGCTCTAAGCGACCATCGGCGGAGAAGGTCGAATTGCATATTGTGTGGGTATTCCGGAAACATTTTCGACTGAAATTGGAGACTGAGGTGGCGGCAGTGGAGGCATGGTGGACAGATGAGACCCTAGGCTGTTGGCTGTGTGCGAAGTGGAGAAGGAACTGCAACGAAATTATGACAAATTTCATAGGAGGTCAGTTCGGGGAGGGGAGCTCTATAGACGTCAGGGAGGTTGAAGCTGATATGTGTATTCATGTCTGGAATTGACGTGCGTCTGTGTTCGAAGCTGACATGCATCTGCGATATGCAAAAGTCCATTGCACACACCACGCGGCTCGTTTATTTCAAATTCATTGTTCAAAATTTTGGAACTAAAACTAAAAACAGATTTGAACAGGTTTGGCGATTGGCTACATTTGCAAAACTGTTCCTTTTGAGAGACAGAGCTGCTGGGTGAAAACTCATTTCAAATTGTTGAACCCGCTCGAAGGACCAAAATTAAGTTTTTAATTTTGTTTTGTGGGAGTTAGGGAGACACTGCACTCAGACTCAAAAACTGGTCTATTGTATAACCAGGCAGTAACATGCATCCTGGAGAGTCCAGCCATCTCAGGTTGTGCTGTCGGTAGATCCAACCCTCGTCGGAAGACCTAATCAAGGAATGCTGGATTTTCTCGAAGTTACGCTGCAAGAGGATATTAACGACCTAAATCCCCGACGCTGTCCTATACGCAATCCAATCGAATCTATATTGTTACACAAACATTTTTGATTACAAAAAAAAAAAATGTTTCGCAAACTCGGCTTGAAGGACCAAATTTGGTTGAAATTCATGCTTTGCGCCATCAAAAGGCCAACTGATGGCCAGTCTCTACAGTCTCCTGATGATTTTAAAGGCAGATGGTTATCCAGGAAGCAGATACAACTTTCGCCCTCAAAGCAAACGATCGCGATTCGGCTACTTTCGAATGTTGCAAAATCGGATTTGAATTTCTTCCTCAGGCGTTTTCATAATAATAATCATAAATAATAGTAATCATGTAAAGGTGACTGGCGGGCGCCATAAAAATTTGAAACGCACCCTTCAAAATTTGGAAATCTGCTCTTTTGAAGCCACGGTGGCGTTTTGGCCTTGTAGCTGATCAAGGAAAAATTCTTTTCCGGGAATACCTGACTAGCACAATCTTGGCACAATTCTTTAGAAACGCATTGCGCCTGCACATATTTTGGTTGAAGACCGAGCAACAAGTTCT
The DNA here is from genome assembly GCA_955652365.1 of Eristalinus aeneus. Classification (NCBI taxonomy): domain Eukaryota; kingdom Metazoa; phylum Arthropoda; class Insecta; order Diptera; family Syrphidae; genus Eristalinus; species Eristalinus aeneus. The sequence goes on from OY019131.1 coordinate 97,906,664, forward strand.
GCATAAATCTCGGTCAGCATCTAACAGAGCACTCGATAAGTCCCGAGACATGTAGGGGGCGCTACGAACAAAAATTTTGAATTTAATACTAATTTTTGTAAGTGGCGCCCCCTACATGTCCCACAAAATTATGTATTTGATACTAATTTTTGTTAGTGGCGCCCCCTACATGTCCCAAAAATTATGAATTTAATACTAATTTTTGTTAGTGGCGCCCCCTACATGTCCCGGGACTTATTTAGTGATGTGATATTTCATGTTCGATGATTGGAAACCACAAAGTTGGCTCAAAACCAGATTCAAGTTTGACAAGCAACTCTTTTATTCCCTCGAGTGGGACATTTGATCTTTGCAGCAGCAAACTTTAGACTGCCTTTGGGCAAAGACATTAAGAAACAATTTCCGCCTCAAAGTGGCATTCATGGTCACAACCACAGTTATCTGTCGAAGCTTGTGTCGATAAAGACTTACAAAAGTCCAGGGATCTTGAGGAATCTTGACTCTATAAAATAGCTTGGACAATCTCTTCGGAAACAAGAGTCAAACTCTGGAGCTTTGTGAATGTTTTGCATAACCGCTGTGTCTACCAGATCTGCCTGAAGGCCTTAATTTCTGGTAAAATCCTGCAAAGCTACTCAATCCCAGGAAGATCCCTCAGCGTATGGTCTTGTAGAGAAACAAACGTGGATAAGAGCTTCTCTTGCCAAGAGATTATGCATCTAGTGCAGTCCTACACTGACACCAATCCGGCTCGAAGGACCAACTCTACATGTTAATTAATTATATGGCGCGATAGTCCACAGGGGGATCAGGGCCTAGCTTGCTCGACAACTCGTGTTGCGCGCTACTGGCCTCTGGCGAGCTACAATTTCTTGAACCTACAATTTCTTGTCGACTCCGAACGGCAAAATTTGAGAAGCTTTCTTAGACAGTTATTACACTTTGAGAGTTCGAAGGAGGTAGCGCTGTAAAAAAAATTCGAGGTGTTAAGTCTGGAATCGAATTTAGACCTTCGGCGTGTGGGCGTCGCACTCTACCCACTACGCCACGGCGGCCACAACTTAACATGTTCCTTCCAACAAAAATCACAAAGCAGCCCGGGGGCCTAACAATTTAATGAAATCGATGAATTTTTGATGGGAATCCTAAGGCAGCAGGACACGGAATGGGATTTCCCTGCCCCAGTGACATCCTCAACCCCAAACAGCTTCTTTGTAGCTACTTTCATTTATCTCTCCACACCCACATCACTGAGTAAGTCCTTGATTTAAATCTCACACCGCCCCCGCATATTCCCAAACATCACAAGGACATTCCTCCACTCGATTCAGCCCCCTGCCGCCTTCGAAAAATTTGTCAGCAAACAGAGACGCAGAAATTACGAAAGAAAAACTTGAACACCACCTCGTCGTAGTCGTCCCTCCTGGTGGATTCAATTTTCATTCCACGCACACTAGACCCACACTCGTGTGTCTGTGTGCTTGTGTGTGAGGATGAAATGTACACTTTGCGTGTCATGTAAGAACTTAAAAGAAGGACGACATCCAATCCTTAGCCATCGATATTCGATTACAGAGTGAATGGTGGACACACTAGAGGAGAGTAGTCAGTAGCTAGGCATGAGGACGCCACCTAGACTTTGGGGGATATTGTGTTTTTGCCACTGCTGCCAATGCTGACGTGGATGTTCTTCTAGCATAGACTTCCAGTGGATTGGCGATGATGGTAATGATGGCGATGGTGATGGCGCTGACATTCGATAGCCGATTGTAAGTCTAGACGTTGCTTCAAAGTTTTTAAAGCGACTGCGTGAAGTCATCAGCCACCTACTGGTGCTTCCTTGTCAGACGAGAGGAGGTTTGGAGGAGTGAGCAATCCGCACTCAGAGGAAACGGGATACTTTCGTTGGGACGGGCTCTGCAAGTCGGTTGTTGGGTGGCGCTGCACCCAAACTCACCCCCATGCACTCTCGCTCGTCCACCTTCATCCTTCGAAAATATCCTTTTACACAAGACGACGACGGTGACGACGACAGAAACAAAACATCTCAAGTGAACGGTTCGCCTCAAATTCGTCGCCACCCAGCACCCAACACCCACCTGCCACAGTGTTGGTGTGCTAGTCTGTCTGTGTGTGCGTGACTGTGTATAATTTAATATTTTTGCTAGAATAATGAGTTTATGAAATCGAATACGTTTAGGATATTATAGATTCCGCCATGTGAGCCGCTCGCTGCGGTATAGTGTGAAATAGATACCCTCTGCAGCGGCGGCAGCAGATACAGAGCTTTTTTCTGCTTTCGTCAGGGGTGGCAGCGGCGCTCGGCGAGGGGCGAGAAGGAGCGGCATATCCCATTCATCAAGACACAAGATACAGTGGCGTGTAGTGTTGCCATTTGATACACGAATTAGTCGAATGCAAGAACAGCGACACAACAAGGGCGCGCACAAACAAAAACGAACCGAACAGCAGAACAGTCGACAGCACCGAAGACACCGGAGTGGAGGGACAAGAGCAAATAGTGTGAGGAATGGAGCAAGAATTAGGTCTTGACAGGAAACTGGATTTCGGGGTGGGATAGGTAAGTAATTAACCGGAACTGGAATTGGAGGCGGGAACACAATGAACCGGGGAGTGTAGGTACGGATCGCAGGGACTGCCCGGGGAGGTGTCAATACGCTGGAGATGTGTTGCAGATTTCGTCTGGAATTGGGCACGGGAATGTGAGTGATGAGGGTTTAAGTGGACAGAAAATGGAACTGGGTTGAGGAAAAGTCGCCTTTGGTCTTTTGTTGCTGCACTTTGAATAAACTCCGATCTCCCGAACTGTTGTCTTGATTAAAAGAAGGATGGACTATCCTTGACAAGGGACCCCTTCTTATTCTTGTAGGATGTACAGTCCGGGGTGGACCTAGGCCTCAACCAACATGACTCTCCAGCCAGCACGATCTTTTGCCAGCAGCTGCTCTCGAACTCTTTCTTCTTCTTCTTCTGACGCTACAGTCCGGGTTGGATCTAAGCCTCAACCAACATGACTCTCCAGCCAGCACAATCTTTTGCCAGCAGCTGCTCTCGAACTCTTTCTTCTTCTTCTTCTGACGCTACAGTCCGGGTTGGACCTAAGCCTCAACCAAGATGACTCTCCAACCAGGACGATTTTTTGGTAGCAGCTGCTCCCGAACTCTTTCTTCTTCCTCTTCTGACGCTACAGTCCGGGTTGGACCTAAGTCTCAACCAACATGACTCTCCAGCCAGCACAATATTTTGCCAGCAGCTGCTCTCGAACTCTTTCTTTTTCTTCTTGTAGCGCTACAGTCCGGTTTGGACCTAAGCCTCAACCAACATGACTTTTCGGGCCGGAGCAATGGTGTCCACACGCTATACATGGCCAAGCCATTTTAAGCGCTGTTTCCGAAGACGCTTGACCATTCGCATATCGTTGTACAGCCCGTAGAGTTCGTTGTTTAATCGTCTTCTTTAGCTGCCATCAACGCAAACAGCACGAAAAACCGCACCGCAAGGGTAACTTTGAAGAAGCTCTTGGATCGCTTAAATCAAATCGGATGTGAGCGTGTTGAACTTAATGATTCAAGTTAAACACGACCAAGAGACTTATTTGTGCGGCTGCCTCGCTGTAGAGCTATCGACTTACGAACGAGAGTTTCTGAAGCCACGGAGAGAAATTTCATCCAGCCATCATTTGCTCCACTTCTCTCCCGTTGCTAACAACATCCAAAAAATTGCTTGTGAGCGGTTTCTAGAATGCAGTCATTCAATGTCGGTATTAAACCGTGAGTCCCCTCATTTCGAGAAAAGCCATTAGCACGCACAACACGAAAGTGAATAATGAAGAAGGACAGCGCTAACTGGATTCTGCTGCAACAAATTTTGACCACCGCCTCCTACTCTCACAACCGTTTACAACTTACAGTCAGATGAAGCGAGTAGGTGACTTAGGGTGTGCACTTTGTATACTTTGTACACTGAGCCCTCGACAAATTCATTGTGCTGCCACTTCATTGTTTTGTAGGGTGGGGGTAGAAGCAATTAAAATATTTACAAGCCGTTCAATAAATTTGCGGGAGGGTGTATAAGTAACAAATATCGCATGCGACCTCCGGAAAGTGCACGTCCAGGAAACCTTCATCCCCCTGCTTGCTTCCCATTTAGACAAGAGTCAGGCATAGCCTTAACCACCAGTTCAAATGGGCCCTTCTAAACCCCTTTTAAGCTGTGTACGTAACTAAGGCCTCATGCTAGCTCCACGAAGGGAACGTCTAGGAAATCCTTTAACTCCTTGCTTGCTTCCACCAGCACTAGCAGCCGTCAATAGCGTGCGGCGTGAGACCGTGGACTGAAATCTGTCCAGAAAATGGCAGAAAACGAGTTTAAAAAGCATTGCTCAGCGAGAGTTCAAATGGGACCCTTCTAAACCTTTCAAGCTGTGTACGTAACTAAGGCCGCATGCTAGCTCCAGGAAGGGCACGTCTAGAAAATCCTTCATCTCCTTGCTTGCTTCCCATTTAGACAAGAGAGACCTTGGGTTGAGATCTGTATAAAAAATAGCAGAAGACGTTAGTTTGCAAAGAATTCCTCTAGAATTCCGTTCCAAGAATTAGCTCTCTACGCCACATCGGCAGGCTTTCACTTTGTCCAGCTTGGTATTCGAACTACACAAGTCGGTGGGCGCGTATTGCATAGGACGTGCTGCATGGGACGCTGTTCAATTTCCCGTCATAACTTTGTGTCACAGTGTCAACCCGCCGACTTTGCATTTCCCTCTCGCACCACGCAACAAATTCCTCGCAGATGTCATTATCTCTGCATCAGATCGCACATCATTTAATGGATTTCCCATTGCATCGTCTCAATTTCAGCATCCTTTCGTCGAGCGAGTCCTTCTCGTGTGCAAAGTTCACACGTGAAGTGCTTCGTAATTAAAATCCAACTCGAACGCAATTCAATATCCTTGACTTCGGCCCTCCCTCCCATATGGCTTCGAATTACCGGCCCCCTGGGCGAGCATGTCTCTCCACCACCGTGCCGCCGTGCGTCGAAACCTAGCCGAAAACTAGTTTGGCCCCTTTTTCACCCTAAAATGCAAAATGCGTCATTCGTCAGACGTCACGAAACTATTTTCACCATCCGGCACCCGACTGCGTGCCTTACTCCGCCTCGTCCTCCTCGACGGCGTGGCCAGTGTGTGTGCGTGCGCGAGTGTGTACGCCTGTTTGGGGATGTGTGAGGATATAATATTACAAACAGCTTGGGTTCCTCCTTGGCGCGACAACGATCAAAGCGACAAAGCCGATGAAATATAAATTTTTCGTTTCGTGTTCTGTTTTCTTTTTTTTTTGTGATTTAAAAAGGAAACTCAATACTCTCTGCAGAGAACACACACGCACACGGCGGCGGCTGACGTCTGACAGTCTTTGTTGGCAGAAGTAGTTTGAATGCGGTAGCAATCGCCTTAACTCGCTGGGTGACACGGAGGGCGATGGAGAGCGAGCATCAAAAAGCCTATTTAGGTCCATCGCCTACGAGCTGTGAAGAAATTTGAAATTCGATACTCCTCCTGTGTGGCTGGGGGATTGTGAGCAGAGAGGGGGTTTCGCCTAGTGCAGTGGGTGCGAGTAAAAGCCGAGGTTGGCAGCGAGGCACATAATTATCTCTTATCGAGGATCTCAATCGGAGAGTGCCTCGGGTTGTGTCACTTGTCAAAATGAGGTCAGCGCCGATTGACAGGAACACGGCGGAAGACGCACAGACGAAACCGATCTGAGATGGCCTCCGTTTGTGGGGATTTGGCGTGGAGGACAAGTTCAGGAGGAAACGGTTGATGTTCGAGTAACCGGATGCAAACACAGGTTTGAGAAATGCAACAGTCAGGCGGCGGGCGGTTGCGCAAGGAAGCCTGGGACCGCTGCCGGATTGTGGGTAGCCGTTGACGGTACGTGGTGTGCATAAATTTATTGATTTCTGGGGTCTTCCGCCTGGGCTGAGCAAGTAATTTTCTGTACCGCTGACTGTGCCGCTCTGCATGAAACGCTCGGCAAGAACTATTTACGAGCCAAGGTGGGAGACTATGCCGCGCAGTGGAGGAGAAAGAGTCCAGCTTTCAGGACGTCGTGATTGTGAGCCACATGGATTGATCTTCATGGACGCGAATGTGAACGGTACGGACTTCGACGTCGATGTGGACGTCGGCGGGGATTTTGACAATGTGTACATGAACGAAAGTGAACGATGTGGACGTTACAAACGTGGACCTGATCATGAATCTGGACGTGCACAAGGATGTGGACCTGGACGTGGACCAGAATGCGGACAAAAGCGATATGGAACGACGTAGATTGGAACCTGAACGACGCAGATGTGAACGTGAACGACGCAGATGTGAACGTGAACGACGCAGATAAGAACGTGAACGACGCAGATGTGAATGTGAACGACGCATATGGGAACGTGAACGACGCAGATGTGAACGTGAACGACGAAGATGTGAATGTGAACGACGAAGATGTGAATGTGAACGACGCATATGGGAACGTGAACGACGCAGATGTGAACGTGAACGACGTCCATGTGAATGTGAACGCCGTAAGTGAATAAATTTTGATGCGGATCCGATTTGAACACGAACGAAGTTGACTTGGATAAGTACAGGGTGTTACGTGACTCCCAACGGGTGGCATAATAAAAATTGGACGCGTTCCTTTTGACTGGTGAATGAATCAAAAAGAAGTCGAGTTTCAGCGACGCTCCAACCTTCCCTCGACAAATCATCGTCCCCCCTCCACCTCACTTCTCAATGAGACTCAAATACATTCCTTCAACGGAGAGTGTGTGAACTTTGGCATTACCGTCAATTAATCATGGAACATGAGACTCCCCGCCCAACGAGCACATAGACGATGGCTACGGCGACAACGGAGAAGAAGTCATAAGTGCCTGCGCCGAATCGTTATTACACTCGTTTGAGAATCGGCGGCGAATCGAATTTGTACGGGAAGACATCGAAATCAGACACCTTTGATAAATTTGAATCATACTCCACCTCATGGATAGAGAATATCAGCCGAGCGGGTAGGGAGAAGGATGAGAGGTAAGAGGACACGTGGAGTTGGAATGCAAAAATCGAGAAACAAAAATCTAATGAGAAAGGATCTCGGATAGTCGAGGACACGTTGTCGTTTAATTGAAAGCCGAAACGACGGCGACAGTGATGATGGTGGCGTTGGTGGTGTCGGTGGTGCTGCTGCTGTCGGTGGTGGTGGAAATGGTGATGGTGAATGGCTACTCTAACGCTGGGTGATGATATTTCATTTCTGCGCGTACTTTGTTGGATATTGAATTGCAGGCGTGCCGGATAGGCCAGAGCCAGAGAGAGGACGAGCGACACATGCTTGCAGCAGACGAGACGGGACTGGCTGACTGCATACAGCAACATGCATGCAATTCTATATCCTTTTCGTGTGTCGTTCGGGCCTGTCATGGTGATATCCTTCTCATTGAAGTCCGGTGCGGTGTCAGATGGTTGTGCAGGGTATCGCTGGCTGTTGCAGTCTGTCATGGTGTGGCTGGCGTCATTATAACAATGATACGAGTGTAACTCAGGCTGAGGTCTACTCAGTGCGAAGGAGAAGATCAAATTGGAGATGGTTTTGCACTGTAGGGGGTGCGGGTTTCAGAGGGGAGTGGATGGAGAGGATGGGTGTCAGTTGATGCCGTGAATTTGGTGCAGTTGGGGGGGGGGGGGGGGTAAGATTTAAATGATAAGGCTTGTGTTTTGAAAGCTAAAAGTCGTTCGCAAAAGCGTCTTATAAGAACGTGGTGGAGAGGGATCGCACCACAAGTGCTCTGCAGAGTGCATTGAGTACACTACATCTAATTGAAGGGGAACTTCTTCTTTGACTGAAGGCAGTTTAAAGTAGAAGGCAGCTTGTACGGTAGACTAAGACAAGTCTGTCCTAGAAAACTGATTCTTGTTCTCATTGGTGGGCTTTACCGTTGCGCATTACCGCCGCATCTTGCCACCACTTCTAGAACTTGTGCCCTATCGCCGCCTCTACCACCGCGTCTTACCACCGCGTCTTACCACCGCGTCTTACCACCGCGTCTTACCGCCGCATCTTACCACCGCGTCTTACCACCGCATCTTACCATCGCGTCTTACCACCGCGTCTTACCACCGCGTCTTACCACCGCGTCTTACCGCCGCATCTTACCACCGCGTCTTACCACCGCATCTTACCATCGCGTCTTACCACCGCGTCTCACCACCGCGTCTTACCGCCGCGTCTTACCGCCGCGTCTTACCGCCGCGTCTTACCGCCGCGTCTTACCGCCGCGTCTTAGCGCCGCGTCTTACCGCCGCGTCTTACCGCCGCGCCTTACTGCCGCATATTTTCGCCGCTTCTTACCGCCGCATCTTACCGCTGCATCGTACCGCCGCGTCTTACCTCTGTTTCTTACCGCCGCGTCCTGACGCCACGTCTGACCGCCGTGTCTTACCGCTGTGTCTCACCGCTGTGTCTTACCGCCGCGTTTTACAGCCACGCCTTACCGCCGCGTCTTACCGCCGCCTCTTACCGCCGCGTCTTACCGCCGTGTCTTACCGCCGCGTTTTAACGCCGTGTTTTACCGTCGCGTCTTACAGCTGCATCTTACTGCCGCATCTTACCAAAGCGTCCTACTGCCGCGTTATACCGCCGCGTTATACCGCCGCGTCTTACCGCCGCGTCTTACCGCCGCGTCTTACCGCCGTGTTATGCCGTCGCGTCTTACCGCCGCGTCTTATTGCCGCGTCTTACCGCCACGTCTTACAGCCGCGTCTTATCGCCGCGTCTTACCGCGTCCTACCGCCGTGCCTTACCGCCACATTTTACCGCCGCGTTATTCTGCCGCGTTATAGTGTCATACCTTACCACAGTGTCTTGATGCCGTCTTACTGCCGCGTCATACCTCCAGTCTGACCTCCGTATCACTCTTCCTCGACTTCACGTCTTACCTCTGTTTCTTACCGCCGCGTCTTTCGTCCACACGCGTCACGTCCCCACACTCCGGGTATCAGAGAAAGTTTTCCATTTGCCCGATATGTTCGAAGGAACTTTGGGATCGCGACTACATTGACTGCTTGATACAGTACTTCACCAGAAGACAGCGCTTCCAGTGGTAGCATCTGCTCTTCTCACAAGTACAACACACTCACACACCCAAAATCCGTGGCACGTTTCAAATGCTTCAGAAATCCCTCAAACCACGTAATTGGTGGAAAGTGAACTTCACTCCATTGCACCGAAAACCACCCATCTCCCCGATGAAGTCAACACTTGTCAAATTTTCTAAAACCACCCACAGTGACGGCAAGCGCAAACAGTTGTAAAATAACTCAGCCACCTCTGCCGCAGACAGACAATCTGTCAGACAGCTTAGTCAGGTGCCAGCGTCAAGCGCAGGAGATATGCAAACTGCATGCAATCACTTGGCCAAGTGAATTCCTGTCCCTCCCCGGTACCACTGCCACCACCAGCAGCAGTCATCTTGCACGCTCCCAATCACCAGCCATTCAACCAAATATACAACCGTCTCCCGCCTCCCAACGCACGCCAACCCAGTCTAGCTGGGGGGATCAATTACAGCGCTCAGGTGCGACCTCGTCGTCGTCGTCATCGTTCCATCGTTCCATCTCCCATCCTCAACCGCCGCCACCGCCACCATCACCGCCAACGACACTCGGCGCTGCTGCCTCGTATCCGTTTCTGTTGTCTTTATTTTAATTTATGTTTCGGGTTTAATTTCTGATTTGTGCTGCATGAAATTGATGCCAAATGGGAAAAATCAATTAATTAAAAAGCAGAAAAAAGCGCAACTCACACATACACAAACACGCGTACACATGCACTTGGAACACACCCATCTCGGGGGCATTCTCGGTGCGAGGCGGACACAACTGTGTGGCGGCCGGTGACAAAAAGCCGAGGAGGCACACACAAACGCTCGCTGTGCTCGCTTAGATTTACGACTCGTGAAACCCAAGACAGCACCCGGAGAGGAGGCGAACCCTGGTCTCCGACTCTGACTTCGGTTCTGGCTCTGCCGTGGTGTGTATATTCGATTCCATGCCATTTTGTCCATGGTATCGGTTTCAAGTTAAGGAAAAAAAGGTCTCCTCCACTCGATTCGTTACTACTGCCGGCCGCCTGGGCTGACATCGATACCCGTCCTGCTCCCTACCCTCGCGTGCATTTGAATGAGACACGCTCCCGTCCGACTTCGTCCAATTTAGAGAGATTTTCGCCATGAATTTGATCTCGGGTAACATCTGGATTGGATCGGGTCGTCATCGTTGTCGTAGTCGTCGTCGTCGATGTCGCTGTCGTTGTCGGTGGTGTCTTTTTGGGGAGGCTGTGTTCAAATTTCGGTCAATACTGACGCCCACCACCGCCGCTCCGACCAGCTGTTGCATCTGTCATGTCACGGTGGAAAGTGAATTGTCTCACGCTTCGCGAAACACAAACGCAACAGGAAACCGCAAGTGTATGAGAACTAATGTGTGCGCGGCGAATTCGAATTCGAAATGCATTCCCCCGCTGCAGTGCCCAAGAAGATTCCCTTCGCTCGGCTGCGGGGTGTGCACCGGGACAGGTAATTAAAAACCAGAAGTGGAAGAGGGCGCACGACGCTGAGGCTAGAAGGCGAGTGACCATTAAAAGTTATGAGGTTTCCAAATGAGAGTGGGAATGCGTGTGCGGTTGCGTATCTAGATAAGAAGGCTCCAGAGATTATCTCGATGATGGGTGCGAAGATGGGTCATCAGTGGTAATGGGATACTCTGCCTGAGAGGGGACGAGAGTGTGAGAGGGCTTAGGAGGCAGAGTGTGCATAACTTAATTCCAAATGCCATGGTGTGTGGCACGAGGGAGATGTTTTCTTGGTTTCTGGCTGAGCGTGCGAGTGTTTGACGCTGCGGTTGTTTGTTGGCGATTTATAGTAAACAAGTAGTACTCGGGTTGAAGAAACTGATTGACTGACAAGTTCAGAGGGATTCTGCTGGTATTCCAGCAATCGGATGCGAACAGGGGATTGAGGCAAGTGATGAGAAATGCAGCTGCCAGACAGCGGGTGGATGCGCTAGGATGCGCGGGACCGCTGCCAGTTTGCCAGCAACCGCTGATAAGTGGTGTAAATGAATTTGGCGGTGATTTCTAGCGTCTTACGCCTGGGCTGGGCAGGCAATTTCCCAGCAATTGATTGACTTTCGTTGGTTCTGGCGATTGGCTGGGAATTCTTCAAGAAACGGGTGTCCTTTGATGTCTAAAACATGGCCCAGGTCTGTAAGGCCGAACCAGCGATTCTCGAAGAAGGTTTTGGAGTAAGATTCAGAATCTTTTAGACGTGGAAACTCCGGCCTGCACTGCCGACCAGCCAGTTATCAAGCCAAAACCAAGAATCTGTTTGTGATACATTCATGTAAGCTCGTCTTTCCTGGTCAGACAATGTTGGCGCCCAACGCAAACCACTTCAGGGGAAGTTTGAAAACATTTCTCCACAGAACGGCATCATTTCCAAACCAAATCTGTTAGGGGTTTGTTCAGACATTTGAACATTCTTTCGTTGGCTTAGAATCTGCTAGAGTCTGACGGACGAGTATTTTCCAACAAAAGTAACTCGTGGGTCAACTTTTTTTTGTTCAAATTGTAGTCTGTCTTGTGTAGGCGCTGTTTCGATGGTTATTCAGACATTCTACTTCAGTTTCTCTGTACAAAGTCTGTCAGTTAAGGCAGTTTTTTTTTGTGTCAGTTTAAGCAGAGGATAACAGTCCGGGGACCAGGTTTTGAACACAACAGAAGGAGGGGTAGTTCGCTTTTTCAGCAAAATTTTAAGCTGCCTTGGGGAGAGAAAGAGTCCATGAATGTCACGGACTTTCAGTCAGGTATTCAAAGCTCTTGGCGCATTACGAAACACCAAGTGGATAGTGTTTGCATTCCTATCCCAGCTAACAGACTGTTTCTGGTTTAGAACACTGTCTGATGATGTTGATGAGGTTCTTCGGAACTAAAACAGACACTGCCACCTTCATGGCGATCTCTTGACCGCAAACAGACTTCCAGGGATGTTCTTTCCCTATTTAAGGCAGACAACTAGAGGTGCCTCCAATGTTCTCCAGCTCAAAAGGAATATTCATGCCATTTTTGGAGCAAGAGAATGGATTCTTTGTGATGTCAATTACGATTGGTTCCAAGATTAGTGTCCAGGGCGGTAGAGGGAGCCAATTTTGTATTTCTTTCTGATAAGAGGCAGTCTGTTGTCCCTTCTGATGTTCAAACTCGCTCTCGCCACGGCTAGACTGCTGCCCGTGAACAAAGAATGAGTGAGGGAAGTTATTTGATGAAAATGGGTCTAGCCTGGAGTTTTTTTTTATTACAGTTGAGTCTTTAAACAAGCTTCGGTTGGTATACGAGTTTTGCCCTTTATATTTCTGGATTAGAGAACAAAAACAAATATTAATCATCGAAAATAGCTTTTTTGTTTTTCAAACAATTCCCCATTAAGATCTATACACTTTTGCATGCGTTTGAACCAATTGTCGAAGCACTTTTGACACTCTGATTGAGGTATCTCCAAAACATGAATTCTGAACGCATCAACCGCTTCTCCAGGTGTCGAAAACCGTTGACCTCTCATTTTATTTCTTACGTACGGGAATAAAAAGAAGTCATTCGGTGCCAAGTCAGGACTATGCGGCGGATGACTCATCAAATCGATGTTTTGAGTGCTCAGAAATGCAGTTGTTTGAGCCGATGTGTGAGAGCTCGCATTGTCGTGGTGAAGAGTGATCCGTCTTCGGCGGATGGTTTTTCTGATTTCTTGGGAGACAACTGGCAAACAAATATTTGTGTACCACTCAGAATTGACTGTTCTGCGCTGTTCTAGTGGCACGATTGCGACATGTCCAGTTTTTCCGAAGAAACAGGCGACAATTTGTTTGGAAGTGGCTTCGAGCGCGAGCAACTTTTGTTGGATTTGGCTCAATTTGAAACACCCACACAGTCGACTGCTGTTTACTTTCGAACTCATACGCGTAAATCAACGATTCATCACCTGTCACGATGTCATAGACCTGTTTCGAAGCCCCGCGATCGTATTCTTGGAGCGTGTCTTTCGACCAATTGACACGAGCCTGTTTTTGAGCGATTGACAAATTGTGTGACATCCAACGCGAACAAATTTTTTGACGGTCAAATGCTCATGCAATATTGAATGTATGCTGGTCCCACTAATGCCTAAGTTTGTCTCAATCTCACGATAGGTCACATGTAGATCTTGCAATATCAGTTTGCGCACAACATCAATGGTTTCCGGAACAACAACTGATTTTGGACGACCTTCGCGAAATTCGTCTTGCAGTGAACTACGACCTCGGTTGAATTCACCATACCATCGATAAGCACTGGTCCTTGATGGAGCTTCATCGCAAAAAATTGAATTAAGTCCATCGGTGCACTGTTGTTGTATTTCATTTCGAATAACGGGAATTTTCTTATCTTAAAATGCATCTTCGCTTATCTTGTTTTTTGCATTTTATTACTGATACCCTACAGATGTCCTCCAATAAATATCGTGTCTTTACATGAGCATGGAGAAAAGTAATTAGCATCCGAAGTGCAGACCTCATCGTGGTGCTATTTTTTTTGCACAGAGCCGTATAACCTCAAAAATGTCAAACTTTACGATAGCGCTGGCAGTTGGCAGATTTCACTATGGTTGCCCAATTCCGAAATATAAAAGGCAACCTTTCGATTCAGTGCTAAAAAAGGCTTAGCTTTGAAGGCAATTCTTTTATTGGACAGTTGTACAGCGCACTCGGATATCGAAGGACTTCGATCTGAGGAAGGAAACAGTTTTTGCATGGTTCTTCCACCCAATGTCACAGCAGCTATTCAATCAATGGATCAGAATCCGGTAAGAATGATAAAGCTCCTTTACCGCAATCAGTTGTTGGGATGTATTGTAGCGTTAGGGGGTTCGTCAATTCAGGAATTACTGCAAAAGCACGTTCTTCATTTTCTTATGAAATTCGCTTGGGATGAATGCCCTCAAAACGTTTTAAAAGCGCTGGGCATAAATTACTGAATGGGAATGATTGTCAGTATGGCCACGACGACGATATTCCTTCGGCAATATAGTTCCTAAAACGCAATAGCTGTTGGCAAGACTTGCACCTGATTCTTTTATTCTCGGCTGAAGGAATTACTGCATGGAATGTCGATTCACTTGATGAACACGAAATGGCCTCAAGCACCAAATCAGAAAATTGTAGTGCTCCTGAAGCTCCAGAGTTTGGTGCTTACAAAGATGCAATAGGCGCGATGAATACAGTGAGTGCTACTTTAGTTCGAGCTTCTGTCTTTTAAGGAAGGCTGCTATTGGGCCCACATTGATGCCGCAAGAATAGTTCCCTGTTGTTCCTTTAGATCATTGTGAGTTCACTCCGTAGGCGTTGGAGCATCCCACGTTAATGCCCTTGAGCAGTCCTTGGCTGTCGAAAAAATATTTTTTTACACGTTTCCTTCTTTCTGATGCAGGGACTGGATGTGAAGGTGAATTCCATTTATTCCTCGTGTCTGCAGCTCCCACAGAAGTCCCTGAGGTGAATAGAGTTTCAGTGTCACAAGGAAGTATACAAAAGGGTGTGTCCCTCTCTCCCTTTAACTCTCCCTTAACCGCCTAATAGGTTCCCATCGGTGCCATTTAAGGCCAGGAAACTCAACGACACATCGATTCTTCACACTTGAGCGAATCCTCGACATGACCAAGCAGTGCAAGTTGACACCCGTCACCTACTTGTCGATTTTATGGTTTCTGGTTGGAGGCAAGCAGTTTGACAGTTTTTGTTAAGTTATGATGTGGCCGCCGTGGTGTAGTGGGTACAGTGCGATGCTCACACGAGGAAGGTCTAGGTTCGATTCCCGGTTCAACACCTCGAATTTTTCACGGCACCCCCTCTTTCAAGCTGCTGACAACACTCAAAGAATAATAACTGTCTAAGCAAGCTTCTCAAACTTCGCCGTTTCAAGTCGACAAAAAACTGAAGGTGCCTTCTATTTGTGAGAGAACTGTGGCGCGCACAACACGAGTGGTTGATGAGCAAGCTAGGCCCCGGTCCTCTTTTGAACTGTAGCGCCACCCAATTGTTTTTATTATCGGACTTGAAACCATGACACACAACTTGTATTGGACGGTTCGAAGGGCGGCACTCTATTTATCGACTTCAAAAGCACGCATTTTCGACAAGAGAGAATGACGCCAGACTCTGTCGAATGCAATCTCCTACATTATGCAAAGATTGGTTCCATTTTCCGGTGAGATATGCCATCAAATCACAGGTGGACCTACGTATTGCCGGTAGTTAAGAAGCTTCCGGGTTTCAAGATATTTAAAAGGCTGACGATCTATCAGCGTTTCCATGACTTTAGAAAATAGGGACGTAACTGTGTCGCTTGTGTCGCTCTGTGTCACTCTGTGTCGCCCACACTTAGAAAAGTCGCAGCACTTTCTTGGAAACACATGCAAATACTCGCATGTCGTTCATGTTCATATTGATTTTTAATGTCAAGTTTCGGGAAAAATGGCTGCTGACTGATTTCTACGGAACTTGTGGCTGTCAAGGTACTCCCAATTTTCCTATTTTTTTGCAACTGTCACTTCAGTCATTATCATCACATCACTCTACTTTACCAAAACTTCGTTGAAGGCACTCAGAAAAACAAGAGGATGTTGACTGCTATAGCCACAGAGTAAAAAACAGCAAGCAGACGAGGGCTTTTGTTTAAAGAAACTTAAACTGACAGAGCTAGGTATAACGAGCTTCGTTCCTTTCGTCCACACTTTTTCAGTCCCTGTGAACACAGCTTAACTTAATTGTGCAGATAATCTCCTAGGCAGTACCAACCAACTGACAATTCAATGCCGACTCCGAACGTCGGGTTTGAGAATTGCAACTTTGGTGTGCTGTCTGCAAGTCGTAGGATGGAGGGCCGTAACAATACGAGATGTTGAGCAGAGGAATCAAACCTTAGACTATGACCAACAAAGCAACGTAGCCATTGACGAGAACCTCAAACCACTTGACGTTTTGAACTGAAAACACAATAAAACCGAATTGGAGGCCCTTGTTGTGCATTTTTTTGTTTCTGTTTACAGAAACAAGGCAGCAAAAGTCCTCTTCTGGAGGAGGACCGCAATCGACCTGGTGTTCGGAACTGAAAACACATCAAAACCGAATTGGAGGCCCTTGTTGTGCATTTGTTGTTTCTGTTTACAGAAACAAGGCAGCAAAAGTCCCCTTCTGGAGGAGGACCTCAATCGACCTGGTGCTCGGAACTGAAAACACAATAAAACTGAATTGGAGGCCCTTGTTGTGCATTTGTTGTTTCTGTTTACAGAAACAAGGCAGCAAAAGTCCTCTTCTGGAGGAAGACCTCAATCGACCTGGTGTTCGTGACTGAAAACACAACAAAACCGAATTGGAGGCCTTTGTTGTGCATTTGTTGCAGCAAAAGTCCTCTTCTGGAGGAGGACCTCAATCGACCTGGTGTTCGGAACTGAAAACACAACAAAACCGAGGAGATCTGAATGCTAAGCAAGCGTTCACAGAACCAGGTCAAGCCTTGAAACGTCTGAAAACCCAATTAAAAGCAGAATGGTTATATCCGATGACGATCTTGAGACTATTCCCCAACCCAAAACTGCACAACACTGCAGATGAAACTAGAGGCCACATAATAGGCATTTAAGTAGGGTACTGGCACCCCTGCTCTCTGACTTAACATATGGTGTGAACATTTTAGCGGCTTATAACTAAGCCACTTAGGAGAGATACTGGCAGCCTTGCTTGCTGATCTGTGGTGTGAACATCTCACAGATTCCCTCATTCGCTCAGCTTATGACCTCTTAACAAGAAACTGACAAGTTGAAAGCACAAGTCGATTAAAGGCCTGAAACTTCATTATCGTTCGCATTTGAATGTCCACTAGACTATGAGGCCTTTGCCTTCCTCATCTGAAAATGACCTCTAAGGGGCTAAGAAAAATCATGAAAGAAAAGGCAGAGTTTCCTTTCTCCATCTGTCGGTCTGTTTTGAGCAGTGAGCTATTCAGTATGTCAGAAAACCCGCTTGCCCTCATCAAACTTTGTTCGCCACACTCCAGGAATGCACAACAAAGGACCCCAACACACCCCGCGAATTCCACTTAAAGCCCTTAAGAGCGCTGCTGGCTCTTATCCCATCTCTCACACACGCCGTCTCACAAAGGCATTCGTGTTGCCCAGCAATTGATACAAAAAAACAATAAAAACAAAACTTTTCTCCAAATCCCAATGAAACGTTGACTAAAACATACTCGGTGACATTCGATTTCCATCACCGTGTCCGACAAAAAACAGACATCCTACATCGTTTGCGATGCCTTCCCGGTTGACATCCGCGCGAGCCTCAAAGTGACCGTTTGAGAAATGCTTCGGGCGTCGGAGCCATCTACGGATCAGAAAAGGCACTTTTTGGCGTTTAGACGTTCAATAGTGTCCACCTCCTGCTCCAAATCTCTAGTTGACTTCCCTACAAGTAATTGGAATGTCACGATGCTTTATGATAACGTGATGTCCACACAGGCTTGCCACGTTTCGCCGGAACGGTAGCAGACGCCTTCTAATGTCCACGACATTTCTTAGATCAAAGCAGACTTTTTTAGGCTGAAAACAGACATCCTTCAAAGGCCGTAACACTCTCCAGAGCTAAACAGACATCCCTAATAGGTGAAACATTCACCAGAACCAAACAGACGTCCTCTGATATTTTCTGAACCCTCTGTTGCTCGTGTATAAATGAATTAAGCAAAATTGGCGTTTGACGATGTCGAAGACGTTCCCTCCACCAACGCCATGACACCCCTCCACGCCAACAGACTTCCCACAACAAGCAAGATTTTCGTTCCCTTCAAATTGCTTCACATTAAGGACACAACAATTCTCAGCTGGAACAGAAGTGATAATCGCCAGCCATTAGGCCAGCGAAACCCGTCTAAATGTCGCCCAGCGCAGCAGCGTCCACCAACACAACACCTCACTTGATTATCCACTCACGCCCGCCATCGGTGGCCTCAAATTACACTAAATTGCAGCTTCCTACTGTCCGACAGCTGTGACGTGCTAAAGTGGTTGACATTTAGCAGGCTCCTGCATCCTCGAGTGCAGCACCTAGCTCTAATGAACCTCTCTGACACATTTTCAGAGCGCGTGAAAAGTGACTCCGATTACGGCTCCTTTGTCGAGGGAAGACATGCATGCGAGAGAGCTACACTGAAACGCAACACCCGTCATTGGATCCGCTTTCAGTTGATGATGTACGTTTCCCAATGACGGCGGCATTGTGTGTTGACACTTAAGCTTTTTAACTGCCTGCCTGCGTGTGTGAGAGGAGGGGGGAGATATTAAAACTTTGTCAATTAGTGAGCAGATGAGGTATGTCAACGAAAAAGGTGTCATGTCACTGTGAAGAAGCATCGCGCAACGGTGAATAGAAACGGGGCGACAACTACACACCGACAACAAAGAAAAAACATCGCCGTCGCTGTCGTTGATGGGAGAGACGACGGTAAAGACGATCCAACGACTACAAACGTGTGCATGCAGCACGGCAGAGCGGCAGTGGCAGCGACGACGGCGGCAGCAGCTTGTCTTCAATTACCCGGGTATTGAGTTACCTGTGAGCACCGCGTCAAGTAACTATGCACAGCCGCGCCGTGGTGGGTGGGTGGTGTGGATGTGCCGATGGGAAGTAGGTTGACACAGGGGTGTAGTTCATGAAATTTGTTGCTGTCGCTTCGTGCCGTGCCGGAGAGGTTGTCTGTCAGCGCTTCGTTTTTGTTTAATTCACGTGAATTAACGGTGTTGAGTGACGGGCGGGTGCTGGGCTATGGGCGCATTCGAAATTTAATCCCAGGCCCGGCTGGACATCGACAATGGTTGAGTAACTGAAGATGGTATCGAGTTAAAATGAGGAGGATGGGCTTCTTGGCTCAAGGGGGGGAAAGGATGTCAAACTGGACAGTTGTTGGTGTTTCCCGGACTAAAAGGAGGAATTCAGTGATGTTCGAGAAAAGAGGGAATTCAGTGATGTACCGCTCGCTAAGTGAATTTGAATGAACGTTTTGAACTTGATAAAAAATTCGACAGACTTCCTGTTGAAGTTTTACGAAGGTTGCATTTTATATTTCGGAATTGGGCAACCCTAGTGTTGCAATGCCCCCTCTATCGTAAAGTTTGACATTTTTGAGGTTATACGTACTCAGAACGTTTTGACCTACGAGCGCTATTTGTGTTGTTTTCAGTAACTTAAAAGATTCATCTCGCGCAAAAAATGGAATTAAATCGTGCAAATTTTCGTGCGATTATTTTTTACAACTTTCGACGTTGATGAACTCAACAACAGTCCATCGATGAACTTAATTCAATTTTTAGCGATGAAGCTCCATCAAGGACCAGTGCTTATCGATGGTATGGTGAATTCAACCGAGGTCGTAGTTCACTCCAAGACGAATTTCGCGAAGGTCGTCCAAAATCAGTTGTTGTTCCGGAAACCATTGATGTTGTGCGCAAACTGATATTGCAAGATCGTCATGTGACCTATCGTGAGATTGAGACAAACTTAGGCATTAGTGGGACCAGCATACATTCAATATTGCATGAGCATTTGACTGTCAAAAAATTTGTTCGCGTTGGATCCCAAACAATTTGTCAATCGCTCAAAAAAAGGCTCGTGTCGATTGGTCGAAAGAAACGCTCCAAAAATACGATCGCGGGGCTTCGAAACGCGTCTATGACATCGTGACAGGTGGTGAACCGTGGATTTACGCGTATGAGTCCGAAAGTAAACAGCAGTCGACTGTATGGGTGCTTCAAATTGAGCCAAATCCAACAAAAGTTGCTCGCGCTCAAAGCCACTTCCAAGCAAATTGTCGCCTGTTTCTTCGGAAAAACTGGACATGTCGCAACCGTACCACTGGAACAGCGCAGAACAGTCAATTCTGAGTGGTACACAACCATTTGTTTGCCAGTTGTCTTCCAAGAAATGAGGAAAACCAACCGCCGAAGACGGATCACTCTTCACCACGACAATGCGAGCTCTCGCACATCGGCTGAAACAACTGCATTTTTGAGCACTCAAAACATCGATTTGATGA
Source organism: Eristalinus aeneus (assembly GCA_955652365.1). NCBI lineage: Eukaryota > Metazoa > Arthropoda > Insecta > Diptera > Syrphidae > Eristalinus > Eristalinus aeneus. Next base: position 97,926,907 of record OY019131.1, read on the forward strand.
GTCATCCGCCGCATAGTGCTGACTTGGCACCGAATGAGTTCTTTTTATTCCAGTACGTAAGAAATAAAATGAGAGGTCAACGTTTTTCGACACCTGAAGAAGCGGTTGATGCGTTCAGAATGCATGTTTTGGAGATACCTCAATCAGAGTGTCAAAAGTGCTTCGACAATTGGTTCAAACGCATGCAAAAGTGTTTAGATCTTAATGGGGAATTGTTTGAAAAACAATAAAGCTATTTTCGATGATTAATATTTGTTTTTGTTCTCTAATCCCGAAATATAAAAGGCAGCCTCCTAATAATTTAATTTAAGAAACCAAGGAAACCACCAGTCCTTACCTCTTTCACAAATGATGTATGAAACCGTATTTTAAAAATGTTTTCTGTCATCCATGCGTTCGCAGAATAACGGATTGTTGAACGGCAGTTCAACGGATTGTCAAAATTTAGAAAGCAGTGCGGGTTGACAGTTTTCCCAATCGCAAGTGGTTAATGATTGTGCGAAAGTCACTCTTTCTTTACGAATCTTTCTGCCTGCTAAAGCCTTTTCACAAGAAGCAACGTAGGTCTTCTCAGGAAGACATCGGAAGAGGATGCCAGATCTATCAGCATTGCACAGTTGTTGTCTGTTGTTCGTTAGTAATTTCCGTTTCATGCATCTTTCCCCCAAAGCATGAATGCACGTCTAAACTTTTTCAATTCTTTACTAAAACAAGCCAACACTGCTTCCCTTCAATGGCCGTTGCAAGTTTAACCCTACAAGGGAACAACCCACACTATTCCCTAGTGTAGCTAGGGGACTGGCTACACTCCTCGCACTCTCATGCGGAAGGCATACACTGGACAATGATAGAGGCTAAGAAAAGCTGGCGGGTTTTCCTCCTCCTCTGTCGGTCCGTTTTGAGCTGTGAGCCATCTAGAATGTCAGCCCTCATCAATCTTTGTCGCCGTTCATCCTCGATCGGTGGAAAGTCGCCTTGCACAAGCCAGCCTGGTTTCCAACTCACCCTTCACCTTTCCAACACCTAAATTAGCATAAAGCAAATTCACATTCAAATTCTCAACGTGTAACCCAACCCCACACCAGCGCTCAACGTAACACGATCCCGCCCGCCAATTCGTTTTCAGTTTTCAGTTTTTAATTTGAATGCCATAAAGTATTTTCGCTCAGCTGACAGATCAAATTTATGCCAGAGATCGCGGCGAGAGAGTTCGGGTCGGTCTGTGAAATCGAATCCACACTCGACGCACAGTCGTCGGCGTTTGTGTGGGCAACCGATTAGCTATTCATTCATTCATTCATTCATTCTATTCCACTTTTGAGATCGGCAAATTATCGAGATTCTTGTTCTCTCTGTATCTCTCTTTGCAGGAATTCGCTGAGACCGCCATGAACGAGCTGCTCGGGTGGTACGGCTACGACGGGGTCGATCGGCTGGATTTGTCAACAAAAACTTCGCGACTGCTGCAGTCGGCGGCAGCAGCAGCAGCCACCGGAGGCGGCAATCATCTGGAGAGGAAGCGCAGTCCCAGTCGAAATGGCATTAGTCAGCGCAGTGGTGGTGGCAGCGGCTGCGGTGGTGGAGACAGCACAACATCGGATCATGACACGCACAGCTCGAGGGAGGACTCCAAAAGTCCCAACTCCGCCAAGGCAGTCGAAGAGAAACCAGGTAATTCAAGCGCCCAGAAATAATTATCCGGGATGTGAAGTTGAACTCATTACCAGATGCATCTGCCACGGTAATGGTCGTTGACCAGGGGAAGGAGCGACGAAAAGTGTAAATTATCCCGAGGGTAATCGAATCCTCATGTCCAGTTAATGGCGGGGGACGCGCACTCGCCTCCCCCGATGGGGTTGGAGGATTTCGGTTTTTTCCGTCCAGCTCTGCGCTTTTTTCGTCCCACAGTATCGGTTGCTTGAGAAGGGTTGGTTTAATTCCCGCGCAACGGCCCCTTCATTAGAGGAGCGAATGCAAGTTTATGTAATTCAACGAATCTGAGAAGTTCATTATAATTTGTTCTGACCCTTTTTTTTCTTGTGCTTCTCATTTGCTCATTGCTCGTAATTATTTTACGATGTACGTTGCATTTCGCTATCAGCTTTCGCTGCCACAATGTGATGGGAACGGTTGCTTGAGTGAGGGTGGCTCACGGGGTGGGGTGGGGATTCAGTGAACATCGGCGAATTCAAATGAATTCAAGAACTTCTGTTGTTTTGTGTGTTTTTCGATTTTTCTCAATGTGTTGTGAGGGTTTTGAAGTGCAGGGTCGAGAGGAGTTAACTAAGAGTCCAACTTGAATGATTCAGTTGTGGGGGTTGATTTTACGTGATCACCTGCCTTGACGGCTTATATCATGAGATCGTAGATAAATCAAGACTAAACGCCTTAGTTCCTCAAGTACCAAATTGAGATCATGCTTGAGGGACAATTACCCCACCATAGCTTGATGCGAGATCTTCCTTAAACCTCAAAGGCTCTCTGGGTCGCAGAGGCCGGTTAAGAATACAACTCCAGACTGAGTCGAGATAGTCCTCTAACCACCTTGCCAAGCCATGGGTTAGCAAATAACTAGACAAGTCATTACAGTACACTATCCTCGAGTCTACCTGCGATGTCAGGTGGTAAACCACAGCCACCACAATACTCTACCACACGCCCATTGGTCAGAGATTTTAACGCAGTCGTTCGGAATTGTTAAATACACGAAATGCCCTGCCACTCGAAAGTAAGGAGGCTAAAATGTTTTTCTTTGGATGACAGGTGTCTGTCCCAATTTCGATCAGGTCAAAATTTTAGTTTGGCATCAAAAAAAAATGTCGTTTTCGTACACAAAAGGACTAAATTCACATTTTCTTTGTCAACTTGGACACATTTGAATAAATTTAGGCCATTTGTCATCAATTTTGACGCACTCGTACGGAATTGTTGAATGCACGAAATGTATTGCTACTCGAAGGAAAGGAGTCTAAAACGTCTTTTGGTGGATGACAGGTCTCTTTCCCTTTGTGGAACAGTTCAAAATTTTTGCTTGGCACTAAAAATGTTGTTATCGTACAGGAACGACCCAAATTCCCATATTTCTTGTCAATTTGGACACATTTCAATAAACTTAGGCTATTGAGCAAAGATTTTGGCGTAGTCGGTCGGAACTGTTGAATGGACAAAACGCTTCACCACTCGAAGGGAAGGAGTCTAAAATACTTTTCCCTAGATTATAGGTTTCCGCCCGGATTTGGAACAGGTCAACATTTTTGGTTGGCACCAACCAAGAAAAGGCCTAAATTTGCAATTTCTTTGTCAATTTGGACGCATTTAAATAAATTTAGGGCATTTGTCATACATGTTGACGCAGTCGTTCGGAATTGTTAAATACACGAAATGTCCTGTCACTCAAAAAAGAGGAGGCTAAAATATTATTCTTTGGATGACAGGTCTCTGTCCCAATTTCGATCAGGTCAAAATTTTAGTTTGACATCAAAAAAAATGTCGTTTTCGTACACATAAGGACTAAATTCCCATTTTCTTTGTCAACTTGGACACATTTGAATAAATTTAGGCCATTGGTCATACATTTTGACGCAGTCGTTCGATTTTTGATTGCACGAAATGCATTGCCTCTCGAAGGGAAGGAGTCTAAAACGTCTTTTGCTGGATGACAGGTTTCTGTCCCGGTTTGGAACAGGACAGGAAAGGCGTAAATTCTAATTTCCTTTGTCAATTTGGACATATTTTAAAAAATTTAGGCAACTGGGCAAAGATTTTGAGGCAGTCGTTCGGAATTGTTGAATGGACGAAATGCCTTACCGCTGTCTTTCGCTGGACGAATTGAAACTGTCCCGAATTAAAACAGACCAAAATTGTTGTTTGAAACGAAAAAACTTATTATGCTGTTTTTGTGAATTTTAGAAAAACCATAAGTTTGGGAAAATGGTCTAGGAGTTCTTCAATCGAAGACATTGTAGGCTATGATATGTATTTAAAGCAAATTTTGGAAGGTTCATGCTTTTAGCCTGACCTCTGACTTCAATTTGTGATATTTCTGAATTGAATTATATTATTTCTGACTTCCTCAAACCTGTCGAGGATGAAAGTCAGCCTTGCTTTGGATTTCTGACTTCGTAGAGCAAATGAGTCTGAAGGGTGATTGCAAAGAAATGGATAGGTGCCAACGGCTTCCTGGATTCCTCTTAAATGTCAGTTCTCCACTTACACTGCCTGGCGCGACAGTCAAAAAGGGAACCAGAGCCAGACTTTTCTTATCAACTGCTCCTGTTGTGCGCCAGTAGTTCGAGTAGAAGGGACCTCCGAATGGCGAAGTGTGAGCATTGTTCTCCAAGACAGTTCTTACTTTTTGAGTGTTGTCAGCAGCTCGAAAGAGGTGGTACCGTAAAAAAATGCAAACTGCTCAGTTCAGAAATCGACCGTTAGCGTGTGAGTGTCGCACTCTGTCCTCTACGCCACGGTGCCCAGTAGTTCTCCATTTGGGGGCCAGGAATTTTGTGCAAATGGTCGAGCTAAGACCTGCGTCACACACGGTGGGAAGGAGTTGTGATTGTTCTTGAGAGTCAGACAGGTTTCTTTTTCAAGGGCCAAGTCACGAGCTTGAGCAAGTCACACAAGATGAAGTTTTCTAAGTGATATGTTCACTGCTGTTCCCACCTTTCATTCCACCACCAGTGTGCAATTCAGAAGTCACCCTAGGCTTTTCAGCTCCTTCCAATCCAAGTGCAAATCTCACACCCCTTAAACACACGAATCCTGGGAATGCACAATACAACATTTTAAACCACAATCGACTGCAACCAAAAACTGAAATAATTTTCTCTCAGTGATATCACTTACCCATCTTCCCGAAGATCAGATTCAAGGTATAGGAGTACCATTAATCATTAAAACAGCAACACATCCTCTCATCCACACTCAGCAAAAGGGATAAAAAAAAAAGAGAAGAAGATGTAAATCCCTTTCTAGGAGTTATGAAACCTCATCCCTTGAGGAAACATGAGTAGTGTGCTTATCCTGACCCAGGCACCTCTCACATTGGTAAAGATTCTCACATGTACTGAGAAGGAATCAATTTGCAGCCGAAGCAGCAGCAGTACAGCTCTTGACACAGCTCTGCACTCCCTCTGCTCATTAGATTGAAAGTTAAAGGATACAACTTTTGGGTTGAAATGAATTTTCCGCACACACAGAATTTTCGATACACCCAAAGCGATATCCGGTTTCTCAGAGACGATTGAGGGCTTGGATTCTCTGGTTTGGTTGTTGCATACAGACAGCTAGACGTAGAAGGGGAGGGGAATGAATCACGAAACCATTTGAGTTCCAATTTGATTATGCGATATTCTCTTATTTTCAGATTACAACAACTGCGTATGGTGCCGTCGACCGGTGCCGGACAACTCGACAGACTTCCTCACCACAGCCGATGGACCGCGGTACTGCTCGGAGTCGTGCTTCACGCAAAGCAGACGCGCCTCCTTCAAGAAGGCGAAGACATGCGACTGGTGTCGGCATGTGCGGCATGCCGTCAGCTACGTCGACTTTCAAGATGGTGCTTCCCAGCTGCAGTTTTGCTCGGACAAGTGCTTGAATCAGTACAAGATGCAGATATTCTGCAAGGAGACCCAGGCGCACCTGGACATGAACCCCCACCTGCGCGACAAGGGACTCGAGACGGCCAGTGGCAGTGGGGGCTTGATAACGCCCGATCTATGGCTCCGCAATTGTCGCAGTCGGTCGGCGTCCCCTGCTTCAACGGTGTCCGTGTCACCGACGCCTCCGCCTACGGCTGCGCCTCCTCAGACTGCGATTGCAGTGCAGCCCCACAAACCCATTATCTCAGTGGCACCCGTCGCGAAGCTGATGTCGAAGAGTCCCGGGATCATGAACAACCGACAGTCGCCCAAGCATAGTCGGAAAAAGCGACCCTCCCGGACGGGAACCGCCAGCGTGGGACCGCTGAACAGCGGAAATGCAAGCAGCAGCGGCAGCAGCAACAACAACAACAACCCTAACAGTATAAACAATAATAGTCTTAACAGCCACCTGAACCTGAGCAGCAAGTCGAAGATCTTGACGAGTAGTCTAAGCGCGAGCCCCAAGCACCCACCGAAGCCTTTCCCCAGTGTGCCAGACTTGCAGCACATCAGCGCTCCGCCTATCTCACCTATCGACGGGCAAGCGCCCCCGCCACAGCATCCGCCCACTAGGCCGACAAACTTGCCGTGCGGATTCTTCCCAGGCTCGTCCTTTCCACCGAGACCCCCATTCATGCCGCAGCCGCATCCAAGATTCTTCGGTGGCGTCCACCCTCTCCTGCCACCTCCTGATGTGAACTCGGGCTTGCTGGGCGCCCCACCACCTGTAACCGTCATGGTTCCGTATCCAATTATCATCCCCCTCCCCATACCAATACCGATCCCCCTGCCGATAATGGATTTTGTCAAGGCCGCCCAGAAGAAGGAGGAGGCGACACCGCCGGCGCCGTCTGAGAGCACCCCCAGCGTGGATGATTCAAAGTCGACGGAGTTCGACGAGCCGCTCGACTTCACCAAATCCAAAGACGAGGAGGTCGAAGAATCGGCGCCCCCGGAAACAGCCTCTGACGATCAGGATGATAGCTCCAAGCAGAAACTGCCGAAGTTCAAGACCACCAGGCTGCACAGCAAGCGGCTTGCCACGGCCTCTGCGACATCTCTGCCCACCACCACCTACCCAACATCGGAGCCGCCAAGCGAATGCAGTCGGCCGCTGCGGAAGCGGAAAAGAATCATTGACTGTGACTTTCAGCGTATGTCTTCTGCCGCTGTCACCGCCAGCAAGGATGTAGATGCCGAGGAGGGTGCACAAGCAGTAGGGGCAGGCGCAGGAAAGCAAAGGAAGTGAAGACAAATCGAATTCAAACTTCTACTCTGTGCAATTGCTTCAAGTGTCCACGGTCTTCACTGTATTGGAGAGAGGCCAGGTCGGGCACGAATGGAACACTCACTTGCTTTACATAGTTCTTAGGCAACTTTTCGATGGTATAGAAATGTATATGTATGTGTAACTTATTTTAGAAAGCTCTTAAGTTAAGATTCTCACTCTCTCTCTCTCTCACACTTTCTCTCTCCTACTTCCTCAAGTTGTTTTTCTCCATTTTTTTATTTTTTTATACAAATTGATGAACCAGCCCGTCTTGGGACGGATTAATTGTTTTCTTTTCTTTGAAAATAAATATGAAAGAAATCTGAGGTTATGTTGTTTTACTGGAAGGACTGGAAGGAGTTGCCATTTTAAGAGTGGCAGCAAAGATCCTAGGACCAGGCAATGAAATCCCCAGAAGAACACATTCTTCATTTATGGTGAAGCACTGGAACGAGTGGAATACATACAAGAGACATTCTCAGCCGTCGGAAGAAACTTGCTGACCTCTAAAGTCCATCCATGCCGCCATAGGTGTCCACTTTGAGCACTCATACGCTTTTTGATATACCATAAAGTTAGTTTGCTGGGAAGTCCTCTATGAATTTTGGAACATCTCCAAACAAGCCACAAGGGCATACAACAAACGTCACTGACTCCTCCTCCAAAGACGACTGGATCTTCCTCAAGTTTCACAATCTCTTCTTGCAACACTCTTGAGCAAGTCGTACGAGATCTTTTGCTTAAAACACTGAATGAGATGCTCCAAAAAGAAGTGTTAAGCTCCATGATAACCAGATCATCTTCAGCTTGCTGGATCCCACCGACCGCACCTAGTTCCTCAAATCGAAAGAAAATCCACATTTCAAAGTCAAAATATCATTTCTTTTTGCCATTTACAATCAACAACGTCTCACAATTCTCTTATCCTTAGTCTGCTTGTGTAAAAAAAGGAAACGACTATCGAACCATATCAGGAGGTAATAAGTTCCAACACCTTTGCACTTTCCCCTCAATTGTACAAGTCCCACAAGGAAATCTGTCCATCTTGGCCGGCCGCCGCCATGATCGGGGAGTTCCAGCTGAGGACCTTTCCATTCGAGTACGCCACGTCCAAGATGCCGCCCGTCTTGTGTTCAGTCAGCACGGCGAGTGGTCGCAGGCTTTTCCACGAAAAAATCCGTATTCTGCCATCCCACCCGCCGGTGGTAAAGACTTTGTGGTCATTTCTGATGCGGATGCAGTTCACGCCGGGGTTCTTGATGTGGATCTCCTGGATGGGCGTCAGTTCCATGGTGGTGCGCTGGAATGTTACAGCTGTCAGTTTGTCTTCCGTCCCGCCAACCACTCCCCGGTTAGTGAACACATCGAAGTCCACGCACATGGCTCCGCCAACATCGAAGTGTGCAGCGTTCAGGACCTTCTCTGACCGTAGGTCCCACGTTAGGAAGTCGCCACTCTCGTAGCCGGCCACTATCAAATCTCGTCCACCGCAGTTCAGCATCTTTACACACGCCAGCTGTCCGACTTTAAGGTCCTCGTCCGGTACGAGAAGGGTCTGATTCTGCCAGTCCTTTGTGTTGACTACGCCGATGGTGTTGCTGCTGCGGGGGTAGGCCAGCATTCCGTGGTCGGAGCTGTAGTCAGTGCGGCAGAAAGCGTCGTGGTTTGTCTCCGTGCGATTTTCCATCACGTAGCCAGCATTGGAGACAGACCAGCTCTTCAGCGCTCCTCCTTTTTCCTGGGTGATGAGGTGGTCTTCTGTGTGGTGCATGGAGGTGAGCGGCTCACTTCCGGCGTCGAATTGTAGACGGCAGCGATTTGTCTGAGGCGGCAATGGGGCTGGTGTGAATTTTTTGCTTGCGAGCATGTAGCCGTACTTACTTGGAGATCCCAGAGGAAGACATTTCCTTTCAGTGTGCCAGCGAGGAGACGCTGGTCCTGGTGGAATGCTACCGAGTTGACGGAGTCCATGTCCGGGTGACGAAGCACAAAGACGGGGTCGGGTGGAAGCACTGACATGATGGAGTGGAAATCACGCTAAGGGAATCCGTCGCAAAGGGACACTCGGGATTTGCAAGCGGCACGAGAGCTGGGAGATAATGAAATGTCAGATGGGCCTGGGGTTGGTTGTCAAAACTGGGAACAGCTGATTTCTGTTGATTGGGCGTGGTGTCAGAAGTGACTGGAAGAGGGCGCTAAACATGGTTTGGGAATCGGGTGAGAGTGGAGAATGGTGTGGTAAATGGGTTTGTGGATGAGAATATGGTTCTGCGGATAAACGGATAACATAGCCAGAGGCATGTCAGCGTTGCCGTTCTGGGACTGAATAGAAAGGCAAGGATTCCGTGGCCTCATGTAAGGACGGGAGACAGTGAAAACTTAGTTTCAGGACGACCGTAAGATGCTGGATCCCGATTTCAGCACCGGTTACCGTTTTGTTTGACATACCTCGATAGACGCTTGTCGCAAGATGTGTGTCACTAAAGACAACTGTCAGTAACCGCTTGTTGTTTAACGCTTATCGCTCGACGCTTGTCGCTCGACGCTTGTCGCTCGACGCTTGTCGCTAGACGCTTGTCGCTAGACGCTTGTCGCTAGACTCTTGTTGCTAGACGCTTGTCGCTAGACGCTTGTCGCTAGACGCTTGTCGCTAGACGCTTGTCGCTAGACGCTTGTCACTAGACGCTTGTCGCTAAAATTTTGTCGCTAAACCCTTGTCGCTAGACGCTTGTCACTAGACGCTTGTCGCCAGACGCTTGTTGCTAGACGCTTGTCGCTATGGGCTTGTCACTAGACGCTTATCGCTAGACGCTAGACGCTTGTCGCTAAACTTTTATCACTAGACGCTTGTCTCTAGACGTTTGTCGCTCAACTTGTCGCTACACGTTTGTCGCTAGACGCTTGTCGCTCAACTTGTCGCTAGACGTTTGTCGCTAGACGCTTGTCGCTAGACGCTTGTCGCTGGACGCTTGTCGCTAGACGCTTGTCGCTACACGCTAGTTGCTAGACGCTTGTTGCTTGTCACTAGACGCTAGACGCTAGACGCTAGACGCTTGTCGCTAGACACTTGTCGCTAGACGCTTGTCGCTAGACGCTTGTCGCTAGACGCTTGTCGCTAGACTCTTGTTGCTAGACGCTTGTCGCTAGACGCTTGTCGCTAGACGCTTGTCGCTAGACGCTTGTCGCTAGACGCTTGTCGCTAGACGCTTGTCGCTCGACGCTTATCGCTCGACGCTTGTCGCTCGACGCTTGTCGCTAGACGCTTATCGCTCGGCGCTTGTCGCTAGACGCTAGACGCTTGTCGCTAGATACTTATAGCTAGACGCTTGTCCCTGAACGCTTGTTGTTGCAGGTTTGTCGTTAAATGCTCGTGACTCGTCGCTTGCAGCTTAGAGCTACACGTTCGTCCTAAGACTCCATTAATGAGACTTTGTGGGTGGAAGTTGAAGTTGAAGGCTTGCACGTGCTTGGACTAGGCGCTTGCTGCTGAACACTCCATGCTTGTCACCTAAAACGTCAAATCTCGACCACGAGTACTTTAAAAGTGTCAAATAACGACGGATAGTTCCTAATTAAAGTCCCAAGGAGAGCTAATCGACTTCCAAAACAGCTCAAGAACTTTGAAAGGTCTTTTACAGACTTTTAAATGAGCCCCAATAGCGAGCAGAAAGTTCAACATATATGCAGCACATCACTTATCCATCTCATCCCTCATCCATCAGTTCCCAAAGCAGCACTTAAAAATGCATTTACTTCGAACCTCGTCAGCTCCTCTCCCCACCCACCACAGCCCCACCCTATTCCACCACGAGCCATCCAAGGAAGTACTTAAACGTTCATTTGCGTGAATAGCCCAGTCACACCTGCCACACGGACGAGAAGCGTTTGGCTCCATTTTATGGACTTAACCACAATTTCGCTGCCGATGGCCGGCAGCTTGTTGCATTTGCAAGGCCGCTGGGCACAGCACTTCCTCGAAATGGCCGGGACCTGTTGATAATTAATCGTCCTCCCATTGCGTGCTGGGATCCCCACTCCCAGTGGTGGAGCTTCCTTTCATCGACAATCAGACTTCATGGACAGCAGCAAAGTGCCTCTGAATCGATGTCGTAATTCATTTTCAGCTCATCAGGGGAAATTCCATGCTTTCCTCGAATGGGCGCAGAGTCAAGGGCGGCACACATCTGCAAGGAAATTGAATCAAATCTTCGACGTAGCACGGACAACGCATCTGCCAATCTGTCGGTGCTCGGCTCGGGCCGTACAAACGCCAACATATTGCAATTAACCTTATCGTCCAACCAAACCAATTTAAAACTAGCTTCGGCGCGCTCAACTTTGCTCGTTATTAAGAAAACTAATTAAAATTTGTTGTTGGACGTCGCCATTGTTGGAGAGACTGGACTGGACTGGCCTGCACCGAGGAGCGTGAACTGAGAGAGGTAAAGGTGCCGAGTAAATGTTTATATCGCACCTCGGCGGCGAATTGGATTTTTCTTCCTCTTCCTTCTCGGCCACTGCCGCACAGGACACTTTGCAGCCAGTGTTTACAGGTTTACGATGGATTTAATGTTACGAGGTAATTTTCAACATCCCACACCCGGGCGGGGCTCGTTAGCCACACAGCCATGGAGTTGTGGAGATTGCAATTGATAAGAGGGAAATATCACCCGCGCCGCTGGCGTAAAGGTCTTGTTCATTATAAGTTTCTTCTTTTCAGAGTGACCTACGAGGCGGTGCCAGCGGAGGGGCGAGCTGGCATGTGAGCAGTGAGGGCGGTCTTGTGTGTATCTGCAGCCTACCCTCGTCGCTGGGATTGATCGGATAAATTGGTTGATAAACGGAGTGTGTGACGAGGGGAAGGGTTATTAAAGTTGGTGGATGGATGCGGCTGATAGTCGGGTCGGGGATGGGATTGTGTTTAAAAAGTTGGTGGGGTAAAGTGAACAGCCCCCTCGGGCGTGACAGACAGCAGATTCTATCAGCCATAGAGGGACTTTATTCAAATTTCCAATTTTCGAACCTTGAATTGGTCTTCTTTGTACAAGGGGGTCCTGGAACTCATGAAACCTCTGCAGTCAGCAAGTGGAGCTCGCCTCGATTGTGTTCACCTACTGATTCCAAAGTTGCCTTCATTGAGGCAGGCGATCGCACAGAAGTTGGCCATTTTATTGTCATTGCCCGATTACTTAGAATGAAGTTCACATATCCTCGCTTTCATTGGCTCCGAGCTAAGCTGTCTACATTAGCCTCAAGCTATGTGGCAGTCCCTCTTAGCCTCGTGGATGTTCCTGGTTCCTGAGGATAGTCTTTCGAGGCTTCTCACTAGAGGCTTGTCGTCAACGTTATGTTTCCTTATTCTCTCCGCTTTAAGCTCGCCAATTGAGTATTGCCGTTTGAGTCTTGCTTGCAACTTGAGGCTTGCAGCTTGAGGCTTGCAGCTTGAGGCTTGCCGCTTGAGGCTTGCAGCTTGAAGCTTGATGCTTGAGGCTTGCTGCTTAAGGCTTTCAGCTTGAGGCTTGCAGCTTGAGGCTTGCAGCTTGAGGCTTGCAGCTTGAGACTCACAGCTTGAGACTCACAGCTTGAGGCTTCAGCTTGAGGCTTGCAGCTTGAGGCTTGCAGCTTGAGGCTTGCAGCTTGAGGCTTGCAGCTTGAGGCTTGCAGCTTGAGGCTTGCAGCTTGAGGCTTGCAGCTTGAGGCTTGCAGCTTGAGGCTTGCAGCTTGAGGCTTGCAGCTTGAGGCTTGCAGCTTGAGACTCACAGCTTGAGACTCACAGCTTGAGGCTTCAGCTTGAGGCTTGCAGCTTGAGGCTTGCAGCTTGAGGCTTGCAGCTTGAGGCTTGCAGCTTGAGGCTTGCAGCTTGAGGCTTGCAGCTTGAGCTTGAGCTTGAGACTCACAGCTTGAGGCTTGCAGTTTGAGGCTTCAGCTTGAGGCTTGCAGCTTGAGGCTTGCAGCTCGAGGCTTGCAGCTTGAGGCTTGCAGCTTGAGGCTTGCAGCTTGAGGCTTGCAGCTTGAGGCTTGCAGCTTGAAGCTTGCAGCTTGAGGCTTGCAGCTTGAGGCTTGCAGCTTGAGGCTTGCAGCTTGAGGCTTGCAGCTTGAGGCTTGCAGCTTGAGGCTTGCAGCTTGAGGCTTGCAGCTTGAGGCTTGCAGCTTGAGACTCACAGCTTGAGGCTTGCAGTTTGAGGCTTCAGCTTGAGGCTTGCAGCTTGAGGCTTGCAGCTTGAGGCTTGAAGCTTGAGGCTTGCAGCTTGAGGCTTGCAGCTTGAGGCTTGCAGCTTGAGGCTTGCAGCTTGAGACTCACAGCTTGAGGCTTGCAGTGTGAGGCTTCAGCTTGAGGCTTGCAGCTTGAGCCTTGCAGCTTGAGGCTTGCAGCTTGAGGCTTGCAGCTTGAGGCTTGCAGCTTGAGGCTTGCAGCTTGAGGCTTGCAGCTTGAGGCTTGCAGCTTGAGGCTTGCAGCTTGAGGCTTGCAGCTTGAGGTTTGCAGCTTGAGGCTTGCAGCTTGAGGCTTGCAGCTTGAGGCTTGCAGCTTGAGACTCACAGCTTGAGACTCACAGCTTGAGGCTTCAGCTTGAGGCTTGCAGCTTGAGGCTTGCAGCTTGAGGCTTGCAGCTTGAGGCTTGCAGCTTGAGGCTTGCAGCTTGAGGCTTGCAGCTTGAGGCTTGCAGCTTGAGGCTTGCAGCTTGAGGCTTGCAGCTTGAGGCTTGCAGCTTGAGGCTTGCAGCTTGAGGCTTGCAGCTTGAGGCTTGCAGCTTGAGGCTTACAGCTAGAGGCTTGCAGCTTGAGGCTTGCAACTTGAGGCTTGCAGCTTGAGGCTTGCAGCTTGAGCCTTGCAGCTTGAGGCTTGCAGCTTGAGGCTTGCAGCTTGAGGCTTGCAGCTTGGGGCTTGCAGCTTGAGGCTTGCAGCTTGAGGCTTGCAGCTTGAGACTCGCAGCTTGAGGCTTACAGCTTGAGGCTTGCAGCCTGAGACTTGCGGCTTGAGATTTGCAGCTTGAGGCTCGCCGCTTGTTACTTAATGGTGTAGGATTGCGGTTTTAGGCTTGTCTTCAAACTCATGTTGCCTGACAATAGGTGCTTAGAGGTTGTCGCTTTCAAGTTGCTGCCTTGGGCTGCCCGCTTGAGTTCTGCCACCTTCGACGTTCTTGGAAGTTTGGCTCAATTCGTTTAAGGCTTGCTGCTCTTGACTGTTGGCTTTGAAGCTTATCCCTTCAGGCTTGTCGCTCAAGGCTTGTCAAGGCTTGCTTGTGGCTAAAGGCTTGCAGCTTGAGGCTCGCCGCTTATTACTTTATATCCTAGGAATGCCGCCTGATGCTTGTGGCTAAAGGTTTGTCAACAAATTCCTGTTACTCGATACTTGTTGCTTAAGGATTGTCGTTTTCTAGTCGCTTCAAGAGCTAGCCGCTTGAGTGCTATGATGCTTGGTCCAATCCGCTTAAGGCTTACTGCTAGATGCTTTTCGCTTGAGTTTTGCCGCTTGACCCCTGTTTCTTAAAGCTTGTTTTCTCTCTGTTTCGTAGATGGTTCTCGCTGGAGGCTAGTTAGCTGTTTCTTGTTATCTGATGTCAAGCTTTCCTTCTGAAACGTGTCGCTGTCTTGACCGTTGTACTTTCATTTCGCCTATCCCTTGGCCTTTGATGTTTGTTTCTTGTATCCCCTTTCCAAGGTTATCTAAACAGGCTTTCTGAGGACCTCCTCGTCCAGAAGACAGAGGTTCAATCCGCGATTAAGCTCCTGACACAGTTCGTACAACTTTTCGTGGTCCTCCAGAGCACATTTGTATAACATGATCTTGCTTCCCTCTGGCATCGCGTACCCATTGTGTGGTCAGTACTTCATCTCCATCAACAAGTCATTGACACATCGAATCAGAATCAGAAATTCCAGCTCATCCTAGCATCCGCATTCCCTCGTGTTCTGTCATCCTCCTCTTCCCCGTCCATTCACCCTCCGCACACACATTAAATTATACTTCCCAGTTCACTCAATTGAGCAGCAATTTATCCGCACAACGCTGCGCTTTTGCGAATTCTATTTCTGTGTCCCTTGCAGGGACATGCATTTTGCAGTTTTCCGAAACAAGATTTCCAACATTAATTGGACGTACTACATGAGCGACGACCTTTCCCCTCTCACTCAGATGATCTTAACGGTGTGCGGGTTGGACGCTACAGCGCGGCGACGGCTGCGGCGTGTGGCTTCGTTAAAAATGCATATAACTGCTCCTGCATGTCGGATGGCGTCCTTGGAGTCTATTAGAGATTTTTATCTGTCTTGACATTTCGGAAAAGGCGCCTCAAATGGGAGGCGTGAGGGCGGTGTGGTGTTAACGTGATTAAAGCGACAGAGTCTTTCTGGTTCGCATGACTCTGTGTCATTGGCGAAGTGAAACTTCGAATTCAATGAAATTTGGTTTGATTGGGGTTGAAGGAGGTCAAAAAGAGGAACTTGGTCCAACAGATCCGTCTTAGGATTACCTCTGGCTACGGTTGCTATTCGGAGTTATCTTATGACAAAGATCATGTTGCACAAGACCAAAGCGTCCTTTAGAGCATGATATGGAGCTGGCAGGGAAACTGGACGAAAGGGAAAATGCTGAGTGGCTTCTTGGGACCTTTTAGAGAACGAATTTCAGGGATATACGCTCTTGACTGTAGAAAGGTCGAATGGAAGAGGAGACATAACCGCGAACTCTACGTTCAGGGCCGAAATGGTGGTGTGGTCCTAAAGTTGATTCCACGAATCGGTCATGTCGGGCGATTGGTCTTTGAATCTTCGTTCGAGGGGAAAAGGGGGACCGGAGACGATAGGAAACTTAGTTTTGATGACGACAACAGCGTGCCCGGACAACAGCGTGCCCGGACAACAGCGTGCCCGGATAACAGCGTGCCCGGACAACAGCGTGCCCGGACAACAGCGTGCCCGGACAACAGCGTGCCCGGACAACAGCGTGCCCGGACAACAGCGTGCCCCGACAACAGCGTGCCCGGACAACAGCATGCCCGGACAACAGCGTGCCTAGACAACAGCGTGCCTGGGCAACAGCTTGCCCAAACAACAGCGTGCCTGGACAACAGCGTGCCCAGATAATATCGTGCCTGGACAACAGAGTGCACGGACAACATCGTGCCTGGACAACAGCTTGCCCAAACAACAGCGTGCCCGGACAACAGCTTGCCCGGACAACAGTGTACCCGGACAACAGCGTGCCCGGACAACAGCGTGCCCAGACAACAGCTTGCCTGGACAACAGCATGCCCGGACAACAGCGTACCCGGACAACAGCGTGCCCGGATAACAGCGTGCCCGGACAACAGCGTGCCCGGACAACAGCGTGCCCGGACAACAGCGTGCCCGGACAACAGCGTGCCCCGACAACAGCGTGCCCGGACAACAGCATGCCCGGACAACAGCGTGCCTAGACAACAGCGTGCCTGGGCAACAGCTTGCCCAAACAACAGCGTGCCTGGACAATAGCGTGCCCAGATAATATCGTGCCTGGACAACAGTGTACCCGGACAACAGCGTGCCCGGACAACAGCGTGCCCGGACAACAGCGTGCCCGGACAACAGCGTGCCCGGACAACAGCGTGCCCGGACAACAGCGTGCCCGGACAACAGTGTGCCCGGACAACATCGTGCCCGGACAACAGCGTCAAGGACGCAGGATAACATTAGATTGGGCTCTGAGCTTTAACGAAGCGAGGGGCGTCACCTTGGGAGACTAAGTTTGGAAGGCAGACTTAAGGATTATGCTAAAAGTGCACGGAAAGAAAGGCTCGAGAGTAGACTATGGCAACTAGCTTCTATGGGCCACAATGATCTTAAGCAGGCTGAAGATTCTTTTCATAGCCATCTTTTTTTTTACGTTTCCAGATTCACTCCTGCCACGTCCGACTTTTTCTGGCCATCTTTGGTTACTCAGCTTAATAGTAGTTATTGTATGGCGCGACAGTCCACAGGGAGACCAGGGCCCAGCTTGTTAGCTTACCCGTGTTTTGCGCGCTACTGTTCTCTGATGGGTAGAAGCGGCCTACAGTTCTTTGCTTACTCCGAACGGCGAAGTTTGACAAGCATTTTGTGTGTTTTCGGCTCGAAAGAGGTCGTTCCGAGATCGAACCTTGACCTTCGGCGTGTGAGCGTCGTCTCACCTTCCCCCTTGAATGAAATCCGAGCTTTCCCTGTGCCTGTGTCCGTCGATTTTTGTGTCTTTTGATGTCCATGGCTTTGAATGTTTGCGGCTGCAAGTACCTGTGACATCTGTGACTTTTGATGCATTCTGTCTGCCGATGGCCAGGGGCCTTGGCCATATTCAACATCCTATGTCTTCATGGTGTCCGAGGACAGGGAAACCAATGACTCTTGAGGAAAGCTGTGCATGGTTGTCTGTTAGTCGATGCCTGTGATTGTCGTTGCCTGCGATTGTCGTTGCCTGTGATTGTCGCTGCCTGTGATTGTCGCTGCCAGTGAATACCGATGTTTATGACTATGGCTACATCGTCTGTCTTTCTGTGCCCAAGGATCAGCTTTCGTTCGCGACTTACTAAGTTTCAGGTGCACAAAAGATGTCATTTCAGTGCTCAGACAGACACTTGTCTTGTCTGGTAATGATTGCTCGTCGTAGGCATAAGTCTGAGGTGCTCCAACAGTCTGTCAAATTGGGGACGTACTCAATGTCCCTGCGGACAAAGACAACAAAGACATGTCCCTGACCATCAGTCTCTGTGTCTTTTGATGTCTGAAACGGCTGAAACAGCCCCGTCCGTACCTTCTACCGTCAGTTTGTATCAATGTTTGTTTCTACGTCAAATCCACCTCAGCGTAAAGTGTGGCCTCGGTGACCACTTTCCTTTGTTATAAGACTGTGTCTTCCCTAAAATTTCGAATTCTGGCTGCTTCCTTGTTATCGTGCCTGTCTGTCGATGACAGTGGCTATCGTCCTGCTGTGACTTTAGACTCCTTTCAAGCAGACTCCAGTGCCCCTGTGCTACTCTGAAGATCTGAAGATCGATTAAGGACCAATAGACACAGAAAATAAATCGACTTTAAAGTTAGAGGGCTTAATTCCAGGTTTTGAATTGAAGCTGGTGACAAACACTGACAGGGACTGCAATAGGCTCTGAGTGGCCAAATGGCCTCTGAGTGAATTAATGAAGTTCTGTACTGAACATTGTGGATACGACAGACTCTTCCTTTCCCTCTTGTCCTCCCATCCTTTCAGCACCGGTTTTCAGCCGCACAGTGGTGCCTGAGCGGAAAAAAAATATGTGAAATGAAATAATTTTTTCGGTCATACAGGGTAAGTTTTTCAATTATACATATTTAAGAGCCTAGAAAGCCAAGATCTTGATAACTTCTAATGAGCCGTTTCGATGTATGATTTGCTTAAAATTGGGACTTCGAAATTTTTTAAATTGAACGCTTTTTTTCAAGAAAATTCGATGTGGCATATTTTTTTAACTAAGCCACCTTACAACATGGTGTCATATCTATTTGAAAGGGCGTAAATTTATCCTGCAAACTACATTCTTCTTCTTCTTGTGGTGCTACAGTCCGGGGTGGACCTGGGCCTCAACCAACATGTCTCTCCAGCCAGCACGATCTTTCGCCAGCTGTGTCCAGTTGCGCACTCCAAGTTGGTTGAGGTCCTTCTCCACTTGTGTGCGCCATTTCAGTGTAGGTCGTCCTCTGTTGCAGTGTCCCAATGGCTCGGATTCAAAGACTTTTCGGGCCGGAGCAGTGGTGTCCATACGCTCTACATGGCCTAGCCATCTTAAGCGTTGTGTCCGTAGACGCTTAACCAGGCGCATGTCGCTGTACAGCCCATAGAGTTCGTCATTATATCTTCTCCTCCAGATGCCATCAACGCAAACAGGACCAAAAATCGCACGCAAAACTTTTCTCTCGAAAAGACTAAGGGCTTCCTCATCCGCCTTTGCTAACGTCCAAGATTCTGCGCCATATAGTAGGACGGGGATGATCAAGCTGTTATATAAAGCGAGCTTAGTCCTTCGAGAGAGGGCTTTATTACTCAATTGCCTCTTGAGCCCAAAGAAACAGCGGTTGGCAAGAGTGATTCTGCGTTTGATTTCGGTACTGATGTTGTTGTCCCTGTTTACCGCGGGGCCGAGGTAGACGAAGTCCTTAACTACCTCGAAGTTTCTGCTGCCTAGTGTAACGCTCCGTCCGAGACGTCGATGTTGTGTGTCCTTCCTTGATGACAGCATGTACTTCGTTTTGCCTTCATTTACCGCAAGACCCATTTTAGCCGCTTCCGCTTCAATGCCAGCAAACGCCTCATTGACGGCTCGCTGTGTTCGTCCAATCACGTCAATGTCATCGGCGTAAGTTAGCAATTGAGCTGACTTTTGGGAGATCGTGCCTCTGGTGTTGACTTGTAAGTTACGCACGATCTTCTCGAGGATAATGTTAAGGAAGTCACATGACAGTGCGTCGCCTTGTCTAAAACCTTTTTTGACATTGAAGGTCTCGGTGAGTTCGGTACCGACCTTGACGGAGCAGCGAGAGTTCTCCATCGTCATCCTACACAATCTGACGAGTTTGGTAGGAATGCCAAAACTAGACATGGCACTGTATAGCTCGTCTCTATGCACACTGTCATATGCAGCCTTGAAATCGACGAATAGGTGGTGAGTGTCAATTTGCATTTCTTGGGTCTTTTCCAGGATCTGCCGTAATGTGAAGATCTGCTCTATTGTGGACTTCCCTGGTCTGAAACCACACTGATAGGGACCTATCAGGTCATGGACAAATGGTTTCAGACGATCACACAATACGGCAGAGAGGATCTTGTATGCGATGTTCAGGAGACTAATCCCTCTGTAGTTGGCGCAGTCAAAGGAGTCTCCTTTCTAGTGCACCGGGCAAACGACGCTGAAATTCCACTCATCGGGCATGCTTTCCTCCGACCATATCTTACAGATGAGCTCGTGCATGCGCCCAACCAGGTCATCTCCAGCTGCTTTAAATAGTTCTGCGGACAGTCCGTCCGCTCCAGCAGCTTTGTTCGACTTTAGCTTGGATATTGCTATCTTCACCTCGTCTAAGTCGGGGGGACGGAATGCTTGTCTATCATCGTCCAAATTGAGTAGAACATTCTGCCTAACAGCGGGATTTGGATCGTCATCGCCGTTTAGGAGTCTGCAGAAATGATCCTTCCAAACTACATTAACAGGTTCTTAATTTTGAATACCGTTTTTCTAGACCAGGTTTGTGATTAAGGCCACCTTTCACGAAGTGTACTTTCAAGTTTGGTGGGGCATAACAAAAGTGCTCCAAAAGGCTTCAACGGGAAACCACATTTTTCCGAAAGCTTGAAATGTTCTCCATGGATGATGCAAAAACAAAAATTTAGTTTTTTGCACTTTGGGAGAACGAGTCGTTTAAGTGGAGCGATCTCGGGCATTTTTTGTTTCGAATTTAAATTCGATTTTCCTTGTATCATGGACACGAACCACTGAGTAGTGAAGCGCAAGCCCTACTATACTTAATTTATACTCAAGTCAGATTTAAATTTTTTTACAACGTGTGAAGAAATAGTGTTGAATGCAATTTTTCTGTATAGGTACAACTTCTAGCTTTGTTTTGAGCCCAAATTTACTGTCGTAAATTGTTAATAAATATTTTTTTTATGTAATTAAACACTAAATGTGTGTATTTTCAATTATTTAACTTAAGATAACTCTGTTATCCGTTATGCTATATCGACCATTCTCCATTGACAGTAGGAGAATCTTGCGGCAGTGATACTATATTCCAAGTTTCATCGAGATCGGTCAACGGGTTGGAAAGTTACAGATTTTTTTCCGGGTTCCCCATTCAAGCTCACCCCTGCGCGCCGTGGCGACATTTACACGCCGAAGGCTGCCGGTTCGATTCCCGGACTGAACATTTCGCATTTTTTCTCGTCGCTACCTCTGTCGTGTTAATGAAAATTCTCAAAGAGTACAATCTGTCTATGAAAACACCTCTCAAACTTCGGCATTCGAAGTTGGCAACAAACTGTAGGTCCCTTCCACTCGTGAAAGAACAGCTGCGCTCACAACGCGATTATGTAAAGAGCAAACTAAGCTCTGGCCCATCATGTGGGGACCCTTGGAGCACAGACAGACACAGATTTTGGATCGGCCTCGATTGAGAATAGACTTTACTTCAGTTCCGAATTAGTCCATCTTCAATTTTACATTAAAGGCAACCAAGAAGATGGGGGAAACCCTCAATCTGACACCACATCGCTTTTCGAATGTTGTTCTTGCACGCTACATTCAAGTGCTGAAGTGCCTGAAACAAAGCCGGACTTCTTACAGGTGACTAGGTGACAACCGAAAGTCGCCTTCCCCCAGAACGAACAACACAATAAACCAAAATAGAGTCCCTGGAGTTAATTACTCAAATTGAAGCACAAACAAAATTAGTTCCAATCCCAATGGAACAGAACTCCCTCCAGAGTTCATCATCACCTCTGCTTGATTATCCGCCACGTCTCTTCGCCTCAACTCCATTTGGCCCGTTTCTTCAATTTTTGTCGCGACTGCGAAAAAAAGCGTACAATTTCCTTCCGAGACAAAGGACGAGTGCAAAAACCCGAGAAGACAGCACCGAAGCAAAAACCAAAATTATGGAAATTTAAAAGTAAACATTGCAAATAGGGGAGGTGGCGAAAGAGGCGACAACGACCAAGGAGAAAATAAAATACGAAGTTGTTGCTCCATTAATCCTGCCTGCTGCTCCTCCTTATTGCCCTGGTGTGTCTTTGAGCGTCTGCGAGTGTTTGTTAGATGCGCCAGACGGTGGCCAAGGAGAAGGCAGGCCACTCTGTTGACAACGGCAAATGGGAGAGTATTTATTTCGCATTACCTTCACAGTCGATGGAACGGAAGAGATTCTCCTTGATCCCGTCTGCATACGCTCACCGGTCGTGTGGCGGCTCGGAGTTGCTTTATTTATAGGACAACGCGTGCGATTATTTTGCGCGCTCGCCTGCTGTCCGCTTTGAAATGTCTGACATCAAAGGACGGCTGCTAATTGAATTGAATTTACGAAATTTGTTTGTCATTCCGAGAGATAATTGCACGAGTATGGCGCAGTTTTGCTGTTCATTTGCACACGGAGCGGGCGCGCGGGTGGAAGTAATGCAATTTTAAAGGGCCGCTGAGTGAAGGCGGGAGGACGGAGTCTGATATGGTGAGTGGACACCGATAGTCACGTGCAGGTACAGCAGGCAAAGGTGTCCCGGGCATCGACAGCCACAGACATCAGCAATTATGGAGCAGCGTAAGCCGAGGGATATCAGCCGTTACTGTGAGTCGGAGCCAGAGAGCGATCATTGACGGTACGGATTGTTGGATGTCACGAGTGGGCACTGACTGATGCGTGGCGCTCGGGGGGATTTGGTGAATGACATTCGCACTCGTTGAAGGGAGCAGAAAAACGGACCAGCTCTGCTATGGAATCCGCCGACGGGGGATGGAATGAGGAGAAATGACTTTAAGTCCAGTTTTCCTGGCCAAGGAATCGGCACTCTCCTTAGGTTTGTTAAATGCGTTGGGCGTGCATGTTTGAAGAAAAGTTACACATCACGCAATAAGTCCCGGGACGTAAAGGGGGCGCCACTAATAAAAAAATCATAAAAAGTGGAGCTCCCTATATATCTCTGGGCTAGTGTGCTCTGGATTTTTTGTAAGTGGCGCCCGCTATATGTCTTTGGACTAGTCGACTCTTAATTTTTTGTAAGTGGCGCCCCCTATAAGTCTCTGGACTAGTCGACTTTGGATTTTTTGTAAGTGGCGCCCGCTATATGTCTTTGGACTAGTCGACTTTTAGTTTTTTGTAAGTGGCGCCCCCTATAAGTCTCTGGACTAGTCGACTTTGGATTTTTTGTAAGTGGCGCGCCCTATACTTATGTCTCTGGACTAGTTGACTATAGATTTTTTGTAAGTGGCGCCCCCTATATGTCTCTGGACTAGTGTGCTATGGATTTTTTGTAAGTGGCGCCCCCTATATGTCTCTGGACTAGTTGACTATGGATTTTTTGTAAGTGGCGCCCCCTATATGTCTCTGGACTAGTCGACTATGGATTTTTTGTAAGTGGTGCGCCCTATATGTCTCTGGACTAGTTGACTATGGAGTTTTTGTGAGTGGCGCCCCCTGTATGTCTCTGGACTAGTTGACTGTGGATTTTTTGTTAGTGGCACCTATATATGCTCTGTGTTTAGCCATACAGTTTTGACAGTGAACTGGATTTGGTTCTAGTACACGCAGGCATTTGCACACAGAAGGGCGCAAGGTGCGGAGAAGGTGACTAAAGATCGTGCCAGCTGGAGAGGTTCTTTTTCATGACCCAAATCAACCCTGGGATGTGACGAAGCTTGAGAAGAGACCTTGATGTACGTCGAGAATTCAAAGAGTTACAGATCCAGTCCCATCCCCCATTTGAGATCGAATTGGTTCAACAGACAGACAACGTAAGTGCTCTGTATCCCTTAGCTGAGCGAGCTGTTTAGTTCTGGGAAAAGAGTGACGTTATCAAAAACTCGATCTAAAAAGGAAACCGCCAAATAAGGGAACACAGCCTCATTTTCAACTTCACACCAATGCTTCATCAGAAAAGGTATGCTGTGCGGGACCTTCGATTGGTAGCTGCTTAGCTTTGAATAGAACTTGCGAGTTGGCTCATTAGCAAGACGCAATTTGAAGCCATAATCGTGGAAATTTTTGAGTGATGTTGTCGGTGGTTGATTTCGAAAAATTTAGAAACTTCAACTGTAAACAACTGTGAACTCGTTCCTGTGACTGACGTTGGAAAAGTTCTCAAATTACATCACTCACAGTCGTCAACGAGCAGAAAGCATCTTTTATTTGTGGGGGAACAATCACACTTGCGACTGGGGTAGGTGCTGAGGAAGCTCTGAAAGCCTTGATTTCTTATGATCTTTAGGCTTATGGCTTGAACGCATATGGCCTGTGGGCCTAGGGCCTATGAGCCTTTGGCTTGTGAACCTATGGCCTGTGAACCTATGGCCTGTGAGCCTATGGCATGTGGGCTTACAGCCTCTAGGCTTATCCAACTTGGACTGCAAGTGTATGATAATATCGCATTTGTATAGAGCTGCCTGGTTTGTACCATAGAGCCTCCAGCACGGTTGGAAAATGCGTCGTCCTCTGCACTATTTGAACAGCAAAAGCTTCGAAATACAAAAAAATAAGTTACTTCTTGACTGTGCTCAAATTAAGAACTTCCTGGGCAAGTCTCAAGTCGTCAATATTTTTTAACCGCCCAGAAATATGCATATTTTATGTTTTCTCGTAAAAATTCGTGAATTGGCGCTCATTTACAGTGTGCAGCAGGTGGAATAACGTTGGCCGCTGTGGCGTAGTGGGTAGAGTGCGATGCTCACAAGAAGAAAGTCTTGAAGTTAGGGTTCGATTCTCGGCTGACCACCTCGAACTTTTCATGGCCCCACCTCTTTCGAGTGGCTGACAACACTCAAAGAGTAATAACTGTCTAAAAAAGAGGTTCTCAAACTTTGCCGTTCGAAGTCGGCAAAAAAACGCAGGTCACTTTTCATGGCCCCACCTCTTTCGAGTGGCTGACAACACTCAAAGAGTAATAACTGTCTAAAAAAGAGGTTCTCAAACTTTGCCGTTCGAAGTCGGCAAAAAAACGCAGGACCCGTGAGAGAACAGTAGCACGCACAACAGGAGTAGTTGATGAGCAGGCTAAACCTTGGTCCGATAGGGATTGTCGCGCCATACAATTAGATGGAAAAACGCCCAGACCAAGATCAGAAAGGCATTAGAATTGAGCAATCAAATTGCTCCAATAGGGCCTGTGCTGTACAATACACAAATATGAACTGTAGGCTGTCTCTCACATGGAAATTCCTCCATAAGACATATTTTATGCGATTCCAGCGCCTAAAGAATTCTTAAATGGAATCCGTTCCATCCCAAAATATGCGAAACACGGCCCTAACCTAACCCAAAATTGTCTACAAGCAAATACAAATATTCATATCATAGTTCCTTCAACGTTTAGTAAACTGGCAAGGGCAGGTTATGCTCGCACATAAATGGTTTCGTTTTCTTATACATAACCTCACTCATCAAGTGGGATCTGCCATAAAGTCTTCGACATTCAAAAATTCTTCTGTCAAAATGCACATTTTAATTCTAAACATTTTACACCCAGACAGGAGATAAAGGAGCGTAGGAAATATGGGAGCTTAACATCAAAGGACAATTGAACATGCCGAAATGAAAAAACTTTTGAAAACGAAACCATCAAACAGTGATCAAAGATTATCTCTGCGCACTGTAGAACTGACTTCCTCTTGCCACCATCAACACGGAATTCATCTCAATTTACCCCCCCTAGATCTGCGTTTAGACTTAACCGTCTTCTTTGGCCAGCTAATCCATCAAGTATCTCCGCACTCCACCCGCGCACATCTTCAATCTCAGAAAGGGAGAGAAAGAGAGTGAAGGAATAACATTTAAAGGACATAAGAGCATTAAGTAGCAACATGATCACACATTCCTCGGCCATAAGCCAAGCAGAAAACGCTCACTTAAGTTATTGCCATTGGACATGTATCGGAATACGAAATCTATTCCAGTCCCTCTCCTAGATACACCTCATTCCTTCGCCCGTCTGTCGACGACGCAAGCGAATAGCAGAAGGACAAAGAAATGTGTGTACTTGTGCACAAGAAACAATAAGACACTCAGGTACACGGCACATCACCGTTGCATCCTTGCCCCATAAACCAGGTGGAGGATGCCAACGAAATCACAATCGTCGGACAGAGAGAGAGAGAGAGCAAACGAAGGCGGGAGTCAGGAGACGAGAACGACTGCTCCATTGCGGAGCTCCCCAACCGATAATAAAGAAACTTCATCTTTGCTTTAGTTTATGCCATTCCTTCCCCGTTATCGTCCTTATGGGACATCCCAGGATCACCCTGTACAAACACACACGCAGGCGATAAGCCATTGCTATTCAGCTCCATACGTGGTGATTTCATTAATTTTTATTCGAAGCCATTCAACCGGCCACCCACCTTCCCCATCCCCCGTCCGCCGGCTGACGCCGCGCCGGCAGAAGCAACATTATCTGCTGGCTGTTGAGGAGGCGCACACTGGTCGCACCGAGCTCGAAATGGGTCTCCAGCCGATGTCCGGTGTGATAACCAGAGCGCTCTGCCAATGTCTGCTCCAGTCCAGGACCGTGGCGGCCAAGGGCGGGCCGGGGACGGTGACAGGGGTTCGGGGAGATGTGTCGCTTGCGAGCATGGAAGCACATTCATTAGCAAGATCTATGAAGGATATTAACAATGCTAATAGGAATGTTTAATTCTTGGCAATCCAATGATGGCCGTCCGGCGCAGCGGGACGGTGCGAAAGGCACCAGCAACAGCAACAGATTACACACCTGAATACAAATGCAGCGGGCTACGGGTGACGGGCGTCGAGAGACTTTGGAAAACTTTGCACCGGAGGCCGGAAGAGTGTCACTTTTAATTATTCCAGGACTACCGGTTCGGACGTCACTTCCCACACTCTCTATGCTCGCCGCAAGAGGTGTGGCAGGGGCGAGGGTTATTAAATTAAATTGCGTGTCGGGGGAGGCTCACATCGCTTGGGCTTGAATGGAAACGTGTCTTGGAGAGAATTATCGTGTCAATGGAGAAATTGAATTTTTGACATTTCATCGGAACGGGGCGGAGCCGTTGCTTTGGGTTGCGGTTTCCTTTGAGCAGCTGAGCTGTGGTAAGAGGAGATTTCGAAATTGTATCCAAGGCCTCAATGGTCGAGGTGGTCGAGATGGTCGAGAGGGCTTATAATCCTCAATCCTGCTGCCAATTTAATTGAGTGTACATGGTTGGCAAGGACTTAAAGTCCTTCCGTGAACCCTGTTGTCATCGGTGGCGCAATACGAGGGAGAGATGAAAGATTTGAAAAGGATAAGGGGGGCATTCTTGGATTGTGGTAACGCACTTGAGGCAATGGAGCTGGAGTGGGGAGTTTTGGGACTTTATGGAGCCCGAAGCTCGTCTTTAAATCTTGAACAAAAATCCTGAAAATTCAACTTGAGGCAATGGAGCTGGAGTGGGGATTTCTGGGACTTTATGGGGTCGGAAGCTCGTCTTTAAATCTTGAACAAAAATCCCGAAAATTCCACACTGTTCAATGTTCACAATCGTTCTTCCCATCCCACGAAGTCACTTCTTCACAATGAATGACAAACTGTCACCTTCTGTGAATGCATTGGTTTCTGGCCAATGACGCGCCAGATCTTTGGGTGCTTCAGGAGCGGAAATTTTTCGCCTTTTCGGATGAAATTTCGAACGAAATTGTTTTTCAATTCAAGCTTCGAAGCGGTACTGAAGCGATTGGTATCGCGTTCGTAGCCGCTAACTCAACTGAACGTTCCAAGCAAAGGAGCAATTTTGGTGATCGGTGAGCTGATGTTGATGACGATTTATGTAGAAGGCACCTACAGTTTAATGCAGACTCCAAACGGCGAAGTTTGAGAAGCTTTCTTAGACAGTTATTGCTCTTTGGTGTTGTCAGTAGCTCGACAGAGGTGGTGCCGTGAAAAATTCGAGGTCTCGCGGCCACATAGTCACTACACAATATTCGTTCGATTCGTTTACCCTTGTCCACTCAACGCAACCCACAAGGAATTCACGCAAAGCCCTCGCATGGATTGGTGATGTTGTTGAAATTTGAAGAACATTTTGTCCCACTTAAGACACAATGGGGCCTGTGCTGAAGGTCCTTCTTTCTGTGCCAGCTGAGGTCCTTCTCTTCCCTCGTCCATAGAGGCCGTCCTCTGTTCGATCATATTTCTTCCAGAAATAGATGAACTCCTCAGCCGCACAGTCTTAATTCCAATTTGGTACATATTCAAAGAATCACCACCATTTTTGACATTTTTCGTGTTTTCACAGTTTCTTGCTGTTCATTCCTTCGCATTCCATTGCGGCTCTCTAAATTCAGCTCACTCATGGGGATTCTCCTTGGGCTCTGTTCACCATTTCCAGAAACGAGGGGGATGCCCAAAGTTCGCAACAGATTATTGCTCCCCTTTGTGGTCGATGTTGCTTATAATGAGACGGATGTTGTTATACTTAGGAGACCGTTTCGAAGACGAGGGTTGTTTTTTGACTGCGTCTGTGACTGACCTCGCGCGAAGTGAAACGAAGTCCTAACGAGTGGTGGTCGCACATTTTTTGTGCTGCTCCGTCTGGGAATCGCGCCCGGTGACCTAGATTCGGTTGCATATCGATGTGACTTATGAGCTGGCTCGCTTGTGAGCGGGAAATTACATTCGATTGGCGTGCCGGGAGGGTTAATTTAATGCAGCGACTCGTGCTTGTGAATGCTTTGAGGTGGAAATCGGTGTTATTTTTTCTTTTGCTGCGGTCGACGTTGTTTTCTTTTGAATGGCAGACTTGTAATTGTTTTCGTCGTCGAAAATGTCACCATAGATGAATTTTGAAACGAGCTTGGGTTTGGAATTCAGGTTTTCATTGAATAAATTGGAAATGCGCTTCCCACACTGCTTTCGATTTTGAAATGTCTTGTCTTTGTGAATTCGAATTACATACAAAAAGGCGCAGAGCAGCACAGCGTGGATGTAGGCGCTAAGAAGTTCTCTCTCCGGAGCAGTACTCCATCCTTCTCTAGATCTTCAAGGAAAGCTCGTACATGAATCTGATTTAAGTCCATTGAGCTGTGGTTTGAGGTGAGGTACGCAGCGGATTGATAATATCGTGTCCCAACGCATCTTTGAGAAGGTCGAACTGGAACTCTGTTCCCAAGTTGCTTCAAGGCCCTCTCTATTCATTGGAGGATGGGAAATAACCGAGCGATGAAACCGGGGTTGTGGTGAAATCCAAAAACCGTAGTGTTCGTCTCTCCCTGAGTCTACCCTTCATGCTACATCTCCTGGCCTGGTTGAGAACGCTATTTACCAAAGGAATATTATTCCTCAGCCGACAGACAAGCTGCGTTCCAATCTCACTGGAGGTCAAGACTTATTTGGTGTGTTAAAGAAGAACCACAGAGGTCTCCTCAATTTCTGAGCGACGCTGCAAAGCGTAACCATGATTTTCCGTATTTCTGAGTTTTCCAAAATATGCAGGACGCTGTTCAGCAGTCTCACGTGCTTCCAAATTTCTTCGGATCGTTGTGATCTCATGAATTTCCCAATTTCAGTGCTACCCAGTTATGGCTGGAAATGACTTTAGCGGTCTTCTGTATTGCTCAATTTTTGTGCAGCGTTGTACAGCGGTTTTGCGTGTTAACCAATATCTGCTCTACGTCGTACAGCGGTTTCACGATTTTCTTAATCTCTGCCCGATAATGTTCAGGGGTCTACGTGTTTCCCAATTTTTTGTGCGGTATTGTACAGCGGTTTCGCGTGTTTACCAAATTCTGCTCAACGTCGTACAGCAGTTTCACGATATTCCCGATTTCTGTAAGACGCTGCACAGTGGTTGAAAGAATTTCTGCCCGACGATGTTCGGCAGTCCCATGAGTCTCCGAACTTCTGCACGACGCTGCACAGCGGTTTCACGATTCTCTTAATTTCTGAGCGACAATGTTCAAGGGTTTCGCGTGTTGCCCAATTTTTATGTGACACTGTACAGCGGTTTCCTAATTTTTCTAAATTTTTGTCCGACAATGTTCAGGAGTTTCGCGTGCTACACAATTTTTCGCGGCGTTGCACAGCGGCTTCGCGTGTTTACCAAATTCTGCTCTACGCCGTACAGCGGTTCCCCGATTTTCTAAATTTTTATCCGACAATGTTCAGGGGTTTCGCGTGCTGCTCAATTTTTGGGCGGCGTTGCACATCGGTTTTACGTGTTTACCAATTTCTGCTCTCCACCGTACAGCGCTTTCCAGGTTTTCTAAATTTCTGACAGACAATTTTTGCGTGACGCTGTACAGCGGTTTCCCGATTTTCAAAATTTTTGTCCGACAATGTTCAGGGGTTTCGCGTGCTGCCCAATTTTTGCGCGGCGTTGCACAGCGGTTTCACGTGTTTACCAACTTCTCCTCTCCATCCTACAGCGGTTTTCAGGTTTTCTTAATTTCTGTCCAACAATGTTGGGGGGATCTAACATGTTCCTCAATTTCTGTGCTCCTCAAGCTGCAGATAACGATGTACAGCGGTCTAACGTGTTTCGCAATTTCTGCTCTACGCTGTACAGCGGTCTCGCGGGTTTCTCAATTTCTGCCTGGCGATGTTCACTGATCTCTCGATGTCTTTAATTCCAGTGACGCCTGGCTTTGCATGCATTGCAGCTTTCAATGCAGCCACCGCAAGCCATGCAGTAGCCTTACGAGTAGCCTTAAACTTTGGCTTTAAAAAAACTGCAAGTAGCTGGAAGTTGGGCTGACTTGAAGCAGTTCTGAAAGCATTTCCACCTATACTCTGCTGCTGCTGATGTGTTACTGCTTGAAATCAGGTTCAATTCTTCTGCTTTCTATTGGAGCCTGGGAGCTTAGTGGAACCTTATCCATTTTTTTGGCGTTTAAATTGCTGGCGTGGACTTAAGTTTAAGCTGGAAGTCTGTTTTGGGAAAAATTTTCTTTGCTGCAGGAGTGAGGTGTAGGACCGCCTCAAAACTTTCCTGTAACGCCCACAATTGATACACGCTACAGCCTCTGAGAGCTGGTGATTGCTTCTGCATTGCAAGGCCAAGCTCGAACATCTTATAACTCGATGACCCTTAAAAGTAAAATTGAATAGACACAAGAGCGGACAAATAAGACCAGGACATCGTCGAATGATTGAACACCGATTTGGACCGGGTTTTGGTTGTGAAACTGAAATACACGTTGGGCAGGAATTAAAATTTGGTCAAAGATATAGGCAACGACTTGGGGAAGGGCAAGAAATGTCCGTTTCTGTAAAACTGCCCCTTTTGCGAGTTACTGACTTTTGCACTCTCTCAACTACTTGACGCTCTCTTAGAGTGGTCAAAAGGCCGTTAAATGAAAGTCCAGGAATTTATCCCAAGACGACTGACGTCTAAATTGACGCAGAAACCCACTGAGACTTATTTGTGTTCCCACAAGTCCACAACCCACCTGCTCCTGGATCTATGTTCGGATTGTTTCTGGTTAGAGACCTCCTCAGTACCGACAAGTTCAAAGAATCCCATGAACCTCGTCCTCCAGCCAGCGTTAATTTGCACTTCAAAGTCCTGTGCTTCTCCTAACTCGCATCGAATCCAGGTCAACGCACCGGCATTTACGTTCCCGTCATCACATCAAATGACCGAAAGATGAGAAGCCCGATGACAAACTCTTTCAGCCATAGACTCCAATTATTCCCACTCACCTGGCCTCTGTCACTGACTCATCACTTACCACGAACAGCGAGCACTGCCCCCAAACCTCCATTTCTGACGCAAACAAACGAACTTACCTTGACACAAATTATTCATACATAGCAGGGATGAAGAGTTAAGAAATTAAGCAGAACGATGAAAATATCAAATTCCCATCACAGAAGTCTGGACTGCCCCCCGCCCTACTCCATCACGACGAGATTGACGTCTTTTCGGTGGAAATCATTCTTTTTTTAGACGATGATAGTCCCCAATCGCCCGTGCGACTGTGTGTCTACTGCTGGCCATTTTATGATTCACGAACGTGATCAAAGAATATTCACGAAAATTGTGTGGAAATGTGAAACCCTAATGATTCAGGACGTCCCGTCCGGCGCTCGCCAAGATGCTTCAATCCAAATCAAAGCGTATCCGTCGTTTCCCCAATTATTTACGAGCGAGCTGCCCTCGAAATAGAAAATCAAAGGACGCCACCCCCGCCACGCGGGATGACAGTCGACAAGTGGGCTGAAAATGAAATTTTAATTAGACCGGCGATGACGAAATGCCCGTCATGTGTCGCTGTCGAGCAGGAACAAGGTGTCATCATGCGCTTCACGTGTCCTAGACCCGGCCCGGCTTATGCGTCGCCCCATGATCTGTTGCTAAGACCCCCAGCATCAGATTTTATTTCACTTTTCGGCTTTAAAGTGCGTAGGCCGGGCTGCCGTTGTACACTCGTGGACAGGCTAATATCCTGCGGCATTACCCGCCAGATGGATGTCATTACTCTTAAGCCCTGCCACCTCCACCGGCTATCCCTCGCCCGGCCGAAGCCGAATTGGTGGACGAAAGGCAAGGCGGTGTAATAAATTTACAAAAAAGTAGTGTGGAGCGAGGAAGAGAGGGGCCTTGGAAATGTCAAATTAATTTGACGCTAAAATAACGGCAACGGCCGTGCTTGCAGGGATTTTCTTTTGAAACAAGCCAATATCTCAACCACCCCCTGGTAGGGGCAACTATGTTACACAGCGGCGCGGAGAATGAGAGGCAAAAACGGAGAGAAGCGCATTAAGACGGTATTATCGCATTTACAGGCGGGCAAAGTGAGAGCGCGCCTATAAAAAGGTTACAGGATACACAGGGCTACAGGTGAATGGGTTTTAATTTTAAGTACTCATGCTAACGGTGTTGTAATGTCGACGGTTTTCCATTTTAATGGTGTTCCATTCGGATGTTCTCGTGTACGCCACCCATCGTCGCCTGCCCATATGCGGGCCATGGAAAGGTGACCGTGGAGGTGGGCGCATGCGGTGGATTGTTATGCCACACCACGGCGACGAAGTCGACAACGACGACGGTGCTGTGTGGCGGAAGCGTGGAGAGTGCCATGTCGAGAGATGGATGATTGAATCAAATGGGAAAGTTTATGTGTAGCCGTATAAAATGCTTTTAGTGGTTTAAGGGTATTGACCTTCAAGGTTCTGCGGGCGGGCTGGTGGAGGGAGAAGGATTAGTTGACTTTGACTTGCCATCCGTGGATGGATGGGAATTGATTTTGCTGCGTTCGAGGGAAATTACTTTTTAAGACTGCTTAAGCGTAATGAACGTGAGCTTATGAAAGGAATTTGACATTTCAAGAAACGTGTGCGGGATGAGTTGGGTTGGCACGTGGTTACAATTTTAAGCCACGAACGTGAATCACCTGCGATTCGCCATGGGGGAGATGGACGTTGAGGGAGAATTTTGCAATTTTAGCTTACAGAAGAAAAAGTTGGGGTTACCAGTGGGTCCCCTGGGGCATCTCGTTCGGGGAATGCTTAAGTTGGGAAGGCTTGACGATAAGTTCTCGAATTTCAGGGAGAAGCGGTGGAGTGACAGTTCGAGGTGGACCTTGGCCTCAAGCAACAAGCCTTTCCAGGAAGTAGGTCTAGTTGGCTTTAATGTTGGGTTTGCACACCAAGCGGGTTCAAGTTCTTCTCCACTTGTGTATGCCACTGCGTCGATGGTTTTTCTCCATTCCGATGGCTCACTGGTGCGAAGTTGACGACAATTTGGGCTGAAGCAGTGTTGCTTAGTTCAGGCGGTGGATCTGTAGACGCCTGGGTAGGATCTTGTTGAAAGAGGAACCTATAGAGTGCACCGGTACATCATTCTACAGTTGACATCCAGTCCAAAGAATTGGCCGGACGCTGGATCCGTTGACGTCTGTGTAGACTTGTGTTAGAAAGAATATAAAGTACACCGAAAGGAATTCGTACCGTCAGAAAAACTTGACAAACAGACATTCTAGGGTCACGCCAATCGTCCAGTGTTGGACTGCTGAACTAAAAAATCAAAGGGAGCGTAATTATGGCCTTTCGCATCAGGAGTTGTCTGCCTGATTATGTGGATAGACGAGGAAGTGTCTTCTTTATCTGGCCCTACAGTCCGAGGTGGACCTGGGCTTTAATCAGAAAGCGTTCCCTTGTGTGTAGCATTTCGCTCACGGGTGTCCTCTACTACGCTGGCTGGTGCGGAGTTGACGTCTCTTCGGGCTGGAGCAGTGCTGTCCACTTGAGGTGTTGAAAGGGGAATATGTAGAATGCCGCAGTCTACAGTTGATGTCCAGTTCGTAGACTTGGACAAACGTTGGATCTATAGACGCCCGGATTCATGTTATAATAATAATAATAATTGTTGGCGCTTCAATCCAAAGGGGAACCAGGGCCTAGCTTGCTCATCAACTACTCGTGTTGTGCGCGCTTCTTCTCTCACACGAGTAGAAGGAACCTACAGTTTTTTACCGACTCCAAACGACGAAATTTGAGAAGCTTTCTTAGACAGTTATTACTCTTTGAGTGTTGTCAGCAGCTCGAAAGAGGTGGTGCCGTGAAAAATTCGAAAAATTGGTGTTGCGCTGGGAATCGAGCCTACACCCTTCGGCGTGTGAGCGTCGCACTCTACCCACTCCGCCACGGCGGCCACAGATTTATGTTAGATGGGGAATATTAACAGTCACCTTACCGTCAGAAAAAGTTGACTTTTATATCACTCTAGGATTGATCAACAGTGATCTGCTTTTCCAGATCTTTGCAGATAGGGTTAGATATAAAGAAACGTCCAGCCGTCCAGCAGCGAATCATCCAG
This sequence comes from Eristalinus aeneus, assembly GCA_955652365.1. NCBI lineage: Eukaryota > Metazoa > Arthropoda > Insecta > Diptera > Syrphidae > Eristalinus > Eristalinus aeneus. Next base: position 97,961,313 of record OY019131.1, read on the forward strand.
CATTCGACTGTTGGACCAAAGAATTGAACAGAGCTCGATTGTCGGCCTCATTATGATGATAAACGCAGAAAGCACCAGCTGCCAAGGACCATGCTGCGAAGGAACTTGTTGTCCAGCATTCGACTGTTAGACCAAAGAATCGAACAGAGCTCGATTTTCGGCCTCATTATAATGATACGAGTAAACGCAAATAGCACCAGTTGCCAAGGATCATGCTGCGAAGGGGCTTTTTGTAGGTCAGTTTCGCCAAGGGCAATCTGTGGCTGTAGGCTTTAATGCTGAAACTTAATCCTCCTCTTTTAGATCAGTTCCCTGCGTTCGTTTTGACGTTTGTCCTTTGCTTCCCCATCAAGACAGGGAATCTTCATGCCAAGGTCCGGTGAATGTTTGGGAAAGGCTTAAGATTCCTTTACCCAAACTGCATGATGTCCAAATAGAAGGGGCAGTGAGTGTAAAAATTGATGCGTCTTAGGATTCTGTTGTCTTTCTAAATGTGAGCCTCTAGCCTCCTAATCCTTCAGCATCCTCCTCCTTCAGCCTCCTTCTATTTCAGCCTCTCTCTCTTTTCCTTTAGCCTCCTCCTTCTTCAGCCTCCTCCTCCTTCAACCTCCTCCTCCTTCAGCCTCCCCCTCCTTCAGCCTCCGCCTCCTTCAGCCTCCCCCTCCATCAGCCTCCGCCTCCTTCAGCCACCTTCTATTTCAGCCTCTCTCTCTTTTCCTTTAGCCTCCTCCTTCTTCAGCCTCCTCCTCCTTCAACCTCCTCCTCCTTCAGCCTCCCCCTCCTTCAGCCTCCGCCTCCTTCAGCCTCCTTCTATTTCAGCCTCTCTCTCCTTTCCTTTAGCCTCCTCCTCCTCCAGCCTCCTCCTCCTTCAACCTCCTCCTCCTTCAGCCTCCCCCTCCTTCAGCCTCCGCCTCCTTCAGCCTCTCTCTCTTTTTTTTTAGCCTCCTCCTTCTTCAGCCTCCTTCTATTTCAGCCTCTCTCTCCTTTCCTTTAGCCTCCTCCTCCTCCAGCCACCGCCATCTTCAACCTCCTTCTCCTTCTGCCACCTTCTCCTCCAGTTTCCTCCACATCCAGTCTCCTCTTTCTCCAGCCTCCTCCTCTTTCAGCCTTCTCCTCCTCCAGCCACCGCATCTTCCAGCCTCTTTCTCCTCCTGCTCCTCATCCTCAAGCCTTCTCATCTTCCATCCTCCTCCTTCTTCAGCCTCTTCTTTCTTCAACCTCCTCCTCCTCCAGCCTCTTCCTTCTCCAATCTCCTCCTCCTCCATCTCAAGCTACTCATCCTTCAGCCTCCTCCTCCTCCAGCCACCGCTTTCTCCAACCTCCTTCTCTTTCTGTCATCTTCTCCTCCAGTTTCCTTCTCCTCCACCAGGCTCCTCCCCCTCCAACCTCCTCCTCCTCCAACCTGCTCCTCCTCCAGCCCCCTCCTCCTTCAGCCTCCTCCTCCAACCTCCTCCTCTTCCAGCCCCCTCCTCCTTCAGCCTCCTCCTCCAACCTCCTCCTCTTCCAGCCTCCTCCAGCTCCAGCTTCCGCCTCCTCCAGCCTCATCCTCCACCAGCCTGCCCCGTCCACTCTCCTCCTCCTCCAGCCTGCTCCTTCGCGAACTACTTTCCTCGCTAAATTGTGTTGAACATGCTTAATATGCTTCAACAAAATTAAGCATCGGATGTTAACCTCCACACAAGCGCTAGCATTTCAAGACGCAATCAATATTGCCAGAGGTGTACGGAGGAGTACTTGTAAGTGCACTTATTCAAACAGTCAGTGGAGAATTCCCTTCTTGGGTATGAGACGTGTGAAGAAGGTCGGCTGCGCACAGTTGGAACAGATGGTCAGAACACTGTCGAAAACTTTCACTTGGTCGCTGAACCACTTTTCAACACTGCAGGAGACAGATTGGCTTCCTGGAAGCCAGTCCCCTATATTTGAATACGAGATGGGTGGCATAGGCACATGATGTTGGCGTAGGCCTTACTAGCTGTGTGGTGAAGAACTGAGAAACAGCGTTTTGGGGGACTATGTTCCATGTGGCATCTGTCTGAGTGATGAGATCCTTCTTTAAAACTTTCATTTGGTCGCTGGACCACTGCTCAACACTGCAGGAGACTGATTTGCTTCCTGGAAGCCAGTCCCCAATATCTGAATAAGGGTGGTATAAGCACATAATGTTGGAGTTAATTGTTGTGCTGTGGTGTGGTGACCAACCGAGAAACAGCGCTTTGGAGGACTGTGTTCTATGAGGCATCTGTCTGAATGATGAGTTGTTTCTTTAAAGTTTTCCTTGGGCTTCTTAAAAGGATCCTCTTTGATGATCGAACCTATGGGTGCTTAGTTTATGTTCAACGTCGTCGCCAAAAATGTCGTCGCTGCCAAAGTTGTCAATGTTCAAAGGATTCTCGAGCTTCTTGTCACAAAGCAACTCAAGCAGAGTTTATGGACACAAAGGGTTAACTGGCAAAGCGAGCTGGTGCACTTGCGAACGAAGGCCATAACAAAATGTCTCCGGGACTAACCAACAAAAACACATTTTCTTGAAAAAATTCGACTTTATTCATCAGAATAATTTTCTTCAAGAGCGATGCAATCAGTCCAACTCCGCACTAACATTTCCATACCTTCGGCATAGAACGATTTATTTTTGGCATCCAAATAGGCTTCATTCTCGGCAATCACTTCCCCATTCGAACCATATTTTTTTCTTGTGAGCATCTTTTTGAGGTCTTGGAAGAGGTAGAAGTGGCTGTTGGCCAGATCTGTGAGCATCTTTTTGAGATCAGGAAAGAAATAGAAGTCCCCGTTGGCCAGGTATGGAGATCACAGTGGGTGCGGAAGCAGGTCAAAGCCCAATTCGTGCAGATTGGCCACGGTAGCCAATAAGTTGTGACACGGTGCATGGTCTTGGCGGAAGAGAATCATTTTTCTTCTTCATATGGGGCCGTTTCTCAACAATTTCTTCCTTGAAATCCACCAACACTGCCATATACGAGGGGCGTTCAATATATTCTCGGTATCAATATGAAAGAATATGCGAATTCGATTATAAAATTTTTCTATTTTTCAATATAATCGGAATATAGTAGGAAGGTTAAGGTGGCTGATGAATGCATTTAGTCCCATACAGGGCCATTGTGCTACCACACCATGTGCGAAGAACCTAAAACCAACTGGAGCCGATAATAAAGTTTAAAATGTCGGCGGGAGGGGTTTTATTGAGGTCATGTAGGTCGTTGAGTAAATTGCTTCCAAAGTGCTTGTGTCTGAGGCGCGAGAGCACCGGGCATGTGCATAACAGGTGTAGGAGAGTTTCTGATTCTTCCTCATCCCTGCAGCTTCTGCAAAAATCGTTTGAGGGAGCCCCTAGCCTGCTAGCATGCTCGCCGATTAGACAGTGCCCGGTTATGGCTCCCATGACCAGGCCTATGTCTGATCTTTTGAGCGATAATAGCAGTCTGGAGCGTTGGGGTTCAAGGGAGGGCCACATCTCCTTGGAGACGCGACAAAGATTATGGCTAGACCACCTTTTATTAGTCTGATGGATCGCGTTCAAGTGCAGTTCTAACTTGCATGTGGCGAGAGAAAAACCGAGGTGTTCGTGTTCCTGAAGTAGTCGTTGCGTTGTGGCAAGCCTGGCCAATTCGTCTGCTTGACAGTCGCCCGGAATGTCTCTGTGAACTGGCACCCAGCACAGGCGTATATTGAACTGCTCAGCCATCTCATCTAAGGATGTGCGGCAGTTCATGACCGTCTTAGAGTTTGATGAGACATATCCCAGGGCTCTGAGTGCTGCCTGACTATCGTTTATGCTTTTTAAACGCCAAATCGTCGGGCCCATACTTCTAAAAGCCCAAGTGATCTAGACCGTAGTCTGTTAAATGGTAGTTTTTATTTATTTTTGAAAGACCAGGGCTCTGATTATTTAGCTTAAGTGAGCTGGACCGTAGTCTGCTTGTAGTTGTTTCTGAAAGACCAGGGTCGCGACTGTTAAGCTTAAGTGAGCTGGACCGTAGTCTGCTTGTGGTTGTTTCTGAAAGGCCAGGCCCGCGACTATTTATCTTATGTGAGCTGGACCGTAGTCCCTTAAACGCCAGTTTGCAGTTGTTTTTGAAAGACCAGGGTCGCGACTGTTAAGCTTAAGTGAGCTGGACCGTAGTCTGCTTGTGGTTGTTTCTGAAAGGCCAGGCCCGCGACTATGTAGCTTATGTGAGCTGGACCGTAGTCCTTTAAACGCCAGTTTGCAGTTGTTTTTGAAAGACCAGGGCCGTGATTATTTAGCTTAAGTGAGCTTTACCGTAGTCTGCTTCTAGTTGTTTCTGAAAGCCCAGGGCTGCGACTATTTACCTTAAGTGAGCTGGGGAGTAGTCCGTTAAACGCCAGTTTGCAGTTGTTTTTGAAAGACCAGGGTTGCGACTGTTAAGCTTAAGTGAGCTGGACCGTGGTCTGCTTGTAGTTGTTTCTGAAAGGCCAGGCCCGCGAATATTTAGCTTATGTGAGCTGGACCGTAGTCCCTTAAACGCCAGTTTGCAGTTGTTTTTGAAAGATCAGGACCGTGATTATTTACCGTAAGTGAGCTTTGTAGACAGTTGGTCCTAGTCTGTCGGATCCTGATTTTTTTCAATGAAGTAGTTGGACTCTCGCTTGTTGCACCTTACTGCGTTTAAGTCTCTGTTTGAGTTCATGAATGTTGGAGTTTGTCGGGTTTGCTTGACAACGATACTTTGGATTTGATGTTTAATGCCAAAAAGCCAAATTAATTAGAAGCTTGAGCGCACAAGAGCGACCACTTTGTTGCTTTCTGACGTCAGTCAGAAACGCTTTTGTGGGCCTGATGCATGAAAGGCTTCGAAATGAGGAGGAAGTTGTCACTTTTAGCCACAAAATTCGCAAATGAAGGGTCCAAAGAGCAACTACCACGCACATCATCTAAATGCCTTCATTAAAAACCAAAATCAGACATCTCCTGAATGAACTAACATCCTTGGAGCTCTATTTCTCAAAGCTCTATGAAGATGATTAGAAAGAATAACCACAATGAGCACGAAGAAGCCAGCATCGACCTAGTCTCTGGCCGTGATAGATCATAGGTGACTCTGATTTATACTCCCATTCACGATTCTTACCTTCCCCAAGCACCTCCCTCCCCGCACTGCTCCCCACCACTTGGACGGAACAACCTCTGAGCTGTTCGATCGGCTGCTTTATTAGTCCCCCGAGAGACCTCATAACTCAGTTCAATAAATTTCAATGAAAATGCCCTGGAAAACCAATTTGTGGTGTGTCATTGCGACATTTTCGAGGAAAACCGCCACCGTCTCCCCATCCCACCAGCGCCAGGGGCAGTGTGTACCTTGGGAAAACCTGAAACTCAAACAGCACACAAGCATCACGCTGTCCCTGGGAGCGGGCCACAGACACCAACAAGCGTCGTCATTTATCTTGATTATCCAGCTCACACCCCCTCCGGTCCGTCCCATATGCAGTTGAGGAATTTTCGGGCAACGACGCGCAAACCGGCTGAATCAAGTCAAATTATGCCGACAGCCTTAATTTGGCGAGGACGGGCATCTTTTGCAATTCGAAAGGATTCGCCGACACGACACTGGCAGTGGGGGTGGACTTTGTTCTTTGCATCACGAGCTTGGAATTTTAATTTCGCCCTCACTAGATGAAGGATAAAGGCAGCCGCTGCAGAAGCTGGCGCATTAACGTGTGTAAACAACACGGGCAGGACTGCTGCCGCTCTCCCAGTTTTTTCTGTGTTCGTAAACAAAATAATAATCGCTCCCGAAAAACGCCTATGGGGGCCCACTTTTCAAATATTCAAGAGCACGTTCACACAGTTCAGCACCCTTTCTGCCAGGACTCTCATCGAGTCAACCCTTGGCTCCAGCTCGTCACGCGGCACAGACACTCCGTGTCGTCCCCAGCTGCTGCTCCTCTCTAACTTGACGGAGTTTAACTTAACAAATTAGTGTTTAATATTTCATAAGACTGCCGGGGCGGGGGTTCAACTTTTGCCTTAAAAAAACCACACACACAGCATTCCTTAAGCAAACACACAAACACACACACACACACACATGCATGGGTACATGACGGGCGCGAATGAGTTTGCTGATGATGTGCACGGAGGGGTTTGGTTGGTTGGTTGAAGCTCCCTGCCTCCTGGGAGACAATTCAGAAGGCAGAAGGACTTGTTGATATTGGGACAAATAAATATTGAAGATACTTGTTGAAGGTTCTTAGCACACACTCCCCTCCCCCCTCTCCACCGGTGTACAGGTGGTAATTTGTTTGAGTTTCTTGTAGTTACTGTAGACTTGTGGCATTAACACCGACGGCAGGGTGGGTCGTCAAATTAAGCCGGGGACGCGAATAAACCGATGTCAACATATTTCGTTCTAAAATTAGGCGCAAGGCTGTAAAGTCCTTCGTCAAATGTTTGAATAAACTCAACTCAGGCTTTTTTCGGGTTTGAAATTGGCAGGGTGTGAGTTTTTTTTGTTAAAAGAGTATGAGACGTCACAGAGTCTCCTGAGGTATTCCATATAAAAATGAGGCAAGGATGGTGGGGGAAGGGGAACAGGTAAATCGCTGAAGGCCCTTCAATAGAGCGGGGGGTAACCCAGCGCTTTAGAGGAAGGTTGAAGGCTTGAAGGAGAATCTCAAGGATCTGGATCGGGAAACTAAGGAACTGAGGATATATTTCATTCAGAGATTCATTTCCGTCTTTCAAGTGGCCGCCATGGCGTAGTGAGTAGAGTGCGATGCTCACATGCCGGAGGTCTAGTTTCGATTCCCGGCTGAACATTCCCTTGAATTTTAGCAGAAGATCATGGATAAGTTAGGCCTTGGCCCCAAGTGACCTGTCGAGCCATTCTATTATTATTGACGGAATACGACTGCAACGCTTTAGAGTTCTGCTATGTACTCGGTAGGTTCACCGATTAAACTGCCCAACAAAGACAGAGAGGGTCTTTGAAAGGTTTAAAAGTTCGAGGAGGTAAGACTCGCCAAAATGTCGTATGTTCAATGGCAGGACAGTCGAAGACATTGCGAGGTGAACCTCTACCTTTCTCTATGTGGCACGACCTTCTGAAAAGCTGGATGACAGGTATACCCTTAGTGAGCGTCACAATACAAATGTCTCGAAAGGGAACATTTGTTGTGAACGAGCCCTTATTTTTTTTTTGTTTGCTATGACATCTGTGAAAAAATATTTAATATGCATCAAGTCATTGAACAGACAACAGCATATTTTTTCATCGTGTTAAAAACGTCGAATTTTGTACCAGAAAACGATGAAACGACGAAAGCATTCAGTTTTTGTTTTCATTTGAAGAAAAGTGCTGCAGAGTCGTATCGAATGCTTGTCAAGGCATATGGTGATCATGCTCTATCAAAAGCAACATGCAAAAGGTGATTTCAATGGTTCAGAAATAAAACCTTCGTAGGACCAAAAAAGGCAATCAACTACACTTTAAGGCTATCTTAGTTTGATGTCAGTGTGTATGAGTTTTGTTTTTGTCCCTAGTCACAGCGACATCATTTTTGTATCAACCTACAATTTACTTAATGCGTCATATTTGTGTACAGTGTGATAAAAGTAAATATTTTTTAAAATGACGAGAGAAAGTCGAGCGAAGGAAAATATGATTGTAATGATAAATCAGCTGACTATAGGAGAATGCTTCCAGGAACGTTCACGTTGTCATTCAATAATGCTGCTGATACCCGCATTCAGTGTCTATGAAACAATAAACACCTCTTTGCCTGAAGCCCATAAATGGGTTGTGTAACAATGCCGCCTAATGGCGCACAGAAGTCAGGCAACATTTTATCAAAACTTACGGTTGGGTACGAAAATGATTCAGGTTCTTGCATATCTATCATATATCCCTTTCTCTATGAATTTGCAAATTGAAACTTCACATGAATGAAGCAACAAAAGTCTGGTTGACTGCAGATGGGTTTCCTAAAGGTACGAAGGTTACCCTTTACCGGTAAGAAATACGCGAAATGGAAACGTTAAAAACATTTTTTCAAAGTATTTTATTTGACCACCGTTCTGGAAATTTGTGGGTACCACGCCAATAAAATTTTTCGCGTTTTAAAGCAAACCAATCAGATAAAAACGTTGACCTCTCATTTTATTTTTAACATACGGAAATAAAAAGAAGTCATTCGGTGCCAAGTCCAGACTATACCGCGGATGACTCATCAAATCGATGTTTTGAGTGCTCAAAAATGCAGTTGCTTGAGCCAATGTATGAGAGCTGGCTTTGTCATGGGGAAGAGTAATCCGTCTTCGGCGGTTGGTTTTCCTGATTTCTTGGATGACAGCTGACAAACAAATGGTTGTGTACCACTCAGAATTGACTGTTTTGTGTTGTTCTAGTGGTACGGTTGCGACATGTCTTGTTTTCCCCGAAAAACAAGCTACCATTTGCTTAGAAGTGCTTCGTGCGCGAGCAACTTTTGTTGGATTTTGCTCAATTTGAAACATCCGTACAGTGGCCGCCGTGGCGTAGTGGGTAAAGTGCGACGCTCACACTGGGTCTAGGTTCGATTCCCGGTTGAACACCTCGAATTTTTCACGGCACCTCTTTCGGGCTGCTGACACCACTCAAAGAAAGCTTCTCAAGCTTCGCCGTTCGGAGTCGGCAAAAAACTGTAGGTCGCCTCTACTCGTGAGAGAACAGTAGCACGCACAACACGAGTAGTTGATGAGCAAGCTAGGCCCTGGTTCCTCTGTGGACTGTTGCGCCAACAATTATAATTATTATTATTATTATTATACAGTCGACAGCTGCTTACTTTCGGGCTCATACGCGTAAATCCACGATTCATCACCTGTCATAGACGAATTTCGAAGGACCACGATCGTATTTTTGTCGCATTTCTTGCCACCAATCGACACGAGCCTTTTTTTTGCGCGATTGACAAATTGTGTGGGATCCAACGCGAACAAATTGTTTTTACGATCATGCCAAATTGAATGTATGCTGGTTCCACTAATACCTAAGGTTGTCTCAATCTCAGGATAGGTCACATGAAGATCTTGCAATATCAGTTGGCGCACAACATCAATGGTTTCCGGAACAACAACTGATTCTGGACGATATTCATGAAATGCGACTTGGAGTGAACTACGACCTCGGTTGAATTTACCATACCATGGATAAACACTGTCAAATGTCTCGATAGCAACATGCAAAAGATGGTTTCAACGGTTCAGAAATAACGATTTTGATGTGAGAAATGAAGAACGTGGAAGATCACCAAAAAAGTTTGAAGACGCTGAATTGAAAACGATATTGGATGGAGATGACACTTTGAGTCAAAAGCAAATGCCAGCAATGTTAAATGTTGCATAACAAACAATTTCTGACCGTTTAAAAGCTATGGGAAAAATCCAAAAGTGTGGAAAGTGAGTGAATGAAAGACAGATGGAAAACCGAAAAAACACTTGCAATATTTTACTTCAAAGACAGAAAAGAAAATCGGTTTTGCATCGGATTGTTACTGGAAATGAAAAATGGATTTATTGCAAGAATCCTAAACGGAAAAAATCATGGGTTAATCTGGGACAACCATCAACATCGACTGCGAAACTGATCGATCGATTCGGCAAGAAGACAATGATGTGTGTTTGGTGGGACCAGAATGGTGTGCTGTACCAAGAGCTCCTAAAATCTGGTGATCGCTACCGACAACAAATAATCAATTTGAACCATGCATTGACCGAGAAACGACCAGAATGGGCCAGAAGCCACGGCAAGGTAGTTTTGCTCTATGACAATGCACCTGCACACAAAGCAAAACCGGTTCAGGATACAATCAAAACACTTGGCTGGGAGCAGCTACCCCACCCGCCGTATTCACCAGACCTGGCTCCTACCGACTTCCATTTGTTTTCATCGATGGGACACGCATTGGCTGAGCAGCACTTTGATTCCTACGAGGAGATCGAAAATTGGCTGTCTGATTGGTTTGCTTTAAAGAAGAACAATTGCATTGGCGTGGTATTCACAAATTGCCAGAAAGGTGGTCAGAATGTGAAGAAAACAATGACCAATATATTGAATAAAATGTTTTTACTTTCCCTTTGATAATGAGCGTTTTATTTAAAAAAAAAAAACATAATTTCCTACCGGTATACCTGATTATTATTATTATTATTATTATACCTGATATATGAAATTTTACATGAATGCACTAAAATAATAGCATTACTTGATAAATAAGTCAATTTATATATATAAACACACCTTCACCGCGATAACGAGATCGCCCTTTGTATCCTTAGATCACAAAAGCCCGCTCCAGCCAAGAGGGCTAAGAAGACCGAATAAGTTCTGGGTGGTACCAAGAGCTTGTTGCAATTGTGACACACATTAGTGACTTTCTTTAACTTTAACACATCTGGAATGCTCTTCCCAGCTCGATTTTTCCTCCTCATTACAATCCACAGGCATTTAAGACAAATGTGCATCGGTGCCTCCTCTCCCTCTCTTTCTCTATGGTATAAACTACATTTTTATATTATTAAGTATTAAAAAAAATATTTTTTATTTGAGCAGCACTTCTGCCTGAGTTACAATTTTTGACTGCTAGTACAATATTTCTTATGCTACCTTAAATACCTAATTATTGCTGCCACTGCAATTCCATCACCTGTGCTGCTCGAACGTCGATCGTGGGAATGCTGCTGACATGACGTTTTACCTGTCGGCGCGTGTTGGAGTCGTCTACTCGTGTTGTCGTTGATTGCTGCACACGTTTCCTGTCCTCTTTAGATTAAATTTCGGTAACTTATACCTTCGGCCCGTGCTGTGACTTGATCCGGTCACTTAGGGTACTCGCAACCCCTTTTTGCACGCGTCAATTATAAAAAAAAAAAAAAAAAATAAAAAAAATAAAATAAAACAATCAGAGCCCTTTTGCAGAGGCTTTTGGATTTTCCTCCTTTGGGGGTGACTTAGTTTCTCCCTTGTGCTTGGGGATTTTTGTAAAAAGTCACTTCGATGTGTTAGTCGCGAATTTTTTAAGAAAAAGTGACTTGAGTGAAGAGTTAGAAGGTTTGGAAGGTCTTAGCCGTGGACGGAAATAAATTCTAAAAAGGCAGCAAAGTCCTTGGACAAATTTTTGTATAAAGTAAACTTAAATATTTTTCGAGTTTTTTTCTAAAAAGGCAGCAAAGTCCTTGGACAAATGTTTGTACAAAGTCAATTTAAATATTTTTCGACTTTTTTTTCTAGCCCCCGATTTAGCCTCTTTCAAAGGTGTGCTAAATTTCGCTAAAGAATAAAATTAAAAATAAGATTTACAGTGTTACTTGTTTTTCTTGTCACTCAGGAGTAAAAAATATTTCTTTCTGCAACTTTACGACAGTATTCCCCTGCCAGGTCATAATAATAATAATAATAATTGTTGGCGCGACAGTCCACAAGGGGACCAGGGCCCAGCTTACTCATCAACTACTCGTGTTGTGTGCGCTACTGTTCTCTCGCGAGAAGAAGGGACCTACAGTTCTTTGCCAGCTCCGAACGGCGATGTTTGAGAAGCTTTCTTAGACAGGTGTTACTCTTTGAGTGCTGTCAGCAGCTCGAAAGAGGTGGTGCCGTGAAAAATTCGAAAAAATGGTGTAGAGCTGGGTACAGTGAGCTTCGCACTGTACCCACTACGCCACGGCGGCCAACTGTTGCAGCCCACATAATTTTAACGACAGCAGAAGTGTCTGTCTTCGATAGCTGTCTGGCTTATGGCCTTCGTTAGCAAGATCATCAGCTTGCTTGGCGAGAGGTATCCTTGACCTAATAGCACTCGCAAAAAGTCCCGGGACTGACATGTAGGGGGCGCCACTAACGAAATTCTATATTATTTTTAGGATGTACAAACCTTCAAATGATACTTGTCAACTGATTATTAGGTACCAGCTTCAAGTGACGCTTGAAACAAGGAAAAAAAAAACAGAATTTCGTGTGTCGATTAAACACTGCTTTCTGATGGACAAAAATTAAGTGCAAGCTCAGGAATGGCTTGGAAAGTGTTACAGGGGCAATTCTTCCTCTTCTTCTTCTTTTTGTGGCGCTACGGTCCGGGTTGGACCTGGGCCTCAACCAACATGCCTCTCCAGTCAGCACGATCTTTCGCCAGCGGTCTCCAGTTGCGCACTCCAAGTTGGTTGAGGTCATCCTTCACCTGTGTGCGCCGTGTCAGTCTAGACCGTGCTCTGTTGCGTTGTCCCAATGGCTCTGATTAGAGGCTGAAGACGTGGTGTCCATACGCTCTACATGACCTGGCCATGTTAAGCGTTGTGTACCAAGACGCTTGACCAGGCGCATGTCGCTGTACAGCCCATAGAGTCCGTCGTTAGATCTTCTCCTCCAGATGCCATCAACGCAAGCACGACCAAAACTCGCATGCAAAAATTGTCTTTCGAAAAGACTAAGGGCTTCCTCATCCGCCTTTGCTAACGTCCAAGATTCTGCGCCATATAGTAGGACGGGGATGATCCAACTGTTATATAAAGCGAGCTTAGTCCTTCAAGAGATGGCTTTATTACTCAATTGCCTCTTGTGCCCAAAGGAACAGATAGATCTATAGACCCATATTAGCCGCTTCTGCTTCAATGCCAGAAAATGCCTCATTGACGCCTCGCTATGCTCGTCCAGTCCCGTCAATGTCATCAGCCTAAGCTAGCAATTGAGCTGACTTCTGGAAGATCGTGCCTCTGGTGTTGACTTGTGAGTTACGCACGATCTTCTTCTCTTCTCTTACACGGCTGTGGTGCCCCTTATTCTACTTTATGGCGTTACAGTTTGGTGACCTGCACTAGACACAGCCTCCCACAATAACACTATCAGAAAAGTCCAGCGACTGACCTCCATATGTACCTGCGGTGCTCTAAGAACCACCTCATCAGATGCATTGGACGTCATTCTCAACTTTATACCCATAGATCTGTTTGCCCAACAGGCGGTGGCTAGTACAGCCATAAGATTGATCTCCTCATCACAATGGAACGTGTCCCACGGACACTCAAGAATCCTTCAAAGAGTAAACTTTGTATACCAAAACCTTGATTATGCGGCGCCGAAGGTTCGTTTGACACAAAATTTTCGCACTATGATCCCTGAACGAGACGCGTGGTCGACTAACACACAATGGGTTGCTGACGCTACGTGCATCTACACCGATGGATGAAAAACAAACGAAGGCGTTGGTTGCGGGGTCTACTCTGAGGATCTAAGCCTTAGGCTAAAATTCAGACTTCCCAATCACTGTAGCGTCTTCGAAGCTGAAGTAATGGCCATTCGCGAAGCAATGTCTTGGCTGAAGAGGAATAGAATATCCTCAGCTGATATCCCTATTCTTACGGATAGTCAGGCGGCACTCAGGGCCCTGGAACCTGTCTCAACAAACTCAAAGGCGGTCATGAACACCCGCACATCCTTAGATGAGATGGCTGAGCAGTTCAATATACGCCTGTGCTGGGTGCCAGTTCACAGAGACATTCCGGGCAACTGTCAAGCATACGAATTGGCCAGGCTTGCCGCAACGCAACCACTACTTCAGGAACACGAACACCTCAGTATCCCTCTCGCCACATGCAAGTCAGGACTGCACTTGAACGCGATCCATCAGACTAATCAAAGGTGGTCTAACGATAATCTTTGTCGCGTCTCCAAGGAGGTGTGGCCCTCCCCTGAACCCAAACGCTCGAGACTGCTATTATCGCTCAAAAATCAGACATAAGCCTGGTCATGGGAGCCATAACCGGGCACTGTCTAATCGGTGAGCGTGCTAGCAGGCTAAAGGCTCCCTCAAACGATTTTTGTAGAAGCTGCAGGGATGAGGAAGAATCAGAAACTCTCCTACACCTGTTATGCACATGCCCGGCGCTCTCGCGCCTCAGACACAAGCACTTTGGAAGCTATTTCTTCAACGGCCTACATGACCTCAATAAAACCCCTCCCGCCTACATTTTAAACTTTATTATCGGCTCCAGCTGGTTTTAGGTTCTTCCCACATGGTGTGGTAGCACAATGGCCAGCCACCTTAACCTACCTACCTACGCACGATCTTCTCGAGGATTATGTTGAAGAAGTCACATGACAGTGCGTCGCCTTGTCTAAAACTGTTTTTGAAGGTCTTGGTGAGTTCGTTACCGACCTTGACGGAGTACCGAGAGTTTTCCATCGTTATCCGACACAATCTGACGAGTTTGGTAGGAATGCCAAAACTAAACAAGGCACTGTATAGCTCGTCTCTATGTACACTGTCATATGAGTCCTTAAAATCGACGAATAGGTGGTGAGTGTCAATTTGCATTTCTTGGGTCTCCCCAGGATCTGCCGTAATGTGAAGGTCTGGTCTATTGTGGACTTCCCTGGTCTGAAACCACCCTGATAGGGACCTGTCAGGTTATGGACAAACGATTTCAGACGCTCACACAATTCTGCAGAGAGGATCTTGTATGCTATGTTAAGAAGGCATATCCCTCGATAACTGACGCAGTTTAAGGGGTCTCCCTTCTTGTTGACCGGGCAGGCGGCACTGGTTTTCCACTCATCGGACATGCTTTCCTCCGACCATATCTCATAGCTGAGCTGGTGCATGCCTCCAACCAGGTCATCTCCAGCTGCTTTAAATAGTTCTGCGGGCAGTCTATCCACACCGGAAGCTTTATTCGACTTCAGTTTCGATATTGACATCTTCACCTCGTCTAAGTCAAGGAGAGGGAATTCTTGCCTATCACCAAGTCGTTTAGATCATTCTGCCTAGCAGCGGAATTTGGGCCGTTGTTGTCGTTGAGGAGTCTACAGAAATGATCTTTCTCAGATTCGTCTTTTGTTGGTCCTCTCCTTTTTGGATCAGGCAAACACTGGTCTTGAACATAGTTTCCTACGACCTTATTTTACTGCACCTGTTGCTTTGAAAAGGTCTGCCATCAGTTCCAGTTTTTGGCTCCTTAAGGTATGGTCAGCACTTTCCGGATCCAGTGCAAGGAATAATTGATTGGTTTGATTGATTCCTTCAGTCTGACAGCGGGAACTTGACAATTCGCCAAGTCCAAGGATATGTCTCCGTTGACTAGGACACTGTAGAGTACAATTTTAATTTTCGGCTTGGGCCCTATAGCTCTCACTTCGTCATCCTGCGGTAACTTATTCCTTAGAACAAACCTAGTGTTTGAAAATTAAAACGAATTCAAAATTCGCTTTCGTTACACTTAAACGTTGAAGCCAACAAACGCAGCTCAAATATAATCAGGAAAGGCCTAAGAATGGATTCTTGTGGCATTGCTAAACTGATTTGAATCTGCGGAATGATGGAATGGAAAGGAGTTCGCTTTAGAACGAAATCTTTGCCACGACGAAGAAAGACAGTCTACTGCTTATAGGCAAGTAACAGGTCACTCAACAAGTCCCGGGACATATAGGGGCCGCCACTAACAAAAATTATTAATTTAATATAAATTTTTTTTGTTAGTGGCGCCCTCTCTTTTTAACTTACAATTAATTTTTGTATATGCTAAGTGGCACCTTTTTCATTAATTTGAATCTCTTTTTTTTTGTAAGTGGCGCCCCCTACATGTCCCAAAACTTATTAAGCGATGTGACTCAAGACTACGAAGGGGATATTATGAAGTTGCCGTCTAGATGGAAACAGATTATCAAACAAAACGGCGCATATTTGAACTAAATCCGATCACTGCAACAATTTTTATGAAGCATTGAATGAAGAGCAAAAAAAACCTGAAGGGAGATATTTGACAACCTTCACTTGACTTCTTTCAAACTTTCAAACGCTCGTTTTATACACAAAAACTCCTCCCTGGTCACTGACGATTGTCACAATTCTCGGTACCAAGCTCCACTGCCACCAGTCCCTCCAAATGACTAACAAGGACACTGTTCTCAGATTTCCATCACCCGTCTACCTCACATGACCATAAAAAAGGAACTTTTCAAAGAACAAAAAATTGCCTCATATCACAGATGCTTGTCGCAATTCCAAGAAGCAAACGAAACAAAAGACCGCCTTCACAGAAGGACATTCCTCAAATTATTTGCCGCCAATTACGGTTTAATGGCCGCGCAAATTGTTCACGGTCTCCCTCGCTGACCCGAATTTCGCTTTCAAATCTCACGCAATGCCCCTCTGGATTGGGTGATTAATTATCCTGAACGCAGGAGGTGTTAGCACATCATCAAGATTCAAACTTCTCGAAGCTAGCGTGATGATCGCTCGCTTGGTGTTGAAGCCTGTGACAGGGACGTTCATTTTCGCACTCGGCGGAAGACTGGTGTGGATTTGACAGTTTAGTCCTTTCCTGACGTCACACGCACACTGGCAAACCAAATTATTAGTTAGCCGTACAAACATGTGTACTTTTGCGTCGCGCTGTGGCATAATAAAATCTTCATTCTCCGGATGTCCATAAAAACGGGAGAAAAGAGAGAATGAGAGAGAGACAGAAAAAAAAGCCGAAAAAATGTGTATGTAGTCATGAAATTTTTCCATTAGTCCTGAGGGCGTGGTTGTCGTCGCCCACCACGGCTACACGACAACACGACAACACGACGATGAATTCCAGGCCCATGGCGGCGGCGGCGGCTGCTCAGCACCATCTCACGTGTGCGTGTGTTCATCCTTTGTCAACAGAATTATTTTTAGACGATTGCACAACAATTATTTTTTGGTGGGGTTGTGCGATGGGGTGGCACGCGGTTAATGTCTCCGTGGCGCGGCGGGGGGGATAATTTATCCAGGTGGGCTTCTAATTGAATGAGAAACTTACCGGAGCGGGCCGAGGGCAGCAACAGCGGCAGCAGCAGCAACAGCATGTGTGTGGTTTAGTTTCTGTTGTGTTTCAGCTTCGAGTTATGCTTTCTTGGGGTTTTTTCACCCCGTCTCCACCGTTAATCGACGGTAATGGGCGGGAATTTGTAAGCCAGAGTGCCGGTGTATCGGAGGAGGGGCGCGCAGAGGGGGCGGTGGAAGGAAAATGAAAAAGCACAGTGAACCAGTGAAGCTTGTAATTAAGTTGTTGATTTGTTCACACACAGCTGGGATTATGAAGACTTGACCTAGTGAGGTTGTTGGCATCGGCAGGCGGAAGAAGCGGGTGACTACTGCGGCCAGCCGCACTGAATGAGTTAACGGGGATTAAGAAGCGATGAAACTGATGTCAGTGCGGGGGGAGCATGAGTGGACTGAAGCACTTGGAAGTAATGTCTCAATTTTCTGTCTTGTCTTGAGCGATTAACTTAAGCTCCTTTTCAATCATCTGTTGGAGTCGATTGGATGGCTAGACACGCACGATGGGAACAGAGCACTTAAGTGCTGTGCATTTGTGACATCTTTCTTATTCCACATGGGTGGTCAGTTGGGCTACGATTGACAAGTACTTCCGTGAGGTAGCAACAGCTGCTGGAGCTTATGGAGAGCCCGCAGGACTTTTGAGGCAGATTGTGATGATCTGATGGGGCGCATGCTTGTCTGCGAGTAAATTTTCTTCACAGAGCGCCTGGACTGCGCCGACCACCTAGGGCCCAGTGTTGTTTGCATCACGTACACAATCCTATTTTGTTCCATGACCTGCCTCGTTGTGGCACAATCTAATTGATCCTCAAAAGCCTGCTTTCAAGAGCTTGAGAGTTTAATGATGGATCAAGTTTTCAAAAAGCGGCTGAAAACCAACAAGTCGATCTGTGCTTCTCCGTTTTAAGCATTCCAACTTCAAGCGCCAGTTTGTGCATGAAGACTGCGGGGGACTCTCAATTAATTCCCAGTGTCAGTGAAAGTCTTAGGCGACACTCAGTGACGGAGCAGTTTAATCATCTTGTGATCCATCGAAGCACACAAGTCATGATCAAACGCCCGAAGCTTCAGCATTCTATTCAGTTGTTGCATTTAGAGGATATTGACGTGATTGGATGAACAGAGCGAATCGTCAATTTCATGTTTGCTGGCAATGAATAGGAAGGATCTGCAATGCGAGTGGCGCCCAACAAGGAGTCAGTCAGTGCTGTCGTTAAAGAAACAAGAAAAACAGCGCCTTCTAGGACAGAGGGTTTCAAAGGCCAGCAGATGGCCCTTCTTCCGCAGGAAATAGAGACTCGACCACTACAAGCACTGTGGGTCATCTTTAAAAACATCAAGCTTATCTGGCACAACCCGATCCCTGGTCGAGCAAACTAGAGCATTTGGCAGAGAAATGTGTTCGATGTGAAGAACGGGTAGGAAACGTTTTGCACTTTTCAAGGAAAAAGTTCTGCACGCGAGAATACAGATGCAAAGGTGAGAAGGTTCAGGACATAAAGATGAGCAAGGTCTAGATTGAAGAGCAGGTCGATTGCATTTGGAGGAGAATTTCAACAAGGAGCCATTTTGGCTATACGGCGCCATGTGCCAAGTCAAGTTCAAGGTCCAAGGAGTCTTCGAACTCAAACCATGCCCTACAGGATCCAAGAAGTGGAGGAGGACATTAAGGAAAATTGGACCGAGAATCTTTGCGTTCAAGAAAGGGTCAAGTTGGACCGGTTCTGTCCGCGGCTAAGAAGGCACGTTGGGAAGGATCTCAACCAACTTACACACCGGACGGTAGCGTCCGAGAAGGCGCACATATGTGGAGAATAATCAGAAGAAGTCCGCGGCTAAGAAGTTGCAAAGAAGTGGAGAAGGATCTCCAACTCAACTTGGGCAGAGGACGTCCGCGGTTAAGGAGACGCACGAAAGTGGAGAACGATCTCAGTCACCTTGGACAGAGGACGTCTGCGGTTAAGGAGATGCACAGATGGGGAGAAGGATCTCAGTTAACTTGGGCAGAAGACGTCCGCAGCTTAGAAGACATATAGAAGTGGAGAAGGATCTCGCTCACCTTGGACAGAGGACGTCCGCGGTTAAGGAGGGGATCAGATGTGGAGAAGGATCTCAGTCAACTTGGACAGAAGACGTCCGCGGTTTAGGAAATGCACAGAGGTGGAAATGGATCTCTTTCAAATTTGGCAGAAGTGGAGAAGGATCACAGTGAACTTGGACAGAGTACGTCCGCGGTTAACGAGGCGCTCAGAAGGGGAGAACGATTTCAGTTAACTTGGGCACAGGGTGGGTGGCAGAGGTAGGAGGTGCACAGAGATGGAAATGGATCTCTATCAAATTTGGCAAGTAGAAGGAAGTAGAGAAGAAATCTTTTGTCTTGGCCACTGGAGACCCATATTGGCTAAAACACATATCCAGCCTAGACTGTAGCCCCAAACAAAGGACAAGAAAAAGATGACCGCATGGAGCTACTGACATCACTCAAAGAGAAACTACAGTCTAAGAAGAAGCTTCTTAAACATCCCCGTTCTGAGCCGGCAAAAAAGTCGAGTAGTTGATGGGAAAGCGGGTGTTCTTGTGGACTGTTGCGCCACCCAATTATTAGTAGACAACGATGGAAACGTTACTTATTGTCTATAAAGAGTGCGGAGTTGATAAATGAAGGATAAGGGCGTGAGCCTTTCTTAAAGTCGTTGAACAGTCTTGTGGCTTGTGTCCTTATCCGACTCGTTTGTACGAGTTGATTAGTGTGTATAGAAACGAATTCAGTTCGAAGTATCTTTGAGTCCCAGCAACAGCAGGACACGCTCCCAGAATGATACAAAAGATCACTCAACAATTGCCCAAACATGCTTCAAGCCCCATCCGCGGTGCTAAACCAGTCTAAGGAGATCAGGGAGGAGAACATTTGTCGGCGTCATCACAGAGTCTATGGAGTCTTTCACAGAAAAACGACTTCATCGGCAACGCGAATTCGTCAGAAAAATGCTTGAAGCTCTTAAAGCACTGCCCATGCAAAGGCGTCTCTAGGAAAATAAAATTTCATGTGACTGCATACACACCGCCATCAGTCAAAACAGCGGAGGAGTTCTGAGTTTTTGGCATTTTTGGCGACCATTCAACTTTTTCATTCCTACACACCAACCTTTGGTCCGAGGGATCTGCTGCCTTGGAGGATTCTAGTTCTTCCCTCCTGGGTGTCGTGTTCTGTTCCGTGGACGCTGCTCACTATCACTCAATAAGTCCCGGGACATGTAGAGGGCGCCATTAACAAAAATTGATTATTTAGTATTAATTTTCTTGTTAGTGGCGCCCCCTATGTGCCCCGGAATTGATTGAATGATGTGTTAGCTCTTCGCTCCTTGGTGTGGACATATAGGGGGCGCAATTACCAAAAAAAATTGATACTAAATTCAAAATTTTTATAAGTTTCGTCCCCTATGTATCGCGGGATTTATTGAATGATGTGTTATTTGCTTGGCAATCTAGACTTATTTTCCACTGTCTCCCAGCTCCCTCACTTCGCGGATCTACCAACACAGGAAACTCCCTTTTATCTGCGAAAGCCATCAAACGTCCATCAGGTTTACCATAACGCGACGTGTTTAAACGAATTTGGAGGTGGTCTTGTGACAGCCTTGTAGTCAATTGCATCTGCATTCATGATGGCCTCTCTTTTTTAGACTTTCCTCGGAAAAAGCAAACTGTGTTGCATCTGGACCACCATTTTCTAGGTCTAGACAGAGTCTAACTGACTTCTCAATCCACAATCTTCTCGACATCAATTTGTCAGCAAACAGGCAAGTGCATCCTATTCCATGAGGTCCATCCTGTACAGAAGCACCACAGCCACACAGAAGTGTTGCTAGTCTTCTTTTCTCATGTTGAATAAATCGAAGCTCCATAAAACCTCTGCTAAGAAGGCTTTCAAAAGAACCCACACGTCATTTGTTCGTCACAAAATTTGATCAGACTCAACCTGGAGCAAGTGGTGGCTGATGCACAAAGTTGCTATCAAGTCTGTAGCTTTTGAAGCCGACGACTGATCGAAAATAACTTTGAAAAGTAATTGATTCCTGAATAAGTCCCGGGACAGTGCAGGGGGCGCCACTAATGAAAATTATCAACTTAATTTTTTTTTTTTGTAGTGGCGCCCCCTACATTCCCCTCGACATATTGAGTGTAGTGGTATTGCAATGGATTTGATGACATTGTAGAAAGTTTCATTTCAGCCCAAATCTAAACTATTGACTTGGCTGTTGGGTAAAGAGGAGACTTGGCACCGTATTTGAGAAAGGTCGACTCTAAACCATACGAACTGCATGCGAAGTTCCTCGAAGCTGATGTAATGACAACCATTTTCTTCGGTACTCATTGATGGGCAGGACATTTGGCTCGAATGAGCAAAGAGGAACCGGTCCTGGGAGTCGCTTGCAGGTCTTTTTGTGGTAGGCCATGTCTAAGCTGGATATAAGAAGAAGCTGTTGTGACAAACAGAAGACTCCAACGGACAGTGCAGTCAGCTCTAATGAGCGAAGATGAGCCGATACTAAAAGTCGTTTTAAGCTCCTCTTGTCGTAGGCCATGTCAATGCTCGAGACAAGAAGAAGAAGCTAATGTGACAAACACAAACCTCAGAAGACTCCAATGGCCAGAGCATCCAGCTTGCATGAGTGAAGAGGAACTGGTCCTGGAAGTCGCTTGCAGATCCTCTCGTGGTAGGCGATGTCTTAGCTGGAGAGAAGAAGAATAATGTGTTGTGCCAAACAGAAGACTCCAATGGACAGAGCATTCAGCTCGCATAAGTGAAGAAGAACCAGTCATGAAAGTCGTCTGTAGCTCCTCTTGTGATAGTCCATGTCATAGCTGGAGACAAGAAGAAGAAGCTGTTGTGCCAAGCAGAAGACTCTAATGGACAAGCCATCCAGTTCACATGAGCGAAGAGGAACTGACTTTAAAGGTCGTTTGCAGTTCCCCTTGTGGTAGGCTATAGAGACAACAAGCCCGAAGCTTTGGGGTGCGCTGCTGGATGGTGTCGGCTTGCGATCGGTATCGATTGAGAGACCTGTCGTTGAAGGTTAGAACCTCATATCCAAGATTGAATGAAGCTCTATATTCATTCGTTAACCTAATGTCAGAATTGTATGCTGGGATAAAAGTTTAAGTTCCCCGTAGTCAGTTGGTCTTGTATTGTAATTACCATTCCTTTTTCAGTTAAGGCCTTAATAACACATCCCGAATGCAATTTCGACACTTTTTGACCTCCTTATTCAGTAACAGAGAACTCAATAAGTCTCAGGATATATAGGGGGCGCCACTTACAAATTAATTTAATTTTTAAAAATAATTTGTATCATTGGCGCCTCGGGACTTATTGAGTGCTGCGTTAGTAGTCGTTAAACAGACCTGTGTCCTCGTCCGATTCGTTCACTTATTGAGTCTTCCAATCCGAGCCATTAGTGCAGTGGAACAGAGAATACAAGAAGAAGAAGGTTCGGACATCATGGCCTCCGGAGCGGTGTGCTCGCTTGCAATTCAAACAACATTTAATATACTGACTGAGGCATTTATTTTACATATATAATCTCATAAATTTTAATGTATATAATAATATAGTTCTTGTGTTTTTTTTTGTTAATAACTTTCATTTGTCTGTAGGTAATTTTATTAAATGTTATCCATTCGGTCTGGTATTTATTTATGTTCTTAATCTTTTCTCAAGAATTCCATCAACTACGCACTTATTGATTCTCTTGTTTGCTCATTTTTTTCATTTTCCAACATCATCTATATTTCTGTGTTTTTCATTTTTCTTTGTTTTGTTTTGTTGCCTGCATGAATATACATAAATATATATTTTATATAATAATATAACACATTTACATATTTTTTTTGTTTTGTTTGAAATATTTTTTCTTTGTTTTTTTTTTAAATTTTATTTTTTTTTAAATAATAACTGGTAATAATTTTAATTATAATAATAAGTCAGAGTCATTTTTTCTCATACATATATTTATGTGTGTGTGGGTGTGTATGTTTTTGCTTAAAGTTCATTTCCTCCACTCTTTGTTCGATTGTTGGGCGTTATTCTTTTTTCTTCAGCCTGTGTATATTCTCATGTGTGTTCAGATCTGTCTTTGTTTTTGTTGATTTCGTTTACTTCTTGTTGCATTAGTTTTTCTCAATTCAGATAGGAAATAATTAGAAATTCAATTGAAAGGATAAACAATAGGTTTGATATACGTTTTGTTCTCCGTTAATTTAGCACACTTTTTGAAGTAAACCAAAAAAACAAATATCGTTGCAGTATGTTTTTTTTCTTTTTTGATTGTGTTTTTTTTTTTACAATAAATCTTTAAACATTAACAAAATGTACGAGATAGATATTTTGTATTTTGCTTTGACATATTAGAGGCGGGATTGAGGGGCTAGTTACATATTGTTTGATATTTTTGTTTTCTTCTTTTTTCAATATTTACAAAGCGAAATGAAATCTTCTTTTGTGGGAAGTTCCTTAATGATTTCTTGTGTGTTTTTTTGTTTTTTGTTGTGTACCTCGTTTTATATGTATTTTTTTTTTAATTTTCTGGGGGACGAATAAAAAGATTGCTGTTATATACAAAAAATTCTCTTGTTTGTTTTTTATTTATAAATTGTTTATGAATTACAAACATAAATAAAATTAAATACAAAAATATTTATATACACTTATGAATATATATATATATTTACTTTTTTTAAATGTTTATGTATAAATAATGTACATTACTTGTAAGTAAATAGTTGTAATAAATTCTTGTATTACTCATATGGAATTTTCATTTTATTTTGTGTTTTTGTTTTCTGTTTTTTTTTTCAATTAGTTTCTTTCTCTTTGTTTTTGTGCTTGTCAACAATTCTAATTTTGAACGAAATGATGAAGATGAAAAACAAATGAAGGAAACAAGAGGAAGGTGAAAAATTTTATGTATGGGTGCAATTTACAATTTATGTAATGGCTTGTGTTTTAAATATCCTAGAGACACAATAATGCAACTAACGACTTTGTTTTGTCGCTTGTTTATTAAATCTTATTCTTTATAATGTTTTCGTTTATTAAATTTTGCTTAAGAAAATCTCTCCTTAATTTTAAGAAAATTAAAATAAAATGTGTGCTAAAATTTTTTATATGTTTTAAAAAATCTGCAAATTAAATTTGAGTATAAACCAAAATGAATACTTCTAATAAATGAGCTCTTCTCTGATTGAATTTGAGCGCGTTTCAAACTCAAAGACGTCTGCTTCTCTTTTCGTTTGGTATTTGATAAGGAAGCAAAGGATTTTACATAAGTGCTTGTTCATTTTGTTTTGATTTTTTTCCATCGCTATAAACTACTGGCATTTTAATTTTTTTTTGTTGGATTAGTTCTAACAATCAATAAATGTATATAATATATAGTTTTGGTTTGTTGTATATGAAACTACATATTTGTTTATTCATAAATTGTGCAAATATAAGTGCATTAAGGTGCATCACAACAATTAATTAATTAATATATTTGATTTATGTTTTTTTTTTGTTTTGGGGTTTCTTCTGATTTTTAGTAAATATTTAAACTTTGATTTTAGTATGTGTGTAAATTAATTCCTATATACTTCGGCACATATTTCTGTAGTAGGTTTGGTTTTTCTTGTCTAGCAATAGCAGCTTTGATTTCCGGTTAAATCTGGTTGAAAAGTGTGGAGGGGAGGGAGGGCCCATTCAATGTAAGCCTTATCTTCTCATTGCTGAAAGTATGACACAGCCAGACAGAGAGAAGGAATGAAAAGGAAATGAAGGAAGGATAAAGCAAATTCAAGAAACAAACAAAGTTTTTTGTTTTGCTGTTTTTGTTGGCGGTTCTTCTAGTTCATTAGGTTAGCTTTTACGTTTAATATTTGTTTTGTTTTTTTTTTTCATTTCTTTTGGTTGTCTGAGTTAGGACGGATTTTATTAACGATTAGGTTGTCATTTTTTTCTCTAGTTCAGAAGAGAGAAAGTAAGTGAGTGAGTGAGTGAGTGAGATAGACTTAGAGTATCTTTCTGTATGTTGTCTGATTTTGTGTATCAATGAGAAGCGTTTCAGCTAATATTCTCTTCTGTTTCATAGTTTCTCTTCTTCCACTGTCAAAATTTCTTCTTCTCTCATTTGTCTTTTTTATGTTTTCTTCATTTTTTTAAGGTACATGTGACTACTATATCCTAATATATATCATTTTGTCCATAATAATATTATTTACCACAAAACGAAAACACATCTATACATTTTATTTTTTTCAAATCAAAAACTTCATTTTTTCTGAACAAAATGATTCCAATTATGAATATGTTTGGCTCTCACTAAGTATACAATTTTTTTTGTTTTTTGATTTTCGAATAAATCCAATTACTTCCTGTAGAAATGAAAATTAGTTTTACTTTGATTTTTTTCACATAACTTGTTTTTTTTTTCAAGGCGTTGGTTTTTGTTTTGTTTTGTTAAGTTAAAATCTAGTTTCATAAATTTGCTTATTTTCAAAAGGTTCAAAGTGAGTGCAAATATTTTTTTAAAAACATTTTGTTTTATTTGGGTTGTAAAATCTTGTTTTCATCTAATTAATAAGTGCAATAATATCACATACTGTGTGCAGTGCAGTTTAGTACATACATGTATACGAAAAATTCCAAAACATTTTAGAAACTCGAAAACAAAGGCCGAGGAATTTTGTTCAAAAATAAATTGTTTACTTCATATTTATTGCTACTGTTTTTTCTCTGATATATTTATAAACAATTGAAGAACAAAAAAATGAAAACAACTGAAACAAATTGACACATAACATTGCTTTTTTGTTATTTCATGATATATATATACTTTTCGTATTGAAGTCAAAAATGAAAGGAAAGTTTTTGGTTTTTGTTTTTTCAAAAATTTAAAAATTCTTCTCTAATTGGTGCAGTGTTTATTTTTGTTTTTTGATTAATATAAGTGCAAATTGGTGATTTGGAATATATGTATAGTATATATAACAACAACAAGGTATTCATTGTTTTAAAAAAATGCCACATATATATATATTTTGTTTCTTTTTTTCTCTTATTGACCATATACTACTAATGAAAAAAATGTTTATTTTTTTCTTTTTTGTAAAAATAGGCGCGTGCGATTATTACAAAAAGAAAACCATGTTCATAGTATAATTTCTCTTAAGTCAATACTATTATACTTGCATTGTGTGCATTGCTTTATTTAATTAATCGTTAAGTTGATTTTAATTTTTGTTTCCTTTGTTGGCGCTTTTAAGGTTGCGTTTGGCATTTTGTTTTTGAAGTGTGTTTGTTTTTTGGGAGGGATGGTGGTGGTGTGTGTTAAATGTTTTCCCATTAAGTGGTCTTTTTCTTGACGTTGTTAGATGGAGAAGGTGTACTGGTGTTGTGCTTGGACAGATTTGGTGTGAAGAGGAAAGCACTAGATTGTGAAAGGAAATCGAAATAATATGCAAGCAATACGTCTTTCATTCAGTTCAAATATTTTTTGCTCATTAAGTGGGGGATACCATATTTTGTGTTTTACTTAGAGTTCGGTTTTCTTACTTCAGGATAAGAAGACGTTTCTAAAGCATTGCTTGTTCTTGACATAGGTTAAGTAGCCTGTTTTGCACATCTATTCTTTGATTTCTCTGTAAACCTCTCCGTACAAGTTAACTATAAGTCTGTTAAATGCCTCTTTTGAGATCTGCTAAAGCTTCCTAAGGCACAAGTAAAAATAGACTCTTAGCCTGTTAAATGACTCTCCTTTGACATCTGCTGAAAACCTTCTACGGCATAAGTACAAGTAGAATCTAAGCCTGTAATGACATCTGCTGAAAGCCTCCTAAGCCATAAGTGCAAGTAGACTCTAAGCCTGTTAAATGGCACTGTTTGGACAGTAGACTCTCAGCCTCTCAAATGGCACTCTTTTGACATCTGCTAAAAGCCTCCTAAGGCATAAGTACAAGAAGACCCTAAGCCTGTTAAATGGCACTCTTTTGACATCTGCTGAAAACCACCTAATGTATCAGTACAAGTAGACCCTAAGTCTGTTAAATGGCACTCTTTTGACATCTGCTGAAAGCCTCCTAAGGCATAAGTACAAGTAGACTCTTAGCCTGTTAAATGGCACTCCTTTGACATTTGCTGAAAGCCTCCTAAGGCATAAGTACAAGTGGACTCCAAGCCTGTTAACTGGTTCTCTTTTGACATTATTGAAAGTCTTTAAAAATTAGGCAAAAAAGGTGGTCACATCAACAACTCATTGCTTAGCGGCGTCATTTCATGCGCAGCGGCCTTAACCACAGTTGAAAACAGCGTCAAATGGGGGACTCTACAGACGCATGACAAAACAAATTTTCACAACCAACCGTTCAAGCAGCCCCTTCCACAGTTGATTTTCTATGCACCATGTCTCCAAATCGTTTGTTTGCAGCTTTGCTGTCTCGGAGTTGTGGGTTGACTCTTTTCGACTCCTTTTGGTTTGTGAAAAACCGTGAAGAAGCGATGTTTTCTCATCAGCATGGAATCGATTTGAGCCATTTCAAACTTAGAACAAGAACTAATGAAATAGGGGTGATTGCAGAATGCCTCATTGTGAGGCCAGACGAGGTTGCTCCTTGAATATTGTTCTATTTCAGAACTGATGGGAATGTTTGCCCTTCATTATAAGGCCACATTTCCTTGTAATTCCTTTAAACAACTTTAACTTAAGCTTCCGTCAACGAGGAAATAAATATGCAGGCGGACGTAATAAAGACGAAAAATCGGAAATTGAACTAAAAAGAGAGAAATGACATTTAGACACCTTTTGAACTCTTCACTAAGTAACAGAAAACTCAATAAGTCTATGGACATAGTATAGGGGGCGCCACTAACAAAAATTATTAAATTAAAATTCATTTTTCTGTAAGTGGCGCCCCCTGTATGTCCCGGGACTCATTAAGTGATGTGTTATTTAAGGCCCTAACTGAGAAAGGGAATGGTAATTAAAATACAATACTTAAACTGTTATCCCAGCATACAATTCTGACATTAGGTTAACGAATGAATATAGAGTTTCATACAATCTTGGATATGAGGTTCTAACCTTCAACGACAGGTCTCTCAATCGATACCGATCGCAAGCCGACACCATCCAGCAGCGCACCCCAAAGCTTCTGGCTTGTTGTCCTTTTAGCCTTCCACAGGGGGAGCTGCAAACGACCTTTAAAGTCAGTTCCTCTTCGCTCATGCGAACTGGATGGCTTGTCCATTAGAGTCTTCTGCTTGGCACAACAGCTTCTTCTTCTTGTCTCCAGCTATGACATGGACTATCACAAGAGGAGCTACAGACGACTTTCATGACTGGTTTCTCTTCACTTATGCGAGCTGGATGCTCTTTCCATTGGAGTCTTCCATTTGGCACAACACATTCTTCTTCTTCTCGCCAGCTAAGACATCGCCTACCACGAGAGGATCTGCAAGCGACTTCCAGGACCAGTTCCTCTTCACTCATGCAAGCTGGATGCTCCGGCCATTGCAGTCTTCTGAGGTTTGTGTTTGTCACATTAGCTTCTTCTTCTTGTCTCGAGCATTGACATGGCCTACGACAAGAGGAGCTTAAAACGACTTTTAGTATCGGCTCATCTTCGCTCATTAGAGCTGACTGCACTGTCCGTTGGAGTCTTCTGTTTGTCACAACAGCTTCTTCTTATCTCCAGCTTAGACATGGCCTACCACAAAAGGACCTGGAAGCGACTCCCAGGACCGGTTCCTCTTCACTCATTCGAGCCAAATGTCCTGCCCACCGATGAGTACCGAAGATAATGTTTGTCACGACATCAGCTTCGAGGAACTACGCATGCAGTTCGAATGGTTTAGAGTCGACCTTTCTCAAATACGGTGCCAAGTCTCCTCTTTACCCAACAGCCAAGTCAATAGTTTAGATTTGGGCTGAAATGAAACTTTCTACAATGTCATCAAATCCATTGTAATACCACTACACTCAATATGTCGAGGGGAATGTAGGGGGCGCCACTACCAAAAAAAAAATATTAAGTTGATAATTTTCATTAGCAGCGCTCCTACATGTCCCGG
The DNA here is from genome assembly GCA_955652365.1 of Eristalinus aeneus. Lineage (NCBI taxonomy): Eukaryota > Metazoa > Arthropoda > Insecta > Diptera > Syrphidae > Eristalinus > Eristalinus aeneus. The sequence goes on from OY019131.1 coordinate 97,990,246, forward strand.
GGCTTATTCAGGAATCAATTACTTTTCAAAGTTATTTTCGATCAGTCGTCGGATTCATAACCTACGGACTTGAAAGCAAATTTGTGCATCAGCCACCACTTGCTCCAGGTTGAGTGGGATCAAATTTTGTGATGAACAAATGACGTGTGGGTTCATTTGAAAGCCCTCTTAGCAGAGGTTTTATGGAGGTTCGTTTTATTCAACATGAGAGGAGAAGGCGATCAACACTTCTGTGTGGCTGTGGTGCTTCTGTACAGGATGCACCTCATGGAATAGGATGCACTTTCCTGTTTGCTGACAAATTTATGTCGAGAAGATTGTGGATTGAGAAGTCAGTTAGACTCTGTCTAGACCTAGGAAATGGTGGTCCAGAGGCAACACAGTTTGCTTCCTCCGAGGAAAGTCTAAAAAACAGAGGCCATCATGAATGCAGGTGCAATTGACTGCAAGGCTTCCACAAGACCACCTTCAACTCCCTTTAAACACGTCACGCTATGGTGAACCTGATGGACGTTTGAGAGCTTTCGCAGATGAAAATGGGCTTCTTATGGTGGTAGATCCGCGAAGTAAGGGACTTGGGAGACAGTGGAAAATAGGCCTAGATTACCAAGCAAATAACCCATCATTCAATAAATCCCGCGATATATAGGGGACGCCACTTATAAAAATTACGAATTTAATATCAATTTTTTTTGTTAATGGCGCCCCCTATATGTCCACACCAAGGAGCGAAGAGCTAACACATCATTCAATCAATTCCGGAACACATAGGGGGCGCCACTAACAAGAAAATTAATACTAAATAATCAATTTTTGTTAATGGCGCCCTCTACATGTCCCGGGACTTATTGAGTGATAGTGAGCAGCGTCCACGGAACAGAACACGACACCCAGGAGGGAAGAACTAGAATCCTCCAAGGCAGCAGATCCCTCGGACCAAAGGTTGGTGTGTAGGAATGAAAAAGTTGAATGGTCGCCAAAAATACCAAAAACTCAGAACTCCTCCGCTGCAAACTGATGGCGGTGTGTATGCAGTCACATGGAATTTTATTTTCCTAGAGACGCCTTCTCATTAAGAGCTTCAAGCATTTTTCTGACGAATTCGCGTTGCCGATGAAGGCGTTTTTCTGTGGAAGACCTCCTTGACTCTGTGATAACACCGACAAGTGCTCTCCCCCCTGATCTCTTTAGGCTGGTTTAGCGCCGAGGATGAAGCTTGGAACATGCTTCGGGAAGCGGTTTGTTGTCCTTTTGCATATTGTAAGGGATTACTTCTTTTTCATAAATTTTACCAATGTTTTGAACTCTTTTGTCGTCAGAAAAGTGCCAACTTTGAGTACTGAACAAAGGCCTTAATCCTACAAGTGAATAGACAATCTTTAGGAGTGTGTTATGAAGAGGCCAATGCAAACCAAGCTCAAGGATCTGGTTCACATAGAAGCCAACAAGGAAACAGTCAAAGTCGAAAGTGCTGGTTCGAAAATTTGAAGCTTGCCCGCTCGTTGAATGTTCCATTATTGCGGCAGGTTGTCCTTTTCCAGATTTGAAGGGTTTTCTTGTTTTTCAAAAAACTTTATCAAAGCCTTGAACTTTATTGAAAGTCACCAGAAGTGTCAACTTTAAGTCCCAATCGAAGACCTTAATCCGACAAATCAATTGAAAATTGCTAAAAATATGGAATGGAGTGGAACCCAAGCTCAAGGATCAGTTTCTATTCTATTTCATACACAGAAGTCAGCAAGTCAATAGTCAGAAGTAGGAAATGGCTCAAAAATTTTAAGCCTCCTCACTCGTTGAATGTCCCATTGAGTGCACAAGGATAAGAGGCGAGTTTCGAAAACCCAAAACCACGCCAAAGCTCCTCTCTCCTTCTCGGAATTCATTCTCCAATCGATTTGACGTCCGATAATGAACTTTTGAATTTCTCCCTCTCTCTCCACAGCACTTAGTTTGAATTCAATTCATTTCCCATGACAAATAGTCCCCAGGGGAATGGAATTTCAAAACAGAAGAAAAAATAAAACAACTATCACAACACCGGAGAAACTTTGTGTCCCCCTCCACTCCACAACAAAAAAAAAAAAAAAATGAAAAACCACACAAATTTCAGTGAAAACTTCTGCTCAACGCACAACAACCCCTGGCATTTATAAACAACACTTTGAAAAGTTGAAGAGGCATCCCGAGCAAGCCACCTGTTGGTGGCTGGCAATGGCTGGTAGGTGGGGAATAACGAAAAACCAATATCTGTTCAATTATTTCGAGTTCAGCGCTGGAGTGTGTATTGGGCTGTGGTGGGGATGCAAGCAGGCAGCCGAGTACGGTTTAATGAGTTTTGCAACTTACCAGAGTGAGCGGGGAAGGGGGGAGGAAAAAGAAATGAAATCATAAAACTTGAGGAAACCTTCAAAACCGGAAATTGATTGCGTAATCTCTTCGAATATCCGCCGGCCGGCGACGGCCGCGCCACCGCGCCAACACAAAGCCGACTTGAAGTTCTCCACCTCTCGCCTAATCCTAACCTAAAAGAACTTCTGTGTACCTTAGTGTCTAAGTGTGTGTATGGGAATGTGGACGGGGACGAACTCAAATACAAAATGAATGTCGAATTAAATTTTAACTTTTCTGTCTCTGGGGGATGCTTCGGGGGCTGTGGGGGATTAAGTTAACAGTCTAATTCGACATTCAGCCTCCATTGCACTTGAGTTCATGCGTGACATTCCACTGCGTTGGGTGAGATGGAAGCGCTGCGCTTCGCTACGTCTTCACTTAACTTCATCAGACTCTCGGCGCAGAGTCGTGTCTGGTTTTTTGTTGTTCTGAATCCTCCTTGAACCTCTGCTAAATAAATGTATTTTAAATATTCTTTTTTATTTTTTCTCGTTTTTTTTTTCTACTTTTTTGGTTATGTTTGAATTTTTGAAACATTCAAATCTACTCTAGGTATCATTACTGACAAATGAGACTAAATTGTGCATCGCCTCCGCCGCGCTCTGGGGGCGCGGGAGGGAGGAGACTGCGCTCTAGGGGTCTACAACGATTAATTTTAATTCTTTGTGGTTAATATGAATATTTGGTTTTCTCCTTCAACGTTCGCGTGCGTCTGCCCTGGTTGCGGGTGCAAAGTCATTCCAAAAGTTCCGTCCTCGGTAGCTGTCCGTCTGTGCATGAGATGTCGGTCGGTTTGTGCGCATTCTGTTCAAGACACGGCCCGAATTGCAAACGCGCTCGCTTCAGTGGTCAAATTCTGTGTGTAGATTGTTAAGACATCTAGACAGAAAAAAAATCCCTTACCCTAGGTGCATGTATAATTTGAGTATATCTCTTGGGAGTGTGTTTGTCCTTATCTTTAGTAATTCTAGTTTCGCTACGGCTTAGTCTAGGTATGTTACTTGGGTGTGAGTTTCATTCAAAATGTTTCCTTGCATCGAGTCTGAGCTGAGAGTCGCTTCGGATGCGGTGTGGTGGAGGCGGGCGTCGGGGGGCGGCGGATGGAGAGATGCCGAGATCAACTTCGGTTTGGAGTTCCTTAAATCATGGAACTGACTGACGGTTTATCAGTTGTTCGGGTGGGTTGGGGCATGTCTCTTATGATGAATGGGGGGTGGTTGTTTGTTCTGCGGGCGTGTAACAAATAAGGCTCATTTTGACTGCCTGACGAGGGGGAATGCGGTGATAACGAGATGATGTAACATGTGGATACCGACTTAGATCTTTCATCTGTGGGCAGTGAGCTGGGGTGGGCTTTATTTCAGCCTGCATGTTGTTTCATGAGAGGATGATGATGGGCTGAGACGATATCAAATCGATTGGGCAATGAATTCCCTTAAAGAGACTGCTTGTTTGGGGGCTTTAAAGATTGATGGTGATGTCTGGAGGACGGGTTACTTAAAGGGGATGACAAACAAAATCGGCTTTAAGGCTTAAGAGAAGCATGGGAATCTAGCAGAATGTGACGAATTTTGCTCTGATCTGAGGGACACTCAATTACGAAGACATATTTGATCGACTTCCCAAGGCGAATGATCGAACTGCTCGGACAAAGAAACTGTGGCATCGGTGCCGTTAAAAGTCGGTGGACATAAGCGAGGGCAGGAGTTCAACATTGAATAAGAGAGAGAGTAAAAGGCGACCGGAGAAACAGGACAGGACAGGACATAAGCATTGAATTAGAGAGTGAGAGGCGACAGGAAAAAAGGAAAAAGAGGAAATGGGTAGAAATGAATTTCTCTAACAGAGTTCAAAATTTGGCAACGAATTGGTTGAAGGGCAGGCATGCCATGGCATTTTTCAGCACTTCCATCCACTTTTGAAACATAATCTCTTTTTTTTTCGTTCTGCTTGACTGTGATCTTGGTTAAGACTTCAATTCTGTCTCAAGGGATCGCTTGAGTGACGCATCTGTAGCACATACCCAAAACATATCCAAATAGACAATGAGAAGCTGAAGAAGTTCTTTGAGTTGGCTGGGTTGGCTTCAAGTTTCAACAATGCGCACAACAGTTTTGAGCGCCACACTGGGTTCCTTGATATTCAGCTCAGTCAGTAAGTCTCTCAGGTCTCGCATTTTAGCACCTGTTTCCATCGACGGTGTCTTTTGGCGCCACACATAGAACTACATCGGAAGCGTTTTAACCTCTGAACATTGTTCAGCTCTTTCCCAGATCATGAGGGAAGAAGGGATTACTAAACAATCAATTAAACTCGAAAGCTTTGAAATGTTCTTAATTCCTCAAACGGATCTTACACGGGCTTGAAAGTTGAAAAGAAGTAGTTAAAAATCTGGCACATGTCCTAACTTTTCAGTTCACTGACTGACTTCTTGATACAGTGTATGTATAGACTGCTTTTGTTGTACGTTCTAAAAAGGTTGCAAGTTTCCCTACAGTTTAAAACGAACTCTCTCTTAAATTTATAGACGTGAAACTTCCGGGAAAAAATCAAATTGAAACAAATAACAAACTTTTTGATCGCAAACGTCTCTTTTGATGCCGTTGGACAACAAGATTCGGCGATCAAACCCGACTTGACTTGAAAAAAATTTACACAGCAATGAGTATGGCGATTCCAGAACCTTTTTAAATACGAGTGCTGAATATGAGTGTGAAAAGGAATATCAAGCTTTCAGCTCAACATCGTGCAAAAGCAATCGAAAATTGGTAAGAGTTGTTGAACAGCGGTTAAGCTCATGTCACGATGTTCTTGCCCTTTGTTTCAAAGGCTCCAAATTGATCAGAATTCCATCGATATGGAGTAAACATTTCAAATAAACTGAAATTTCCTTCAATGTCGTTAAATTAAATGATGTAAGCATGGAGGAGAATTTTAAATCATCATGCAGGTGATCAGAAAGTGAGATAATTGACCACTTTCCTAAGGAAAAATTTGAATCAAAATTCCGGACAAAATTTGTATCAAAACTTAAATTAACATATAATTCAAAATTAGGATAAATACTGGGACTGAAATTCGGTTTAAAATTTGTACTTAAATTTGGAGTAAAATTTATATTGAAATTTGGATCAAAATCTGGATCAAAATTTGAAACGAATTGTAAACCAAATCAGGATAAAAATTTGAACTAAAATTGGTATCAAAATTTGGATCGAAATTCAGATCAAAATTGAAATTCAAAACTTAGGATAATTGGATCAGTATTTGGATTAATATTTGGATCAATATTTCGATCAATATTTCGATCAATATTTGGATCAATATTTCGATCAATATTTCGATCAATATTCGGATCAACATTTTGGTCAAAATAAGGATAAATACTTGGATTGAAATCCGGATAAAAATTTGTATATAATTTTGGAGAAAAATTTGGATCAAAATTTGATCAAAATTTTGAATAAAATTTTAATACAAATTTTGTCCAAAATCTGGATTAAAATTTGATTAGAACGAAGAAATTTGGATTAAAATTTAAATCAGAATTTGAACTAAAAATTGGGATGCAAATTTGGATCAACATTTTTGTGAAAATTAAAATAAATACTAAAATTTAAATTTGGATCAAAATTTGTATTTAAATTTGGAGCGAAATTCAGAGGAAACATTTTGGTCAAATTAGAAGAAATACGTGAATTGAAATTTATATCATTATTCGTGCTTAAAATCGGAGTAAAATTTGGATTAAAATTTGGTCAAGATCTGGATTTAAATTTGAATCGCATCAGAAACCAAATTTGGATCAAAATTCAGGTTGAGATTTAAATAAAAAATTAATCAAAAATTAAGATCAAGAATTAATCAAAAATTAAGATCAATCTTTAGATCAAAATTTTTGATAAAATGAGGATAAAAACTTGGATTAAAAATTTGGATCAACATTTGTATTTAAATTTTTAGTAAGATTTGGATTAAAATTTGGATAACAATTTGAATCGAAATTGGAATTGAAGCACTAATCAATTAATCAAAATTTGGATCAATATTTGGATCAACATTTTGGTTAAAATTAATATAAGTACGTGGGCTTAAATTTGGATAAAAGTTTGTATCTAAAATTGGAGTGAAATTTAGATCGCAATTCGGATCAAATTTAGATTAAATTTGGAACCAAATTTATATCAGAATTTGGATCAAAATTTGGATCAAAACTTCAATCAACATTTAAGTCAAAAATATGATCTCTATTTTTGTTAAAATTCGGAACAACATTTGGATTAAACATTGAATCAAAATTTGGATTTAAATTCATTGATTTTGGATGAGATTTTGGGGCTCTTTATAGTGCACCATTTAAAAACCTAACTTGTGTCAAAATCGGTGACAGTACCAAAAATTCAAGCAGTGCTTGAAATTCGATAATGTGTTGTAATACTTGCTAAAAAAAAGTAAATGACGAATCGTTTGAAGAAAGAATTGATTTCAGACAAAATGGAAGAAATATTCTTCCTTACTCACTTTCTCCCTTAAAAGATTTGGAGAATCATAAAACAGCACCACACATTTACGATACATTTTAATGACTGTCGTTGCTCCTTAAAAAAAGCACAATTTGACCGAAGAAAAAAACAATCAAACAGGGAGAGGAAATGTGTTCATTTATGAGAAAAGTGATAAGCAGCAATGTACAAGGCTGACACGAACTGCAATGAGTTCTGTTGTGCCTTTTATTGACTCGTTAATATTTGATTGCGACCATTGGGTACTTGACGGCTGTCAGAAGGTGTCACATAAGAGCTCCCAGCGACAGCAGCAGTTATCTTTGAGAGAGTGTCACATTATGGGCGATGATGTTGGAGATTTTTGATTTTTTTTGTTTGTTGCGGCTGGGTAGGCATTGACTGCGGTTTTGACATTTTTTGTTTTGGCTCAGATGTGAGCAATCATGGACTCATTTGATGGTAGGGTGGCTTTAATGGTCTTCAGGGCGTTTTCATGAATTAGAATTTTTTTTTCTTTCTGAGCTGGTAAATAATTAATAATTGTTGGCGCGACAATCTACACGGGGACCAGGGCCTAGCTTGCTCATCAACTACTCGTGTTGTGTGCGCTACTGTTCTCTCACGAGTAGAAGAGAGTTAACAGTTTTTTGACGACTCTGAACGGCGAAGTTTGAGAAGCTTTCTTAGACAGTTGTTACTCTTTGAGTGTTGTCAGCAGCTCGAAAGAGGTGGTGCCGTGAAAAATTTAAGGTGCTCAGCCGGGAATCGAATCTAAGTCCTTCGGCGTGTGAGCGTCACATTCTACCCACTATGCCACGGCGGCTACAAGCTGGTAAATGGATTTCATTTCACATCCATTCCGAACTGATGGGTCATGGGGAGAAGAAGAAAAGGAGTGGTTGAGTATTCAAACGACGTGTGGTGGGATGAACTTTTGCTTCGGAGATTTCAAGCCTTGCAAACGTGGTCTAGCGGTCGATAGCAAGTTTTGGCATCACACCGGCAACACAGAATGGATTTCTAGCAACGATTAGCGCTACACAAGTGCTCCACGTCTTTCCCGGACTGAAGCCGGGATGAACAGTAGATTCTAGCCTTAAGGAATAAAGAGTAGAGAAAATCCTTCGAATTTGAGATGTAGGCTGTTATTTAAGTTCACAGACATTCACTCCCCGCTAAGTGGAGTGATTTTAAGGCTCTAGCAGCTGTTGCGCTTTAAAGGAGGGTCACGGGTTTCACAAAAATTCGGATTCTAGCCTCACGTGATAAAGAGTTGAGAAAATCCTTTGAGTTTGAGCTGTAGGCTGTTGTTTAAGTTTACAAACAGGGCTCTCCCAGCTAAGTGGAGCTATTTTTAAAGCTCTAGCGGCTGTTGCGCTTCATAGGAGGGTCACGGGGCTTACAAAAATTCCGATTCTAGCCTCACGTGATAAAGAGTAGAGAAAATCCTTGGAATATGAGCTCTAGGCTGCTGTTTAAGTTCACATACAGGGCTCTCCCCGCTAAGTGGAGATATTTTTAAAGCTCTAGCGGCTGTTTCGCTCAATAGGAGGGTCACGGGGTTCACAAAAATTCCGATTCTAGCCTCACGTGATAAAGAGTAGAGAAAATCCTTGGAATATGAGCTCTAGGCTGCTGTTTAAGTTCGCATACAGGGCTCTCCCCGCTAAGTGGAGTTCTTTTTAAAGCTCTAGCGGCTGTTTCGCTTCATAGTAGAGTCACGGGGCTTACAAAAATTCCGATTCTAGCCTCACGTGATAAAGTGTAGAGAAAATCCTTTGAGTTTGAGCTGTAGGCTGTTGTTTAAGTTCACATACAGGGCTCTCCCTGCTAAGTGGAGTTATTTTTAAAGCTCTAGCGGCTGTTTCGCTTCATAAGAGGGTCACGGGGTTCACAAAAATTCCGATTCTAGCCTCACGTGATAAAGAGTAGAGAAAATCCTTGGAATATGAGCTCTAGGCTGCTGTTTAAGTTCACATACAGGACTCTCCCCGTTAAGTGGAGCTCTTTTTAAAGCTCTAGCGGCTGTTTCGCTCAATAGGAGGGTTACGGTGTTCACAAAAAAAATTGTAAGGTCTAATCCGGGGAGATTTAATGGAATCAACGCAAACATCAACGCAAACAGGACCAAAAATCGATTTGATGGCATCTGGAGGAGAAGATTTAATGACGAACTCTATAGGCTGTACAGCGACATACGCCTGGTCAAGCGTCTACGGGTACAACGCGTAAGATGGCTTGAATCCGAACCATTGGGACAACGCAACAGAGGACGACCTAGACTAAAGTGGCGCACACAAGTAGAGAAGGACCTCAACCAACTTGGAGTGCGCAACTGGAGACAGCTGGCGAAAGATCGCGCTGGCTGGAGAGGCATGTTGGTTGAGGCCCAGGTCCACCCCGGACTGTAGCGCCACAAGAAGAAGAAGAATAAGATAACCGGCCAACCTCCGGGTAACTTCACTCTGGATGAAGTACTAGAAAGTTGTTCTCGTTATGATTTTTGTTAAAGGCAGGGATTTCTGACGAACGTATTTCGTTTTTTGGAGCAACTGTGGTTCAAAAATTTGGAGCAAATTTGATCTGGAAATTAACGACACCACTTCGGTCGATCGAACAAATTTTCTCATTTTGTAACAATCATGGTCCAAAGTGGGAAACCTCAATGAGCACAAAATATTTAACTAAATGAAAGAATACAAACAAAAAAGAACAATTAAAAGCTAGTCTACTTGAAATTGTCATAGAGGACATACAGACAGGAAAGGAAAGCTAGACAGAGATAGAGTGATAGATACATAGAGAGAGAGAGCTTTATATGTATGTTTTTTTTTTGTTTTTATTAAAGCAACGAAAAGAAAGAAAGTATAACAGTTTATAAATGCATATATATATAGTCAGTCCATGACTTGGAGAGATTTTCAAAATGTATATCCACTTCGAATATTTTTTTCTGTTTTTCAAATTTGTGTTTTATTTTGCTTCTTAAGTGGTTTAAGTCCAGCGTGTGTGTAATTCATTTGCTCTGTAAGTCTTGTATTCTTTTCAGTGGTGAGTTTTTTTTTTTGTTCACTTGCAGTGTTTGAATGTCTTCATCTGTGTGGTGTGTTGTAGTTGTTGGTAGGAGGGAAAGGGATGGGGGTTCTTTCGAGTACTTTGAGTATACTTATTTGTTAGGCTTAAAATACTTAACAAAAATAGTGTAATCCTGCATTTTTGTTGTTTCTTCTTGGAAAATTTACAATGACATCTATTAAGTGGCTATAACTTGGGTAATGAATATTTTTATCTAAACCTCTATTCAGTGAAACTTAAAAAATATGTTTTTTTTTCGCTTTTGTTTTGTTTTTTTTTTTAGGAATGTACACATTACATTTTTGTTTTTGAATACTTTTAATTTATTTGTTAATTTTAACATACATTTATATTATTTTTTGTTTGTATATATAATTTATTTTTAAGGGTAAGATCTTAGAAAAAAAAAATAATAAAGAAAAATTCACCAAATCAAGAGCTGAACAAAAATCATTTTTTTTTCGATCTTCATAAGGACATAAAAATAAAGTTTGAGCAGAACAGAAAATTACAGAAAATAACATTTTTGGGAACATATACTCATTTTTTGTTGTGTGTGGTTTTTCATTTGTGTAAATAAGGCCAAGCTTTTGTTTTATATTATCTTGTACATTTATTTATGATTTTATTCATCTTTTTGTTTAGTCTTTGTTGTTGATTTTAACGTTATGCGTAGGAAAACAAATTTGTCTCCGTCATTTTTTTCACACATTCGTTATGATTTTATTCGGCGATTCATCGCGCTTCATTCGTTCTTGTGATTTTTTGTTTGAGTTTTGTAAAAATGTTGTTTAGTATTTTTGTTTTTCTTTTTTATTTAGTTTTGTGGTTGTTGTTTAAATTTGTATTCCTTATTTTTCTTATCTTCATCTTCTCATGTTGTTTAAATATAAAAATAGGCCAAAAATATATTTGTTCTTTGCTCTCTCTGTGATTTGAGTTTTGTTTTTTAAAAAATGTATTTTATTTGTTGTTTGTTTATTCTGTTATTATAAATTTTGTCAATGAGCTTAGGAAAATTGTTGTTAAATATATATATCTGTTTATTTTTGTTTTCATTTATGTTTGCTATTTAAGAGAAAAATTCCATTCTGTGCAAGGATTCGGGGTTTTTTTTTTGTTTCATTTGGAAGGTGTTAATTTTAAATGTTTAGTTTATATGGAATAATGTGATTTTTAAGGTGGGTTTCTTTCCTTTTATTTAGATTTAGTTAAGAGTTTTATTCAATCTTGTTTGAGGTTTAGTTTTGTTTGCTTAGTTTTAAAAAAAAGAATGCGTTTGAGATAAGGTTGGTGTCGCAAAAGTGATGAGAAAGTCATTCGAAGGACTTTGATGTGTTGTCGAGATGCAAAGGTTGAATGTGAAGAATGCCATTCTCGCTTAAGTGAGTCCACGTACGATGCGTTGTATCAAATATTCCACTTTTCTGAGCTTTAGAAAACATTTTTTGAAATATTAAATTCAGAGGCTTTAGAAAAATGTGACAACGGTGACTGATGGAACCGCCGGAACCCAAATGACACTGCACAAAAGTTGGGAGAGATTGATCAGATCAGCTTCACAAACTTTCAGCTTTCTTAAGAAAAACTTTGATTCCTGAAAATGAAGGCCTTGTGTCGAGTGTACCTTTACTAAGAGAGGAGCAGACAGAATAGAAGGTAGAAATTTTCTTAAAAAGTAAGGGCATGCTTGGGTGCCGTCTAGACTCGAAGGAGAACTTAACCGTCTGGGTGCCGTCTAGACTCGAAGAAGACACTGCACAAAAGTTGGGAGAGATTAATCAGATCAACTTCACAAACTTTCAGCTTTCTTAAGTAAAACTTTGATTCCTGAAATTGAAGACCTTGTGTTGAGTGTACCTTTACTAAGAGAGGAGCAGACAGAATAGAAGGTAGAAATTTTCTTAAAAAGTAAGGGCATGCTTGGGTGCCGTCTAACTTAAATTAACCGTCTGGGTGCCGTCTAGACTCGAAGAAGAACTTTACCATTTCTTTACATCATTTCTCAGATGAGATGCAAAGGTTGAATGTGAGAGATGATGTTCTGGTTAAACCTTAAGAGAGTAGATTATACGAGTCCAGTTCTTTGGATCAAATATTCAATCTGCCTCTGGCCTGCACGGGGAATGACCTTCCGTAAAAATGTTTTGAAAGTCAAGCTCAAAGGCTTCTTTAAGAGAAGACAACGTTGACTTATGGAACAGCCGGTATCTATATGACACGAAACGAGGGCAGAAGTTACAAGAGGAGAATTATGTGGATAGACTGGTTTTATTTTCGGTTTTATTTAAAAGAAAGTTTTTGACTTACATTAAGAGTTATTCTTCCCTAAGGGTTTTTCTTCCCTAAGGGTTCTTCTTCCCAAAAGGTTCTTCTTCCCTGAGGGTTTTTCTAAGAGTCTCCGAAGGGAAAGATCTTGAGCAAATTATCGAAGGGCAGTCGTGTCTGAGGAAAAAAAAAACTCAACAGCACAGAAGGTGTTCCGCTTTACCCAAACTATGATGTAGACATTTTTCACAAACTGTGCGCCGTTTAGCCTTGTAGGAGAGCTTCACCTTGTGACATCATTCACCAGTCAGTAGACGAGAAGTTGATCAATGCCGCGCTCGATCCTTACATCGAAGCTCCGCATTTTTGCCAGAAATAACGGAGCGTTATGCGCCACGAGCGTCACGCAACAAATTTAGACGGCAATTGGATTACCCTGGGTTAACGAACCAGTTGATAGTTTCAACAAAATGCACTCACTCTTGTTTCCACGCAGATATGTGCGAGTGTACCAACGTCCAAGCTGATCTACGAAGGCGAGCGATCATGTATTCCATTGGCTCTTGTGCCTAAAGTCAGTCTCTGGACATGGAGAAGACGTGGAAACCGTCAAGTAGGGATACAGCAAAGTGGTATATAACGATCAACGACCTTTATCGCATCAGATAGCAAGACTGAGACAGATAGCCACTGAGGATATTTCCATCCTACAAGTGAAGCATCAAATAGGAAGACCTGGGGCTTGTTGAAAATGATCTCTTGGTCACTGAGCTGAGCACCTAGCTTACAAGTTAAGCATCAGATAGGAAAAAATGATCTCTTGGCCACTAACGATATTCCTAGCTTACAAGTGAAGCATCAGATAGGAAAAAATGATCTCTTGGCCACTGACGATATTCCTAGCTTACAAGTGAAGCATCAGATAGGAAGACCTGGTGCTCGTCGAAAATGATCTCTCGGCCCCTGAGGATATACCAATCTTACAAGTTAAGCTACAGTGCCATGACGAATCCATGCTCCCTTGATTTTGGCCCCCTGTCAAATGTAAATTACACTTCTGATGAAAAGAGACCGATGAAGATATAGCGTGTCATTTGGCATAACTCGGCGAGCAGTACTTTGACTGCAACCAGGTCAGGAAAGTGGTCGATAAGTGGACACAAGGCGAGGTGGTTTGAAATGTGATCTACAATCTAATCGGCGAGGGTCTATAGCAGAGTCTTGACTTGTCTGAAAAATTGGCGCCCAAGCATTGCATCGACGACCCACTGAGTGGCACAGCTCTGCGAGCAGTACTTTGAGTGAAATCTGGTCAGAAATGTGGTCAGTATGTAGAGACTAGAGGATGTGGTTTCAAAATGTGATCTATTGTCTAATCGGCGAGTGTGTATGGCAGAGGTTTTTCTGGAAAATTGGGGCCCCTACATGGCATCGGCGATCCACTGAGTGGAAAAGATGAGTCACTTGGCACAACTCTGCGAGCAGTATTTTGACTGAAATCTGGTCAGACAAGTGGTTAATATGTTAGAAACAAGAGCATGTGGTTTGAAATATGATCTATTATCTAATCGGCGAGTGTGTATAGCAACGCTTTGACTTGTTCTAAAATTGGCGCCCGTACATGGCATCGGCGATCAACTGAGTGTAAAACAAGTGCTGTGAGAAATCAATCGACATCACTTCAAATATGACTCAATTTAAAGTCGTACCTATGCCAGTGGACAAACATTTTCCAGGAGATTTTAGAATTTTTCAGAAGTCAGTCATGGATAACTGCTTGGTCCAAACTCTTTTGTCATGACTCTGGTTTGATTTTAAGTTTGAAGTGCATGCGTTATCAACGTTGTTAAGGTTGAGCATCTGAAATGCTTGAAAATGACAATGATAAAGAAACTGTCAATGATACTGAAAACGTTTTCAATTTGTAATTTGAAAGAAGACGTTGATCAGTCGAAATCGCGATCGTACGTAGTCTCGTGCTCGAACTCTAGAGTCTCTTTCTCTCATCACAAAGTCGTGTGTTCCCTTGTCCTTCCTTCCAACAACTTTCACAAAAAAAGAACAAACAAACAAAAATGAAAAAAGAAAATCATCCTTTTTGAAGATCGCTTAAACAACAAACAAAAAAAAAAAAAATAATGCTTCATTTTATATTTAAATTTTATTTTCAATTATCTTAAATGTTATTAAACAGAAAAGGATCCTTACGACTTTTCAAAATGTTTCAAGAGAATATTGAAACCAAAATAAGAAACGAAAAGAAAAATGAAATCCACAACCGATAATTAGATGTTAGAATGATTGTTTTACAATTGATTGTTGTTTTCTTCTCTCCTTTTTGTTTTCTTGAAATTGATTCTTCCCTTTCAAGGTTTGTTTAAACAGTGTTCTTAAAAATGTATGCCCATTAGAATAATTTATGTTTTTGTCTTATTTATACTTAATGTTTGTTTTCCAGTCAAATTTGTGTCATTTTGTTTTCTTGTCAAACATCATTCATCAATCGGTTGCAAGACATTCTACATGATTATTTGTTTGCTTTGTGTTGTTGTTTGTTTATGTTTTATTTGTTTTCTTTTTTTTACATTTAACTATAGTCATAATTTTTTTTTGTTTAAATGTTATATTTTTTTGTGTATATATAATTTACATTTAAATGAATCACAGAAAAGTATTTTACATACAATAATAAATATAAATATAACTATTTATGAATTTATATAATGTGTTGTTATATTTTGTTTTGGTTGATCATGTTTGTTAAAAATTGGAATTCCATTAATTTCGAGTGTGTCGAATAGAGGTTTTCACTTTCAAATGAACGTGACACGGTAAAAAATTCTCAAAACAGACAGAGATTTCGAAAAAGTAGGACTCAAGGAAATGGGGAAAATGTGGGTAGAGAAAAAGAGAAAGAAAACAAACTAAAGATGAAACTGAATGATGGTTTCTTGTATGATTATTTTCGTTTTATATTTTTTTACTTTTATTTAAATTCCTAAATTTTACATGTATAATAATAATAATAATTTTTTTTGTTATTTTTTATAAGTTTTTTTTGTTTTTTAATTTACTTATCTACAATAGCTGCCTTATCCATGAGAATAGTTTTTTTTTTTAAATAATTTTCATTTTTTATGTCCATGTACTACAAATTAGGAGTGAAAATGTGAAACAAACAAAGGATCAAACATATCGTAGTTAGGATGTTAATTTAATTTTGATTGTTTCTTACGGATGTTTGTTTTCTTTTTCAAGCATTTGCTTATTGTTTGTTTTTTTTTTTTGGTTTTGGCTTCTTTCATGGAATCGAGTGTTGTTTTCTTTTTCTTGGGAGGAGTTCAACTACTGGATGTAATTTATCTCTAGGTGTTCTTTAAGGTTGGATATTTTCTTCATATGTATCCTTTTTTTTTAGGGGAAGTTAGGTGTTGGATTAGTTATCCTGTCCAGTCGGTATTTATTTTTAGTTGTGTTTTATTGAATGTTTATTTTCTTAGTCTTTTTTTAATTAACTTTCATTTTGTGTTTTTTTTTTACATTAACAATTAGGTGTATATATACTTGCAGTTTTTCTTCGTATTCTGGATTTGCTGGATTCTTTTTTACACTACCCATTCTCTTTACACTGCTGTTCTGGTTGCTGGGGGGAGGAGGCTTAACGACCTCGCGCCCATCTGAGGAGTGCATCAGCTAACACATCCAAGTGAGCCCTCGTCTGAAAAGAAATGTTGGTGAATGAGTGTGAGTTTACAGAATTTCGAAATTTACAGCAGTTGTTGAATAAATTATACATTCTAAGGTTCTAAAATATTTTTTATGTACATTTTTGATCAGTTTTGTTCTTTTTTTAAACATGGGCAGGGATTCCGCTTACTATGCTAAAGATGGCTAGGCCAAGTAGAGCGTATGGACACCACTGCTGCGGCCCGAAAAGTCTTCGGAACTGAACCATTGGGACAACGCAGCAGAGAACGGCCTAGGCTAATGTGGAGAAGGACCTCAACCAACTTGGAGTGCTCAACTGGCGGTAGCTAGTGAAAGGTGGTGCTGGTTGGAGAGGCATGTTGGTTGAGGACTAGGTCCACCCTGGGCTGTAGCGCCGCAAGACGAAGAAAATAAGGAAGAAGATGTAAAAGAAGTAGAAGAAGAAGAAGAAGAGGAAGAAGAAGATGAAGAACAAGAAGAAGAAGAAGATGAAGAAGAAAAAGAGGATGAGGAAGGAGAGGAAGAAGAAGAATAAGAAAAAGATGAACAGGCAGAAGAAGAAGAAGAAGAGGAAGAAGAAGAAGAAGAATGAGAAGAAGAGGATGACGAATAAGAAGAATTAGAAAAATAAGAAGAGGAAGAGGAGGTAGAAGAAGAATAATAAGAACAAGAAGAAAGAGAAGCAAAAGGAGAAGAAGACGTAGAAGAAGAAGATGAAGAAAACGAATTAGAACAATAAGAAGAAGAATAAAAATCAGAAGAAGGAGAAGAAGAAGAAGAGGATAAAGAAGAAGAAGAAGAAGAGGAAGAAGTAGAAGAAAAATAGTATGAAGAAGAAGTGGAAGAAAAAGAAGAAGAAGAAGAAGAAGAAGAAGAATAAGAATATGAATAAGAAGAAGAAGGAGAAGAAGAGGGAGAAGAGGAAGAGGAAGTAGAAGAATAAGAAGGAGAAGAAGAAGAAGATTTATTATAATAAGAAGAGGAAGAAGAAGAAGAAGAAAAAGAACAACTAGAAGAATAAGAAGAAGAATGAAAATAGGAAGAAGGAGAAGAAGAAGAAGACAAAGACGAAGAAGGATTCCTCTTGTTAATTCTTTTAAAGTCTAAATAGCTGGGGCTCAGAAATGGAGTTTTCAGGCTGAACTGCGACGCATGGAGTAATGAGTCCGTTCTTCTTAAGGACCGAGGCTGGCCACAACTTTGCAGTGGATGGTGACTACCATGGAGGCTTGACTAATATATTTTTTGCCCATAAGTGGAACAGCCATGATTTACAGTAGCTGTGGCTTCAACAAGACGGTGCAACATGTTAGACAGCTCGGGTCATAATTGATTTATTGAAGGAAACGTTTGAAGTCAAAAAGTTATGGTATCATGAAGCAATCTTTTATCCTACCAGACCCTGCTCATTCCAACTACTGCCTTTTTTCACGTATGCAAAACTATTTGAGGGCCAAAGAGATGAGAAAAGTCCTTGCTTTCAAAGTGGTGCCGAAGTTTGATTTTCTAAGGACTCTAGAAGTAAGAATAGTTAGATTTGGCTTCCCTGTAGAATTGGCGAAACCAGATGAACCTTAAAGCAGCTACACCTGTAAAGCTTAGATAAAGGTGATAGTCAATCTATTCCTGTTCTTATAACTGCAGCCAGGTGATGTGACTGGATTTTATGAATCGCATGATTCAAAACACATCCGTAACACTGCTTATAGTGTCAACGGAAACAATGATCGAGAAAAGGCCATTTTGTGGCGGGATGGCGGGTAGCAGACCCAAGTGTTGAGGGAGCCTCTGACAGCTTGGCCAGAGCCTATATTCTGGTACCGCGGGAGGTCAGGAGTCCCTGGATCTTCTGTTTTAGCCTGACAGAGCCCACCGGGAATATCGTGCTCAGGCACGGAACGATTTAAGACCCAAAGAAATGAAAGAATCTGTGTGACTTTGGTCTTTTCTTCTTTTCAGGAACTTATGGTATAATTTTGAATTTGTAACTTCCTTGGCTTTGGAGCAGTGGGACGTCGCCTTCTTCTACTTTGAGGTGAACACGGGTGTCTGTTTCAAGCTTCTTGGCGTCTTGGTTTGGACAAGGTTTGAAATCTGTGTGTCTTTGGTCTTTTCTTCTTTTCAGGAAATTCTTGTCTAATTTAGAATTTGGAACTTTCTTGGCTTCGGAGCAGTGGGACGCCGCCTTCTTCTGCCTTGAGGTGGACATGGGTCTCCGTATCAAGCTTCTTGGCGTCTTGGCTTGGACGAGGTTTGAAATCTGTGTGTCTTTAGTGTTTTTTTTTCTTTTCAGGAAATTCTGGTTTAATTTTGAATTTGGAACTTTCTGGGCTTTGGAGCAGTGGGACGTGGCCCTCGTCTATTTTGAGGTGAATGCGTGTCAAGAAATATCCGTTTCAAGCTTCGTGCCGTCTTGGCTTGGACAAAGTTCGAAATCTGTGTGTCTTTAGTGTTTTTTTTCTTTTCAGGAAATTCTTGTCTAATTTCGAATTTGGAACTTTCTGGGCCTTGGAGCAGTGGAACGCCGCCTTGAGGTGAACATGGGTCACAAGGAGCATGCCTTTCAAGCTTCTTTGTGTCTTGGCCTTCGCTTTGAATCTTACTAAATTTTCGGGAAGCTCTAGGATCCCCAAATTATCAAGAAATTTGATCCACATTTTTAGGCTATCGAACATTTTTGACTTTTAGAAATTTGTAGACTTTCTGACTCTTCTCAGTTTGGCTCTGATTGGTCAGAGGACGATATTGGAAAGTCAATGGCTGTTGGCAGCCATGGACCTTAGTTTATAGGCTTTCGAAAATGTTTGAATTTACAACTTTTTGGAATTTTGACCCTTCTGGCTTCTATCGATTTTGCTCTGTTTTGTAAGATGCTGGTATTGGAGAGTCAATGACTCCATGGAGGGTAGTCAGCCAAGATGATAGGCCCTGTGCAAACGTGCCGAGTTTGAAATCTGACAGCGTCCTGGGATAGTTGAAGGAATCTGAGGTCAGTGATTCGTGGAGACGTTTGAATTTATTGCATAACAAGAGATGTAGTCTTACAGAGAGGCAGAGGTTTCTCCCTCGTTTAAAATGTTAACCTAATCTTGCTTGTGGGTCTATTTCAGTTCTGAAATACCTGGTGTCGGCCTGCTTTTCTTGAACTGAGCTTGTCCAAAGAGGTGTACTGCTAGGTCCGCTCTCGACACTTCCCAGAAAAAACACTTTGCGGTGTTCCCCTTTGCTCCTTATTTCCTTGGGAACACGCCTACGCCTCGACAACCTTTTCTTGCCCCCGCAACACGCAGACTCTCCTCACTGATGAATTGGCATCACTAAGAGGATAAGAACAAATTGAATGCTTTCAATCCATCAAATTCAATTTTTGAAGACTCATCACTCCTCTGTTTGGAGCTTATCCCCGTCGACAACTCACTCAATGGTTTCCTAAAATGTTTACGAATTAATCCCATTCGATGTTCATACACCGGCTCTCCTCAAACGTTGATGCATTATCTCTCAAAGGTCCTTCGGTTGTCTTCCTGAGAAGGCAAAATAGAAAATATCCCAAAAAGGCCTACAAAACTCCGCCAAAGAAACCTGATAACATAATCCTTTACCAACTGTTAAATCACTCCTCCGCACTTTCTTCCGCTCCCTCCTGGGAACCACAACATCCCTCACCACCTCCTTCCTCTGCGAAAAAGGGTCCTCACCCACTTATTGTTATGACATTGACCTATACTCTTTCGAAGCCAAATGAAATTCTCATCCTTGATAGACGAAAAAAAGGATATTCTTATTATCCTTAGCAATTTATGAAGATACCCCTGTGCCCATATTAAATCACAAGGATCTACAACAACGGCGAAGTCGGCCGAAGGACAAAACGAAATCAAATCCAACACAAGGGTCGCCGTCCACAAAGGGAATTTCTAAAATAGAACATCATCAAAAAATACTGCTGCCGTAAATTTGATGTCCCTTTGCAATGTATCCTTAGGCTCAACAAACACACTTCTCTTTCCTCTATTCTCTTGCGTTTTTTGTTAGTTTCTTTCTGGGTTTGTTTTGTTTTCGTGCTGCCCTTTGTGTTCTAGTAAGGGGTTTAGAGTTAGATTTTGGTCATTCACCCATCACTTACCGTCTTGTAGAACATGCACGACCGCCTGTCCTCGTCCTCGCCCTCCGGGCAATCGATGAACCCGTCGCATAACACATGATCATCTATGCACCGGTATCGTCCCTGCAGATCCGGTGTTGGACATGCGAACCGCTCCATGCCGTCAATCGCTGATGGGCACTCTGAAATGATAAATCAGAAATGTTTTTCTCAATTAATTACGTGTCCAGGACATGCAAAGTGTTTGCCAGGGAATTGAGAGAGAGGAGAACACAATTAACCAAGCATACGTGTCCCCTGTTTGAGTTGCGCTTTTGTGTGCGCTATCGGCCGGAGCTGACATCGTTCAAGTTGTTCCTATCCCGTTCAGTTGGTTTTTTTGAGTCCTTACAGGACCCTCTTGCCCCCGTGTCCACAGCCCACTGTTGGCTGTGTTTCATGGAGTACAAGCAAACATTGCGTTCGGGTTAAATTACCCGAGTTCATTTCTCTGAGTGTGAGTGCGCCCCTGGGCAGAAAGTCAAAGTGGAGCACACACTAGCCGGGCCAGGTGTGGTCCTGGGTAGTCAATGTGGACTCAATGACACACTTGCGGCATGTCAGACTGCTGCTGGCACAGTAAATGTCCTCTTTGCAGGTGTACGTGCACATGTATGCATCCTTGTAGGGGAAGAAGGATTGATTTTGGGGGCGATGTAGTTGCAAGTGGTCATCATAAGGGTGGAAACGAGATATTTTGTACTCTGCATCAAGTGTATGGTTTTGTTCAGTGACAAGTGGGGACTGATGGAGACGGCTTTTTAGAGAAAGAAAACCACTTGAAAAATTGGCCAGATTTTGTTGGGTTTTTTTTTCTTGTTGTCGTTGCAATTTAATCGATCCGGGACCTTGAATTTTCAAAATTTGGAAATGGAATTTTTGGACCTTTTCTGGACTACGCTTGAAGTGTTCAAATTGAAGGCCTGTAGGCTTAAGACTTATTTTCTTCGATTGTGGACGTTTTGACAACAAAGGCTTAAGTCCCTTCGAATTTGTGATTTTTTGGATTCCTGCGGTTTCAGATTTTTTACATTTTTACGGAATTTGGACTTTTTTTTGGAATTTTTGATTTGTCGGCACCTCTTATTATTAAGTTTTCACTAGTAGACCTTTTCGCTTTCAATCATAAGGATTTTTAGTACTTTTTCAGCAGTTTTTAAAATTTAGGCCTTTTAGTAATTTTGGAGCTACAAAATTTAGAACATTTGCCACAATTTCTGGTATGCGAATGTGTCAAAATTTCTGGACTTCATCTAGTCTTCTGAAAATGTTGATTTTCGAATAAAGTATTCCCAGTATAATTTTTTAATGATTCATTTTGTGGTCCAAAAATTTCGGGCAACCTTTACTAAGTTTTGAGTTTTTAAAGTCACTGTCGCTCACATAGTTGCTTGCTTTTCTAATATCGAAGGATATGACATATGAAGTGCCCGCCGTGGCGTAGTGTATCCACGACCCTCACACACACACACAGAAGGCCCAGGTTCGATTCCCGGCTGAATACCTCGAACTTTTCACAGCACCACCTCTTTCCAGCTGCTGACAACACTCAAAGGGTAACAACTGTCTAAGAAAGCTTCTCAAACTTCGCGGAGCCGGGAAAAATCGTAGGTTTCTTCTACTCATGGGAAAACAGTAGCGGTCACAACACGAGTAGTTTCTGAGCAACCGAGGCTCTGGCCCCCCTGTGGACTGTCGCGCCATGCAATTAATTAAGAATGAGGCTTATTCTCTTAGATTTCTGATAATTTAAGAATTTAGATGCAAGTTTCTTCCGAATTATGTGACTTTTTGGATTCGTACTGTTTCGGATGTTTTAGATCAAGAGTGTCAACGGAATTTTTTGGATTTCTCAGTGACTTGCAGTATCAAGCTTTTATTAGTTGACCCGCCAGTGTCGACCCTCTCAGGATTCTCACCGCAGTTATTGAAATTTAGGCCCTTGGATAATTTTTGGAGCTTAACATTCTAGACCATTTGCTAGGATATTTGGTGTCAGAATGTGTCATAATTTCTAGACGTCACCAGGTCTTCTGAAAATGGTGATTTTTGAATACTTATAATTTTTTTAAAGATTATGTTTGAGGCCTAGAAATTTTGGGACATCTGGTTCTGACCTTCACTAAATTTTGAATCTTCACAGTCCTGGTCGCTCAGTTAGAAGCTTATGTTTTCGAATGTCCAAGGCTATGAAATTTAAAGAACGAAGCTTTCCTTCCCAAATTTTGTGTACTTTAAGGATCTTTTTACCGTTCAAAATTCCGAGGCCCGCAACCAGCTTGTAGTGCGCAACTGGAGGCACCTGGGGTAAGACCGTGCTGACTCGAGAGGTATGTTGGTTGAGGTCCAAGAAGAATAAGAAGAAGTTCTGCTTTTCTCATCAGACCATGTTGGCGCCCAACGTAAACCACTTCAGTGGACGTTAGAAAAAAATTCTCCACAGAAAGGTATCATTTTCAAGCCAACACCGTCGGTGGCTTGTTTCGACATTTGAACTTTTTTTCGTTGCCTAAAAATCTGCTGGTTTTTGACGGACGAGTATTTTCCAACAAAAGCAACCCGATGGCCAACTCTTCATATTCAAACTCTGGCCTGTCCTGAACAAATGATGTTCCGACGGTTATTCAGACAATCTAGTTTAGTTTCTCTGTGCAAAGTCTGTCGGCAATATACTCTAAGCAGAGGATAACAGACCGAAGACAAGGTTTTGGATACAACAGAAGGAGGGGAAGCTCACTTTGTCAACTGGGTGAAAACTGGCTTGGGAAGAGAAAGACTCTTCGAATGTCACGGACTTTCAGTCGGTTTTCCAAAGCCATTGACGCATTCGGAAATACAAAAATGATAGTTCTTGCATTCCTATTCCAGTGAACAGACTAATTCTGGTTTAGGATACTGTCTGATGGTATCGATGAGGTTCTTCCGAATTAAAACAGAGACTGCCACATTCATGGCCATCTCTTGACCGCAAACAGACTTCCGGGGATGTTCGCGGCATATTTGAGGCATACAACTAGAGGTGCCTCCAATATTCTCCAGTTCAAAAGGAACATTCATGCCATTTCTGGATCAAGAGAAAAGATTCCTTGTGATGTTTGTAACGTGTGGTACCAAGGTTAGTGTCTAGGTCGGCAGAGGGAGGCAATTTTATATTTCTCTCTGATAAGAGGCAGTCTGTTGTTCATTCTGATGATGAAACTTGGTTTTGAAGGCTGGAGCCAGACTACTCATGAGCAAAGAATCACTGAGATTTGATGAAAACAAGACTGGCTTGGAGTCCGTTGGTATAGACTATGCAATATGGCAAAAATACATATCGATCGATATGCAATCGAAAAAACGAAATTCGCACATGTCAAAGATGATTTTTGACCACTTCTAGGGACATCTTAAAGAGGGCGACCCAAAATAAAAACTGACATTGTATAACAGTGGTTGTTTTGCTTTCTAAGTGAAAACAAAAATCAGACACCCAGTGGCCTTCTTGATCTGTTTTGACTGTCAGCATTGAGGATGAATATTGCAGGCATCAAGTAACGGGTGGTGCAGAGGTATGAGACGTCAGAAAAATTGAACAGAGAGAGTGCAAATGATTTCTTTTTAAAATTGGCCCTAGAGGGATTGTTTGCAACCTCAAGTGAAAGGAACAAAGTCACAGCACGGGTCGAAGGCATAGAGGAAGAGAAAGGGAAAGAAGGTACCGACGTATATTGGTCTTAAACGCCTGTGGACATTAATGAGGGGGACCACACGAATATGGAATGCTCTTTCCAGCCGAAGAGCATTCCACACGTGTGGTGCGGCTGAAGATCGACTCTCTAAAGTTAAGTGTACATCCAAAAGTGTGCTTAAGCTCCCTTAATCGGATGGGCATTTCTAGCAGAAAGTGGGCTTAAGGCTGATCGGATGGGCATTTCTAGCAGAAAGTGGACTTGATGGTGATCGGATGGGCACTTCTAGCAGAAAGTGGGCTTAAGGGTGATCGGATGGGCATTTCTAGCAGAAAGTGGGCTTAAGGGTGATTGGATGGGCATTTCTAGGAAGGCGAGTATTGCGGGTGAATTCTTGAGGAGGGAAGAAATGAAGCTTTCTATCTCATTAGGGAAAAATAGTCACAAGGACGCAACATTCAGTCGATATTCTAGCGAGCCGATTGATTTCGCAGCACTTTAATAACCAAATAAGTTTTATCGCTAGCTGTTGGATTTTGTCTAGCAGGCGGAGTTAGTTTTTGGGAGCACCGGACCAAATAGGAACGGTGTACTGAAGATTTGAGCCTAATATATTGTTTCCAGGTCAAAAGAAAGTATCATTTTAAGCAAACTAGATTTTTTCCTGCATTTTGGTGATGTCGAATATGTGATCGTTCCAACTTAGTGTCGAGTTGATACACACGCCCAGCATGGAAAGTCGCTCTTCTTTTTCTTCTTCTTCATTTTTTTCTTCTTCTTCTTCCTTTTCTTCTTCCTCTTCTTCCTCTTCTTCCTCTTCTTCTTCTTCTTCTTTTTATTTTTCCTCTTCTTCTTCTTCTTCTTCTTTTTCTCTTCTTCCTCTTTTTCCTCTTCTTCTACTTCTTCTTTTTCTTCTTCTTCGTCTTCTGGTGCTACAGTTCAGGATGGACCTGGGCTTCAACCAACATGCCTCTGCAGCCAGCAGCCTCCAATTGCCCACTCCAAGTTCGTTGAGGTCCTTCTTCACTTATGTACGCCACCTTAGTATAGGTCGTCCTCTGTTGCGTTGTCCCAATGGCTCTGATTCGAAGACTTTTCGAGCCGGAGTAGTGGTGTCCATACGCTCTACATGGCCTAGCCATCTTAAGCGTTGCACCTGAAGACGCTTAACCAGGCACATGTCGCTGTACAGTTCGTAGAGTGCGTCGTTGTATCTGAAGACGCTTAACCAGGCACGTGTCGCTGTATAGTTAGTAGGGTGCGTCATTAAATCTTCTGCCCCAAATGCCATCAACGCAGATAGGACCAAAAATCGCACGCAAGACTTTTCTCTCGAAACGACCAAGGGTCCCTTAGTAAGGACTTCCTCATCCGCTTTTGGTAACGTCCAGGTTTCCGCGATATAAATTAGGACTAGGATGATAAAGCTGTCATATAAAGCGAGCTTAGTCCTTCGGGAGGGGGCCGTATTACTGAATTACCTCTGGAGCCGAAAGAAACAGCGATTGGCAAGAGTGATTCTGCGTTTGATTTTGTTACTGATGGTGATCACTCGATTTACCATGGAACGGAGTTTGAAGAAGTTTTTGCCACCCGATGTTACGCGCTGTCCTAGACGTCAACGTTGTGTGTCCTTCCTTGATGACAGTACGTTCTTCGTTTTGCTCTCATTTACCGCCAGACCCATTTTGGCCACTTCCGCTGCAATGCCAGCAATCGCCTCATTAACGCCTCGTTGTATTCGTCCAATCAGGTCAATGTCATCGGCGTAAGCTAGCAATTGAGCTGACTTTTGGGAGATCGTGCCTCTGGTGTTGACTTATAAGTTACGCACGACCTTCTCGAGGAAGAAAGTCGTTCAGTGGCTGGTTATTTTGGGATTGCTTGAGTGACTGGGCCTTAGAAGCATTAAATTCCACTCTATTCTTTTCACTCCAATCAATTAACAGATCATTCTGTAAGTCCCGGGACATATAGGGGCGCCAATTACAAAAATTTTGAATTCAATATGAATTTTTTTTCGTAAGTGGCGCCCTCTATATGTCTCTGGACTTATTAAATGACTTTAAAAGAAGACACTAAGTGCTTTTGTAACGGTGTCCAAACGTTCTGATCATCTGCCATTCGGGGTTCAATTCCACGTGCTTCCATAGCAAATTTTCATTTGATACAGAATTCGGACTTTTCTCACTATTTTATCTTAAGAATGAACATTTCCCAAGACAGGTGTCGCTCCTAGTCGTTGAAACCCACAGACATGGATCAATTAATCCCAGCAAGACATCAAGAAAGAAATTCCTTCAATTTGTATAAAGATAATGTGTCTCTTAGGAGATCTACTTGCAAATTAAGTATTCACACCTTCGTAGCGCCCTCCACCCCCCTCTTGTTTCACAACCTTGACCCATTTCATTTGGCACTCCGTCTCCAGACGAAGTGCTGCGCCACAGCTCATTTCTCAATTCAACGTGTGCACCAGTCACATTAGAATTTTGCCACAACATAAAACCAGTCTGCAGAGACACTTGCCCCAAAATGAGAAGCAGAGCAATGGAGGATGGAAAAAAAAAATGAAAGGCAGAAGCAGAATGCCCAACAAATGAATGAATACACTCCTGAATGTTGTATACTTACGTCACAACACACAACACAACACAGCACCCATCTGCCAAGCAATAAAAGTGAATATATCCCCCCCCCTCTCTCTCACTCATCCACCCACCCAGCCGGTCGCCATCGCCGTAGTAGTCGACCGCATCGGAATAAGCCTCCTGCTGTTAATCCCATTTGTTTCCCTTTTGAGTGAAAATAATCGTTAACACAGTCTAAAAATATCCCAGCTTTTCTTTCGAGAAAAGTGAGCAGAAACCCCCTGCCTCACATGAGAACCATATCAAATGTCCTTACACATTCGCCTGTACTTGGGCGTGAGTGTATGTGTGTGTACTGACAACCCGCTCCCCTTCGACTGTGTGGGTGTGTTGTTTTGGGTGTACAGAGAAGGAGAGGGAGAGCTTGAACGAGGCTAGGCCAACAAACACACCCATCCCCGAAAAAAAAGGAAAACTTTGTATTACCTGTCATTAACCTGTCATACGTGTGCCACACGGAGACAGGGACAGGAGAACTTGAAAACTATCCATGTTGTTGCCTGCCCTGTCTTTCGACTCGTCCTCATTGACACTGCCCACCCACCCACACACGCACTGGATTTTCTTGCAATTCTGCTGCCTGTGTGTGTTTTTGTTTTTGTTTTTGGCCCCCCTCTCCGCTCCCACCATCCACGATTTTTCTTTCCTTTTTAATGATCAAATGTCCGGACATACTTTAGAAACACTCACGGACAGCGGAGTGCAAGGAATCATCCCACTGTCACGCTGAGTGAGTGGGCGGCGGGGGACACGAGTTCTGTTGTTCCCTACTGCCCTCACATCGCCACTCTGGGTCTATTTTCACTTTGCTTTTTATAGAAAAATTTAGTTTTAGCGAAGCGTGCTGTCGTTCCTCTTTCACATTCTTTCCGGCGTTGTTTTGTTCGTTCGCCTGGCGTGTGTGTGCTTGTGCGCCTTGCTGTAGTCAGAAAGTCGAGAAGCGCCACAGCAGAGGACAAACTAAACACGAGAATGTAATAAATTTTAAGGACACAGAACTCAACGTTGTTGGATAAAAGAGAAAACTTTCTGTCTCGGCTTACAGCGAGTTCGCATTGCCTTTGGTCGGGTGTAGCATGTAGTCAGGTGATCGCCCTTAAAGTTTACTTGTAAACAACGTCATTTTCTTCTAAATCACATCGGACGAGGAACTGTGTCCTCTTTTCTGAGGATGTCCTCAGGTTTTTTCGCCTCTTAGAGCTTTCCATTGGACGTTGTAGCCCGGTTGGTTGAAGGAATGCTTCTTTTTTGATTTCCGTTCTTTAAAGTTCGACGAGGGAGACAGTAGACTTAGGAGTGCTAAAGACCCTGAATACGAGCTTATTGCTTGCTGTGGTAGATTTACGTTGAAGAGCGAATGAAAGTCGAGTGCGTCACAAATCAACGAAACTATGAAATGACGACCAAGAGTTCGGAAACTGAGCAGATGACCTTATCAAGGAGGATCTTGAAAGATTTGAATAAGCCACGGGCCAGTTGCCATGCTAGTTAGCTCACAGGAGCACATTTTTTAATTTTAGGAAGTTGTTGGAAGAGTGAGACAAGTCCTAAGAACGTCTTCTTCTCCATATCCATTCTAGCATCTCCTAGAGACGACTAGAATGTAAGTCTGGACTGCAAACAAATCCACTTGGTCGTCAACTTTAACACATCAGTCAATAAATGCAGGGGCACATAGGGGGCGCCACTAACAGAAAATTAATATTAAATTAATAATTTTTGTTAGTGGCGCCCTCTACATGTCCCGCGACTTATTGTGTGATATGTTCTTTCTTTTCTTCTTCTTCTTCTTCTCTCCTTCTTCTTCTCCTTCTTCTTCTTCTTCTTCTTCTTAACCTATTTCTTTTCCTTTTTCTTCTTCTTCTTCTTATTTTTCTTCTTCTTCTTCTTCTATTTCTTCGTCTTCTCCTACTTCTTCTTATTTTTCTTCTTCTTCTGCTTCTTCTTTTTCTTCTTCTTTTTCTGTTTCTTTCCCTTCTTCTTCTTCCTAACCTATTTCTGCTTCTTTTTCTCCTTGTTCTTCTTTTTCTTCTCCTTCTTCTTCTCTCTCTTCTTCTCCTTCTTCTTCTCTCCTTCTTCTTCTTCTTAGCCTTCTTCTTCTTCTTCTTCTTAACCTATTTCTTTTTCATTTTTTTCGTTTTCTTCATCTTCTACTTCCAGACCTGGGCCTCAAACAACATTCCTCTGCAGTGAACACGATCTTTTGCCAGCTGCCTCCAGTTCCGCACTCCAAGTTGGTTAAGGTCCTTCTCCACTTCTGTGCGCCACTTTATCCTAAGTCGTCCTCTGTTGCATTGTCCCAATGCCGCAGATTCGAAGTCTTTTTGGGCCGGAGCAGTGCTTCCCGTGTGGCAAAAAGTTGACTTTTTTTGTCGTCTGCAGAGCAGGTCTCTGCGAGGCCAAAATTTCCACATTCGACAGAAATTTATGGAAAACGAGTGACTTCTTCAGCTCGAAAGACAATGAAGAAGAGTTACTCGAGGCTAAATCTAAGGAATACAGTGGATGCTGCGGCTCAGCGGAGGAGTCCATGTATGCCACCCAAGGAAGTCATCGAAGTCAGATTGGCGTTAAGAGAGCCTTGTGACCATAGTCGATTCCAAGGCATGGTTGCCTTCACCCCTCTGTGCGAAAGGACAATCCTTGTATTCTTTAGAGCAGATTCGGTGGTTTTCCTTCAACTGTCTCTTGGCCACTTAGCTACTCACAGGAAACCTGGAAATCGCGTCCGCTTCAACAGTTTCAGGAAACGACATCTAAATATAGAATTTTTCCAAGCACCAAGTGATGACCCCAACCCAGTACTGCCTGTGTGAAGTAAGGGCCTTGTACCGCAAGTTAAGTCCTTGAGCAAAATCTTGTTAAGAGACCACACCAAGGCCGCCATCGAAACATCTCCCCTCAACTCTCCCCGCCTCGCTATAAACATCGATGCAAAAATAATGAATTTACAAGTCCAGAACAGTAGACACTTTGTTTGTAAATCAGTTCAAACTCAGAGAATTTAGGATGTGGTCTTGGTCCCTTGCTTTTTCAACACTGCACTTCCTGCTCTAGTAGGCGCGTATTTTAACTTCTTAAATGGACCTTTGTACATCAGAAAGCATTTATTGCCAAAAGAAGGGTTATTTAACTCGCCGTTCAGAATCAGCATTAAACTGTAGGTCTGCTGGTCAAAATTAAAAGGCATAAGACACGAATGGTTGTTGAAAAGTGGCACATTTTAAAAAGCTGAAGGAAATTATTGATAAAAGTTAGAATGCCACAGAAAACTGTTTTGTGTCCTTTAGTTTTTCTTACTACTATTGAACTGATTGATACTTATGCCATTTGTGTCCACTCGAAGTCTAGAAAGTGGTCATCGGCAGGGCACAAAAACTACGCATGCTTGAAGTTCATACTCGCAGATCCTTATTGTTGACATCTTACAGCATCTACCAAGAGACAGGGCAGACTTCCTGTTAAGTCTTTTCAAGTTCATAAAATTTGAGGTACCTCAATAGAATGTTCTTGGACCCCTGCTTTTCAAACCTAATGCTGTGTAAGATCAGGTGACTTCTTTCCAGGCAAACTTCCTGTTTTGTCTTTTCAAGTTCATAAAAGTTGAGGTGCCTCAACAGAATGTTCTTGGTCCGCTGCTCTTCAATTCCATTGCTGTGTAAACTGAGGTGACTTCTTTTCTCTTTAAAGCAGTGGAGTCTTGAGAGTGCAGCAGCAATACTCATTCAATTTAAGTGCTCTTGGAATTAAGATAAATCCAAGTTCCAGTCAAGGAGTTAAAAATAAATCCACAGCGTACATCCAATCAGTCGCACGTACGTTCAGCGAAATTACAAGCCACCCACCGCCCCACGGAATGACTCTTGAACTTAAAAATCATCCACATCCCTTACGTGATGGACAAGAGAAAAAAACTATATTCCCGGAAAACGGGGGGGGGGGGGGGGACTGTATTTCAAACCCACAGGACACACACATGAAATCGCCTGAATGGTAACCATCCATAGGGCAACCAACCAACGGTCCAAGCCATCCACAAATATTTTCCCTCGTTTCTTCGGAAATAGAAGTTCGCTGTCGTTTCTCACGGCACTCTGACGTGGAGCGGGGGGGAAGGGAAATTTATTATCCTCCACATACACGAGGAGCTTGTCCCTTCCTGCGCTAGTTAGATTAGAGGACATTCATCTATGCCCCGTCCTGTAAAACATCATGCTGAGGAGATAAATTTTCCGACCCTCCACCACCAGCAGTCCCAAGCGACCTGTGATAGGTTCTCCCAGCCCCGGGGGGACTGCCGCGTCAGCAGGGAAAACTTTTGTCAGGTACGAGTTTGCAGTCCGGTGTTTTCCTGAATGCGTCAAAGTAACGCGTTAATATTTCCATTAATAAGACCGCACACTACCGTCCCGCCCGTCGATTACGTTACGTCACAGCGAGAGGCAGACTGTGGGCGGCAAAAACTTTGCATCACGCATCGCGCTAAAGTTGAAGTGAGATTTAAAGTGCTTGAGTGCTGGGAGACAAGAGGGAGATTAATCGGTTGCACGGTCTGCTGTGACATTGTGTGGGGTGCTGGTGTGTTTGAATATTTCGTTTTAATTAAAATTAATGCAGAGGAATAATCGCGGCCGTCAAATCGGTCATTAATCATAGATCATTCGGTTAGTCGGTAGGTCGGTCATCCATTCTGATCATGCACATGGGGGGCGCAGGGGGGCGCGCTGGTTGGTCGATTGGCGGGTCGTTAATTAGGAAATCACTTAAGCAGGCCACTCAGTTTGCGTTAATTGAGATTTAAGGGCGTTCAAATGAGATTTGCCGGGGATTTGCCGATGGCGTCGGATTGACTCAATCTAGCCATGAATTGAATGCTGATTTGCACACGCCGAGTGGCTTAAGTTGTCGGCGGTCATCGATGTTATGGTTGGGTGAGGGGGGTCAGTTTGGACCTGGAATGGATATTGAAATTCTGAAAGGCTTTAAGTTTCGACCACATCAGGGGTGGGCTGAGTTCCTTGGATCGTGTTCAAAGAGGTTTGTGAACTAAATAAAGCCCAAATGCAGTGAAATCCCACATTTTTTGTCGTTTGTTTTAAGAATACGGCGCTCTACGTTAATTTCGACTCTTGGTTGATTCTGATTTTAGAGTTTTGAAACTTCAAGTTGTTGTTCTTAGCACATCGGGCCTACTGACTTATTGGACTTCTTAGACTTCTTCTTGGACTCATTTCTCCATTTTTTGAGTCTTTGATCTTCTCCAAATTAAGTTGGTTGCAAGTTAGTTGGTCATCTTTTGCTGTTCAAAACCTTGAAGTTGCAAAAATTTTGAATTCCTCATGATTAAGGCTTTTTGAGATGTTCAGTTTTTCCTACATTTTAAGGACTTTAGACCTTTCAATAACCGTGAAATATTCTAACTCCAAGAATCCAAGACGAAGTTCCAACAAGGTTATAGAATTTTCGATAAATTTAGGGTTCTCCGGAATCCAGGCATTTCTTTATCTTAAGGCATTTCTGTTTTCAAGCTTCTAGCGTTGTTGATAAAGAAAGAGCCATTCAGTGGCCGCCGTGGCGTAGTGTGTAGAGTGCGACGTTCACACGCCGAAGTTCTAGGTTCTATTCCCAGCTCAACACGAATTTCTCGACTGTCGCGCCAACAATTATTTTTCAGAATTTTGAGATTCAAGAGATTGGTGGGAGAGCTCCATAAATTTCAGGCTTCACAGAAAATGTATGCTTTTCTAAATTTGGATCATTCCTCCCAAAGTTCCTTGAAATTTCGAACTTTTTCTGAATAAGACGCCTTCTCGAGATTGAATTCGATGAGATTATGGCCTTTCCTGGACCGAATTTTTGGGCTATTGAGACTTCGGTTTCTTGGCGGTTTCATCTTCTTTTTGGCTCCTTTTGCTTTTCCAAATTTGAACCTTTCCGCCCAAGGTTCTTTGAAATTTTGAACTTTTTCTGGATAAGACGCCTTCCTGGGATTGAATTTGAAGAGATTTTGGCCTTTTCAAACCCAATATTGGCCTGTTCTGAACCCAATATTCAGACTTCTGTTTCATGGTGGTTTCAATTTCTTTTCGGTTTTACAGAAAATGAAAGGATCTTTTTGGCAAAAGTTTCTTCAAATTCCGAATTTTTTCTACAATTCAATTTAATTCGAAGTTGAATCTGAAGAGATTTTGGCCTTCTCTGGATCAAATTTTGGGGCTTTTGAGACTAGTGTTTCATGGCGGTATCAATTTCTTTTTGGCTCCTTTTGCCTTTTCAAATTTGGATCTTTTCGGCAGAAGTTCCTCAAAATTTTGAACTTTTTCTGGACAAAGCGCCTTTTCGAAATTTAATTTGTCACGATTTTGGCCTTCTCTAGATCGAATTTCGGGGTTCTAGTTGGTTTCAACTTCTTCGAACTTTCCAAGATTTTGGTTCTTCTAGATTCCTGTATTTTGACCATTAGCTCACTAAACTCTTGAGCTTGTCCAATTTTTTTAAATTTAAGCCCACATTACAAATTGTTGACTTAGCAGTCTTATAGTGTAAATTGAGTGAATCTCCAAATTTTAAACTACTTCAGCAAACACACTTCAAACAGTACAGGACGTCTTCAAATACTTGATGCTAGACTAACAGCTATAGTGTGTATTACCGTTTTCGAGATATTTTTGCAGTTTACATCTGAGAATAAGCATATTCACTTGACAGCCTTTAAACCTGTCAGTTTGCACACCACTGTGGATGAGTTTTTACCAATTTTCGGCTTTTCTGTTTGTGGACGTCTTAAAAATGCGCAGATCTAGGGACTCATACTAAGACCTCTCTAAGATTTGTGACTTTGGACTTTTTTCGATCGACAGGCAAATCTTGTTCTGCTCGAAGTGCGTACTTGTCTACAGGTTGGGCTCTTTGTAGCTCTTCTGACATATATTGGCCACACTCTTAAAAATGTCGAAAATCATAAAATTTGGACCCGTCTGGATTTGGCTGTGCTCCAAATCTGTTTCATTTACAAACATCAGTCAATTGTATATTTTTTCATTTGTTTAAGATTCTGGTTCAAAAATGCTAGGATTTGGAGGCGTGACGACATTTTTTGAATTATCGAAAATCATGAAATTTTTGACTCATGTGGACTTGGCGCTTCTTTTTCTTCTTCCTCTTCTTCTTCTTCTTCTTCTTCTTCTCCTCCTTTTTCTCTTCTTCCTCTTCTTCCTCTTCTTCTTCTTCTTCTTCTTCTTCTTTTTCCTCTTCTTCCTCTTCTTCTTCTTCTTTTTCCTCTTCTTCTTCTTCTTCGTCTTTTTCCTCTTCTTCCTCTTCTTCCTCTTCTTCTTCTTCTTCTTTTTCCTCTTCTTCCTCTTCTTCTTCCTCTTCTTCTTCTTCTTCTTCATCTTTTTTTTCCTCTTCTTCCTCTTCTTCTTCTTTTTTTTCTTCTTCTTCTTGTGGTGCTATAGTCCAAAATGGACCTGAGCCTCAACCAACATGCCTCTCCAACCAGCACGATTTTTCGCTAGCTGCCTCCAGTTGCGCACTCCAAGTTGGTTGAGGTCATTCTTCACTTGTGTGCGCCGTGTCAGTCTAGACCGTCCTCTGTTGCGTTGTCCCAATGGTTCTGATTCGAAGACTTTTTGCTCCGGAGGAATGGTGTCCATACGCTCTACATTGTCTAGCCATATAAAGCGTTGTGTACCAAGACGCCTTACCAGGCGCATGTCGCTGTACAGCCCATAGAGTCCGTCGATAAATCCTCTCCTCTCGATGCCATGGACGCAAACAGGACTAAATATCGCACGTAAAACTTTTCACTCGAACAATCTAAGGGCTTCCACATCCGCCTTTGGTAACATCCAGGTTTCCGCGCCAAAAAGTATGACTGGGATGATCAAGCTGTTATATAAAGTGAGCCTAGTCCTTCGAGAGATGGCTTTATTACTCAATTGCCTCTTTAGCCGAAAGCAACAGCAATTGGCAAGGGGGTTTCTGCGTTTGATTTCGGTACAGATGTTGTTGTCGCTATTCACCACGGAGCCGAAGTAGATGAAGTCTTTGACTTCCTCAAAGTTTCTGCTGTCTAGTGTGACGCTCTGTCCGAGACGTCGATGTTGTGTGGCCTTTCTTGATGATGGCATGTACTTTGTTTCATCGCCCGACCCATTTTAGTCACTTCCACTTCAATGTCAGCAAGCGTCTCATAGACGACTCGCTGTATTCGTCCAATCACGTCAATGCCATCAGCGTGAGTTAGCAATTGAACTGGCTTTTGGAAGATGGTACCTCTTGTGTTGACTTGTGAGTTGCGCACGATCTTCTCTAGGATGACGTTGAAGAAGTCTCATGACAGTGCGTCGCCTCGTTGCTAATAATAATAATAATTGTTTGCGCTACAGTCCAAAGGGGGACCAGGGCCTAGCTTGCTCTTCAACTACTCGTGTTGTGTGCGCTAATGTTCTCTCACGAGAAGAAGGGAGCCGGGGAGTTTTTTTCTGACTCCGAACAGCGAAGTTTGCGAAGCTTTCTTAGACGGTTGATACTCTTTGAGTGTTGTCAGCAGCTCGAAAGGGGTGGTGCAGTTAAAAATTCGAGGTGTTGAGCCGGGAATCGAGACTAGACCCTTCGGCGTGTGAGCGTCGCACTCTACCCACTACTCCACGGTGACCTCGCCTCGTTGCTGCTTCCGCCAAATAAATTTTATCTTTTTTCATTTGTCTAAGATTTTGAAATTTTAGAAGTTCGGGAGTTGTTGGTGCTTAAGGTTGTAGAATTTTCAACTTTTCACAGACTTGGATTTTTCTTCTTTTCAAGTGCAAGCACAGACCCTAGCCGACTCCAGTACACTTCTGAACGAGTTTGAGAGTTATAGTTTCATGACATTCCACCGCCGTCCATCACGAAACCATGTATATCCCCATCGACACATTAAAATCCCAAGCAGGCCACAAAACGATCTCTTGACATTTGCAATCCACAATTGGTCTTCCGCACAAACCGCACACAAATTTTAACCACTGTCGCCAGCCGTCCCCAGTCCCGCCAGCCACTACCCCTAACCAGGCACCTAACGATAAATAATTAATTCAATTTGCGTCTGCATAATCTGCTGCACACTAATTACCCGAATAATTATTGCTCCCTGGGGTCGGTGGGGGAGGCAGGGGGTCGCGTCGGGTCTCCTGGTGATGCAAAAACAAACAAATTTCCTCGGTTCAGCCTAATTTAGTGATTCAGCAGAACACTAAGGGTATGCCTGCACGCTCGAAGCCCTGCCCTCCGCAAATACAATTTACCACCAGTTGGAATTTATTTAAAGTAACGGCCAATTAATTTAATCCGCGGGCTTTGGGCTCGTCGCCGTGTTTTTTTTGCCTGCCTGCCGCCCTTTATTTTCAGTCTGCGGAAAATTTGCAATTTAATTGAACTCGGCGATGGGAGTTCGAGGAGTTCTAGGCCACATGTGTTTGCCGGGCAAACTAATGTCGGTGGCAGTGTACAATTTCCACAGAGCAGTTGATTTAATTATAATTTCGATTATCGAGTTGGCACCTGACTCACTGCGAGAGAGGTCCCCACGCGCAACCTGTTGCATTTCCGTCACCTCGTTGACGGAACATCAAACAGCAGCGCGAATTGGCCGGTCTGCACGTCCTGCCGTCATTAAAAAAATCCTTTTATGTCTCATCTTCCACGCACCTTACCCAAAGTCACGCACATGTACCTCCGCTGTTGCTGGGGAGATGGCTGCTTCCTTTGCGAGCTGCAAGGAAATTTTCTGTAATTTGCAATATTATCACCCCCGGTGGATGTTTCGTGAGGAGGAAGATGATTTCTTTTCTTTTTTTTCTGCAAGGAAGTCGTTAACATCCTTTGGCGAGATATATTTATGCTTTAGCGTCTTCCTCACCACCTTCGCATCTGCTTGTGGCCCGAGCACAAGATAGGGCAAGTGGTGTGTGTGTGTGTGTTGGGGTGTGTGCCTGGTGGGCGTCTTTGTCGTCGCTGTTGTCGGCAGTATATTTAATTTCATAAGAAAAAGGAAACACCAGAGGAATAAGGACGAACTTAATTTAGAATTTATGAAGAGCAGCTTTTTGCGTTGATTTTTATACGGGCCGGGGTCAGTCTACACCCCGACTAGGGGGGTGGCGTCTTTAAAGTTGTGTGAACATTTCAATTAAGCACAAAAGCCGAAGTCTTAAAAAAGTTACGTAAAAGTATCTGTGGCAGCAGACCCACGAGGGGACGCTGGTCATAGTCATCATCTGGGCAACGGGAGGGATTACCGCGCAAACTTTGCGGGTGACGACTGGTCAGGACTTTTAAAAGTGTGCGGCTTTCTGTTGGATTTTCGCATATTTTCACAAGAAATAACAGCGGCGACTTCAGCAACAAAACGGAATGCTAGTGACAGATTAGAGGACTTTGATGAGATCCCTTGACCTTTGGGTGGGCAGTGGGAGGGAAGTGTGGAGGGCCTTATGTTTTGTTGAAGTTTATAAATCGATGGATGTGTCTGCTTTTGGGAGTGATTCCTAGAGTTGTTGCAGAAATGTCATAAGAACCCTGTTATATCGCTTCAAAGGAGAAGGAAACTTCTCTCTAGTTTCTCATTGAAATGGTGCGAAGCCTCTTCCGAATGGTTTCGCGATGAGTTTGCAACTGTAACGTAAGTTGAACTGAAATTCGCGCGGAAAAGCTCAAGGGTCCATCATTCTGGCAGCCCCAGAAGTCATGGGAATCTGTTTCACAACACAGTGACACCTTGACCTTGACCACAGTGACATCTTAGCCTCTGCATCTGCCTCTGCCTCTGTCTTTGCCTCTGCCTCTGCCTCTGCCTCTGCCTCTGCCTCTGCCTCTGCCTCTGCCTCTGCCTCTGCCTCTGCCTCTGCCTCTGCCTCTGCCTCTGCCTCTGCCTCTGCCTCTGCCTCTGCCTCTGCCTCTGCCTCTGCCTCTGCCTCTGCCTCTACCTCTGCATCTGCCCTACCCCTGCCCCTGCCTCAGCCGTATAGCGGTAAGCAGACCCAACCGAAACAGCAGGAATGCCAGAAACGCCTTGTAACCAATGACTTACTACAGCGCATCGACTGTAGTCAACTAAGGAGTCTCCAGGAAGAAGTTGCCCCTCATCCCCAAGTGGTCATACAGAACGGATGTTAAACAGCGACGTGAATCTAGCAAGGTGTCTAGGCTCAGAAAAATTGAGCCATGGATTGCACGTGGAGAGAGCTGCAGTGAAGTAATGCAACAGGCGCTGCTTACGAACTCAAAGGACCGCCCTCAAGAAAGATCCAATCAACTAGTCATGCGTCACTGGAAGCATTGGGCCAAACATCGTGTCAGCTAGAACGGTTTGTCGGTTAATAGGCAGGCTGACCCAGGCCCGAAAGCAGAAGAAAAAGTTGGCAATCCATGTCCACTTTCATTGTGCTCAACGATGAATGCACGACAACAGAAGTGATAGGCGAACAGACGCAAAGGAGATCCCTTGCGACGGCTTCCGTTCAAGAAAGCAGCACAGCTGTCTTAAGCTGACCCCGAATTCAATTGATAGCTCTCCTGCGTTGTCCGAGACACACAATTTCTTCCTCGACTGAAAGGGCTTATTACTGAAGTTTAACTTGAAGCGGTGAACTGATCTAATGAACTGAAGAATAGTCGTCATAAGGCCCCTTCTTATGTCAAATAAGGACAATGATCGTTGATCTCAATGTTTATACGCTCAACCCTCTAAGCAGCGACTTTCACGCAGGGCATTGTTTTTGAAGCGAACGAACATGGTTTATGGGAATTTGACTGCAATCGAGT
The DNA here is from genome assembly GCA_955652365.1 of Eristalinus aeneus. NCBI lineage: Eukaryota > Metazoa > Arthropoda > Insecta > Diptera > Syrphidae > Eristalinus > Eristalinus aeneus. Next base: position 98,028,461 of record OY019131.1, read on the forward strand.
GATTTGTGGCCTCCTTCGTGAAGTGGCGCCCGACCGAAAACCCTCGAGATGGTGAAACTTTATCAAATGGCTTTGGTTTCAAATAAGGACACATATCGTTGATCTCAATGTTGCTAGATTTAACCTTCCAAGAAGCGGCTTTCATGCGGAGGATTCCAAAAGGACATCCAACCTGGGTGAACGCTTCTTTGAAAGTGTTGATTAATCGTTAGATCGTTTGAAGGCATTTTTGCGACAAAGGCTTCAAAATCTTGTTAAAAATAAGTCCGACTATTCCAGCTCTCTCATCAATGAGCCCTAAGAGCTCATCCAGTGCAGTCGGTCACTTTCCACCAACCCGCTACTTTTACTCCATCTTCTTCTTCTTATTCTTGTGGCGCTACAGTCAGGGATGGACCTGGGCTTCCATCTCCTCTGCATATATTCAAATTCCTCAAATAGTTGGACCCTACCTGCTCTTCCAGTTCAGTCGGCCACTTTCCATCAATTTGTTACTTTCACTCCAGCGAGAGAAGAAAAAAAGCCACTACTCCGTTTTCTTCTTCTTTTAGTGGCGCTACAGTCCGAGCTGGACCTGGGCTTCCATCCCCTCTCCAGAAACTCAAATTCCTTAAAAAGATGGACCCTACCTGCTCACCCAGTGGAGTCGCCCACTTTCCATCAACTCGTTACTTTCACTCCAGCGATAGAAGAAAAATCCACCACTCCATCTTCTTCTTTTTCTTATGGCGCTACAGTCCGGAGTGGACCTGGGCCTTCATCTCCAGAAGTTCGAATTTCTCGAATAGTTGAGCCCTACGTGGTCACCTAGTGCTGTCGGCCACTTTTCACCAACTCGATACTTTCCCTCCAGTGAAAGAAAAAAAGTCACCACACCCTCTCCTCTCCAGAAGTTCAAATTCCTCAAATAGTTTGCCAAATTCCTGGCTATCAGCCATCCACTAAGGTTAACATAACTCTGCCCAGAGAACTCTAGAACTCTACCCAACCTACCTCGCGCCGGGTGGCGCTTCTGGGTTTGGGGGAGGCGGAAAGTTCCCTCCGAATTCAAATTTCATGCAAATTCCCCGCCCAGCAGAGCTGCTTGGTGGCACTTGTACAAACACCGAAATACCGCTAAACATTCATAATTAGATTCCGCAGATATTTGAAATTATGATCAAAACGAAGCATCCGTTGAAATGAATATAATTATCCATCCACCACCCTGTGTGAAACTTTGAACTTTGCGCCGTGTAGGTCACATCGATTGGCTGTGCCAGCTACCCCTTGGCTCCTGGATTGACAATTTTCCGGTGGACACTGACAATAGGTGTAAAAAAGAGGCAAAAAGGAGAAAAAAAAAACTGGCGACACATGAGAAAAGGTTTAATTTTGTCCTGTGCACGGGGAGTCGCAGTAAATTTCAATTTCACGCAACCGACAATTTTTTTTCTTATTTTTGGCATCACAACTGCAACTGAAATGAGTATCCTGTTCGAAACGGGATAGCAGCGGCAACGACTTAAGGATGTGGAGCAAAAGGTTTTCGCCATAACATAACTGAACCAAGTCATAGTCCAGGTCGTCGTCGTCGACATCGTCTGAGGCTAACGATACCGATGCCAGTGTGTATCACCACCCTCCCCCACCGATGGTGTTGGCGTTGTAAACATGAAAGTCGTCTCCCCTCCCCTCGAGCCGGTGGATAGTTGTTGGTTGCATGCAGACATAGGTAGACGCTTAGGTAAAAGGACTATAACTTAACGTCCGTCTCAAGTTTCTCCTGGCAGAGGAGGAAGAACACATGAACAGAAAAAAAAATTACAAAAATAACAAAAAATAATACAGGACGAAGAGCAGCAGAGAAGAAACAAATAATAGAGAGATAGAGTGGTGGTGCTGCCGCTTGGCTTGGAGAAGAGCTTCTTCTAGCACCTTCGAAGGTATATTGAACCTGTTATGTGCGACAGTTTGTGTGCGACTTCTCGTGTCCTTTGGATGAAAAACAACAGCGCCGAGCGCGCACAGAATAAAAGGAGGCGAAGCAATGAGAAAAACAACAAAAACCCCGTGTATATGTGCGGAGAGCTGAGAAATTGTCAAATAAGTTACTTTTGCTTTTGTTGTTGTTGTTGTGCCCCCGCGTGCGCTTGTGATGTTTAAAAAGGATGTTTTTGTGCAGTTACTTCTGATGGCCGTATATATGGGTGTGTGTGTGTGTGTAATAGATGCACCAGCACAATGTAGTGTTTCAGCGAGTCATGCTGCGGAATTAAATGAGTTAAGGTGGACGATGACGGTGCTTTATGAGACTTTAAACTTGCATTTCGTGTGGTTTTTCGAAATGGATATTGAGTTGTTTTTCCGCACGATAGAAGATGTTTTTGAAGTGAACAAACATGACTTATGGGAATTTGACTGTAATCGAGTGATTTGCGGTGTGCAGTGTGAAGTGGCGCCCGAACGGAAACCATCGAGATGGTGAAACTCCATCAAATGGCTGTGGATTGATGGCGACAGGGGGTGATGAGGAAGTGAAATGGTTGAATAAATAGTCGACAAACAAAGCTATGGAGTGGAGGGAGGACTTCCTAGTTGTTGATGCGGTTGTTCGTATTTTCATGTTTTTTCTTCAAATCTCAAATCTCCCCCTGACCACTTTGACCACTTATCACATCACTCAATCAATTCCGGGACATATGGGGGGCGCCACTAACAAAACAAAGCATTTATACAAAATTAAACATTTTTGTAAGTGGCGCCCCCTCTATGTCCCGGGGTTTTGTCGAGCTCAGAATGTATTCACCTCTTTTTCCAGACCTCAAGAAGTTCCTCTTCTGGCTTTTCAGGGAGTCTGTTGACGTTTCATCTTCAAATCCGGCTTCAAAATACAGAATGGACGAAAAGGACTAAGAACACCTTGTAACATCGTTTTTTCCTCACCGGTACCCAACCTCGATCGGGAGGGTGCCTGAAAATCTGCGGAAAAGGTCGTGGTCTTTTAATTTTGTTTAGTTTTGAGCCACGCGATGAACCTCCCGTGAGATCGGTACCCTTTTGAATCTCGACAAAAGGGTGGCAGGTCGTTTTAATTTAAAGTAAAGTTTATTCTGGGGATTGAAAATCATATCAAATGGAGGAGATCGGACCTATTCTATTTCACCAGAATTTTTTCATAAATAAAGATACTCTCTCGGCAGCCATTTTGTTTCCAGAAAAGAGATTCTTTAAAGCTTACGCAAATTTTGAACAGTTCTTGAAAAGATTTCTTTTTATTTCTGTTGTGTTCTAGGTCCTTTGCGCTATCATGATGCATGTATTTCCTGCCACATCGAATTCTCAAATGCAGAAGGGGGCAGTTTGGACATCTTTTCAGAGTTCTCAAATTCAGAAGGGGGCAGGTTGGACCTCTTCTCAGAGTTCCCAAATTCAGAAGGGGGCAGGTTGGGCCTCTTCTTCCAGTTCTCAAATTCCGAAGGGGGCAGGTTGGACCTCTTCTTCGAGTTCTTAAATTCAGAAGGAGGCAGGTTGGACCTTTTCTCAGAGTTCTCAAATTCAGAAGGGGGCAGGTTGGGCCTCTTCTTCGAGTTCTCAAATTCAGAAAAAGGCAGGTTGGACCTTTTCTCAGAGCTCCCGAATTCAGAAGGGGGCAGGTTGGGCCTCTTCTTCGAGTTCTCAAATTCCGAAGGGGGCTGGTTGGGCCTTTTCTCAGAGTTCTCAAATTCAGAAGGGGGCAGGTTGGAACACTTTTCAGAGTTCTCAAATGCGAAAGGGGAAGGTTGGACCTCTTCTCAGAGTTCTCAAATTCGGAAGGGGACAGGTTTGGCCTCTTCTTCGAGTTCTCAACTCCAGAAGGGGTCAAGTTGAAGCCTCTTCTTTTTACGGGCTGAATGCTTAATTACCTTATATCAATATTTCTAGCCATGAAGTATCTACTTAAGTAGGCAAGTGTACAGACTTTTAAGGCTCTCTGGTTTTACCAGTGTGTCTTTAAGGCGCTCTTAAGGTTGTTGTTGTAGAATTTTAAGGTCTCTCTAAAAAGTTGGTGACACCTTAAGAGCACCTATTCAAAATGAGGTTCGAGAGGCCGGTCGCCAGTGAGGCAACCATATTGAGGCCTTCATCGGGCCCATTGTCAAGAAATGTGGACAGTTTCCAATTGCCCAGGGCACTTACAGTTTCACAAGATTCTTATAAATTTGAGGTCAGTCAGGCAGACCTCTTTCTTCAAAAGCTCAAGGGCTTCATGTTGCATTTTCATTGAACTTCTTTTCATTACAAAAAGAAGCCGAATCCATGGCCTTCATCCACATCCTGACGTAATGTAGCCTTTTCACTTCCACTTAAGTTTAATCTATTTCTGCTTTTTGGCTTCTTGAATCCCGTTCCTCTTCACAATCTCTCCTTCTAGTAGTCCAAAGGCTTTAGGGAAATTCTACGAATCTCAATCTCCCATATAGAGGCCCCTACCTCCTATCTCATCAAACAAACTTCACTGTCAGCCTTTCAATTTTCGCAACCTGTCAAAATCCTCAAAGTCATTGCATCAATGCCCCACTCTTGATAAATCGAATTTCCTCAACCGCCGTTGATAACCGACTTATCTCGGAGGTACAGTTCCGCCCCATCTCGCCATATGCCAGACACGCCAACACCCCCGAGGCTTCACAACTCGCATCGCAACCATGTTCGTTTGCAACCACAATTGAGTTCCCAATCAAAGCCTTTTCCTCGGCGTCGGGGCAAAAAACGATGACATTTACGTAACCGAACGCACTTTCGCTTCCTTTACAGGATTTCACCACGACACGACACGACACGGCACTCGAGGGCCTGCATCGAGTACGTAATTGAACCTCAATTGTGCGAACTCGGCGAAAGGAGTAAAATTGAGTTGAGCCATTCATCCCGTATTCAGGCCCCCGTGTATGTGAGGTGAAGCATCTCCCATTGTGTTACTTATTAATGTATGCTTCGAGAGTGGGGGAGTGGAGTGAGTGGTGGGAGGCATCTGGTGCCAAATGAAGACGAACAAGGGTCGTTGGCGCAGCCACAAGTCCTTTAAAAAAATAATGTTTAGCCCAGACTCTTGTGTGCGTCTGTGTCGCAGGCAGGCCCTGCGTGCTTACTGCTTTGTGGCTTGACAGGGGGGAGTCTTCATTGCCTTTAGGGAGTAACACGACTTTTTTCTTCTCTTGATTAATATTCGATGAGAGGCTGGCGAAAAGGGGGAGGATGGCAAGACAATGCCAACTCTTGGAATGTGGGGAGATGCAAGAGCGCGCTAGAGGACGAGGTGTGACTGGTGCATGCAGCGAATGAAGAGTGTTGTCAGGCGTCGTCGTCGTGGCGGTTGGAGGTCAGGCTCAGGTAATAGAAAACAATTCCCAGCAGTATGGCGACGAAACACGAACAAGAAGTTGACAGTTGTCACAGACGACAACGAGGATGACGCGTCGCAGGAGAGGGACGGTCTATTCTTTCTTCATTCACTTCCATTGTTGGCAGCGTTGAAGCGGCAAACGTGTACGTGCACTTGAAGGATATGCCATTTGACATTTGACACTGCGAGATGTTTAACATTTAATTGCTTGGAGAGCTCTGTGCGAAATGGAACTTGAGTAAGAGCCTAAGAGTATTTCGTGCAATTAGGGATCGGGGAAAGATGTGTTCTGTTCAAAAGGGATGCTGGATGTCTGGGAATTCGGTCGGTGCGTTTGAAAGTTATACAATTTAGGGGGGATAGCCTTTTAACAGGGGAATGCAAATTGGGAAATGAAATGGCGCCCGAGTGTGGACCATAAGGTTAACTTAGAAAAAACAAAAATTGATGAGTGTGGGAGGTGAATTTCAGATTGACAATGTTCTTAGGATATTGAGGAGGGGAATATTTGGATAAATAAGTCTTAAGTGGTGTCCAATCAAGGACATCTAAATTTACAAACCTCTGGTAGCCTTGGAATTGGTAACATATGAAGACTACGCTTGTTTTCAATGGGTATCTCTAGCAATTTAGGAAGATAAAGTGGAGGAAAACTAGTGTTTAAAAAAACTGAATTGGCGCCAAAGTGCGGACTCTTAAGTGTGCGTAATTTTGTCGTATGCCATGAAATAGGTGATGTTTATGTTTCCGTACTATAAAGAAGCACTTATGAGAGACATAAGCGGTGTAGAGAAGGATTGTCACACCGAAAAGAAAGTGGCGCCCGAGCAGAAGCCTCTGAAAATTTTAATTAGTTCCTTGATTTTGATAAAAAGGAATAACCCGACATTTTTCAATGGAACTATTTAAAAGGCTACCACCTAGATTCTTCAAAGTGGGACTTTGTGCAAACTGGCGCCCGAGCATAGACCCCGCACATTAGAAAATTCGGTCCAACGACATCAAACTGAATGAGTGAGATCAGATTGGGGAGCAAGACGTTTTGACTCAGGATGAATTTTGGTGTTAATATAACTTTGGAACTTTGTAGGAACTGGCGCCCGAGCGTGGACCCCGGATCATACAAAATGCAGTCCAAAGACTTTAAACTGAATGAGCTAGAGTAGGTTATTGGATAAGGATGAACTTTGCTGCCAGTAGAATTTTGGAACCTTGAGCAAAATGGCGCCCGAGCGTATACCTAAAACCTAACAGAACTCAATCCAACAACTTCAAAATGTCGTTATATAGTACCTGGAACGTTCTTGAGAACTTAAATTGGATCTGGTTGGAGCTCACGACTTTTTGATTCTGAATGAACTTTGCTGTCAATAGAAATGTGCAACTTTGTGCGAACTGGCGCCCGAGCGTGGACCCCGAACCTTACAAAATTCAGTCCAACGACTTCAAAATGAGTTAGATCCGGTTGGAGGGCAAGACTGTTTGATTCGGGATGAACTTTGCTGTCAATAGAACTTTGGAACCCTGTGCAAATTGGCGCCCGAGCGTGGACGCCTCACAAAATTCTGTCCAACGACTCCAAAGTGAGTTAGATGAGGTTAGAGGGCAAGATATTCTAATTTAGAATTAACTTTGCTGTCAATTGTGCTCCCAAATATGTCAAAAACCGATTCAAAAGGACACCCATCCCAGAGGGCATTCACAAACAGAACCAAAAAATAACACCCGTCATTGTTATTCCTCGCTGAAATCACTCAATTGTCATGGTTGATGGCCTTTTGAATGGATCACCGCTCTCGAACGCAGCCAGACAGAGGAAGTCGTCGTCGCCTCCACCATAAAACTGCTCATGTTCGCCAATAAATTGATTTCTCCAAGTGAATTCTGCTCCGAATTTCAGCTTTTTCTTCATTCATTGCGTAAACAACTTCTGGTCGTTGGGTGGGGGAAAGAGGAACAAACGGAGTGGAGTGACACATGCGACCTCCTTTGAATCTTCAACTGGTGAGCAGTGGTGACATAAAACCCACCCACCCTCCCCCACAGGCAATTCCAATGAAATCTGCGATTAAAGATAAAAGTGCAACCCCCTCCACCTTCACAGAATTTTCTGGCTCGAATTGTGAAATCTTTGCCAGATTTTCCATTCTCCAAATAGGTAGCGTAGGAGTCGTCTTCAATTTTAAGGAAATAAAATCATTCACATTCCCCTGCGCACTCACTCCGGGGCTCACAGGACTGTCACACCACCACAGAGGGATGTGCATGAAAAGCGCACAAAAAAGGACATTCACTAGCGCGATTCAATGACATAAATTTCGTTGCAAAACGAGCACACCACCACAGCACCACAGCCCACAGCACCACTCCTGCAGCACAGTTGTGCAACAACCTCCACATCGTCGTCGGGTGGAAGTTTCACTTCGTGGTTATGAATAAAAATTGTTTGTTTGCTGGTGGTAGCTGGTGCTGGTTACACTCACACAGTTACTGCACTAACTGCCACTACATTGCCATTTCGGTCGTTTTTGTGTGCTGCTCCCACCCCCGAGTGTCTGGACTAAATGGCGCCTAAAACTCAACCGAGTGACTTTCATGTTATTTGCTCAGCAGCCACCCGCCGCCGCCCCTCCTTGCAATCTGAATCGGAATCCGAGTACACGGTGCGAGAAGCGAAGAAAAACCGAAAATCGGACGGAGGGAAGCTCGCTGGAGATGACCACAAAAGTCTTCGATGTCAAATGGATACACATATGTCTGTCCATTCGTTCGTCCGTTTGCTTGTTTGGTTATCTGTTTGTTTGTGCCTGCCCCCTGTGCAGAGCATATGGCACAAATCATGCTGCCATCATAGGATATATGACCATGACGGGAATGAGGATGACGGCCACGAAGGACGGCGAGGAGGTTCGTCTATTGGAAAATCATAAGGAAATTGCTCACCGACACTCGCATGGTGCATCCATCGGTATTGTTGGTTTGTGTCTGTCACTGTGTGTGGCAGGATACAGGAATAACACTTTTATGTCAGACTCAGAGACGGTTTATGTGAAATTCTCCTTTTTCTGTCCCATGTCGCTGCTCTGTCGATTTTATTGCGATTTATCTGCCTCGATGTGGTCTTGTGCTGCCTGACTGGTTGGCTGACTGGCTTTTCTTCGCCCCAGCATCCGCTTGCGCGGGCAATAATCGTTTGGCTGATTTTAATTGTATTGGTGTGCGTTTTGAAATTTTATTGAACTTATCTCCTGGTGGGTGAAATTTTACATTTTCTCAGTTTGATGCTCCCTGCAATCTGCGAACTCACGAGCGCGCGAGCTAACCTGAATGACATTACCCATCATTCAGTTTGATTGGCGGTAAAGTTGAGATCTTCATTTGACGTCGAACTGTTTGTTTTCCTGATGGCGAGTTGGTCCATCATTTTTATTTCCTGTTTTCGTCGAAGATAATCTGTGATCTGTGATACGGGACAGTCGCCATAAATTTGCTTTTTTTTTGGATACCAGAAGGTTGCTATCTTTGTCCATCACTTTTTACTCGAAACATGAAAATTTGAGAGCTGTGTTTTTGCCCCCAATCTGTTCGTTCAATTGATGGGGTGCCAGAAGGTTGCAACTATTGCCCGCAGTCACAAGAACGTTGAAAAATCAATAAATTCATTCCAATTGCCTGTCGCTTGGCCTCAAAGAATTCGTGTGTGTGCGTCTCATGTTCCAAGTCCTTCACTTCCCGTCCTTTGAATTTCAATTCCATGGATACACATCCCAGCCGGAGGAAGGCAGATGTCAAAATAAAAAGCAAATAAATAAGTAAAGACAGAAACGTATTATTTCCTCATTCATCTCTCACCCATCGCGGCCGAAATCCTTGGCCGTAGGCAAGATTCGGACGATGGGCAGACGGATGGATAGGTGGGCTGTTGCCGACATTTCCTTCTCCTCTCTGGTCAGAAGTTTTTCTTTATTTTGCTGTTCATGCTTGACATTAACTGCACACAACAACATCAGACCAGGACAAGAGGGAAAACAGAAAATCGTTTGAAAGGCGATATTCATTGTACTTTGGGTAAACTTTCATTTTGCCCGAAAGATTACTTCAATGAATGCGAGGATAACGCCCGCCACCAGATCCCACATCGTCCCGCCCACCATCAAGAGGATGTACGTGTTTTACTTGTGCAGGAAATTACTTTCACCCGATGGGCACACAATGTCGTAAATCGATGTATAGGACGGAATTGAATTATAAACGAATTCAAGTCGACACACACACCCGCACCTGGCTCTACAGCAGGAGCGGGAGTAAGGAAAGCCGGATCACCGGGATGATGATATAAAAATACATTTTTTGTCACCAAAAAGAAAGCTGTTCACTTTCTTCCCTTTATTCTCATTTCAGGCTTTCCTCTCGCTCTTCTGGTGCTTTATTGATTTTCTCTTTATTTCATCCTTCCCTTGGAAGGTGCCCCTTGGAGGGTGATCAGAGAGGAAGAGGAAGACTTGTCTCTTATTATTATTAAACGCATGAGCTTTATTAGGCCTTCCATCGAAACAGGCACAACTCATAATTCGAAACACCTCAAAATCCAAGATCCAAAAATGTCAAAAATCTTGAAAAGCTTAAGTTTCGAATGAATGGGGGTCATGATGCCCCCTGTATCCCCCGGCATGGGACACCTTAAGACATTTCGGAGTTTTCCGATTTTTTAACCAATTTTGGAGTTTTGTCATTTTGGATCTCGGACATTTCGAGATTGAAGTCATTTTGGGATTTTGGAACATTTCTGAATTTTGGGCATGTCGGAGTTTGATGCATTTTGAGTTCTCGGACATTTCGGGACTCAAGTCATTTCGACATATTGGAACATTTCTGAATTTTCAAGCATTTGGGGTTCTTGGACATTTCGGGACTCAAGTCTGAATTCAACATTTCTGAATTTTAGTCATGTCGGGATTTCGTGCATTTTGGGTTCTTAGACATTTCGGGACTTAAGTTATTTCAAGATTTTAGAACATTTCTGAATTCAAGGCATGTCGGAGTTTCGTGAATTTTGGGTTTTCCGAAATTTCGGGACTCAAGTCAGTTCGGACTCAAGTCATTTTGTGATTTTGGAACATTTCTGAATTTAAGGCATGTCGGAGTTTCGTGCATTTTGGGTTCTTGGACATTTCGGGACTCAAGTCATTTCGTGATTTTGGAATATTTCTGATTTTTCAAGCATTTGGGGTTCTTGGACATTTCGGGACTCAAGTCATTTCATGATTTTGGAACATTTCTGAATTTAAGGCATGTCGGAGTTTCGTGAATTTTGGGTTTTCCGAAATTTCGGGACTCAAGTCATTTCGGACTCAAGTCATTTTGTGATTGTGGAACATTTCTGAATTTTAGTCATGTCGGAGTTTCATGCATTTTGGGTTCTTGGACATTTCGAGACTCAAGTCATTTCGTGATTTTGGAACATTTCTGAATTTTAGTCATGTCGGAGTTTCATGCATTTTGGGTTCTTGGACATTTCGGGACTCAAGTCATTTCGTGATTTTGGAATATTTCTGATTTTTCAAGCATTTGGGGTTCTTGGACATTTCGGGACTCAAGTCATTTCATGATTTTGGAACATTTCTGAATTTAAGGCATGTCGGAGTTTCGTGTATTTTGGGTATTCCGACATTTCGGGACTCAAGTCATTTCGGACTTAAGTCATTTTGTGATTGTGGAACATTTCTGAATTTTAGTTATGTCGGAGTTTCGTGCATTTTGGGTTCTTGGACATTTCGGGACTCAGGTCATTTCGAGATATTGGAACATTTCTGAATTTTCAAGGTTCTTGGACATTTCGAGACTCAAGTCTGAATTTAACATATCTGAATTTTAGTCATGTCGGGATTTCGTGCATTTTGGGTTCTTAGATATTTCGGGACTTAAATTATTTCAAGATTTTAGAACATTTTTGAATTCAAGGCATGTTGGAATTTCGGCATTTAGGATATTTAGAAACTTCAGGCATTTTTAAATATAATTTGGGATTCCGGGCCATTTTGGCCAAAATCTGAGCACTTGCAAAATTCCGAATTCCTTCCATCAAAGTTGCACCGTCGTTCAAGTAGGATGGATTTCAAAGTTTCATCGTTTGTCGTGCCTCCGCCGGTTTTCGTTGACAGAGATTTAACTTAAATAGAGGAGCAAGCATATTAACATCTTGGGAAGGGACATTTCCAAAGGGCTATCAGACCTATGCCCGGTGAACAAGCCTTCCTTCGGATATTCTTTCCTCTTCCCCATTAACAAACCTTCAGACTGAAATGCTTTCGATTTCCAATTGACTAGGGACACAATCCCATGTGACGACCTGCGTTTCCTTTCTTGTGATGGGGATAAAATTTTTAAACAAATTGAACCCTGCTAAAACTGCTTCATCCTGTCAACTGTCTATTGCTTGCAAAGCAAGCTCTCATCATCATAAATGTTTGTGTATTTGGTTCTGGCAGGAAGAAAGGAGAAATATGGTCAGTGCGACAGATGCTACTACTCTCAACGTTCCTGTGACGCAAATTCTGGCCTTGCAGTTGGCAGCTATACTGCCACATCCGGATGGCGTTTGCCGGTGGCACTGACTATTGATACAAGATTTCGGCAAGCGTCTGGTTTGGTGACTGAGCAATTACACAGAAGTGACTGTTCCACATTTCGATACCAACACTGTTCGAAATGTGGTTGGATTTGGCATTAAATGAATGCCTCGTGGCGTCTCTGACAGCGGACAGGTTTGTAATGGCTTGTGGCAGCTCGTGAACGTCTAAATTGTGAAGCAGGTAGAGGGGGAGTGAAATGGAGGAACGGAATTGAAAAAAAATCACGCTCATAGTGTCCATCAAAATTTTGTTAAGAGTGGAGACGAGCAGGAGTTTAAAGTCAATCTTAAGTAGCTATTTCTAGACAATTGCGATTGATTGAGAGGACATATACTTCCGAGATGAATTAAAGCCGTGGAAGGAGTAAACGAACCCCTCCAAGATGCCTAGCCAAAGGAAAAGAATCTAATTACTGTACAGGAAGCCCGTAGAACCTTCCCCATTGGGTACACATAGACCAACAGATAGCAGTTCGAGTGTCTATTTTTAGCTCATCATCAAATTTATGCCCCCACAGGTTATTTTCGGCGACAATTTCGCCTCTCCTCAGCACTCAACCACACAGTCGTACACCTCTTCTAGTTCCGCCTTAATTATGATTGACAATCGTGATAAACTGAACAAAAATAAAACACAATCATCCGATTATCTCGACCACTTGCGACGCACATCACCCAAATCGTCCATAAAACCGCACACAGTCGCTCTCAAACGACACCAGCGCATAAAACTCCCCTACTCAGATGGCACAGCTTTCATTACCTGTTTCATTTTATTAAGACAATCTAATTACATCGCGTAAGCCTACAAATCTTCCCATTTCAATCAGGATCTTGTTAGACCGTCCCGCTGTCTTGCCTCGCTCTACGCTTCACTGACGTCAACGAATAAAACTTCTAATAAACACACAGTTTATGGATGGTACAGCCATCCACTACCCCTCAGTTTTGCGATTATTAATTAAATCCTCTGTGAAGTACTGCGTCTGATTTTGGTCCCTAATTTCGCATTGGAGAACTGGACTGGAGTGGCGCCCAACAAGCGGCCCTCTCGTAAATTCTGTCCATGTCTGCGAAATACAATACACAACTTCGACGGGGATCCTACAGTTCATTGGTAAAATTTAATTACTTTAAAAAAAGGAACAACTGCAGGAGGTTGGGGTGGACTCTATCGAGCGGAAAATTTACAACAGCCAACAGCAGCAAGACAGCACAGTGCAACTGAGGACTGTCGAGAAGCGTAGGAGCTGTGTGCATGCATGCGGAGGAACTTCGATTCTACGTCCGGTCGGAAAGTTTTCTTTAAAACTATGCACTCAGCCCGCCACCCGCCCTTTCGATCCAAGCCAGTGGCAGTGCAGCAATCTTCGCGTATAATCGCATGCGTCATTACGATTAAGACAAACTGCAAATTAAATATCCAAATCAATTACCCCCACGACATCATTCCAGCACTCTGGCCGCCCGGCTACATCCTCCACCCCTACGGTCACAACAGCCGTCGTTGGCTGGGATCAGCCAGTTGGTTGAGAGTTGTTTTGGAGCGGGCGGGAGGCTCCATCTATGAGTGAAATAAATTACGATGGGCGATAAATTTTACACAATAACCAGTACGCACAAATGGTGGGTAAATGGCAGCTAGAGCGATGCCCCGTGACCGAGAGGCAGTGGGAAATGGGATGAGGGATAAGGATGAAAAAGTTGCGTTTGAAAGTTTTCCACAGAACTCTCCGAACGTCTTCGGCACACATAGCAGCGCCCTAACAAATGGGATCAAACAACCGAAAGATGCATATTATGACCGAAAATGTGCGCGGGGGTGGAGTGCATTCAGCACAGCATGTGTGTACGCCGCCTGCATGTGGCGGCGGATGGCGGAGACGATCAATGCCAGGCATCAGCGCCATTAGGGGTGGCTGAACTACATTTATCTGGGTCTGGCGGCTGGCGAATGGCGGATGGCGGCGCTTTTAAAGTGTCGTACCAGTCATCGGTGGTGGAGACGACATGACTCCCACAACAAGCTGTCTGGATTTGGTGGGATGAGCGCTACAGCGAGGATATCAATGCAATTTTTCGAATAGCAGTGGCTCCATTCGGGGAGATAAGGAAGTTTTCTTTGGCTCTCTTTTGGGATACATGCACACACAGAGATGCCGCCACCGCCAGCGTCGCCGTCGCATGCATCACCCCCGTGGAGGGCGATGAACTTCGGAATTCTTCCTTCCCTCATTGTCCTTCATTCTTATGTTCCTTGTTTTTTGTTGTTTTCCTACATTTTTGGTGTGTTTTCCGAAGGACAGACAGTTTGGTTTTGTCGATGCATATGATTCTTCGCCCCCCTCACTGCGTTGCAGATTTAATTTGCATTGCTCGTGCCTGGCTGTTGCGGGTTCCGGTGAAATTTCATTTCACACCTGATCGGAAATTATAGAATCTCATCAAATTTGTGGGATGCAGGGGGGAGTGTTATTAAATATTTTCGCAGCGCGAAACACTCGTCCCATCAATACTTGCATGAGTGGTGATGTGATGACGATGATGTGTGTCTGGTGGCAGAGGACTGTGGGCGTGATGTTGGTTTTCGCCGAAATCGATACCACTTCAATAACGTTAAGCAAATACGCACACACTGACGAGTCCTTGAAAAGTGTTCGTTTTAAGTTTGTACAACAAAAAATAAAAAAATTTCAAAAATGTTGTATTCAAATTTTGGGGAGGGAAAATTGAAATTAATTTCTGTGGAAATTCGTTTCTGCTTTTTTCCTGTTTTGCAACGCGTTCGCATTTCCGATGGCCATCTGGCGGCGGTAATGAATTTTAAATGAGCTGCTGGAAAAGGATACAAAATGTAGAGTAAATTTATTCGCGAGTCTTTGAGCTGTGGGAGTTTTGTAGTTTGGGGAGAGTTTGACCAAACTGGGGGAAGCTACGACAATGTTGATAGATTCGGAACATTTTGAAACAACTCTAAAAAGAGACATGGATTTGAAATAACTGCAATTTGATTGACTCATTCTGTAATGCATTTTGGAACATTTTGGAACATCTTGGAAAATTGGAACAATTCCGAAAATATATGTAGATCCCTACACCAAACTTGGAACTTTATACAATTTTTTCGCAAGACAAGACTATTCTGCTGTTGTATAGTTTGGACCGTTATGGACCGTTATGAACCGTTATTGGATACGTTATGGAAATGTTGAATAACTCTGAAAATGGATATAGAAATTATGTAGATCAGACTTAGGACTACATGCGGGTTACTTGTAAGACAAGTTCATTCCATCATGGCATAGCTTGAAAGCAAGTATAATTTGAATTGATTTAGAATATTTTGGAACAATTTGTCAATTTGGAACAATTCTGAAAATGAATAAAGGTCTTAGATCGGATTTGGACCTACAAACTGGTCGTTTGTAAGACAAGTTCATTCTGTCGTGGCATAGCTTGCAAGCTTTGCAATCTGGAAGATTTTGGAACAATTTGGAAAATTGGAACAACTCCGAAAACTAATGCAATCCCTTGAACTAGAAACTGCAAGCAACTTTCGGAAGACAATGAAATTGTGTCTTGGCATAGTTTGAATCAATTTAGAACATTTTGGAACGATTTGTCAGTTTGGAACAACTCTGAAAATGGATATAGATCATACTTGGAACTACATACGGGTTGTTTGTAACACAAGTTCATTCTGTCGTGGCATAAATTGCAAGCAAGAATCATTTGGATCAAGTTAGAAAATTTTGAAACATATTGGAAATTTGGCACAACTCCGCAAACACATGCAATTCCTTGAATTGGGCTTGAAACTCCATACAACTTTTGGAAGACAATGCAATTGTGTCGTGGCACAGTTTGGATCAATTTAGAACATTTTGGAACAATTTGTAAATTTGGAACAACTCTGAAAATGGATTTAAGTCAGTCTTGGAACTACATGATGGTTGTTTGTAACACAAATTGATTCTGTCGTGGCATAACTTGCAAGCAAGAATAATTTGGATCAAGTTAAAAATTTTGGAACATATTGGAAATTTGGAACACCTCCGCAAACATATGCAATTCCTTGAAATTGACTTGAAGCTCCATACAACTTTCGGAAGACAATGAAATTTTGTCTTGGCATAGTTTGGATCAATTTAGTACATTTTGGAACAATTTGTCAATTTGAAACACCTCTGAAAATGGATATAGAAAAACGGGTATTTGTTGCATAGCTTTCTATAGTTTGAACAAATTTTGAAAAATTCGAACAATTTAGGACAATTTGGATCAACTCAGTAGGTTCCGTCTCAGTGCATTTGTGCTTCAAAAGCAGAGAACTCTAACACCTCTAGACTGTCAACTCAAGCTGAGCCACAGACTCACAAGTTCCAGAAGAGGGTCCACTGGTTCTGGTTGTAGTGCTAGAAATTTCTTACAATTTTCAAGCGATTACCTTACGATCGAATCTGGTCAGGAACTTGAACTCAAACCCATTCGGCCCCCAGAAATCTCTCAAACTTCACCGAATCCCCGGCTTATCCCTTGGCGGCGTCATTGCCCGCCCCGGTCAGTCACTGGGGAATAAATTTAGAAATGATGTCCCAGACCGCTGTTCAAATATTTGCAATCATTCCCATATATCCTTTCGCCCCGCTCCACGAAACCCCAACAGACCGTCAGCGATGGCGGCGGCCGGTGGCATGAGTGAGTGAGTAGATGTTCAATAAAAATAAATCACTTATGTACCTAGTGGCGCCGACGGCGGCAACAGCTACAGCAACAGCAGCGGCGGCGACAATTTTTCCACCTTTATCGATTGATTTCCACAGTGCACACAACTATCGTCGTCATCGCGGCCAAAGAGTGGGACACGAGTGCTCTTACATTCCTTGGACAAAAAATGTGTCAACAGCACACACACACCCACCCGTCCCCATCGGGGGGAAATTCTAATTTCCGGCTGCCGCCGCCACCGGCCGGTGTCGCGGCTGCACACACTTCGAATGGGATTAATGAGCTCCAGCTCAATAGGATTTTGATGATTGGCCCGCGACGACGCTTGTCTTGCGTTGCGCTGCCTGTGTGTGTGCGTGTTCCAGTGAAGGGACATCCGGTCGAGCGACAGAGCGAACAAACAAAGAGCAGAGGAAAAAATATATAAATCAGAAATCGGTCCTCGTTGAGTGTGACCTGCGTCAATGTCATCCTGGCCAGGGGTCGGCATTAATCTGACGTCAAGTGGGGCTCAGGTCTCATTGGTCAGGATTTACTCGCAGTCTCTGTCCGGTGTCATGGACGAGGGTCAGGGGGTTGGGGGCGGCAGGGCAATGTCCTTGACAGTGTGTACAAGTGTTGCAGAGATCAGTGGCAGTGGCCACAGTTTGACTAATCCATTTGCTTAAGTGCCACTTTGCATGCTAACCTGGAATTTGAAGTCCTAAGCCGAACCCACCCCCGTCCGCCAAAATTATTCCAAACACCGACTGCTGGTGACTGTTGCCGGCTGCCAGTGGCCGATGGGTGCCACTAGTGGCTGCTGGGAAGGTGCACCTTCAGTGGGCCGCCTTCCTGCGGTGATACCAGTGATTTTTCTTTGGGGCCCCGGTGCTGTTCCTTTTCGCGGCCCGAACGCGCCTAATTACGGATTAATTGTGATTGCTGCAAACGAATGAAAAATTGTAGTCGCCGGCCGGTGCCGCTAATTAGGGCCATTTAATTGATTAAAAAGGCTTCACGCTACCACCCGCCGCCGCTGTGTGAGTGCGCCTTCCGGTTGTGCCGCCGCTTTACCGGCACCTCCCTGCGCACATTTTGCTCTGGGTAATTTGTTAGTTTTACCGCAGCTTGTTGAGAGGTAAACTGTTTGCTGGTTGCGGCGGCGGTGGCGTCAATGAATGGATCTTAGTTCGCTGCATTGAGGTCGGCACCATCGCACCGCAGCCGGTGTAGTTTGTGGTTGATGCCAATTAGTCTGTGTGTCGGATCCTCCCATCCCCGATTTGAATTTCACTGCACACGATAACTGGTCTCGAGTCGAGTTTATTTCCGATTGGAAACTGCTCCGACGCGTGCTGTTGAAGGCTGTAAATTCACGTAAGTGCTTCTAAGAATACCGTTTCACTCTAAATTCAAATTCAAATTCAGTCTGCTCGCAGAGGGGGAGGGGGCGGGCGTGTATTTATAGCCGGAGCCAGCCCAAAACCGGATGATTTTTGAACCTTCGTTCGTCGAAGGCATGCCGTGTCAGGAGTGGTCAGCTGCTGTCGTGGGGGTGAAGTTAAAAATAAATGTGGTAATATTTTTGAATATCCCCTGATCAAGGACGGGGCACGAAATCAGTTATGGCCCTATGTGGCAGGACGGTTAATTGCTTTTAATGACGTCTCTGAGGTGCGTGATGAGTTTGTGTGTCAAGGTCTGGGTTGAAGTCGATTTTTAAATTGACTGTGGAGGGGATGAAATTGAAATTGTTGGGGGAGCTGAGTGAAGAAAGTCTGGAAGACTCTTCTCAATGTCTGCATTCCATGAGGGAACAGGGAGGGGTTTGGCAACGATTTCCCAGTCGAGGGGCTACATGATCTTGGACACTTACGCGTTGTTCTTAGTTGAGATATGGACGTGATCTATTTAATGCCACATTCCAAGGGGAATCTGGTCTTCACTTAATACCGAAAGCTTCTACTACTTTCTCCGAAAGATTGGGTATAAGCCTAATTGTAGGAGCGATTGTGGAGCAGCGGAAATAATGCACCAGCGGAAAGAAATACGTAAAATGAATCTATTTTCTCGACCAAGTCGGATTAGATTTTCGCTTAAACATATTTCAAAATATAGAAAGCCAAAAATTCTCACTAAAATGTGAGCTCGAAGCCAGTTTAACATTAGTCCGATTTTTCGAACAAAATTTTAAAACTCTCCGCAATTATTATAGTATATTTACAACGCCAAGTTTCACGATATTTTTGAAGTTTTGGAGATTCAGAAATTTTCCCCCAACAGGTTTTAGACCCGTCGAGCCCTGACAGATATATATTTAGACAGAAGTAACCTGGATGAGCGTTCACGGTGAGTTGTGTGTGCTTATCGCAAGGACATCGCGAACAGTAGTCCCACCGACTTATAGTCAGATTTAACATTTCTGAGCAGAATTTTGAACAATTTGGAACATCAATTGCGTGTTTTTGTAACTTCTTATGGCCGAAATTTTGAATAAAGGAGAATACAGAGCGGTGGTATATAAAGCAGGTGCCTTTAAAAGTTTCACGTTACCTCGTGGAACTTTGAATGGCTTGGAACAAGTGATAATTTCAAAAAATCTTGGATGAAGTAAAAGGGTCATCTTTAGATCGAACATCTATGGCTGAATGCGTCCTCCAACCACAGTTTCAAGGGAAACCCGAAGTGCTTCGTAGTGCGTCCCTTCCACATCGTTTGTTTCCTCTGTTGTCGGGTTCTTCATCTTTTACAAATTCAAATCCCATCACGCCCCTCTTCCACACACAATCCAGCCCTTGTACCGGCAACATCATTGTCAATTCATCAGCCTCCTAATTTAGTCTCATAATTGCATTACCGACGCCCACCTTCTGCGTCATTCTCAGGCGAATCCCAAACATGACGTCTGCGTTTCCACTTTAATCCACATCATCCTCGTTACACACACTCGGCCACACTAGGCCAACTCTTGACACATTAATCTCCATTCAGCTCGAGCTTTGAAACAAGCTAACTCAAGAGCCAGCCACTTCACCCTCAAATCCCCCTAGTTCACCCAACAGCGAGAGACGCTGCAGCAGGCGTCCATCGGGGGTGAGAGCAGCTCATCCCCTGGAAAATTTCTCGTCGTCCGTAAATGGTAATATTACAAAAATGAATAATACATAATAATTAAGGTTTATTGCCATGCTTACAATGATAGGTGTCGTTACATTCTTAGCAGAAGTCAACCCTGGCACGCCATCTCGCCCTTTTTTGGTGGCCACAGACCCCTCCCAGCCAGCCACCAGCCCCCGCCCGGCACTCTGAGTGAAGCGTCATATGGTAGCGTAATGACGCACAACGAGCACACCACAACCACGACAATAGACCACGACAACGGCGACAATGACAACGACGAGCACGACTTCCACCACCAGTGCCACCAGCACCACAAAAGCGTCGCAGCCAGAAGACGGGAGGACATTAGGAAAAAGTTGACTTATCAACTTCAAGTATCACCAAATCAGCATTGATTGGCTGTGGTGGTGTGCGGCTCGTCTGCCCGCGTGTGTGTGCGGGCGATGCGATGCCACTCCACTCGCTCGCAGTGTACCTTCCATGAGCTGACTCCATTCGCTTGGGCCTACCGCACACACGTTCACGGTGAGTTGTGTGTGCTTATCGCAAGGACATCGCCACCAGTAATCCCACCGGACTGCGAGGGGGTTGGCTGAAACTAGAAAACGAACCAACCGACAAACCAACGAACGAAACAAACAACGAAACCGACATAAAATCCCAAAATACCACTCAGCATTAAATTTAGAATATTTCTCCGCCGGGCGAGGGGTGGCGCTGTGTTTTTCGGATGGGCCTACAAGCTGGGAGCCACCCTTCCGCCTCGTCAACAGGTGGCGTTGACATGAAGCGCACTTTGAGCGCCCAAAACCACGACACTACTACTATCGTTGTGCCAGCCAACAATGTGCCTCTCTCGTTGCCTCTCTCCCTCTTCGCGAGGCTTTCGCTTGGCATGGCTTATATCCGATGACGCTTCGGAATATTTTTCATGCACACGCGATGGAATTACGAGGTGGGGTGGCGCTGCTGACTCCACACCCCATTATTATTTATGAGCAAGTCCCTTGCCGTGCGAGTGAGGAGAGCGTGTACAAATGTAAACATGTATGCAGGCCTCTCGGTGCATATGGATTTTCGGAGTCTTCCCGGGCATCGTTTTAATTAAAGTCGACGACAACGAAGCGGACTGCGGTGTCAATGGTCATGCATAGTCATTGGGATTAAGCCCGGGACATGACAGTTGTAATCGCATTTCGTTGCATAAAGTGGTTATGAGTTGATTTTGTCGGGATTACAATGACGAATGGGCACGGACTGTGTCTGTGTGCATTGGAAACTGGGCAGTGGCCAGCTAGAGATACGGGAATTTGGTTCATTTGATTGCATATGTGACCGGACTGGCTTGTCCATCAAAACTCACTTCGAATGTGTGTCGGTGGCGGTGGTCGCACTCTATGTGACTCTCGGTGGATTGCATGGGATTAGGGAAGATCTGCTGTGCGCTGTGGGATTTTCGCTGGAGGATTTTCGGAGATTGAATCTGTGTGGTTTTGGTTTCGATGGTGGTTGGAATAGATAAATCTGGGGAAGACGAAAACTGTTTTTTGCATCACTCACCGTGTTCGTAGACTCCAAGGGCTTGTGCTACAGAATCCCAACGTTCTGAGACTTCAGAGGAAGTCACAAGTCCTTTTATGCCTTACCCAATGCTCTTATACTTCAAATCCTTGGGGAAAGACATGAAAGGACTCTTGCTGAATAGTCCCGATGTTCGAAGACATCACATCTTCGAAGGAAGGCATAAAAGAACTTGTACTGCAGAGTCTTAATGTTCTGAGACTTCAAATCCTTGAGAAAAGGCATGAAAGGACTTGTGCTGCAGAGTCCTAATGTTCTGAGACTTCAAATCCTTGAGGAAAGGCATGAAAGGACTTGTGCCGCAGAGGCCAAATGTTCTGACACTTCAAATCCTTGAGGAAAGGCTTCACATCTTCGAGTGAAGGCATGAAAAGACTTGTGCTACGGTGTCATTATGTTCTGAATTTTTTTAAGGCCTCCAGAATGGAAGTCGCAGTCTCTGCAAAATGTAAAATTTTTGATTGATGTCCAAATGCTCAAAATTTGATCAGAATTCATACTTCGAGAAAAATAATGATGAATAAGGTCTTCCCTGATCCCACTTAAGCTTTCGTTTCCATCTTATCAAACTTTGCTTTTTTGAGCTATTATTGAATGCTCCAAATTAGGTCAGAATTTGGACCTGGCCTTTATCACATTTCTTTGCTTGCAGTAAGTTAATTTCCTTTCTCCTTGAGAAAATCTGCAAGAGTTGAAGTAAAAGGATAGTGGAGTGCTCCAAAATGTGGCCAGAAGTCTTATTTTAAAGCGTCCTAGAATTAGGCCCCAATATGATGTAAAATTCTTGCTTTTCAGCACTCAAATGTCACCGAACCACAGCACAGTACCTTCAATCCAATATGTCATGTTTTTACAGACAAGCCTCACAATCTGTCACCCTGATTGCCTGGATTCACCCAGCGTCCTACAAGTCCCTCTCTCATCCATCGAAACAGACAGCTAAAAATATCGCCTCCATTACCAACATCACAAAAAAAAGAGAAACGAAAAACATCAAAAAACGTTTAATGCAATTCAGAGTCACACTCTCGACAATCACCGCCGCCACCCCCTTTGGCGGCATGACGTCGAAGCAGCGCCAGAGCAGCGCCTGAATTCAATTAGCAGAAAATAAAAGTGCTCGCTGCCATTCGACATATAAACATTTCCGAATTAATTTCGCGTCGAAAATACACGCCAAGCAGCACACATTTCACTTGAAGAGCAGGAAAACCACGTCAGAGCGGCGCGGCAGTGGTGGCGAATTCAATTAATATTACATTTGAAACGAATCAGTCCTCATTCAAATGCGAAGCAAAACACGTCCAGCAGCCGGTCCCATCCCGCCGCGCAAACAGACAGTGGGCGGGTGTCCCTCTTTTGAATCATTTGCAACTCGCCGAGTTCATAATAGAGCCTCAGTTCGGAGAATGTCTTATTTTTCTCTTTTTAGACATTTTAACAGCCCACTCCACAGAGAGTCAGCCCCCAACTCCTAAAAATGGATTTTGATGGACAACTCCGCAGTCAGACCAAAAAAAAAATCACTTCACTCAAAGCAAACACAGTGGTTCGGGCGGCTCGGCCAGTCTCAGTGATAGATTCTCTTGCAGTTGATGGACCGAGAGTGGGATGGGCTCAGCAGATTGTGACTGGTCGGTCTTCAATGAATGGAAACTGATGCACTTTGGGTAAGTGACTGTGAAGTGAGCACTTCTCCCGCTCTCGGTGTGTGTGTGTTGAATCAGTTGAATGGAGCCGGCCGTCCAGTTTCGTGGTCCTCGTCGTTTAGTCCCGCGTTTAAGTTGCGGGATGTGAGAGCAGTTCAAAGAGGACAAGGGGATCGTTTGAAGTGCTTGAATGTTATTTTTTTTTAGGAAATGGAGAATAGTAATGTGCTCTGTTCTGTTCAGAAGGATTGATTGAAGGGGTGAAAATGATTTAAGCCAATTTGTTGCAGCTTTATGAGTTCTGACCGAAATTGTGAAGGGGAGAAGATTTTAAATGATTCAGAGGTGTTGGACTTAGGAAAGAAGTCTAAAAACTTTTGTAATTCCATGAATTGAGAGACATTTCCTCTAGCAACCCCCCCACACTGGGGTCATCGTTGTCATTTGGAAAATAAATTTCGTTCCTATCACATCGTATAATCCCTTTTTGTGAGAGTTGTGCCAGAAACTATGTCACAAATTGGAGATATGCAAATTTTCCTCGTGTTGAATAGAAATTGATGTTATTCCAAATTTCAAAGGATTGCTTGATTTGGGATCATATTCCTTAAGCTCAATTTTTGGAAGCTATTGCGAACCATTTTCACATTTCATTGTGACTTTCCGTCGGTAGTGTGTACTAAAAGCCCAGTTTTTAAAGAGGCCCGAATTCTCGAATGCCGAAGTTCTCAAAAATTTTACATTCTCAAAAGACCTACAATCTCAAAACCCAAACATCTCAAATGGCCCGAATTCTTAAAAGACCCAAAATCTCAAATGCCGAAGTTCTCAAAAATCTTATATTCTCAAAAAGCCTAAATTCTCAAAAGGCAAAATTTCTCAAAAGGCCCGAATGGTAAAGAGGACCAAATTCTCACAAGGCCCGAATTCTCAAGAAGTAAAATTTCTCAAAGGCACGAATCCTCAAGAGAACCAAGTTCTCACAAGGACTTAATTCTCAAAACTCCCGAGTACTGAAAAATTTCAACGCCTCAAATTCTCATAATACCTAAATTATCAAGAGGCCCAAATTTCTCAAAAGACGCAAATTCTCAAAAAACTCAAATTCTCAAAAGGTAAAATTTCTCAAAGGCGCGAATCCTCAAGAGAACCAAATTTTCACAAGCCCTTAATGATCAAAAGTCCCGAATTCTGGTGATGCTCGACCCCTCAAAAGGCCCAAATTCTCAAAATAGTCTAATGATCAAACAGCCTAATTTCTCAAAAGTCCCACATTCTCAAAAGGACCAAATTCTCATAAAGCCGACATTTTCAAAAGGATCAAATTTTAGAAAGGCCCTAATGTTTACAATGCCAAATTTTTCAAAAGACCCAAATTCTCACAACGTCTAAATTTTGTCTCAAAGCTAAAGTTCATAAAAAACCCAAATTCTCAAGAGGTCCATATTCTCAAAAAGTCGAAATGTTCCGAAGGTCTAAATTTTCAAAGGGCCCAGATTCTCACAAAGCCGAAATTCTCTAAGACCCCAAATTCTTGAAGGGCCCAAATCCTCAAGAGAGCCAAATTCTCACAAGACCTTAATCCACATAATCGCCGAATTCTGGAAAGGCTCAACGCCTTAGAAGGCCTAAATTCTCAAAACGCCCACATTTTCAAGGAGGACAAATTTTTATAAGTCTAAATTCTCAAAAAGCCCAATTTCTCGAAGGTCCAAACTGTTTCAAATTTCCGAGTGCTCAGAATGCTGAATTTCTCTCAAATCCCACGTTCTGAATAGGCCCAAATTCTCAAAATGCCCAAAATTTTCAAAAAGCTGGAAATGTGGAAAGGCTGAGCCCCTCGAAAGGAACAAATTCTCAAAATGCCCAAATTCTCAAAAAGCCCAAATTTTCAAGAGGTCCAAATTTTCACAAGGCTGAAATTCTCAATAAGCCCAAATTCTCGAAGAGCCCAACTGTGCCCAATGAACTTCTCAAAATGACCAAATTCTCAAATTGCTCAAATTCTCAAAAGGCCCAACTGTTCCAAAGATTCGAATGCTCAGAAAACCGAATTTCTCAAAAGTCCCGAACTCTCAAAAGGCCCAACTGTTCCAAAGGCTCGAATGCTCAGAAGACCGAATTTCTCAAAAGACCCAAATTTTAAAAAAGCCCGAATTCTCGAAGGACCCTACTGATGAAATGGTCGATATTCTTAAAGGGCCGATATCATCAAAACGCCCAACTGTCTTAGAGGCCCACATTCTGAAAATACTCAATTCCTCATAAAACTGAAATTCTCAAATTGCCTAAATTTTCGAAAGGCCCGAATTCTAAAAAGGCCCATCTGCTCAAAAGGCCAGAATTTTCACAAGACTGAATTTCTTAAAAGGCCCGAATCCTCAAGAGGCCCGTATATTCCTCAAAAGCCTTAAATTTCAAAGTGAACACTTTATTAAAAAATAAACCTAAAATCGAGAGTGAAGTATGTTACTGCCCTAGACAGTGCAGAATTAAGTACAAATCTTTACATTTTGTCGTCAACTTCTTTTCTTTCTGGGAGTCTCACCAATTTTTGGGTTCTGAACTTTTAGGATTTTATGCATTTTCGAGTTTTAGCTTTTCGAGATCTCTGATTTGTCCAAGTAAGGACTAAATTTTGTAAATATCAGGAATTGGGGCATTTCGATTTTTTTGACTTTTTGACACTTTGGGCCTCGTGTCTTGTCATTTTCACTGTCTGCCAATTACGTGTCTTGACTTGGCTGTGGAAAGACATCAGTTTTTATTCCTGACGGGCGTCAGGAAAAAGAATTGAAACTCTATTCATTTCCGCGTGAAGTGCTGCCCCACCACCGTCCGCCCATGAAGAAGGCGATGTCGGGGACAAAACTTCCGAATGCACTTCAACTTGCCTCGGGATTGAGTTTGCAATTTCCTTAAGTAACATCAAGCAACAGAGTGACTCGGCAAAGTTGCCGGATAGTGCAACTAAAACTATGCGCCTCCCACACGCGGCCGGACCGACAGTGGCAGAAGTTTAAGAATAAATTCAGCTGCAGCATAAACTACACAGAATGCATGCCGGAATGCCTCAGCGATGGTTCGACAAATTAGTTTTCTTTTCCTGTGCGTTCCTTCTTCTCAGTGCCCCGTCTGCTTCTCATCATGATAATTTGCTGGCTTTTGCAGCTGCTACTTCTGCTGTCCTTCACTGTCGCCGCTGCTGCTGCTGCTGTTGCTGCCCTCTGTCTCTTCAGGACAATAACAAAAAGTTGACTTAAGATGCCCAAGTGAATGATTTTATTTTAAAGTTTGCACACCCTATCCCACCCCTCCACCCGAGTGGCCATTTTTAACGGCGAACAGTCCACGTTGGGTTTGGATGGGGAAAATTACTTTTCACAACAAATTAACGATAAACTGATCTTCAGAGGGTGGCGGACGGGCGGACAAAGGACCGGGAATAAAAAGGAAATGTTTTGAGTTTCTCTTTGATTGCGAACGGTGGAGGAGTCATTGCATTAGTTATTGCCCGCGTCACTCGTGTCATGAAGATGGAAAGCAACAATGGGAGAGGCACAGACAGGAGGAGAGGAGAGGAGATGACTTTACGAGGATGTCCCCCCGGGGGTATAATTCCTCCAGCATGGGAATTGACTTAGAGTTCGGACTTTTATTTGACGGAAAAGCAAGAAAAATTCGTTTCTTCTTTTTCACGTTTTCCCTGAAGGTTGGGATGGGTGCGGGGGTTATCTTGTGTCAGTCGGACACGTTTTCAGCTTTAGGCTTGATTTTCTTTTGATTGCTCCTAATAGGCAAGCTGTGGAATGAATTTTTCTTCTTTTTTTCCCGGTGACGCGTTGGCCTTTGTCCCCTTTATCGTTTTGTAGCTTCTTTCTGATCTTTGGCTCACACGAGAGGGCGTATGTATTTCCGGATCATTAAGTCAACCTTTCTTTTGGATGAATGGGGGTGAGATGGATCACCTACTCATGGCGTGTGACGGAGCCTGCTTTGTTGGTCACAAATTGGGCCTTTTCTTTGAACTTAAAGGCGTCACGGACTAATTTCTCCTTCATTTCACACACGGGCCTCTGAGTGACTGGCCATCGCCTTGTCCTACAAATAAAAGAGAAGAGAGCCAAGTTGCTTTAAGCTTGAACTGCATTTGTGAACTGACACGATGACCTGTCAACAAGATCTCTCACGTCCAATTATCAACCTCCTATGAGCACCCCTCACAGACGGCAAAGTTTCGGCTTGACCCAAGATCGTTGCCGTCGCCCATAAAACTGAATACCGGCGATAACGTGTCCCTAAAGTTGAACAGTTTGAAGCCGTGGACAGATAACCTAAGGCCCCAGCTAGGCCATTACGAAGATCATTAAATCCTCCGCTTCAATCTGTTGTCGCACATTTCGTGCGTCTGTGCGGGAATAACTTGACCAAACTTTAGTCATTCCGATTAATCATTATGCGGTCAGTTAGCAGCCCTCATATCAACACTTCCATTAGAAAAGTTTTCCCCCACTCCCTTGTCACACACAAAGATAACGACGATGACCAGAAAAACAAACACAAGAAGCAGAAAAGCCGAAAAAATGCGAGCCCACCCTCTCTGACTGACAAATGACCACGCAAACATCCCAAAAACCTAATTATTACGTTCCGCCAGGATACACACACGCACACACACCCTCCCCAAATGAGACAGATATTTATGATCCATGTGCTTGTCATGTCAATTTCCACTCGGACGGGATTCCACTCTTCTGTCATTTATTCGCAAATGAAAATACGTCAGGCGATTGGGACCCGCTACAGTTAGTCATTATTTTTCAGGAAAAGCAAAAGACACTCGCAGGAGCTATAAAATTTGTCATGAGCTTCATAAAGCTTTGCGCGAGAATTAAATTATTTCCTGGGGTCTCTGCGGAGTGGGCTGAGGCGAGGAAGGGGGTCGACGCGATGATATATCATCATCACCCGACATCACAAATTAGACGCAAATCAATGCCAAATCTTCGACGAGCACAAGAATTGATTGAATGCTGGGAGGAGCAGAAAGCCCAGTGAAAGGACGCGCCACTGTACCGTGCTGCGCAGTTTGAATGAAGGCAACTGCATGCATACACGACGACCGACCGATGCCGCTTTGACGTCAGCAGCTCTCTGGGCTGTGTGTTTACATTTGAATTGGTACTGTGTTTTATTTCCATTAAACGATTAATTCGATTAAAATTACAACACATGCGCGGGGATCAGTCCGTATGCTCGGTGCCAGGACATGTGCTCTGGCCCGTGGATGAACGGGGCTGAGGGGAGCCGATGGGGAGGGAAGGCTTGTGTCT
Organism: Eristalinus aeneus; assembly: GCA_955652365.1. Taxonomy (NCBI): domain Eukaryota; kingdom Metazoa; phylum Arthropoda; class Insecta; order Diptera; family Syrphidae; genus Eristalinus; species Eristalinus aeneus. The sequence goes on from OY019131.1 coordinate 98,056,850, forward strand.
CGAACACATTCCACAGGACATACGTGAGTCATTAATTATGACGACAATTGTTGAGCGTATGCGTGCGCCCAAAATAAACCGGCGACTACTTGAATTTTTCAACTAATTTCGGAGCAATTTGGATCGGGCGGCGGTGACGCGTCAACGGGTTTGAGATGGGCAGTCACTCGTTCAGTCAGTCAGGCAATCGTTTTATATGCGCAGCGACGTAGAGGCGCCTGAACCATCCTGCGAATCGATTGACGGTGTCTCATGAAGCCATTCCGGTATTCCACAGAAAATGCGAGAAGTTTTGGTTTCATAGGTGCACAGGAGCCCCCATGATCCCTTGAAGGAAAATGTACAAGTTCGGAGATATGCAGTGGATGCGCCTTCAGTCGGAGGTAGAGCGCTCGTCTCTAGACGCTGGTGCAGTCGCTTCAAAACGAAACAGGGATGGAGTGGTATGGGCACTAACTTCACATCAGCATTGCAGTCATTGAAGCGGCTGAGCCATGGAAAGGAATCGTGCAGGGCGCGTTATGGTCGCGAATTCGGGCAGAAGTGACTGCAAGACGATCACTAAGTGCGTGTGTGAGGCACGTTCTTAAAGGCCGCCTGACAGACGAAAGAAAACTTGCGAAGCGAGTTCTGTGGCAAAATCTGAAAGGCTGCATAACAGTTGAAAGAAAATGCGCGAAGCTGTGGCAATATCAGACAGGCTGCAAAACAGCCGAAAGAAAACGCACGGAGTGCGGTCTCATGCAAAATTTGAAAGGTCGCCTGCCAGTCGTAAGAAAAGGCGGAAAGCACGGTCTGATGCAAAATTTGAAAGGAAGCCCGACGGTCCTAAGAAAGCGCGACGAAGGCGGTCTGCTGCAAAAGGCTGCCTGACGGTCCTAGAAAAACGCGCGAAGCGCGTTCTGTTGCAAAATTTGAAAGGCCGCCTGACAGTTCCAGGAAAACGCGCGAAGCGCGTTCTGTTGCAAAATTTGAAAGGCCGTTTGACAGTCCTAGGAAAACGCGCGAAGCGCGTTCTGCTGCAAAATTTGAAAGGCCGCCTGACAGTTCTAGGAAAACGCGCGAAGCGCGTTCTGTTGCAACATTTGAAGGCCGCCTGACAGTCGTTAGAAAACGGGCAAAGCGCGGTCTGATGCAAAATTTGAAAGGCCGCCTGACAGTCCTAGGATAACACGCGAAACGCGTTCTGTTGCAAAATTTGAAAGGCCGCCTGACAGTCCTAGGAAAACGCTTGAAGCGCGTTCTGTTGCAAAATTTGAAAGGCCGCCTGACAGTTCTATGAAAACGCGCGAAGCGCGTTCTGTTGCAACATTTGAAAGGCCGCCTGACAGGCGTTAGAAAACGGGCAAAGCGCGGTCTGATGCAAAATTTGAAAAACCGCCTGACAGTTCTAGAAAAACGCGCGAAGCGCGTTCTGTTACAAAATTTGAAAATCCGCCTGACAGTTCTAGGAAAACGCGCGAAGTGCGTTCTGTTGCAAAATTTGAAAGGCCGCTTGACAGTTCTAGGAAAACGGGCAACGCGCGGTCTGATGCAAAGTTTGAAAGGCCGCCTGACAGTCCTAGGAAAACGCTTGAAGCGCGTTCTGTTGCAAAATTTGAAAGGCCGCTTGGTAGTTCTAGGAAAACGCGCGGAGCGTGGTCTGTTGCAAAATTGTAAAGGCCGCCTGACAGTCGTAAGAAAATGGACAAAGCGCGTTCCGTGGCGCTTTGGCCGTCAAACTCGGCAGTGACGTCGCATCGGCTCGTTTGGCCTATGTGATAAAGTCACAGAAGGACTTGAAGTGCGCTTGACGAGAGAAAGAAGTTCACAAATGCTTGCACTCCCTCCCCGATTCCTCCTGTTCCGTCACAATTCCTGACGCAGAACTTGGTCAAACAGAAGTCGACCAACTTCTTCACATCACCGTCCCATCCTTCTGTCCCTGGCCACCGTTCCGTTCCCTGTCCTCGTGCGGGGGAACTCTCCTTAAAATCCAATCAATCCTGATTAATTCAATCCGCTGTTATATTCCGCCCACGAACGTATCCTGCGACCGCAAGTGAACGCCGCACATTTTGACTCATAACCCGATGACGGTGCCCCCCTTGTGGGGCAAATGTTTTGCGCCGCTTCCGACATGAATTTGCGGTCCCCAATGAATACGCATCCTCTGCGAAGGTAACACGAAGTCACTCAAGGTTGGATCGCTTCCCAGGGGATCTACCTGCCGCCCCCTTGCCCTCCATTATCCACTCAAGTGTAGTTTTCACATTTCGAAGGTTTGATTCCTTGGAAATGATATCCCATCAGCCACGGCGCATCCCTTCGCATTGCCCTTCCATCACATTAATCATCCGAGGCACTGCGTCGTGTGCCTGTGTGCACAAGCGGATGGGCGAGTGGAAGTTAGTTCCGGGAAACGTGAAACAAAACAGAAAAAAGGACATTTCATCCAGCCCCCGCCCGTCCGCCCTGGAGTGTCTAATTGATAGCGCGCATACCTTTATGGCTCTGTTCGAGGCGGGGGAGTACAACAAGGGTGTGTAATTAACGGTGGAGCAACAAAGTGAATCCATTAAACAATTTTATTTAAAGTAATTATCTGTCGGCTGTGCGCGGTGGTGTATTCGTACAGTTTGACTCTGGCGCTCGCTGCTGCTGCGTGGGATGTGGGCTCTTGCGCGCACCGCACTGTGTGTGTGACGAAAGTGGGTTACCAAGGGATTTACTCGTCACACATTATAAGCAGCACGGGCGCAACGACGGCGACGACAGCGGGTGATGGCACAAAGCGTTTCTGCGGAATTGAAATCTAATTGAATTTCCAGCCGAGGTGGCGTGTACATACATTCTTGGCGGGAGTGGGTTTCCGAGAAGTGCTTAAGAGACTTGACTCTGCGAGGGCATTTATCGAATTTCTGAGAGTGGGGCGCTTAATGAGAGGGGGTCTGTTTAAATTGCACAAAATGTCAGGTCAGAGGACGAAATGAATTTGCTGAGTGAAGGCCCCGATTCCTGCGAAGTGACTCCGATTCCCTGCACTTGCAGGGGAGATGAGTGAAAAATCTCGTTTTGCTTTGACATCGTTTTAAATGCAACTTTGAAGCCTCCTCAGATCCCTCACGGAGCAGATAGATACCTTCGACTTCCTGCAGTGCTTCTCATGTATTGACCAAGGTTTCAGGGCGTCCTGTTGCAAAATTTGAGGGGCTGCCTGACAGCCGAAAGAAAACGCGAGAAGCCCATTCTGTACCAAACTTTAAAAGCCGCCTGAGAGATGAAAGAAACGATGCAAAGCGCGTTTCCTAGGAACCAAAATTGAAAGGCTGCCTCACAGTCCTACGAAAACGCGCCAAGCGCGCTCTGTACGAAATTAGAAAAGCTGCCTCACGCTGAAAGCGCCTTCTGTTGCAAAATTTGAAAAGCTCCCTGACAGTTGTAAGCCAATGGGCGAAGCGCGGTCTGTCGCAAAATTTGAAAGCCTGCCTGACAGTCCTAGGGAAACGCGCCAAGCGCGTTTCGTACCAACTTTGAGAGGCTGCCTGACAGCCCTAGGAAAACGCACGAAGCGCCTTCTGTTGCAAAATTGGAAAAGCTCCCTGACAGTTGTAAGCCAACGGGCGAGGCGCGGTATGTTGCAAAATTTTAAAGCCTGCCTGACAGTCCTAGGGAAACGCGCCAAGCGCGTTTCGTACCAAATTTGAGAGGCTGCCTGACAGCCCTAGGAAAACGCACGAAGCGCTTTCTGTTCCAAAATTTGAAAAGCTCCCTGACAGTTGTAAGAAAACGGGCGAAGCGTGGTCTGTTGCAAAATTTGAAAGCCTGCCTGACAGTCCTAGGGAAACGCGCCAAGCGCGTTTCGTACCAACTTTGATAGGCTGCCTGACAGTCCTAGGAAAACGCACAAGGCGCGTTCTTTTGCAAAATTTTAGCGGCTACCTAATGGTCCAAAGAAAACGCAGGAAGCGCGTTTTGTTTCAAAATTTAAATGGCTGCGTGACAGTCCAAGGGAAACGCGCCAAGCGCGCTCTGTACAAAATTTGAAAGGCTGCCTGACAGTCCTAGGAAAACGCGTCAAGCGCGTTGCGTACCAAATTTGAGAGGCTGCCTGACAGCCCTAGGAAAACGCACGAAGCGCCTTCTGTTGCAAAATTTGAAAAGCTCCCTGATAGTTGTAAGAAAACGGGCGAAGCGTGGTCTGCTGCAGAACTTGAAAGCCTGCCTGGCAGTCGTAAGAAAACGCGCAAAGCGCGTTTTGTTGCAAAAATTCAAAGGCTGCCTGACAGTCCTAGGATAACGCCACAGCTCGTTCTATATAAAACTTTAAAAGACGCCTGACACACGTGAGAAATCGTGCAAAACGCTGGGAGGTCACGGAGAGTGCGGTGCTGCCTGTAGTTGTTAACGAGAAGTGGTCTTCGTTTAGCTAACTCCAAGGAGCCTCAACTGACGTGCTGACAGGTCTTTTAAAAAATCCATTCTGCAACGTGACGTTGCCCACCGTCACTTGAAGGCATTGGCACATGCTTGCTGGGAGTTCAACCATTAGCGGCATTCTGGCAGTCCGCGCTGTCTAGTGAACAAGTCACACTCGCATCGCGCTTCCTGACCACTTGATTAGTTTCCATCGACCGTCACCCGCTGACGAGAAGTATGTCGAACTTTAAAGTTCAGGAACCACACCTTCGCATGTACGACTTCTGTCTGTTTGCAAAATCGGAGAAGGAGTGAGTGGAGTGAAGTCGAATGAGAGGAAAATCACAGTCTCTACTTGACTTCCAAAGGGCCATTGGTCGCTCGAAAGGATCGTGCTAGAAGGAGACAGCCTTCAGAAATAAATCACAATTCTTTCAAATTCAAATGACAGAGTTTGCCGCACCCCCCTGGAACTCGGTAGACCCTAAACGTTGAATGGTTCATAGCCTAAGTGTCTATGTCGTTCTGGCTCTTAGAAAACTTGTGCAGCTTAGGCCACACTTCTATGATAAACTTTATGCGGCACTTTGCAAAGTTTGACGGCTAAGAATGAATGTCCTCCAACTGCTCCCTAATCTGTTTAGTGATCACTTCCCAAATTTCATGTCGCCCGGGAGGACACCAACGGCTCCTCAGGACATCTCCTCACCTCCGAAGCCACCATGCAATGCCATGAATGACTTCTGCCAGTCAGTTCAAATTGCAAACTCTCATCATCTCCCGATTGTGATGAGCTTGTGCGAGATCTCACGCCACACCCTGTGCATGAGAGGTCCCTCTGCCTCCCCTTGGCAACCGACGCACGACACATTTTCATCAAAACAAGTGCATCCATCAAATATCCATCGTCTTCCTATATGAGTCAGCCAGTAATTCCCCCTCCACCCCACTGACCCCAGTCGCCGCCGACGGATGCTCTCTCGTCGTAAACAAAGTACTCTCCACTTGGAGAAATTATATTTTCGGCTGCCTCCTCCCTCCCCGCGCGGCCACGTGAGCACAGCTCCGCACAGGCACATAGGTCAGGACGACGGGTGAAGGATGTTTGTGTGTGTCAGGGCGTGGGCGTGGTGACCGTGTGCGCTTAAAGCTGGCTAACGTCAACAATTTTAAAACATTTTCCTTCTTTTTTTTGTTTTTGACCAGGACCCGCTAAGGATGTGCGATGGGTGGGTGGTGGCGCACCGTGATTCTGTTCGAAGATTTCCTCGCCACACAAACACACACACGAACGTACACAACCAGCACAGGAGCTGCAGAATCGGCAAGGAGGACGATACAAGAGAAGTCATAAATAATAGAATCAAACTCCTGGCTGTTGACAACGAAGCGAAGCGCCAGGATCCTTTTACTTAAACAAATTGTTGTTTGTCCTCTTACTGCTGATGCTGTTTTCTGTGTCGCTCCTCTGCCTCTGCCTTTGTGTATGTATCTGGATGCAGGTACAAGGGATACACAGATTTAGGTACCACTGCCTCGGCAATCTTTCTTCGGAGATGACAAATAAGATGTTTTTCTTCCTCTGCCAGGAAGCGCCGTCCCCCCACCCCCCTCCGAGTGGGTGGAAAATAGAAAAATTCCTTGAAAGGTAATAAATAATAACGCGATTCTAAAGGCAATACACGGAGCAATCCGTGCACAAATCCCCACCTGCCCGCTGTGCGTCCCCGCCGCCGCCGTCCTCGTCGGAACAAACAAATCCGAGTGGTGGGAGGGTTGGACTTTGTAGAGATTTTTCTTGCACTCCTGCGGGAGTGGTTTGTCTTAATTATTTTGAAGTCCGATCCCTTCCCCGCCACGCATCCCTGAAGAGAGCTTTGAGGAGCTCTTGCGGCTGTGTCGTGATCGTTATGATTGGCAATCGCTCTGCTAGCCTGACCATAATCCAGCGCGCAAGGGTTCTTTGAACTCTGCACCACACTCTTTGCACTTGGAGACAACGTTTTAAATGTAACCAGTCCTCGGCTTTGCACGAGTGGAGTGATGGAATTGTCCATCGCTTCCCATTGGTCGGGTGTATGTAAGTGCGCCCGATTGCAGCGCAAAAGGTTGGATCCAGCGAACCGCAAGTGATGCGATACATGCCTGTGACGCTGTCATGCGGGGCTTGCGATTGATTGAGAAGGGTCGACGTCGCCGTCGGTGCTGTCAACGAAGAGGACTCCTAGGGCATTGTGGATGGTGAAAAGCGTGTTAAGCTAGGCAGAACCGCCAAGCCGATGAGAGAGCGCAACAGGTGATAAGAGTGACTGCTAGATGACGCAGGCTAATGACGGCAGAAGGTCGATCTTGTGGTAAGGGAAGGGGACGTGTGCGTCGCACGGGGAGAGATGCGGCGAGTGAAGGACATGCGACGCGATTGAGATGGAGCGCTGTGGGGTGCCGTGAGTTGAAAATGATACGCAGTGACGGTCACCATAGAGATTTTGCGACGCGAAGGTGAAGCGTGCTTGGAATCCAGCACGAAGTTATGTAAAGGCAGCGTGATACGTTGAAAACGTTAACACAGTGAGCTGTACTTTGGTAAAGATGCAGTGTGACAAGAACACAGGGCAGTGAAGGTGCTGCGTAGTGGAGATGCAGCGCAATGAACATGCAACAAAGTAGAGATGTAACGCGAGAAGGCCAGAGCGCAGTGGAAGTGCAGCGTGGTGTATGTTTTGAACAGTCGAGGGGCAGGAAGTGTTATACGACCAGATCACAGTGCGCGACGCAGTGAATATGCAGCGCAATGGAGGTCTTGCGCAATGAAGGTGCTGCCCAATGGAGATGCAGCGCAGTAGAGGTGTAGCGCAGTGGACGTGCATCTAAGTCGAGGTACACCGCAGTGTAGGTACAGCGCAATTGAGGTAAAGCGCAGTGGAGGTGCATTGCAGTGGAGGTGAAGCAGCGAAGGAGAGAAGCAGCGAAGAAGAGAAGCAGCGCAGTGGAAGTGTAATGCGACAAGGACGCAGCGTCCGACGCAGTAAAAAAATAAAATTAGTGGAAGTGCTGCGCAATGGAGGTTAAGTGCAATGAAAGTGCAGCGCAGTGGAGATGCAGCGCAATAGAGGTGTACACAATAGAGATGCACATCGAACGTGCCGCGAAGTGGAGGTACAGCGCAGTAAGGGTACAGCGCAGTGAAGGTACAGCGCAATGGAGTAAAAGAGCAGTAAAGGTGCAGCAAAACAGAGATGCAACGCAATTTGAGCACAGCTCAGGCGTAGCACACGAGAGGAACAACTAATTGGAGTTGGTGCGCATGCGGATGTACAGCGGAGTGTATGAGCAGAGCAGTGTATGTGCAGCGCAATGGATAAGCAGCGCAATGGATAAGCAGCGCAATGAACATGCAGAGCAATGGAGATGCAGCGCGGCTTATTTGCTGTAATAACACAATACGAACTCAGCGTGCGACGCAGCTTAGTGGAAGTGCAGCGCAGTGAAGATGCAGCGCACAACAGCGCTATGGAGGTGCACTGAGGTGTATTTGCTGCGTAGTCAAAGGGTAGGAAGTGTAACGCAACCAGAACGCAGCGCATGACGCAGTGAAGATGCAGCTTAATGGATGTACAGTACAGTGGATGAGGAGCATAATGGACGCGCCGCGCAATCGATGTGCAGCGCAATGGATGTGAAGCACAATAGAGGTGCAGCGTAGTGGAGATTCACCGCCATCGAGGTGCAGCGCAATGGAGTTGCAACGCTATGAACGTGCATTGCAATGGAGATGCAGCGCGGTGTACTTGCTGCGCAATAGAGGGGCACAGTGAAAGTGTAACGCGAAAAGGACGCAGCGTGCGGCGCAGTGAAAAAGCAGCAAAGTTAAAGGGCAATGCAGTGGAAGGGTAACGTAGTGCAGCGCAATGAAGCGTTGCGTTGAAAGAAGTAAGGCGTTATCAGCATTCGCGACGTATGCCTACTGCGCAGTGAACATGAAGTCAACTAAGCACATCCTTCATCCTCCATGAAAAACACAGAAAATTAAAGAACTGCCCTTCATCCTCTTCCCCTCCCACCCAAAGGTCATAAAACTCGAATCCAATTTAATTTTCAGCCGAAATTTGCATTTTCCGACCAGCTTTTGAAGGCCATCAAAGTCCCACCATCTCCCAGGCACCGAATGATGGGGCAGACACCTGCGCGGCTCAGTAATTAACATTAGCATGCATTACGAACTTTAATTCAGTCATTATCCTTAACTTCTGTCTGGGAGGGCAGCCATAACAACTCCATTTCGCACAGTCCCTGTGCCTCGTGACGACGACCCCAAAAACTGGGACTCCATCCTGTCGGGAGAAGTAATGATGCCGTTTGGTGTATCTGGCTGCCTTTTACTGTCCAATTAACCTCTAGACTCGCAATCATCTCCTGCGCAAAGCATTCATCGTCCTCATCGTCGTCCTTAATTAAATTTCTCACGGATCAAAAGTCACAAAAACAACAATACCGGGCATTACATCGTGCGTCGTGTCGTTGCCCATAGAGCAGCACCGAGGCACGGAGATGTGAAAGGGGAAGCACAAGGACGAAGACTCTCGGTGTACTCCGTGCGTTGTCGTACGCACTATAAATAATGAAAATCGGCCAACAGGGACACCGTGTATATCCTTCGAAGATGATGTCTGATGCGTCGATGTATGGGGACGTATGTGTGTGAGGGGCGCAAGAAAAATTTGCAATTTCAAAGGATGTAAACGAGCTTAAATTGATTTTTTTCTTCCCTCGTCCTTTATGGTGTCCGGCAGCACATTAGTTAACACTTTTCGGCTGCAGCGCAAACATCACGTACACGCGCACCCACCCACACGGCAAATTTTCGTGTGTACGCGTCTGCGTGTGTGTGTGCAGAGGAAACAAAACAAAACCGAAACAGTAACAGAAACAGAAGATCAAACTGGGAATCCAATATGTCCTTGAACCATAACCAACACCATCGTCGTCTTGGTATGTTTGTCGGTTCTATTTTTAGAATGACTCCGTCCCACTCTCTCTCACACACACCCGCCAATAAAGAAGTCCCTTTTTGTGCTTTTGTTTCATTCGTTCCCTTTCTGCGAGGGGGAGGCAAAAGTTTTTACATCTTATTTGGTTTTCGGGTGCCTTCCTTCCCTGGCTACACCCTGAAGGATGTACACTCCTTATCATTGTTTTATTTTTGGGTTTCCTTTCTCAAACCACGCTACATCGCCGACAGGACCTTCACGCGCACACCATCCCCCCACTCGCTCTCGGGCAACTGAGATTTATTCTCCTCGTGGAGTGGAGTGTCAATGAGGGAGGGAAGGGTGTGCGATCTTTTCATTAATTTATACCCCGACTTTGTGCATTAGTTCACGGCGCACTGGACTAAGAAATGTTTGCGAGCTCCTTTGAGGTCGAATTGATTATTTTTTCATTCACAAGCCGCGCACCAGTTGCAAGGTGCGAAGGAGGTGTATCCGTCTTTTCCCAATTTCCAACTTTAGTCGAGACTCGCTGATGAGCAACTAAACTGTTTTCGGATATAAAAGGCGACCGGCAGCAAAGTCGTTTAAGAAGTTTCCACTTTCACCCACACTGAGGAGGTGGCAAAAAATTGAAGAAAACTTCGACCGACTGGTTTTCCAACCGGCTTAAGGCGCAGTTATCAACACAGAGAATCCGGGTGTGTAATCCCAAAATCCTGACGACGCCCACTATCGCTTCGCCTGATGAAAATCCCTGAAGAAGTCCTCTCTGAATTTGAAACAAGTCATTCCGTATCATCTCCTCGTTTGTATGCCAATCTCGTCAACGCTGAATTGGTTTCATCTATCACCTCATGCGTGTGTGAGTGAGTTTGAGCTCCCTCTGATGACACAATTGAAGTAGAAATTATGTGACACCCACGATTTAATGAGTGTATCATGTTGCTGTCAAGCGAAACTGACGCTCTGTCTTGAAATTACAAGCAATGCGACGATAAATTGGAAAATTTTCAGCAGCGTCCCCTCCACCGACATTGAGCAAATCAATTCAGTGATGACATGAATCAAGATTCATCGCCACCCCGGCCATCCACCGACGGCACAGTAACCTGCTGAACTGGATTTCGCCTCCGGGAGCGGGAGTGGGCGGGCGGTGGTCGCAAGTCCAAATAAAGCAATGTGTTCGTGTAAATGCTAGCAGCAATTATTTCTATTCCTGCCGTCATAAGTTTCACACACCAGCCCGCCCTGTGCGCGGTGGAAGTGCACTTAACCGTCAATTACCTTCCGAGCCAAAACGACCAGCCACCGCATTCACAAGCCGCACAGCGCACAGAATTCATTCCGAAACTGAAACCAGAATGAAAACTATAAATAGCACCCTTCACGAGAGCCTCACAGCCGCTGACTGGGAGACAGAGTGTGGGAGAGTGAGAGAGAGAGAGAGACAGAGAGCGAAAATTAGGAGAACGTGCGGGGGGAGATAAAAATGTTACGTATACGCCCCAGTGATGGAATTACAATATTATTCATTCCTGTGCGCATTTGGAATGCCGCTCAGCTTGGGGAGCAGGTCCCAAATTGTTGTCGTCGTCGTCGTCACTGTCGCCACTGCACACGCCGTGTATTTTAGTTTGTAAATAAGTGGAATATCGATCGGCAATCGGTCCGCGAATTTGTTATTCACAATAAATTGTCTGTTCCACGGACTCATTCGCCGTCTCCTCCTCCTTCTGCCACACCGTTGTTCCACTAATGACCGGTGAAACTGGAGCCCCAGCTGGTGGGAAGGAGAGCAGAGAGTTGGAAAAGCGATACATATATAAAAATCGACCAGTAGACCGAAAAGGATAAAGCAAGGATTAAATGGAAAACGACTACACGCCCTGTCACAGAGCCACCACCACTACCACCACCGTCGTTAGTGCTTGTCAGTCCACAGGGGCCTTAACCTGTTGTTGTTCTGTGTTTGCCTCTGCCTCTGCCTCTGCCTTTGCCTCTGCTTTGCCTCTGCCTCTGCCTCTGCCTCTGCCTCTGCCTCTGCCTCTGCCTCTGCCTCTGCCTCTGCCTCTGCCTCTGCCTCTGCCTCTGCCTCTGCCTCTGCCTCTGCCTCTGCCTCTGCCTCTGCCTCTGCCTCTGCCTCTGCCTCTGCCTCTGCCTCTGCCTCTGCCTCTGCCTCTGCCTCTGCCTCTGCCTCTGCCTCTGCCTCTGCCTCTGCCTCTGTCTCTGCCTCTGCCTCTGTCTCTGCCTCTGCCTCTGCCACTTCCTCTGCCACAGCCTCTACTGCAGCCCCGGCTCCAACTTCGGTATTTTTCCTCTACTGCCTGTGCTTCTGCTTATCCCTCCGATTCTGATTCCGATTGCATGCGCCACTGTGTGACTGCCTGTGGGCGGTGGCTGGGCAATTGGATGTGAGAGAGGAAACCATGTCGCTGCCGATCAATTCGATATCTGTGACACTTTTTCATTCTTGAAACTGGTCACCGGCTGAAATTCGTGTTGTGCTGACAACACCCCATCCACTCGGCCATACAGGAGGCGCACAGGTGATGTGTGCCCATCGCTGGTGTCATATAAATCAGACAGAGTCTCAGAGTTACACGGAAGTGCTTTGCAAGGACACATTTGTGTCAAGTCGTGCTTGGCCTGGCGACGTCGTGTCGTCAGCGTGCACTGCACCTCCTCCTCATCACACAAAATTTAGGTTGATGGGCTCTGCGATGTGTTGTTAGCCGGAAACGTTTCTTGTCTCGAGCTGAGTCATGCAGAGAGTCCCACTCCAGCACGAGATTTATAGCCGAGATGGTCCAATTTAAAGATCCGACGGAGCAAAGCAGAAAACGAAATTCGAAAGTATGGCGAGGCAGAGAGAGAGAGAGCGTGTCATGCATGTCTTGAGTGCAGTCCAGCTGCACGTCGACCCACTTAAGCCCAAGACGAGTCGAGGACGAAGGCGCCTCCTCTGGCCTGCTTGCCTGGGCGGCGGCCATAACTCAATTTTAATGGTATTTGCCTTCTGTGTCGGATAATTAATTGCCTTAACCGAGCTGGCACTCATGGCCGTTCGATTGATTGCTTGCAAAATTTGAAGACGGCCACAAGGAGGTGCAATGCATCGAACCCACACCTCCGCATTCCAATTACATAATTCTATTTCAAAGCATTTCAATCATCTCCTCTCCGCTTGGCTCTGTGTGCTGTGTGGCTGAAAGGACAAAGGCCGCGCGGGAGCACACTGTGTAAACACAATGCATTCGAAATTGTATCTCACTCGGGTACTCACTGGGAACAACCGAAGCGCGCACAAAAACAATAAACGCACAAACGGCCGAGGGCTTCTTGATAAATCATCGCACAGGGTGGTCGCGCTCTCTTTGTCTGGACTAAACAGACAAGAGAAAACAGGAAAAATGATTTCTTTTTCGTTTGCATTTGCAAGAGGTTCCCAATTGCAAAATATCAGGGAGAAACAAAAGACGCACCTCCCCACTCTTCAACACCCCGTGGGTTTTGTTGCCGCAAGAGCTCGTCTCTGACGTGATGGCCTTTTGATGGAAAACAAATCAAGTCCATAACAATCGGCTTCAAAACAGCTCGCACCGCCAACGCCCCGTGCATCATATCCCTGGTCTCCTTCACCTACCGCGACAAGGAGGGCGATGTTGTGCAGTCCGCTGATTTCACGTGGGGCTGTTGCGGAAAGTTTTGAGCGGTGATTTGTTGCTGCCCGGCAAGGCTGTGCCGCACACACACCTGCAGGCGTTTGATGACTTTTTCCCTTCGAACCGCCCTCGTGGTTTTTGTCGTTGCCGCGGTTGCCGTCGTTGCTGACGATGTTGTCGTGGATATTGTTTAGGGGTCCCCTGTCATCTAAGTGACCAAACAACTGAAAGACTGACTTAGAGGCAAACAGTGGAGAACCTCCATCATACGAAAGTATGCTCGCTCTGGAACATCTGCACAAGCTTAGACGAACGGCATGTGAACCACCCACAGAAAGGACAACCATAAATTGTGACTGACGTGGGCTTCAGTCAAGACCCTTAAGCCGTGAGCCGCACAAATTTACAAGCGCCAGTGTCACTGGGAAAGGCGCATCAACTCTGAGACAGTATCAATGGCGAAGTTTACGGACGCCTGACGTTAAGCTAAAAACACTCAGAAGTCGTCGGATTAAGATAAATTTGTGGACGCCTGACGTTTGCAATGCAGTGCGCGGTTGAGCTCAAGGAATTCCGAAGTCGTCGGATTAAGACAAATTTGTGGACGCCAGACGATCGCAACATAATGCGCAGTTGAGCTCAAGAAAGTCAGAAATCGTCGGATTAAAACAAATTTGTAAGCGCCTGGGGTTCACAGTACAGTGCGCAGTTGAGCTCTAGAAACTCCGAAGTCGTCGGATTAAGAAAAGTTTGTGGACGCCTGACGTTCACAATGCAGGGCGCAGTTGAGCTCAAGGAACTCAGAAGTCGCTAGATTAAGACAAGCAGGTGTAAGAGATTCCTTAAATTCTTGAAGGCTAGTTGAGGAGACAGGAGGCGAAGCCAGACATGGATGACATTGTCAAAGTGACGCCTCTTCAACAGGTCTAAACGGGTGCCTGGTCTCAAACTAAGACCTCTCCTCAACAACTTATGTTCGTTTTCACACATCTACGATCAACAGTAGCCCAGATCACCAAAATCATGCTTAAAACAGGACTCCCATCATGATTGTATGGAGAATGGGGAGAAACCAATTTTCTGCAGGGGACTTCAAATTGCATCCTGGATGCTTGGCGCATAACTGACTCTTCCGAGCTTGGCTGGATGACTAAAAACGTCCAGAATAAAATTCCCAGTCCGACTCCAAGTCAGTTTGTGATCACAAGTATCCAAATTGAAGGCGGAAAAGGGTGAAGCTTTGAAAATCAGATTCCTGGACAGAATCCCGAATTAAAAAAAAATACCAAAATATCCAAAGCACCGAAATGCGCTGGGTTTTCAAAAATCAAAAACCAAAAAAACTTTAATAACGGAAATAAAATTTTCAAAAAGATTTCAGACATCAGACGCATGGAACTTTCCCTAAAGTCCTTAAGAGGTAAATGTTCAGAAAAGCCAAACATTTTTCAAAATGATCAGAAGTAAAGTCCAAAGGACATCGTAGTCAATTAAATTCGTAAAATACTGAAATAACATTTTCAAAAAGGCCTCGGATATTGGACGGGTGGATTTCGCCCTAAGATCCCTAAAAGCCAAATGTACAGAAAAGACCAGAATTTTGTAAAGTGATCACAAATCAAACCCAAACAACATTGAAGTCCGTTAAATTCCTAAAATACTGCAATAAAATTTTCAAAAAGACGAAAACATCAGACGCATGAAAATTGCTCCAGAATCCTAAGGTGTTCAATGTTTCGAAAGCCCAAAATTTTGAAAAGTGATCAGAAGTCAAGTCCAAGGAACATCGAAGTTCCTTAAATTCCCAGACTACTTCAATTATATTTCAACAAGACCGAGGACATCAGACGGATGGTTTTTGCCCTGAAATCCTTAAGAGCTAAATGTTCAGAAAAGCCCAAAATTTTGAAAAGTGATCAGAAGTCAAGTCCAAAGAACATCGAAGTCCCTTGAATTCCCAGACTACTGCAATAAAGTTTTCAAAAAGGCCGGGGACATCATACAGATGGTTTTTACCATAAGATCGTTAAGAGATAAATGTACAGAAAAGCCTAAAATTTTTAAAAGTGGTTAGAAGCCGAATTGAAAACCCGGAATTTTGAAAACTACATGGATAAGATCCAACATTGAGAAATCATTTCACTCTCGAACAGTCAAGTCGTCGAAATGTCGAAATCGAAAAGGCCTAAATTTAGAGATTTGCAAAATGCCTAAATGTCCATCATTGCAAATAGCCTCTGTTGTAAAAAAGCAGTAAAGGGTGAGACAGTGAGTTGCTGAGTTAGTAAAGAACCCAAAAATCTGAAATCCATCAATTCTGAATCCCGAAATGACCAAAATTACAAAAGTTCAGAAATTCAGATTCAAAACTTCCAAAAGCCTTAGACATGAAGTTGGAATTTGCGAAGACGCTTCGATTAAGGCCAGTAATCTGCCAGTGTTCAAAAACCCAAAGGGGAAAGGGAGTAAAGGGAGTTTGGACTCCGAGTCTCTGTGTTGATAGGGACCCCGAACATTTTAAATCCCAAAAATCTAAGATCCCAAAATGACCAAAATTACAAAAGTTCAGAAATTCAGATTCAAAAACTCCAAAAATCTTAGGTACAAAGTTGGAATTTGCGAAGACACTTCGATTAAGGACAGGAAACTGCCAGTGTTCGAAAAACCAAAACCTAAAAATGTTCGAATGACGCAAGAGCCAACATTTCAAAATTTCCAAAATCCCGAAATTTCCAAAATTTATTGTGAAAAGCTGTAAAGGCAGTTTGGATTCCGAGTCTCTGTGTTGATAGAGACCCCGAACATTTTAAATCCCAAAAATCTGAGATCTCGAAATGACCAAAATGAAAAAAGTTCAGAAATTCAGATTCAAAAACTCCAAAAATCTTAGGTACAAAGTTGGAATTTGCGAAGACACTTCGATTAAGGACAGGAAACTGCCAGTGTTCGAAAAACCAAAACCTAAAAATGTTCGAATGACGCAAGAGCCAACATTTCAAAATTTCCAAAATCCCGAAATTTCCAAAATTTATTGTGAAAAGCTGTAAAGGCAGTTTGGATTCCGAGTCTCTGTGTTGATAGAGACCCCGAACATTTTAAATCCCAAAAATCTGAGATCTCGAAATGACCAAAATGAAAAAAGTTCAGAAATTCAGATTCAAAAACTCCAAAAATCTTAGGTACAAAGTTGGAATTTGCGAAGACACTTCGATTAAGGACAGGAATTTGCCAGTGTTCAAAAAACAAAAATCTAGAAATTTTCAAATGACCCAAGAGCCAACATTTCAAAAGTTTCAAAATCCCGAAATTTCCAAAATTTATTGTGAAAAGCTGTAAAGACAGTTTGGATTCTGAGTCTCTAGTTTGGTAGAGAACCCGAAAGTGTTAAATCCCAAAAATGTGAGATCCAGAAATAGCCAAAATTACAAAAGGTCAAAAATTCCAAAAGTCGTAGACATGAAATTGAAATATGAAGAGGCGTTTCGATTGGAGACAGTAAGCTGTCAGTGTTCAAAAAAGCAAAATCTTCAAATTTTCGAATGACGCAAGAGCCAAAATTTTGAGAGTTCCAAAACCGCAAAGGTTCCTAAAACAAGTTGACAACTTTAGGAAAATGAAAATGCATAGAAAGCTGAAGTGTACTAAAGGCACTCTGCATGCCATGATCTGTCTTCGAACCACCGGTTGTCATAGTTACTGTCGTCTTTGCTGTTGTTCTTACTTTCAGAATTGCCGCCCTTATCGTGTTTACCCCCCTTGTCTTCTTCGGTCACGTCATAGTCATCGCCACCGCTATCGTCGTAGTTGCTTGCCGCCCTCGCCTTCATCGTTTTACTTTAAGGTCTCCCCGACCACGCACCAGGGCGACCAACTGACAGGCCAGCTAACCGACTGAGGCACATTATGTCAATTATTATTTCAATGTCCCCGCCTCCCCCATCACGCCTTCTTCCCCACAGCGAACAAAGTGAAATGGTATTTTGTCAATTTTAAATTATTCAAACCGCAAGTGTAGCTGATGGAATCACTCAGAGTTTTAAGCTGCCCCGAGGGCCGGCTGGTCGGTCGGTTGTTTTTCTTTCGGTCCTGCGTGCGGGTCCTGCCCAACTCAACGGAAAGCTAAATTTAGCCTCGTAAAGTGTAATTATGTTTTCATTGGGCTAATGCTGCGCGTTACTTTGATTGTATTTGTTACCTTGGATTGGTGGCCCTCAGGAGTGGGTGGCGGGGGTTGGTTCGGGGCAGAGCTGTTTTCTCCGAAGAAACCAACATCAAAGATCCGACCGAAAATCGATTCCGGAGAAAAACACTTCAGAACTTCGTTTGTCAGTCCGCTTGACCTATTCTCTCACTTAAGGGAATTTATTTAATTAATCTCCTCCACCTCCACGGCCCAGCCCGGGCATTGTTCAGTCATCACTTGGATCAGGAGCTGGATGGATTTGTTACTGCTCGGCGGGAATGCACGAATTGCAGCTCTGTCACCGGTGACTGTCAATCGGATAATTGGAAATCTTTCACCGAAATCGCATCCCTCGTGTTCGCCGTCTTCCGCATTGCCAACATCTGTGCTCGAAAGTTCAAAGGTTCTCGTCGGGAGCGAATAGAACGTTACGTTCGGCTGTAGGTAAAGTAATCTGTTCCTGTGAAGCTGGAACCCTTTTTCCCAGTATATGGATGAAAGGGAGACGGTGGCGGTTCCCCATCCCCAAGCCCAGTAAATCTGATTAACCCTGCAATTTATGGAGTCCTGGGCGATCCTTTTGATATGCCCGACGTTCAAACACTGGAGTTAATGAAAGAGAGCACAAGTGACGGCTGACAAGCATGGAATGCGAAAAGCGTGCGGGTTAAGGGTTATCAAGGCGAGGGGAGGGGCTGATAATGGAAAGCAAAAAAAAATCTTAAATCAACTGAAATGTCGATCTCTTCCTTATCCAATTACACAGCACACACCCCTCATCAGAGAAGTCACACGCACACCCCACCTTAGCCAACAGACCAGAATTCAATCTCGTTAGAGACCTCTCATTTCACGGCACAGTACTCTAAACCACTCCAGGTCCCCTCTCATTCACTGATGACCGGCACACCGGCGACAGTCGTCCCCCATTCTGGGGAAACACACAACATCCCCCCAATCTGTCAACAACACGCACCCTTTAACCCAGAAGAGGTGTCTAATTTCACTTAATCTCCGGCAAGCGTGCCTCTTGGACTCTTGGAGAGTCTTGTCCCCCTGTCCCCCAACGGCAACGGGCGAATGCAATAACTTCCACTCAATAGAGAAGGTAGTCGTTGTACACAACTAGCAGGCACTACGCCCCCCAATTGAATTGCTTTCTCGAACCCGAAACTTGGTCCGCCAAAAGGCCAAGCAGTAGCAGCAGTCGTCATTGTAACTGATACCCAGTGCAGCCACTTAAGGCCGAGACGTCGTCACAAATGGAGACAAAAAACAGAACCCAAGGAAAGCGGAAAGACAACAAAATGCATAATTCCTGGCACGGCAGGCACCCCTTGGCCTTTTTCATAATTTAAGGGAATTCACCTGCGAAAAGTGGGGGGCACAGCGCGCACCCTGGCAACCAGCAACCAGCCACTTCACTTGCGATGATGTTCTCTAGTGGCTATTCAAGCACTCTGCCAACCCTTCGACGACGACGAGAATGACGGCGCGGATGACGAAGAAGAAGAAGAAGGAGGCGATGTGTAGATGAAGAGATGCAAGCGAGAGAATCCTGACAAAGGGAGGATCTGCACAGCACTGCACCGCACCGGGTGCTGGTGCACGCAAATCGAGTGCCATTGAGGAGATGTCGCGCTGTAACGTGTGTAATTCAGCAACGTGTCCCCGGCTATCATAACTTCCCAACTCCTTCATCAGTCTGGGGCTTTTGTGTCGCGACGCAGTGACCCTCTCGTCTCGTGGTGCTTAAACCGATGACTGCTGACGAACCCTATCCAGTCCACAGTCCGGGCGGGGGTAACGAGGAGGCGATGGGAGGCAGTTTCCTCATTTCAAGTTGAGCACCACACTGACGACAGTGGCGACGACGTGACGCTCATCATTTGTTCATTTGGCAGGTTAAGGGAGCCAAGTGCCTGCCAGACATTAGTCGGCGGTTTGTGCCGAAGTTGTCTCGGTGTCGGCGACGGCAGAATTGAAATGAGAGTATCCAGGTGCGATTACACGGTCGCTTGAGAGCACCCCAACCGCATGGGGTGCACCCTGAATGGGCGCGACGATGCCTGAGGAGGGCGCAAAAGAGAGAAGATTCAATTGACGGCGATCAAGAGCGCCAGAATGGAGATAAAGCCGAGATGCGCGTAGACTTAAACGGGCGACTTAATGACTTAAGTGGCCGTTGCTGTGGCAAATTAGTTTCCCTTTCACCCCGGTGGGGGATGAGGCGAACGTGGAGCCTGATGCAGGGTGGAGGGAGGAGCGGTGAAGACTCTGCAACTGGAAAATTTTGATGTCCCGCTGAGGGCAGGTACATTTGGCGTTCCTGGATGATGGTCTATTTGTAGGTGATGGTAGCCAAGGCGACGAATATCAAAGGAACCAAAGCCCCGACGCGGAACCTGAAGCGACGGATGTGGAGCCAATAAGAACAGAGGCAACCTGGCCTGGTCGAAAGGCAAGCAATCCAGTCTACAACAACGAGCGGAAAAAGTCCTCAACAGCTAGGCAGCAGAGGCAAGCAGAAGCCGAAGCAAATTGATCCAAAAGAGAATTTCGGACAAAGTGTGGCAATGTGCACTCAATGGCAGACAGATATAGAGAGTGGAACGGTGATACAGGGAAGGGGAACGCAATCAAAATAACGACACACCAAGAGAGGAGCCAAGCAACGAAGTGGAAGGCAACGAACACGCTGGGACGACGGTGAATGGACTCACTCGTGAGATGGTCAAGACAAAGATTAACCAAAAGCCAAGCTAGTGAGGTCCAGGGAACGACGTCCAAGGTGCAGGCCATGCGGAGATGAGCAACGAAGATGGAATTTATGTGAATGCATCAAATGTGGAGCCGAAGAGAAGCGACGACGAGGACTCATGCCAGATGCTGGTATCGTAAGGGAAAGCACAGAGAAAGGAGCCAAAAGGACTCACGCAACGACGCTTCTGTTATACAGGAAGGCACAGAGAAAGGAGCCGAAAGGACTCACGTAAGGACGCTTCTGTTATACAGGAAGGCACAGAGAAAGGAGCCGAAAGGACTCACGTAAGGACGCTTCTGACGTAGAGGAAGGCACAGAGAAAGGAGCCGAAAGGACTCACGCAACGACGCTTCTGACGTAGAGGAAGGCACAGAAAAAAGAGCCGAAAGGACTCACGCAACGACGCTTCTGTTATACAGGAAGGCACAGAGAAAGGAGCCGAAAAGACTCACGTAAGGACGCTTCTGTTATACAGGAAGGCACAGAGAAAGGAGCCGAAAAGACTCACGTAAGGACGCTTCTGTTATACAGGAAGGCACAGAGAAAGGAGCCGAAAAGACTCACGTAAGGACGCTTCTGTTATACAGGAAGGCACAGAGAAAGGAGCCGAAAAGACTCACGTAAGGACGCTTCTGTTATACAGGAAGGCACAGAGAAAGGAGCCGAAAAGACTCACGTAAGGACGCTTCTGTTATACAGGAAGGCACAGAGAAAGGAGCCGAAAAGACTCACGTAAGGACGCTTCTGTTATACAGGAAGGCACAGAGAAAGGAGCCGAAAGGACTCACGCAACGACGTTTCTGTTATACAGGAAGGCACAGAGAAAGGAGCCGAAAAGACTCACGTAAGGACGCTTCTGTTATACAGGAAGGCACAGAGAAAGGAGCCGAAAGGACTCACGTAAGGACGCTTCTGTTATACAGGAAGGCACAGAGAAAGGAGCCGAAAGGACTCACTCAACGACGCTTCTGTTATACAGGAAGGCACAGAGAAAGGAGCCGAAAAGACTCACGTAAGGACGCTTCTGTTATACAGGAAGGCACAGAGAAAGGAGCCGAAAGGACTCACGTAAGGACGCTTCTGACGTAGAGGAAGGCACAGAGAAAGGAGCCGAAAGGACTCACGTAACGACGCTTCTGTTATACAGGAAGGCACAGAGAAAGGAGCAGAAAAGACTCACGTAAGGACGCTTCTGTTATACAGGAAGGCAGAGAAAGGAGCCGAAAGGACTCACGTAAGGACGCTTCTGACGTAGAGGAAGGCACAGAGAAAGGAGCCGAAAGGACTCACGCAACGACGCTTCTGTTATACAGGAAGGCACAGAGAAAGGAGCCGAAAGGACTCACGCAACAACTTCAATGGCACTCGGCCACTAAGAAGGAAGGCACGGCAGACTAGGGTACCAGAAGCAGGAGCACTGCAATCCTTTGCACGAACTGTCCACCTACCAGGCAGCGCGAGCCGTCTCTGGCAAGACAACGATGTGACACTGAACAGGTCACAAATTACGACTTCGATGTTCACAGAGATATTGGCGGTGGTGCAGACAAAGGAACAACGGCAAAAGGAGCTGAAATACAAGCATCGGCTTTCAGCAACTGTTGTACCTCGGTGAGAAAAAACTTCCTCCATCCAATAGCGTGTAGTTGCACCAGTAACGAAACATCACACCGTGTCTTCACACTCCCCCCTCACCACAGCACTCACGCATACGAGCATTCACATCCTGCCGCTGGAGATGTTTTCTGAGTTTGAAAACTCGCACTGACTGTTACCGGGTGGTGATGATCCCACCAACTCTCCACTTCTTTCCTTCCCCCTCCAACAACTTCCAACTCTCCCTCTCCTTTCCCCTTCTTACCCCTCTTCCTTCCTTCCTACCGCCCTCCCCTCCACCTTCATCCTATCTCCAGGGAAAAAAAGGAGCAGCAAGGAACACACAAAATAAAACAACGATAGCTTCTTGCTCTTTTGCTGGTGCCCATGCCGCCTCAGGATGTTAACATAATAAAAGGACTTTATACTATGGAAGCCAGGAGGCAAAACACCACACACATACACACACACACACGTAAAGTGACGAACAGCAAAAAAAACGACAAATTTGAGAGAAAACATTTTTCCATTAAGACGTCGCTGGTGCTCTTGTTACTGCGGCTTCCTTTATTCTCCTTTGCATTTGCCTACTTTCGGTTATACCTGAAAGACGTCGGAAATGCACCCAAGGACCTGCTGCTCCACCGACTTTACGGTTGAGCCATGCCAGGAAGCAAGAGTGGGGAGTTGCAATGAGGTTCAAATTAAATGATAAACAAAGGAGGCACGAGGAGCGTTACACGGTCTCCTTTCATTTTGTGGCCTTTTCGCCGCACCTTGGGCCTCCTTTCTTCCTTGTTCTCTTCCCGTGCATGTCTTAAGCGTTCCTAAGTTCGTCCTCGCCTCCAAATTCTTCCTCTTTCTCTACTTCGTCCTCGTCTGCTTTTGTTTTGTGGTCTCCCCACCGCTCCTTGAGGCTCATTTCTTCCTTGTCCCCATGCATGTCTTTTGCGTCCATTAATTCGCCTTCACTTTCGTTCGCGGCACCAAAGTCTTCCCCTTCCTTAACTTCGTCCTCGTCGTCGTCCCCATCTCCTTTACAAACTTCGTCTCTGTCATCGACCCCGTCGTCCTCGCCATCGTTCCCATTTTCATCTTCATCAACTTCCTCGTCCCCGTCTTCGTCCCCATCTTCGTTCCCTGCCTGCGTCCGCCGTCTTCGTCCTCGCTTCTTCACTTTCTTCGTTTCCGTCTGCGTCTCCGTTTTCGTCTCCGTCTTCATCCCTATCTCCTTCACCATCTTCGTCCTCGTCTTCGTCCCTATCTCCAACATCGCCTTCGTCCCTGTCTACGTCCCCGTCATTGCCCCCTCTTTGTTCCTATCTCCTTCACCGCCTTCGTCCCTGTCATGGTCCTCGTCTTCGTCCCCGCCTTCGTCCTCGTCCTCTTCCCCGCCTTCATCCTCGTCCTCTTCCCCGCCTTCGTCCCCGCCTTCGTCCTCGTCCTCGTCCCCGCCTTCATCTCTCTCTCCATTCCCGCCTTCATCCCAGTCTTCGTCGCCGTTTTCGGCCCCATCTCCTTCACCGTCTTCGTCCCTGTCGTTGATCCCGTCTTCGTCCCTGTCGTTGATCCTGTCTTCGTCCCTGTCCCCATCTTCGTCTTCGTTCCCGTCTTGGTCCCCAACTCCTTCACAGTTTTCGTCCCAGTCCTCATCCTCGTTTTTGTCCCCGCCTCCACCACAGTCTTCCTCCTTGTTCTCTTCTAACCCCTTGTTCCCGCCTTAGAAGCCCTCCCCACCTTTGTCTCCACCTTCGTCAGCCCGCTTCGTCTTCATTTCTTTCTCCCATTTTTTCAACCGTCACCTTGCCCCCCTACGTCTTCTCCCTTGACCCGGTCTTTGTTCCCGTTCACGCCCCATTCTCATCTCCGCCTCCCGAATCGTTTTCTCTTTTAAACGACGATGACGCCGCCACCGGATGTGAGTGAGACGGGCCCAAAACACGGGAAGGATTCTGCAACCTCATGTGAAATGCGAAGTAAATGCTCTGATTAGATTTATGAACGTCATTAGGGGGCGGTTGAGGTGGCTGGGAATGGGCCCTGAAGACGTGCTCTGTGCGGATTGGATTCAATTAGCTTTTGATTGAAATTTCTGCGTTTTTCACGATATGTGCGCCGCTCTGCGGAGGAATTACTTCAGACACCTCAAAGCCACCAACAGATGGGATCAAATTGATTTCTCCACGACGCAGCGGTAGTCTGACAGTGGATTTGCGGCACAGTACGTTCCTTGTTCCCGAGCCTTGAACTGCGATGTTGTGAAGTTGCCACAAGTAGGCGTCCGCCAGCCAGCGTGTCAGGGGGAGCTTGTTTCTTGTCCTTTGAAGCTCCAGGACTGATTCAGAGCAAAGGAGTGTAGACCCTTTCAGCATTACAACCTTGAATACTGATTTGTCATGCACACCAGCTAACAAACCCTAATCCCCGACAAGGCGAAAATTACACTCTCTCCCTACTCTGGGCTACCCTCCCGCTAACTCTCTTCGCAGAAAGGCATTCACATCAGTGATCTGCCGCAGCGGCAGTGCCTGCCAGAAGCCCTAAGCACGCACGAATAGATAGAACATGCTTCGCTTCAACTCCCCCTTTGGAAAGCCATTTAACACGCTAATTCCCCCAATCCAGCAAATCCCACGCCGCCGACCGACGCCCCGGAGGACACACTAATCACTTGATGACATTACCATTCTGTAAATAGTTGTGTAACAATTTCCCAGCAAATCGAAACCCACAACGGCTACTTGGCCACAAACCCCAACCAGCGCTCCAACCAGCACTCCCCCCACCAGTTCATGGTACCCCGTTTGCCTTATCCATCGCAGTTTAAAGCAGAGCACAGCCCGGCGCGCAGAACACAGCAACAGTTTCCGAGCACCGACTACTCCACCAACACCACCACCACCGCCACCACTGAGCCTAGACTGCGCACCACTCAATTAAGATCGAGGGCTACGATAGGCAAAGGGAGACCATTTAACAGCGACAAGGAAATAGTGTGCCCAGAAGGCATTCGATGGCAGCACCGCGCAGCGCAGCACAAGCACAAGCACGGTCGACCGTTCCCGTCTGCTGCCAGTGGGTGGCGGCACAAAATTTGAATTAACCACCGGCTCGCCCGCTCAGGCGTTTGTCTGCAATCCGCATTTGCTGTCCAGCACCCGGCCATCATCCTCTGAGTCTTGCACGAGGTTTATTTTTGGGCTTCCGTGCGAATTTCGCAAAGTTTGCGTGGCGCGGGGGTAGTCCCTGATAGCGATCGCTTCGTGTTGGCAAGAAAATGCGATACAATCCCCTAACACATGCGGGGGTGAGAAATTAAAAAAAAACGGAGTTGCAGGGTGCCCGCAGTGACTGAATATTTTTAGCGAATGATTTATGCACTCACCCCCTCACCACAGGAAACTGTGCCACTGCGCGGGCGGATTACACACTTTTTGGGGCAGAGCGGCACTTGCCTGCCAAAAGAAAGACATCGTCCCCCCGCTCCAGAAAGTTTGTTAGCCGACACGGGAGGAGGCATTGATGTTTGAATTCCAATTCGAAGTAAACGCGGATGTGGGTCAAGGATTCATGACACGCTCGGGTCGATTTCTGCGAACGCTTGGTTGACAATTTAAAGGGAAATCAAGTGGGGGATGAGGGCGAAATACTTCCAGTGAATTGGACAAACGAAAGAAACCCACGTCTGTCCTAATTGGCGACGACCTCTGACCTATCCCGAATGGACATCGATCTCGTCCTCCCCACATCCTCCATGTGTAGGCGTATAAGGACGAAGAAAAGCGACAGAGAGAGAGAAAGAGAGAGGGGAGGGAGTGCGTATGTTGACCAAATCCGAATAATTCGTGTGCAGATGTCAATAGCGTCTGATTCCCACGTGTTCCCGGAGGCCAATGATGCGAACAATCCGCACCACTGACTGACTTCTCCACCACCAAACCGAGCGGAAAATGCTTCCAGTGACAGCGGATGCGCGTGCAAATCAATAAGTCTCCAGCGCCCACCGACGACTCCACTCCACGCCACTCCACTCATTTGCATAGAGCGCAGCGCTGCCCTGTGCCTGTACCTCGGATTCTTTGAGTTTTGATAGTCCAGCCGACCGTCAAATGAAACCGAAACCCCGCCGCACAGTCTGCAGCGGATCCCACGGTTCATGGTCCAGTTACACACACACAGAGCCACACGCGTGACAGTCGCTCCCAATCGATGCTGCTCGATGTCAATTGAGCGCACAGATTATCGCCCAGTTCCGAGAATCTCGGCGGCGGTGATTTGCCTATAAGTGGCTCCGGCCCTGTTTCGGCATCGTCGCATGGGAGTCTCCTTTGCAATTAATTCACACACAGACCGTGTGTCGACACACACTCGCCAACGCAACATGTGTCCCCTGGTGTCCTTTCTCCTCGCTCAGTGCGACGGAGGTACGAGGGTGCACACTTCAAAGGATGCGCCCGGACGAGTGAGATGTCACACTTTGCCGTTGAATACTTTTCCGCTCTGCGAAAGGACATTTGACCTAATTAGAGTGAAAGTGAAATGTTTTTGGGAATCCTATCTATTCGGCACATGTGTGTATGTGTGTGTGCATGAGTCGCCTGTCACTTACGCAATGAAATTGAAAGTGTTTCCACGAAGGACAAAGAAGGAGGGAGTGCCATTCCCAACCAGACATTTGATTTTTATTTTCGTCCTGCCCGACTACGATGGAGGTCCTCGGTCCGTTTGTCCACTTCTTAATGATGCTCCGCTTCGCCGTCTTTGTCCATTGGTTTCATTTTCATTTAATGGTGACGATTAATAAACGTGTTAGAGGCGTGAGGACGAACGTGGATCTCTGTGGGTGTACGTGTGTGTGTAGGTGAAGTCGCCAGAAGGTCTGGGAACATTTTCTGGAACTCATTGAGACGAGAAGATGAGTGAAGCGAAACATCTAAGCAATATTTGCTAAGAACCCGCTTGCTAGAGCAAGCGATCCAAGGGAAGTTGCTTGCGGTTTTACGGTTTCGTTTGTCTAATGAAGATGTCAGTCAGTATATAAGGCGACCAGTCCGAAAATTGAAAAGGGAGTACACTTCAAATGAAGTCGTCGTTAGAGTCATAAATTTTGACATCAATCAAATTCACTTTTGTGGCCGCCGTGGCGTAGTGGATAGAGTACGACGCTCACTCGTCGAGGGTCTACGTTCGATTCTCTGCTAAGCATCTCGATTTTTTCACAGCACCACACCTTTTTGAGCTGCTGACAACACTCAAGATGTAATAATTGTCTAAGAAACAGCTTCACAAACTTCGCCGTTCGTAGTCGGCATAAAACTGTAGGTCCCTTCGGATCGTGAGAGAACGATAGCGCTCACAACACGAGTAGTTGATGAGCAAGCTAGGACCTGGCCGCCGCTAGGCTCTGCAGCGCCACTCAATTATTTGTATTAAAAGTTCACCTTAAAAAAAAAAAGTGGATAGACGAAACCCTTTTCGCGCAAGTATAATTTTACGTTTTTTCGGTGTCACTAAGTAGTTTAGGGTGCTTCTTCAGTTCTTCTGGGAAAATCTTTATGTTTACGCCAAAAATCCCCCAAGATACGCTCAAGGACTCAAAGTCACACACAACAAATATCATCGTCCCACAGCAGTGTACGCAGTCTGTTTAAATTTTCGAAGATAAACTTCCATCAAAGTCCTCTGTAAAGGATAAACACTCCCACGGCACTTGACAACTTGTTCACAAGATGAAACCATAAGTTCATCCTTCAAACTTAGCAACCTCACGCAGTCGGCGATGAAGATTCACAACTCTAATCCCGTGAAACCCTTTCAATTTCATTTCATCATGTTTGCACGCTTGAGGAGCTGCCTCTGAGGGAATAGATATGCGACGAGTGTTGCTCAAACTTAAGTCCTTCAGTGCATGAATTTACGCAAATAAGCATCATGTCTGATTGTTTCCAAGGCGGAACTCTGTTCAAAAATTCATCTCCATTAACATGCGGCTCTTGCTAAACGGAGCATTCGTAACGAAATCAGCCAATGAATATCATTCGTTTCTTGTCGGGCGCCATTCAAACCACAAATCTCCCAACTACCCAGCTCCCTTGAAGGTAGCTTCTGCTTGCAGAAGGATAAGGGTCTATAAATATTCCAATTGGCCTTAGGGGCCTGGAAGAGCTTCCTTGGAATCAATTTGCATGTGACTTGAGCACGCGTGTGGTAAGTCAGCGCACAACCACCTCCGCCAACCTGCAGGAACACTCGGAATTTATGCATAAAATGCGAATGAATTTGCGGAGACGTTGAAGAGATGCACAAGTGGGGGGGGGGGGGTGTGGAATTTTCGTCCTCTTCATAGCGCGGGATAATTAGCTGGGCAGCAATTATAATCAATCATTGCGGCGGCATGCGCGTCGCCGTCTATCGCCTGCGACACCTACCGCCCGTCGGGCTGGGTGAAATTTTCCCAACTGCAGGTGTCTGCCTGATAAATCTTAATTAAGTGGCGGTACGAAGAAACAGGACAGAGAATCTCGCCTTAATTAATACAACCAGACGGATGGCATCGAATGAACCCCAACAAAGGTGGACTGTGTGTGGAGAAGTGTTGAATGCACGTGGCGTTGTCGTTGAAAATTTGTGCACACTGTATCCGTCCAGTGTCCTTTTGGCAGTGACAGAACACCTCAACAGCTCGACACCTCGGGTTGAGCGCCAACCAGTTGATGTGCCGTCCACCCAATGGTGATGCCACCACCACTGGCGGTGACACTTGAGTTCAAGGACGATTTAATTGGATTTAACCACCAACGGATGGAAGCTCTACTGGCTCTGTCTGCCACTGCCACTGAAACAGACGCTGAGGTTACAGCTGGGGATTCACATGGCTCACGTAACCTCCCGGGATCATTTCCAGAGCAAACCCCTCAAATGGGCGGCAATTTGAATTCAATATGCTAATCATCTAATTAAGTCCAGAAATGCGTTTCTCTCGGGAGCCGAGTTGAGCATCCGCGGCGGACGACCCACACGCAGCCTGGCCACCCCGAATTGTTTTGCTTCTAACGAAGCACCACCCTCTGTTGCAAATATTCCATCCACACTTCGCTGCGGCTCCCCAGGCACCAGCTTTGGCCTCCAACCCCGCTGCCCCTCTATTCTCTCCAGCCATTTGTTGAATGTTTTCTTTGCATTTGTTTCGCTTTTTTTTCGGTTGGGAATACGCGCAGCAGAAAAACAACGCGGCAGTGGCGTAGGCCAAAATAGATAACCCAGACACGAGAACGGTGTCAAGCTGCCACGGAGCAAAAGGAACGCTGAGACACGTGTTTTATCCTTGAATTCCGATTATAATTGTCGTGTTCGGTCATTTTTTTTTGTTCTCCTTCTGCTGCGCCTCTGGCGCTTCGCACGCTCGCAACAAAAAACCAAGAAAACCTCTCCATTGTGCTCGTATTGTTATTATTTATTGCCGCTTGGTGAATGGTGATGGAAGCTTTTGTTGCGGCCCAACCCAACCCAGCAGACACCCACACACCGCGCCGCGCCGTGCCACCACGCCATCGATCACAGCTGGAGCTCTTCGATAATGTACTGGTAATGAGTTCGCCCTGGCCCGCCCTCGTGTCGAACCGAATTCCAAATCACAACAACAAACCGGTCGCCTGGACTGGACGGGCGACATCAGAAAATATTGTTCATGTTGACCGTTGGCGCGGATAAAATATATTTAGAACTTGGATTGAAATTGGGTCTACTCGGAGGGCGGTGTACTTGGACGTGGGAAAGTCGAATCAATAGGCCCCTGGCGTGCTGAATTAAATTTTCGATTCTAGAGAGCGCCCAACAGATTTCATTGACGACGTTCATGGTGGCTAAAAATATGAGTAATGTCCCGAGGCCAGATGAATTTTTAATGAAATCCCGAATTGTTGCCTCTTAATGCCCACCGCCAGTGGGTGGGGTGTGGGCTGGTCTTCAAACCGCTTCAAATTCGATTTTGAGGAAAGTTTCAATTTCCATTCAAAACGCGACTGCCAAGTCACTTGACATTTGGCGGAGCAACTGCGTGTGGAACCTAGGGAGAGACCGAGGGAGAAAGAGAAAAAGGGTCGCGGACTGAAGTCGTTAAAAAGCGTTTTACGAGACCACTTCGAGTCCACATCCATTTGAATCCTTAAACGAAAATAAAACCGCTCGCTCGTGCTCATGTGTAAGAAGCGAAATTTATTCCCCATCCGAACCTTGACATTTGTGAATGGAGGGAGTCAAGGGGAAGGAACATTTCAGGCTCCTACGACGAACAATAAAAGAAAAACGGGTGCTTATCATCGCACTTCGGCCTGTCGTGGATGGGAGGAGTAGAAGACAAAATTGAAAATAACACTGGCCTCCAATCGGCCCTCGTGCTGGTTTAATGGACGTGTGCGTAGTGCATTGGAAATGTCTTCCAAGAGGAAGAAGAGAGATGACTTCCTGACAAAATTATACCCCGGACGTATTTCTGTGAACTGTTAGCATGAAATTTTGACAATTTTCACACTTTTTCATTTTTTACAGGCCCAAGCACTTTCCGCTAACCCGCTCAGAAGTTTTTCATTTCTAAATGGTCCCAACTTTTTCGTTTTTGATCTCATAGAAGAACCTGAAATGGACTAGCGACAAAAAGTGACATATCGAGGACAAAATCATTTTAAAATGGTCCCAACTTTTTCATTTTTCAACTCATCGAAGAATGTGGATGTGGACTGTCGACAAAGAGTGACGTTGATGTTGAGAATGAAAGTATTTCGAAATGGTCCCAACCTTTTAGTTTATCATCTCATCGAAGAAACTGTTGACTGGCGACAAAGGGTGGCACCGGGGGACACAAAGAATCATTTTTGGAAAATTTTGAAAGACTTCTACTTTCCACATGCTTTCCAGTCACATACCGCCCAAGGATAAGTGAGGATAAACCTTTGAAAATTAGTCTCGGATTCATAGTGTTCATAAAAAGTCGGATTTGATCTTTCTCTTGACACAAACTGGTGTTTTTGATGGACCATGAAGTACACAATTTCTAAAAGTATAAGTTTTGACTGATTTTTGACGATTTTTGACAATTTTGACTGTTTATGGCCAATTTTTGAACAAGTTTGGGTAATTTTTGACATTCTCGACACTTTTGACTGATTCTTTCCAAGCTCTAACCACTTTTGTACAAGTTTCAACTAATTTTCGACGTTTGCCAACACTTATGACAGATTTTTACCAATTTTTAATCATTGTTTTACAAGTTTTGATTTATTTTTAGCTATTGTCAACAATTTTGACTGGTCTTTACCAAATTTACCAATTTTTAACCATTTTGGTACAAGTTTTGACTTCTTTTTGGCGGTTTTCGACAATTTTGACTGGTTTTTACCAAATTTTAACCACTTTTAAACAGGTTTTCCTGATTTTCGAAAATTTTTCGACAATTCCTACGAATTTGTAACCACTTTTGAACAAGTTTTGACTGATCTTTGACGATTTTCGACAATCTTGACTGAATTTTATGAATTTGTGATCACTTTTGAACAAGTTTTGACTGATTTTTGACGTTTTTCGACAGGTTTGACTGATTTTGACCAGTTTTTGACCACTTTTGGATAAGTTTTGACTGAGTTTTGACTGATTTTGACCAACTTTTTATCACTTTTGAAACTTCTTGACTCCACTTGAGCAAACATTTTAGTTTTTCTTCACAGGCATTGCTGCAAAGAAAACCTTTAAGGTTAAAAATGAATCAAAACTCACAAATAGTCCTAACCAGTTCCATAGATCCACCCAAAACTGACCAGAGACAGTCGGTTGAAAACGAGAGACCCATGAAAAGTGACCTTTAAAATGCCTACTAGACTTCATCGTGGTATCAAGTTGTCTTTCTATTCGAAGGGCTGCTTCTGATTATCAAGGATGGGGCAGGCATTCCGTTTTGAGAATTCGCGGCACTGTACAGATAATCACATTTTCTACCATTAAAAAGGATTGGTCTATAAAACGGTCTTATCTATTCTTTTTTCATTCCACACAGAGAATCCCAAGAGATTTTTCTTTTTCTTCTACTTCTTCTTGTGGCGCTACATTCTGAGGTGCACCTGGGCTTCAACCAATATTCCTCTCTAGCCAGCATGATCTATCGCTAGCTATCTCCAATCACGCAATCCATGTTGTTTGAGTTCCTTCTCCACTTGTGTGCGCCATCTTAGCCTAGGCCGTCCTCTGTTGCCTTGTCCCAATGGCTTTGTTCAAACACTCTTCGGAGCGAAGCATTGGTGTCCAAACGCCCTACATAGCCTAGCCAAGGGATTGTGTGATAAAAATTGATTTCTGCGGGACCACAGAATTTACAAGCCGTTTAGTACTTCAGTGTTCTCCTTTTTTGGCACCTCAGTACCAAAATTCGGTCCTTGTTTGTTTGTTTCTTTTTGCAAATTATCCAACAATCGGGGCCAGAATTGGCTTATTCAAAATTGGTTTGCCTTATTTTGTTTTATTTCAAACGATACAGGCAAACAATTTAAACTAACAGAGCCTCGGATGTGATGATTGAAGTTAATTTCAAATAATTTTACAAAGATACCCTGCTTCCAACCAGCCTAAGAGGAGTCTGACACAACACATTTCTAATCCGGAAATAAATAAAACATTGGTCGGAAACCCTATTTTTCAACTGTTTTCAAAGCCTTTACAGGTGGTTCCTGTTTTTTCTTCAGTTTGTTTAAGATGCGGAATGAGAATAGGATTTTGTTAGAGACTAAAGCTCAAGAATCCTGTATCCGTATATTTTGTAACAAATTTTGATCGGAAACTATGCGTGGACTTAATTTATCGATTACAAAACTCTTTTTATTTTAAGAAGATACAGCATATACGTTTTGAAAACCCCGGCTGCGAACCATAAAACAATTGAAAATGATGCTTTCAATTAACGAAGTAGATGAAAACCTTGTTTTCGAATCAAAAAGTAGTTGAAAACCATGTTTTTGAATCACAAAACTATGGTATTGACTTCGAATTTGGACAAAACTAAATTTTTTGAATGACAAGGTGGTTTAAGACCTCCATTTCGAATCACTATGTTATGGAAAACTATGTTTTTAAGTCATGATGTTGTTGAAAACCTTGTTTTCGACTCACAAATGTATGCTTTCGACTAACTATTCATACCGAACTAATTATTTTGAATGGCAAAGTGGTTGAAAACCATGTTTTCGAATCACAAAACTATGCTATTGACTTAGAATTTAGACGAAACTATTTTTTTTTTTAATGGCAATGTAGTTGAAACCCTTGTTTTCGAATCCCTGTGTTGTGAAAAGTAATGTTTTCAAGTCTGGATGTTGTTGAAAACCTTGTTTTCGAATCACAAATGTATGCTTTCGACTCACAATTCATACGGAACTAATTTTTTTGAATGACAAAGTGGTTGATCACCTTGTTTTCGAATCACAAAATTATACCTTTGAATTACCAATTAAACTGGGAACATTTTTTGAATTGGAAAACCTTATTTTCGAGTCAAAAAATGCTGAAAACAATTTTTTCCTATAATTTTTTGAACATTTTGATCTCTCCTCGTTTCATTCTAATCTGCTTGAAGGCTTGAAAAACAAAATTATCACCGATTAAGATAAAATACAAAATCATTGAAAACCTTTGGCCCTGACAGTTTTCCATTCCCTTTCCTGGAAAGGACCTCTGAGCCTCTGCAACCATTTCTGGAGACTCAAAAACTCATTCAACACCCATTCCCGTTGCAAGAGTGGGTGGTCACGCTGGGTAGCGTAGTCGAAAACCCCGTTTTTGAAGCATTTTTTAAAACTCCTTAAGTCTGTTTGTCTGTCTCCTTGCTTTCCTAAGCACCCTGACTCCTTATTATCAAGAACTAGGCTTTGATGTGCGATGGGAAAAAATTTCAGAACTCGAGTTTTCAAAACCATTTCAGTCTCAACAATATTGTCTTCCCAGCTCACATCTGCTCCGTGAAAGCACTTCTAGACGCCAATTCGATAAATCACGTTTAATAGACGATAACCCCCCTATCCAACAGTTGCTTCTGTCCCTCCCCGCAAAATATCACAGGATAAGGCAGGAGTCCCTTCATTTCCTCAAATTTTTCCAACAGAACCAATCTGTTTCGATTTCATGTTCAATTAATAGGCCCCCTCTTCGGGTCTGACTTGTTCAACGATGTCCGCCGCAGGACAAGGCCCCGGCCAAAGACGAACAAGGACCAAGAAAAGGACATGTACGACCATAAAAAATTGAAAAAAAAAACATGATATCACAAAAGGAAACGGTTACATACCAATTTGCGGAACATCATACTGGCGCTGTCCCCTCGGTGAGCGCAACATCAACTGGCTGGCTATACTGTGGGTCACCGGTGGTGATCCAATCCCCGAGCGTTTGTTGTTGCTGTTGGGATGCAATAACTGTTGCTTCGGCTGCTGATTCGTGTTCTGCTGCTGCTGCTGCTGTTCCTGTGCGTTGGCCGACGGTTGAGAGGCGGCGGCTGCAGCCTCTACCTTGCCAGCGGACCCGGAGGAGGACGATGTGGAGCCAGAGGAGGAGGGGTCAGGCTTCGTTGATAGTTTGTCCGGGTTTTGTTTCGGTTGAGTCCGTTTTCTCTGTGATTTCTGTTTGTATCTTGGTTCGGCTGCGCCACCACTCTCGTGATGCTCGAAGAGCTCCTGGAGGCCTCTTGGAGCCGGCTCGTGGTACTGAGGCGACACGGCCTGATGGTGGATCGGCGGGAATTTCCTGTAGATCCCTTCGCCCCGGTTGAATATGTCCTCCATGATTTCGTAGCTACCGTCGTCGTACCGGTGGTGGTAGTGATCTGGTGGGGGGTGTCGGTAGGCAGCGTACCCACCGCCGCCGCCATCGCCGCCGTCGTCCTCGTCGAAGAAGAACGGCTCGCGACGTATTGGAAACTCGTTGTCCTGCAGCATGGTCAGTGACGAAGGTTGATAGTTCATTTCGTCAGCTACGCTGCCGCCACCGCCACCGTCGGTGTCACTGGTGGTTAAGTGCAGGCGGCCGGTTACAATGGGTCTGCCGCGTCGCCCGCCGCCCATGAAGAGCATCCGCTCCGATTCGGCAGCCGCCGCCATTCTCCGGTACGGATTGGTGCTGTGATGCTGAAGCGTGCCGCCGGGGTTGGGCATGGGTGGGCTGCCGGCGCTACTGCTGTGCTCTGCACTGCGATCGTTGGTCAGGTGGAGGGACAGGGTGCTCCCGTTGAGGACACTCAGACAGGCCAGGGTTTGGATTATCTCGCGGATCATTTTGGACAGATCGCTGGTGTGTAGTCTACTCGTGTCTGATTGTGATGGTGGTGATGGTGGACTGGCTCTCCTTCCTGGTTCTCTGTGATTCTCAACTCTCAATTGCTCCGGATGTGTGAAAAGGAACTTAACATGCTGACACAGGTCCTTTGGGAATTTCTAGCCTAAGTCGCCTTCGGTGTCTGTCTCTTAGTCTTGACTTAAGCGCACGCCAGAAATCAGTGGCTGTTGAAATAGGACGAGGACACCAGAAACGATGGGAAAACACAGAAAAGTCGTGAAAGTCAGAACGAAAAAAGGGAGCTCTGCTCTGCACTTCAACTGAATGCCATCAAGGCCGGGAAGAGAGGACGAACGCAACGCAATTACGGAGAACAGGGAACAGGAGACTGCGGTGCACTACGGGGGGGATCCACCTGTTTGTTCGGAAGTTCGCACAAAATAATGTCTCGCGCACCGAAATTCACTTCCACAAAAAACAAGAAAAAAAAACAACTAACAAAAAGTTGACAAAATCAACAACAACAACAACAACAAAACTTCACTGTCACGGAGACGATTTTTTTGGGGAAAAATTCACTCCCGTTGCTGGCAAAGCACTCGAAACTACTACTCTGCGACGCTCAACCACTTGTTTCCTTGGTCGGGTGTAGCACTGCACACGACAAATGTCCTCGCAGGACCTCTGTGGACTTTTGACTGACTGCGGAGAGCACACGCACACTTTCTTTCTTTAGATTTTCCTTCTTCCTCTCTCGTTCACCACATGCACCGATTTTAGAAATTCACTTTTTTTCGATTTTTTTTTTCACTGCATCCCCTTTGTCACTCTCTTGCACTTTCTCTCTGTCAGAGCAACTGAAAACTGAAACTACTCTCGATTAACTGGTGGTAACTCGCAACTGGACGTTGCGTGCAAGAATTATCCTTGTGGCCTCACTGGCGAGTCCTTTTGTTTTTGGTGGGGGTGGAGAATCGCGAAATCACCGCTCGGCTTGTTGCCTGCTACCGCTCTGTGTGTCGGTCGGACTGGACTGCGAACTGGGGACCACTTTGAGTCGGACTTAACGCAGATCGAGGGGGTTGGTAGTTGCACTAGAACCACCCAGATGGGGGGCCAACCTGGCCATGACGCGACACTGCAACGGTCGTCTTCTTGTCACCTTTGCTCGTGGGCGGGTTGGTGGCGGTTTGACTGGCTGTCTGACTAGTCGGATATTCTCTTATCACAGCGCGCACCAACAACAACAACAACGACACAAACCGAAGAATGCTCTGTGGATAGTCCGTGTGAGGTGTTCGGTCGTCGAGTGGTGTATTGTTCGTTCGTTAAGGGATGAATCGCGAATGATTTAACGTCGGGCACCTTCGGCAAGGATATCCTTTTCCGATGCGAGCACAAATTTCTTCTTCTTCTCCTGCTTCTTTTGACTCTGGTTTTTCTCTCCGTTTTGTTGTGTTGCTTTTGAGCGCACACAGTCGAGTTGGTCTGCTCTGACAAGTCGTCTCTCTGTCTGTGTGTGCGACTGACTGGCTGGCTGGCTGCTGCTGCTACTGCTGCTGATGGTGCTTCTGCTGGTGCTGCTACTGTGTGTACCCGCAACGACGACTACACAACACAATGTCGCTGATGGCAGGCAAAAGGATATTCTCTTATCCTTCTGCTGCCGGTGTTGAGGTATTCTCGTCATCGTTTTTCTGTCCCCCTCTATCGCCGTCTCGCCATCTCGTTTGCTCTGGTTCCTTCCTCTCTAGCTTCTCAGTTTCTTTTTGTTTCACACTCGGAGTTGGACATGAGCACGCGCCTGTGTGCGTGAGTGGAGAACACTGTGTGGGAGTAGTGTTCATCGGGGCGGTTCATTCTGCTGGCTCAGTGACGACAGAGACCGTGTTTGTGTGTGTGGATGATTTGCAACGATGACAACATTCTCGAGAGAGCACCAATTTTCGGCTGGCGCTCTCTCCTTCTCTCTGAAGAGTTTTCGGGACGAAAAAAAGCAAAACAAGCAGGAAGGAAGTGGCCACCGTACCCAGAGTGCTTTACACAGCCCCCACACTCGCCCGCTCCCTCGTCGGGCGCACTCTTCGAAAGCTCGGCGCATGTCCTTTGGCCCGACATCAACATCTGAGAGCCACTTCGCTCGTACGTGCATGTGTGTACCCCTCGTCGTGGACGTCTTCGTCGTAGCCGTTCGTCGGGTTCAGTTCGTCGCGTAGTTCCCCTTCGGCCGATTACTAGCCGTGGCCGTCCTCCTCGTCGTCGGGTGAGCTTTTACGGTTCGCATCAGCCGATGGTGGGTGCGCCACCAGCAGCCGCCCACGCACAACTGTGACGTAAACGTAAGCCACTGTGTATCGAGCGACGGTGGCTGCTGTTGGCTGGTGCTGGGACTTTGAATTTTCCATCGCCGCTGCTGAGAGCTGGCTGGATGGTGACTTTGCTGGCTCCGGTGGCACTCATTCAAAGATTCCTTGAAGGCGACAGGTCGACCGACGATGGCGACGAGAAGGACGACGGCGGCGACAAAGCAAAGGCGAGGACCACCAGCAAAGTTGTTACGAAATAGCGCGTACTCAGGATGTGTGTAAGCAGAGAAGCACACAAAGGGCGAAAGGAGTTGTTTTGAATTTCCCCATGGAGGCGACGATGGAGTGCTGAGGAGCGGGCGCAGGCAGGCATGAAGCAGAAGCATTCATGGAAGCTCATCACTGAACTACCTCACTACAGTGCCTAGTGTGGAAAGGACGCTTAGTAGTGGTGTGCGGTTTTTCATTCTGACTCGCTCTCTCCCCCACTCTCCCCCTCCCACACAAGGATACAGTTGCCAAATTCCGTGAACGATTTCATGTGTAATTCAGTTTGGCAGTCATTCCATCGCCAGGGAGATGATTCCTCGATGACATGGATGTGCATTTGATCGACGTTCTGGTCCGGGGGTGGATGATTTCAATTTCACACATCAATCATTCAATGCACCGACACAAGCGGAATGAATCACCCCCGCCCGGCAACATATTCCGGCCCCCTGTGCGCCATGTATCAGCTTTAACGGGCGATACAGTCTAAGAGCGGTCGAGGACACGCATGCTAAGCGTCCAATTGGGGGCGCTTTCACTCGAATCATACCCGCAAACGTGTGATTTATCCCCGAGCGGTGATGGGTTCGGTTCTCGGAAATTGTCGCCTCAAACGACGACGATACTGGCTGCTAGGGGACACTGTCCGTGTCCGGATGATGAATGAATGTCGGCGATGCGCCTCTCGGGGAATGCGGCGCGGTAATGAGCTCTGATTTGTGGCCGTTTTTGAGGTAGTGTTCACAGGGAGGGGCGAAGTCTTGTAATGGGTGAGGTAGTGGGCCACGGAGCAGAAGCAGGGGCCAGTTTGGCTGGAAGTGTACAATAGAGTGTAGGGCAAAGAATCTAGTAGAGAATTCAGTAAAGAGGGTGCAAGCTATGGACGAGCAGATCGCGGAGGTAGCCAAGAGGACAGCAAGGATGCAACAAGGGCCACGGAGCAGAAGCAGGGGCCAGTTTGGCTGGAAGTGTACAATAGAGTGTAGGGCAAAGAATCTAGTAGAGAATTCAGTAAAGAGGGTGCAAGCTATGGACGAGCAGATCGCGGAGGTAGCCAAGAGGACAGCAAGGATGCAACAAAGAGCACAGTAGACAAGGCAGCAGAAACTGCAGCGAAGAATGCAGCTGGTGACGCAGCAGAATAGGCAACGAAAGACGTCGTAACAAAGAAAGCTGCAGCTGTAGGAGGGAAAGCAGCAAATGACCCTGCATAGGACAGATCAAGTGATGCAGCACTTGAGGGCGCAGGGAACGGATCGGACGAGGCAGCAGCAGACGCAGTAAAGGCAATAGTCCTAGTTAAAGCAGCAAAGAAGGCGGTATCAGCAGTTTCGGAAGAGACAGCTTAGGAAGCAGCAAGGCCAAAGACGCAGCGCACGAAATTGAAAAGAAAGCAGCAAAGGAAGCGAACGAAGATGGCACACTAGACGAAAATGCAAATGCAGCCGAATGCGCAGCGGAACACTCAGCAGGAAAGCGGCAAGGAAAGTATCAGGGCACGCAATAAAGAACGTAGCAGTGAAGGTGGCAGAAGGTGAAGCAAACAAGGTAGCAGAGTCATAGGCAACTAATGACGCAAATAGGAGCTCATTAGAAAATGGAATAGACGCAGCGGCAAGGAACGCGTCTAGAAGTGTAGAACATGAGCCATCAGCGAGTGCAGCGCGAATCGGTCTAGAGAACGCAGAAAAGATGGAATTGGAGGAGTAGGCGATACGCCAGAAGAAGCAGGTACATTGCAGAAGAAAAACAGCGAAAATCTAAGCGCAGCAAAAGGGAATGTAGCAGAAGGGAACGCAGCAGAAGGGAATGCACCAGAAAGGAAAGAATGACAGAAGCTGCAGCAGAAGCTGATGGTGCTGCAGAAGCTAATGGTGCAGCTGAAGCTGATGGTGCAGCTGAAGCTGATGGTGCAGCAGAAGCTGATGATGCAGCAGAAGCTGATGATGTAGCAGAAGCTGATGGTGTTGCAGAAGCTGATGATGCTGCAGAAGCTGATGGTGCAGCAGAAGCTGATGATGCTGCAGAAGCTGATGATGCTGCAGAAGCTGATGGTGTTGCAGAAGCTGATGATGCAACAGAAGCTGATGGTGCAGCTGAAGCTGATGGTGCAGCTCAAGCTGATGATGCAGCAGAAGCTGATGGTGCAGCAGAAGCTGATGGTGCAGCTGAAGCTGATGGTGCAGCTGAAGCTGATGGTGCAGCAGAAGCTGATGGTGCAGCAGAAGCTGACGGCGCAGCAGAAACTGATAATGCAGTAGAAGCTGATGATGCTGCAGAAGCTGGTGGTGCAGCGGAAGCTGACAGCGCGCCCCCAATCACAGCAGAGTGCACAACCGAACACAAAGCTTCAAATACAGAATTCAATACAGCTAAGGAGACAGCAAAGGTGGAGGTCCCGCAATAGACAGTAGACAGCGCAGCAGAACTTACAAGAGGACACTTGAGATGTAACAGATGGGGAAATGAAGCTATTGTGTGAATCTTAGGTAGGCCGCGTAAAATCTCGTCAAAATGCAGCACCATACAAAGACTTGCAAAACTGCCAAGCATCAAAATTGTTGACTATCGAGAAGCACCCGCAATCACCGTCAGACTCTAAATCAATCATCTCAACTGTGCGTTGAGTGACTCCCGAACCTTTGACGGAAACTTAGGCCGCTTCCGATGGGCAGTCTTGTCGGTGTGCCCCTCAGAGAGAAGAGATGTGCGTTCAAGACAAGGACCCATATTCACGACGTGAGCTACAAAGTTCATCACTGACCGGCGAGCAGCCGTCAACAGCCCCCAATTCAGCTTGTCACAGTGAGCAGCTTTCGTTTAAAGGTCTGGTTCTGAGAGCATCCATTTGTTAACAGTCATAGGCTGGCGTATAGTAGTCAATATCACTTGGAGTAGAGACCATGAGCTTTGATCTAAAGTAGTTGGACGTGAACCAACATTTTCTGTTTTTGAAGCTTGCTCCACTGAAGCAATAGAAAGTGCCAGTCCGAAGCTGATATCTAATTGATTTCAGGTTGGGGCAAAGAAA
Source organism: Eristalinus aeneus (assembly GCA_955652365.1). Taxonomy (NCBI): domain Eukaryota; kingdom Metazoa; phylum Arthropoda; class Insecta; order Diptera; family Syrphidae; genus Eristalinus; species Eristalinus aeneus. The sequence continues at coordinate 98,097,356 of OY019131.1, forward strand.
AGAGGGCCACCGGACGTCGTTTCAGCAAAATCCCACAGTCCATGATAGTGAGAGTGGTCTGCATACCAGGTTTCATTGGAAACTTCCTTGGAGAGTTCCTTGGAAACACATTTGACAAGCAGATGACGTCCAAGGGCTGTATGGGGCGCTCTTGGGTCTGTTTAGGAAACGGCGGTATACGCAGTTAGCAGCGGAGTACACAGTCATAGGCGGGGAACACAGCTAACGTTGACCAAGAATGTCACTGGTAACGTTAACAGCAAGCAGCGTTGTATGCAACGAATGAAGGCTTACAAAGCCAGAAGCGACAACAGAGACAGCTAACGACGAAAGAGTCCAAACTAACAAAAACGTAAACAGCCAACTGCAAAGTGCTCAAGAGGCCGCGGCGTATACAGCTAACGACAAAAAGTTGCGGCTTATGCAGCCAAGAACTGCTTACGTAGCCAGGGGCGACAACGGGGGAGTCCAAAGGAACGAAGATCTAATCAGCCAACTGCAACATACTCAGGAGACCGCGGCGTATACAGCTAACGACAGAAAGCTGCGGCTTATGCAGCCAAGAACTGCTTACATAGCCAGCACCGTAAACAGAGATAGTCAACGGTGGCGTACACAGCAAGCCAAGACGTAGGCAGTCTACGAGGCCTTACATAGCCAGCAGCTGCAAAAAAGACAGTTTACCGCGGAAGATACAGCTCAAGGCAGCCTTCACACACCAACGTAACGACAATGGATCACATAGCCATCAGCGAAGGTGACCACAGGCAAGGGGCATAAGAACACTAACGTCGGACTCAGCACAAGTGCGGTGACAAGCTCCCTGCGGACACCTTTATCGAAAATTGGGTTCAGCTCCGTGAACCCTAATTTAAGCAGTTTTTGAAACAAACTCCGTCGACCTCGGTTATTCCCTCTCATCAACCTCTCAACAGTCTTACCCATCTCTCAATGAAATCCTCACCACTCTCCGTTCTCGTAATGATGCCGTCAACAGTTCCCTGAATGAATCCTTCCCCGACTCCCTTGTTCGTCCCTCGTTAGCTTATCCTTTCCTGTTGACTTATTGATCTACTTGAGGATTTGCAGAAATCAAATTTGTCTCTGCTAGGGTATCCTGCGCTGCTCTAAAAATAACATCGACTGACTTCCGGTCCCTCCGCCCATTCACTCCCGTCTCACTTCCCATCGATGACGCAGGCCTGTGACAGGAATATCGGCCGATACCCTACACCACACAAATTCACATACACCGCGCTTGTTCTTCAATCAATTAGCGTGAGAAAGCGAGCGAGCCGATTGGTCAGAGGGCACTTGGTGCCGCCAACGAAGCCGAAATCACGAGTAAATATTTAACACGGCCCATTCCCAGCGACCGAATATGGTCCACAAGGGAGCACTTAGTGCCATTATTCCGTTTAGTCCTGACGCAAGCACACAGAACGCGCCGCTCCGAAAGGAAGTCCAAGGGAGACCAGTCCGCAGCAAGAGGAGAAGTGTGTGTTCGAAGTATGCGTCATATAATTGCCTTATTATCACTTGTCCACATCCACGGGTGATGGCTGCCGGCCACCCGCACCACCCCCGGTGAGCATTTGTTATCCCTTTTCGCAGGGATAACAACAAAACATTAAATTTATTAGCTAGTCTCGAATTTCCCCATGGAGAGCAAGGAAACAGCACGAAAAACGAGCCACGAGGAGCAGAAGGAGCACAAGGAGGCAGAAAAAAAGAATTGTCTATATATAGCCGCGCCACACACTTGTGAGTTCTTTTTGTTGTTTCACCGCCGATACGCAGAATATGAAGATGTCGACGACGACAACAGCGACACCACCACCGTCAGCCGCACACCACACTCGCAGCTGAATAAATCGAATTTCAATTTCAGGACCAACAGAAGCAGAATCAGCTAGTAACGAGAGGAAGCACAAAAAATAGTAGAGGAAACCGAAAAAACGAACAAGAAGGACTCTCGTTGTGTACATTTTTATTTTGCACTCTTCTCGTTTTTTTATTAGCCTTGTGCGGTGGCGACGACAGGGCGGCACAGCAAATGCGGAGGCGTGCAAATTACTTTGCCACCATAGCGTTTTGTTTCGTTCGCTTTTATTTTCCTATTTAGGCAACAGGATACAGGATCAACGCAAATGTGGCTTTCGATATTTTGTGCGCCGCACACAAGCCTCCACTTAGCTGGTAATCGAATCGTAATAGGCCGCCACCCACGCGGGCGACCGGACAAACTCGTCCTTGAGATGTTGGCCAGGGGTCCTGGATGCAAGCACCTGGCTCTCTTATATCTGGCATTGTCTGCGCGAAAAACTATGTGCACCAGTCGTACGTGATGCGAATAATCACAAGCCTGTCAGTTTGACTCGCTGTGCTCAGAGATTCATTCATTCACATCTAGAGCGAAGAGACACTGCTCACAAGGAGTTGAAATGTTTGCCGTGGATTATTCTTACGTGTGTTACAAAATTTCCCTGAAATGCCGCCAGGATTGACTGCCATGTGAATTTTTCGAAGAATTTGTAATTTGAGATGTTGGCAGTGACCTTCGAGGCGACTTATGTTTCTCAAGGATTTGTGGCTGTTTCTGGAGAATGGTAGGTGGGTGGAAGGTCATTCCAAAGAATCACACCAGGTCCTGCTTTGACAACAGATTTAACGGTAATGTGGGCTGGACTCAAGGGAGCGGAGATGGGAGTTTTTGAAAACGTGGCTAGTCCGGATTTGTTTGAAATTCTTGGACTTCCAGAGCAGGTTTCTTTGAGAAATTATGTCACAAGTGTGCTTGGGCAGAAGGCTTTTCTCTTCTAGTTTCCTGGGTTCCAGGAGGCAGGAGTTTTCTTCAATTCTTGTCCTTCGAGGAAGTTTTCTTTCAAAAAACGTGTCACGCATAAGGCTAAGTGGGAGTTCAATATAAATTCCTTGGCCTTCGGGGGTGTTTTTTACAAGAACTTATGTCGCGACTGAGGGGGAGGAAGGCTAAAAGCACAATTGACGAACTCCTGGAATGGCTTGAAGAAATCGTCCTGTGGGACGGATGAGAAGTCATTCGAAAAACATTTGAGGTGTGTAAGGCAAGGCAGAAAAAAATGCGACTGGAATTTTGTCAATGAGTCTTCCACACATACACTAAGTTTACCGTGTTAAAGCGTTCCCACCTTATATCCCGTAACAGGACCGATTATGCCAACAATTTTATCTACCTCTAACTCCCTTTTCTAATAACGCATTCAAGTCCACTTGCAGCTGTCTGTTTTTGTTCTTATTCAAATCATCGTTCAATTTCCTATCAAGGACAAAACCCGATCCACGTCCCCAGTTCAAGTCCCCGTCCAGATCTCCATCCAAGTCCCCGTCCGATTTCCTCTTCAAGTCCCCGTCCAAGTTTCCGTCTACGTCCCAGTCCAAGTCCGCATCCAAGTCTCCGCCCAAGTCCCTGTCCAAATCACCGTCCAAGTGTCTGTATAAGTCCCCGTCCAAGTCCAAGTCCAAGTCCAAGTCCAAGTCCAAGTCCAAGTCCAAGTCCAAGTCCAAGTCCAAGTCCAAGTCCAAGTCCAAGTCCAAGTCCAAGTCCAAGTCCAAGTCCAAGTCCAAGTCCAAGTCCAAGTCCAAGTCCAAGTCCAAGTCCAAGTCCAAGTCCAAGTCCAAGTCCAAGTCCAAGTCCAAGTCCAAGTCCAAGTCCAAGTCCAAGTCCAAGTCCAAGTCCAAGTCCAAGTCCAAGTCCAAGTCCAAGTCCAAGTCCAAGTCCAAGTCCAAGTCCAAGTCCAAGTCCAAGTCCAAGTCCAAGTCCAAGTCCAAGTCCAAGTCCAAGTCCAAGTCCAAGTCCAAGTCCAAGTCCAAGTCCAAGTCCAAGTCCAAGTCCAAGTCCAAGTCCAAGTCCAAGTCCAAGTCCAAGTCCAAGTCCAAGTCCAAGTCCAAGTCCAAGTCCAAGTCCAAGTCCAAGTCCAAGTCCAAGTCCAAGTCCAAGTCCAAGTCCAAGTCCAAGTCCAAGTCCAAGTCCAAGTCCAAGTCCAAGTTCAAGTCCAAGTTCAAGTCCAAGTCCAAGTCCAAGTCCAAGTCCAAGTCCAAGTCCAAGTCCAAGTCCAAGTCCAAGTCCAAGTCCAAGTCCAAGTCCAAGTCCAAGTCCAAGTCCAAGTCCAAGTCCAAGTCCAAGTCCAAGTCCAAGTCCAAGTCCAAGTCCAAGTCCAAGTCCAAGTCCAAGTCCAAGTCCAAGTCCAAGTCCAAGTCCAAGTCCAAGTCCAAGTCCAAGTCCAAGTCCAAGTCCAAGTCCAAGTCCAAGTCCAAGTCCAAGTCCAAGTCCAAGTCCAAGTCCAAGTCCAAGTCCAAGTCCAAGTCCAAGTCCAAGTCCAAGTCCAAGTCCAAGTCCAAGTCCAAGTCCAAGTCCAAGTCCAAGTCCAAGTCCAAGTCCAAGTCCAAGTCCAAGTCCAAGTCCAAGTCCAAGTCCAAGTCCAAGTCCAAGTCCAAGTCCAAGTCCAAGTCCAAGTCCAAGTCCAAGTCCAAGTCCAAGTCCAAGTCCAAGTCCAAGTCCAAGTCCAAGTCCAAGTCCAAGTCCAAGTCCAAGTCCAAGTCCAAGTCCAAGTCCAAGTCCAAGTCCAAGTCCAAGTCCAAGTCCAAGTCCAAGTCCAAGTCCAAGTCCAAGTCCAAGTCCAAGTCCAAGTCCAAGTCCAAGTCCAAGTCCAAGTCCAAGTCCAAGTCCAAGTCCAAGTCCAAGTCCAAGTCCAAGTCCAAGTCCAAGTCCAAGTCCAAGTCCAAGTCCAAGTCCAAGTCCAAGTCCAAGTCCAAGTCCAAGTCCAAGTCCAAGTCCAAGTCCAAGTCCAAGTCCAAGTCCAAGTCCAAGTCCAAGTCCAAGTCCAAGTCCAAGTCCAAGTCCAAGTCCAAGTCCAAGTCCAAGTCCAAGTCCAAGTCCAAGTCCAAGTCCAAGTCCAAGTCCAAGTCCAAGTCCAAGTCCAAGTCCAAGTCCAAGTCCAAGTCCAAGTCCAAGTCCAAGTCCAAGTCCAAGTCCAAGTCCAAGTCCAAGTCCAAGTCCAAGTCCAAGTCCAAGTCCAAGTCCAAGTCCAAGTCCAAGTCCAAGTCCAAGTCCAAGTCCAAGTCCAAGTCCAAGTCCAAGTCCAAGTCCAAGTCCAAGTCCAAGTCCAAGTCCAAGTCCAAGTCCAAGTCCAAGTCCAAGTCCAAGTCCAAGTCCAAGTCCAAGTCCAAGTCCAAGTCCAAGTCCAAGTCCAAGTCCAAGTCCAAGTCCAAGTCCAAGTCCAAGTCCAAGTCCAAGTCCAAGTCCAAGTCCAAGTCCAAGTCCAAGTCCAAGTCCAAGTCCAAGTCCAAGTCCAAGTCCAAGTCCAAGTCCAAGTCCAAGTCCAAGTCCAAGTCCAAGTCCAAGTCCAAGTCCAAGTCCAAGTCCAAGTCCAAGTCCAAGTCCAAGTCCAAGTCCAAGTCCAAGTCCAAGTCCAAGTCCAAGTCCAAGTCCAAGTCCAAGTCCAAGTCCAAGTCCAAGTCCAAGTCCAAGTCCAAGTCCAAGTCCAAGTCCAAGTCCAAGTCCAAGTCCAAGTCCAAGTCCAAGTCCAAGTCCAAGTCCAAGTCCAAGTCCAAGTCCAAGTCCAAGTCCAAGTCCAAGTCCAAGTCCAAGTCCAAGTCCAAGTCCAAGTCCAAGTCCAAGTCCAAGTCCAAGTCCAAGTCCAAGTCCAAGTCCAAGTCCAAGTCCAAGTCCAAGTCCAAGTCCAAGTCCAAGTCCAAGTCCAAGTCCAAGTCCAAGTCCAAGTCCAAGTCCAAGTCCAAGTCCAAGTCCAAGTCCAAGTCCAAGTCCAAGTCCAAGTCCAAGTCCAAGTCCAAGTCCAAGTCCAAGTCCAAGTCCAAGTCCAAGTCCAAGTCCAAGTCCAAGTCCAAGTCCAAGTCCAAGTCCAAGTCCAAGTCCAAGTCCAAGTCCAAGTCCAAGTCCAAGTCCAAGTCCAAGTCCAAGTCCAAGTCCAAGTCCAAGTCCAAGTCCAAGTCCAAGTCCAAGTCCAAGTCCAAGTCCAAGTCCAAGTCCAAGTCCAAGTCCAAGTCCAAGTCCAAGTCCAAGTCCAAGTCCAAGTCCAAGTCCAAGTCCAAGTCCAAGTCCAAGTCCAAGTCCAAGTCCAAGTCCAAGTCCAAGTCCAAGTCCAAGTCCAAGTCCAAGTCCAAGTCCAAGTCCAAGTCCAAGTCCAAGTCCAAGTCCAAGTCCAAGTCCAAGTCCAAGTCCAAGTCCAAGTCCAAGTCCAAGTCCAAGTCCAAGTCCAAGTCCAAGTCCAAGTCCAAGTCCAAGTCCAAGTCCAAGTCCAAGTCCAAGTCCAAGTCCAAGTCCAAGTCCAAGTCCAAGTCCAAGTCCAAGTCCAAGTCCAAGTCCAAGTCCAAGTCCAAGTCCAAGTCCAAGTCCAAGTCCAAGTCCAAGTCCAAGTCCAAGTCCAAGTCCAAGTCCAAGTCCAAGTCCAAGTCCAAGTCCAAGTCCAAGTCCAAGTCCAAGTCCAAGTCCAAGTCCAAGTCCAAGTCCAAGTCCAAGTCCAAGTCCAAGTCCAAGTCCAAGTCCAAGTCCAAGTCCAAGTCCAAGTCCAAGTCCAAGTCCAAGTCCAAGTCCAAGTCCAAGTCCAAGTCCAAGTCCAAGTCCAAGTCCAAGTCCAAGTCCAAGTCCAAGTCCAAGTCCAAGTCCAAGTCCAAGTCCAAGTCCAAGTCCAAGTCCAAGTCCAAGTCCAAGTCCAAGTCCAAGTCCAAGTCCAAGTCCAAGTCCAAGTCCAAGTCCAAGTCCAAGTCCAAGTCCAAGTCCAAGTCCAAGTCCAAGTCCAAGTCCAAGTCCAAGTCCAAGTCCAAGTCCAAGTCCAAGTCCAAGTCCAAGTCCAAGTCCAAGTCCAAGTCCAAGTCCAAGTCCAAGTCCAAGTCCAAGTCCAAGTCCAAGTCCAAGTCCAAGTCCAAGTCCAAGTCCAAGTCCAAGTCCAAGTCCAAGTCCAAGTCCAAGTCCAAGTCCAAGTCCAAGTCCAAGTCCAAGTCCAAGTCCAAGTCCAAGTCCAAGTCCAAGTCCAAGTCCAAGTCCAAGTCCAAGTCCAAGTCCAAGTCCAAGTCCAAGTCCAAGTCCAAGTCCAAGTCCAAGTCCAAGTCCAAGTCCAAGTCCAAGTCCAAGTCCAAGTCCAAGTCCAAGTCCAAGTCCAAGTCCAAGTCCAAGTCCAAGTCCAAGTCCAAGTCCAAGTCCAAGTCCAAGTCCAAGTCCAAGTCCAAGTCCAAGTCCAAGTCCAAGTCCAAGTCCAAGTCCAAGTCCAAGTCCAAGTCCAAGTCCAAGTCCAAGTCCAAGTCCAAGTCCAAGTCCAAGTCCAAGTCCAAGTCCAAGTCCAAGTCCAAGTCCAAGTCCAAGTCCAAGTCCAAGTCCAAGTCCAAGTCCAAGTCCAAGTCCAAGTCCAAGTCCAAGTCCAAGTCCAAGTCCAAGTCCAAGTCCAAGTCCAAGTCCAAGTCCAAGTCCAAGTCCAAGTCCAAGTCCAAGTCCAAGTCCAAGTCCAAGTCCAAGTCCAAGTCCAAGTCCAAGTCCAAGTCCAAGTCCAAGTCCAAGTCCAAGTCCAAGTCCAAGTCCAAGTCCAAGTCCAAGTCCAAGTCCAAGTCCAAGTCCAAGTCCAAGTCCAAGTCCAAGTCCAAGTCCAAGTCCAAGTCCAAGTCCAAGTCCAAGTCCAAGTCCGCATTGAAGTCAAAATTATCCTCCAGCTCCGCATTCACGCTTTCGTTCCAGAAACACCTTCCAGAACATTTAATTTTGGTGGCACTTTCGGGCAACCAGAATGTGTGCGCTAATTACCAGATGAATCACTCCGTTGGCCAGTGGCCGGCAAGGACCGCATGTGACCGCTCGCCGCTCGCATCGTTCAGCGCCAGCAATCGTGTGGAGTTGTAAAATTTATAGCCGCTCCATAGCTCCCTGTGCGTTGCTGTGTGCGGGGAGGGGGAAAGGGCGACTGGCGCTAGGACTCTGGGTCAAGGCAGCTCCTCCCTGTGTAAAGTTTGGGATTAATGAAGGCCTTGTCCTTGAGAGGAGGGAATTAAACTGAGATTTATGCCGCAACAGGGGATGGTCTGAGTGAAAGTAATGCATCGCCTTGTGAACGTAATTAACACCGAGGACTGGAGGAGGTCTGTTGCATCGTGATGGTCATTCGCACTCCAATGACAGAAGCTCTCATCTGTCACTCCATACTCCAATGGCGTCAACTGACAGCAGCAAACTCCGATTAATGACCTCCTTAGCGTGCAAAGCTCGCGCACACACAGCGCCAACCACCATCCTTGGCAGCTATCGTCTAAGCCGCCGCCCTCCCGCGCACACCCGATTTCAAGCCACAATCTCGTTCCGTCTGTGGGATTACCGCGACATACATAAGGAAGGGCAGCACAACCACCCAAAAATTTGTCGCCACATCTTCGCTGGATCATTCAATCGACCGACCGACAGACTTCCACCCCACCGAAGACAGCCCCATCAACCATCTCGCGCCGCCTATACAAGGACTAATTCCAAGTCGAGTGAGCTGAGTCGGAATACTGGCACAGTTCTGTCGGGGATGGGGCAGGGAGTTCTTCCAAATGAATGGGGATCAGGAAGTACACAAAGCTCTACACGCCACAAACACCACCACACACGGCAGAGCGGAGCTCATGCTCCTGCTCCTTCCGTCCGGATTCTCAAATTCTTTCGCATCCAACCGCACACATGGCAGGCAGGGCAGAGCACGACCAGCACCAGTACCAGCACCAGCACCACATTCAATTTACGTTATCACTTTACAACCGGTGACACATTGCGGTGGTGCCACCGAAACGACAATGGAGCAAAGAAGCACAGTCATGGGCAGCGGCAAACAGGCGGAGAGGCGAAACAGGAGCAAAGAGGCACAAACGGCCTTCACTGGTAGTGGTCGTTGTGCTTGTGTCGGTGAGTGCGGCCTCTCTTGTTGCGAGAGTGTGCGGCCTGGCTTGTGCGTCAGACAGGAATCATCTGGTGGAGTCTCGGTGCACACGGTGTGTGCCTGTGCCTGCCTTTCAGCCTGCCTGCCTGCCCAGCTGCTGCCGCTGCTGCCCATCCATCCAGCCACTTTGTGAATGGAAATAAGAAGCTTTTCACGTGTGCCGTCGTTGTCGCTCTGCCATTGTGCGCTGAGGAAGCGGCGACAACCAGTCTGTGTGAGGGTGTGCGCGCACTCCACTCTCGGCAGATGGAGCCATCACAAGGATTAAGGTGACAGGGATGAGAGCACGAGAGTCAGGAGAGTCAGGCTGCTTCACCGATTGTCACATGTCACTCAGTTGACAGGATTAACATATTTTGTAGCACTGTCGCTGTCGCCTGTCGCCTTTCGCCTGTCCTATGCCACCCACAAGTGGGAGTGCGGATTCCGTTGGAGAATTTCAATTAAACTCCCGCATGTTGCTGTCAAATGAATGCGCATACTAATTGCCATTTCGGCGACGGCAACGATAACGGCAACAAGATGAGACGCAACTGTGGGCGGGCGGTGGACCAAATTAGATCGACGTTGTCACTGTCACCGGTGTGGTGTCGCACGGGTGAAGTGGAGGTGACAGTGTCTTGAGCACAAATCTGATGAAATTCCGTCAATTTTGGGCAAATCCTTGCAAATGTGATGTCAGTCTGGTGGCGCAGAGCAATGCGGAAGGTTTTCGGAAAAGGGAAGTGCTGGGAATGTAGGATGAAGAGAGCGGACAGCAAATGAGTTGCTGGGAATAGGAAGCTAAAGGACGGGAAGGGATTTTCAAGCCAAGACAGCTTAGGTGCGTTTGACGCATTACTACAGGCTGTGCCGTTCCAGGAAAGCTGCGCCAACTCGCGTTTTCCTTATCATTCAAGCTACCAGAAGTGAAAGTCATTGCTAAGGAAAATTATATGAGACATGCACAGGAAAGGACTCTTCCGTCGCCTTCGAGGGATGTAGTGACCCGCGGCGCAAAGCATATACTAAGCTGAGGCGCAGGGGATATAATAACCCGCGCTCTTGAACTGCAAAAGCACGCGCTTCTTGCGCTCCCTCCCTCCTTTGGAATACAAAGAAGTCTGTGCCAGCAGGGGTCACGCAGTGATTTGTGCCTAGGCCGAGTATTAGGTGGAGATCCACGTCCCAAGGCATCTTATCCACCCTCAGAGTGACGCTCCAATTCATTGCTTCACATTGCAGGTCCGTTCCCTTCTTGCGCTCCCTCCCTCCTTAGGAAGACAAAGACGTCAGCGCTTTCCAGAGTCACGCAGTGATTTGTGCCTAGGCCGAGTATTAGGTGGAGATCCACGTCCCAAGGCATCTTATCCACCCTCAGAGTGACGCTCTAATTCATCGATTCACATTGCAAGTCCGTTCCCTTCTTCCAAGAAGTCTGCGCCATCCAGAGTCACGCAGTGATTTGTGTCTAGGCCGAGCATTAGGTAGGGATCCACGTCCATTACCATCTGCTTCTGTTCCGCGTCCCAACGCTTCACATCCCCCCTCAGATTGACGCTCCAAACAACTCATCGATTCACATTGCAGGTCCGTTCCCACCACAGAAATTACAAGAAAGCCACTCCCACCCAGGCCCAGACGAGATTGGATTCTCTTCTCTTTCAAATCGCACCTCCTCCTTTCCGCCGAGCAGCGCTTTCAGGACTCCGCTTTGATTGCACTGAGGGCGGCTGGCTAATGGGTGTTCGTCCACGACTACGACGGTGATGATGATGATGACGAAGTCCATTACAAGAGGGGCGGGCGGATGCTGGAGCAGTGGCGGCCACTTTTTAATTTATGATCCCACACGATTCCCTGAATAATGATTCGGGGCGCGCAACACGTAAGCAAACACGTTCGGGGCGAGTGTGAACCTGTGTTCTGTTGATTCACCCTCACAGCCGACGTCGACGAATCTAGGCCAAGAACACGTGTCGGCCCAGTGCAGGGGATGGCCACTCACGGCAGATAATCGCCGCCACCGAGGGGTGATCCGAAGAACAGCAGAATCCGGATGGCTGGTGTGGCGGGCGATCGAGAGGGGAAGTGAGTAAATTACCACCCAAGCCCGGATGTGCGAGAGTGTGTGTGTGTGTTGTGCGATTGGCATTATGAATGGAAGCCGGGTTGCGTGCCTTTTATTTTTTGACTCGCTTACGCACGTCCATTGACACGTTTCACACGCCCACCGCAGCGACCTTTCGCAACCAAAAATACTTGACTCGGGCACGGCCTTTAAATAATCGACAGGGTTCGTCAACAGTCGAGCAGCCTTCCACGCGGATGCGTCTTCGTCAATGAAGCTGTAAATAGCACTGTTCGCCTCTAAATATGGACACAGACGCGGAACTCCGCTTGACGGGGGCGAAATGTCAGCGCCACCACTTGACTTGGCACACTTGCAGCCGAGGATGGGGTGGACGGTCTTAATCGAAGGCACTCCTCACACTCAACTCAGCTCAGGCGACCTGATTGGCATTCGAGAGCGGCGCGCTTCAATTTAATGTCGGATGCGGTGTCACCGCTTCGTCGTCACCACTTCCGTATCAAAGTCAATCTGATAATGTATCCACCACTCATCCGATCACTCGCTCGCCTCCCCCGTTCGCACGTCTGCGGCATTCCAATGAGCTCAACAGAACCTGATTGGATCCTTCCCCCTCCCCCTCCTCGGCTAAGTTAGAGGGTGATTATTTATGTGGGCCCCCGGACCCACCAAATCATCGACCCACCCAGCACTCAGTCACTGATACAGCCAGTGACACAAGTATCGTCACTCGTGCCATGCCGTCGTAGCCGTTGCTGTTGCCGTCGTCGTGCGTCGTCGTCCTTCGCGTTGATTTAATGGAAATTTATTTTAAGGGAAAGAATATTATTTTAATCCTTAGAGAGGACACACACAGACACAAACACGCACACGCTTCGCCGCAGCACACAGTCATCGCATCCCCAAGTCACCACAGAGTTGAAGTCGTGCGGAGAGGAGCGCTTGCAAATGAGTAGGAGAAAGTGGATTCATAGAAACTATGGCGCCTCTCGGTGGAGCTGTCGTCATTCACATACACACACACACATACACACACAGCCAGACAATCACATTGAGGCTCCTCTCGAATGCATTTTACACTTCCGTGCTCCGGGGGAGGGCATAATTGAGACCAATTCGCCCACAACAACACTCGATTTGAAAGCGACTCCATTCAGCGGAGGGTCTCCTCCACGAGGACCGAAGGACGAGTGAGGTGAGAGAGTCCTATTTAATTATCGAGAGATACAAATGCTGCTGCGGGGGATGCGTCGCCGTTTGGAATTAGAGACACACGGTCTGGCTGTTGTGCTCTGCGCGCTGTTAGTTGCCCTGTTTGCGGCAACTCCGCTCCTCTTCACACCCGCAGCGTGTCTCTCTCGCTCGCATGCTCATCTAGATTCATTCATAAAAATCCAGTGACATGTGCTTTGGGGCACGGGCAGAGCAGAGAATGGAAACAACGACACTGGCGAGGATAATAAATTCATGCCTCTGCCTCCGGGCGGCTGAAGGCCGAGATGTTGTGATGTTGTGGCCATGTGTGGTGCACGGTGGGAGACCGATTTTGGGGGTTCTTCTATTTTCGGAAGCACTTTGGCTGAGCATTTGAATTTTTGATTTGGGCACTGCGCGTCGGGCGGGCAGCAATTGCGATTAACCCGAGCTTTGAGGGAAAAACTGATTTTTGGACTCCTGGCATGAACTTCACCAGAGTTTTGGCAATTTGTTCATGGGATCGCGACAAAAAATGAGCAATGGTCGGCTTTTTAGAAAACAGAAACCCTACACCTTCCTGACGCCCAGCGCCTTCCTGACCGCTGTCGCCGGCATGACATCACTCGGGCCTCTCATAAGTGATTTCGAGAAAAGCGCCTCTGCGCATTTTTCTTAGCTACTGGCTGACTCTCTGGAGTAACGAGAGAGACGGCAGAGTGTCCTAAAAGTGCCAAAAACGGGCAAAGCGCGTTAGTTTTCGAGAAAAGCGCCTCTGTGCATTTTTCGCAGCTTCTGGCGGACTCTCTGGAGTAACGAGAGAGACGGCAGAGTGCCCTAAAAGTGCCAAAAACGGGCAAAGCGCGTTAGTTTTCGAGAAAAGTGCCTTTGCGCATTTTTCGCAGCTTCTGGCGGACTCTCTAGAGTAACGAGAGAGACGGCAGAGTGCCCTAAAAGTGCCAAAAATCCGCGAAGTGCGTTAGTTTTCGAGAAAAGCTCCTCTGCGCATTTTCGCAGCTACTGGCACAATTCAACAAATGCTGCCCTATTCTGTGGAGTGACTGAAAAGTGACTAAAAATGACTAAAGCTCTCTAGCAGCTTCTGAACGTTGGCAGATTCCATTTGATTGGCAGTCGAAGTCGCAGCGTCTCCCTCGGCCAATGTCTAGCGCAGTCTCCCCGAAGCGAAAAGAAAATCTGTTGACCTACCTTAAAATTTTCTGAAGCGCACCAAGATTATTCCCCTTCGATATGCATCCACACCGCCAACGTGTATTCCCGCCCCTTGAACTTATGCGTCTTCCACAGACCACCAATGTGCCATTCACTTGCCTCTCTGGAACTCATGGCACGAATCTCACTTTCCTCCCACCTGCGGTTTTGAAGGACAAACCAGTTCGTCACTGATTGAATGTCACTCCTGCACCCTCTACCTTCGGTCACAGCCAGCCATCCCTTCGTTTTCACAGCGTCGTCCTTGTCGCCGTAACTCCGAGGAATCCACATAACTGAGTAATTCATAAGATCCCCGCCGACCAAGTGAATGTGGCTGGCTCACGCTGGGTCTTACATGGAACTGCAGATCCTCTGCGGGATAGCTTTGACATGACCATCGGCAATCGGTGCAACCGCGCCGTCTTAGCATCTGCAGGCACCGAGGGTATTTTCTGAGAAGAGCAAAATCGATCGGTCGCGGTTCTCTTCCGAGAATCCCCAGTCCCCTTCCGAGGAAGTAATGCCGCGGGAATGGCGGTGAGGCAGACCGTGGAAGTTCCTATTCAAATTCGTTGGAGATGTGCGTCGTTGTTGATTAAGAGCTGTGCTGACCTTTTCCACCACAGCTTTGTGAATCACTACACAACACGCACACCCCTCTCCATCGCCCAGCGGGCTCATGCTGTCCCTCTCCTGCGCAGACAGAGCGTCTCGAAATGCTTCAAACTTTGAATGACCAAATTCGTGTTTCGTCATGATGTTTACACACAGAGACCAACACCACCACTCGGATGATGATGATGGCGATAGGAGGATGAACGAATCGATTGCCAGGCTCCATTATTCCTCGCAGCGGCCACCTTAGTGGGCTGGAAAAGGAGTAAGTGCTCTCCGTCAATGAAACACACACGTCGTTGTCCTAGGATGAGTCACACGATGGCAACCAGAGTGCGGGCTGGCCTGGAGGGATTTGAAAAATCCTTGACTGATAACATTTCGAGCAGAGGATGCTGCTTGGCCAGTTCCTTGTGCGCCTGGCCGTGTGGGCCGGAGAATAGTTGGCGCTGCTTCAAGACACATAAAATGTAAGAGGCCACGTTGAATCATGCTCCACTCCCACCACTTCCTCTACTCCCCCGCCGAGAGCGGAGTTTACTACGAGAACTATAAAATTTTGTTTTTTTTTTTGTTCCTGCAAAATCCGTTTTTCCACTTCTGAATGAAACACCGCCGTGGGCGGTTATTGATTGGGTTGATCCTGTAGCAAGCGATGTGAAGCAGCCTCCATCACTGGAGGGGACGGGGGCGCATGGATCTGTCAGCGACACTCTCGGAGCCGGATGTTTACCTGTCAATCCTGCGTCTAGGCTGAGCGATTGAATTAATTAAGGCTTCGCTGCGGCGGCTTGTGCCGGATCAGTGACGAGGGCAGACGCCGCTAAATTTAGCCTGTCTCCTGTCTCTGCATGAAGGCGCTAATTATAGGACTGGCGTAACCGATTCAAATGCCACCCGCAAGTGGATGTGTATTCACTTCTCCTCCTCCGTGCCCCTAGACAACCGACTATCGATTGCGTGGCTAGAGAAAACATTGTAAACAGCAAGTGGACACAGTAAAGCGCCGCAATTTGAATAACACACGCCCACAAAGGAGCATCACCGCCCGATGGATCGGGAGAAGCGGAAGGAGGTGGAGGAACGACAGGACCTGGAGAAGCGACAGGAGCTGGGGGTGCGGAAGGAGCTGGAGGTGCGGAAGGAGCTGGACGAGTGAAAGAAGCATGAGTATCGGAAGGAACTGGAGGAGCAGAAGGAGCTGGAGGAGCAGAAGGAGCTGGAGGAGTGGAAGGGGCTGGAGGAGCAGAAGGAGCTGGAGGAGCAGAAGAAGCTGGAAGAGGGGAAGGAGCTGGAAGAGCGACAGGAGCTGGAGAAGCGCAAGGAGGTGGAGGAACGACAGGAGCTGGAGGAGCGAAAGGAGCTGGAAGATCGACAGGAGGTGAAGGAGTGAAATAAGCTGGAGGAGCAGAAGGAGCTGGACGAGCGAAAGAAGCATGAGGATCGGAAGGAGCTGGAGGAGCAGAAGGAGCTGAAGGAGCAGAAGAAGCTGGAAGAGCGGAAGGAGCTGGAAGAGCGAAAGGAGCTGGAGAAGCGGAAGGAGGTGGAGGAACGACAGGAGCTGGACTAGCGAAAGGAGGTGAAGGAGTGAAAGGAGCTGGAGGAGCAGAAGAAGCTAGACGAGCGAAAGAAGCAAGAGGATCGGAAGGAGCTGGAGGAGCAGAAGAAGCTGTAGAAGCAGAAGGAGCTGGAGGAGCAGAAGGAGCTGGAGGAGCAGAAGGAGCTGGAGGAGCAGAAGGAGCTGGAGGAGAAGAAGGAGCTGGAGCAGAAGGAGCAGAAGAAGCTGGAGCAGCGAAACGAGCTAGAAGGAAGAAGTGAGAGGAGCTGGAGGAGCATAAGGAGCCGGAGGAGCATAAGGAGCCGGAGGAGCAGAAGAAGCGGGAGGAGCAGAAGGAGCTGAAAGAGCGGCAGGACCAGAAGGAACGGGATGAGTGAAAGGTGCACTGGGGGAGAAGGACCACCAGCAGCGACAGTCACACTCGTGGGAGTATGATAATTCCCCGCGCAAAGTGAATCCACTTAGAATGCCACCAGTCGGAGCCGGAAAAAAAATAAAGCCCACGTGTGCGCACATTGCTGCATCATCGTATTTGCCCAGAGTCCGTCAATCACCCAACAACACCCCCGCTGCCGGAATTGCTCGTTTTTTTCTTTGCCGGCGAAGGAGAATTAAATGACTTGACATTTTTCTATTCCCATTTGTTTTGTCCTGCCCCCGCACTCACAGCGCTGCTGCACTCTAACGACACACACACATACACACACACACGGACGCCCGCTCAAGCCGAATCTGAGTCGGGCGTAGCGACAGCGAGAGTCCAATGGAGTGCATGCGTGCACACAAATCAAGGAGCTGCCCAAATGTCGTCTGATTCACCACAGACGCCAGTGTCGCTGTTGTTCGGACCGGTGCCGCGTCGCCGACGCCGCCATCGCCGCAACAATCGCAGGGAATCGTCATCGCTAGAGTCTGCATGTGGGTGTCTGGTTTTGGCGAACGGGAAGGAGGGCGGAACTGTCCGCCTACGCTTTCGATTTCACAACGATGGGAACCCAACCTTCTCGTACAAGAAACTAGCCAAAACGGCTTTTGCCACCCCCAATGTCAACTAATTTCATTGAGAAACGTTCCACACACACACACATACACACACACAGAGTGTAGTCAAAGGAGGAGACACATTTCATGCCGGCACAGGCAGGAACCGGCAGAGGGATCAAGTTGCGAAGGGCGATGAGCCATTTTATGGGGTTCAGGACATTTTCAGCTATAAACTGCGTCTTCAGCGGTTAACTTACTCCTGCGCCGGAATGTGGTGGTGGTCGACGAGGAGATTCACATTAATTATCCCCCGACTCCCGAATGGGTTGGGTTTCTTGGCCTCTCTCTCTCTCTCTCTTTGGACTCGGCAGCCTTGAACTTCAGCTGGTGTTATTTTTAATCGATTGGAGGCAGCCGCTCGCTTCCCCAATTTCCGCGTACACCCCGCCCCATCGTGTTGCGTGAACACAGCTGCCAACCACGTCATCAATAACTCTTGTCGATGCACTCGGGAGTTGGGCAACTTTCATCCTCGCAGGCAATGCTTCATTAACTCGGCCATGGCTCACATGCAGGTTCCCTTCCCCCCCCCCCTCCCCTCTGTCAGCCTTCCATTCTTCTGATTCTGAACAACTTGCGTGCGCTAAAAACTTTCTTGACACTCCCGTGAAGCACCATCGCGCTCGTAACCTTCCACAACAGCAAAAACAAAAACAAAAAAAAAAAAACAAACTTTTGCACCACCCCACCGACACTTTGAACGAACCACACGCGAGCAAAGGTGTCGCACAGCCTTTCCGTGAAATCCAAGACGACACCATTAAAAATTTCCAACCCACTTAGCTGCCATCATTTCAGATTTAACCGCAGCTCAGAGCATCCTTTCACGGGCGGAGGCGGCGACGACCATCACCTCCACACGCTTTTATTATAAATAACTGACTTAATGTCCCGACAGGACACTAAATTCCGTTCTCTCACGTAGCACCGTGGTCCCGGTCTCAGGTAGCGGCAGTCCACCGACGAAACCAAAGCGGATTCGAGACTCGATAGTCTCGTCCTCATTCAAATTTCATCAGGATAAAGCAGCCCGCACCCCGCCCCCCTCGTCGGTGGATAGATTTCAAGAACCCCGTGCAACGTGATACTCTATTAAAGGGACCACAGACCATCAACATCTGACGGCATCCTGTTCGTTGTCCTTGCATGCATTGATCTAAGGCTTCTGGTGGGGCGGCGAGGTGTCTATGGGGCTCACCGCAATTTGTACGGGATTAGGTTCCGTGTGTGTGTTGGGTGTGTGTGTGCGCGGTCTCCCTGGGGATAAAAATCAAATAAATTCCGTTGGTCTCTCTGTTATCGACCCCGGGCTGAGGGTCCTTCTGCTGCTGCCGGTGTTGTAACGTAAGCCTACGTGGTCGGTGTCTGATAATTATTTGGTCAGTCTTATGGGGCGGTAAATTGAGACAGTGCTGCGCTCCGCCGCCGGAGGACTTACATGAATCCTGGATGAATGGACTCATCACCCGGTCGTTTGCATTGACCTTTGAGAAGCTCATCTGACAACAGATTGTCTGGAAGTTTCACAGAATTACGGTAATTACGCCTGCGGTGGGTGCAGTGACTGTCACACCTCTAAAGGAAGACAATTTCATTCTTCTGTCGGAAACTGCTGTCTCCGAGTGTCTTCGCCCAGGAGGGCAAGGAACCTGTCCAGGATGGGAAACTTCTGTCTTGTGGTGTCAAAGGTGAGTTAAGTTCCTGCGGACAGAGTGCAACAACTTTGGAATCGTCGAACTCGCTTGCAGGCCATCAAACTTGAGTTTCTTCAGATCGATGCACCTGAAGACGGAGGTCGGGAGAGGTGTCAGTCATCGGACTGTTGTGTTTGTTGTTCATTCGAAGCACCTTATGTCCTTTGGAGGGGTAAAATGGATTCAAGACAAGAGCTGGCTCGAACTTCGGACGACTAAGAGTGTGAAGCCTATGCCTCGAGGTGTCCGTTTTTGGAATCTCGTCGAGCAGGACATGTGATGAGCAGCTTGAGCTGATGGTCAGGCTTAGCTCGGTGGAGGGGCAGCAGACAAACTTTTCGTTGCCAAAGGACTAGGAGTGGCGGAGCCTACAAGGTGTCAGTTTTGGTGTCAGTCAGGGCATGCGCTGAGCAACTTGAGCTGGAGATCAGGCTTAGCTCGGTGGAGGGACAGCAGACAAACTTTTCGTTGCCAAAGGACTAGGAGTGGCGGAGCCTACAAGCACGGCACAAGGTGTCAGTTTTTCAAATCCCGTCGAGCAGGACATGTGATGAGCAGCTTGAGCTGGAGATCAGGCTTAGCTCGGTGGAGGGACAGCAGACAAACTTTTCGTTGCCAAAGGACTAGGAGTGGCGGGGCCTGCAAGCACGGCACAAGGTGTCAGTTTTTGAAATCCCGTCGAGCAGGGTTTGTGCTGAGCAACTTGAGCTGGAGGTCAGGCTTAGCTCGGTGGAGGGGCAGCAGACAAATTATTTGTTGCCTAAGGACTAGGAGTGGCGGAGCCTACAAGCACGGCACAAGGTGTCAGTTTTTCAAATCCCGTCGAGCAGGACATGTGATGAGCAGCTTGAGCTGGTGGTCAGGCTTAGCTCGGTGGAGGGGCAGCAGACAAGCTTTTCGTTGCCAAAGGACTAGGAGTGGCGGAGCCTAAAAGCACAGTACAAGGTGTCAGTTTTTGAAATCCCGTCGAGCAGGGTTTGTGCTGAGCAACTTGAGCTGGAGCTCAGGCATAGCTCGGTGGAGGGGCAGCAGACAAACTATTCGTTGCCAAAGGACTAGGAGTGGCGGAGCCTAAAAGCACAGCACAAGGTGACAGTTTTGGAAATCCCTTCAAGCTGGGCATGCGCTGAGCAACTTGAGCTGGAGGTCAGGCTAAGCTCGGTGACCGGCAGCAGATATATTTTTCTGCGCAATCTACGTTCCATCAGGAAAGGTTGGAATACATTGTTGTCAACACACTCTCCAGCCTCACCTTGAGCTGAAAAAGGAGGAGGAGGTGCTGTTTTTTCCGCAAACGCGCCTCCCGGTATAGATCCTGACCCTGCTCTAGCCTGAGGGCTTTCAAGGCCTTTTTTTGGCTTCAGGGGTTTGTTCCTCGCCTGACATGGAGCACAGAAACCCCTTTTTAAAGTTAAAGCTGTTGCCGGGAGAGGTCCTTGTCAGTGACTCCGCTGAGTAAAACTGATGCTTCCTGATTTCACGTCAAGCGGGGAGAATCATCAACCAGCTTTGAGTGCCAGCTGGGGAAAGTTTGTACAGACATTGGAGGTTGAAGTTGGTTGAGGACTGAAGCGTCCATTGAAACCATGTCAAGCCCCCCTAAGCACAGATCTCCCCATTCCACGGAGCCTTAGGACGACCATGGAGTCCCTTTGTGTCTGTTCGAGGCTGAGGAGCAGTGTCTGAATGGCACGCAAATGAATCTGATTCAGGCTGGGATAAGTATCCCCGAGTCTCCTTGAGCCTCTTCGTTTGTGCAGCGAGTCTGTGGGTGAGTCCGGGCAACTGGTGGCAAGGAAGTCGGCGCTGCATGACGACAAGGAGCGCAGTAACCAGCACATTCCTACTTTCATGCGGTTATAAATTGAAACTTATGGTCTAGAAACAATATCCGTTCGTTATCCACTGCTCCTTCGAAGGACCAAGCCTTGCTCCTCCTCAGTGCAGAGTCATGTGGAGCTATTACGTCGTTCACTGCGCTCCCTAGTGGGAGCAGCAGAAAAGAAAGAAGCAATTTTGAAAATTGTGTATTTATGGAGAGATCCCTGCCGCCCCCTGACCATTAGGACTTTTATGATTTGTTCAGTGCATCCACGCGCGGTGCAGCAGCAGTGGCCAGTGTGTCGTGCAAGACAAAGTGCCCAGCCGTAGTCCTGGGCAGATGGCTCTCGGCTTTCCGGCTCTGGTGCGTGCCTGGAATGCGGAATGGCTGAGGTTTTCGTGTGAGTGTGGGGGAAGTTGTGGTGCCCTTATCGGCATATCGCTTGGTTTTGCAAATTGATGTCATTGCGCTTTTATGGGTCCATTGTGCCACTGAACTGCACGGGGGCGGTGGTTTGCATGTGGAGACGGCTGCTTTATGGGCACTTTTGTGGGGTTTGCATTCAGTGATACAGAGGGGGAGGGGAAGTGCTTCTCGGTGTCTGAATCATTCCCAGGGCAGAAGTGTAAGACAATCGAAACCGACTGCTTTTGTGCGTCAAAAGTAATTTATCCGCTCAGGTGGTCCTCGTACTTGATGCTGGGTGTCGTGTTTGATGGTGGATGTCGTGCTTGATGCTGGGTGTCGTGCTGTGCCGGGGGGGGTGCGAATCCGATCCGAGTGCATTGTCAGCATTATTTGTGGAACATAACGCGTGCATTCCCCCCGACACCAGGTGAAAGAAAATGTCGAGTGTCTCTGGTTACACGTGCCAATTGCCAGTGCTCCCTGGTGCTCGGTGTGATTCCAATCATGTCCTGGATGCCTAATCAGACCCTTAGCGGCAGGCTGCTTTATTATTTTTCGAACAATAAGTGTCAATTCGCTCACTGTCCGCAGAAGATCTGTCGCCGCCCCTTTGCACGACTCAGCGGATTCGAAGAAAAGCTACCCCGTGACCTTTGCTTTGCCATTCACATCACTGCTCAGGGCATCGCGCCACATTGAACGGACGCCGACGACACGGCTTTAGGCGACATTCGTCAAGCGTTCACCCCAATCTGTGGATGGACAAAAGCAGCGCTGTTCCAAGTCAAACGGTGACGGGTAATCATTTTCAGGACTCATTAGGCAACGTCAGCGGTTACTTATTACATTACACTTCGTTACCAGGCACACATGCTCGACTGGGCTTCGGTGGTCGGTCGGTGCGGTTGGGGGCTGTCTGCTTTTAAGTCGGCCTTTGACATTTTCAGCAAATCTCTTGTCTTTGGACACACGAATTGGTTGGGGTTTCCCGATGCCTTGTCGGCACAGACGTTGTCGCGCTTCAGAAGCGCGCACTTGCTCATTAATGAGCATTTATCAATCAATTTAAAGTTCATCGCACACACATGTGTGACGTGTGTGTGGCTCTGTTTGACATTCTGCTCCGCTCCAGTGGCAGACAGCTTGACAATGGCATCATACACCGTGTACGGCGGATAATAGAAAATGAATTAGAGAAAGGACACACACATCCAGTCACCCATCCGTCCACCCAACCAGCCAACCATCCATCCATCCATCCATCCATCCATCCGTTCGTCCGTTCGTCCGTCCGTCCAAGTCTATCGTCTATCGTGCGTTGTATCTTGTTGGCGGGGGCTTTGTGTGTTTTTGCTTTTTCCAGTTCCACGGGTGGCCGCTTAATGATCGTCATCGCGTTGGCATTGTCTGTCGCCCCCTTCTAAAGGTTGTCAGCGAGGCCGCTGTTATTGTTTTGCCCCCCCCCTCCGCCCATTATTCACTTACTCACTTCGTGTTGTATTTGTGTGTTGACAAACTGCGGCGACCTCATATCCTGTTCGCCTTGAGGTGAACAAGTGAATTTCATGTTTCAACGCAAAAAAAAAGCAAACACTGCCACCCCCATCTGCCACCGCCACCGGAGGGTGCACGCGGTGGCAACAATAAAGTGTACGACATTATCAAGAAGAAATTTGCCCCGTTCTTGGAAATGAACAATTTCCTTTAACGGTGTTTGTGGGTTTTTTTTCAACATTTTTCCGCCTTTTTCGCTTTTTTTTATTCCACTTCTCCATTTTTTCAACGCCATCGTCGTTGTCGTTCCGTTTCGTTTTTGTTTTTTTTTTTTTGTTCAGTCGTGATGTGGAAAATTGTGTGATTCGGCGAAAGGATTAAATTAAACGTGTTAGATAGTTTCCATTGTTTTTGCTGTGTGTCCCTGGCGCAATTAAGCGTGATGTGACACGAATAAGGATGATTCAGTGGAATCTCACTGGCACATGGACGATGGGTGACGCGAACAAAGTTGTACAATGTCAGCGGGTGGCTTTTGTTAGGCGACTAATGGAATTTTGTGGACTTGTTGTGGAACGCTGATGGCGGGATGGGTGGTTTAGGGTTTTGCTGCGTTTGTACATATGTTGGCTTTTGTTTTGGGGTGGCGTGTGTCTGTGTGTGTTTTATTTCGCAATCCTGTGAAATGTGTGGGAAGAGATGGGGAATTGCTTAAGTTGAAGGGGAGGTTTGTTTTCTTCTTCTTTGAAATGGCGCCCGACTACGTTGAAGGTTAAGGTCTTTAATTAGCTTCTCCTTTTAACGAGAAGATGACGATTCAGTTCTGTCAATCAATAGTGTAGTTTCTCTTTAAGAAAGAAATATATTCCGGACTGATTGAATGGCGCCCGACAACAGTTCACTGTAGTTCAGTTCTCTTCACAAAGAATAGGCCTTCTGCTTCTCTGCTTGGCGCTATAGTCTGGAGTGGACTCGGGACACAACCAGCATGCCTCTCCATTTCGCACGATCTCTCCAACTGGTTGAGGTCCTTCTCCACTTGTGTGCGCCATTTCAGCCTAGACCGTCCTCTGTCGCGTTGTCCCTATGGCTTGGATTCGAAGACTTTTCTGCCCGGAATCAGAAGTCCACATACGCTCTGCATTAAGTACCTATCTTTAGGGTTGACCAGGGGTAGCAGCACCCAAGTTCTTCCTTGAATCTTCTCTTCCAAACGACATCACAGCAAAACGGAACAAAAATTTCTCGCGAATGGATTTCTTTCCAAAAAATAAGGAACTGAGCATCCCAGGTCCAAGTTCCCGCACGATTAAACAGGACCTGTGCACTCGGTCATGCATCCTAGCAACGTCCAGGATTCTTCGCCAAGGAGCAGGACTGAGATGATCAAGCTGTTATATAAAGCGAGTTTAGTCCTTCCAGAGAGGGCTTTATTTCTCAATTGCCTCTTGAGCCCCAAAAAAAGCGATTGGCAAGAGATTTAGCGTTTGATTTCGGTCCTTATTTACTGTCAAGCCGATGTAGAGGAAGCCCTTGACTACCTCGAAGTTTCTGCTGCCTAGTGTGATGCTCTGTCCGAGACGTCGATGTTGTGTATCCTTTCTTGATGACAGCATGCACTACACTTTGTCCGCTTCCGCTTCAATGCCTGGAAAAGCCTCATTGACGGCTCGATGTGTTCGTCCAATCACGTCAATGTCATCAGCGTAAGCTAGCAATTGAACTGACTTTTGGAAGATCATGCCTCTGGTGTTGAATTGTGAGTTACGCGCGATCTTCTTGAGATGATGTTAAAAAAGGTCAGTGCGTCACCTTGTCTAAAATTGAAGGCCTCGGTGAGTTCGTTACCGACCTTGACGGAGCAGCGATAGTTTTCCATCGTCATACCAAACAGTCTGACGAGTTTGTTGAGAATGCCAAAACTAGGCATGGCACTGTAAAGCACGTCTCTATGCACGCTGTCATATGCGGCCTAAAAATCGACGAACAGGTGGCGATTGTCGATTTGCACTTCTTGAGTCCTTTCCACGATCAGTCGGAAAGTGAAGATCTGGTCTGTTGTGGACTTCCCCGGCCTGTGACCACACTGACAGGGACTTATCAGGTTGTGGACAAACGGTTTCTGACGCTTCTCAGCAGAGAGGATCCTGTTGCGGAGACTGATCCCTCGATAGTTGGCGCAGTCTAAGAGGTCTCCTTTTTTGAAGACCAGGTAAACTCTCATCCACTCATCGGGCATGCTTTCCTCCGAACATATCCTACAGATGAGCTGATGCATACGCCCAACCAGGTCATCTCCAGCTGCTTTAAATAGTTCTACGGGCAGTCCGTCCACTCCAGCAGCTTGTTTGACTTCAGCTTCGATATTGCTATCGTGGCTTAGCCTATTTCGGGGGGCCTTTCCAATTTGAGTAGAACAATCTGCCTAACAGAGGAGTTCGGGCCGTCATCGCCGTTAATCAGTCTACAGAAATGTGCCCACCTATACCTCTTGGGTCTATGCCAGGATTTGCGTAAAGTGGTATATTGTCGACTTTAAATCGAACAGGCCTGCAAGCCTGATAAAGCAAAAAGTAAACTTCATTCAACTGGCGCCCGACTAAAACAGTTTGTTACGGTTCAGCCTGTTTGCAAAATTGTCTCTTTTAAATGTCTTAAGGTTCCAAGCAATCATCAAAAATCAGACGATAAAGTCATGGAATCAGAGCCATTGAGACACTGCAACAGATGACGACCTAGGCTAAGTTGGCGCACACAAGTGGAGAAGTACCTAAACCAACTTGTAATGCGCAATTAGAGGCAGCTAGCGAAAGATTGTGCTGGCTGAAGAGGCATGTTGGTTGAGGCTCAGGTCCACCCCGGTTCAAGAAGAAGAAGAGGAAGGTTCCAAATACTCTGTGATTTTTTAAAATGATGAACAAGCCGTACGACTCAAAATGTTGCAGTTGAGTCACTGCTTCAGTTTTCACTCGTCACTTCTATGAAATAAGCGACATCCTGAGGGACAGATCGTTCACCTAGCGCCGAAACTTCCTTCTTTCCTGAGGCCAACTAAAATTGTTAATTAAATATTCATTTGTTTTTGTTAGTGGCGCCCCCTACATGTTTTGGGTTATGTGTTGCAGCTTTGCCACAAATGTGTGTCATTTCTTCAGTCTTTTCAGTGGATACTGCTCTGTTCGGTTCATTATTCATGTGCCCTCCGACTAAGCATCTTTCAGCTATCGTCCACCCATATCCTATTTGATTCATCCTTAGAGACCATAAGACTGAATGGTTCGGACTTCGCGGGCAAAATGCGCATAGTGTCTGATCCAAGACGTGGTAGCTGTCACACGCATACGTGCTATGCTTCAGAATTTCTTTCAGTTTCAGTCGAGAGCTTACTGGCACTGCCACGTGCGGCACGCGCTTTATTTGGTGTGACACACAACAAACGACACTTTATCTTAGGTTCACCCGGTTGTTTTTCCATCGCCTTCAGTGCTAAATTAATGGGGCCTGTAACTTGAAAGTCTCATAAAAGTAGCAAAGTTTTTATGGATTTAGGTAGAATGGCGCCCAACGAAAGACCCAGCTCGGATTATTCGCATTTTACCAGTTTTCCCATCAGAAACGAAATAAAGACAGGCAGTGTTGTAGGCTTGCGGCCGGCGTGGAGTTGTGGGAAAAGTGCAACGCTCACACGCCGAAGGGTCTAGGTTCGATTCTCGGCCAAATTTTTCACGGCACCACATCTTCCGAGCTGCTGACAACACTCAAAGAGTAATAACTGTCTAAGAAAGCATTTCAAATTTCGCCGTTCGTAGTCGGCTAAAAACTGTATGTCCCTTGTACTCGTAAGAGGACAGTAGCGCGCACAAGACGAGTAGTTGGTGAGCAAGCTAGCCCCTGGTCCCCCTGTGGACTTTCGCGCCAACGATTATTAGAGTGCTATCCTAATAGGGTCTATGGACACCACTGCTCCGGCCCGAAAAGTCTTTGAATCTGAGCCATTCAGACAACGCAACAGAGGACGGTGTAAGCTAAAGTGGCGCACAGAAGTGGAGGAGGACCTCAACCAACTTGGAGTGCGCAACTGGAGACAGCTGGCGAAAGATCGTTCTGGCTGGAGTGGCTATTGGTTGAGGCCCAGGTTCACCCCGGACTGTAGCACCACAAGAAGAAGACGAAGAAGAAGAATTCTAAAAGGGTCTCTAGTTTGAAGGTCTCAAAAAGCAATTCAGTTGGTTTTCTGTGGAATGGCGCCCAACGAAAAATCGACTCGGATTAAAGCTATCTTAATAGGTTTCTTATCACTACATAGCAATACGCAGTTGACACTGAACTGGCGCCCGACCAAGGCACTCACACATGTTGCCCAATCTAGTGTCATTTGTCCAGGTCCTCTTATCAGCTTTTGCTCTTAACCAAGAATTCAGTCCTTCTTGGTTAAGAGCAACAGTCTGAATATCCCGATGACAAATTGCATTCACCGCGGACACTCTTAATATGGCGCCCGACGAACGGCTTTCAACTTCAATTTATTCAGACACTAATTATTTGCCGCCCGTCCAATGTCTTACAGCTCTTCTTCAATTTGTTCACTTTCGTTAAAGATGGTTCTCTAAACTAAATGTTGTCAAGTTCTCCACATCTCAGTAAGCAATGTCGTCAAAAGGAGGATTCACTGACGTGGCGCCCTCCCAACGACTGGTGCTATCTTCTCAGTTTACCTATCAGTTACTGTTTGAAATAACCATCGTACCCAACTCGACTTTGAACCCCTCCCTACACCCCTCACATGATCCCTCATCTTTCACGCACGCACTTTCAACCCGAATCCCACACGCAAAATGATAACACTCACCTTTGCGTTTACTTACCCATCTACACACCCATTCGCAACCCGAGACGATGGCATGAGCATACACCTCTTGGAAGCCATGGATCTCAACGGTGCCTATTTTGAATTCTCTCTTCAATTTAACCGAACATTTCCCAGTCGTAGATGCTGCCGCTTCCCCTTTCCAGAATTAACTTCAAAACGGTCACACCCGCTGCCGCTCCGCCCCTCGTTGCTTGTCATATGCTCATCATCAGTGAAATGAGGAAAAAATGAACACACACAGCACTGCTGCTTGTCGGGGAAAATTGAATAACAGTAACGCGGGTGCGCTTGACGCCTCGGCGATGTGTCAAAAGTCGCGCCGTGCTCCTGAAGCTCTCGACTTGTCTTCACACCGTCCGCCAGTCGCGTCACACTGTGAAACCAATCAAATACCCAAACCACGCGTGCGTCAGCGTCCGTCTGGCACGGGATGCTGTCAAGGCGAATAGGCAATTTAGCTGGCAGAAGCAGAAAAGAAACGAAATTCTCGCATCCTTCGAAATCTCCGGGGAGCGGGTGCGAGGGGTGGAGCGGATAAAATTGGTTTCTTTTATGGGAAAGTGAAGGTCGTTGAGGGGTTGGCAGGCGGACTATGCGAAGACGTACCCCGCACGTATCCAGAAACGCGTCCGCGACAGGCGCGAGCTGAGACATCAATTTTTCCATTTCATCCTCTGATGGGTCATTTGAAAATAAATCTACGACTGGGCTGGGGACTGGACATACAACTGCGGTTTGATAGGCGCAGTCAGCCTGAATTTGTGGCCTGCAGACAGACGACCACTAATGCGCTGACTGTGCAAAGTTTTGTCTCTCAAAATGTGTGCCCCTGGCACAGCAGTTGCAAAATGTCCAAAAACAAACTTGAAACCGCTCACACTGATCATCTCCAATCAAGTCACTTCTCCCTGGACCACCCTCAGCCCCCGGCAATCACTTTGCTGCTGCCACCGTAGATCCACTCTTCCAGCAGCCGAATCTAAGCACTTAACCAGCAATCAGAGACGTACATGTTCCCCTGTCCTTTGGCATTTCAGCAACATCCGGCAACTGAACAGCCACCACGTGTGCAGGTGGTGGCTACCCGCGGGACACTGCACTGCTCCTCGCAGAGCAGTCTTCAGCTCCGACAGACCAAACACGAAGCGCAATCAAAACCAAGGTGGTGGTCATGCCCTCAAAATTGCACCCGGAGCTGCCAGCCAGGACATGCTCCACCGATTCTGACATGCAATCAAAAATTTTCCATCCACCCACCCCCCACCACCACATCCTGCGAACTTGACCGTGCTGCCGACACCGAATCCTCTCCCTCCATGCCACCCACCATTGCCGGGGGAAAAATGATTAATTTATTGCCCAAGGTGTTGCTGCATGCGCTCCCGTGGGCGGTGTGTTGCGGGATTCTTTGAATTTTCCTTCCGGTCCTTTCCCTTCGGTCTTCCGCTCCACCATCTCCTTTACAGTGCACCCTGCAAGGACTTCAACCGAAAAACCAAGCCACCTCAGTCTGCCAGTGTGCTGTGGGTGGGTTGAGGACGCGCATGTGGCAACATAACTCCGCGCCCCCGCTATCGAGCAGCCCATAATTTTGCGGTTTAATTGGGGCGGAAACACCCCGAGCCGTGGATGAAGAAGGGGGAGTGGTGGCTTGCGAGACTATATTGCATCCATCATGCTGCAGCGTGCATTAATTAATTTTCGCTAAGCAGATACGGAGATGCGAGAAAAAAAAATGGACACTGCCACCAGGATGCACGGGATAACATGCGGAAATGTTGAGTAAATGAGCGCGCAGCTGTGACGACGACGATGGCGATGACGCTCATGGCGCTGACGATGACGACAACGACGACGACGACGAAAGGGCCACTACGAGGCGGAAAGGCAAATGTTAACTCATTAACTCAGCCAACCAAGCAGCCAGCCAGTCAGCGACCAAGTTGTGGCAACAAAACGAGCAGAAGAGTTTTCCGGTTTCCTTGCGGTGAATGCGACCGTTGAACGTGCAGATTTTGTGGGAAAAGAAAACGAAACTCGGCTGACGTGCCGTGGGGGACGCAGGAATCCGCTCTGACGCAGCCGGAGACTGAGGCTGGATAAACGATTGCCATGCGATAGGTTAATTGGAGGTATCGTCGAGGCTCCGAAAGTGGAGCAGGGAGGCGGAGGAAAATTGAAACTCAAGTGGATACACAGCGGAAGTGATGCGGAAATCATCATACGCTAACGGCTTAACCTTTGACTTATTTTAAGCAATTGCCTTAGATGCGCGCAACGCGCCACCCGATGCACGTTTGCCTCCACTAATGACGGCGACACGGTGGGTTTGTGTGTCAAAGGAGCACACCCGCGGCCCCTGTGGAAATTCCCGGCCGTTAATGACATACAGGGAGGACTTCAGACTGAATCGTGGTGAAGAGTTGGAATAGTTTGAAGCTGTCTTCAAGGGATCTTCGTGACTTCTTAGACGCAACCAATTGACGTCAGCAGTAGAGCGGTTGAGATTTGGTGGAGAGTGGCGTCGTCTGGAGGAAGGTTGCAGATGGCAGTGATTTCTGGAATATTCTGGATGACAAGAGAGCGATGGGAACCTAGTTTTTAAGTTTTTTTGTCCTTTCATGGGAAAAAAACCCATGCCACCTTGCCGCTAGCTGAACATAGTCGAGATTGACTGCGCTTTTCATGGTTTTTAAAGTTTGCTGTGCCAAGGGAACCTCACAAACAGTCCGCTAGCTGAAACTGACAGCGTTTCGCATGGTTTTGAATAATTTTCGTAGGTTGCGGTGTCAAAGGAACCTCAAAAACAACCACCTGGCTGTACACAGTCCAAATTCACCGGGCTTCCCATGGTTTTAGGACAGTTTTCGAAGTTTTCTATGCCTAAGGGAACTTCGAAAACAGCCAGACAGCTGTACACAGTTGAAATTGACTGCTCTTCGCACGGTTTTTTAACAGTTTTCAGAGTTAACGGTGCGGACTGACTGGTCTTCGCATGATTTTTGAACAATTTTCGAAGTTTACTGTGCCAAGGGAACCTCAAAAATAGCCAATCATCTGGAACTGGCTGCGGATGGCAGGTTTTGAACAATTTTTGAAGTTTGCGGTACCAAAGGAATGTCAAAAACAGGCAGCTAGCTGTAAGGGGTCGAAATTGACTGCGCTGCGCATGGTTTTTGAACAGCTAGTTTTCTGTACATAGTCGAAATTCACCGCGCTTCCCATAGTTTTTGGACAGTTTTCGAAGTTTTCTATGCCAAGGGAGCTTCGAAAACAGCCAGATAGCTGTACATAGTCGAAATTGACAGTTTTCCGCACGGTTATTGAACAGTTTTTGAAGTTTGCGATGCCAAGGGAACCTCGAAAATAGCCAGTCAGCTGGAACTGACTGCAGATCGCATGGATTTGAACAATTTTCGAAGTTTGGGGTACCAATGGAACCTCAAAAACAGTCCGCTAGTTGAAACCGACTGCGCTCCACATGGTCTTGAACAATTTTCGTAGGTTGCGGTGTCAAGGGAACCTCAAAAACATCCAGTCAGCTGTACACAGTTGAAATTTACCGCGCTACCATGGTTTTAGGACAGTTTTCGAAGTTTGTGATGCCAAAGGGAACTTCGATAACAGCCAGATAGATGTACACAATTGAAATTGACTGCGCTTCGCACGGATTTTGAACAGTTTTCGAAGTTAGCTATACCAAGGGAACCTCAAAAATAGCCAGTCTTTTTAAACTGACTGCGATTCGCTCGGTTTTTGAACAGTTTTCGGAGTTTGCAGTGCCAAGGGAACCTCAAAAATAGCCAGTCAGCTGAAACTGATTGCGGATCGCATGGTTTTGAACAATTTTCGAAGTTTGCGATGCCAAGGGAACTTCGAAAACAGCCAGTCATCAGTCAGGTTTTGAACAATTTTTGAAGTTTGCGGTACCAAAGGAATGTCAAAAACAGGCAGCTAGCTGTAAGGGGTCGAAATTGACTGCGCTGCGCATGGTTTTTAACAGGTAAGCAATCTAAATTCGAGCAGATTTCAGCCCCCTCTATGCTGAAGTGACATCGGGAACAAGCAATAGACAAAACCTACCACAGTTTGGCTGGCCAATTTTCCGAAAGCAACGCCGCGTCCTTTTCTTCTGGCTCCAAAAGCAAATAAAAGGAAAACGCCTTCGGACATTACCATTGGCAGCTCCTTTAGCGCGGAAAATCCGCACGACACCGGAGAATTTTGAATATCCTGTTTTGAGCTCGTTGAAGTTCCATTATTCTGTATTGCGCTGCATTTCCCCACGACGTCATTCCGTACTGCAGTATCGATTCCACTAGGGAGAAATATATCTGTTTCAGAACCTTAAATGGGGTGTAATTGCTCAGATGATAAAGAGCATAAGTTGACTGCCGGAGTGGCTTGCAAAGAGACTTTATGTGAACGTCCCACTTGAATTCGCAGTCTACTTCTACTGCAAGATATCGATACACGTTGACCGTATCGATATATTCTGCGCACTCCTCTGTCTCAGGTTTTTGGTGAGAGTTGTGCAGCCATTCAAAACTATCGAACCATATTTTAATAAGCGATCCTATTGTGCGATCCTATATCGTGGCCGCCGTGGCGTAGTGGGTAGAGTACGACCCTCACACGCCGAAGGGTGTCGGTTCGATTCCCAGCTCAACACCAATTTTTCGAATTTTTCACGGCACCACCTCTTTCGAGCTGCTGACAACACTCAAAGAGTAATCACTGTCTAAGAAAGCTTCTCAAATCTCGCCGTTCGGAGTCGGCAAAAAACTGTAGGTCCCTTCTACTCGTGGGAGAACAGTAGCGCGCACAACATGAGTAGTTGAGTAGTTGATGAGCAAGCCAGGCCCTGGTCCCTTTTTGGACTATAGCGCCAACAATTATTATTATTATTGTGTGGCTAGGTCTTATGTGCTTTAATTTCGTTTTTTTCGCGTTGATTATGAGGCCGTTATCGTGACACCAGCGCAGAACATTGTTAAACTCCGATTGCATTGTTTGAGCTGCTCTGGTAATATCTTTGCTGTTCACAATTATGGCTGTATCATCAGTGTATTGATACCCAATACTATCTTGCAACACCGCAAGCATATCGTTTACATATATAATAAAGAGGAGAAGCCCCAGGATAGATCCCTGAGGAACACCAAACTCAACTGTGTGCACATTGCTATATCTGTTCGATATTTTCACTTTCAAACCCCTGTTACAAAGATAGCTCTCAAAGCAATTCAATATTCCACCGCGAATTCCAATCTTTTCCAGCATTCGAATTATATTTTCGTGACAAAGTGTGTCAAATGCTTTTTTGAAATCAATAAAAATTACTAGCGAATGGTTGTTCTTATTTAGATTGCTGTATATACAATTGAATCCGAGTCTTTGAATCCGAGCCATTGGGACAACGCAACAGAGGACGGCCTAGACTGAAGTGGCGCACACAAGTGGAGAAGGACCTCAACCAACTTGGAGTGCGCAACTGGAGACAGCTGGCGAAAGATCGTGCTGGCTGGAGAGGCATGTTGGTTGAGGCCCAGGTCCACCCCGGACTGTAGCGCCACAACAAGAAGAAGAAGAAGTATATACAATTGGGAAATTCTCTCAGTAGTTGGTTTACGTTTCGGTTTCTCACGAAGTCATACTGGTTTTTGTTGATGATTTTGTATTTGCCTATATAGTCTTGCAATCGTCTCGCCATAACTTCTTCTAGCACTTTGTTGGAAATAGGTCGGTAATTAGAGACCTCGTTTTTCTTCCCTGACTTGTAGATGGGTCGAACAATGGTAATTTTAGTTTCTCCGGGAATTAACTTTGCTCCAGAGACTTGCTTACCAGTTGTGTGACTGCAGGTACTTAGACACTCGCATTAAGCTTAAGGTCTTTAGCCCTTATGCTATCTACTCCGAGAGATTTGTTTATGTTCAGTTGTCTTATTATGTTTTGTATTTCCTTTGTCGAAACTTGAGCTAGGAACATTGATTGTACTACACTCATTTCTCCGCCTCTGTATGTTCTTATGTCGTATTTGTGGGTAATTGGTTCTATTTCGTCTCTAAACTGCGTAGCGAATCCACATATCGTATCAATCCAGGAACTATAATAATAATAATAATAATTGTTGGCGCTATAGTCCAAAGGAGGACCAGGGCTTAGCATCCTCATCAACTACTCGTGATGTGCGCGCTACTGTTCTCTCACGAGTAGAAGGGACCTACAGTTTTTTGCCGACTCCGAACGGCGAAATTTGAGAAGCTTTCTTAAACAGTTATTACTCTTTGAGTGTTGTCAGCAGCTCGAAAGGGGTGGTGCTGTGAAAAATTCGAAAAATTGTTGTTGAGCTGAGAGTCGAACCTGGACCCTTCGGCGTGTGAGCGTCGCACTCTACCCACACGCCATAGCGACCACTATGGGAACTATGGGCGTAGAAATTTCGCATCTGTGGCCTTGGTACCCTGCGAGGTTTCTCTCCACTCTTCGACGAACGATCGGATCCCAGCAACTAAGCTTGGACAATTTTGTGGACAAGACCTGGTTGCTGCGGTCATCAGCTACAAATCAGGCGGAGCGTGGCACAATTTTGTCATGGCGTCAGCTTACTTCCCCTACGATTCCGTCCTACCACCATTACCAGAGGAAGTAACGGAGCTCGTAGAGTACTTCTACACGAAAAAGATGGGTCTCGTTGACTATTGCGACGCTCATGCTCAGAACACTTTCTGGGGCAGCAACAAGTGTAACAGGAAACGATCGCATCTTCACGACTTTGCACTATCGTCGGGCGTAATCATCAACAACTTGGGCTCACAACCAACATTTGTTTCCGACAATAAGACGGGAAGTGATTGACTTAAAGCTATCAAATAGATAACTTAAGGAGTCACAGAATGAAAAGTTCTGTCGGAAGTGCCCATGTCGGACCATAGACACATAGAGTACCGAATCGAATGCGAAACCAACATTTCGCAGAAGAGCAGGAACCCTAGGAAAACAAACTGGCTACGGTTTAGAGAAGAGTTAGCAAATCACTCTGCACCTCTCACAAAACTCAGGTTGAAGAGGCAGTTCGGAATCTGAACGACACCCTAACCAAATGCTTTGAACTGACGTGCCCAGTCAAGGCACTACCTGCAGAGTCCCTGTTCCGTGGTTGAACACGGAACTGCAGAAAACGCGCAATGAAACCAGAAAACTTCTAAACTTTACTCAAAAGCAATCTGGATGAGAACTGGGAACTGTATCGTTCAAAACAAAAAGAATATAAGATGCTATTTCGTTGTTTGTGATGTTGTTAGCTCTCAAGTCGATCTCAAAACTGTCAAACAGGCAGCAGAAAGTTGAAAACCGTGCCTGTGAATAAAAAATGTACAAATCTCGAACGTTTCTTAAACAGTTTTCTTTATTTTTAGGACTAGTTGGGACCAAAAATGGTTCAAGTTTTTAATACTGATGGAAAATGAGTACATATGCAATTTTCGAAAACCTTTGCATTATCGGCTCCCCTTGAAGAACTTCAAAAACTGCTGGAGCCCCAAAACCCTACGAGTTTCAACATTTTTTAAGGATCACATATATTTTTGAGGTTGTGAAAGTTTCGAAAACAGTAAAACAAGCGAAATGTTAGCTCCCAGAAACACAAAGGTTGTTGTCTGCTGTGACGGGGTTTCGAAAACTATCAAGCAGGCACCTAACTCTGAAACTTGGCGCTTTTGATTCACTCTACTTATCCTCTTTTCAAGTTCTTGAGCTGTTTTAGTCACAGGAGTGTCGAAAACTGCTACGCAGATGCTCATTCTCCAAAATGAGCACACTTCTGTCTTGGTTTTGAAACGCTCTCTCGTTGCACTGCACTATGACGGCTCCAAAAGCCGTCACCCAGGCGTAATTGCGTCAAGGCCCTCATCCTCATCACACATCACCACCTAACGCGTTCATCCTTTCACCCCGTGCACAGTTCCCAATTTTTTCCATGCCCCCCCTTCCAAACCCCACAACGCCGCGCCAGCTAAATATAGATTCAATCAAATTACGTTAACCTTTGCATCGCATGAGTGGAGCACACATTTCCACGCTTATTGGCATCGAGAATAATTTAACTCGATTGAAGAGTCCTCCACACCCCACCGCACACTCAACGACGCCAGCAGTGCCTCCGACAATGCCATTTACCCCCGCAGTCATTTCGCGCAGCCATCAGCATCGCAAATTGCCTGCATTCCACAAGTCCATAAGTCTATTGACAACTTTTCTAAATTCCTCGCAACTTTTCTCCCCGATCGACCACCAGCCAGTGCTTCAGTCCTGAGTCCTGCACTTCACCGCCACTTGGCGGTGCCGTGCCGTGTGACGTGTTCACAGGTAGTTTCGAACAAAATGCATAGAAGCGCAGAGCGGAGGGACGAGTGCGCCAATCGAGTGTCGCGCCATTCAATTTCGTCGGCCGCCATGGAGTGCACTAGTTTTTGTAGCTCTTCAGTGCCAGTTTGAAGCACGGAGCGCTGTAAAAAAGTTACATTCAGGAATTGTCGAAATCCAATTAAGTCAGCACACCGCATTAATTAAGCACCCTTCGCATCGATAATTCACCGCTCCCTGTGACACAGGAGGCCGGGCTTCCTGCTGCATCCTTCCTTCCGTGACGCGCTCGCGTACACGTAGCACAATAGGAGCAGAGGAACTTGGAGAAAATCCTCCGAAGCGACAGAGGGATGGCGACGGCGTTGTCCCCGTGCAGTCGGTGGGTTTATCGATTGCGTGCCATGACCTTTGCAAGCAGTGCTTAGTTGCTTCTGTTTTTGTGTACCTCCGCTGTGTGTGTCGCATCAAACAGTCGCCCTCGAGCGCTGCTTTCAGTGGAATGTCGAGAACGCAGGACAGGGACTGGGCTGGGGGGCGCGCCGGTTCCATGTTCATCTGCACAAGCACTACTTGTAGTGAGCCATTTTATTATCATTAAACTGCACGAGCACTTGCCCCACGGTCTTGTTGACTTTGCTGGTGACGGTGGCGGTGGTGGTGGTGGTGGTCGAGGACGCGCTGTCCATCCATTGTCCCGTCGCAGCAACAAGTAATTTAGAAAATGCGAAGAGCGCTAGTTGTAGTCGATAATTAATATCAATTGGAGGGACGATAAATCCTTGTTTCCGAATGATTGCCGGTAATGGAGTGCTATCGGTGGTGCTGCCCACCAGCAGGTCGTGGGATTTGGACGCCCGCGAGCGTGCATGAGGACCTGTCCGTTGTGAGGAAGAGACTGAAATTGGTAGTGACGCCCTTGTTGTTCCCAATCGAGTTGCAGCCGCTTGACGAGACAGACATTAAGGGCGTAGTCGGGGCTGAGTGCTTCCCTTCATTGATAATGACACGTCGTGCCAGCGGCTGTACTTCTCGTCTGATTTCGGGAATCAATGTGAAGTGACGGCTTGGGGAGTCGGCGACACGGGGCCTCCGTGATGGACGACGGCACGTGTTTTGGGCTGATTGAAAGCTTCAAGATAGTTGTGACGTGTCGCTGAAAGATACACAAAGTGGTGGCGGTTCAAGAGTCAGGAAATGACAAGAAGCGTCCTTCGGAGATCCTGAGATAGAGGAGGCAATTCCCAATAGTGTGCTCTAGGCACTCCCTTTTTGAAGGATTTTGTAGGCGAACCTCGGAACTGTCTTCCCCCCGTTTGAAATTTTCATTTTTTCGAACTTTTACTGATGAACGTCGAAAACTGACTCCCTCGAGTTGGATGTCCAAATGGAATTTTGATTTTTTGAACTTTTGGGAAAAAAGGATCGAAAACTGTCTTCAACGCGTCAAAGGTCCAAATGGAACGCTCTTCGCGCGTAATCTTGTTTTTTTTGCATATTAACAGATGAACGTCGAAGACTGTGTCCCTCGCGTTGGTTGTCCAGATGGAACGCGCTTCGCGCGCAATTTTGATTTTTCAAACTTTTGGGAAAAAAGGTCGCAAACTGTCTTCAACGCGTCGGAGGTCCAAATGGAACGCTCTTCGCGCTTAATCTTGTTTTTTTTTTTGCGTATTAACAGATGAACGTCGAAGACTGTGTCCCTCGCGTTGGTTGTCCAGACGGAACGCGCTTCGCGCGCAATTTTGATTTTTCAAACTTTTGGGAAAAAAATGTCGAAAACTGTCTTCAACGCGTCGAAGGTCCAAATGGAACGCTCTTCGAGCGTAATCTTGTTTTTTTTGCATATTAACAGATGAACGTCGAAGACTGTGTCCCTCGCGTTGGTTGTCCAGATGGAACGCGCTTCGCGCGCAATTTTGATTTTTCAAACTTTTGGGAAAAAAGGTCGCAAACTGTCTTCAACGCGTCGGAGGTCCAAATGGAACGCTCTTCGCGCTTAATCTTGTTTTTTTTTTGCATATTAACAGATGAACGTCGAAGACTGTGTCCCTCGCGTTGGTTGTCCAGACGGAACGCGCTTCGCGCGCAATTTTGATTTCTCAAACTTTTGGGAAAAAAAGGTCGAAAACTGTCTTCAACGCGTCGAAGGTCCAAATGGAACGCTCTTCGCGCGTCATCTTGATTTTCTTGCATTTTTGCTGGTGAAGGTCCAAAACTGTCTTCCACGCGTTGGATATCCACAAGCTTCGCGCGCAATTTTGATTTTTCAAACTTTTGGGAAAAAAAGGTCGAAAACTGTCTTCAACGCGTCGAAGGTCCAAATGGAACGCTCTTCGAGCGTAATCTTGTTTTTTTTGCATATTAACAGATGAACGTCGAAGACTGTGTCCCTCGCGTTGGTTGTCCAGATGTAACGCGCTTCGCGCGCAATTTTCAAACTTTTGGGAAAAAAAGGTCGCAAACTGTCTTCAACGCGTCGGAGGTCCAAATGGAACGCTCTTCGCGCTTAATCTTGTTTTTCTTGCATATTAACAGATGAACGTCGAAGACTGTGTCCCTCGCGTTGGTTGTCCAGACGGAACGCGCTTCGCGCGCAATTTTGATTTTTCAAACTTTTGGGAAAAAAATGTCGAAAACTGTCTTCAACGCGTCGAAGGTCCAAATGGAACGCTCTTCGAGCGTAATCTTGTTTTTTTTGCATATTAACAGATGAACGTCGAAGACTGTGTCCCTCGCGTTGGTTGTCCAGATGGAACGCGCTTCGCGCGCAATTTTGATTTTTCAAACTTTTGGGAAAAAAGGTCGCAAACTGTCTTCAACGCGTCGGAGGTCCAAATGGAACGCTCTTCGCGCTTAATCTTGTTTTTTTTTTGCATATTAACAGATGAACGTCGAAGACTGTGTCCCTCGCGTTGGTTGTCCAGACGGAACGCGCTTCGCGCGCAATTTTGATTTCTCAAACTTTTGGGAAAAAAAGGTCGAAAACTGTCTTCAACGCGTCGAAGGTCCAAATGGAACGCTCTTCGCGCGTCATCTTGATTTTCTTGCATTTTTGCTGGTGAAGGTCCAAAACTGTCTTCCACGCGTTGGATATCCACAAGCTTCGCGCGCAATTTTGATTTTTCAAACTTTTGGGAAAAAAAGGTCGAAAACTGTCTTCAACGCGTCGAAGGTCCAAATGGAACGCTCTTCGAGCGTAATCTTGTTTTTTTTGCATATTAACAGATGAACGTCGAAGACTGTGTCCCTCGCGTTGGTTGTCCAGACGGAACGCGCTTCGCGCGCAATTTTGATTTTTCAAACTTTTGGGAAAAAAAGGTCGAAAACTGTCTTCAACGCGTCGAAGGTCCAAATGGAACGCTCTTCGAGCGTAATCTTGTTTTTTTTGCATATTAATAGATGAACGTCGAAGACTGTGTCCCTCGCGTTGGTTGTCCAGACGGAACGCGCTTCGCGCGCAATTTTTGGGAAAAAAGGTCGAAAACTGTCTTCAACGCGTCGAAGGTCCGAATGGAACGCTCTTCGCGCGTAATCTTGTTTTTTTTGCATATTAACAGATGAACGTCGAAGACTGTGTCCCTCGCGTTGGTTGTCCAGATGTAACGCGCTTCGCGCGCAATTTTCAAACTTTTGGGAAAAAAAGGTCGAAAACTGTCTTCAACGCGTCGAAGGTCCGAATGGAACGCTCTTCGCGCGTAATCTTGTTTTTTTTGCATATTAACAGATGAACGTCGAAGACTGTGTCCCTCGCGTTGGTTGTCCAGATGGAACGCGCTTCGCGCGCAATTTTGATTTTTCAAACTTTTGGGAAAAAAAGGTCGCAAACTGTCTTCAACGCGTCAAAGGTCCAAATGGAACGCTCTTCGCGCGTAATCTTGTTTTTTTTTGCATATTAACAGATGAACGTCGAAGACTGTGTCCCTCGCGTTGGTTGTCCAGACGGAACGCGCTTCGCGCGCAATTTTGATTTTTCAAACTTTTGGGAAAAAAGGTCGAAAACTGTCTTCAACGCGTCGAAGGTCCGAATGGAACGCTCTTCGCGCGTAATCTTGTTTTTTTTGCATATTAACAGATGAACGTCGAAGACTGTGTCCCTCGCGTTGGTTGTCCAGATGGAACGCGCTTCGCGCGCAATTTTGATTTTTCAAACTTTTGGGAAAAAAAGGTCGAAAACTGTCTTCAACGCGTCGAAGGTCCAAATGGACGCTCTTCGCGCGTCATCTTGATTTTCTTGCATTTTTGCTGGTGAAGGTCCAAAACTGTCTTCCACGCGTTGGATATCCACAAGCTTCGCGCGCAATTTTGATTTTTCAAACTTTTGGGAAAAAAAGGTCGAAAACTGTCTTCAACGCGTCGAAGGTCCAAATGGAACGCTCTTCGAGCGTAATCTTGTTTTTTTTTTGCATATTAACAGATGAACGTCGAAGACTGTGTCCCTCGCGTTGGTTGTCCAGACGGAACGCGCTTCGCGGGCAATTTTGATTTTTCAAACTTTTGGGAAAAAAAGGTCGAAAACTGTCTTCAACGCGTCGAAGGTCCAAATGGAACGCTCTTCGAGCGTAATCTTGTTTTTTTTTGCATATTAACAGATGAACGTCGAAGACTGTGTCCCTCCCGTTGGTTGTCCAGACGGAACGCGCTTCGAGCGCAATTTTGATTTTTCAAACTTTTGGGAAAAAAAGGTCGAAAAATGTCTTCAACGCGTCGAAGGTCCAAATGGAACGCTCTTCGCGCGTCATCTTGATTTTTTTGCATTTTTGCTGGTGAAGGTCCAAAACTGTCTTCCACGCGTTGGATATCCACAAGCCTCGCGCGCAATTTTGATTTTTCAAACTTTTGGGAAAAAAAGGTCGCAAACTGTCTTCAACGCGTCGGAGGTCCAAATGGAACGCTCTTCGCGCTTAATCTTGTTTTTTTTTTGCATATTAACAGATGAACGTCGAAGACTGTGTCCCTCGCGTTGGTTGTCCAGACGGAACGCGCTTCGCGCGCAATTTTGATTTTTCAAACTTTTGGGAAAAAAAAGGTCGAAAACTGTCTTCAACGCGTCGAAGGTCCAAATGGAACGCTCTTCGCGCGTCATCTTGATTTTCTTGCATTTTTGCTGGTGAAGGTCCAAAACTGTCTTCCACGCGTTGGATATCCACAAGCTTCGCGCGCAATTTTGATTTTTCAAACTTTTGGGAAAAAAAGGTCGAAAACTGTCTTCAACGCGTCGAAGGTCCAAATGGAACCTTGTTTTTTTGCATATTAACAGATGAACGTCGAAGACTGTGTCCCTCGCGTTGGTTGTCCAGACGGAACGCGCTTCGCGCGCAATTTTGATTTTTCAAACTTTTGGGAAAAAAAGGTCGAAAACTGTCTTCAACGCGTCGAAGGTCCAAATGGAACGCTCTTCGCGCGTCATCTTGATTTTCTTGCATTTTTGCTGGTGAAGGTCCAAAACTGTCTTCCACGCGTTGGATATCCACAAGC
Source organism: Eristalinus aeneus (assembly GCA_955652365.1). NCBI lineage: Eukaryota > Metazoa > Arthropoda > Insecta > Diptera > Syrphidae > Eristalinus > Eristalinus aeneus. The sequence goes on from OY019131.1 coordinate 98,138,140, forward strand.
TTCGCGCGCAATTTTGATTTTTCGACATTTTCCAGATGAAGGTCGAAAACTGTCTCCCGTGTGTTGGATGTCCAAATGAAACCCGCTTCGCTCGCAATTTTAATTTTTCGCATTTTTGCAAAAGACGGTCGAAAACTGTCTTCTTGCAGATGAACGTCGAAAAATGCGTTAAGTTGATTTTCGAAGCTTCAGCGCCTTCAGACACGCCCATCCATCCATAACCACACCATTTACCATCAACATGCAACAGCACCCCTTTTGGGCTGTCTTGATCCTAATTTCGCTTCCAAACCAGTTGCACATGTAGCCCCGTCACCCTTGAACTTTCATTAGCTCCTGCCGACTGCTAAATGCCACAAGGACACAGCAAAGTCTCACTGACAAAGTGGCTCATGTTAAATTTACCACTTGGCCGGGTCGTCTGATGATGGTATGTACACACACAGCCATCTCACCTGTCCCTGGTCATCGGAGGCATTTGAAGCAAAATTTTACGATCGGGGCCATGCACCACCTGCATTTTGTACAACTCCCACGGTCGACGAAGACTGCACACACACTCGGCATCCATTGTCCTCTCGTCGACTGGGTGTGGTAGGAGGTGGTGGATTTACACAGGAGTGAACTTTCCCTAATCCCCTTTTCGTTTCACCATGGCGCATCTTGCGTCAATCCAGGGAGGATGTCCCCTGCATTACCTCTTCATGTTTTATTATCTCCTCCACCACGCGTCGTCGACGTGGCTTCTGCATTGCAATCTCGCACTCGTGCTTCTGCTGCGGGCTTGCCACCGCCATTTCGACACTGCCACCGCAACCAGCACAACCACTGTCGTCGTCGTCGTCGTCGCGTTCGTCTGCACCCCTTCCAGGGCTGTAGCGGTTTCGTCAAGCTTTTCACCTAAAAGATGGTTTTATCGTTTAATTTTATGAATCTGTAAACCTGTGACGTGGATCGAGTGAATATTCCCCCCATCTGAGTGTGCCTGGAGCGGCGTGAAAGCGGGGCAGAAGCGGTGGGCCGAGATCTTCGTGCGTCTTATCATGCTTGGCTCGTATGTGCTCTTATGACGTTGATGGATGCATAAACTTCTTTAAATTGCCGTTATTTTTGATTTTCCCCCTTTTTTGATCGAAATAAAATGTTAATGGCGGCCGCCCCCCGCAAAACTCGCACGACTTTGCATATGCTCGCTTCAGCATCAGTAATGACACATTTCCCCGTCGTGTTGGGGGGATTTTATTCGCAGCGCTCCGAAGGTGGAATATTAATTCCTCCTCCGGAACGCAGCGGTTCTTTTTATAGAGTGCGCCCTTGAGGCCCTTGACGCCCTTGAAATTTATTGGAAAGGATTTAAGGTACACTTTGGCAAGTGGTTGCGGAGCGCTCAAAGAAATAAGAGTGGCACACGAGTCGTAAAGGTTGCGAGCGAGGGCGAGTATGTTGCTTGGCAGCCACTCAAGATGTCCCCCATTTATCAACCAATACCCGGAATTGCCTCGTCGCCGCCCAAGCGAATGAGGATGTCAGTAAATATGTCAAGCAGCCAACAAAGCCGGTCTCCGGTGTCCTGCTCTTTGGGCTAATGGAAATTATCGTGTCCGTGGCGCGCAATTAATGTTATTTTTCTTAAGTTCACATAAACGGACGCACAACAAATTAATTAGTATTCACGTAGATTTATGTTCCACTCCCCCGACCACCGCCCACACGCACCAGACAGCCCGATTGGGAGTGAGTTAGCAGGAAAAGGGAGCAGAGCCCAGCGCGTTTGTCTCGTTTGTCAGGAGTGATTTATGTTCGATGAATTAATTTCTGAGAATCATATGAAACGAAAATTTACCTACCATAGTTCCTGACGCCGACCCCTTCGCCCTTCCCCACTGTCCTCGGCCCCTTTCGCGACCACTGCCAACTCCACCATTGACGACTGTGCCTGATTAGTTGTTGTCCAAAAATCTAATTTGGTTAATAGGTCAGTCAACAAAGCCGTCAGCCCATCAGCCCATCAACCCAATCCGGAGCAATGACACAACCGACCGCACAGTCTCATGGAGTCTCGCAATCGATACATAGTGACGTAGATGCTAATATGCCACAATTCTGGCAGGCTCCGCATGTATCGAGGCCAAGGGAAGCGGAAATTTTAATGCATCCCATTTTGAATAATGCCCCTGACATTCAATGTGAACTTTGAAATCTGCCCGGTTCCACGACGACGGCTGTTTCATGAATGAATCATATGTACACAGGGCAATTTGAGGAGAAATGTTTCTGTGCCGGGATTCGAACAGGACGTGCTCTGAAACTGAATCGTGACACTCGTCCTTCGACTAATTGAAGTTGTGACGGTGCTTCTTTAAGAACTTACGTACGCGCCCCAGTCATTCTCAGTCTGCTTGCGCAACAGAATGCAGCACCAGCCAGACACCTGCTTTCAGAGATTTGAGTTAAAAGGAGAACGAAATAAAATAAGAACTGCGAAAGGCAGTCCAATCCAACTACCAGTGATGTATGAAGAATGGACGTTTGTCGGTGCGGGCTGCCGGTTGTATGACGCAATTCGAGAAACTGTGCCCGATCGGGCGTAATGCGTTAAACCGAACATAACACATGCATAAGAGGCCGCTGGGATTGAGTGCTGGAATGGTGGGACGGAAGCGCGGTTGGTCTGGCTCACAGCGGTAGGGCAACCAAGGAAGCGGGTTATCTCTAAATTTGAATGTCAGATTCTACTTGGTAAATGTGTGGAATTGGATTTATTTAACTGTGAATTTAAGGACTATCCATCTTTGAACTTAATGGATATTTCGGTGAATTGAAGTCTCAGGAGAAATTTAAGGTAATGTCAAGTGGGGAAACATTTAAGGGATGTACTAAACGAGGGATTTCAAAAAATGTTCCACTTTTAAATGGAAGGCACGTGATTGGTCTAAAAAGTGTGTGACGTATTTGTTGACATGTACTAAAAGTCATTTAAGTGTACTAAAAGAATGTAGATTTGATTGGAGAAGATTCCGTCGCCACATTAAGAGCAAAGAACAATGGTACAAAACCCTAGGATCGTACTAAAGCTACAAATGATAGATATAAGAACTTAGATCTGTGTACTAAAAATCACACAGCCCATTGAATCACTCGATAAGAGAATTAGACTTCAATTTTTGTGTTCAGAAAAAAGTTAAGCACAAGTGTTGTTCGGAGAACGAATGAAAACTTCTGCCATCAGGGTGTACTAAAAATTATACAACCTTTTACATCATTCGATAAGTGAATTAAACTTTGGTTTTTGGGTTCAGTAATAAGATAAGCACAAGTGGCTAAGTGCTGTCTTGAAAACGAATGAAGGCTCCTATCATTAAAGAGTGTACTAAACTCCTATGGAGAGAGTTAAGATGCAGAAAACATTTGAATTCAAATCTAAATTGATTTCCTTAGGATCCTGGAAAGATTTCTATAAACTTTTTGACATGTACTAAAATTTAGTACTTTAATTTTTTGTATATTTTCGAGCAGCTTGATAATCAATTATTAACTTCCAATAAAATAAGGGGTATAGATCATTCGAAATTCTGGAAACACTACAATCAATCCTCTGATATGTACTAAATATCACAGTTAAAAGTCCAAAAATATTTTTAAGAAATTTGAATTCATTTTTTAGTCGAATACAAGGTCAAAACGTTGCTACAACTGTTTAAAATCCACCAATACCGCGTTAAGTAATGCCATACATATTCTAAATAGCTATACTAAAAGTTTAAAGGTATTTTTTAAGCCTCTGTTGCTTGCATTATATGTAAAAAAATGCAATAATATTGGTCTACTTTACAAGCAATTTTTCAACAATGGTCTGTAAGAATAAAAACAAAAAATTTTAGATTTCATTGAAAAGCTCGAGAATGCTCTACCAGTGCCAAAAATTTGCATTTTCACAAAAAACAAATGCAGCCCCTACGCTACGATTGCACAGCTCGAAAAATCCTTTCTAAGTAAATACATTACCCTTGACTACCTCAAATAATGCCCCCATCAAGCATTGCCCGTTTTCTTAAGTCTGCCACATCTGCTTCGCCCTAAAGAGCACTGCTCCCCACATCCGACATCAGAATTCAACACACGAAATGCAAACAACGAAGCCATTCTCATGCAGAGCGAAAAACATTAAAACCCCGACACGCTATCGATCTCAGAAGCCAGTAGAGCCACCAGTCACCAGTCAGTGCTCGTTCGCTCTTAAGACTCTTCAGCCGCCCCTGAATGCACGCGATGTGACACACATAAATCTCAAGAAACTCATCTCCACCTGTGATTCATTTGCTGCTTGCACTGATTCGGATGGCGTGAATGGCAGCAGCACGTCCAGTCCGCAATTTCAACTCTGCCATTATGCAGCGGGGAAGAACAAGCGCCGTGGATCATAAGTCAAAAAGTATTCATATCCCCATATTCCACATGAAGCACACGCACACACTCACACATGCTGCAGCAAGAAGGGGAGCCATTTACGTCAAGGGGTTTAGCAGGGGAAGAGGAAATAACACGAAACTTCCTTGTCATCGTCCTTGTCGTCTTCTCTAAACGCACTCTTGCTCCACCTCCGCTTTATTATAATTTATGTGTCAAGTCAACATGCACTCCCCGATACTTGTTCAACCAGAGAGACATCCTGTGAGTCCAGAAAATTCCGAAAATAGACGCAATCGCCTCCATTCGTCCATCCGTCCGCCACTGCACATCCTGCAGATTTAATTATGCAAAACTGCAAAACTGTGTTGTCCGTAGATCCGGTCACTGGATCATGAATGGACTACAACGGACACTGAGGGCACAAGACCACAGCACACAATGGTAGCAGTACAAGCACCAGCAGCAGCACAGTGTGCTGCACAAAGTCTTATTGCAATCCAACACACAATGGAGTCCTTGGAGTGGTGGAAATGCAAAAAAACGACATGTCCCGGAATGCACACACGTACACAGGAACTGTTTGCCTTGTGATACCTTTCTTGATGAGCACTGCTTGTCCTCAGTCTTATCTCTCTTTGGGTTCTTTGTAAATGGGAGGGGGAGGAGGAAAACTATTTATGAGATGTCCAACCAAAGGGAAATGATAAGCGACATCTAAACGAATTCTGAATGGGGGAACAGCTGCTTGCTGACTCAACTGGACATAGAGTCCTCGCTTGACATCTGTTTACTGAATTCCTGGTTTCAAAGGAAAACTACCGGATGCTGTCCTATGGGCTTCTTTTTGTGTAGCTTTTGAGTAAAATTAAGGGCTAAGTGGTTTAAAAACGATAAAGGACTTCACGTTTGATGAGATATTCGTGGAAAATTCACCCAAATGGGCAGCTCTCTGCTGACAAAGGATGCACTTAATAAAGGGTATCTGCGTTGCTTGCTTATCTCGTTGAAATCGTGAAGTTTTTGAGCAAAATTAAGCCAGAGTTGGGCCCAATGCGGTGCACGGCATCAAATTTGTCAAGAATTGGGCCTCAATGCGTAACGCTGTGGGAAGAAGGTTTCGTTTACCTATTTGACAGAGACGTTGCCCAAGACAAGGACATTTAGCGGGGCAATCATGAGAAATCTAATGAAATCGTTACAATTCGGCCTCAATCGACAACCCTGTGGGGAGAAAAATAGACTCTTTTACCTATTTGACAGAGACGCTACCCAAGGCAAGGACATTTAGAGGGGTAATTATGAGAAATTTTATGAAATCGTTATTATTCGGCCTCAATCGACAACCCTGTGGGGAGAAAAATAGACTCCTTTACCTATTTGACAAAGGCGCTGCCCAAGACAAGGACATTTAGAAGGGTAATCATGAGAAATTTTATGAAATCGTTACAGTTCGGCCTCAATCGACAACCCTGTGGGGGGGAAAATAGACTCTTTTACCTATTTGACAGAGACGCTGCCCTAGACAAGGACATTTAGCGGGGAAATCATGAGAAATCTGATGAAATCGTTACAATTCGGCCTCAATCGACAACCCTGTGGGGAGAAAAATAGACTCTTTTACCTATTTAACAGAGACGTTGCCCAAGACAAGGACATTTAGCGGGGTGATCATGAGAAACCTGATGAAATCGTTACAATTCGGCCTCAATCGACAACCCTGTGGGGAGACAAATAGTCTCTTTTACCTATTTAACAGAGACGTTGCCAAAGACAAGGACATTTAGCGGGGTGATCATGAAAAATCTGATGAAATCGTTACAATTCGGCCTCAGTCGACAACCCTGTGGAAGGAAAAATAGTCTCTTTTACCTATTTGACAGAGACTCCACCCAAGACAAAGACATTGAGAGGGGTAATTATCAGAAATTTGATGAAATCGTTACAATTCGGCCTCAGTCGACAACCCTGTGGGGGGAAAAATAGTCTCTTTTACCTATTTGACAGAGACGCTACCCAAGGCAAGGACACTTAGAGGGGTAATCATGAGAAATTTGATGAAATCGTTACAATTCGGCCTCAATCGACAACCCTGTGGGGGGGAAAATAGACTCTTTTACCTATTTAACAGAGACGTTGCCCAAGTCAACGACATTTAGAGGGGTAGTCATGAGAAATCTGATGAAATCGTTACAATTCGGCCTCAATCGACAACCCTGTGGGGAGAAAAATAGACTCTTTTACCTATTTAACAGAGACGTTGCCAAAGACAAGCACATTTAGCGGGGTGATCATGAGAAATCTGATGAAATCGTTACAATTCGGCCTCAGTCGACAACCCTGTGGAAGGAAAAATAGTCTCTTTTACCTATTTGACAGAGATTCCACCCAAGACAAAGACATTGAGAGGGGTAATTATCAGAAATTTGATGAAATCGTTACAATTCGGCCTCAGTCGACAACCCTGTGGGGGGAGAAATAGTCTCTTTTACCTATTTGACAGAGACGCTACCCAAGGCAAGGACATTTAGAGGGGTAATCATGAGAAATTTGATGAAATCGTTACAATTCGGCCTCAATCGACAAAACTGTGGGGAGAAAACTATACTCTTTTACCTATTTGACAGAGACGCTGCCCAAGACAAGGACATTTAGAGGGGTGATCATGAGAAATTTGATGAAATCGTTACAATTCGGCCTCAATCGACAACCCTGTGGGGAGAAAACTATACTCTTTTACCTATTTGACACAGACGCTGCCCAAGAGAAGGACATTTAGAGGGGTAATCATGAGAAATCTGATGAAATTGTTACAATTCGGCCTCAATCGACAACCCTGTGGGGAGAAAAATAGTCTCTTTTACCTATTTAATAGAGACGTTGCCCAAGTCAACGACATTTAGAGGGGTAATCATGAGAAATCTGATGAAATCGTTACTATTCGGCCTCAATCGACAACCCTGTATGGAGAAAAATAGACTCTTTTACATATTTGACAGAAACGCTGCCCAAGACAAGGACATTTAGAGGGGTAATCATGAGAAATCTGATGAAATCGTTACTTTTCGGCATCAATCGACAACCCTGTGTCGAAAAAAATTTGTCTGTTTGAGATTTCGGGGAAATTTTCGTTTATCGAGACGTTCGCCAATCTCCAACTATAAGACTTTTTCAAAACTTTACCCTTCATCCTTCTGCCCTCTTCCATCCTCTTTCATTTGTTTTCTTTTTCTTGCTGTTCGTTCCCAAGCAAGTCTCTTCCATGCAGAGTCAATTTACGACCCTTTCACTGATTTCCCGGAAACGTCGGAGGCGGGGAATTAGTTCAACAATGCAATCAAAGCAGTTAACATTCCTTATCTGTTGTCGAATGACAGTATTTCGGTATTTCATCCCACACGCATGTAGGGGACCCTAAATCCTGCCTCCGACGATGAAGACGTCGCTACGCATTAGCATATGAAGCCGAATTCCATGCCATTCATCATTCCGTCTTCAGGCCAAGCGCCTGCATCATCACACGATGCTCCCACCAACCCACTCACATACATGTACGTCAAGGAATTTTGCGTACGAATGTCACATACAATAAGTAGTCATTGGGCCTATCTGAGCGGCCCACGGAGGACGGGCACCAACCAAGTCTTCACCGGCAACTGCATCGATGATGGATGTGTGGAGGGAAATTAGAGAATAATGACAGTTTTCACGTGGAACCAGGACTTTCTGCTAAATGTCTTGAAGCTCCCACGCACCCACCGACAGAAAAACAGTGAGAGAGATCGAGATTAGAAGAGATGAGGAAGGAAAGCCGCCGGCATTCAGCCTGAAAGGATAACGAAACAGCCTTCGCTATATAATTCCGCAATATTGTCTCTGCGGACCGGTTACGACTAAAAAGAACGCAAGCACCAAGCCACCAAGCGACGACGACGACGACGACGAAATGATGGATAGATACATAGATACTTCTGTAATTATCTCATAAAATGAAAATGAAAACGAAACTGAAACTGGAAGTGCTCTTGTTGTTCGGTTGAGTGGCTGATTGCCATCAGAGTCGGCGACTTCCTTCACTCACTCTCTGTGCGAGTGTGTCTTATTTCGAATTGTCTTGCTGAGGGAGTCTCCTGTGCGCCGCATCTGTCTCAAAAGGTCAAAGTTGATTGCCGAGCAACTGTGTTCCGTTTGGTCTCGCCTCGTACGTGGTGCGTCGATGATGAGGCGAAAGCTAGCACACAGATCAGACGAGAAATCAGACGAAGATTGTTGATTCACCCGTGAAATTCGTCAGACTAAAATCCAGGCAATCTCTCATCGCCTCCAGAGAAGTGAATGAAGAGTAGCCAAGTTCCCCCCCGACACAGAAAAATATTTCTGGGGCAAAACAACAAACATCTCCGCCTCCCTCTCCGCCAGGGAAACCCTCATCTAAAAAGTTTTCAAAAGGCCGACAGTGGTTCGTTCAAATCTATCATTTGCATAAAATAAATCAAAACAACTGATACATCAGCATCCTACACGCCGGCACGCATACCCCTTCTGGTAGCATTCTTCCCAGACGGGGGAGGGAGAGCGGGAAGGGCGAAAAAAATGTATTTCCACACAAATATTTCCATTTCATCTGTATTTTAAAATTATTCTTCAAATTCTTCTTTCGTGTGTGAATCGCCAGCGGCTAGAAGGAATATTTTAGTCCCTCACACACACACACACGCCCGCTCCCCTGCCCTGTCACACAGTGCACGAAGGTGGCTAGATATTTTTAGCAGGCCACCAGTTGAGATTGAGTTAACGATCAACTGGCGGAACAAATAAATCGAATCGAAACGAATTTATCGCGGCAATTAAATGGGAATTCGGGTCCAGAGATATGTCCGTTTTCTGTTTTTGAAGTGTATCCAATGCCAATTGGCCACAGATCTGATACATTTCGGACTTATCCTTGGCGTGGAGTGGAGCCGTTTCGATGATGTTTTCTGACATTTTGAGGCCGTTGATAAAAAGATTGACCCCGTGATTTACTCACTCGGCAAGGGTTTCGTTTCATTGTACAGGAGGTCAACTTAAAGAATATTGTTGGTGCCTCTTCTCCGCACCGGTAGTGAGCATCTGCAGCCACCAAGTGTTCTAAGCGAGGAATTTAGTTATCGGGGGTTAGGGGACCTACAGTTTGTTACCAACTATGAGCAGACTCAAGGTTTTGAAAGAACTGACTGATACCAGCGTTTAAATTAGAGCCGTCGTAGAATTTTTTGCACTTTCTCAGCACGCCGTGGTCAGCGCCTAAAATAACAGCGGCCAAAGCACAGCGGCCAAAGTAACAGCGGCCAAAGTAACAGCGGCTAGAGTAACAGCGGCCAGAGTAACAGCGGCCAAGTAACAGTGGCCAGAGTAACAGCGGCCAAGTAACAGCGGCCAAAGCACAGCGGCCAAAGTAACAGTGGCCAGAGTAACAGCGGCCAAGTAACAGCGGCCAAAGCACAGCGGCCAAAGTAACAGCGGCTAGAGTAACAGCGGCCAAAGTAACAGCGGCTAGAGTAACAGCGGCCAGAGTAACAGCGGCCAAGTAACAGCGGCTAAAGTTACAGCGCCCAGAGTAACAGCGGCCAAAGCACAGCGGCCAAAGTAACAGCGGCCAAAGTAACAGCGGCCAAAGTAACAGCGGCTAGAGTAACAGCGGCCAAAGTAACAGCGGCTAGAGTAACAGCGGCCAGAGTAACAGCGGCCAAGTAACAGCGGCTAAAGTTACAGCGCCCAGAGTAACAGCGGCCAAAGCACAGCGGCCAAAGTAACAGCGGCCAAAGTAACAGCGGCCAAAGAAACAGCGGCCAGAGTAACAGCGGCCAAAGAAACAGGGGCCAAAGCACAGCGGCCAATGTAACAGCGGCTAATGTAACAGCGGCCAAAGTAACAGCGGCCAAAGTAACAGCGGCTAGAGTAACAGCGGCCAGAGTAACAGCGGCCAAGTAACAGCGGCTAAAGTTACAGCGCCCAGAGTAACAGCGGCCAAAGCACAGCGGCCAAAGTAACAGTGGCCAGAGTAACAGCGGCCAAGTAACAGCGGCCAAAGCACAGCGGCCAATGTAACAGCGGCTAAAGTAACAGCGGCCAAAGTAACAGCGGCCAAAGTAACAGCGGCTAGAGTAACAGCGGCCAAAGTAACAGCGGCTAGAGTAACAGCGGCCAGAGTAACAACGGCTAAGTAACAGCGGCTAAAGTTACAGCGCCCAGAGTAACAGCGGCCAAAGCACAGCGGCCAAAGTAACAGTGGCCAGAGTAACAGCGGCCAAGTAACAGCGGCCAAAGTAACAGCGACCAATGTAACAGTGGCAAAAGTAACAGCGGCCAAAGTAACAGCGGCCAAAGTAACAGCGGCTAGAGTAACAGCGGCCAAAGTAACAGCGGCTAGAGTAACAGCGGCCAGAGTAACAGCGGCTAAGTAACAGCGGCCAAAGCACAGCGGCCAAAGTAACAGCGGCTAGAGTAACAGCGGCCAAAGTAACAGCGGCTAGAGTAACAGCGGCCAGAGTAACAGCGGCCAAGTAACAGCGGCTAAAGTTACAGCGCCCAGAGTAACAGCGGCCAAAGCACAGCGGCCAAAGTAACAGCGGCCAAAGTAACAGCGGCCAAAGCACAGCGGCCAAAGTAACAGTGGCCAGAGTAACAGCGGCCAAGTAACAGCGGTCAATGTAACAGCGGCCAAAGAAACAGCGGCCAGAGTAACAGCGGCTAGAGTAACAGCGGCCAAAGTAACAGCGGCTAGAGTAACAGCGGCCAGAGTAACAGCGGGTAGAGTAACAGCGGCCAGAGTAACAGCGGCCAAGTAACAGCGGCTAAAGTTACAGCGCCCAGAGTAACAGCGGCCAAAGCACAGCGGCCAAAGTAACAGTGGCCAGAGTAACAGCGGCCAAGTAACAGCGGCCAAAGCACAGCGGCCAATGTAACAGCGGCTAAAGTAACAGCGGCCAAAGTAACAGCGGCCAAAGTAACAGCGGCTAGAGTAACAGCGGCCAAAGTAACAGCGGCTAGAGTAACAGCGGCCAGAGTAACAGCGGCTAAGTAACAGCGGCTAAAGTTACAGCGCCCAGAGTAACAGCGGCCAAAGCACAGCGGCCAAAGTAACAGCGGCCAAAGTAACAGCGGCCAAAGTAACAGCGGCCAAAGTAACAGCGGTCAATGTAACAGCGGCCAAAGAAACAGCGGCCAGAGTAACAGCGGCCAAAGAAACAGGGGCCGAAGTAACAGCGGCCAAAGTAACAGCGGTCAATGTAACAGCGGCCAAAGTAACAGCGGTCAATGTAACAGCGGCCAAAGAAACAGCGGCCAGAGTAACAGCGGCCAAAGAAACAGCGGACAAAGTAACAGCGGCTAGAGTAACAGCGGCTAGAGTAACAGCGGCCAGAGTAACAGCGGCCAAGTAACAGCGGCTAAAGTTACAGCGCCCAGAGTAACAGCGGCCAAAGCACAGCGGCCAAAGTAACAGCGCCCAGAGAAACAGCGGCCAAAGTAACAGGGGCCGAAGTAACAGCGGCCAAAGTAACAGCGACCAATGTAACAGTGGCAAAAGTAACAGCGGCCAGAGTAACAGCGGCCAAAGCACAGCGGCCAAAGTAACAACGGCCAAGGTAACAGCGGCCAGAGTAACAGCGGCCAAAGAAACAGGGGCCGAAGTAACAGCGGCCAAAGTAACAGCGGCCAAAGTAACAGCGGCTAGAGTAACAGCGGCCAGAGTAACAGCGGCCAAGTAACAGCGGCTAAAGTTACAGCGCCCAGAGTAACAGCGGCCAAAGCACAGCGGCCAAAGTAACAGCGCCCAGAGAAACAGCGGCCAAAGTAACAGCGGCCAAAGTAACAGCGGCCAAAGTAACAGCGGCCAAAGTAACAGCGGCCAAAGTAACAGCGGCTAGAGTAACAGCGGCCAGAGTAACAGCGGCCAAGTAACAGCGGCTAAAGTTACAGCGCCCAGAGTAACAGCGGCCAAAGCACAGCGGCCAGAGTAACAGCGGCCAAGTAACAACGGCTAAAGTTACAGCGCCCAGAGTAACAGCGGCCAAAGCACAGCGACCAAAGTAATAGCGGCCAAAGTAACAGCGGCCAAAGTAACAGCGGTCAAAGAAACAGCGGCCAGAGTAACAGCGGCCAAAGTAACAGGGGCCGAAGTAACAGCGGCTAAAGTTAGAGCGCCCAGAGTAACAGCGGCCAAAGCACAGCGGCCAATGTAACAGCGGCTAGAGTAACAGCGGCCAGAGTAACAGCGGCCAAAGTAACAGCGGCCAAAGTAACAGCGGCTAGAGTAACAGCGGCCAATGTAACAGCGGCTAGAGTAACAGCGGCCAGAGTAACAGCGGCCAAATTAACAGGGGCCGAAGTAACAGCGGCCAAAGTAACAGCGGCCAGAATAACAGCGGCCAAAGTAACAGCGGCCAGAGTAGCAGCGGCCAAAGTAACATCGGCCAGAGTAACAGCGGCCAAAGTAGCAGCGGCCAAAGTAACAGCGGCCAAAATAGCAGCGGCTGAAAAAAATGCGGCAAACTAACAAATGCCATAAATAGTTTATGTTGAAACCGGAACCAATGTTGATGAAGGATGAAATGAGTTGAAGAGCAAGAGTATAGGTGCCTCCCACATTCAAGGCCAAGAAGTTCAATTGTGGCAGAGCCCGTTGATTGACTAGAAAACACAAGATCCAAGTTTTACTCACGTTCCAAAGACAAAATTCAATTGACACTCGGCGAACTAACTTTACAGAAACCAGTAATTGGTGTCCAACAAACAGACAAGTTTAAGTTACATTTGCGCGGTAAGGGTTTCGTGTACATTTCGCTCCTTAATTTATTCATATTTATATTTTTTTAAAGGAAGTTTTAAAATACGCTGCAGTTTAAAATATCAACAAGAGAAAGATGAACAGAAAACTATAAGGTCCAAGTCTGTCTTACATGAATATATGGCCCACCGGGCTGTACGGAAAATTTTCCAACTCATTAAGACCCCTGACAATCGGTTAGGAAATTCTAGAAGTAAGAGTTATTGGTGTCAAACATGCAGTCAAGCGTGGGTTACATTTGCGTGATGAGGGTTTTGTTTACATTTTGTTCCTTAATTAATTAATTTTTTAGTTAAGTTTTCAAATGCTCTGCAGATTCAAATTTCAACAACAGACAGATGTAAAAAGAACTATAAAGTGAAAGTCTGTCTTACATTAGTATATGACCACCCAATATGCGTGAAAAACCTTACAACTCCTTACGACCCCTGATATCCCTTGTGCGAATGATAACGCACAATCCCCTCCTTAAAGGCGAAGTCGTTTCTTAACCTCCTTGTTCCCGACCCCTATAAATTTGGGGTGGCCTTATCTTGAAACTTCACACCTTTACAACGAATCGTTTCGAAATTACGCTGATTTAAAATCACACCAAATGACCATTCAAATAAAAATGTAATAGCACGAAACCTTAAAAGTGCAAAATAGGAGGACCTAAGGACCACATTCAGACTGACCACATTTCGACCCCCATTCCCCAACCAGTGTCCACAATGGAAGGATTTTCGCAGCAGCATCCAGCAAGAAACAATATCCTTCCATTACACTGCCCAGCGAATGACCTTTACTTCCGCACGCTGATAATTAACACGAAACGTGGCGGTGTAATAATTGCTTGGCAGCACTGAAGGGGAGCGTCCGTTTCCCGATGCTGGGAATGAATGAAAAAACCATTTGCATTAAAACAAGGATACACCGGATAACAGTAAAGATGAAAATAAAACTGCAAAAAAGCGAAAAAAATTACCAAACAACAGAAGAAGGAGGCGGGAAAAAAAACACATCACAGGATCCTTAAAAGCATTTGCACACTCGTCCCCATCCTCACATCACACCAACCACCGCCAGGCTCAGCTTGAGTCTCAACACTTAAAACCTGTTTACCCATGGCAGGGTGACGTTACCTTAAGCCCGTAATCCTTTTACTGCCACACTTCATACGGGACGGAAGAGCCATTCGGCAAGGGAAACCGGACGTGAGAAGGGGAAACACAGAGAGAGGGAGGAGGAGCGTGTGTTTGAGGATCCCAACTGGAAGAACAAAAAGGTTAAGGGTCGAGCGTTTTCCAGGATTTTAATTGAATCGAAAACAGGAGTTATTGGCTGTAAATCACATTAACTGTTGCGCATCAGTGTGACCTTTATTGTTATTAGCCAGTCCGGTGAATGGGCTCGTGAAATGAAGAAAGTTCGCCACCTGGGCCCACAACATGCAAAATGGTTAGGTGCAGGGATTAAATGGGTTTCGTCATTGTCTTTAGTGGAAGTTCATCTCTCTGGCTAACCCAACTTCTAGCTTCCATCTCCTTCTTTCTTCTTTCTCCAAGCGTGACTCTGTACGACGTGACAGTCTTTCGATGGCTGGATGGAAAGGCTATCATGCATGCAAGGGCTGGGCTTATCCACAGATAAAAGCGGAACACTTTGAATCGGCGTGCGAACCTGGAAGATTGCCAAATCCTGGGTTCGGCTAAGATCTTCACCATCTGCAGGAGGTCCTCAAATTTCGAAGGGAGAAAGAAGTCGAATCTCTTATGCGAGGTGATGTTGAGGTCCACAAGGGTCCAAGGAATAGCTTCTTTAGCAACTTGCCTCTGTTCCTCAACCAGTAGAAGAGAACTGTAATTCATTGACTCAGAACGGCGAAAGAGGGAGAACCCTTTCCATACAAAATTGATTTGGAACCTTTCGAATGATCAGTCCTGGAGTAGAACCTCTAACCGGCCAAAAGAATTTTTCATTTCAAAACAGAAAAAACAGAAGACGAATTGCACGACCTGGACAGCAGAAGGGAGAGGCGATGGCAGGTGCTAGGCAACCACTTCCGAACGAGTTTCCTTTCTCTGCCTTTCTCCAAATTCAAATGTCTCCACCTTACCTCCAGCTTTGCACATCATTCTTTTTGGAGTCCTTCTACATCTTCACCTTCTGAGCGTCGTTTTCTTTCAGGATGTCCTCCAATTTGAAGTCCTCGAATTTAAAGTCCTCGACGTTGGTCTGAAATCGTTCGTACAACTTTTTTCTGAAAGCCCACAAAGGACATTCAGACTATTGGGTGAAAACAGGGAAGACTCGTCATCCTTCAAGCATCCTTCAAGCTCGGATTTAAGTTCAGCAACTCTCGCATTGAAACTATATTTCAAAGAAAACTCACAAAGGACGTTCAGACATTTAGGTGACAGGGAAGACTTTTCTTACCGCCTCAGAGCTGATTATATCGGCTTTAGGAGCTAAGCCTAATTGCATAATTGACACCCAAAAGTCAAACTACACTCGTCAGCAGCTTACTGACAGTGCACATCCTGGTTCGAAATGATTGCAGCTGCCCATCTTCATACCTACTTACCATATGTCCCCAAACATCAACAAAATCTTCGCATTTCTGTTCTGCATACAGTCAGAGGCGAGACCAAGGTACTAAGGAGTCATAAGTGACCTCGACACATCTTAAACTTTCAGTTTGTTCTTCTTTTAAAAGCACGTTGGAACTGAATACCTCAAAATGTGTCAGGTGGAAGGTGGCTGAGACTCTCAGGGACGATCTGTGCGTCAGAGCATCTTCGGACCATATTGAAAAACGCAAGAAGTCTGTCAATTCTGCAGCGGAGGCCCTAATCTTTTTCGATGCTCTTAAAGCATCTTGCCTATCTCTCGGCTTGTGATTGGAAAATATTCATCTGCAGCTAGAGGCGTGTTTCTTTTACACCTGTCCTCAAAAGGCTTTCTTCTGGCTCTGGAACAGTTTTCTTATAGCAACTCCATCCTGATCTTTTTGATTATTGGGTGTATAACCTATTTCGTGGCTGACTTCTAGGATCTCCTAGAAAGACCACACGATCGACGTCCCAGCTACGACACCAAGATCGTTCCAGGAGACTTCAACGCTCAGCTGGGAAAAGTGGACATCTTTGCTGGAGTCACACACATCCGGCAACGGACTCAGGCAGTTGGACTTCGCCTCGGGCGGAACCTCTCTCTATAGCTAGCGCGCGGTTTCCACACCTGAACATTCACCAAGGAAACTGGCGATCTCCTGACCACTCCACCGTCACATTGCGATCGATGTCAGAAACTCCTCCAATATTCTCGATGTCCGAACCTTCCGAGGTGCTAACATCGACTCGTATCATCACCTTGTTGTAGCCAAGTTAAGAACCCGGATTTCGAGAAATCAGCGCAATCGAGACAGGCCAATACGGTTTGACGTCAGGGAGCTACAATTGCAACTGATCGCTGGAAGCTTAGCCGGCCGAGCCTCCCTGAAACTCGCTCAGAGTTCGACGCTGCCTGTACTAACCATAGAAGAAGGCTACAAATATGTTGTCAAGAAGCCATCAAAGCAGTTACCACTGAGGTGCTAGGTTTCACGTCACAAACCCATAGTTCGACGATGAGCAACACTCCGTAAACAGTGGCAGTGGCGGTGACGGCGGCAGCACGGAGTAGGCACGCAAGCAGCAGGAGGCACTGGCTCTGAAATGATCGAGTTTCTGCTGCTGGTGCTGCAGAAGGAACGAGAAAGCGCAACGAAGACAATGTGAAGGACTTGAGTCAAAGAGGATGACACTCTGTTCCTGAAATATCATGGAAGTGCCTTCGCTGTAAACTCATGTCCCTCAATTGTTCTCTTGAGTGCATCACTGATTTGCAAGCATCGACGAGTGCCCGTCTGTGGCGCCCTAACTTGGACTTTCTTTCCATATTGAAGGAAATATTTCTCGTCGCAAGCATCGACGAGTGTCCGTCTGTGGGGCCCCAACTTGGACTTTCTCTCCATATTGAGGGAAATATTTCTCGTCGCAAGCATCGACGAGTGTCCGTCTGTGGCGCCCTAACTTGGACTTTCTTTCCATATTGGGGGAAATATTTCTCGTCGCAAGCATCGATGAGTGTCCGTCTATGACGCCCTCACTTGGACTTTCTCTCCATATTGGAGAAAATATTTCTCGTCGCAAGCATCGACGAGTGTCCGTCTGTGGCGCCCTAACTTGGACTTTCTTTCCATATTGGGGGAAATATTTCTCGTCGCAAGCATCGACAAGTGTCCGTCTGTGGCGCCCTAACTTGGACTTTCTTTCCATATTGGGGAAAATATTTCTCGTCGCAAGCATCGACAAGTGTCCGTCTGTGGGGCCCCAACTTGGACTTTCTCTCCATATTGAGGGAAATATTTCTCGTCGCAAGCATCGACGAGTGTCCGTCTGTGGCGCCCTAACTTGGACTTTCTTTCCATATTGGGGGAAATATTTCTCGTCGCAAGCATCGACGAGTGCCCGTCTGTGGCGCCCTAACTTGGACTTTCTTTCCATATAAGGGGAAATATGCTTCGTCGCAAGCATCGACGAGTGCCCGACTGTGGCGCCCTGACTTGGACTTTCTTTCCATATTGAGGGAAATATTTCTCGTCGCAAGCATCGACGAGTGTCCGTCCGTGGCGCCCTAACTTGGATTTTCTCTAAATATTAGGGGAAATAATTTTCGTCGCAAGCATCGACAAGTGCCCGTCTGTGGCGCCCTAACTTGGACTTTCTCTCCATATTGGGGGAAATATTTCTCGTCGCCTGCAGTTCCAAAGCTAGGTCCAACCCACCTCTGATCTGATCTGAGTCGCATTGGCGCCACGACAAAAAAGAGGAAGAGAACCTAATTCGTGCTTTTTGCTAAGAGATGGCGTAACTTGTATTATTCCTGTGGCAGACAACCACACCAACGGTCCAGCCAACCAGTGCAACTGAGCATACTGAACGGACTACTCAACGGCACACTCAGCAGCACATCGCAGTACGTGAACTAACCCAACGGCACATAACCCACGCGAGGATATCCTTCCACGCAAAATAACATCTGCGATCGCGGTCCGTACGTCGTTGGTCAAACAACCCAACGAACCCAACGGTGCCCGCGACGCACAAGAGGATATCCTTCGCATCTTGCCAACGCCGAAGGATGCAACGTGGGCATGTGCCTACGGAGCAATAAAAGGAATGGGTTGGGTCACACAAAAGACACTCGCAATTAGAAAGTCACACGGATCATTACTAGCAGTGGGATAGTGACACTGATCAATACTTACATTGAAATCGCCGATGATAACTTATCTAAATAAAATATTGTATACATAAATCGACTCCTCGCCTTTTAATTAACTCCAAGTAGGACATACTTGTGGCAACGAGCTACATTCCATTGGAACATTCTCACAAATAAGTTATATACCCAATAGATCCACTAACAAAAATTCAAACTTCAGAATTCGCTTCCTTTTGGGTGTTAGAAGCACATCCCTCATGCGATCGTTCTTAAAGGCCCTCTTTTCGGCATTGGAATAGTTTTCATCTAGCAACTCGATACTGATCTCTTAGCCAGGTGGTCGGATTATCAAGGAATTCCAACCTTCATACATTCTTGTGAAGGTTTCCCGTCTCTTGTGGCACTTAAGGTGCGCTTCCTCCTTCCGCAGCAAATTTCTGTAGTTTTCCAGCGACCGTCAGAAATCCCCTATCGCCCGGATTCTTTGCTAGCACCCTTCCCCTAAAGTCTTCTTTCTCTTGACTGTCTCTCAGCGTCGCACAATCCAATGCTCTGCGTGTGATTTCATTGCACATTTAACATTCTCTTTCAGCTCTGCTCGTTTGAATAATTTTCCAATACTCAGCACACCCCCACCCGTCCCTCCGCCCCCTTCACGACATCATTCCCCATAAATGGCGTTGATTTAATGAGCTCAATTTGCCTAACACATTCCAAAAGCCTCTTCCAAATTCCAATTCTCATAGGTTAGCACTCAAGCAAATGGCATTCACACACACACACACACACAGCCATCCATGGTCCTGCCCCCGAACGCTCAATCTTGTCCCTCTCACCGAGTATCTGTATTAAATCCACATCTCCTCACTCAAAGCCACAAACAGATAAATACATTTGACCTTACACACCAGCGAGACAAACAAAGCACAGCCCCAGCAAGCCCTTCCCCGCTCTCGCGCTCTGCGGAGTGCGAGATCCAACGACGACGACGACGATGATGATAAAGCGAAAAAACCACCATCAGCATATTCTCAAAAACACAAAAAATATGCGAAAGGGGTTGCAAGACAGCCGGAGAGACAGTGACAAGATGCCGGGGGTGATGGTGGCGATGGGGGAGCTCCCTAAAAATAGCTAAGTAGACTTTCGCATTTTTTCGGCGCTAACGGCAAAGCAGAGATGTGGAAAAAAAACACACACCCAGAATGCCATGCACAACAACACTCCCATAAATTACCAACAGATACAGTCATTCAGTGCTGGGGGAGGGCGGGCGGCTTAGCAGCAACAGCAGCGGCGCACCGCAGGAGCGCATAAATCCATGGAATCCACCAGAAATTGAATCAAAAAACGCTTATTTGCGCGATGAAGTCTTTATTCCACCGCTGCCGCTGGATGGGGGTCGCAGGCGGTGTCGGTGGCAGCGGCGGGTGATCGCCCTGCGGCTGGTGTGCGTGTAAAGGCAAGTGACTGACTGACTTTTGACTGGGATTCCGGGAAATTTGTGGTGCAACTGCCGCCTTAGACACGACTCTTCGCTGTGGACAAACAGCCCGTGTATCATAGAGTGCGTCCTGGGGACGGGACGGAAGTTGCCGGAGAGGCGAAGAAATGAACGCAAGAACCAAACGAGATGTGTTCTGTGTCGTTCATACATAATTAATTACGCCTAAGAGATTAACTGCTTCTTGGATTTTTCCGCGGCCGTTGGGGGGTGGGGGCTGCTTAGCGAAAAGGTGCTCGGCGAGGACTTAATGAGGTTGCTCATGGCCCAAGGCTGTCTAAATTTCAACAACTGAATAATTCAGGGACTCTGTACCTAGCTAGGGCCTCGGAAGAATGAGAGCGAGTTTCACAAAGACGCTGATGGCGAGGGAATTCCTTTTGCTTCTGAAGACGCGCCCCAGGGCGAGAAGGGGCTTAGCGGGGAATGGAGTAGGACGTGGGTGGGGAAGTACGATGACGAAAGTGCCACTTTGATCTATTTGAAAGGAAGATGAAGGGCAGACTCTTGACAGTTTGGCACTCTGGAGATCTCTCTTTCCTGTCGGAGGATCAGTTGATTGACGAAATAATGGCGAGGGCTAATATTAATCCAAAATCAGATAGGAGAATTGATGTGCTTTAAAGAGAGGTCTGCTTGACTTGACAGTCAACCTAAATTGTCTTTACCCTCAAGGAGAAAGCCCGCCTCACTCGAAGTTCATCCACAAACGTCGTCGGCCTTGTCGCTGGTCCCATGAAATGCCCGAGTGACCAGAAATTCCTCCTTTTGGTCCAAAGATTAACCTCTCTGGCATGAAAATCGTCCAAATGCGCCATCGTCCTGGTTGGAAGTTCGTCGCCCTGGTTTTGAACTCAAACGGATGCCAGCCTTATCCGAAGTCTATCGGGTTTGTCGTCGGCCTTGTCGCTGGTTCCATAAAATGCCCGAGTGACCAGAAATTCCTCCATTTGGTCCAGAATTTGACCCCTCTGGCTTGAAAATCGTTCAAATGCGTCATCGCCCTGGTTTTGAGCTCAAACGGATGCCAGCCTTATCCGAGGTCCATCCACAAACGTAGTCGACCTTGTCGCTGGTCCTACAAAATGCCGGAGTGACCAGAAATTCCTCCTTTTTGGTCGAAAGATGGACCTCTCTGGCTTGAAAATCGTTCAAATGCGTCATCGCACTGGTTTTGAGCTCAAACGGATGCCAGCCTTATCCGAGGTCCATCCACAAACGTAGTCGACCTTGTCGCTGGTCCTACGAAATGACCGAGTGACCAGAAATTCCTCCTTTTTGGTCGAAAGATGGACCTCTCTGGCTTAAAAATTGTCCAAATGCGTCGTCGCCCTGGTTTTGAGCTCAAACGGATGCCAGCCTTATTCGAAGTTTATCGGGTTTGTCGCCGGCCTTGTCGCTGGTTCCATGAAATGTCGAAATGACCTGAAATTCCTCTTTGTGGTCCAAAAAGAGTCCTGTCTGAGCTGAAAATCGCCCAGTAATGTGGTCGCCCTAGCTAGGAGCTCAGTAAGAAAGCTTACTCGCCTCGAAATTTCTCCAAAAACTCTTCGGTCTCGTCGGTTTTCCAAAGATATGCCCAAGTGACTAAAAGTTTGGTCCCTTGTTCCACTCAGGCTTAGCCTGGCTGTAAGATCGTTTAAAATCACTGCCGTCCCAATCACACCACCGTTCCTCCAACCGACAGCCGACGCTACCTCGTTCAGATGTGGGATTTGGTTTTAAGTGATCACCTGCCTTAACGGCTTATATCACGGGGAACCTTTTTCCCAAGAGTCGTAAGTAACGCAAGACTAAGCGCCTTAGTTACCCAAGTACCAAACTGGGATCATGCTTGAGGGGCAATCACCCCACCTTGGTTTGATGCGAAGCCTTCCTAAAACCTCTTCCGCTCTTTGGGTCGCAGCGCCCGGTTGAGAATGCAACTCCACACTGAGAAGGTATAGTCCCCTAACCGACTTGCCTAGTTTTGCTTAAACAATGGGCTAGACAAGTCAGCACAGTACACTATCCTCGACTCTACCCGCGATGTTAGGTGGTAAACCACAACCACCACGACACTCCCACAAGGGGGCCTACCGCAATGGTCAGGCTGGAACCTAAGTTCCAGCCTCCACCTCCCGTGGCACCAGAATACAGCCTCTGGTTAAGCTGTCACTACCAGTCAGGTTCCCTCAAGCCTGGGTCTGTTAGCCGCCATCCCGCCACAGATGGTCTTTCCTCTATCAGTGTTTCCGTTGTCATTATAAATAGTGATACGGATGTGATTTTGAATCATGTGATTCATAAATCCAGTCACATCATCTGGGCTACCTCGTTCAGTAGTCTACAGATTCCTGAGTCCCGCCCACTGTCTGTTTCCCATCTGAGTCTCTGTCAAACTGTCTGTCATGCACATTCCAACCAGCCGTGCTTTCTCAACTCTCCTCCTGTGCCCCCAAATGCCTCTGTCTATTCATAGAACTCCGCCGAACATTCCAGGAACCATCACCACGCAACTGCGTTTTACGAATTTCAGTAATCAATGCGGAGCCACGTAGGAAGCCCGGCCCCTTCCGCCCCCACCTCGACAAAGACGTCACGATGACACCCTTAAACGCTTTCATCGCCCAAATGTACGCGTGAAACCGTTTAATGAAGTGTCAACTGAAACATCACCCGAAACGGCGGTCTTTTGCGCCCCACCGACTGCAAGCCAAGTGTACAAGCGAGCAAGCGAGTACAATTGCGCGGCACATTGCGAAGCAGTTTCTGGCCAGTTCATTGATTTCTCCCGGCACGTGCGTCAGTTTTACGTTCACTCAAATCTATCCATCATCGTCTAGCAGCTCATGTATCCCCGAGGCGAAGAGCTCACTTAATTTGAAGCGAGAGACTGAAACCACCAGTCTTTGATCTTTGATCTAGATACCCCCCTCTCTCCTTCCACCCACTCACCTGACCCCTCCCCCACTCGTTTCCAAAAATATTCAAATTGACGTAACGTCGCCGGAGAGGGTTCATGGTGGTTCGTGAGGAGCGAACTTTGTTCATCGAATTTCTGACCAGCGTGTCGTCCGGCACTGCGACACGAAGTGCGCAGCAGAATGGTCACTCGATGAAGTGGTTGATGGACAGCTGAACCCGTGGAGTGAGTGTGAGAGTGGAGGGGCTATCCGCGGTCAGTCAGGGTTGGCATTGATAATCTGAGACTGGAAATAGGCGAGTTTCTGGTGTTCTCCTTTGTTTGGGGAACGAAAAGCAGGAGTGTTTGCCAAAAACGCATTTTCACAATTCTGACTGGCCTCTCCATCAAGTCCAGGCCAACGACCAGCGCTTCCCTCAAGGATGTTCCACATTCCACGCGGTTTCCGTCAGAAATCCCATAAATGCCCATCTCGCTCTCGGGCACAGCACGTCGCACGGGCGTTTGTCAAAATTACACCCACTCCCCACTCATAATCCGGACAAGACGCCAATAAAACCGAACAACCACGCAACTCACTGCCGATTGCGGCAGAAATAATCAACTAGCCAGCCAGGATGCCTATAAATAGGTGTCAGCGCCCCGAAAAAATTCTTTTCTGAAATCTGCAATAATTGCGGTGTCCTGGAAATGCAAAAGTCGCCGTATCAATCTGGACCCGGCCAGCGGAAGCGGGCACAGCTGTCACCGATCCCTTCGCCGCTGCCCCAACCGCACTCCCATGCGAGAGCGGCAAATTTTAAAATAAAACCCGAGCAAGACGACCATCCGACTGGGCGAACGGGCAGCACAGGCAACGAACGGCAGTCAGAGCGGGAGAGCATCAGCCACAGCGTCAGCAATCAGCCGGCAAGATGCTCGCGTCAGATTCACTGAGAACCGAGCGCCGCCGGACAGTTGGAATGACACACTCTCGGCAAATTGTGGCCGTTTTGAGTTTTCCAGTTGAAGTGTGACCACCGCGCGGTAGATCTTACGTGGAACCGCTAGTTCGAGAAAAACGCCAAATCTCAAAATATTCCAAGTGACCCCTTGCAGTGACATTTAGCGCGTGAGGCAGTGAGTGGTGAGGTGCGGAAAACGACAATTTTTCCTATTGCCGGTGATCTCGGGAGAGAGAGTGAGGGAGTGAGAGGAAACACACAGCTCTGCCATGCAGGACGTTACGGTGAGTGAGTTGAATTTTGTCGCCTTTTCTGGGGAAGCAAAGCACTCTGCCTAATTAGGCGGACGGCAGTGGCAGGCGGCCAAGTGGGTCGTTGAACGACAATGCATTTCCTCTGATCAAGTTTAGGAAACGATATTCCGCCTGACATTCAAAGCCAATTCTGCCAAACTCCTATCCCTCCGCCAGCCAAGCAGCCCAGCAGCCCAGCAGCCCATCGGGCCAACAGCCGACTATGCCACAGTTGTCGTCTGCCATTTGTGTCATAATAGCCAGCGGCTGGCACTTTTTTACTCGGCTTCCCCTGTGTGCGCGGTGCTATTTTTGTGCGTTTTTGTGTCTCTTCGTCTTGCGTCGTCTTTTTATGTTAATAATACTTCAGCGGGTTCTAACTCGCTCTCGTATCCATCTGCGAGTGAGTTATGCAATGGCGGGTGGATGCGATTGGGAAACGCAAAGCGCTTCGCCCTCTCCACATAGCAGCACCATTTTTTACTCGCCCAATGATTAATAACAACAGTTATGTGAAATCGTCTAAATATACCCGCGGAGCAGAGGCCAAGCAAGCCACTTGAAATTCATTCGTTTCGTAAAATTTCCATCGATTTGCATTCGAATGGGGTCCGCAGATTGGGCGCAGATTGGGCGTAGTTTGGGGGGAGCTGCCTTTAAACAAATGCTTTCTCGTTCTCCTTGGAATTGAAAACGTATTCCCCGACGAAGAAGACCCTTTCACCTTTCGAATGCGCTGCCCTTCAATGTGACTGCTAAGCATCTGCAGGGGACCAGGGGAGAGACAAAGGAATGATGACGAAGACTCTTCAAGGGAGAGAGAATGTCTGACAGGTTGACAGTCTGACAGACGCATCGAGACAGGACAACTCTTCTGGAAAATTGCACCTTATCAATTGAAGCGAAAAACTTCGCTTAGTTGTCCTTGCCCTATACACGAGAGACATGTGTCAAATTCAAATGCGTTAAGTTCAACTGGATTGCTGGGACTTGTATTGCATTTCAAGAAGGGACTCTGGTTGCGGTTGTGGAGACCTCAGGCCGGTATTCTTCGTCCCCAAGAAAAGGGATTCTTAATTCGCATGTTACCTGTGCGTGGAAGTCATGTGTTGAAAAATGTTAGATGACTTCCTTGCAAGAATGCCCTACAAATGCAATTATGGGTCTTCACAGGGGTATCGGCCTGGACCGCATGTAATCAAATTTCAGTTAAAAACACCAGATTTCCATGGAATCGGATACGATTTCAATCTCAGATCACATGAACATGTGCTTTCCTTGAAAGTGTGTCCATCCAATATTGGCCACATTTTGCCTATTTTCCAATGAACACGGTGAAATTCTGTCAAATTCAGTCCAATTTGATCGGATTTGGTTATAAAGATCCCCAGCTCTGTAATATTGAACCAGTTTGTTCCACATTTGTCCCAAATTCTGTAAAAATTCGAAACAAGTTGGAAGAAATCTGCCAAATTCAACAGAAAGGTTGCAATCTCGACCTTTTTTCATGACACGTCAGTGAAGGAACCCATTTTTTTCCATGATTTGAAGCTCAGTCCTCTTTCTGCGATCAGAAATTTCGGACCACATTTCGCCTCATTTCCAAGCAACACGATGAAAATCAGTCCAATTCAGTCTATTTTGATCAAAGTTGGTTGTAAAGATCCCCAGCTCTGTAATCTTGGACCAAATTGTTCTACATTTGCATCTGTCCCACAAAATTCGGAACAAGTTGAAAAAAAATCTGCCAAATCGAACAAAAAGAACGTAAATTGCTTGCACGTCAATGAAGAAAACCCTTTCTCCATGATTTGAAACTCAGTGCTCTTTCTACAATCAGAACTTTTGGACCACATTTTGCCTCATTTCCAAGGAACACAGTGAAATTCTATCAAATTTAGTCCAATTCAGTCCAATTTGATAAAATTTTGGTTGTAAAGATCCTCAGCTCTGTAATCTTAGACCAGATCGTTCGACATCTGTCTTAAAGCCTGTGAAAATTTGAAAAAAGTTATAAATATCTGCCAAACTTAACAAAAGGTATTGCACCTCGTCTCGTTTTCATGGCACGTCTATGAAAAAAGTCCTTTGTTCCATGTTTCGAAACTCAGTCCTCTTTCTACGATCGAAAATTTTTGGCACACTAGCCTCATTTCCAATGAACGCAGTGAAATTCTATCAAATTCAGCCCGATTCAGTCCAATTCAGTCCAATTTGATGAAATTTGGTTGTAAAGATCCCCAGCTCTGTAATCTTGGACAAGTTTATTCCACATTTGCATCTGTCCGACAAAAATTGAAACAAGTTGCAAAAAAAGATCTACCAAATCGAACAAAAAGAACGTAATCTGGTCCTTTGTTTGCATGCCAATGAAGAAAACACTTTCTCCATGATTTGAAACTCAGTCCTTTTTCTGCGATCAGAAATTTTGAACCACATTTTGCCTCACTTCTAATGAATACTATGAAATTCTGTGAAATTCAGCCCAATTCGGTCAAATTCGGTTGTAAAGATCCCCATCTCTGTTATCTTGGACCAGATTGTCCTACAGCTGTCCCGAATTCCAAAAAATCCAAAAAAAGTTAAAATCTTAAATCTGCCTAATCCAACAAAAAGAACACAATCTCGTGTCAATTAAGAAACGCTTCTTTCCATGATTTGAAACTCAGTCCTCTTTCTGCCGTCAAATTCAATTGCAAGGTACCACAATATTTAAGCTTGGGTCCACAGTAGACACAATTCAGCCTTCTGTAAGTCAAGTTTCACAAGATTCCTCACATGCTCCTCCCTGTGTTTCAAAACCCGCCATCGATTCCCATCCCACCCACATCCCCTCTTTCAATGAGAATGTGACATTTGACAGCCTCTTCGGCAAAGAAAATAATGTCCCCTCATAAAAAAAAAGATGCCTCAGCAAACATAACTCAATTTTGGAATTTTCCTTTATGCCTTGAGCGCGCTTTTTTCAAGTTTTCAAACGACACAGGCATCTGCGCGTTCATTACACTTAATAATTTTTTTTCGGTGCTTATGCCGCCCACGTCAGCATCATCGACGCCGTTATGGCCGATTGTACAACAGTTGTCATTGACGTGCGTCTTTACAGATGCCAAAAAGTGTTCTTAAAATTCAAATATTTTCCACACGATAACAACGCGAACGTATTCATCAATTTCATTGAATTTTATTCTCCCTCACTCTCTCGCAAGTGCGACTCTTTCCCTGCAATTAAAGGCAGCAGACGACGATGTACGGCCGTTTATCGCTTCGATTTCGCACTCCTGCACTGACAGATGTCAGCGAGTGATACTTTTTCGCCTAACATTTCACATGTGTTTGGCGTGGCGATTAATTGTCTTTTTTTCTTACTCGTGCTTTACGAGTTTTTTTTTTTGTTTTTATTTTTTTTTTGTCTCTGTGTGTTGTCAAGTTTTTTATTGAGCCGAAACTTGTCGATTTTCAGATGGGCTGTCATTAAATTGTCAGATAAATGTCATGTGATGGGTCTCTTGAGACATGTGCGCTCGGTTGTGGGGGAGCATGAGGAGTGGGTACTTGTTGAGGAATGGATAATGGACTGAGTGAATGAAAATTGGTGTAGAACAGAGGCATTTTGACAGGCGCTGTCAAAAGAACTCTCAACATCAAGCGAATGACGTTGGTTTCGTTGTAGTTTCTGTTGCTTTTGGAACCTCTGAATGCTATAGAGAAAACTTTTTTGACACCTCGCAGTTGGTGTGTGGCATTTCCTTCACCTTTTCGGTCTCATCCTGTAATTTTATGAAAAATTCCGCTCTTTTCATTTCCTTTCTAGCGAGGCGGGCATTTGCGGGTGAATTTTTGAAGAGCAAGAATGCAGCTGCCTAACTCTTTGGACCTTTTTTTTGTTGAAATAGCCATAAAATTGTTGTTGGATTTGGGAAATACATAGTTACTAATTTTGAAGTTTGGAGAACTGGCTGCCTCTGGCTACCCCCTTTCCTCTTGGCACCCATTTCTCTTGACACCCTCTTTCCTTGTGGCACCTCCTTTCCTCATGGCAAATCCTCTTGCCACCCCTTTACCCCTCGCCAGCCCTTTTCCTCTTGCCACCCCTTTTCTCTTGGTACCCCGTTCCTCTTGGCAACCTCTTACCTCTTTGCAGCCCCTTTCATCTTGGCACCCCTTTCCTCTTAGCACCCCTTTGCTCTTGGCACTTCGTTCCTCTTGCCAAGCCTATGTTGCAGGCTGCACAAACTCAGTCAATTATTTTGAAGTGGTTTTTGGAAGTTATTTGCTCTTTAGGCTAGGATTGGATACCTGCTAAAATTTCTGCTGCCCTAGTAACTCAGTCTGTATTTTTAAAAATGGCACTCAGACTCAATATGGGGCCCACAATGATCGGCAATCTCATGGACTCGATGATCGAGGCATGGGAGATGTTTAATAATATCTGCCAAAGCCCCAATTGGTTTATACCACAAATTGTAACCCTCCAGTGGTGCATGCTTTTAAAAGTGAGTCTCAAGCAAATTGCCCTTTTCGAAAGCCAAGTTTCATAAGTTTTTGTTGATTTGTTTCATATTAAATATGTTTTTGATTATGAAAATGTTGGAATGTTTCTTTTTGAATGCGATTTTTTCCAACTGAAGTGTGCATCTTCTCTGATCTGCTCACCGCTCTGAAGACAAGTTGTGCGTGACTTTACTGAAGGCGAAGACTGGGAGAATGTTGCGATACGTCATTTTATATACCTGAAATGAATATTGTTGAGGATTTCATACGATTTCAGTTTCCTTCTGCATTTTTTAACTGAAAAATTCACTGCATCTTCAAAATGGCGCTCAACGCACGACATATTTCTTAAAAATAAACTGTTTCCTTACCTGATTTCAGCCTTTTTTTAATTGGCGCTCTCTTAAGGGAGCGAGTTTATGCCCGAAGGTATAGAGGAAAAGAGATAAAGGCGATACCGATGCACATTGGTTTTAAATGCCAGTGGATTGAAATATGCGGGAAGAGTTAGGCTGGAATAAGCATTTCATATTCGTGTGGAGCATCTGAAGAACGAGTCTCTAAACTTAACTGTACGCCTGAATGTGGACTTAAGGGTGCACGGGTGAGCATTCCTAGCGAGCGGGTATTGCGGGTGAACTCTTGAAAGGGAGCTTGAAGAGCAGCTAGCTAATTCATTAGAGCATTAGCGATAGAGATGCAACCTTTCGTCCATGTTCCAGCGAGCCGATTGACTTCACAGCATTGTTCCTGCCAAAAGGTAGCCATACAGCCTTGTTTAAACCGCTGTTTAAATTTATCTAGTAAGTGCAAGTCTTAAGAGCACCAGACCAGATTGGAGCGTTATACTCAAGTTTTGGGCAGATGTAGGTCAAAAGAGGTGAAATATTTCTTGCATCGGCTAAAGAAGCTTAGACATTTCGCTGCATTTTCGGCTATCTCGAATATGTGATCGTTCCAACTTATTGTTGAGTTGACACACATACCGAGGATGGGAAGCCGTTAAGTTTCAACAACGCAGGAGCCATTCATAGATAATCCCTGGACAGCACTGAGTCTTGAAACCATTAAATTCTATTCGATTCTTTTAACCCCAATCGATTGCGCTGTCTAGGATCGGAATTTTATGAGCGAAGCATAGGCTGCTGTTTCAAGTCTCCAGCTAAAGAGGAGGGTCGAGAGCTGAAGAACGAATATAAAAAGCTGAGGTTACGGTTGTCAGCGAAGAAGAGAATTAGATTCGAAGAAACAGACAGGAACAGTGTCGGAGACAAAACGGAGCCCTGGGGAACACCAGCATTAATATGATGAATATCAGACTTGAACCCATCAAAAAAAACTTGTATTAGACGGTTTGAAAGGTTAAAAGGTTGCCAAAAATACACATTTTCGACAATCGAGTCTGATGCCATACTTTGTCAAATGCTTTCGAAACATCAAGCGCAACGATCTTGCTTTCTCCTTGCTTGTGCGAAGATTGGTTCCATTTTTCGGTGACATATGCCATCAAATCACCAGTGGAGCTGTTGCTGCGGAAGCCTTATTGCCAACCATTAGGAAGCTTCCGCATTTCGAGATATTTTATAAGCTGACGATTTATCAGTGTTTCCATGGCCATAGAAAGAAGGGACATAGGTGTTATGGGTCGGTAGGAGATAGGTTATGTTGCTCCAAGTGGCGCTGATTTCCATCCCACTTCGTAGTCTTTTACATTCAATTCTGTTACACAGCTTACATTCAAATTCTATTAATTTTAACGATATCCCACAACAGCCTAGTTTGGGACCGGGTTTCGTTACATTCCAACTAAAAACACAAAACTTCTAATTTGATCCTATTTTTTGGAAGAAGATTTTGAAGGTTATTGCTTTTATAATAACAATTAGATGGTGCGACAGTCCACAAGGGACCAGGGCCTAGCTTGCTCATCAACTACTCGTGTTATGCGCAATTCTGTTCTCTCACGAGTAGAAGGAACGGTCTTATGACTAGAAAGGACCGACTCACGAGTAGTAGGAACCAACTCACGAGTAGAAGGAACCAATTCACGAGTAGAAGGGACCGACTCACTAGTAGAAGGGACTGGCTCACGAGTAGAAGGGACCGACTCACGAGTAGAAGGGACCGACTCACGAGCAGAAGGAACCGACTCACGAGTAGAAGGGACCAACTCACGAGTGGAAGGAACCGACCCACGAGTAGAAGGGACCGACTCAGGAGTAGATAGGACCGACTCACGAGTAGAAGGAACCAACTCGCGAGTAGAAGGGACCGACTCACGAGTAGAAGGGACCGACTCACGAGTAGAAGGGACCAACTTACGAGTAGAAGGGACCGACTCACGAGTAGAAGGGACCGACTCACGAGCAGAAGGAACCGACTCACGAGTAGAAGGGACCAACTCACGAGTGGAAGGAACCGACCCACGAGTAGAAGGGACCGACTCAGGAGTAGATAGGACCGACTCACGAGTAGAAGGAACCAACTCGCGAGTAAAAGGGACCGACTTTTTGCCGACTCCGAACGGCGAAGTGTATGAAGCTTTTCCTTAGACTGTATTACTTTGAGTTTTGTCAGCAGCTCGAAGCTTTATTTAGTTTCCTCCAATTCCACATTCTCATTAGCTATACATGTCAAAGTCAGTCTCTTGTGGTCTGAGTCCAATTCAGTTGAGGACGCCAAGTCGAGGCCCCACACTTGAGACATATATTGTTCCAAGTGGTGCTGTTTTTCACCTTACTTTGTAGCCAGTCCGCATACTTGTATATGCAATTCAGTCGATTTCAACGAAGTCCCACAAGAGTCTATATTAGGACCGAGTTTCATTTCATTTTAACTGAAAACTAAGTTCATTCTTATGGAACCGCGTAAATTTTCAAATTTGGTTTTATTTTCTTGCAGGAAGATTTTGAGGGTTAGCGCTTTCGTAACTCCAAATTTGTCAGACTTGTCGTTCTTGACAAGGGACGCTTTCCCCAATTACAATCATTAACAGATATTAAGTCCACGCGATTCCAAATTTGGTTCTCATCTTTTGCACTTTCTGATTTTGCACTGTTTTGTCTTTTTCCAACTCCTTTCCTTCAAGGATGTCACCAATGTCATGGAGTTCTCATCAAAAATCTACAAAGAATCTAAAAGTCGATGTCGTATACGCAACAAATTGGATTGAAAATATCCTCCTCACAAGCCCAGCTACATCCTGCTGAACTTGGTTAGTTCCTCGATCTTTTCACTACAGTCAATCTACAAATTCGCTTAAGATTACACTCAAGGGTTTCGTCAAGTTCCACTTCACCATCCTTATACTCTGAGTTAAGCTTAAACGGTTTTCCTCTCAAATTTGAGGAATGAACGCTTCTTAAAACACATCCATTCTGTAACTGCAGTCAGCTATTGCATTTTCAGACGTGAACCTCAACATGTTCCTGCTTAAGGAGGAGGCATGTTTCATGTTTCATCACTACCTTGTTGGAGAAATTTAAGCGGTGTGCCACAAGATTCCAAGCTTGGACCTCTTTTTTTGTACTTTGTGTCTTTGCTTTATTTTGCCGTTTTAACAACACATATCCCTCAAGGATGCCACTAATGTCATCGAGTTCTTACCAAAGGCCCACAAACCACTTCAAGCTCGGTGGCGTTTACTTAAAAAATTGGGTTCTACATCCCCTCCTCTCAAACTGAGCTGCATCCTGTTGCACTTGGTTCATATCTGGATCCTTTAACTTAAGTCAAGCTGTGAAGTCATTTGAAATATCATTCAGGGACTACATCAAGTTCTATCACATCATTTCGTAGACTCCTCTTATGTTTCCACTGAATCAAAGGTTAATTGACAGTTCCCACAAGGATCTTATTTGGGGCTTCACCTATCACCTATGGAGTGGCAGCTTTATTTAAACCTCTTTCTCGATCAAGTGACTTGAGCGAGGTCTTAAATATCGTCCTTCCTGACGGTTTCCTTGTCAAATTAAAAGAAAGAGAAACCTCTTCTTCGACACATCCATCGCCGCAGTCACCTATTCTCCCTAAAAAGTTTCAAATACAGTTTCAAATAACATTTCCAGTCTTGGACCCTAATCTGTTTCAGCTTCAGGAAGAGTCAAGCGACTCCGTAGAAGGTGAAGAACGAAGGTAAAGGTTGAAGAAATTTTAGCCAATTTAAATGGTGTTCCACAAGACAACCCCCTAGGGCCCCTACTCTTCTCACTCTAACAGGAGACCTTCTTTCCGCATTATTCCATAGCCCAGTCCCCTCAACCCCGAGTAAGACAACGTTGTACCCGCCTTCCGTGTGAGATAGGTATTGGTCTTTGCCCTGTTAGTTGGTTTGACACACACTTGCGGTGGTAAGGTCTGCTGGGACCACCAGGTGTCGCCATTCTCAATCAATTCAATTCTTTGCGAGTATACTCGTACAGCTTAAGTTTACGAGTAAGTGACTCAGGAGAAGGACGCATTGTCTGGCCATTTTCAATTTTCATGACTAATGTATCCTTAATACCAATTCTGTACGACATGTCTGACCTTTCCAGACTCATTTGCCACTCACCCCAGCCAGCTCCCAAGCTCCCTTCCCACCTGCAGAACTTTCATCGTATTCGAGTCCCTGTGTATGTGTATTTGGTGCTCGTAAAAGTTTGTAGTTTCGATGGCGGAGAGAGACGGAGTCAGGCAAACAACTTTTGAACTCCATTTAGCACAGCAAGTTGATCCCTGTTCTCTGTGTTTTTTCTACACCTCGTCCCGCCCGAGAAACACCTCGAAGTTGAAGCAACAAATTTTCACCTCTTCAAGTAATTTCTGATTCAAGAGGCCACAAGATCTTGTCCACAAAATGGTGTCGTCGTTGACGCCTAAATATACCCGAGCGTTGCAAGCGTCAGCCTATAAATAGAACTGAAAGCACTTTCATGTACTCGGCGGATCTGTGTGTTGTGTGTCTTGTGTGTGCCATGCATCCACCCACTTACAGCCACAGACACGGTGGGGTACCCCCAACCACCAAAGACAAAGTAAGCTGTCGGTTTGTAAACAGGCCATGTATGTGCGTCGGATTGTGTCGTTTAGCCCCGTAACCTTATCCCGATTGACCTACTTCATAATCCATCCTGCATTCGCTCGTCTTCACCAATAAATGTCACCACCACCGCACACGTGCCGCAGCTATAGATGGTATCCGACCTAGCAAAGCAAATTCACCCTCGCAGTCCCTTCCTCCGTCGATAGCGACATTCAAGAATAATTCACAAGACATCCTTGGTCGTGTACAGCGGGTATTCCCTGAAAATGTCAAAATAGACATACCTCCGCCCTGACTCCTCCGCTCCGCCAGGCACTCGAGGAGTTTGAAAGTTTTCCCTCTTAAGCTGATAGTTGCACGTCGTCGTAACCTAATCGACAAGGACCACGATGTCGCTGTAATCCACCATCATCTCCAGCATCAGCATCAGCATCAGCACCCGCACCCGAAGCAGCCGGTATGACTGAAACGTCCTCCCTCCCCTAAGACGCACCGAGACGACAACCCTCAGCAACAAGTCGCTCAATTAGCCTCCTCGGTGGCGCAGCTCGGTATCATCTCCCGGCTGAAATCAGCTCGTACACCGAAACTTCCCCATTTGCAGCCGCTGCTGCTCCACCAGGAACATCCGTATTCACCGCACCGCCGACAGAGGCCGTGAAAAAAGGAAATCAGAACCGATTGGCCTGAAAACTTTTCCAAATGTTGTGAGAAATGAAACTTTGATTGACTGCCAAACTTTGGGGGAGGCGGCGGCGCTGGAGCGGGAGCGAATCCTTCTCAACTTTGAATAGGTCATGGGTGAGCCGGCCGAGAAGGGTTGCTGCTGCATAATCCGCTGGTGCTTAGCTGACCAAATTGCAGCACCCTTAGCCACTTATTTCCCGCGCCTACAGCCTGAACCCTGGCCTTTTGCGCCGCGCCACCATCTCGTGTGCCATCTACGCACGGTCCAGTTGCAATTTATTGCATAATTAGATGCTTAATTATGATCGCGCAGCAGTCAGTCGGTCGGGCGTTTGTCTTTCCGTTAACAATTACGAATTTAAATGGGGGCCGCAATAAAGTTAATGGCTTTGTTCGGTTGGCCATGCCTTCGTTTTTATTTTATTGCCTCCAATTACTGGAGGTGGTCGGCCGTTTGGGTGGTTGGCCGTTTTCAACGGTTAATATCTGGCTGCGGGATGGTGTGTGAGTTCCGAAATAGACCAAGCGGGCGGCCACCCGACCATTCATCCAGCCAGCGGCGAACAGGATTTATGTGCTATTCCAGATGAATCTCGCGGGTGGTTGCCGTGGGGTGCTCCGAGGGAGCGGAAGATAAATAAAAAAATTAAAGCACCGAGTGGAATTTGAAAAAAAAGATGAAGACAAAACAAGACACTAAAACCGTCAAACAGTACGCGGGAGTGTGGGTGGCAGAGGAGAAAGGTGCAAATTATGCGCGGGGTTGTCTTGTCGAATAATTGGAAAATAAATTCCACCAAAAGGCGGGAAGTTTTTATTTGCCATTCATTTCGCGGAGGATTGCAAGAATTTTATGTGAGCGCTGTCCTGATGAGGCCATTAAGTCCAACCACGGATGGGCAATATTTTGGACGTATTTTCCTTTAAATCTGTAGGAAGCTTGGTCAAGAGAAGGTAAGTCTACGGGTGGAAGGATTAAAACCCCATGCCATGTTTCAGTCCTCAGTCATAGTAAACTTCTTTTTAAACTAAATGGTGACTTGCATCCTTGTGCCCATTTTTTTTTTGCCGCATTCAAGGATGCGGCCAACATTGCGAAGCCAATACAGTCGTAAGTCTCATCATAAAGTGTCCCAAATGCGTTTGAAATCAAGGAAGTTTCAGTTTTCAGGATCCCACGCTTCAAGCGCACTCCTTTCGTATTACTTTTGGACACATTTCCAACTTACGTTTGCCTTCGTCAAAATTCCACAGAACTCCACTCCAGAATCCCTCCCACCTCCCATCTATTCCGAACACATTTCGAAGACCTTCAGTCTTACTTCCAGGGCTCAAGTGAATACCAAAAAGTTCCACACAACTCCACATTTGCTCTCCAGTCGTTTTTCATCCCAAATGAATTTGAATTCCACAAAGTTCCACACGACTTCACTTTTGGTCCCCAATCTTTTGTCATCCCAACTGAATTTGAGTTCCACAAAGTTCCACAGGACTCCATTTTTGGTCCCCACTCGTTTTTCATCCCAAATGAATTTGAATTCCACAAAGTTCCACACGACTCAACTTTTGGTCCCCAATCTTTTCTTATCCCTAGATGCTTTTTATTCTCGCCCATTAGATGCGATTGAGTTCTGCTTAGTTTCTCTTACTATTAGGGGAGAGTGGCATTCCGAATCATGCCATATCCTGTCTTTGATCTAGCCTGTCAATTTTAACTGCAAGTTTCCTCAAATTTTAGGACATCAAACCATTCTCATTTCGTAATCTCTCTGAACCAGTTCTGACTCTCCGCAAGATTCAAGTCTCAACCCTCTCTCTGAACCAGCTTGGACTTTCTACAAGATTGTAGTCCTAAACCTCAATTTTCTACATTTGTGCAGGACGACTGTCTTTCGTAACTCTTCTTGTGGCTTCCCAAAATGTTTGAAAATTTGCCACAAACCCCAAGAGTTCGATGATGAATCGCTTTCCATTTCATTCCGCGGATTTCTGCAAAAATATTCAATTAAACCCCATGGAGCGCCACAAGGTTTCTTCCCCTTTTGGACCTTAACTTGTTACTTCTGTTAAAAGGCCTCAGTGCTAGGATCACTGGTTGACAGATGAAACCACAAACAAGAAGGGGCTTTGAAATACACAATGAGTGGAAGCATTCTACGGCTATTGCTTGTGGCAACATCACAGCTTCTAAAGATTCCATTCCTAAGCCTCAATTTTCTACATCTGTGCAACAAGACTGTGTTTCGTAACCCATCCTGTGGCATCAAAAAAGGTTTCAAAATTTGCCACAAAGCATAAGAATTCCACGATTTCATTTCGTAGCATTGTGCAAAGATATACAAACTCAAGAGAGTGCCACAAGGATTCAGTCTTGGACCCAAATTTGTTACGCCTGAACTGCCTTCATCTGTTACAAGGCCATGGTGCTGGAAAACTGGTTGACAGCTGACAAGTGGGCTTCAAAATGCATCTTCAATGGAAGCCTTCTACGACCTTCCTTGTGGAAGCATCGCAGTTTCTAGAACCCAAAGTTTTATGCCACTGGAATGCTGATCCGAAATCGACTGAATCGGCTGACTGACATATGTCCCTCAAGTGCTGATCGAATATCGTATCCAGAGACGTTCTGACTCATTTAGATTCCTCATGGAAGCAGTTGCCCCTCTGTCCTGTTAGGCGGACTTGCTTTCGGTCTTTCTTACGTCAGGCTGAAGCTTTACAACTTTTGCTGCGCTTCACTTCATTTCCACTGCAGTCTTTTCTTGAGTTACTCCATTTCATTCTTCTCTGTTATCCCCTCTGAGCCATGGTTTTTCATTATCTGTGCCTTTAGGGTTGAATTTCTCTAAAAAGAACGAACGGTTTTGTC
Organism: Eristalinus aeneus; assembly: GCA_955652365.1. NCBI lineage: Eukaryota > Metazoa > Arthropoda > Insecta > Diptera > Syrphidae > Eristalinus > Eristalinus aeneus. Next base: position 98,175,346 of record OY019131.1, read on the forward strand.
CTGAACGCTTGAAACGCCAAGAAACTCTTCTAGGTTCTTCTGCAGCAGATGCTTCTTTCAATCGCAGCACAAAGAAATTAAGTGATTCCGAAGAAAGAGATTCTGTTCTCTCGGGCATCGTTGCCTTAGTCGCTTCTAAACAACCACCCCGCTCCCTCTGTCGGGTGTGTCCGTAGTCTTTTTGAAGTCGCAGCCATGATTTTGGTCCCCATTCTCAATGGTCCTTATTTCTTTTTAGACGTTTAGCCCCTACGGACTGAAGTCTCCTTCGCACTCCTCAGTGAATATTGGCTCTGCTCTCCTGCAGCTTTTCCTTCTTTACAGTGCCCACCAATTCATGACTCGTCTCGTGTCTATGGTGAGCCGTGTCTCTATGTCATTTGCATGATCCTCTATGGACTTCTTCTACCTGCTTCCTGACTGCCTTATTTCCTGGACACTGCAGCAATGCATCGAAATGTAGTTCCCCGGCTCCACTGAACTAGAACTCCGTCTCCTTCGAATTATAGAAAAATTTCTTTACAGATAATGATTTGGTGCCCTGGGGACTATGACTTGGGTTCCTTGCAAGCTGTGACAAAGAGCCCAAGGTCCCAAGAATCCTGGCCTTCAATGGAAAATGGTCTAAGTCTCCTTTGTATCAAGGCATGTCGTCCTGCGGATGTTGGCCCTACAGATTCCCAAGAATTCTGGCCTTATATGGGCCATGGTCTTAGTCTTCTTCGAATCAAGTCATGCCGTCCTGCGGATGTTGGCCCTAGAGGTTCCCAAGAATCCTGGCCTTCTATGAGCCATGGTCTAAGTCTCCTTCGAATCAAGGCATGTCATCCTGCGGATGTTGGCCCTACAGATTCCCAAGAATTCTGGCCTTCTAGGGGCCATGGTCTAAGTCTTCTTCGAATCAAGTCATGCCGTCCTGCGGATGTTGGCCCTAGAGGTTCCCAAGAATCCTGGCCTTCTACGAGCCATGGTCTAAGTCTCCTTCGAATCAAGGCATGTCATCCTGCGGATGTTGGCCCTACAGATTCCCAAGAATTCTGGCCTTCTAGGGGCCATGGTCTAAGTCTTCTTCGAATCAAGGATGCGGATGTTGGCCCTACACATTCCCAAGAATTCTGGCTTTCCATGGGCCACGGTCTAGGTCTCCTTCGAATTAAGGCATTTTCTCCTGCGGCTATTGCCCCTGCCAGCATTCGGACGGCAAAGCCTGACAGACTATGCTACGGACCCTTCCTTGCAGATCAAGTTGGATCGGCATATTGCAGCCCTGCGTGCGAGCCGTAACCCTGATCTCCTGAGACCCCAAACTTTCCAACGACCGTGTCACTCGACACCCAATTGACTTTCACCGATGCAGAATATTTCGCATCGCCCCTGCCTCAAGGTCATAATCGCGCTTGCATCCACCCATGAGTCACAGACGCACTCGTCACCACTGCAATTGAACGATCGCAGCATCCAATTATTTGCAGAGCACACCCACCACCGACAATGCACGTCCATTCTGACCATGAATCCGTCCGCTTATCGCCCACCCATTCGCCCAAAATTCGCGAAAATATCCCAAAATCGTTCAGTCAGTCTCCACTTAGTCGCTGCCAGTGAAAGCGAATAACGCGCGCAGAAAGCCCACGAAAGTCAAAAATTCGCACAGAATTCAGTCGCATCGCCAAAAGATAGTGGACCAACCAGACCTCCCCGTAAGTACACAGGAATTCTATTGTTTTCGTGTTCTCGCAAATCGTTCTCGAAGTAATTTCGTCCGTCTGTGAACTGTGCGCTGTTTTCGTAACTCACTCGAGTTGACGTCATCTGCTGGGACAGGGGTCAGGGGGAGCTCGACCGAATCGAAAATAGAATAAATTTCATCTCTGACGGTTTTTGATATTCCAGAGACATCTGTGCCAAAGTGAAAAACTCGATTTTTTGACCGGGACGGCAAAAATATTCATCCGCGGCAGCGTTCCGTTCTAGAATTAAAACATCATAAATTTATCTGCTCGGGGAATTCGCTTCGTCCGCCGCCACTCCCCGACTGAGCCTCATTCGCGCCTACCCGCGGTACTAAAGTGCAAGAATTATGTGCTCGCTACGCACTCGGTGGGCGAGGCAGGAGGTGGGCGGGGGAAGGGAGTTTTGTTTTTAATTGTCGACAGTATATTTTCGGGCAGGTTATAGGTGAGAATTCCGGACGGTTGCTAAATGTGAAACGTATTTGTGGAAACCAATGATCTTGTACGTGTGGACAGTTTTGTAATAAACTCATCTAATGATCGAGGGGCGGGGGGATGGCGTTCGATTGGGGTCGGCTGGTGGTTTCCAGGTGTCTGTCAGTGAGCAGAACAGTCCTCACTTGTTTACCCATTTGTTTAATCACTCAAGTAGTATTGAGAAGCGTTGGCGGGGTAAGGAACTTAACCTTCAAGAGAATGTCGTTCGAGAGGCACGGAATTGAAAAATTAGTACAGAAAGTTATGCGCACTTTCTGTACTAAGTTTTCAATTCCGTGCCTCTCGAACGACCTTTCCATTTGACTAAACGAGCACTGGTCTAGAGGGTAGCTCCATTGGCAATCTTTCTTCCTCTCAGGTGGATGAGACCTACGGTTTATTTCTGACTAAATTTGACGTGGAGACAATTTGCAACTTGAGAGTTTTATGGAAAGAAAAATTTTGGAAAACTTGCTTACATCTTACTCCTCAATGAGGGCTTTTGACGCACTTGGCCACCACAGATTGTGAAACTCCTTCTTCTGACTATCCACTTCAAAGTTAACCTTAACCCACACTCGCCTTTTGAAGCTAAAGTTGAAGCCGAAGTACAAGCAGAAGCCCGAGCCCGAGCAGAAGCCGGAGCCCGAGCAGAAGCCGGAGTCCGAGCAGAAGCCGGAGTCCGAGCAGAAGCCGGAGTCCGAGCAGAAGCCGGAGTCCGAGCAGAAGCCGGAGTCCGAGCAGAAGCCGGAGTCCGAGCAGAAGCTGGAGTTCGAGCAGAAGCCGGAGTCCGAGCAGAAGCCGGAGTCCGAGCAGAAGCCGGAGTCCGAGCAGAAGCCAAGGTCCGAGCAGAAGCCGGAGTCCAAACAGAAGCCGGAGTTCGAGCAGAAGCCGGAGTCCGAGCAGAAGCCGGAGTCCGAGCAGAAGCCGGAATCCGAGCAGAAGCCGGAATCCGAGCAGAAGCTGGAGTCCGAGCAGAAGCTGGATTCCGAGCAGAAGCCGGAGTCCGAGCAGAAGCCGGAGTTCAAGCAGAAGCTGGATTCCGAGTAGAAGCCGGAGTCCGAGCAGAAGCTGAAGTTCGAGCAGAAACTGGAGTTCGAGCAGAAGCCGGAGTCCGAGCAGAAGCCGGAGTCCGAGCAAAAGCCGGAGTCCGAGCAGAAGCCAGAGTCCGAGCAGAAGCCGGAGTCCAAACAGAAGCCGGAGTTCGAGCAGAAGCCGGAGTCCGAGCAGAAGCAGGAGTCCGAGCAGAAGCCGGAATCCGAGCAGAAGCTGGAGTCCGAGCAGAAGCTGGATTCCGAGCAGAAGCCGGAGTCCGAGCAGAAGCCGGAGTCCAAGCAGAAGCTGGATTCCGAGTAGAAGCCGGAGTCCGAGCAGAAGCCGGAGTCCGAGCAGAAGCCGGAGTCCGAGCAGAAGCCGCAGTCCGAGCAGAAGACGGAGTCCGAGCAGAAGCCGGAGTCCGAGCAGAGGCCGGAGTCCGAGCAGAAGCCGGAGTCCGAGCAGAAGCCGGAGTCCGAGCAGAGACCGGAGTTGTCCTCTACTGTGGCTAATGGGCGACTTTGCTGTTGTTCTCGAGTTGCAGCCTACTGTGGCCAACGGTTGACTTTGGCTGGTTGTTGGTTCAAAGCTTCCGTTGACCCATCTTTGTGCCTAAACGGTTGTCGGTCTCAAGTTGCCTAATGGGCCCATGGTCGACTTTGGCTTGTTTTCTATTATAAGCTATCCTTGAGTCACCATGGAACCTAAACGACTGTGGGTCTCGAGTGTACTGTAGCCAATGGTCGACTTTGGCTGTCGGTCTCGAGTTGCCGTCTACTATGGCCAATGGTCGACTTTGGCTGTCGGTCTCGAGTTGTCCTTTACTGTGGCTAATGGTCAGCTTTGGCTGTCGGTCTCGAGTTGTCCTCTACTGTGGCCAATGGTCGACTTTGGTTGTCGGTCTCGAGTTGTCCTTTACTGTGTCCTCTATTGTGGCCCATGGTCGACTTTGGCTTGTTTTCTATTATAAGCTATCCTTGAGTCACCATGGAACCTAAACGACTGTGGGTCTCGAGTGTACTGTGGCCAATGGTCGACTTTGGCTGTCGGTCTCGAGTTGCCGTCTACTGTGGCCAATGGTCGACTTTGGCTTTCGGTCTCGTGTTGTCCTCTACTGTGGCCAATGGTCGACTTTTTCACGTTTTTCATTCCAAGCTATCGTTGAGTCACCATGGAACCTGAACCACCGTGGGTCTGTGGCCAATGGTCGACTTTATCTCGTCACTGACTAAGTTCCTTGACTCTGAGCCAGCCTTAACTCTGAGCCAGCCTTGACTCTAACCTTCAATCGGCTTAGAATAGTCGTCGACTATAGCCAACAGGCTTGCTCTGATTTGTCATCACATTACATCGGAACTGACTTAACATGTGTCACTCCAAGTTGTCATCAATCAATGGCACTGGTTTGCTGGCAGATTGGATTGGCCTGAGATCCCTCGTCGGCCCCAAACCATCTCGTCGTCTGCTCTAAATGACTGTTCTCTTTCAACTTCCATCAGCTCTTGGTCATTTTCTGTAGATTCCCTCCACATGTTCATGCGGCCACATTCCTTCCCTCCACTCCAATCCAATCAAATCAACATTTACCTTGTCATTCCCTCTAGTCCTCGCGCAAATCACAGTCCAAGCAAACCCCAGAAGAGATGCCAGATCTCTCCACTCGTTGTCTAGTGTCTTTCCAGAACGAAATCCAGCCCCACTCGACTGCCACATCTGCCGTCACGGGTCCCCGTAGCACCAGGGCACCACGACACCGTCGAGTGGATGTTTATTTGTTCAACCGATTCATAAGCCGGAAGCATTGAAATTCACCGATTTGACGTCACGGCCGTAGTTCGCAAAAGTCGCAAATCGTCCTCTGCCTTGAGCCTCCACGGCCGTGGTGCGCGTGGGTGTCGTTGGGAGGGACTTCGACTGTGATTCAGGGCGTGGATCCACCTGTGTGGAGGGGCGGCGAGCAGCCACATCTCTTGGGGGGAAACTTCAAGAGTTCCGAGCAAATACTCCGATAAGTGGGCGACGGTGGTGACGCCCGCCTCCAAATCACAGTCATTACGGGCCCTGCAGCTCTGACATCGATCCGCGGGCGACCCCCATAAAACACAACGTCTTTTATCGCCTCCGTGACACTCCGCTTTTGATGGCTTATTACTGGGTTTTATTTGCGTTTCAATCGACTGCCGAAACTAGACTCTGTCGCTGCCGTCGTTGTCGCGGATGCCCATAAAGGCACCATCAAGCCATCGTGATGCCCGCCGCCACTTCCTGCGACAAAGTATTCGCGAGGACGTAAATTTCTCGTAAAAGTGTCAGCGCGGGAATAGTTCGCAAATTACCACTAATTTCAATTTCTCCCCACTTTGCTGTCCCTATTCGCTGCTTTTTTTCAGTTCATGGCTTTAAAACTGTAATTACGAGGACTTGTGCTCATTTGGTGTTTTGTTTCTTTGCAGCGTCGCGCGTCGCGTGTCATCTCGCTGCGTCGTGGATCAATCTCGCAGCTGCCACAGAAGTCGCAGGAGATCCCATGGGACATCCTTGAGCGGTTGTTGATGCCATTCCTGTTCTGCCATGCTGCCGCCATCATAATCTCGACATTCTTGCACGCCTTCGATATCTCGCATGTGTCAACGTTCGCCATCTTCGTCTGGTTTGCATTGTCAACAGTCGGCGCAGTTCTCTTCTACCACTTTGTCAAGGTGAGTTGTGTTTGCTTGAGCTTGACTAGCGCAAGGGGTGGCAGCTTACGGTGTCATCCATTGTCTCGACTGGGCTATTAATTAGTGGGACGGGGACAGTACACGCATTCTGCGAGCCTGCGTGGGAAGTGCTGTGCTCGCTTACGCAATGGACAGATGCTTTCAGACGGTGTGTGCCTAATGGTGCCGTCAATCACTGCGGCCGCCTTGTGAGACAGAGCAAAAATCCGTCTCCTGTGTGTTGTGATTTCCAATTGTCAAGTGACGGTCGCCCTGCTGGGTGCTAACCGGGTGGCAAATTGAAGAGAACTACATCTGATGTATCGGGAGACAGTTGGACAGTGTGGAGAGGGTGTGTGATGGATGGACTCCTGCCTCGGGAATGTGCGTGGACGCGTGGATGGATCGGATGTCGGGTTTTAAATGCTGACGCGCGAGGAATCGAGTGGATTGACGTAAGCATTCGAAAAGGACTTAAACGCCTTCGATGGCGTTTCTGTGTCCACCACGACGGTGGTGGAATTGCGTCGCGAAATGTGATGGGCGGTCCTACATCACTTTTCTGTTCGATGGCTCATTGAGCCAGGGAACAGGGAAAAGGTGATTTTTGATCGAAAAGTGGCTTTGCAGACTGCCAACTGCTCTGGTAGATGACCTGCCGTCGGCGTTGACTTTTTATTACTTAACGTTACCTTGCTGTCGCCATGCCACCTGAGAAGTTACATTAAGCCACAAACTGGTGTCCCGTTGCGGTGACGTGCCTACTACAAACCGTCACGCTCTCTAAGAAGTCAAATCAAGCCAGGAATGGGTGCCCAGTCGTGGTGACGTGCCTAAAACAAAGCGCAGCGCTGTCCGAAAAGTCAAATCAAGGCAGGAAGTGGTGTCCAGTCGTGGTGTCGTGCCCATAGCAAAGCACCACGCCGCCTGAAAAGTCAAATCAAGCCAGCAACTGGTGTCCAGTCGTGGTGTCGTGCCTAAAACAAAGCGGCACGCCGTCTGAGAAGTCAAAACAAACCAGAAATGGGTGCCCAATTGTGGTAACGTCCCTATAACAAAGCGCTACGCTGCCTTAGAAGTCAAATCAAGCCAGCAACTGGTGCCCAGCCGTGGTAACGTCCCTATAATAAAGCGCCACGCTGCCTGAGAAGTCAAATCAAGCCAGGAACTGGTGTCTAGCAGTGGTGTCATGCCTTTAACAAAGCGCCACGCTGTCTGAGAAGTCAAATCAAGCCAGGAACTGGTGTCTAGCAGTGGTGTCATGCCTTTAACAAAGCGCCACGCTGTCTGAGAAGTCAAATCAAGCCAGGAACTGGTGACCAGCAGTGGTGTCATGCCTTTAACAAAACGGCACGCCGTCTGAGAAGTCAAATCACGCCAGGATCTGGTGCCCAGTCGTGGTGACGTCGCTATAACAAAGCGCCACGCCACCTGAGAACCCAAATCAAGGCAGAAACTGATGCCACCTAGCCTAAGCGTTTCAGATTGGATGTCCATTCAACATCCCACGTAGAACGGAGTCAAAGATTATTGGTTGCAGAGCAATCCGCATGGCGATTCGTATCATTTACCGAAATGTGCCCCAGATGCCATAAATCTCATCCTCCGCCTCCGCACAGTAGAAACCCTCATCGGCTGTTGTGCATCGTTTCACATTCGCAACGCACCCCACTGCAAGGGACCCAATAGCCATCATCATCGTTTTGGTAGCCGGACACGGCCACAATGCAAAATGGCAAACGGTTCGAATGGCAAACGGCTCGAATGTCAAGCACCTCCGACGAAGGTCGCCCGGGCCTAGGCTTCCCTCTGACCTTTGCCCGCTTATAACAAAATGATTCCCCCAGCTAATCACTTGTCCACTCACACATTCCGTCTTATCGCCCCCAACGACCGCCCCGTCACACCCAATAAACCAGTATTTAGCTGAACAAATCCACTGCCACCGCTGCTGGGACGCATTTGAATAACGAAACGATTTGAAATTATTTCACGGACGCGCCACTTCGTTAGCACTTGTCCTAATGGGCCCACCAGTCCCCCATTCCTCCTCCTCACGACCACCCTGTCCACCCCTGGCAAATAAACAAAAAAACAAAGCCCACCACGAAATCCAAACGAAAACTCAATCAGAGATAGAAATCGGAACAGAGAGGACATGCCTCCGCGCCGTCGTCGTCGCTGTCGTCTCCGCCGTCACAAGGCAACAAACTAGAACAGTCACGGAACCTTTAACTGCCCAGCTTTGGGAATTAAAACAAACACAGCACATCCGACTCCACCTTGTGGTTTATCTTGAGCGCATCTCTCCCTCATTCTCTCGCTCTCGCTCTCTCTGCCTTTTGAGAAGTGGCACGAAACTCGAGAGGCAGGCACGGCAGGCGAGCAAGCGAAAATATGGCAAATCCAACATCTTTCACTTGGGACTCCGGTGGGTGGCTGCTGGCAGGAACTGGGCCGTGAGGTTCTAAAAATAGACACAAAGACCCGATTCAGGAAGAAAGTGCCGTGTGGAGGGCATCCACATCGCCAGCACCCCCCCAGCCAAAGTCATCCTCCCACACGGCCCCCGTTTACTTGCGTATCCTTGGCAGAAGGTTAGGAATACAGTCGTGGATCTACATCACACCTATGGCTCTGTTTTGTTGCCTCCTTGGCTTACGGGAGAGTAAGCGGGTCGCCGCCACCGCTCCGCTGCTCCGTGCTCGCGCGGCTGGCTGTGTGTGTTTGGGGCGGAATTTTGATTATTCCGCACACGTCCCGGCCTTACCAAGCGGGACGTGATGTTCTTATGTGCAGGGCGTAATGTATTTAGCTGGATTGCTGATATCATGTACTTTTCGGTCGCTCACTTTGGCTGCCTGCTTGTGTGTGTGTATGTGTGTGTGTGGGTGTGAGGTCGAGGAAAGGAGCGAATGTCCCTGGAGGGAATGTAAATGAAATTTTCTTCCCAGCATCGTAGGCATCGGGAACAATAGTAATTTCCTACGACAGCCCTAGGTGGCCCATTGGCGGTCCGCTCTAGGAAATGCATTCTCATCTTCAAGGCTATCCCTTGGCTCCCTGACTCCGATGTCAACAGCCCACGCAGGGGAAAGGCGGCGGCTAATGAAATGCAAAACTAAATGTAAAGCAGAGCGCCGCTGACATCGGCAGTAGCTTCTAATTAAGGAGAATTTGAAAAGGGAGTCGGAGAGGCTCCAAAAACTTGGTTGATGGCTTTATGCAAATGATCAGCCCACGAACGGGGGGGGGGGGGGATAGTTTTAGGCAGGCCTTCGGAAGGTTTAATTAGGTGTCTTCGCTGGTGTTTGACTTGAATTGCGTCACGGGCAATCACCTGCGACACGCTCGGTCGTTAGAAAAAACAAAAAAAAAAAAAGAAACGTCCCCTTGCCCGCTGCCCGGCTGCCAATTTGCCAGGACAAGGGTTCAGTGCTGTACCAACGACGTCGCTGCAAACGTGTCAGCCCCCGGCTGCATGTTCCGACAACAACGATGGTGGCCCTGGTGGTGGTGCTGGCGGGAGAGGAGCGCGTAAGTACTCTGAATCCAGAGAGAACTTTGACTTTCAAGGTTGAACGTTGCCTCGTGACTCCTCCCATGCCCGCGCATTATGCACTTAAGAACTTAAGAAGCCGCAAACTGTCGAGGAGCACCTGCACCGTGCACGCGGCAGCAGCAGCAGCAGCAGCAGAAGGAAATTCCTGCAGAGCTTTGTGGTTGGAAAGTTGTGCGGCAACAGCAACGGACTCGAAATCAACAACAACACGACCCACGCTTCTCGTGCATGCGTGACGATCGTAACTCTCAAGAGGGCTGATTTGCCCATTAATCTGTTGGCTGCATCCAGTGAGTGGCCTGCGTGATGGGAAAAATAGTTCAAGAGATAGTCGTCGTTGTCGTCCTGTGCCCACCCGCCCCGCTCCCCAGCAACCCACTCAAAGTGAAGGAAAAAAGAATCACGACACAGCCACAATCCTGCAGACAGTTCGCTTACAGCGACGTGGCTGATATAAACAAGGCGGCGAACAAGGCTGCAGGAGCGTTGCAGGGAGAATGGGGAGCTGGGAAAAAAAACTGCAAGACTAGCTTTTTTCGTGTGGCCACTGCTCAAGGGCTGGTAGTTGGGAGAGCTGGGACCAGTGCCAAGGGAGGGCGGAGGTGGCGGCGGAACGTGAATACCAAAGTGGGATCATTCTGGTGGAACTTGATATTGTTGGGATTTAACTTTCAAGTGATGCCACTTACTTGCAGACTCTCATCGAGTCAATCGCCGCTGTCGGAATGCGGGGAGAGAGACCGAGTAACTGACTGACTGACTGGCTGGATGATGGTGGTGATAATGATGATGGAGAGCGAAGTCAGGAAGTTACTCCATCAGCAGGAGATTGTCACGAATCTGCGCCGGCATCACATCGGACGGGGATGGGAATGATGGCACAGAGTTGATTAATCCCTCGAAATTGAGGTTAGGACGGCGCAGAGATGGAAAGTTTTGATGGGAGGATTGTGTGAGTGCCTGCTTGGGAGTGGGCACAAGGGTCCCAAACTTTGCCACAACCCTACTTCTTCAGCCAGATGTGAAGAGTTTGCTGGGTCAAGACCATGTTTCGGGGATTGTCGGTGCTTTTTGAACAACCACCTCTCTGTAGATACTTGTCCAACAATTAAGTCATCAAATGATGAAGACGTCCTTCCCTTTTTCAGTATTTTCCAAAAATTAGCAAATTTTTCAATCATTTTTTGAGTTTCCGAGTAATCTCAAAGGTTTTTCTGACCTCCGAAAGATTCACAGTGCCTTTAAAAGTCATCAAAGAATTGTCTAAAACATCCGAGAGAATGATTTTCGAATATTTTTGAAAGTTTTCAAAATTGTTGGAACATTTTAGAGTAATTTTGAGCGCTTTTACATAATTTTAGATCCGTTTTTGAAACACTTTCAGGCTTAATAGACATTTTGTATATTTCCGAGCGGTTTCAAACGTTTTCGAGCACATTCGACGCCTTTTTTCACTGCTCAGCTTCATTTTCGAAAGTATTTGACAGTTTTTGAGCATGCTTTGGGATCTTTCCGGCGTTTTTCGACAAATTCACACCATTTTCAAAAATATTTGAAGGTTTTCGAATGCTTTTAAAATCTTTTCTTCATTTAATAAGCATTTTCGAAAATGTTCGAATACTATTGGCCATTTTCCAAGACCTTAAAAGCATTGTCGAGCATAAACTGTGCGATATGAAGTGTTTTCGAGCACATTCTATGCTTTTATCCACTACTTCGCATAATTTTCGAAAGTATTTGACCGTTTTTGAGTACCCTTTGTTCGTTTTTCGACAAATTCATACCATTTTCGAAAATATTTGAAGGTTTTAGAATATTTTTGAAATCTGTTCATCATTTAGTAAGCATTTTCGAAAATGTTTGAAAACTATTGACGGTTTTCTAAAACCTTAAAAGCATTTTCAAGCATAAACTGGCCAACATGAAGTGGTTTTGAGCACATTCTATGCTTTTGTCTACTACTTCGCTTCATTTTCGAAAGTATTTGGCCGATTTTGAGAACCCTTTGTTTGTTTTTTCAGCGTTTTTCGACAAATTTACACCATTTTCGAAAATATTTGAAGGTTTTCGAGATCTGTCTACCATTTTCGAGAATTTTTAAAGGGTACAGGCCGTTTTCCAAAACCTATTCGAAGACTTAAAAGCACTTTCAAGCATAAACTGCCCGATTTGAAGCATTTTCGAGCACATTTCAGTTTTTTTTCTTCTGCTGAGCTCCATTTTCGAAAAATGTTGACTGTTTTTGAACATGCCTTTCAGCATTTCCTGTCATTTGGAAAGACTCCCATCATTTTGAAATATTTTTGAAGGCTTTTGAATGTTTTCGAGTTCAGTCTACCGTTTACTAAGCATTTTCGGGAATTTTTAAAAGCTATTGTCTGTTTCCCAAAAATGGTTCGAAGACTTAAAAGCCCTGATTTGAATCTTTCTCGGACACATTTCAAGCATTTTTATTCTACTCAGCTTAATTTTCGAAAATACTTAGCCGTTTTCGAGCATCATTTCAGCATTTTCCAGCGTTTTTCGACAAATTCACACCATTTTCGAAATTATTTGAAATGTTTTTGAGATCTATCTACCATTTATTAAGCATTTTCGAGAATGTCTGAAAGCTATTGGCAGTTTTCCAGATCCGTTTCGAAGGCTTAAATAAATGTTTTCGAGCACATTTCCAACTTTTTTTCTTCTTCTCGGCTTCATTTTCGTTTTTTGACCGTTTTTAAGCAACCACTCGGCTGCTTAGTTTCACTGAAAATATTTCAATCCCGTTCCGAAGAGATTTGATAGTTTCCAGGCATTCTGTAGGGACACCAATCTTCCTTCAAGCTTTCTTTGAACTGTTTCGAAATAGCTCCCGCCGCACTCATTCTGTTCCTTGTTCATTCCAAACCAAACAAACCCACAAATGTCAACAGCCCACTTTTTCTCGGAATTGACGTCAAACGTCCGCCACTCCACTTTTGCCTGCCTGCCAAATCCATGTGAAAATTGGCCTCCTTTCCGGCGACAAGTTCAATAGACGCCGAATGACGGCATTAATTTCAAGATTAATGACATCCTCCCGTGTGACCTACCAGCGCTTCCCAGCGCCAGGTCAACATTCCTCCGACACGCAACCGAGCGCCCACCTTCGCACAGGAGACAGACACGGACTGCTACTGGCCGTGTGTAATCGCTTCCTGCTTGCGGAGTTAATTTTCCTCAGTGCGAACAAAGGAAAGTGTCCTCGCTGTCACCTGGAGCAAATGGCCGATAAATTAATTTCGCTAAGCGCACGCAAATCCCCCACCTCAGTCACCGGCACGCCGCAGCTGCAACAAGTCAGGAGCCGACGCCACCTTCAACCGCACACGCCGCAAGACAGCTTAATCCTTCTGCTTGTCTCCGTGTCATCGTCTTGACGGCGACGCGGTGGTTGTGCAGTCGCATCCTAGAAACCTACTTTCCCCGTCTCTGGTATCAGCAATGTAATCCCTCCTGCTAATCGGTTCAGGACACATTAACTGCCCCGCAGCCGCTCGTCGAGAGCTCTTTGTTCTCCGCTGACTGGCGCCCTTCCCCGCCTCCTTTGAGCTGGAGGCGGCACACACCTGTGTGCCCCGGTGAGGGTGCGGGCGGTGATGAGGAATTGAATTGGATTGTCATCTTCCTGCGTCTGATGGAAAAGGATTCTAATACGTGTACTTAAGGTGATGATATCCGTTTCAAGGACACGAATCGATTTTCACTTTCTTTGGGCATGTCTAAGCCTTTTCCCTTCTGCGCGCCGGAACGATAACGATTTTGCGGTGCGATTGCGAAAAAGGCAGCAGGGCGCGCCGGCAGTGGGCTGAGGAGTTTATATTGTCCCGAGGCTGTTGTCCTTTTGGTTAGCTTATTGTTCTCTCATTCTCTCGCATTCGCTTTGTCCTTTGCTGTGTCCCCCGCAGTTTACTTTCTGTCGAAACTTGTCCGAAAGGATTTCGGCGACGACGGTGTCGTGGGAGTGGTAAGGGAAGCCAGAGACGGAGAAGAGAGGAGCTCTCAAGGCGTTTCGGTTGGCAAAGCACCTCTTAAGAGATTATCGTCACAAATTAGTTGGACATTGTACCCGATAAGCTGGCGTAGTTTGACAACTTTGGAAATCGGAATCTGTTGTGCTGTTTTTAACTGCAGATTATCTGCGGAGCTGAACACAGCCCGAAATGTAAGGGGAAAGGGGAAAGATTTGTGTGCTTCGCTCAGGGAGCAGGTATCGGCCATTTGCAGAGATTTATGCATTCGACTGTCGAATGTCATGGTTATGGCAATTTACGATGGTCTTGAGTTGGTATTGAGGAGGAGTGGAGAGGCGTCTGGAGTGGATGTGTAGAGTGGCAGAAAGCGTTTCCTAAATTTGGAAAACGACTCAAAGTGAGGTTATTTCAAAACCGACATTGAAACAATAAAATACAACGCACTGAGGACAAGGACGAAGTCGCTTGCTTGGAGTGACTTGAAGACCTCAAAGGAAAGGGGAAAAACAAAATAAAATAAAACATCCTCAAACTGCAGCTTGGGATCCTTGCCACTGAAGAGCTCTAAGGGATGTGATGGTATGCATTATAGGCTAAGCCACGTTTATCTGGATTTAAAAGACCGTCGCTTGGTTCATAGTGGCCAAGAGTTGACAAACTAGCTTCCGCTCCTTACTCTGACAAAATGGCAACTCGTAGAAATACCCTAAAGAGGGTTAAAAACTGGTCAAAAATCGTCTTTAGTTTCCTAAAAAGGGTCAAAAACTGAACAAAAATCGTCTTTAGTTTCCAAAACTCAGCACAACTTTTGAAAATTGCTCAATGACTATTTGAAAAAATTTAGCAAACTGCTGAAAACTCCCCTAAAGTTTTAAAACAACACACATCAACCTTCGAAAACCGTCAAAACCGCTGAAAAATTGTTTGGAAACCACTAAAAAACTTTCAAAAACACAAAAAACGCTCTAATAAGTACTTTGAGTTATTGCCTAAGAACAACAACTCTTAAAAATGCTCACAAATGTCCTAAAAACTTTCAAAAACTTTCGAAAACGTTTAAAAATCTTTTAAAATCAGTTGAAAACCTTTAAGAACTCTAAAAATTCACATCCATGCATGCACCCCCAGAACTGAAACTCTTTAAAATGCTCACAACTCTCCAAAAAGCTCCGAAAAAGTTTAGAAAACGTTTCAAAATCTTTCAAAACTAGTTGAAAACCTTCAAGAATTATAAAAATAAACATCCATCCATAAACGCCCAGAACAAAAATTCTTGAAAATACTCACAATTGTCCCAAAAACTCCGAAAAAGTTTCTAGTTTCTAACTAGTTGAAAATCTTTAAGAACTCCAAAAATAGACACACATGCATCCAACCCCAGAACTCGAAAATGCTCGCAAATGTCCTAAAACTCCGAAAAAGTTTTGAAAACGTTTCAAAAACTTTTCAAAATCTTTCAAAACTAGTTGAAAACCTTTAAGGACTCCAAAAACAAAGATCGATGCAAGCACCCCCAGAACAAAAACGCTTGAAAATGCTCACAATTGTCCCAAAAACTCCGAAAAAGTTTCGAAAACGTTTAAAAATCTTTCAAAACTAGTTGAAAACCTTTAAGAACTCCGAAAATAGACACACATGCATCCACCCCCAGAACTCGAAAATGGTCGCAAATGTCCTAAAAACTCCGACAAAGTTTCGAAAACGTTTGAAAATCTTTCAAAACCAGTTGAAAACCTTTAAGAACTTAAAAAATAAACATCCATGCATGCACCTCCGGAACAAAAACTCTTGAAAATGCTCACAACTGTCCCAAGATATCCGAAAAAGTTTCGAAAACGTTTGAAAATCTTACAAAACCAGTTGAAAACCTTTAAGAACTCCAAAAATAAACATCCGTGCATGCACCCCCAGAACAAAAACTCTTGAAAATGCTTACAAATGCCCTAAAACCTTCAAAAAAGTTTCGAAAACGTTTAAAAATCTTTCAAAACTAGTTAAAAACCTTTAAGATCTTCAAATAAGTTTCGAATGGCTCTCCATTTCCACTCTAATTGTTACGCTTTCAAAACTTCAAAATGCTGGACTAACCCTTAAACTACGAATCGCAAGCATCACTTGGATCCATCAAACAACTGCCGACGCCCCTCTCAATTTGTTGCCCTTCAACCGCGCCCACAGTTTACTTCGTTTTTTACTTTGACGTCACTGCTGATCGCCCTTCCTCCATCAAAATTCGCTTCGAATTTCGCAAGTGGCCCCAGCTCCGACCGGCCTTCCTATTTCTTTATTTTTGTCCACCGCGATATGAGATCGGTTTCAAGTTCACAGTGACGCCGCCCAACGCATGACCCTCCGAAGTGCTGCGCCAAAAGACTTTGGACGCCGCCTCCACGGACACCCGAGAAGTTAAATACCCGAAGAGGCAATATTTGGTGACGTGTTCCTCTCTGCGTATTTATAGACCGCCCACCAACAGCTCCCACGCCCACTCCCTCCCTCAGTGAACATACGCTTCACAAAGAAAGTTCTTAATTGGAACTCTCTGGCTGATTAATAGCTTCCGAGTCCTCGAGAGTGTCCAATGGAGAGAGCCGCATTAATAACGAAGATTTGTCGGCAAAGAGGTGCAGAGATGTCCCACCGACCAACCTGTGGCTGGTGTCGTGGCTTGACCTTTCCAATACGCACTCGAGTCCAGCAGTAAGTTTTATCTCTCCTCCTTTAATTTTTGCCGCGCTGCCAAAGTTTATTAATGCTCCCGCTTGGAAGATGGGAGCAGGGGGGCAGGTGTGGCGAAAGTTTTTCTCAAAGACTTCGACCCAGACGAGCTAATTAAAGCTGTCATTACCGTGATGCCGTAACGGAGCAACGCCACGCCTCTCGCCCCCGCATCGGTCAGGTACACCGACTACGCAGTTTCTCGAGTATCAATAACTGGGGACACGCTCAGTGTCAACCCCACCACCCCAACGACGCAGCACCCCGTTGTAGGTCAAATGCTGGCATCCACGCAATGGCCACAGGTCCGCTTTCCCCGTTCAATTGCTAAACTGTTCCCTGATTGACTGCGGTAATCGTTCAATTCCTGTCCACCCCGCCCACCACCTCACGCAAACAAAATCTAAAAGTCTCCACTCTCTCCGCACAGGTTTCCGCCTCGGGCAAGGGTGTCCTGATAACCGGATGCGAGACACCAATCGCCTGGTACTTGGCCAAGAAGCTCGATGACCTGGGATTTACCGTTTACGCTGGATTCAATGTACCGGTTGAGGACTGCGAGGAGGCCAAGATACTGAAGGAAGAAACCTCGGGACGCATGAAAACCATCCACGTGGATGTGTCCTCCGAAAAGACTGTAAGTTCCCGTCTCTCATCTCAGACATGCACCATTCAGGGGGGAACTTTGTGCTTTCAGCTTTTGGAAGCTTGCCTGTTCATCACGGAACACCTCCCCTATGGAGCCACTGGACTGTGGGCAGTTATTCACTGCGCTCATTGGATTGCTTTTGGTGAGCTTGAGTGGATTCCGTTTGCAGTGCTTCGTAAATCTTTGGATCTTAACCTACTCGGTAAGAGAGGGCTGCGCCGCCCGTCCACCCTTTGGCCGGCTGTATGTGACTGTTTTTTTATTTGCAGGAGCTGCACGCCTCTCACAGATCATGCTGCCCCTCATCCGACGCTCTAATGGACGCATTGTATTTTTGACATCCGGTAAGTGTCCGTAAGTGGATTTGGGAGCCGTCTGCCACGAGGTTGTGGGCTTTAATTACAAGTTACGCCTGCAAAGTTGGAGCGCGTGGTACGCAGAGGCGTCTGCCTTGAAGGGGCGCTTGCCACGAAGGAACACCTGCCTCGTAGAAGCACCTTCCGTGTGGAGGTGCTTGCCACGTGGGAGTGCCTGCCAAGTTGGAGCGCCTGTGACATAAGGGCGCCTGCTTCGTAGTGGCTTCTGGTTCGTAGGTGCGCCTGCTGCTTAGAGGCGCCTGCTTCGTAGTGGCTTCTGGATCGTAGGTGCTCCTGCTGCTTAGAGGCGCCTGCTTCGTAGTGGCTTCTGGTTCGTAGGTGCGCCTGCTGCTTAGAGGCGCCTGCTTCGTAGTGGCTTCTGGATCGTAGGTGCTCCTGCTGCTTAGAGGCGCCTGCTTCGTAGTGGCTTCTGGTTCGTAGGTGTTCCTGCTCCTTAGAGGCGCCTGCTTCGTAGTGGCTTCTGGATCGTAGGTTCGCCTGCTTCGTAGAGTCGCCTGCTTCGTAGTGGCTTCTGGTTCGTAGGTGCGACTGCCGCTTAGAGGCGCCTGCTTCGTAGTGGCTTCTGGTTCGTAGGTGCTCCTGCTTCGTAGAGGCGCCTGCTTCGTAGTGGCTTCTAGTTCGTAGGTGCGCCTGCTGCTTAGAGGCGTCTGCTTCGTAGTGGCTTCTGGTTCGTAGGTGCTCCTGCTCCTTAGAGGCGCCTGCTTCGAAGTGGCTTCTGGTTCGTAGGTACGCCTGCTTCATAGTGGCTCCTGGTTCCTGGTTAGAAGGGGCGCTTGCCGCGAAGGGGCACTTGCCGTGAAGGTGCGCTTGCCACGAAGGCGCGCTTGCCACGAAGGAGCGCTTGCCACGAAGGGGCGCTTGCCATGGAGAGGCGCCTGCTACATAAAGGCGCCAGCCACATGAGAGCTCCCTCCACGTATCCGACTCCTCGCCGACATATTAAAAAAGTTGATGACTTTCTTCTGATTTTGTTCTTTTTCGTTCATTTTGCAGGACTGAACAAGGTGCCGTCGCCCGTCCGTGGTGTTCAGTGCGCCACTCAGGCTGCTGTGGAAACGTTTGCTGCTTGCCTGCGCCAGGAAATGCGTCCGCGTGGCGTTGATGTGGCCGTTGTTGCAGCTGGGGAGTTCTCGCCCGGCAACGCCTGGCTTAACGATGGCGAACTAAGGGAACAGGTATGTGCCGCGCATCAGCCACCACCTGCTGTGCGCTGTTAACGATGTGATCCGGGGGGTATTTGCTGTGATTTGTTATTTTAATATTGCTTCGCCACGTCATTAGCTTGCACGAGGTGACTCGGGGGGAGGGAAACGGGAATATGAAGGAGAAGGACATGGAGAGACCTTGAGTCTGGCTGAGGAGATTGGTGTGTGAACACGCCCGAAAGGCGGCGGGAAGAGTTATGAAATATTGCCGCCTTGCCAAGGAGTCTTTAGTTGCCTGTCATCCACGCGTAATCCGAACATATTGATCGTAGATTCTCATGCGGGTAATTGTCGCGTTGGTCCGCAGACCTGTGTCAAGGTTTCATGTGAAGTGAGGGCGGATTTGGTGTCATTTTGTAGATGATCTGCGGATTGTGGAGAAATTGGTTTTTGTAAGTGGTCTGACTGTGTGAGTCCCAAGTAGAAAGTGACACTCCAGCCAGCGGTGATGAGACTCAAAGTTAAGGCAGCAGCCTTGGCAGGGAGTTACGCTGATTAAGTGTCTTTAGAAAGTGGCCAAGGCTTCATCTTGTCCGCGACGTGGTTGTCCTCCTGAGAAGAAATGACATTCTAAAAAGAAGGTCCGTTTGTTTACTGCTCCCGTTTCTTCAAGACATTACAAGGAGGAGCCTCACTTTGTCTTCAATAAGGACCTCTTAAATTTTGGCTACATTTTGCGACCAATTGCAATGACTTTAGTTTTGAAACGATGTCTTGGCCTTAGACTGAGGCCAATGGAAGACCTGAACAAAGCCAGACATCCAACATCGTCAGTCACCGGTAAAGAGACTAAGGAATCGGGGAAGACAGCACCGAACTGGTAGATGAAAGGCTGCCTGTCCTAATTCCAGGAGGAAGGCAAGACCGTCGATAAAGAGGCGAAGGTGTCGGGGAAACAGCACTAAACTGGCAGATGAAAGGCTGCCGGTCTGAGTTCGAGAAGGAAAGCAAGGTGGCCTATAAAGAGACCAAGGAGTCAGGCAAGACAGCATCGAACTGGTAGATGAAAGGCTGCCTGTCCTAATTCCAGAAGGAAAGCAAGACCGTCGATAAAGAGGCGAATGTGTCGGGGAGACAGCACTAAACTGGTAGATGAAAGGCTGCCGGTCCGAGTTAGAGAAGGAAAGCAAGGCCGCCGGCAAAGAGACTAAAGAGACGGGGAAGACAGCACCGAACTGGTAGCTGAAAGGCTGCCTGTCCTAATTCCTCCTGGAATTTACCGTCGGTCTTGCTTTCCTTCTCGAACTCGGACCGGCAGCCTTTCATCTGCCAGTTTAGTGCTGTTTCCCCGACACCTTCGCCTCTTTATCGACGGTCTTGCTTTCCTTCTGGAATTAGGACAGGCAGCCTTTCATCTACCAGTTCGATGCTGTCTTGCCTGACTCCTTGGTCTCTTTATAGGCCACCTTGCTTTCCTTCTCGAACTCAGACCGGCAGCCTTTCATCTGCCAGTTTAGTGCTGTTTCCCCGACACCTTCGCCTCTTTATCGACGGTCTTGCCTTCCTCCTGGAATTAGGACAGGCAGCCTTTCATCTACCAGTTCGGTGCTGTCTTCCCCGATTCCTTAGTCTCTTTACCGTCGGTCTTGCTTTCCTTCTCGAACTCGGACCGGCAGCCTTTCATCTACCAGTTCGGTGCTGTCTTCCCTGACTCCTTCGCCTCTTTATCGTCGGCCTTGCTTTCTTTTTCACATGCGGACTGGAGTAAGAAAACCGTCAAGGCTCAGGCATTGTCTTTCCACGTTAAGTTAACTCCTTCTGAGGCCTCAATTCAGATGTTAAAACCAAACGAAACGACCGAGCACCCAATGTGTGGCTTATCAAAAGTTTAAAAAATTGGCGCCCGACGGAGTTACTGCCTGGTCGATTCGAAAGATTTAAAACAAAGCAATGCCCTCCCAGAAAACTCAACTTTACTGTCACCCACG
The DNA here is from genome assembly GCA_955652365.1 of Eristalinus aeneus. Taxonomy (NCBI): domain Eukaryota; kingdom Metazoa; phylum Arthropoda; class Insecta; order Diptera; family Syrphidae; genus Eristalinus; species Eristalinus aeneus. The sequence goes on from OY019131.1 coordinate 98,195,724, forward strand.
TGCCCTTTCTGACATTCAAGTCGCCCTGTCTCCTCGTGCAAGTCTATAAACGTCTCAAAAGGTCATCTCTGCGATGACCTGCTTTCGCCCTTTTGAATGTCAAACGACACGGGCGATGCGGCGACGACTTAATCGCCCTCCGTGTCAAATTATTTTCCTTATCCTGTCATCGCATGTTTAAGTCCCTGCAAAAACAAAATTGTCTCCAGATCGGCCTTCGAATTCGGGTGCCCGTAACGACGACGCTCCAAAGCCACGTGATGGCAATGAATGATTGTGCGCCACAGCTTTATCCAGTCAGAGTGCACCCTCGTCAAATGTTTTTACTTGACTCCGACAATGTCATTCGATACAAGTGCCCCGCACTCGCTCTGTGCGACGATGATGGTGACACACCACCTCGCCTCACCGATGTGTGATGGAGAAAGGGGCGCAGGAGCGAGGAGGCGCAGGAGACAACATAGGAGGAGGCACTGGAGTGGAGTCGACCTCGGGGAGTGGTTCAGAGGTGACTTGTTTATTATTCTGTGTCAAGGTAGATGTGATGCTGTCAATGGTTGCCTTTCTTGAACAATAATAACGTTCCATTTTTATGCTCAATGTCGTTGGCCCCCATTCGCACGCGCGCTTTGACACGGACCCGCCGCTCGTCCTGTGTGATCCTCTGCGGCTTCATCCCTGCCAAGGGTGCAAACAAACTGGAAAAGCATTTTTAAATATTTTATGCGCGCCGATAAACGACGGAGCAGAACCACAATCGCCATTTAAAATTCAACCCATTTCACTTACTCACTTTGTCGTCCTTTTCTCTCTCACATGGCGACTGGCACTCGCCCTAACCTGTTCTCTAAGTGACACCTGATGCTCTCCGCTGTTCCCGTGTCGGTGCTGCTGCTGTTGTTGTTAGCGCCTCGCGCGCAATTTGTTTGTGCTGTGCAAGTGAGCAAGTGAAGTGGATGAGGAGTCCTTGAACGAGGATCACGGCTACGGGTGCATGGTGCATGGTGCTGCATCGTTTCGAAGTTCTTCCCAAGGCTCCTTTCATTCGCGTTTCTTGTGGCAATTTTATGACTTTCTAACAACACCGAGCTGGAAATGGGGACGGAAAGAAAAAGGACTAAAATTGGCCAACAATAAGTTAAGTCAGGTGCAATGTGTGTCCCTCGCCGGAGAAAGGAGTTTGCAATAAAAGGAAGAAAAACTTTTATGAACTACGCCACAACTCGAGGTATCTGGGTTACGACACGGACGCGGCATGGTAATCTCCACGGCTGTGCGAATAGGTGAGGGATGAGGCTCTTCGCATCGACAGGAAAGTGAAGTTGTACCGCCGGGCTTAAGCACTAATTGGATGCGAGAGCGAGGGCGAGGGCAGCAGGAAAGCAATTACTTGCTTGCTTTACATAATTGCACGCCTTCAAGTGGTTTACTGCCGTGCGCACATAATCGCCCGTTTGAGGTGCGAACCCCGCGCACTGAAAGGGATAATGAAGCGCCCCGGCTGTAGGAAATGCTTTCCGCGTGTGAAGGCTTTGACTAGGGAACCCATTTTCGATGGTCATTAAAAACGCACAGTAATTGGCCGCGTGTCAGCCGCAGTTGTGAACGGAAATCGAATGGAATCGTGATTGATGGTCTTTGGCGCCCAACACACACTGCAAATAGTGTGGCCGCTGCAACGATAAATCACGCATTCCATTCAAATCGCGAATATCGTTTCGTTGGACTTCACCCCCCTGACGCGCCGCACTGTCAGTGATGATTGTGTGACTTACATCATATCCTGACGCCACGCCATCACTGCGTGTCGCAGGAAATGATAAATCGGGGTAATCAGCAAACGCGTATGCGCCGTGATGGGTGGAGGAGGATGCCTTTCATCACCCAGGCGGTAATTTATGAAGACTGGAAGCACTTTTTGGGGGCGATGAAACATGGAATCACTTTTTGCCTTGATAAGACCCCCTCCTCCCGGAAGTCGGAGTCATTTGTCGAGCCGAGAACGACGCTCTCTCATTTGTTGTGGTGGCGGACGGTGATTTCCCTTTGATGGACTGCCGCAAGACTTTGTTTCGGTTCATAAATTGAATTCGGTCCCTCGGTCAAGACGCGCAATCATTCGTCCAATTTGGAGCTAATTTCATTTTGTATGCGTCGCCGCTTGTGTCTGCCCTTTCAGCTTAGGCAAAGGACCTTCGTTCGATGCCCCACGAGGAATGAGAAGAACAGGCGAAAGTTTGTCAAAACGGCCTGCGGGAAAAAATCAACAAAACTTTTCCGAGAGAAAATTAAAAATGCCAAATTCTCCTCCCCCAGCCCATGATGAAGACAGCAGGTGGCGGCAGACTCATAAAGATAAAACGAGGAAAACGAGGAAAACATCTTAAACGCTCCTAAAGACGAAATTAATCGATTTGGCAGGTCGTTGTCTGCGGCGCTCCATTGTCTTCATCGAGAGAGATGTGCTCAAGGTTACGTGAAATAAATGATTAATTAGAGGAAGATCCCAGTGGCTGACGGAGACGCCTGTACGCGTAACAAGATGAAAGAGTCGTTACAAGAACCCCTAATTGGTGTGATTTGATATTTCCCTTAACGATTCAATGAAACATCTCCTTTCTCCTCTCTCGGCTGTCTCTCAGCAGTCGATTTCGTTTGTCTCTCTGTCTCCCATCGTTCAGCGGTGTCAATTTTCTGTGCACCCCCTCGGAGGTGTTGCGTTCCGCGACTAACGACAAACTGTGAGGATAATAGATTTTTAATAACAAAATGGTGCCGTTGACAGACCCCGCAACCACACCAATTTGACGCCGTTTCCCGTGAATATGGAGAGGGGTGGGTGAAAGGTTTCTCATAAAATGTGGATTGGCTCTGGCTCTGTGATGTCCTAGGTTGTCGGCTGTCGCTTTTGATGGGGTTTTCCAGGAAATTAATTCTCTCTTGTTATCCATTCAATACGTGGAGCCCTTGACTCCAATCAGCTGTCAGCTGCAGGAAATGGTGTCTAGGGGACTGTTGGATTCGCATTCGTTTCTTGAAGCCTTCAATTCGCGCTTTAGTGACTTTGCACACCTGTCGCCTTAAAGGAAAGCCCTTAAAAGTCGTGACTGAAATGAAAGTCCTGGCTTTCTTGACTTCAAGCATTCACCTTTAAGCTGCACTGCCTGTCCTCGCCAGCAGTGAACTTCAGGAAATTGTGTCATGACGGCTTTAAGTTTCCCTTCTTCTGAAGTCTTCTTCTGACTTCAGTCTTTGGGAATGGTTGGCTAGAGTCCTTAATCTCGTTTATGAGTCTAAGTGCGACATTAGTTGTCCACTTTTGCATCTTAAAGGCTCAAGGCCTCATTTTCCTACGACTTTGAAGATACTTGGGCTGCTTTGAACTCTGCTCTTATTATGTCCTCGTCTTTAGACTTCCGCGCTTCGTTGTCGTGTTCATTTTTGCCGTCTGGTCTGGCCTATGACGCCTTTTTTGGTTGCCTGGACCTAAGAAGCCTTTTCCGTGATCTAGTCAGGCTTTAGAAGCCTTTTTTGTCACCTGGTCAGGCTTATGAAGCCATTTTTGTTGTCTGGTGAGGCTATAGAAGCCTTTTTTGTCGTCTAGTCAGGCCTAAGAAGCCCTTTTTGTCGTCTTCTCATGAGTTAGAAGCCTTTTTTGTCGTTTGATTAAACCTTAGAAACCTTTTCTATCGTCTGGTTAGACTATAGAAGCCCTTTTTGTCATTTTTTCTTGACTTAGGAGCCTTTTTTGGCGTTTTCTCAATGCTTGCAAGCCTTTTCTATCGTCTGGTCAGACCTTAGAAGCCCCTTTTTGTTCACTTTTTAGGCTTTAGATGCCTTTTTTGTCGCCTGGTCAGGCCTACGAAGCATTCTTTGTTGTCTTTTCATGGCTTAGAAGATTTTTTTGTCGTCAGACCTAAGAAGCCTTTTTTGTCTTTTTCTCATGACTTAGCAGACTTTTTTGGCGTCTTCTCAATGCTTGGAAGCCTTTTCTGTTGTCTGGCCAGGCTTTTGAATCCCCTTTTTTTTCACTTTTTAGGCTTTAGAAACCTTTTTTGTCGTCTGGTCAGGCCTCGGAAGCCTTTTTTGTCATCTGGTTAGAACTTAGAACCCAGTTTTCTGTCTGGCTATGGCTTTGAAGCCTTCTTTGTCGTATCCTCATGACTTAAAAGCATTTTTCGTACTTCGGTCAGGCCTTAGAAGCCTTTTTTGTCGCCTGGTCAGGCCTTAGAAGCCTTCTTTGCTATCTTCTCATGGCTTAGAAGCCTATTTTGTTGTCTGGTCAGACCTTAGAAGCCTTTTTGTCTTTTTCTCATGACTTAGAAGCCTTTTTGGCGTCTTCGCAATGCTTGGAAGCCTTTTCTGTCATCTGGTCAAGCCTTAGAAGCCCCTTTTTGTTCACTTTTTAGCCTTTAGAAACCTTTTTTGTCGTCTGGTCAAGCCTCGGAACCCTTTTTTGTCATCTGGTTAGAAGTTAGAACCTAGTTTTCTGTCTGGTCATGGCTTTGAGGCCTTCTTTGTCGTCTTTTCATGACTAAAAAGCATTTTTCGTACTCCGGTCAGGCCTTAGAAGCCTTTTTTGTCGCCTGGTCAGGCCTTAGAAGCCCTCATTGTTGTCTGGTTTGGTCTTAAAAGCATTTTTTTTGTCGTCTTCTGATGACTTAGAAGTCTTTTTTGTCACCTGATCAGGTTTTATAATCCTTTTTTACTGTCTGGTCATGGCTTAGAAGCCATTTTTGTCATCTCCTCATGGCTTTGAAGTCTTTTTTTGTCATCTGGCCAGACCTTAGAAGTCTTTTTGCCACCTGGTCAGGCCTTAGAAGCCTTTTTCGTAGTCTCCCCATGACCTAAAAGCCTTTTTTGTCGTTCAGTCAGGTCTTTGAGGCCTTTTTTGTCGCCTTTTCATGGGATTTCAATTGCTTAAATATCTAAAGAACACTTTCAACCTCCCAAACTTCTCTGGAATTGCTTGTATCTATCTCCAATCCTATAAGCCCCGCCCATCAACCATCGTCCCTTCAGTTCAAATTGTCTTCCTTTTGACGCCTTCCAGTCTAAGTTGCTTCTTGTTCTCATTCTCGATTTAAGTCATTTTTCCTGTCTGCAGAGGTTACTCTCTTAGTTCCTTCACCTTCACCTCCGTTTCGTATGTTTAGGCTTCAGAGCGTCTTCCCCCCTGAGTCTTTTTGCCCTGTCATCCTGACGATGACTTAGTCTTGTCTCTTTGGGAACCAAGAATTCATCTTTTGCTTCTTAAATCCCCAACTGGTCATCGCCGTCGCCATAGACATCAACGCTCGTTTGCCTCGGAACATAATTTTCTTGTCGTCCCAACGCCTTTCCTCCGACCCCCCCTTAGTTCCAGTCCCTGCTTACCGTCTTAAGGCCTCCAAAGGTAGTCTAAATCGCTTTGCCTTAACCCCCCTTGTTTGCTTTTCGTCGCTTACTTTGCCTCTTCGACCCTTCTCCTTCTTGAAAGCGGAAAAAAATTTGTCCCCCACCAGCCCCTTTAAGCCTCCTTTTAGGCATTCTTCCCTCCGATTCGTCACTTGCACGTCGCTCCTTTCACTTTCGTCGGCCTGGCTCAGAACTGCCATTACTCGTCAAATTCCACATTATGTCATCCAACTGCCCCCCTTTGACATTCCGTCACTTTGCCAGCATCAACCGCAGCCTAGTAAACACTTTCCGTAATTAATGTGCCACGTTTTAGCCGATTTTCTAAAAGCGCTTCCAATCAATCAAAACTGAAAATGACATTCCTCCGCCCCTGCCCCATCGGCTGGAAAATGTCAAAGACTTTACAGCGCGCTTCAGTCGAGAACTTTGCGTCCTTTGTCCTTTGCATACGCACGCACTCACAGCCTCCCACAGAGGGACCACGACTGTGTGGCATTGAGCCATGTAATTGGCAAAAGCACACTCACACTCAGAAGGCTGCGAAGGGCAAGGTTCAAGGACTCATCCATTACACAGTGGAATGACACACAAGACGGGAAAAAATGATAAAAGCGAAGACCCCAAATCTCGGCAATCGTCTGAGCACGTTCGCCGCGCGCCAAAAGACAAAGTTTCACCCCCACCGAGAAGTGGAATAAAGTTCACCCTCCGTCATTGGTTTTTGATCTCCTACCGTTTGCAGATAATGCCAAATGAAAATCGGCGAAATGGCTCTTCAGCTTCAGTCGGGACCTTAACCGAAGTCAATTTGAATCCTTTGCGTCGCATGTTGGCTGCGACGGACGAGTCACTTAACGCGCAGCCAGAGATGGAGATCTTGCTCCGTGGTGTGTGTCTGTCTGACTGTCTGAATGGGAGGAATGTGGCGGGGAATAAAAATTCCAGGATTAGCGAAGCCAATTACGTGGTTGACGACGAGGAGGCCTACCCCGGTCTTATTGAGACGTCTCCTGGGAGGGCTTTAGAAGGAAATTAGGTTTTGAATAATGATTTCCGATTCGAGGCCATGAATGTCTGGATTCCCGCAAAGCTGGCAGGATGTGTGTGTCCTAAGAAAGCCGACTTTGAGGGGACTCGTTCTACACAATGAATCGGGGCATAGAGGAAGTGGGAGGGAAGGCGGAAGGCAAGGGGAAGAATTCCGAAAAGTTGTCATGGGCTAGAGGCGAGAGGCGAGTGGCAGAATGGAAGAGCCCATAATGGGACTCCAGGAAGCAAGAAGATGCCAGGAACATGGAGGCTATACGGAGAAAGAGGCCACTACAGACCAGAGATCCCAAGGACTCGTGGTGTTTTGTCCGCAGGAAGGAAAAGTCGCCTTCGAACGTGAGGTGACAAGAAGTAACGACACGGAAGGTCTGAAAGCTAGAGGTGACAGGAATTGAAGAAACACTGGCCTAAGGGTAACAAGGGACGGGAGCTCTCATGGGACTTGAGGAAACGCGGGACTAGAGGTGGCACGGACGCAAGCAGCGATGTTTATCTACAAATGAAATGCGACTAGAGTTGAAACGAAATTAAAATTGGTACACTAGCTGGAACAATGCAAGGCCAGCAGCTATTCAAGAGTAGAAACGGCAAAGGATAAGAAACGCCGCAAGACAAGAATCGTTATAAGACCAGAAACGACGCAAGAACAGAAACGACGCAAGAACAGAAACGACTAAGTTCCAGAAACGACGCAAGACCTGAAACAACGAAAAAACCAGAAACGAAGTGAAACCAGAAACGACGCAAGACCACAAACGACGCGAGAACAGAAACGACGCAAGACCACAAACGACGCGAGAACAGAAACGACGGAAGACCACAAATGACGCAAGAACAGAAACGACACAAGACCAGAAACAACGCAAAAACCAGAAACGAAGCGAAACCAGAAACGACGCGAGACCACAAACGACGCGAGAACAGAAACGACGCAAGACCAGAAACGACGCAAGTCCAGAAACAACGCAACACCATAAACGACGCAAGACCAGAAACGACGCAAGACTAGATACAGCGCAAAAACCAGAAACGACACAAGACCAGAAACAACGCAACACCATAAACGACGCAAGTCCAGAAACGACGCAAGAACAGAAACGACGCAGAACAGAAACGACTCAAGACCATAAACGACGCGAGAACAGAAACGACGCAAGACTAGAAACGACGCAAGACCAGAAATGACGCAAGACCAGAAACAACGCAAAAACCAGAAACGAAGCATAACCAGAAACGATTCGAGACCAGAAACGACGCAAGACCAGAAACGACGCAAGACCAGAAACGACGCAAGACTAGATACAGCGCAAAAACCAGAAACGACACAAGACCAGAAACAACGCAACACCATAAACGACGCAAGTCCAGAAACGACGCAAGAACAGAAACGACGCAGAACAGAAACGACTCAAGACCATAAACGACGCGAGAACAGAAACGACGCAAGACTAGAAACGACGCAAGACCAGAAATGACGCAAGACCAGAACCAACGCATGACCATAAACGACGCAAGTCCAGAAACGACATAAGTCCAGAAACGAGGGAGGACCACAAACGAGGCAAGAACAGAAACGACGCAAGACAAGAAGAAGCGCTACGGGGCCAGAAAAGAAGGGACTAAGGAAAACAGAGTTTAAAAGCGATGCGGTGACCAGAGTATAGATGCGACAGGCGACTAAAGGCGTCAATTGAAAGGAGGCAGGGATTGAAGGGACACGAGACTAGAGCTTGTTGCAATGAAAAACTAGAAGAGGCTTCCGCCAACAGGAGACAAGCAATGATGCGCCACTAGTTCGACGTAGAGCTTGAGACCCAGCAGGGCGGAGGGTGACAAGGAATTGAAGACAAGAAGCGACACAAGGCATTGATTATGAGAATCCAGAATTCCGAGAAAACAGGGGCGGAAATAAGGCGTGAGTGTTTCAAGACGCTATGAGATATGCGCCAGCGGTGGGCTGCAGCGGACGCTGGAGTCGCCTGAAGGTGTCGCGGGGCCACGGAGAGCTCTAGCAAATAAGAACTTGGGAAGAGACGGGATTAAAAGCAGCTAGAGACGATAGAGGACTAGAAGCCCCAATGTACTGCAGCTAACATAAGGCTAGGACAGAGAGCCCCAAACTTGAGTCTCTTTTTGAACTCAACGTTCTTGTTGTCGTATCTGAGTGCCTCTTCAGTTTTTTACACCTTCCACCTTTCAGCTTGAGGTTCCTCACGATCCTACGCCATTCTCTTCAGCTTGAGGTCCTCTACAGAATCTCTAAGCCACCAGCCAGTGTTTTTTTTTTTCAGACTTAGCCCCTCTTCTGCTTCCTATGAGCCAAACGCTCAGCTACATCATTTTCAGTTTCGGAGGTGACGACGGGACCACCCGCACAAAGGACCTTACAACAGGACTTGAAGGAAGGTTTTCTGATCAAGTTGACCCATGGATCATGGAAACTTTTCACACTCATGACGGAAGAGGTTCTCAATTGGAGCCATTCAAATAATTCTACTGTCTGGGGGTACCCCCCATCTTCGGGCTCCTTCCACCGAAGCGAGTGTTTCCTTCAACCGCCAGCCACTGGTTCCACTAAAGTGGAATCTGTCAAACAATCCTGTTCTTCTGCAGAATTCCAAAGCAGGACTCATCCCCCGTGAAGCAGTGCAAACTAAGACAGCTCAGCTTGTGTGAATGCTTCGAGGAGAACAATGCGTGCCGGAAATCCCTCCGCCCACAACACTGTCAATGTCTTCATTCTTTCCAACATTTCCATTTCCAAAAATGTATCAAATCCCCACTGAATACCTTCCACCGCCTCGGTTCCTCTGTTCCATCCATCTCTGCATTGCCTTGCCGGGTTGGATAATCCTCCAAAACCCTAAAGCAACCCCCTCCCCTCCCCGATTGTCACAGAAATTGTTTCGGTTTGACGTTTTCGAGCGTTTTAACAATTCCCCCGTGGCTGCACTAGTTCTTCCTTCCACCCACCGGCCCGACCAGTCAGCCCTCTGCGGCATCCCTCCCACGCTGAAAGACACTGTGAGGAAATGCAAGCGACAGCGGGGTGGGTGAGATCCTCGTCTATTGTTTGCCCATCAAACAGGGATCGCACTGCGGAAAGTCTTCGCGTCGCAAGTCGTACTGCTCGAAGCGTTTGGTTGGAAGTGTGTACATTATCCTCTACCGCGTCCTCATAATTAGACGACGATGACGACGGTGACTCGCCGACACCCACGAGACAGGTGTACCTAAGGACATTCTGAATAACTTTCACTCTTGCCTGGCTGTGTGCTTCAGTAGGAATTTTCTATTTGTCCTCAATGAATGAGAGCACGCGAGGGGGTGGGCGCCCGGCATCAACTCTGACTCTGAATCTGGTTCGGCTGTGCTCTGGCTTTGGGACTTAATGCAGTTGCTTTGTTAATAAAGCGGAAAGGAGAACGAGGAGGCGGAGGATTCTCCTTTTTTTCCTCGCTCTCCCCATCCCCATCGTCGTCGTCCTCCCCCGTTGCGGATGGCAGCACTTTTATAATTTATGACAATCCCGGGTTAAGTGCAACTTGCAGGCGAGTGCGGGAAGGGAGAGGAGATAATTTGGTTTCGGGCTAAATTTTGACTGCACACCGAGCTTAACTCGACCTAGATTCGACTGCCTTTCTCTTCTGGTCTTTCCCTCTGCCAGCGCCTACTCCCCCTCCCCCACTGGACGGCCTTGACGTGAGAAAACAGCTTCTGGCTGAGCACTTGTTGGGTCAACTGTTTGGAATGAAAAAAATCATCGTCATCAGCAACATCGCCCTGATCTATCCCAGTGCCTGTGTGTACCTGTGGATGGCTGTGTGTGTGTGTGTCTGATTTCAATTAAAAGGACACAGAGTGAGAGGTTAATTGAATTTGATGTGTTTTTGTTTGCTGTTTGTTGTTTGTGGGTGTGCCGAGTACATTTGTTTATCTATTTGTTTTTCATTTTTATAACCACCTACACAGGCCAGGGAAATGTGGGCACAGCTCTCCGAGGAACAGAAGAAGATCTACGGCGAGGATTACTACGAAGCAGCCATTGCATCAATTGACAAATACAACAAGGAGGTAAGCAACCACTTATCTGTCGCCTACACCATCTCCCGTCTAACGGACGTCCTTTTTCCGTGCTTTTCACCCCTCGTAGGCCTCTGACATTCAGCCAGCATTGCGTGTCCTTATTGACGCTGTTACCCGCACTTTCCCGATGGCACGCTACACTCCAGTCACCAGCTCCGAGAAGATTCAGATATTCATGGCCGAACACTTGCCCGCCGGTTTGTACGAGGCTTTGTACGCCAAGAAGTAGACTCTGGATGGAGAAGGAGAAGGAGGAGAAGAAGGAGAAGGGGAAGGACGCTCTGTTCATCCTGTTATGGCGGTTATTTGTAATTTTTTTTGCACTTAGGAGGAGAAAGCATTTGTATTTAATTTTAATGTAACACACACACACACATATGCACCGACACTCACACACACTCACATATGTTTTTTTGTTTTTTTGTTTTTGTACACGACAACGAACTTTTGTTTAAACAGTTATTTTGTATATTTAAAATGAAATTTATGTGCACATCTGTTTTTCAGTAAATAAAGGAAAGTCTGGTGGACAATGAGTCCTCCCCGTTGCAAGACGGAGGAGCTCTGTTGCCAACAAATGGAGCGTAGTTTGTGAGCTTTCAACTTTTCAGAAACCTCTCATTCGCCTGTTTCAAGCCATCAATCCAAGTGGAGAGTAGGTTCCTCGATTCATCCACTTTCGGACTAAGCCCATTGATGTCCTGATTCTGTACGAGCACATGGGGATGTGGAACAGTTTGTGGATGCTTAGGCTTCGGCGCGAATCAAAGAACCTTGTAGAGGCGCTGCTATCAGTCTTCCAGGCGGGCGAAAGGGGAGACTTCCTTCACACCAGTTGTTGTTGCAGAGAAGAGCAGTTGTGTGTGAATTGAAGTCCTGATCCTGAAGGAGCACATAGGGATGTGGAACAGTTTTTGGATGCTAAGGCTCCGGCGCAAATCAAAGAACCTTGTTGAGGCCCTGCTATCAAACATCCAGGCGGGCGAAAGGGGAGACTTCCCCCACAGCACTTGCTGCAGAGAAAGACAGATGGGTATGAATTTTTTCTTCCAGACTAAAACACGCGCATACGGCAATCGGCATAAATCAAGAAATTCAAAATTCAGGATGGCGCCCGTCAATGGTCCTCCATGAACTTCGCAGGCTCCACATCTTTGCTGAAGTCTTCCGAAAACTCGGAATTAATTGAAAAATTCCGAATTTGGGATGATGCCCGCGAATGGTCTTCGAACAACTTCCCAGGCTCCACACCTTTGCTAGGGCCTTTCAAAAACTCAGACTTTAATACAGAGCATCCAGAAGCTGGCTTAGATGGACTTTATCTCGGGGCGGCATCGCTCTGTAGCCATCCTGTAGTTTCCTCACTCCAGAACCTTTAATGAAACCGTTGAACAGACCGATTCGGCCCCTAGTCTCCCCGTCAGCCTTTCAAATGCCCAAGCCAAAAAAAGGAAAACGTGCACAGCATAAATTATCCGAATGGAACGTCAGAATGGACAGCAAGAGCTATGAACTAGACAAGAACTTTAAATACACGAGCCTTGCAAAAATATGAAAAATTATGTCAAGATTTCATTTATCCGATGGCGGTTTCTTTCGGCTCAGGAGTATGAGAGTCCCGTCTTCGAAGGACCAAGCTGGCTTTGTACAAAACACCTAACTTACTCAATGTCACAGAAACGTTGATGTAGCTTAAAGCGGATCAGAAAGGCCTCAGTCTTGCAAGAGAATAGTTCTTTTCCTTTTGGGGGTATGCATTCAATGACGAAGTCTGCAGGTTGTACGGAGGTGTACGTCTTTTCAAACTATCCTGGGGACAGCTCGAGCCCGTGGAGTCTTCAGGCAAGCGCACAAAAGTGAGGAAACACAGCAACAAGCTTTGCCTGTGAAATTGGAGGCAGGTGGCGAAAAGATGTCTCTGGTGGAAAGGCATATTGGTTGAGACCCAGGTCCACCCCAGGTCCCAGGAGAATGGACAGCTGCCTCTCGTCTATACAGACAATCCATCAGACCATGCTAAAGCTCTTTCTCACATTTTGGGACGATGAGGAACTGGTCTCTTCAAGACGACAATCCATTCCATTGAAAGGTGATGAGGCGGAAGACCTCCTCCTCGTCATTGCATCCCTTCCAAAGCAATGACGAGGAGGAAGCAATCTCTTTCCAGACGACAATTCATTCCAGTACAGTGACGCTCGGGGAAGTAGCCTCCTTTCAGACTTCAATGCATTCCAATGCAATGACGTCTGCTTCCAGACAACAATCCATTCCATTAAAGGGCGATGAAGAAGAAGGTTCCTACCAGACAACAATGCATTCTAATGAAATGACTAGAAGGAAGCAGTCTCCTTCTAGACCACAATGCATTCCAGTGCAACGACGAGGTGGGAGCAGTCTCCTTCCAGACGACAGTCCGTTCCATTGAAGGGCGATAAGGAAGAAAACTCCTTCCAGATAACATGCATTGTAGTGGAATGACGAGAAGGAAGCAGTCTCCTTCCAGACGACAATGAATTCCAGTGCAATGACGAGGTGGGAGCAGTCTTCTTCCATACGTTATTCCGTTCCTTTGAAGGGCGATGAGGAAGAAAACTCCTCCCAGACGATAATCTCTTCCATTGCAATGACGAGGAGGAAGCAGTCTCCTTCAACGATGAGGAAGAAGTTTCCTTCGTGAAGACAATCCATTTCGGTGCAGACTGTTTCGATGATCGAAGGGAACAAGGAAACATTGGTTTTGTGTGTGACCTTTCTTTTGCAGAGTACCTGACAAAGTACAGTTCCAAAAAGCGACAAAATTGGAAGTTCAACACTGAAGCGCAACCTTTCCGGTCGATTCAGAGGAATGTGTGGAAGAACGTCTTTGAAAGCGTAATTTTGTGGCAACTGTCGCGTATGACACTGCACGACGGCAGTTCGTAAAAACAAATACGACAGACTGCTGCTGTATAGTGCTCGTTCAAAGCTATCAATACCTGTGGTCCTTATGTCACTCTAATTATTTTCCCCTCCGCGAAACCTCAATTGTACTCAGTCACAGAATCATTTGGGGCTTTACGCAGGACACCTTGCAAGTTGCCAATCTCATAGGAACAGACTTTCAATCCACGCGCTGGAAGTCGAAAATGCACCATCTCTGTTGACAGAAGATACGCAGACCGGCAGACAGTGGGTTTAAGCACATAGCCTCGCCATGAACAAACATCTCCCCATGAAAGCCAGAACTGAACAGAAAACCTAAAAACTTTGCAGACACCGCCACACACGCACAGATGACTTCTCAACTTTGAACCATCCCAAGCGGATGCCCTTTAGACTGCCTTCCGCAGTGCCGGCAATTAGGCGCAAACTGCGAACCCAGCCACGCATATCATGCCCCTTAACACACAACCCGATCGGTTTCCAGTACACCAAAGTTCCGCTCTAATTACTCCAACTCACTCCTCGGCAAAGCCGCCCCCCATATCGATTCGCAAAAATTCCCAACCGAACTCAAATGAAGCGTGAACAGCGTTACTCTGAGGCGGAGGGCTTTTTCCTCCAGCCAGTCATTAGCAGATTAACACCCTGCTCGGGTTTCTTTTCTGTTACTGCCAGTCACCCATTAAGGAGCAGACAGGAGTTGCCCGTCATCTCCATACCCGTGCATGGCACTAAACACCCTGTAAGGAGCAGACAAAACAATCATTTCAATGTAAACGTCAAATAATGACATTTTTCCTCATCGTCGTAATGGGGGTGTCCTGCTGTTCCGGGTCAACGCCAGTCAGTTTTGTTTACCGTTTACGCGCGCCAGCACAGTCAGCCTAAGAACTCTGCAAACAGACGGAACACATAGTCGTCGTCATGACGGAGGCTGCCGGGAGTTTTTGTCAATTTAATGAGTTCTTATGTTTTTGTGCTGAGAGATTTACGAGACGCGAGAAAAGGGATATAAAGCCGCCTCGGGTTAATTGGAACCGAATTCCAGCGAAGATTGTCATTCGCCTCGAGCGGAGGAGGCGCTCTTGACGAATTTAATTTATGAGAATGTCGAGAGGTCGTTAAGTGTGTGTTTCTTTCTGTAGATTTAATTTGACTTTCACTCATTCCACCTCCACACCGGGCTGCTGGTTTATTTCTTAATCTTGCGCCTGTTTCTGCTGCTTTATGGACGAGTTGAAGGTGTCACTTGCTTTGATTGTGGATTTCGAAAAGAATTTCGAAACGCTTGGAGGAGGATTCTAAAAATAGGGGAATTATGAAAAGAGGGATGATTCACGAGAATAAATTGGGGAATTCCGCGCAAAGCAAACTTCAAAGTGTTCCTAATTCAAATGAAAGCTCTTATATTCGAGAAGAAGACACTGCTCAAAGGACATTGTCCTTGTGAACTGTTGAATGGACGGCTGTGATGTGTCAATTCAGTTTTCCAATTCAAATTTCAAATTCATCCCAGCTTCGCGTCCACCTACAATTCGTATAAGTATCATTCACAGGTAGAGGGTTTCGTTCTTCTTTTTTGTGTTGTTTGAATATCATAAGAAAATAAAAGATCAACATTTAGAGTCATCTTCTTCATGAATTGGAGCCATATTCTGTATCAGGCCTCAACCTTAATGCCTCTTTGACTAGTATGGTCTCTGGACATAAAGCTTTAATTCCTCATCTCTCTCCACTTCTGTAGACGATCCTGCAGATTTCGAAAACATTTGACAAAAGGTATGCCGCTAGACAGCCATCGTCGCCATTGCATATATTCCTACCACACATCGAACAGAGATTCGATTCTCTCGGATCCGGATCATCTGACCATATCTTATAGACAAGCAAGGGCATGCACAGAACCAGCCACAAAAAGCCCATAAGCTCCAACAACTCCGTCTGCCTTAGTCTCTCTTAAATTCCCTTTTTGTCGAAGGGTGACAGAAATTCGTCTAATAGCCATTTGAAAGTTCCCAGCGATAATCTTCTTTTTCGGTGGCATAGGCCTCTTCACTCGAGGCAACGTTGCGCTCGACAAGGCAAGCTGCCAAAACTATCCCCGTTAGTGCGCAGGTTTAGTTGGCAAATAGCCTCCTCGTGGCGCCACCTAGATAGCCATCACAACACCCCATCAGCAAGATCGTTATAGGGGACTTCAAGGCTCAACTGGGAAAGGAGGACATCTTTGCTGGAGTTATCAGAAAACAGAGCCTGCACGACAACACATCCGGAAACGGTCCAGGCTATTCAACTTCGCCTCGGGGTGGAACCTCTCTGTGGCTAGCACGCGGTTCCCACACCTGAATATCCACAATAGAACCTACCGATCCCCTGATCAACCCACTGTCCATCAGATTGACCACTTTGCGATCGACCTCACACACTCCTCCAATATTCTCGATATCCGAACCTTCCGAGGTGCAAACATCGACTCGGATTATGAACTTGCTGTAGCTGAGGTAAGAAGCCGGATTTCGAGAGATCAGGGGAGTTGCGACAGGGCAATACGCTTTGACATCGGAAAGCTACAATCGCAACTGATCGCTGGGAAGTTTGCCGACCAAGCCTTCCTGAAACTCGCTCAGAGATGGAGGCCGCCTGCACTAACCATAGAAGAAGACTGGAAACGTTGTCAAGAAGCCATCCAAGAAACTGCCACTGATGTACTGTGTTTCGCGTCACAAGCCCATGGTTTGACGATAAGCAACACTCCGTATACAGTGGCAGCGGCGGCGACGGCGGCAGCACGTCGTATGCACGCAAGCAGCAGGAGGCACAGGCTCTGAAATAGTGGATTTTCTTTTGCTGGTGGTTCAGAAGGAACCCATGATTTGACGACGAATGCAGGCAAGCGCATGCAGTCATACAGAACGCCTATATGGCGACGCAGCATCGACCGACGAAGGCTGTTCGTGAGCTCTACGAACAGAGAAGAAGGGAAGAGCACCGACTTCTTAAAAAAAAAAAAGGAAGGAGCATGAGCAGCGCGCGGTCGAGGAAATGAAAAGGAGTTATGGCAGGAATGAAGTCCAAAAGTTTTCGGTTCGAACCGAAACCCGCCGGGATCAAAATGGACAACTAGTGGTAGAGTCGCAGTTTGGACTGAGAATCTGGAAGGATCATTTCTGTAGACTCCTTAACGGCGATGACGGCCGCGATTCCGCTGCAGAATGTCCTGTTCGATTTGGACGATGATAGACAAGAATTCCGTCCCCCGACTTTAACGAGGTGAAGTTAGCAATATCTGAAGCTGAAGTCGAACAAAGCTGCTGAAGTGGACGGACTGCCCGCAGATCCATTTGAAGCAGCTGGAGATGGCCTCGTTGGGCACATGCATCAGCTCACCTGTAAGATATGGTCGGAGGAAACCATGCCTGATGAGTAGAACCTCAGCGTCGTTTGTCCACAAGAAAGGAGACTCCTTTCACTGCGCCAAACATAGAGGGATGAGCCTTCTTAATATCGCATACAAGATCCTCTCTGCCGTATTGTGTGAACATCTGAAACCATTTGTCCACAATCTGAGGTCCACGTCAGTGTGCTCTTAGGCAAGGTAAGTCCACGACACACCAGATCTTCACTTTACGGCACATTCTGGAAAGGACTCAGGAAGTGCAAATTGAGACTCATAATCTATTCGTCGATCTTTAGGCCGCATGTGACAGTGTGCATAGAGACGAGCTTTACATTGCCATGCCTAGTTTTGGCCTTCCCACCAAACTCGTCAGATTGTGTAGGATGGCGATGGAAAACTCTCGCTGCTCCGCCAAGATCGGTAACGAACTCACCGAGACCTTCAATGTCAAAAAAGGTTGTAGACAAGGCGACCCACTGATTTGTGACTTCTTTGACATCATCCTCGAGAAGATCGCAACTCACAAGTCAACACCAGAGGCATGATCTACCAAAAGTCAGTTCAATTGCTAGCTTACGCTGATGACATTGACGTGATTGGACGAACACAGCGAACCGCTAATGAGGCGTTTGCTGGCATTCAAGCGAAAGCGGCTAAAATGGGTCTGGCAAAGACACCAAAGTGCATGCTGTCATGAAAAAAGGATACACAACATCGACCTCTCCGACAGAGTGTCACATTAGGTGGCAGAAACTTCGAGGAAGTCAAGGACTTCGTCTACGTCGCCTCCGCGGTGTGCAGAGACGACAATATCAGTACCGAAATCAAACGCAGAATCACTCTTCCCAATCGCTGTTTCTTTGGGCTCAAGAGGCAATTGAGTAATAAAGCCCTCTCTTGACGAACTATGCTTCCTTTATATGGCAGCCTGGTCTTCCCAGTCCTACTTTATGGAACGGGAACCTGGACGTTAGCAACGGCGGATGAGGAAGCCCTTAATCTTTTCGAGAGAAAAGTTTTGCGTACGACTTTTGGTCCTGTTTGCGTTTATGGCATCTGGAGGATAAAACTTAATTCCGTATTTAATGGACTGTACAGTGACATGCGGCTTGTAAAGCGTCTTCGGATACAACGCTTAAGATGATTAGGCCATGTAGAGCGTATAGACACCTCTGCTCTGGCCTAAGAATTCCTCGAATCCCAGCTATTGAGACAATGCAACAGAAGACGACCTAGGCTGAGATGGAGAACGGAAGTGCCGAATAGCCTCAACCATTTTGGAGTGAGCAGCTGGAAGCAGCATTTGGAGGCAGCTGGAGAAAGATCGTGCTCTGTGGAGAGACATGTTGGTTGAGACCCAGTCCACCCCGGACTGAAACGCCACAAGAAGAAGAAGAGTATGTATTATTCTAAGCTTACATAAACATACCTGTTAAAAATTGAAACACAACTTTCTGTAGAAGAGCCTTTAAGATTCACAGCTTCATAGCTTCACAGAAATACATAACCACATAACATATTATGGATAATGAACTGAACTAATCTGAAACGTCCATCAGTTCCAACAACTCTGTCAGCCTTAGTCTTTCTGGGATTTTGTTGTCGAAGACTGACAGAAATTCTTCTGGCAGCCATTTTAAAGTCCCTGTATATAAATTTCCATCGGCAGCTGTTCAACTGCAAATTATCCACGTTTCTGTCTAGGTTATCGTTCACCTTCCTCTTCTTGTGGCGCTAAAGTCCAGGGTAGACCTAGACCTCAACTAACATGCCTCTCCAGCCAGCATGATATCCAGTTGCGCACTCCAAGTTGGTTGAGGTTCTTCTCCACTTGTGTGCTCCATCTCAGCCTAAGCCGTCTTCTGTTGCGCTGTCCCAATGGCTCTGATCCATGCTCTCATTCACCAATTACCCATATTGGTGAAATGTTATGACTTCTTCCCTTCCATAACACCACCTCACCTTGTGCCCCCTGAAGTTTCCCATTTTATTTGGCTCTGAAAAGGCAGTGCTCCTTTCTTCTTTTCTGTCTGTGGACCTCAGGCTCACCTTTCGTCTTTCGATTTGGTGTTACCTTACAGAGCTCCTGCAAGGAGCATACAGCCAGCAGCAGTTTCCTTGATGGCTTCGGAAGAATTTTTTTAATTTTCAGAAGCGTCGAGCTTTTCAAGGTTTTCAGACAAGCACAGCCAGCTATGTTCACTCCTTACCTACATACTTGTCCTGCCTCAACACCGTTGCTGTCTCTACGTTTGTTCTTACCTTCAACCTTGGGTGGTTTGAAAATGCTGAGGAAATATCTGACATTGTCTACGTCTACTGAACGATTGCATTTTCAAATGAATGCCGATTAGCTCGCTGTGGAAAGAAGACCCGATGACCCTGATGCGGAGCCTGTCCATGTACAAAACCTAAAATGTTTTCCCAGTGCGATGATCAACTACAACAACTTCACAACTCTCTGTCTTCTCTGCTTTATCAAGTTAACTCACTTCGGTTCGATTCGAGTTCAGTGAGGTAGTTAGAGATCGCCAAAAGGAACACAATTGTTAGAATTTTCGCCTCATTCCATTGCAAACCCCCTGTGCGGCGAGGGTTTCGTCTCCGTCACTAAAAACGAGCCTTCGTCATGAGAAAGATAACGCCGATGTCGTGTTAGTCCCTTGCGCGGCTAGAGCTTCGTCCTCCTCACCAAAAACCATTCATCTTCGTTATGAGAAAGAAAACTCAGGTGTGGTGTTATCCCCTTGCGCAGTTAGGGTTTCGTCCTACTCACCAAAAACCAGTCATCTTCGTCATGAGAAAAAAAAAACACAAATGTGTTACCAATTTTAAATTTTAATGAAATGTTTATTTATAATATGTACTTAACGGTAATTCAAAATGTTTGTATTTTTTTCTCTTGCTTACATTTTTTCACAATTGTTTGTTTTTTGTTTTCTTTGTGTCTATAAATTGTTTTTTTGCATTGTATACCTATGCATAGTTTCCTCTTTTGGTTTCCCTCACAAATGCATCTAGTATATTTACGTGTGTTTATATGTGCGACTATATTTCGTAATCAATTATTTCTGACAAAAATCGGATAATGTGTCGGTCAGTTGATTTGAATTTGTAATTTAGCGACTTAGACTAAGTTCTATTGGTTTTTATTTGTAATTCTATGTTTTTTCTATGTTTTTTTATTTTATTTTACTTATTTCTGTTTGGAAAAAAAAATGCGTTTTCTTTGGTCTCTAGATGTAGGCGGACTCACCTAATAATTATGGTGTGTGTGTGACATCAAACATTTATATCTAAGAAAAGTTTTTTTAATATATATGTTTTTTTAATATATTTTTACTTGGTTTCCAATTTCGAAGTTTTGTTAAGAAGAAAAGAAATATGTGTCCTTGGCTGCTATTTTTTGAGAAAAATTATACAAAAGGTCGATTTGGTGGTGGAAACTGATCACCTTCCAAATAGACCCCGCAACAATGCGAGTGTTTCGATATAAGTTAAGTTCTTTCCAAAAACAAAAAATTGGCATTAGCAGCATTTATTCTGAATTAAGTCTAAATTTTCTAAATTTCTTGAACTGCGTGCGAATTACAGTCAGACTGAAACTGAGTCTGAGAGACAGAGACAGTGAGAGTGAGTGAATGAGAAGGGGAACATTCGTTTATTGCGAGGACTTAGAATGTAGCTTAAAATTTGTTTTTTTTTTAAGTATTTCTATGTTCTATGTTTCTCTCGGAATCCCAATTAAATGCTTTAGTGTTTCTTTTCGTTCTCTACTCAACTGATGGCGTCGTCTTCTGTCGACTTCAACTGGCAAAATGATATATTTTGTTTTTTCGGTTGTGAACTAAATATCGGCAGTTTGCGTAGTTTATGCTATGTTTTTTTTTTCAAACTTCTTTAGGACTTCGTACATTGTTAAATAAAGGGTATCAAAAAAAAAGTTTTTTCTTCGTTTCAAATGCATTCGATTTTCTATGTTTTTCTTTGACAACCCGATGACTTCGCTTGGTAAACTTAAAAAAAAACAATTTTTGAATGATCCTCAACTCACAATTTAATTTTTTCCAATACATACATTCATTATTTATTAATAATTTGTTTATATTTATTTTATGTTTTTTTATTTTCAGTCTTAAAATGGGTTATGTTAATTTTTTTTAATTTTTCATTGTTTTCTTAGAAATGTCTTCGTTTTGTTTGTTTGTTTATTTTTTGTGTTTTTTTTTAATTTTTGTTGTAAATCTAACATTTAGTAATATCATAAGTTCTACACACTCACACAGGCAAACATCTGTTCTCTTCGGTTAACTTTGAGTTATGCTCCATTTTGTTTTTTTTTTTGCTTCGGCTAACTTAAGTCTGTTTGATTAACCAAAAAAATGGGAATTTGACTGCCAATTTTTGGTTAAAATGAAGATGCTTGTGAGGCATGTTTGTTACTCGGTTTCTCTGGGTATGCGTGCAGGGTGGGTACGAAACTAAAACTTTTCCTGAAAAAGAAAACTTTTTCCTTCCGAACAACATGTTTTTTCTCAACACCCCCTCTTCACTCATCTGGAGGAAAACTTTTTCGCCTAAGTCCTCCAAGCTTGTAATTGATGAATACCCGAAATTTGTTGTGTTGACTAGCTTGTGGGGGGGCTATGCTGTGTGCGCACGTGTTTGATGGCGGGAGGGGGACGGTGCCCATCAGAAAAAATGACAGTATCGCTGGATCTGGTAAACTGTTCACTCTAATGTAGTGTGAAGCGGGCACGTTCCCTCTCGATTGACAGATGGACCCAGGGGATGTTTGTTTGTTTCGGCAAAGGGATGCCGCAGGATGGATATTAGCTGTGAACTTGAAAGTTTTGAGTGGAGGGCAGCCACTTTAATGGTACTTAGTTCGTTGATGTTTGACTGGATATTTTGAGAAAAGCCACCCCTTTCTCCAGAGGAATTGAAGCTGGAAGAAGAGCCCATGCATGCGCCCCCTGCTTGACAGACGACATACAACAGAGAGGGACATAGAACAAAAAATGCTTCCAAGACAAACTACTAGCATGCTCTCTAAGGAAACAGAAAGGTACTGAAAAGTTAACACAAGTGACAGTTCGGTACACAAAAGGACAGAGAATTGACAACTGCTGTGAAGGGTCTAAATCGGCTTGGTCTGGCTGAAGTCCTGAAAAATAATAATAATTGGGTGGCGCTACAGTCCAAAGAGGGATAAGGACCTAGCTTGCTCATCATCATGTGCGCACTACTGTTCTCTAACGAGTAGAAGTCCTGGATATGTAATGAAAACTTCAGAACCTTCATTCGTCATACATTTCTTCTCCACTACGACACATTGCCAATTCCAAGTTATTTACCTCCAGGAACATCAGAATCCATTAAGACGCACCAATTTCGCCAAAACTCACTTGATTGATTACTTCTGTGACAATAGTGATGGATGTCGCCCAAAAAACACGAGCAACAAGTCCGCCTTATCACCCTGCACCTCCTCCTGCCAAACATTCCTCAGCCAAATGAGCAGGAGAGCACTTCGTGGAATGAGAAAATCGATTTCTCCGCACGTTCAGCATGACAAGTGGATCAACGACCCGGAATTACAAATCTGCTGTATGTGCAGAGGAATTATTCCCAAACAACAATGACCCAAACTGCACTCAATTATACATAAACTTTGTTTAACGAGCCCGCACACACCCAACATACATTGGACGGGGCGCAAAGTATGAGCGAGGACCCCACAAACGGCCAAGTGATAGTCGTAACATTTGCGCTGCGCCCCGCTTTCGGACGGCAGGCTGCTCGTAAACAAGAGAATCCCATAACAAAGACGATAACAACACAGCTTGGCCGTAACAACGCCATAAATCATCTCATCCTAAGCTGATTGACTTCCATCGCACAGGCTGCTGCCATTTAACGTCGTCCTCCTGCAGAACTGAATCTGGGTTATGATGAGCTATTTGTACTTTAAGGCAATTTAAAGAGACCCGAGGACCTCTGCACCATGCATTCCTTCCAATTAACAAACAATCGATCCCAGTGTGAGCCTGCAGTCGGGCATGCATTCTACTCCTATCAATTTCATTCATAGGACACCCTGATGGATGAAGGATAATCAGATAATCCTCCTGCCGCTCTGTACCGTCAGCGAGTGACAACCGACAGCCGAGGAGACTGCACATGTGTGTGCAGTGTAATCGCCGCCGCTTTCATCTCGGATCAGGGAATGAAATGTTTTCTAGCGGATTACAAACCACCCTCTAGGAGGAGGCAAACGGAACTGGGAGCAGCACTCATCGTTATTTATTTTTTCATTCACTTAAGTTGGAAGTGTGACAGATGACAAATGGCATCGCATCGCCGTACACTGGCTCTGACATCTGTACACTCGTGCCGGCTTTAAGGACACCACAAGCAGGCGTCATCCTTAAATTGATTCATCACATTCGATGGAGCCACAGGAAGAGGAGTCATGATGAGGAACACGGAAAGGGAGGCGGACTCAAAAGACTCCTGCAGGAAATTGAAACAAGGAGAAATTTGAGGAACTTTAAGTGCCCTGAACAACAATGCGCTGTTCTGCACGAGTCGCAACTTTGGATGGAAGTTTGCCAGCCGGGGAGCGGTGCAAGTGACAATTAAACTGCGCGTTACGAAAATGTGGCTACGTCAGATTTATGTCGAGCTGCAGTAAATGCGTGGTGTGCTGGAGAGGGGTCAGACTGAAGACCGTGACGTGGAAAAACGGGGAGGCGGTAGCAGGGCGGTGGTGATTCGCGGCAGATGACGATAATTTAAGGAGAACCACAACACACCGAAAGAAGTCGAACGTTGGAGGAGGAAGGAACTTGATATAAGTGGCGGGACTTAGACTCAGTCCAGGTGTTAGGCGGCCGAAGGAAAAGTAAGTTCCAAAGAAAGGTTAGGTGATGTCGAGACGACAGAGGGGGTGACAGAGGAGGCGGCAGAGGAGGCTGCAAAGGAGGCGGCAGAGAAGGCGATTGATTAGCCTACAAGGAAGACGAAAGAGGAGGTGACAGAGGAAGCGACAAGGACAGCGAAAGAGAAGGCGGCGGAGGGGGCGACCGAGCAGGCGAAAGAGGAGGCAGCAGAATAGGCGGCAGAGAAGGCGATTGATGAGGCGACGGAAAAGGAGACAGAGGAGGAGATAGGACAGAAGAAGCAACAGAGGAGGTGACAGAGGGGACGACGGAAGAGGCGACAGAGGAGACGACGGAGGAAGCGACAGAGGAGACGATAGAGGAGGCGCCGGAGGAGACGATGGAAGAGGCGGCCGAGGAGGCCACGGAGAATGCGACAGAGGAGGCGACGGAGGTGGCGACGGGGGAGGCGACGGAGGAGGCGACGGGGGAGGCGACGGAGGAGGCGACGGAGGAGGCCACAGAGGAGACGACAGAGGAGGCGACAGAGGAGACGATGGAGGAGGCGACAGAGGAGGCGACAGAGGAGGCGACAGAGGAGGCGACAGAGGAGGCGACAGAGGAGACAATAGAGGAGGCGGCGGAGGAGGCCACGGAGAATGCGACAGAGAAGGCGACGGAGGAGGCGACGGAGGAGGCGACGGAGAATGCGACAGAGGAAGCGACGGAGAATGCGACAAAGGAAGCGACGGAGAATGCGACAAAGGAAGCGACGGGGGCGGCAGAAAAAGACAATGCAACAGAGAAGGCCACAGAGGAAATAGCAGAAGAGGCGACGGATGTAGCATCCAAGAAGGCGAAGGAGGAGGCAACAAAAAAGACGACAAAGAAGACGACAGAGAAGGCGACAGAGGAGACGACCATAGAGGCGACAGAGGAGGCGACAAAGGAGGCGTCGGAGGAGGTGACAAAAGAGGCGGCAGAGGAGGCGGTAGGGAAGACGGAAGAGGAGGCGGCCTAGAAGGTGGCTTAGGAGGCGGCCTAGGAGGCGGCCTAGCAGCCGGCCTAGGAGGCGGCCTCGGAGGCGGCCTAGGAGGCGGCCTAGGGGGCGGCCTAGGGGGCGGCCTAGGAGCCGGTCTAGGAGGCGGCCTAGAAGGCGGCAGATATAGTGACAGAGAGACGAAAGAGGTGGCAACGAAGGTGGCGTCCGAAAAGACGAAAGAAGAGGCAACAAATTAGACCTCAAAGGAGCCGACAGAGGAGTCGACAGAGGAGGTGATAGGTGATGCGACAGCGGAGGCAAATATGGAAAACTTTTGATTTTGTTCTCCCCTATTTGGCCACAAAGCCTCAGTCTAACTTTACTACTGCATTAGGTTCCAAACTTGGCTTTAACTATAATCCTAGTTCCGTCTTTCACACTGCTTACTTGGATTCTGCCGTCATTTTAAGCAAGGCATCAATTCAGAGATTAAAGGGCCCTTCCCCTTTTTTTCCTCTTACCTTCCTCTTCCCTTCGTCTTCCCTTTCTCTTCCCTTCCTCTTTTTTTTTTCTTCTATTCCTCGTCCCTTCCTCTTCTCTTCTTCCTCCCTTCCTCTTTCCTTTCCCTCCCCTTCCTCTTCCTCTTAAGTGCAAGTGAATGCAAGTAAATGCAAATTTCCATCACTTCCACTCGACTGTGGACTGTGTGTCACACTGCAAATGTGGATAGTTGTGTGCAGATACTGATCCTCACTCCAAGCCACCATACCTCAAAGACACAAATCAATTCAAACAAACGTTTTCCCAACTAGCCGAACAATGAAAAAACAGACCGTCTTTCATTTCACTCCCATTGACTTCATTTTCTCCTCGAGGTGCTTTCCGCTCAAATGCATCTCCCCTCTCGCTCACCTCAGTCATTCCCTCCGGTGCACTTTGTTCAGTTCTTCAGCTCGGAGTGAAAACATTTAAAATTGCCAAAAAAATAGAAAACAGTGAGTTCCGCCTCAAAAAACGTGTGAAACGTGAGGTTAAAAGTGTAAATTCCATCGATTACATGGAACTTCATGAAAATTTCATCCCATTCTGGCACTTTTGAGGAAATTTAATTTTCTTTGCCAAGATGGCCGACATGTCGAGGTGAGTGAACTGCAGAATTCTTCAAATTCAATGTGCTTGCCTTTAAAAGTTTAATTCAAGCCGAAAAACATACGAAATGTGTAAGACTCAATGAATTCGATAAAATTGAAATGGAATTTAAGGGATTTTTTATGTGTTTGGGGGGAAATTTGCCGCAGAGGAAAATTCGTCAATGTGGTGTGTGGTTAGAGATGGTTAAAATGTTGTGCGCGAGTGATTGAATTTTTTTGTCGAGTTCTTAACGAAATCCCTTCATTATGTGGTAAAGCTCATTCCTCTTAATCATGCCCTAAATCGCCTAGAAAACCTTTCCGAAGTGTGCCTTCAATGCCAAAGCTTTAAGCCTTTCGTGAGTGTGTCCTGATCGTCTATGGTAGAAGCCCCTCGAGAGTGTGCCTCCAATGCCGTCCTAGTAGGCCCTCTGTGAGTGTGTCCCTCGCGATTGTACCTCCAATGCCGTCCTAGTAAAGCCTACGCGAGTGTGTCCCCGATCGTCTGGAAGCCTCTCGCGAGTGTTCCTCCCATGCTGTTCTAGTAAAGCCTCCGCGAGTGTGTCCCCGATCGTTTAGAAGCCCCTCGCGAGTGTTCCTCCCATGCTGTCCTAGTAAAGCCTCCGCGAGTGTGTCCCCGATCGTCTGGAAGGCCCTCGCGAGTGTTCCTCCCATGCTGTCCTAGTAAAGCCTCCGCGAGTGTGTCCCCGATTGTCTTAAATCCCTCACGATTGTACCTCCAATGCCGTCCTAGTAAAGTCTACGCGAGTGTGTCCCCGATCGTCTGGAAGCCTCTCGCGAGTGTTCCCTCCATGCTGTCCTAGTAAAGCCTCCGCGAGTGTGTCCCCGATCGTCTGGAAGCCTCTCGCGAGTGTTCCCTCCATGCTGTCCTAGTAAAGCCTCCGCGAGTGTGTCCCCGATCGTCTGGAAGCCCCTCGCGAGTATACCTCCAATGCCGTTCTAGTAAAGCCTCCGCGAGTGTGTCCCCGATCGTCTTAAAGTCCCTCGCGATTGTACCCCCAATACCGCCCCTCTAAGCCTTTCGTGAGTGTGTACCCGATCAAAGCCCCTCGCGAGTGTGCCTCCAATGCCGTCCTAGTAGGCCCTCTGTGAGTGTGTCCCCGATCGTCTTAAAGTCCCTCGCGAATGTACCTTCAATGCCGCCCCTCTAAGCCTTACGCGAGCTTGTCTCCGATCGTCTAGAAGCCAATCGCGAGTGTACCTCCAATGCCGTTCTAGTAAAGCCTCCGCGAGTGTGCCCCGATCGTCTTAAAGTCCCTCGCGATTGTACCTCCAATGCCGTCCTAGTAAAGTCTACGCGAGTGTGTCCCCGATCGTCTGGAAGCCTCTCGCGAGTGTTCCTCCCATGCTGTTCTAGTAAAGCCTCCGCGAGTGTGTCCCCGATCGTTTAGAAGCCCCTCGCGAGTGTTCCTCCCATGCTGTCCTAGTAAAGCCTCCGCGAGTGTGTCCCCGATCGTCTGGAAGCCCCTCGCGAGTATACCTCCAATGCTGTCCTAGTAAAGCCTCCGCGAGTGTGTTTCCGATCGTCTGGAAGCCCCTCACGAGTATACCTCCAATGCCGTCCGAGTAAAGTCTACGCGAGTGTGCCTCCAATGCCGTCCTAGAAGGCCCTCCGCGAGTATGTCCCCGTTCGTCTTAAAGTCCCTCGCGATTGTACCTCCAATGTTGCCCTTCTAAGCCTTTCGCGAGTGTGTCCCTAGGACGTCTAGAAGTCCCTCGCGAATGTGCCTCCATAGCCACCCACAAATCCCTTCGCGAGTGTGTTTCCTTGATCGTCTAGAAGTTCCTCGAGAGTGTGCCTTCAATGCAAGTGAGTCCACAGACCGTCTAGAAAGCACTGACTAGAATACCCACAGTTGGGCTGGCGAAGCAGGTAGGTCTTCAGTCTGATAGTGTGGCAGCACCTATATTCCCCTTCAGTAGTTATCAAAGTAAGTACCACTTTCAACTTTTGCTTGGCTCCCAATGGTCACCCGGGTCTTCGGGAAATTCTCGCTATGGGGCCCACTGAACTAGTTGCGAGTTGCACAGTTTAACAATGCGTTCAACTTTCTTTCATTTCTTGACATTCATTAGAAGTTGGTGGGTAAATGAGGACATTTTAGGGTCCTTTTGTGCAAATGCAAAGTGGGATAGGAGTTACTGCATTTTGGCTTTCAGAAGGTTCAGAAGGCAACTCCCTCCCTCTACTCTATACTCTTCTCTCTAGTCCATACTAAAGTGTAGTATTGCTTTGTCGTCAGTCTAACGTTTCCTGTATCCCTTACCTTAACTCAGCCAATAGCTCAGGCGCTAATCCTTGCTCAAACGTTTGTATCATACCCTGAACTGAAATCCTGAGTCACAATTAATCGAACTTGTCACACACTACCGGCTGTATGGAACTTGTTGCACTTGTGATAGGCTTTGAATCTACTGCATTACTGACTGACGCGCATTCTCCATCTCTGCCTCGCATTCTTATTCAGCTTTTAGTCGTTTCGCTTGTGCTGGCCCCAAACTCCAAGATCAACTAGGTTCCATGCGAGGGTCTGTAATGACATAAGTACCGCCAACAGCCGACAGGTCACATGACCTGTCGCTCAACAGTTTTGAGTCCAAAAAAATGCCACCCAGGGAGGAAGGGTACCAACAGTCAGAAGTTAATTAGCGTCACAAGCCCACCGCCAATCAACAACGACCGTAAAAAAATTGCCCCCTCACCGCATACCAAACGCACCAGTTTCCACTTCAGTGTCACGCACAAGTCACCCCGATTTCCCACCACCAAGATTAAGCCATTTCCTCCGCCCGCCCTCTGACAATCCTCACACATGACAGCGGTACAGCGTTTATCCATTAAGCACCGTTTCTCCGCAGTAAACCGCGCCTCCTCCTGTGTCTGGGGATCTTCAGTCAGACATTTTAATTGGGTCCACCGCTCATTACCGCTAATTACATTGACATCCCGCGACCGCAGAAATAATCCCGCCCCGCCCAGTCCCACCTGCATGCCCAGAGAACACCGCCTACAACAACAAACAGAAATGAAAATTCAAGTACAAAAAAACTCAAGAACTGCTTTATTACAAAAACCTCCCAACAAAAGGACAATTTCAAAAAAATGCACCCTAACTACAATACAAGGACTCTCTGTAAAATGCTTAAGAAACTTAACCTTAAGATTGATATCTTACCTAGTCTAGAGCAAGAGCGCGTCCTTTCAGACCTTCTCCTTGTAGACGTTCTCGAGATCTCATGTGATTGTGGATATGATTGGTAGTCAAATGTCGGTCTTGTTGTTGGCTGCTGAGAGTTGTTGCTTTTGTTGCTGCTTGGGTTGCGGTTGCTGTTGCTGCTGATGGTGTTGCTGTTGGAGATGGCTGTTGTCGATTGTCATCGGGGTAGCGTGCGGTGAAGTCTGACGATTGTTGATTTCCAAGTCAATGTCTTCGGCATCTTCTGGGTAGCGTTCTGAGCAGAAGATGGCACCGTCCTTGAGCAGTTTTAGCAGGTTAATTCGGTCCTCAGCGGTTCGTTTTGCACACAATGGTCTGTTGGGAGTTTGAGAAGACAAAATCAGTGAAGGGCATTGAAGGAATGGAGAGCGATAAAGGAAAGCGAGGTAAACAAAAAGCGAAAATTGGGACATGCTAAATTATTCAAAAAGCGCGAAGGTTTTGATCAGACACTCCATCTGACCAGAAATTAATTTTAGGTGACTTCTAAATTGTTTGTGCGACAGCGCTCATTGTTGTCTACCAGTAGGATTTCCTCTTTCTATGCCATTAACGAGCAAGCCCGGTGAAAGCCAAAATTTCAGCCTGGCTTCAGCTTAAGTTTAGGCTCTGACTCGGGCTCTGACTCGGGCTCTGACTCGGGCTCTGACTCTGACTCGGGCTCTGATTCAGGCTCTGACTCGGGCTCTGACTCGGGCTCTGACTCGGGCTCTGACTCGGGCTCTGACTCTGGCTCTGATTCGGGCTCTGACTCGGGTTCTGACACGGGCTCTGACTCAGACTCTGACTCGGGCTCTGATTCGGACTCTAACTCGGGCTCTGACTCGAACTCTGACTCGGACTCTGACTCGGTCTCTGACTCGGGCTCTGACTCGGGCTCTGATTCGGGCTCGGACTCGGGCTCTGACTCGAGCTCTGACTCTGGCTCTGACTCGGGCTCTGACTCGGGCTCTGACTCTGGCTCTGACTCGGACTCTGACTCGGGCTCTGACTCTGACTCTGACTCGGGCTCTGACTCGGGCTCTGACTCGGGCCCTGATTCGGGCTCTGACTCGGGCTCTGACACGGGCTCTGACTCAGACTCTGACTCGGGCTCTGACTCGGGCTCTGACTCTGGCTCTGACTCGGGCTCTGATTCGGGCTCTGACTCGGGCTCTGACTCGGGTTCTGACACGGGCTCTGACTCAGACTCTGACTCGGGCTCTGATTCGGGCTCTAACTCGGGCTCTGACTCGGACTCTGACTCGGACTCTGACTCGGACTCTGACTCGGTCTCTGACTCGGGCTCTGACTCGGGCTCTGATTCGGGCTCGGACTCGGGCTCTGACTCGGGCTCTGACTCTGGCTCTGACTCGGGCTCTGACTCGGGCTCTAACTCTGGCTCTGACTCGGACTCTGACTCGGGCTCTGACTCGGGCTCTGACTCGGGCTCTGACTTGGACTTTGACTCGGGCTCTGCCTTGGCTTCTTACTTGAGCTCTTGCTTGGGCTCTGACTTTGGATCTGACTTTGGCTCGGCTTTGACTCGGGCTAAGCCTCGAACTAAGGTTCGAACTTAAGCTCGGACTTAAGCTTAGATTCAAGCTCGAGTTTAAGCCTAGGCTTATGTTCATGCTGAGGCTGGTGCACTAGCTCAGGCTCAAATTCGTGCATAAACTCAAGCTCAAGCTCAAGCTTAGACTTTGGCTCAGGACCATGCCGTAGAGTTGAAGCTTGTTCTCGGACATTCGCCCGAGTTCAGGCCTGGGATCAGGGTCGTGCTGAGGCTCGGGTGAGTCAAGGACTCTCGCTCGACTTGGAGCTCGCACTTAGGCTCTGGCCTGGTTTCAACTCCATTTCTAAATGGATTACAGACTTCGGTTGTGTTGTGTTTCAAACCAAATTTTTTTCTGGCTCTGTTTCTTATTGTAACCTTTGTTGCAGTTCAAGCTCAGGCTCTGATGGTGGCAAGGTTCTCGGGCCTTGCTTCATACTCTCGGGCAGCTTCAACTTAGATCTGAATTCTCCCAGCCCTAACTTTGCTCTACTGACAGCTCTATCACGCAACCTGCGTCCATTTGCTGCATGCCCTGATCTGCTATTATGAGGCTTAATTCAAGGGGACTGACTGTACCTCGTCCTGTTTCCTTACTCGAAAGAATTTTAATGCTCCAATCATCACACACACCGTCTGCCGCAGCTGTAAAAACACGACGACTTCTGCTCTGCAAAGCCGCATCCGAAATGCAAATTCAATGCCTTCCCCCTCAGATCTCGACCGAAAAAGAGATGTCAAGAAAGTAAAACGAATCCTCATCTGCTTTCGATTACGTCACAGCAGTTTGTCAACAAACGAGCAGACATATTTTATTCATTAAGCTGTCGACTGTAAACCGCACCACTCCCCCATCCCCACCCACCCTTATTGATTTATCTTCTTTGGGCGGACAGAGTGAAAGAGTATCACAAACCGGAAGTACAGGGGATTGATTGAACACAACACACACATATGCTGGAAATGAAAACATCGCTCCCCCTCGACCCACATTCCCTTCTCAATTTCGACCCACATAGCCGCGTACCCATCCATCTGTCTCATCGATTGCAATTTAATTCAATCTCAAGCCAAAGAGCCATCAGCAGCCCTGTGCAACTAACGTCTGGAAAAGGATCTGGCCGCACAAAGGTGACTCGCTCGGCTAGCGCCCCATCAGAGAGTCCCTTTCAGCGTCAAACGAATTCTCATTATTTAATTTAGCCGACTTGCAATAAATTCCCCATCACAGGATCATCGGGGGGTTCGTATTAATTGAGAAGATTTTCGACGAATTAAGGCCGCTGCCGCTGCCACCGCTCTGCGTTTTCCGGTCAACAGATGTGCGCTCCAAATAGCATCGTTTTCGGAAAATATCTGCATGTTTGAGCGCCGGCCATGAATTATGCACGACGGCACTCGAGTCGCAGTCGTTTTATTTTAACGCGAGCGGCACTCAGCGGCATTAGTTCAGCCGGAGAGAGCACGAAAAAATATGAAATGAAATGACGAAAATGGGGAAAGGATTTCACGGCGGTCACTCGTGCGCTTTGTGTCCTGGAATCCTTTTGCTGACGCTTCGCGGCTAAGTGCAGCCAATTAAGCGGTGCATTTGTTGAGCTGCTCTCAATTTATATTCTATCTTGTCCGATGGAATCGGATTTCAATTGAACGACGCGATATTGTCTCCAATAGACTCCACAACATATTGAATTGATTCTTCCCACTGCATGAGAGGGGGAGGAGAGGGAAGGCCTAAGAAGTGGTCATCCGGCGGTGGTGGACGAATCGATTCAATTTTTATGTTGCTTCCGATTGCCGGAGGAAGCCCAAGGAAATCCTTTGATGCGAGGATTCTGCCTTTTTGACTGATTTATTCAAATTGACGTCGTCCCTTGATAGAGGAAAAAGAAAACAGATGCAAAGGCGGTGAGGCGGAGCTCTGTGGAACTGATGCCGTGGACGGTATATTGATGAACTACTTTCGGGTAGAGCTGAATATTCAAAGGACTCCGGGTGAAGGTTAACAAAGGAAAAGGTCAACAAATGAGGTCTGAGCGGCAGAAAAAAAAGGACACCTGCTGGAGTGGAGGACTGAGTATAATTGAGCTAATAAGCGTGTGTCCCCCGGCAGGGAGAGAAAGGAATCGACAACCGTACTGATTTCCAAGAAAAACATGAAACAGGGTTATGAAGAGCCGATGGACTCGGGCAAAAAATTTAGATTCAAAATTTCTGAGTGCGAAAAAGGACAAAGTTCTTTGTAATTCAATTTAGAAGCACGGCACTTGCTCTTCAGTCCAAAAATGGGTTGAAGGATTGCACCCTCAAACCAAGGGATGAAATTTATGAAATGAGTTCTTTTTGGCTTCTCAAAATTGTCAAATTTGTTGACATTTTGAAATATAAGGTTGTCAAATAACCCCCTTCCGCTTCTCAAAATTTTCAAATTTGTTGACATTTTGAAATATAAGGTTGTCAAATAACCCCCTTCCGCTTTTTTCCTCTTCATTCAATGCTTTATAAAAAGTGTTACAGCGATTGGATTTGGTCCAAATATACGCCGTTTTGTTCGATAATCTGTTTCCATCTAGACGGCAACTTCATAATACCCCACTCGTTGAAGCCCCCCTCTTTATTTGCGAAGAAATCGGACAGCCACTTTTCACAAGCCTGTTTTGAGTTCAACTTCACACCACCAAGGGCGTCCGCCATGGACAGGAACAAATGGCAATCACTTGGCGCTATGTCCGGTTTGGATCCAATAAAACCTCCCATCCGAGATCCCGTAGCTTTTGACGAGTCATCAGCGAAGTGTGTGGTCAGCCGTTGCCCTGGTGGAACACTAAACCCTTTCTGTTGGCCAATTCTGGACGCTTCTGGTCGATCGCCGCCTGCTTCAAGCGGTCTAGTTGTTCGCAGTAGATGGTAGAATTAAGCGTATGGGAGCATGTCATAGTGGATGATTCCTTTCCAATCCCAGCAAAACCTTCTTGGCCATCAATCCCGGCCTGGCCACTGTTTGGGACGATTCACCGGCCTTCAACCAGGACCGTTTTTGCTTGATATTGTCGTATGTGATCCATTTTTCGTCGCCAGTCACCATCCGCTTCAGTTCGTTCTGTTTAAGTAGCATATCGCAGGCATTGATTCGGTCCAAAAGGTATTTTTTTTCGTCAAATCATGCGGCACCCAAACATCAAGCTTTTTTTTGTATCCAGCCTTCTGCAGATGGTTTAAATTGGTTTTGGCGACTAACTCCTGGGCGATGTCATGAGATGCCACATGCCGGTCTAACTAGATGATTTCCATGATTCGATCGGTATTCGTCTTCACAGGTCTTCCGCCGGCTGGCTTATCCATGGTATCGTTTTCACCGGCTCTGAATCGTCGAAACCATTCTTCCGCGGTTCGAAGTGATGGAGTACCATCCCCCAAAACACCATTAATCTCACGGAACGTTTCTCTAGCGGATTTGCCTTTAACGAAATAATAATAATTGTTGGCTCTACAGTCCAAAGGGGGACCAGGGCCTAGCTTGCTCATCAACTACTCGTGTTGTGCGTGCTACCGTTCTCTCACGAGTAGAAGAGACCTACAGTTTTTTTGCCGACTCCGAACGGCGAGATTTGAGAAGCTTTCTTAGACAGTTGTTACTCTTTGAGTGTTGTCAGCATCTCGAAAGAGGTGGTGCCGTGAAAAACTCGAAAAATTGATGTTGAACTGGGAGTCGAACCTAGACCCTTCGGCGAGTGAGCGTCGCACTCTACCCACAACGCCACGGCGACCACTTTGCCTTTAACTTGCCTTTAACGAAGGAAAACTTTAAAATAGCTCGAATATCGGCGTTAGTGAACTCCATGTTTACACGTGTATAACTGCTGAACGCAATATCCAAATAATTCTGCATAGCGTCGTTTTGTAGGTCATGCCAAGACCTTTCAAAGTGTTACCAGATATGAGCCGTGTAGCACTTTCTACATATCCGGAAAATTCAAAAGACAAAAAGGCGGAAGGGAGATATTTGGCAACCTTATACTTCCTTCAAGGAATCCGCATTTAAAAAATGCAACACAACAATCAATGAGACCAGCGACATATAGAGGGCGCCACTGAAAAATAATCCAAAGTAGACTATGTTTTTTTTTTTTATTTTGTAAGTGGCGCCCCCTATTTGTCCCGAGACTTACTGAGTGTACTGTTATGTATTTGTTAAATTCTAAATTTCTCAAAATTAAGACGCCATATTGAATATTATTGTATATTGACTCCTTGTGCGTTTGGCCATTGTGGGCTTTTGTACTCATTTGTGGTCATTGTATGCTTAGGTTCTCGGGCTTTTGGTTTTATTTAAAATACTGTTAGTTCTCTTTCTGTTTTTACTTAGGTTTTATTTAAATTTTGGGATTTAAGGCTTTTTCAGCTTTTTGGCTTCTTAGATTTTTTTTTGGCTTTTTAGACTTTTTTGGCTTTTTTTGGCTTTTTTTGGCTTTTTTGGCTTTTTAGGCTTTTAAGGCATTTGAAGCTTTTTTGGCTTTTCAAGCTTAAGCACATTTTGTTGTTTTTTAGGTCTCTTTTTGGTTATTTCCCCCAAGCCTAAAAAAAATTATAATCTTTGGAGAACTCTCATTCTAGAGATACTAGTCTCTCTCTCTCTCTCTCTTATTTTGTTTTTTGGGCACGGAACTTTTTCAACATTTTGGGCCTTTCTTTGTTTTGAATATTCGAAGTCTCTGGAACTCTGGAGCTGTTAGGTTCTAGAAATTGAATGCTTGTTAACATTCTGGGCATGTTAATGATTCTGAAATCTGAGGCTTTTTTCTCCTTTCTGAACTTAGTGTTTTTTTTTAAGAATTTTAGGCTTTTTAGAAGTTCTAGGTGCCTGGGTGTTGAATATTTGGAACATTCCTTGCTTCCAAAAACTCCGAGACGTTTTGAACCTTTTGAGCTTTCTAGGATTTTCGATTCGGGATTGGATTTCAGGGTCTCCCCAAATTTAAGTCTTTCGCTTCAGTTTCGGGCTCAATGAAATCGTGGTCTATCGAAAATGTCTATTTTGTTGGAAGCATGAGGTTCTAAAGATAATGGACTTCTTTCCAGTTAGGGATTCGGACAAATTAACAAATTAACTTCCTTTTTATTGTTGGGCATCTACGACTACTGAGAATTGGCGTCTCTTTCTCCTCACAGCCATCTTCTGGCATATGTCATCCTACACTTTAAGCGGGACGTGGGATTCAACAAACCTTAATGTCTATCAATCCATCGAATGAAGCAGAATCAGACTTAAAGGTCCATTGCTTTGGCTCGGATTGCATTTTGCATTAAAGTCATAAAGAAACATAAGGGGCAAACGGGCACTTTGCTGTGGAAGCAATTTGGAATACCTCCTGCCTCCTGCTGCTTCCTTCTGTCTCCCCTACGTCTTCTCCATCTCCCCTACGCCTCCTCCAGCCCCTCTACCTCTCCTCCAGCTAATCCCCGTCCCCTCCAGCTTCCCTACGTCTCTTCCAGCTCCTCCCCATCTCCTCCAGCTCCTTTCTGCCTCCTGCTTCTTTTCTCTGTCTCCTGCAGCTCCCTTACGTCTTCTCCATCTCCCCTACGTCTCCTCCAGCTCCCCTTCGTCTCCTCCAACTCATCTCCATCCCCTCGAGCTCCTCTTTGTCTCTTCCAGCTCCCCTAAGTCTTCTTAAGCTTCCCTACGTCTTCTTAAGCTTCCCTACGTCTCTTCCAGCTCCTCCCCATCTCCTCCAGATCCACAACGTCCCCTAATTTTTCACGTTTGCACCGCTTTTCGTCCTCAGTCGTCCTCAATCGCTTTTCGCAAATTTCCTTAGCAGCACCTATTATCACCCGCCCTACCCAATTCTGACCTGAAATCTCATAAAAGTCGTCTGCTCGACTTCGGAGTCAGGAGCAAACAGCAAATATTAAAAACCAGCACGTGCTGCCACACAATTGAATGCGGCATCTCCGGGCATTTTTGGAAATTCAATAACTCTCAGCCTGACGCACCCAAGACGCGTCCGCCTATGAATGGCAAGTATTGTCACGCAGAAAACCTCTCCATCCCGAATTGCAACTCAAAATCAACAAGGCAAGCAAAAATAAGCGAGAAAACAAAAAGGGAAATAAAACATCGAGACAAAGATGGGGGGAAAACCACCATCCGGCCTCCCCCTAACCTGCCTGAATCCTTCAGCTGCTCCATGAAGTCCTTGCCGGTTATGTCCACCAGAGAATTGGGGTCCATGTTCGAGAGCGAGTCCAGGTCCGGGTCACTCATCACCGACACGTTGCACAGGTTGCTCTGCAATTGGCCGACCAGCTTCTTGATGCGGTTCGTCTCGGCGACTGCGTCTGTTGTGTCCGTATACTCCCGGTGACTCGAGATGGTTACATAATGTGTGGGCTGCAAAAACAGAACAAAGAGAAAGGAAAGCATTTAATTATGGACATTCTGGGCATACGATGTGGTTGCCGGCGAAGGCGGAGGAATGCGGAACTTATTGGAAATCGAAAACAGAAGCTAACCACGAAACCAGAGTGGCTGCGGGTGGCGGGGGCTTCTGGCTGGGTTGGGAAAAAATCAGCTGCAAAATTCGGAAAATTAAATTTGGCGGTTGAATGGCAGGGAGCAATTGGCGCAAGCAGGGAGCAATCGGAGCAAGCAGGATACTGAAAATCTCTGCATTCAACACGGCTTTGCATTTTATCCTGCCCTTTGTGGGTGGTAAAGCGTCATGATGTAGATGTTTCAAACTGAATTCGATACCCCTCGTCGCCTTACAACACAGTCTCAAGGTTTTTCTGGCTCGTTTACGATGATTTTGATGTTGCCAGGACCCGCACAACGAAAAATAATCTCTCAGGTTTCACCTTCAAGTCATCTGTCTGTCACACTCGTGGGTCTTCCCACCTTTGTCAAACTTAAGAGGCTTACCCCCAAAGAAAAGGTTCCCTTTATCCGCTAACGCTTCACGAGGCACGAGGCACGAGTCCCTGTCATTTTCCGAGAATTCATCAGCCAACAGGAGAAAACAAAATTCAACGCCCCCATCCCCCCGACTCCGGCGCCTACCACTCTCTCGCATTTGGATGAAGTTTGAAATTGTTGAAAAAGGCGCGACGCGTGTGCACCGTGGTGGAAGGGAATTCTGTTAAAGATTCCAACTGCTGGCCAAAGTCCTTGCTGGTTGGCGGGAGAAAAATGTGAAAAGATGAAAGGAAAACCATAATTCCCCTGAAAGGACGAAGGAATTCCTCACCAGCACGTGTACAACCCAGATGGAGACAACGAAAATTCCACCGCACACCAGGTTCTCCTGCGAACCCGGTTTGTGTCCTTTCCTCCAAGAGGGACTTTGAGTTGTATTAATGGTGATAATCGAGGGAGGGAGGAGATTCCTTTCAGATTTATGCACTGATTGGAACGGCTCCCATTTCTGCAAGTGCTGAGGATCCTTGGGAATCAGTTTAAAACTCACTTGATCCCCGTCAGATTGAGTGGAAGGCTGTTTGTTTTGTTTCAATTTCCGGACCCGATTGGCCTGAGGGCAATGAATTGGAGGATTGCTTTGTGAAGTGAACGAAACGACAGATTTGTTGCAAAGATTTCCCTTCCTTGACTTAACTGAAGATTTTTTAACGACTTCGGGGCGAAACACTTTTTTCGAAGAGGGTTGCCTTCTTGGAATTTTGTCTTGAATGACATTGACATTGACATTGACTTGGATCTGTAGCTCAGTCAACACTGAGCCCGAGCTATTGAAAAAATTGAACAAGAGACACTTTGCCGACCGAGTCTCCCTGAAACTCGAGTTCGACGCTTCCTGCACTAAGCATAGAAGAAGGCTGTAAACGTTGTCAAAAAGTCATCCAAGAAGCTGCCACTACTTCTGCTGGGTTATAGGTCACCACCCAGAAGGAGCCCATGGTTTGACGACGAGTGCTGGCCAGCGCATGTAGCCAAGCGAGACCTCTATAAGGCGACGCTGCATCGAACAACGAGGGCTGTTCGTGAGCTCTACGAACAGAGAAGGGAAGGGCGCCGGCTTCTCAGAAGGAAAAAGAAGCAGCATGAGATGCGCGCGGTCGAGGAAATGGAAAGGAGTTAAGGCAGAAATGAAGTCCGAAAGTTTTCGATTCGAACCGAAACCCGCCGGGATCAAAATGGACAACTCGTGGTAGAGTCGCAGTTTGGACTGAGAATCTGGAAAGATCATTTCTGTAGACACCTTTACGGCGATGACGACCCAAATCCCGCTGTTAGGCAGAATGTCCCACTCAATTTGGACGACAATAGACGATGACGGCCGCGATTCCGCTGCAAAATGTCCTGTTCGATTTGGACGATGATAGACAAGAATTCCGTCCCCCGACTTAGACGAGGTGAAGTTAGCTATATCTTAAGCTGAAGTCGAACAAAGCTGCTGAAGCGGACGGACTGCCCGCAGATTCATTTAAAGCAGCTGGAGATGACCTGGTTGGGCGCATGCAGCCGCACATCTGTAAGATATGGTCGGAGGAAACCATGCCTGATGAGTAGAACCTCAGCGTCGTTTGTCCTCAAGAAAGGAGACTCCTTTCACTGCGCCAATCATCGAGGGATGAGCCTTCTTAATATCGCATACAAGGTCCTCTCTGCCGTATTGTGTGAACATCTGAAACCATTTGTCCACAATCTGAGGTCCACGTCAGTGTGGTCATAGGCAAAGGAAGTCCACGACAGACCAGATCTTCACTTTACGGCACATTCTGGAAAGGACTCAGGAAGTGCAAATTGAAACTCATAATCTATTCGTCGATTTTTAGGCCGCATGTGACAGTGTGTATAGAGACAAGCTTTACATTGCCATACCTAGTTTTGGCCTTCCCACCAAACTCGTCAGATTGTGTAGGATGGCGATGGAAAACTCTCGCTGCTCCGCCAAGGTCGGTAGCGAACTCACCGAAATCCAATGTCAAAAAAGGTTTCAGACAAGGCGACCCACTGATATGTGACTTCTTCAACATCATTCTCGAGAAGATCGCAACTCACAAGTCAACACCAGAGGCATGATCTTCCAAAAGTAAGTTCAATTGCCAGCTTACGCTGACGACATTGACGTGATTGGACGAACACATGGAGCCACATGGAGCAATGAGGCCTTTACTGGCCTTGAAGCAGAAGCGGCAAAAATGAGCCTGGCGGTTAGTGAGGGCAAATAAAGTGCATGCTGTCATCAAGAAAGGACACTCAACATCGACGTCTCGGACACAGCGTCACACTAAACAGCAGAAACTTCGAGGAAGTCAAGGACTTCGTCTACCTCGGCTCCGCGGTGAACAGGGACAACATGTGTACCGAAATCAAACGCAGAATCACTCTATTCATTCTCTGTTTCTTTGAGCTCAAGAGGCAAATGAAAGGGCTTTAATCCTCTCTCGAAGGACTAAGCTTGCTTTAGCAGATCATTCAATATGTCCCCGGACATATAGAGGGCGCCACTAACAAAAATTGATAATTTAAAATCAATTTGTGTTTGTTAGTGTTGCCCCCTATATGTCCCGGGACTTATTGAGTGATGTGGTATACAACAGCTTGATCATCCCAGTCCTACTTTATGGCACAAGAACCTGGACGCTTTTAAAAGTGGATGAGGAAGCCCTTAGTCTTTTCGAGAGAAAGGTTTTGAGTGGGATTTTTGGTCCTATTTGCTTTGATGGCGTCTGGAGGAGAAGATTTAATGACGAACTCTATGGGTTGTACAGCAACATGCGCCTGGTCAAGCGTCTTCGGATACAACGCTTAAGATGGCTAGGTCATGTAGAGCGTATGGACACCACTGCTCTGGCGCGAAAAGTCTTCGAATCACAACGGCACAGAGGAAGGCCTAAGCTAAGGTAGCGTACACTATTGGGATAGGACCTCAACCAATTTAGAGTGCGTAAGTGGAGGCAACTGGCGAAAAATCGTGCTGGCTGGAGAGGCATGATGGTTGTGGCCCTGGTCCAACCCGGGCTGTAGCGCCACAAGAAGAAGAAGGCACCTTGAAATGGCGCAGGCTAGTGCAGAATGTTGAATGAAAACGGAACCTTAAAAAGGGAACAAACAAAGACCTCTCACTTAACGGTTTTTCTATGCTTCCTAGAATTTCCGACTCTCTAAGTTGAATTCAAAACTTCTGGCTACAGGGAGTCCAAAATTGGAGTTATTTATGAACTCTTTGAAACTTTTCTTCCTTTTCCCTCTTTTTCTATCTCTCCACGCCTTAAGTTTCAGGTTTTCGACGAACTTATAGTTCACATGAAGATATCGCCATATTAGTTCACGAATTCTCTAGCACTCTGAAATGCACACGTTGGTGGAGAATTTTGAATGAAAACGAAACCTTAAAAAGGAGATAAACACACACTTATGACGCGGGATGTCTCAAACCTAACGGCTTTCTTACATTTTCTAGAGAAACTTCCTACCGTTTCCATCGCTCTAAGTTTAATTGAAAGCTTCTAACTACAAGATGTCAGAAATTGACTTTATTTAAGGAACCTTGGAAACTTTTTTTCCTTCTCTTTTTTTTTCTGCCTGACGACGACTTAAAATAATGGTTTTCGAGAAACAATGGAGGCATCGCCATATTAATTCATGAATTCTCTTGCACTCTGAAATGACGCATGTTCGTGGAGAATGTGAATGAAAACGAATCCTTTAAAAAGGGACAAATACACACTTCTCACGTGGGATGGCTCAGACTTGACAGCTTCCCTATATTTTCTAGAAGAACTTTCTAGAATTTCAGTCGCTCTAAGTTTAATTGAAAACTTCTAACTACAGGAAGTCCGAATTTGACTTTTTTCCTTCTTCCCCTTTTTCTCACTCACCACGCCTTGAATTGATGGTTTTCGAGGAACTTATTGTTTACAACGAAGGCATCGCCATATTACTTCACGAACTCCCTCGCAATCAGTCAAACCGACACAACACTCGGTCTCCATCCTCAGCACAGTCAGCTGAGCTTCTCAACCATCGGAGACAATCTGTGTGTTGTTGCACCTGAAACGCGATTCACTTTCTCCTCCGGTTATCCTCGAGCAGCCAATTAATAATTCTTCGCCCCGACTCTACACGTGCCACACTCTGTATCCCAGGAAGGATAATTAAATATGATCTCATCACTTTTCATTCACTAACCCTGTCACCGTCGTTGTTGCCGCTGTTGTCGCTGTTGTCCCAGCCCGTTTGCACCACCCAGGAAAACTGTAAACTGAATAAAGAGCGGTTTTTGACTTTTTCCCCGGTACGATACCCTCTCAAAGGACAGCAGCATCGAGGATGAAGGACAAAGTTTTGTAAATTACGACTGTACACCCAGGAAACGCATCCCTTCAAGCCACCATCCTACGGCAAACCACCCCCACTTTGCTTGAGTTAATTATTTGTTTTTGTGTGTGCGCACTCAACTGAATTCAACTCACATCAATCCAATGCTCGCCGGGGAACACCGCTATCAATTCGGTGTTTGGTTCCAGGGTCCTGAAGTACTCCTCGTCGTCGATTTCTGTGCCATCCGAGTCCAGATGTATTGTCGGCAGGAGATCAACTTTCTCGAACTTCTCCGCCACCTTGGTGCGAATCTCCTCAAGGGAGCATGCCACCACCGCCTTCTTGATGTGCCGTGTTACGTCCTTGATCTGCAAATAGACACACAAACAACTGATGTAAACAAATTGCATAAAGGATCAATGCTGCATCTGTGCAATCGCACGCCCCCGCATTCTCACGGGATGCGACAGGGGGTGGATTTTTTTTTTTTGTGCTAAAATCCGATTCAAAAGGACAGCAGCAGTTCACTTGACATATTAAGGAGTTGATTGAAAGGATTCGTTCTCGTTTTCATTGCACATCCACTCGCTTGCGCTCTCAGCCACCATGCATGAGTGCCGTGCTGTGTATCGTCGGAGTGGTTGGGCGGGGGGCGGGAAACTTGCAGTGGTTTTCAATTTTAACAGTGAGAGGCTGCAGAGGTTCTTTAATCGATGGGATTTTCTCAGATGGACGTTTTAATGAGAATAAATGCACTTTGTGTGTGTGCATCGTTGAATTAGACACCCTCCCACCCCTCGGAGGCATCAGAACATCATTGTCAAGCCAGACAGGTCATTATTTTGCACGAAAGAATCCGACTGTGCTGCAAGAGATGCAGTTTGCTGATTGAGAAAAGAAACACTCCCCCTCTGCAACCTTTGGAGCCAGCGCAGTGGAGGCTGGGGAATAAATTGAATTTCTTCGAAGCATGCCAACTGAAATTTCATCTCTTGCAGAACATTCAAGTGATCGATTGGTTCAGTGGCAAGGGTACGGTTAACTTTGGATTTCGATTTACTGAGAAATTCGATTCAAACTTTACTGTGAGCGCGTTCTTTGTGACGCTAAAAGAGAAACCGCTCTCCGCAATCTTTGTTTGGGGATGCAGAAGTGGAGGCGGAAAAATGTTCACGGTGAGCCGCCTTGATTTGATTTACCATGGGAGGAACTAGGTTTCTCCCGGACAAAGGAACAATCGCTTTGAGATGGTGCAGACCTTGTTATCAGAAGTGGCTGCGGTTAAAATGGAAAATGGATGAACTTTAGGAAAGAACTTGGAGTGTGGAAGAATTTTTTTTTTTTTTTTCTTGACGCGATGCTCTACGGTGGTATCGAGCAACTCTCTTTGCCATCGCTACGTTTTCTTACAGCTTGCCATCGTCCTACAGGCTTCCCCTGCAACTCTGTCTGCCATCGCTACGTTTTCTTACAGCTTGCCATCGTCCTACAGCATTCCCCTGCACCTCTGTCTGCCATCGCTACGTTTTCTTACAGCTTGCCATCGTCCTACAGCATTCCCCTGCACCTCTGTCTGCCATCGCTACGTTTTCTTCCACCTTGCCATCGTCCTACAGCCTTCCCCTGCAACTCTGTCTGTTATCGCTACGTTTTCTTCCATCGTCCTACAGCCTTCCCCTGCAACTCTGTCTGCCATCGCTACGTTTTCTTACAGCTTGCCATCGTCCTACAGCCTTCCCCTGCAACTCTGTCTGCCATCGCTAAGTTTTCTTCCAGCTTGCCATCGTCCTACAGCCTTCCCCTGCAACTCTGTCTGCCATCGCTAAGTTTTCTTCCAGCTTGCCATCGTCCTACAGCCTTCCCCTGCAACTCTGTCTGCCATCGCTACGTTTTCTTAAAGTTTGCCATCGTCCTACAGCCTTCCCCTGCAACTCTGTCTGCCATCGCTAAGTTTTCTTCCAGCTTGCCATCGTCCTACAGCCTTCCCCTGCAACTCTGTCTGCCATCGCTAAGTTTTCTTCCAGCTTGCCATCGTCCTACAGCCTTCTCTTGCAACTCTACTTGCCCTCGCTGAGTTTTCTTACAGCTTGCTATCGTCCTACAGCCTTCCCCTGCAACTCTGCCTGCCATCGCTACGTTTTCTTACTGCTTGCCATCGTCCAACAGCTTTCCCCAACTCTGTCTGCCTTCGCTAAGTTTTCTTCCAGCTTGCCACCGTCCTACAGCCTTCCCCTGCAACTCTGTCTGCCATCGCTAGGTTTTCTTACAGCTTGCCATCGTCCTACAGCCTTCCCATGCAACTCTGTCTGCCATCGCTACGTTTTCTTACAGCTTGCCATCGTCCTACAGCCTTCCCATGCAACTCTGTCTGCCATCGCTAAGTTTTCTTCCAGCTTAGCATCGTCCTACAGCCTTTCCTAGCAACTCTGTCTGCCATCGCTACGTTTTCTTCCAGCTTGCCATCGTCCTACAGCCTAGAGCCTTCGCTTGCATTGGCTCAAAGCCTCATGATAAATTGTTGCCTGCCAAGGGACGATAACCAGTCGAATTCATTGCTCTCGCCACAACACCTAGCAACCATCATCCAAATCCCCACTCAGCCACTCCTGAAAGTCAATTTTGAAGACAAATTCAAACCGAGGGCCATCCGTTCAAGGACATCAACCAAAGACAAATTCCATTTTCTTCCCCATCATCGACTGGAATTAATTTCAAATTTAAATTCGAATTCAAATTCCCCCTCGTCCGTCCTCTCGACCACCGCAAGGATA
Organism: Eristalinus aeneus; assembly: GCA_955652365.1. NCBI lineage: Eukaryota > Metazoa > Arthropoda > Insecta > Diptera > Syrphidae > Eristalinus > Eristalinus aeneus. Next base: position 98,240,403 of record OY019131.1, read on the forward strand.
TCGTGCATTAATTAGCCCATAATGTACTGCCTTTTAGGACTACTCTACAACGCAACCAAGGACTTCACTTTCAGTCGCCGACCAGAGAGTGAGGCAACCGCTAGCAAACCGAAACACCGAAGTGGTTGGTGGGCTTTTGACAGCACTCAATATCCTCCCTTCAAAAAACTGAGGATGGTCTGCAGGATTTTGCAAACTTCACAAAGCCTCCACGAGCCCAACTGCTTCCTGTGCTCAGCGTTAATCTCTGGGCATCTGATGCAGAGGGTGGGAGGGTGCTGGTAAACTTTTAACTCCATGACAGTTCTAAATGATTTATTTATTTTCAAATGAAGCCCTTAAGCCTCTGCTTCTGTCCGTCTCCCCGACTGTCGCCTCCACTCACTGTGTAGTGGTGTCAATTGTTATTTAAAGTTTTGCTGTAGTTTCTCCAGAACTTTCGCAGAACTTTTCTTGCAGAGCCTCAGTGGATTTAGGCACAAGCGCGGGAATGGCGGTAGACAAAAAGTTGCTCCGCCACTTCAACAAGAGGGGAGTGTGTCACGATCGACATTAAGATTTAAAATCATGTGTATAGGCAGTTTTTAATCAGATTGGAAGTGTGTGTCTGCAGGGGGAGACAATCGTTTCATTTATCACCTGAAAACTTAACTCCAGACGTCGCCCCTAATTAACCTCACCACCCACAGATCGCCGCACCCCAAGCACTCACTCCCAAACACGAATCTCTCATTATTATGCCTTGCTGGTTTCAATTAGGCTCGTTCTCGGAAACAGTCCCCAAAGCAATGCCGCAACAATCCCTGTTCGCGTGTGCCCCTTCCAGCCCATCACCTGTCCCCGACTGGCGCGTGGCACCCACCTCTCGTTCGCTCGAGAGAATGCTGACTTCGCTTATATTCTCTGGGAAATTCGAGTGAAATGGCGGGGGAAACCCTTCTTTGCGACCCCACTGTCCTCGACTGCAGGACGGATTGGTGCGGTCTCGGAACGACTTCGAGAGCATCTGCATGCATATGAATTGCAGCAGCGCCGGAACAGGAGCTCCGACACATCCCCCGACGTGAATTATGCGGATATTAATTCGGGCAGGTGCCTGCCATCAGCCTACGCCGTAAATCGTTCCAATTGGTATTCAAATGAGTGCTTTGCAGCGTGTGTGTGTGTGTGTGAAAAATTTCAGAAATGCTGTTTCGGATAGACTGGCAAAGGGGTTGGCTGGTGCTGGTGTCTCGTGCGATAACTTCCACAAAATGTATTTTATGATGCATTTGGGTTTTAGAAGTGAAATTTGCACAGGATTCCTTCCTCGCTCGGCCCCTCGAACTCTGAAAGGGGAAGGAACTCGTCGGAGGTATCATCTTCTGCCATCTTGTGTGTAGAATATATTCGTGTTCATCAGGCTGTGCACTGGTGATTTGCAAAATGGGTTTGAAACAAAGGAAATTGATCGATATCTTTGAGAAGTGGGCTTCTTCCAAGAATGTCCTTGCACATGTATCGTGTTAAGGAGGTCTTTTGAGGGTGTTCAGTGGAAATGACGTTTCTACGTACTGTTTGCATATCAAATCCTTTCTCTGAAACTTGTAACATCTCTTTGTGCTGGAAGAGAGAAATGGGTACTTCGATAGGGTTCCACAGGGGAGTCGTCTTAGGCCAATTGTTGTTTTATAACATCAGTCATCTCTCAGTGGCAGGCATATTCTCGTCTTCAGAAGGCCTTTCTACTGAGTTTGAGCTTAAACTCCACAGTGCTGTCACTTGTAATGTCAAATGTCCAACACCAATGTGAAATATGGAAAATTCAATCTTTAGATGGGCAAGACAAGGAGTTTTGTAAAGAATTGGCAACTTTAAAGCAACGACACGATAGTGGTGAAAATTACGAAATGTTCACTCATGGAGTTAAACTCGGGACCTTCGTCGTGTGAGTGCCCAATCTCTCCATCGCCCTACAGCCTTCCCTAGGAGCTCTGCCTGCCATCGCAAAGTTTTCTTTCACCTTGCCATCGTCCTACAGCCTTCTCTTGCAACTCTGAAAATTACGAAATGTTCACCTCATGGAGTTGACCTCGGGACCTTCGTCGTGTGAGTGACCAATCTTGCCATCGCCCTACAGCCTTCCCTAGGAGCTCTGTCTGCCATCCCAAAGTTTTCTTCCACCTTGCCATCGTCCTACAGCCTTCCCTCGCAACTCTGAAAATTACGAAATGTTCACTCATGGAGTTGAACTCGGGACCTTCGTCGTGTGAGTGACCAATCTTGCCATCACCCTACAGCCTTCCCTAAGAGCTCTGTCTGCCATCCAAAAGCTTTCTTCCACCTTGCCATCGTCCTACAGCCTTCCCTTGCAACTCTGAAAATGACGAAATGTTCACTCATGGAGTTGAACTCGGGACCTTCGTCGTGTGAGTAACCAATCTTGCCATCGCCCTACAGCCTTCCCTAGGAGCTCTGCCTGCCATCCCAAAGTTTTCTTCCACCTTGCCATCGTCCTACAGCCTTCCCTTGCAACTCTGAAAATGACGAAATGTTCACTCATGGAGTTGAACTCGGGACCCTCGTCGTGTGAGTGACCAATCTTTCCATCGCCCTACAGCTCTCCCTTGCAACTCTGAAAATTACGAAATGTCCACTCATGGAGTTGAACTCGGGACCTTCGTCGTGTGAGTGACCAATCCTTCCATCGCCCTACAGCCTTCCCTAGGAGCTCTGCCTGCCATCCCAAAGTTTTCTTCCACCTTGCCATCGTCCTACAGCCTTCCCTTGCAACTCTGAAAATGACGAAATGTTCACTCATGGAGTTGAACTCGGGACCCTCGTCGTGTGAGTGACCAATCTTGCCATCGCCCTACAGCCTTCCCTTGCAACTCTGAAAATTACGAAATGTCCACTCATGGAGTTGAACTTGGGACCTTCGCCATGTGAGTGACCAATCTTGCCATCGCCCTACAGCCTTCCCTAGGAGCTCTGTCTGCCATCCCAAAGTTTTCTTCCACCTTGCCATCGTCCTACAGCCTTCCCTTGCAACTCTGAAAATTACGTAATGTTCACTCATGGAGTTGAACTCGGGATCTTCGTCGTGTGAGTGACCAATCTTGCCACTGTGTAAGGGCCTCAATTAAAAGGTTGGAAAGCAAGAACGGAGGGGAGGAATACAAGAAGGACATAATCTGAACAGTGCCTTATTCGCCTTTCTATTATGGACATAGGTGGGCATGGGCCTATGCACGCGAGGTAACGTCGTTGATTGCGCTCAACATGGCGAGCTGCCAAGGCAATCCTCGTTAGTGCACAGGTCAAGTTGACATACAGCCTCCAAGTGGCGCCCCTTGGATAGCCATCACAACACCCGTTGTATGGTGAACTAATGTATGCAGCGACCCCCTCTGCCCGAGGATTTAAATAATGGGCCTGGCCTACCAGTCTGTGGGTTGTGCGTGAGGGTAACTTCCTTACCACGTAAAAAAGAAAAATAGTTCAGAAAAACCGATATGCCTCGGATAAGGACGGATTAACTGTTGACGACCCCAGCAAACGTTTAAAGGACAACGATTTTCGGTTTTGCACGTGGAATGTGAGGTCCCTTAATAGGCCACGTGCAGCCGAACAACTTGCGGAGGCCCTTGACAGCTACAAAGCTGACATAACCGCCATCCAGGAAGTGCGATGGGATGGGCCTGGCATAAAAGCGATGAAGAACTGCGATATCTACTACAGCAATTGCTATAGAGAGAGAAGGCAGCGCTTATTCGGATGCGGATTTGTTGTTCGAGGCAGGCTTAGGCAAAAAGTCTTGAGCTACGACCCAGTCAGCGAGCGCCTCATGACAATCCGCATCAAGGCTAAATTCGGGAACATCAGCCTAATATGCGCTCACGCCCCGACAGAGGAGAAGGATGACAACATCAAGGATGACTTCTATGATCTCCTAGAAAGAACATACGATCGATGCCCCAGCTATGACACCAAGATCGTTCTAGGAGATTTCAACGCTCAGCTGGGAAAGGAGGACATCTTTGCTGGAGTCATCGGTAAACACAGCCTGCACGACAACACATCCGGAAACGGACTCAGGCTGTTAAACTTCGCCTCGGGGCGAAACCTCTCTGTGGCTAGCACGCGGTTCCCACACCTGGCGATCTCCTGATCAATCAACCGTCAACCAGATTGATCACGTTGCGATCGACGTCAGACACTCCTCCAGTATTCTCGATGTCCGAACCTTCCGAGGTGCAAACATTGACTCGGATCATCACCTTGTTGTAGCCAAGGTAAGAACCCGGATATCGAGAGAGCAACGGAGTCGAGAAAGGCCAAAACGGTTTGACGTCGAAAAGCTACAATCGCAGCTGATTGCTGGGAACTTTGCCGACCGAGTCTCCCGGAAACTCGCCCAGAGTTCGACGCTTCCTGCACTAAGCATAGAAGAAGAATGGAAACGTTGTCAAGAAGCCATCAAAGAAGCTGCCACTGATGTGCTGGGTTTCACGTCACCACCCAGAAGGAACCCATGGTTTGACGACGAGTGCAGGCAAGCGCACGCAGCTAAACAAGACGCCTATAAGGCGACGCTGCATCGAACAACGCGATCTGTTCGTGAACTCTACGAACAGAGAAGAAGGGAAGAGCACCGGCTTCTCAGAAGGGAAAAGAAGGAGCATGAGAAGCGCGCGGTCGAAGAAATGGAAAGGTGCTTTGGCAGGAATGAAGTTCGAACGTTTTACCGAAAGGTAAAACAGCTATCCGGAGGATACAAGGTTCGGACCAAGGCCTGCCGGGACCAAAATGGACAACTAGTAGTAGAGTCGCAGTCTGTGCTGAGAATCTGGAAGGATCATTTCTGCAGACTCCTAAACGGCGATGACGACCCAAATCCCGCTGTTAGGCAGAATGTTCCACTCAATTTGGACGATGATAGACAAGCATTCCGTCCCCCCGACTTAGACGAGGTGAAGATAGCAATATCCAAGCTAAAGTCGAACAAAGCTGCTGGAGCGGACGGACTGTCCGCAGAACTATTTAAAGCAGCTGGAGATGACCTGGTTGGGCGCATGCACCAGCTCATCTGTAAGATATGGTCGGAGGAAAGCATGCCCGATGAGTGGAATCTCAGCGTCGTTTGCCCGGTCCACAAAAAAGGAGACCCCTTTGACTGCGCCAACTACAGAGGGATTAGTCTCCTGAACATCGCATACAAGATCCTCTCTGCCGTATTGTGTGAGCGTCTGAAACCATTTGTCCATGACCTGATAGCTCCCTATCAGTGTGGTTTCAGACCAGGGAAGTCCACAATAGACCAGATCTTCACATTACGGCAGATCCTGGAAAAGACCCAAGAAATGCAAATTGACACCCACCACCTATTCGTCGATTTCAAGGCTGCATATGACAGTGTGCATAGAGACGAGCTATACAGTGCCATGTCTAGTTTTGGCATTCCTACCAAACTCGTCAGATTGTGTAGGATGACGATGGAGAACTCTCGCTGCTCCGTCAAGGTCGGTAGCGAACTCACCGAGACCTTCGATGTCAAAAAAGGATTTAGACAAGGCGACGCACTGTCATGTGACTTCTTTCACATCATCCTCGAGAAGATCGTGCGTAACTCACAAGTCAACACCAGAGGCACGATCTTCCAGAAGTCAGTTCAATTGTTAGCTTACGCTGATGACATTGACGTGATTGGACGAACACAGCGAGCCGTCAATGAGGCGTTTGCTGGCATTGAAGCGGAAGCGGCCAAAGTGGGTCTTGCGGTAAATGAGGGCAAAACGAAGTACATGCTGTCATCAAGGAAGGACACACAACATCGACGTCTCGGACGGAGCGTCACACTAGGCAGCAGAAACTTCGAGGTAGTTAAGGACTTCGTCTACCTCGGCTCCGCGGTAAACAGGGACAACAACATCAGTACCGAAATCAAACGCAGAATCACTCTTGCCAACCGCTGTTTCTTTGGGCTCAAGAGGCAATTGAGTAATAAAGCCCTCTCTCGAAGGACTAAGCTGGCTTTATATAACAGCTTGATCATCCCCGTCCTACTATATGGCGCAGAATCTTGGACGTTAGCAAAGGCGGATGAGGAAGCCCTTAGTCTTTTTGAGAGAAAAGTTTTGCGTGCGATTTTTGGTCCTGTTTGCGTTGATGGCATCTGGAGGAGAAGATTTAATGACGAACTCTATAGGCTGTACAGCGACATGCGCCTGGTTAAGCGTCTACGGATACAACGCTTAAGATGGCTAGGCCATGTAGAGCGTATGGACACCACTGCTCCGGCCCGAAAAGTCTTTGAATCCGAGCCATTGGGACAACGCAACAGATGACGGCCTAGACTGAAGTGGCGCACACAAGTGGAGAAGGACCTCAACCAACTTGGAGTGCGCAACTGGAGACAGCTGGCGAAAGATCGTGCTGGCTGGAGAGGCATGTTGGTTGAGGCCCAGGTCCACCCCGGACTGTAGCGCCACAAGAAGAAGAAGAAGAAGAATTATGGACATAGGTGGCCGCCGTGGCGTAGTGGGTAGAGTGCGACTCTCACACGCCGAAGGGTCTTGGTTCGATTCCCGGCTGAACACCTCGAGTTTTCCACGGCACCACCTCTTTCGAGCTGCTGACACCACTCAAAGAGTAATGACTGTCTCAGAAAGCTTCTCAGACGACGCACCTGCCGGAGTCGGCAGAAAACTGTAGGTCCTTTCTACTCGTAAGAGGACAGTAGCTCCCACAACACGAGTAATTTGATGAGCAAACTAGGCCGTGTTCCCCTATGGAATGAAAATAGAAAGTGGTCCGGAAGGCTTCTAAAATAATTTCTGAAGCTTCCTTCCTGCCCAACTTTCGATCAGCTTTTTATACAGGCCACATTTTACAGCGACTTCGACTTTCAATCTTTTTTACTCTGCGGTGGCGCCCACAAACCTGTTAAAATAAAGCTGGCTACCTGACCAACTTTCGGTTATCTTTTTAAACTGTCTACAATTTAAGGCGACTTCGACCTTTAGTCTCTCTCTCAAAATGAAGCTTCCTAGCTGACCAACTTTCGATCATCTTTTGAAACAGCCTACAGTTTACAGCGGCCTCGCCTTTCAATATTTCCTACTCTGCGAAGCGGCACACAAAGCTTTGAAAATCGTTGCGTCTTCTCGCAGAGCATTGATTTTCCCTTTAAACGTGACTTTGTCTGAATTATCTGAATTGAAACCAAAGCCGCTAGATGGTGCATCGGACGTTGAGCATGTTTTTCACAGCCGATTTGACAGATGTTGCAATATGGCCCCTGTAAGCTGTGAAGCTTTGAAAAACGCTCATAAAAGAAAATTCCACATCAACAGCTGAATGTGGCCTGCAAACTAGCAAATAATCCTCAGGCTCACTGCAACACTGTCAGTGCCTGCAGGACAATAGACGCTCGATGGCGAGCGAGCATTGAATCACTACACCACCCGCTGAAAATTGCAAATGGTCATCACCAAAAAAATCCCTTTGTCAAGCATGCTCTCGAAACCCTTCAACTCCTAAAAGATTAATTTCCCCTCAAATGCAACGCAAACACGAATCCGCGGCATGAGAACTATGCCACCTGCTCACTGGTTACATCAACACATCATGGGCAAACAAACGCTCTGCGGCATGGCATTTGCATTCTGAATTCGAAAGGATTTGTGAGAATTCAGCACAGAGGGCACAGAGAGTCCTTGAACTATTAACCACCTCCGCCAGCACAAACAGTTGCATGGTCTGTTGGCTTACACTGGCCGATTGTCATTTCAGATATTCGACACTCCATCAATCTCTCCCTGCAGTTGTGCCGTTTTTTTTTTTCAGATGCAAGGGACGATGTCCTTGGCTCACAGCCAAATTCGTTGCTCCTTCCATGTGCGTCATCGATTGATTTGTGTCCATCGATGCACGTTCGTCGTGAACTATCATTTAACATCCCTGATTGACAGAGGCATCGACGCCACGCTGCTGCTGTCAAGTGACATTTGAAATGTGTGCGAAGTGATGCCAATCCCCCTGACAATATAAAAAAAAAAACAAACTGGAAAAAATATAAAAAGGCGACAAATGGCCAAATTTTATTTGAAAACTCAATTAACTGGAGGGAGGGAACGCAGCGACAAGGGTCTGCGAAAAGATAAGCCATGCCGGAGAGAGACACCTTTTCTGTGTTCGTTTGAGATCTTTATTACCCCCAACCGCCATGTCTAGCATCTTCGAAGCTGTCGGTTGACACGAGGTACACTCATGTGTCCTTGGCCTTTGAGGCGGAGTGTGAGGAGGTGGGTGCACAGCGCACAGTAAAAGGGCTCTCGTCTAATTCGCTTCTATCCTGCTGTTTGTTGCTCCGCTTGCTGAAATCATTTTGGGTTATATTCACACTCGTTGAATGTAATAAAATGTTGTGCTGAATGTCAAGTGATAAGCACGCCGGCGAGGACACACCGACAAGGATTATGACAACGGCGACGACGACGACGACGGGCCAAACTATAAATGTTTTAAGAGCAGTTGTTCATCAGAGCACAACGCCGACAACAAGCAAAGGACACGCTGCAGGATGAGTTGTGTTTTGGGGGCGATTCACTGTTCGAAAGGGAAGTTTGTAGTCGTCCCAGGATTAGCAGCAGCGAATTCAAATACCAGGGGTTAAGTGTAATTGATTCAGAAAACTCACTCACCATTGGCAAGGGGCCATTCAGAGACGTGCTCTGTGACGCATTTATTCCCTTTGCCAGTGCTCCGTACTCAAACAGTGATTTTGTAGAAATCCTTGATATTCCTAATAACAAGGGGGCGAGGTTCAAGGGAAAGTCGCAACCCGTCTTCTGTGAAACAAGTTGTGAGCCCTCCAACAAAGACCAAAAGAAGGCTCAAGCAAGTGTTTTTTTTTTAAGAGCATGCTACTGGCTATTAATACTAGCAGCAAACGATGTTTTAATTCAGCCGCTCCGATCCTTGGTCGTCGTCCTTGAACTTTCCGCATACACATAAATTTCGGATAGCTAACGTCAGTTGCTCTGTGCGCATGAAGGTCAGATGTATAATGAAAAGTCAACATTCGAAGCCGCAGCACATGTGTGCGCCAGATCCCGAGAACGACACCGACGTGGACTACGACTACGACTACGACTACACCCCACGAGCGAGCAACAGGGGGGGCTCGCTAAGTGAATTAACAGAGTCTCCTCCACTTTTCGGAGACTTTCCTAGAACACCGCACGCCGAGAGATGGCGGCTGGCTAACAAAGAATGAACCATCGTCTGGGTTTCGACTTGACGACCGTAAGCCTTTAATTAAAATGTGCGTCGCAGAGCGGCAAGAGTCACTAAAGTGCCTGTTTGCGTTACGTGCCGCGTATCAATAAAATTAATTTCCAACATACTTCGCCGCACTCCCACGCCGGCCTGCCGTCCAGCGTCTACTTCGGCACACTTCCACCCACCGGTTGACGGCATGCGCCACGGCATCGGGTGGCGATCTACTAAAATATTTAGACACGGCCTCGAGTTGATGGAATTTTAAATGCTGGCTGGTTTAAATTTTAATTAAAAGCGCAACGATTGCCTGAATTAATGCGCGTGGGCGGGGGGGGCGGTATTTTTGGCTTCATATGCATTTGTGAGCAGTTTGCCTGCCTCGTCGGAGATTCCTGAAATAATCTCGAAAATATATTCTGTGTACAAGTGGATGGATAAATCTAAAATTGATGGAATGCATTCCCACGGACACAAAGCGTGCCAACCGCCACGGGGCAATTAGGGATAAGCCAAGCTGCACAGCTCCGCTTCCAAAATTCGTTTCAGTCGCCTGCTAACCTTCAATTAAGCCCAAGATCTCATCACTTCCACTCAATCCTCATTTGCAGCGACCTCCACGTTTTGCTCGGCAATTTTTAATTACCCACATTCGCTGGAGGACCATCTAGTCGTCGTCATTCCGCACACAGTCGTACACCGAGTGCCACTCGTCGCTGCTGCTGCCGTTCCTTGCGAGCATTGCCTGACTATCAGCAGTTCTCCTCCATCATCGGACGTATGCATGCATCATTGTACGCGCTGCTGTGCCGTCCCCCGTGCCCACAGAGTTCTGTTGCGCCCTGCCACAAGCTCTGGCGTCAATTGTTGATTGCCTCCAGGCCGGATGGAATTAGTACATTGTTCTGACGCTTTGCCCTTGGAAGGACAAAACACCATCGCACTGAGCAGTGAACACGAAGCTCTGAGGACAGACCGAGCGGTGAGCTCCTACCTGCACTGAAGAGTGCCTCGATTAATTTTCCCAGTTAGTCCGGGCTTGCCACCGCGACACACGAAGGGGTGATCCCACGGGAGGCCTGAATATTTCATAAGATCGTTATGCTCACAATTTGTTATGTTGTGTCGTGGCCGTGACCCTGCTCTTGGGTCCAGTGCTGCTGGAGTGCCACACAAGTTGACACAGGTCGACATGGCATGAGGCAGTGCGAGTCAGCATCACACAGTGACACATGAGAAGGCTCATCGCAGTCCAACGCAGCCCAACGCAGACCAACGCAGCCCAACACACGCCTGCCAGCACTTGAAGCGTTCAAATCCAATTAACTGGGATATTTGGACGTAATTAGGAATCCTTCAGAGTCTTAATTAAGTGTCGGGAAGCATCGTCGTACTGTTTGCGCGCTCAAATCGATTCGACATGGCCTCGCAAATCAACCGACTCCTGTCGGCTCCCTGTGGCGTTCGTGGCAGTGCTCAGGTGCAATGTCCTGGTAATACAAAATGCGTGTACGGTGCAAGTGTCTTTCCGCCACGACACCACCTCTGCCACAAGAGGAACTGGAAGGGGGAGGGAAGCATCTCCCGTCTGGGATTCAGCGAACCCAAACAAATTTGTGTCTAATGATGGTGTGCCTGCTTGGCAGGGGATACGGAGTCCGCAGCGCGACCCCTGTGCGGGTTCTGTGGCCAGAAGTCAGACTTCTACTCACTGAAGTGGAAAAAGCTGAGGGAGCTACCGGAAAGACGATCTGAGGGTGAGCGAAATGAGTGCGCAGCGGTAGTAGCTGTCTGTGATGCCTGAGGAAGTGGGATCAAATGACAGCCCAGGGATGCTTGATCCTCAGTTACCCTGCGCCTGGCAAGGTACAACACTCCACCATTCTCCTCCAATCCTCCATCCTTTCTCATTACACGATATCGGAAGGAGATCCTTCATTTGTCATTGTTGCCGGATGCGCCCGTAACATCCTCGATCATGATTGGTTTCCTCTTCCACCCTCCATTGGGGGCGCTCAGGCGTGTCATATATCCGTCTTAATCGTCCCATGAAAGGACATGTCGTTCATCCAAATCATTTATCCACCAGACGCCGCTTATGGGAGCCACCACTTCATGCTGCCGCCTTTAGTCCGGCTAAGATTGTTGCTGTCGACCGAAGGACAACACGGAGCAGCAGTGGCGCTCACAACGAGAATGTATTTGCTCGGGAATTCGTGTACAAAACATTTTCGTTAGCCCTCGCACTCCACCTCCTCCTCCTTGTCTCAGTGTCGTAAATTTTATTGTTTTCCCCCATGGAGTTGAAAGAACAAAAGAATGTTCCCCCAGCGCCCCTCCTTTGCTTTTATAACCTGAAAAAGGATACAAAGTCGCACCACGCTCGGCGCAAATAAAACGCGACAAGGATAAAATAATCCGTCCGCTGGATTAATTAAAAATCGAACACTCACTCACAGCCGCGCCTGTGGCACGGCGCTGCTGGTGCAATGACATGCAAATTATGTCCTTTCGCCGCTTCTGCTGCTCCTCTCTGGCGTGTGTTTGATGAGGGGCGGGTTGTCTATTTTTTTTGCATTTTCCCCTTTTGTGGCTGACTGCCACCTGCAGGTGCAGCAGTTACCGGATACTCCCGCCCAGGATGTGCTAAAGGCCGTGGGGACCCGTTCTTCAGATGCAATTACAGTCGCATCTCGTCAACTGTACCATTCTCTCGAGCAAGTGTTCAACTTCCTCCCACAAACAAGGACACTGGCGGCGAGGATGTTGATGGAGGTGGCGGCGACGACGACGACAAAGATGATGATGATGATTATGATCTCTCCTATTCAGAAAACAGAACAGGACGAAGATGCTGCCCCTGGTCTACGGGAATCGGGGGAATCATCTAATTACGCCCTCCCCGTCTTCCCCAGCCCCGCCGCCCCCCGCAGGATTGCAAACAGACAGACGCAAATGTTTACTCCTGGCAGCATAATTGATTCTGATTCTTTGTTTCGGATTTGAAGAGACAATATCGGGGGCGGCTATTTCCATGGCATTCATCTCCACCGGATTAACCTTGATACACGCCCATAAGGCTGGAGCCCCTCCACACGACGGCGCTTATTGTCCGTTTGGTGTTGTTTGCTCTCGCCCCCGAGCGGCACAGGCAAACGACTTTAATTTTTGATTTAAAACGATTTAATGACCTGACTGCGCGCAAAGATTGACTTTAGGCTGTCACGGAATGTTGCGTCAGGGCCTTGGTAAGAGGGGCAGACCTCAAACGGAAGCCTTCGCGATCCTAATGGCCACCAACTGTATTGTAAAGAATAGGTGGAAGGGAAATACAAGGCCTACCCGTATGAAGTGAGCGTCAATATACAAATGTCTCGATAGGGAAATTTTGTTGTGAACGAGCCCTTATTTGTTTTTATTTTATTTGCTATGACGTCTGTGAAAAATATTTAATATACATCAAGTCATTGAACAGACAACATCATATTTTTTCATCGTGTTAAAAATGTCGAATTTTATACCAGAAAGTGATGATTTGCGGATTTGTTTTCATTTGAAAAAAAGTGCTGCAGAGTCGCATCGAATGCTTGTCGAGGTGATCATGCTCTATCAGAAGCAACATGCAAAAGATAGTTTCAACGGTTCAGAAATAATGATTTTTGTTAAAAATAAATTAATTATTGAAATCGTTGTTATTTACCCTATTAGAAGTTGATGTGGTTGCCGTGGCGTTGCGTAGAGTGCGACGCTCACACGCCGAAGGGTCTAGGTTCGACTCCCAGCTCAACAACAATTTTTCGAATTTTTCACGGCACTACCCCTTTCTATCTACTGACAACACTCAAAGAGTAAAAACTGTCTAAGAAAGCTTCTCAAATTTCGCCGTTCGGAGTCGGCAAAAAACCGTAGGTCCCTTCTACTCGTGAGAGAACAGTAGCGCGCACAACACGAGAAGTTAATGAGCAAGCTAGGCCCTGGTCCCCATTTGGACTGTAGCGCCAACAATAGAAGTTGAATTGAATTGTACTACTGCATTATCTTCTTCTCCTTTTCTTTCATTACGATCTCATACGATCTCCTTTATTTGAACTTTTACAAACTTGTAATACTCTGTCACTTGACTCGACTTGTTGTAGCCAAGGTAAGAACCCGGATATCGAGAGAGCAACGGAGTCGAGAAAGGCCAAAACGGTTTGACGTCGAAAAGGTACAATCGCAGCTGATTGCTGGGAACTTTACCGACCGAGTCTCCCGGAAACTCGCTCAGAGTTCGACGCTTCCTGCACTAAGCATAGAAGAAGAATGGAAACGTTGTCAAGAAGCCATCAAAGATGCTGCCACTGATGTGCTGGTTTCACGTCACCACCCAGAAGGAACCCATGGTTTGACGACGAGTGCAGGCAAGCGCACGCAGCTAAACAAGACGCCTATAAGGCGACGCTGCATCGAACAACGCGGGCTGTTCGTGAACTCTACGAACAGAAAAGAAGAGAAGAGCACCGGCTTCTCAGAAGGAAGAAGAAGGAGCATGAGAAGCGCGCGGTCGAGGAAATGGAAAGGTGCTTTGGCAGAAATGAAGTCCGAAAGTTTTACCGAAAGGTAAAACAGCTATCCGGAGGATACAAGGTTCGGACCAAGGCCTGCCGGGACCAAAATGGACAACTAGTAGTAGAGTTGCAGTCTGTGCTGAGAATCTGGAAAGATCATTTCTGCAGACTCCTAAACGGCGATGACGACCCAAATCCCGCTGTTAGGCAGAATGTTCCACTCAATTTGGACGATGATAGACAAGCATTCCGTCCCCCGACTTAGACGGGGTGAAAATAGCAATATCCAAGCTAAAGTCGAACAAAGCTGCTGGAGCGGACGGACTGTCCGCAGAACTATTTAAAGCAGCTGGAGATGACCTGGTTGGGCGCATGCACCAGCTCATCTGTAAGATATGGTCGGAGGAAAGCATGCCCGATGAGTGGAATCTCAGCGTCGTTTGCCCGGTCCACAAGAAAGGAGACCCCTTTGACTGCGCCAACTACCGAGGGATTAGTCTCCTGAACATCGCATACAAGATCCTCTCTGCCGTATTGTGTGAGCGTTTGAAACCGTTTGTCCATGACCTGATAGGTACCTATCAGTGTGGTTTCAGACCAGGGAAGTCCACAATAGAGCAGATCTTCACATTACGGCAGATCCTGGAAAAGACTCAAGAAGTGCAAATCGACACTCACCACCTATTCGTCGATTTCAAGGCCGTATATGACAGTGTGCATAGAGACGAGCTATACAGTGCCATGCCTAGTTTTGGCATCCTTACCAAACTCGTCAGATTGTGTAGGATGACGATGGAGAACTCTCGCTGCTCCGTCAAGGTCGGTAGCGAACTCACCGAGACCTTCAATGTCAAAAAAAGGATTTAGACAAGGCGACGCGCTGTCATGCGACTTCTTTAACATCATTCTTGAGATCTTGGGATCGTGCGGAACTCACACGTCAACATCAGAGGCACGATCTTCCACAAGTCCGTTCAACTGCTAGCTTATGCGGATGACATTGACGTGATCGGCCGAACTCAGCGAGCCGTCAATGAGGCGTTTGGTAGCATCGAAGCGGAAGCGGCTAAAGTGGGACTGGTGGTAAATGAGGGCAAAACGAAGTATATGCTGTCATCGAAGAAGGACGCAGAACATCGACGTCTCGGACAGAGCGTCACTATGGGCAGCAGACACTTCGGGGTAGTGAAGGACTTTGTCTATCTCGGCTCCGCGGTGAATAGGGACAACAACATCAGTACCGAAATCAAGCGCAGAATCACTCTTGCCAATTGCTGTTTCTTTGGGCTTAAGAGGCAATTGAGTAATAAAGCCCTCTCCCGAACGACCAAAGTGACTTTTTACAACACCTTGATCATCCCAGTCCTGCTTTACAGCGCAGAAACCTGGACGATACTTAAAGCGGATGAGGAAGCCATTGGTCTCTTAGAGAGAAAAGTGGACTGGACTAATCTTGCTTTTAAAGATCACTCAACAGGTCCAGGGACATATAGGGGGCGCCACTAACAAAAATTATTGATTTAATATTATTTTGTCTTGTTAGTGGCGCCCCCTATGTGCCATGGGACTTATTGAGTGATGTGTTATATAACAGCTTGATCATCCCAGTCCCTCTTTATGGCGTGGAAACATGGGCGCTACTAAAAGCGGATGAGGAAGCCATTGGTCTCTTAGAGAGAAAAGTTCTGCGTGCGATTTTTGGTCCTGTTTGCGTTGATGGCATCTGGAGGAGAAGATTCAACCAAGAACTGTATGGGCTGTACGGCGGCATGAGCCTAGTCAAGCGTCTACGGATACAACGATAAAGGTGGCTAGGCCATGTAGAGCGTATGGACAGTGCTGTCCTCTCTCCGGCCGGAAGAGTTTTCGAATCCGAACCACAGGGACAACGCAACAACCAACTTGGAGTGCGCCATTGGAGGCAGCTGGCAAGAGATCGTGCTAGCTGGAGAGGCATGTTGGTTGAGCCCCAGGTCCACCCCGGACTGTAGCACCATCCGAAGAAGAAGAAAACGCTCATTGCATACCGGTATACCTTGTATTTCTGTGATGGATTAGTTTTAATGTGAACAATGAAGCAATGGCGCTTTTTTCCCGCTGATTTACTGGATTTGTTCAAGAAATTTTGTTTTTTTTTTTTTTTTGCTTAAGCTTAAGGATAAAAATTTTAATTCGTTTAATGTGATCTCTTAATTCAATATTATGTTCTTAAACAGTTGAACCTTCGTTGGATACATCTGAATAAATTTTATTTTACAACGAAAATTGGGTCTCGTAATGGTGGTATTTTTTTTACCGCAGCTGTAAATCTACTTCACAGGGCACAACTTCACCTTTGTGGGAGCCACTTCAATTAAACTGAATAGTACTCCTCTGTGATGGCATTTTTTAAAACTAAAGCAATAAAGCAACTACCAAAGTTTCACTACAAAACATCCCCATCGGACTGCAAAACTAATATTCGCCCCCTTTGCGTTTCATTGTACTCTGCAACAACGTGAAATACCTCCTTTTAATCAAATTTTTTAAAAATCAGTAAAATTTCACAGAAATCATTCACAAAACAATGCAAACAGAACCCCCAAACCACTGAGAAAACCCTCATGCCCCTGTTACATAATTTTTAATTGAAGAATTTTCCAGCACAATACACATCCCAAACAACAAGCTTATAAACTATCCAAAACACTTGTTCTACAACCCCAGAGAAGCCCCTCCTTGCGGAACAAAACAAACTCGTGCGGCATCCCCCACAACTGACAAACGTGCCCATAACTTTTATTGAGTAACCTGCATCAGGAATTTCAAAAATTCCTACGAAACCAAGCTCCGCTCGGGTCGTACGGCTCTCTTCGGTTTCTAATCGGATTACACTTGTTTCCCGCACCGCACACAATGTTCCCCCAGTGTTTGGTCCCCTTTACGGGCAGCACAGCAACACAACTTCTGTGGAATTTGGGACACAGAACAAGTCACGAGGAAAATAACAAAGGCCACAGCTAACAACTTTTCGGGGGATGCATCTGTAGAACGAGAACGAGCGGCATCGCAACAAAACAACGCAAGGCAACAAAAAAAAAACTCGCCTAACGTGTATGCACTTATTGGCAACAGCTCCACCATCGCGCTCTCTGTCGATGGCAGAATAAAAACAAATTAAGTGAAGATACGCGCCTTTTCGCTCTTAGACGCGAGCTGCTCTGCAGCGGCGTGCCAAGAAAGAGCACGACGGTTGTCTGTCTGTATGTACAAAGAGGGAGTGCTAAAGAAAACAGAGAGGAGCGAGAAAGAGATAACATTTCGCAGCACGACGCCCATGGACACTGGGTTTTCCAGCAGCAGCGAGTTGTAAAATTATGCTCCCGTGGACTCACCTTAAATGGTTTCTTGTTGTCTGCATCCATGGCGGCTTGGTCTTTGGTTAGATTTCGAATTTCAATTTAATGCACAAAATTCACACACACTCTGGGACGCACAGTTCAGCTGTCACAAATGTCACTTCTCACACCCGATACACACACAGAGAGATTAACTGACACCACGAGGTGAAGCACTGCACGAGAGAGCTGTCAACGCACACGAACTGTTCGCCGGTTGGTATACGAATGGATCCAGAGCAACTTGTGCAGTGGCTATATAAACTCCATCAGAAGACGCGAAAGCTCCACCAGTGTACGGGGGGCTTTCCACCTGAAGAGAGTGATGACACGAAAGAGAGTAGTGCACAGAGAGCGAGTGAGAGAGAGGAAGGGGGCCAAGCAGAAGTCGGTCAAATGACGGTGGCGGCAGGAGGTGAACCAGCGGAAAGGCTTCGCAATAAAATCAATTGGAATCCTTTAAAGTCACAACGCAATCTAGTTACATTCCGCTTTAAGGACACATTGCTCTCTCGGACGAACACAGCAACAAATTAGAATCTCTGGCGCGCAAACGGGGCCTCACAGTGTGTGTATCTGTCTACGAGCACTTAGCATAGACGCGGGGACCCGTCGCACGCCGTCTTCGTCTTCGCGGTGGCGGTGATGGTGGTGGGGTTAATCCTTTTTATTGTCCCTTTGAATGGGAAATTAAATAAAAAGGAATGACCTGTCTATTATTCTGAAGCTGGGTTGGGACAAGCAAGGGAAAAGTTTACGATTCGGATTCTCTCGGCTCAAATTAAGCAGGGACCATCATCCTCTGGAGAGGCTTAGAAGAGGGTGCTTCAGCTGGTTTTGCATTTGATTTTGTTCCTCTCTTTTCTACTTCAACTGCAGTACTCCCATGGAGTGGGCAAATTGGCGGCGTATCCTTTATGATGGGCGGCCAATTTCTATTGAAAAGTTTCTCTCTTCAATTGATCCTCATCATCTGAGAAGGGTTTGCATCTCCTGCCCCCTGCCTGCCGTCCTCCCGTCAACCTTCTGCTCGTCCCCCTGCTGGTGCTCTGCTTTGCTTTGACTTGTATTTTTGTTGATTGGAAGTGAGTTCAAGTGTTCGACAAGAGAATTCTATTTTTGATCTCGGATTTTTCATCTTTCACTCTCTCTCTTCCCCGGTCTTTGAATTGCAATTTGTCAAGTGGCCCCCACCTTGCCTCGGCAACTTGAAAATATTTTTATCTATCTTCAACTGGAATTGTGCCTCATTCACAATCGTTTCGTTTTTTCATTTGTTTGTCTTGCTGAACTTTGCCTAGGTGCTGGTGGCTGGTCCTTTCTGCCTCATTAGGGGACGTTGGCAGAAGTTCCGAGAGTTGGGAGAACTGTGAAGGAATTGAGGATTCAAGGAATTTTATTAACGAGAATGAAATTGTGTCCTTTCTCAAAATTTGAAATGAAAGTTTTGTCCTATTTTGTCCGCTATAATCGCGGCGTATAAAAGCCGGCGCCAGCAACTGTCCGAGAGGAGTCGGAATACACCAGCCCGGGGAAGAAAGCTACGCATGAAGATGCACTAAGTCGGCAATCAGTGGAAGACGAACGAGAGGTCGAAGAAGCATCGGCACACGTTCTGAATGTGCGTGTCTCGGACGAAGACTAGGTAGCAACAATGCACGTTACGAAGCACGTCGATGGTCACGGAGAGTACGTCACCAAGTGCACGATCCCCCGATCAGTGAAGACAACGAACAGCAAAGGGGTGCTTAACGTTCTTAACGAAGTGGCCGGCTACTTTGGGCTGACGCGAAGGGTGGTTGCAGACCGGGGCACCGGCTTCACATCGGGTATGTTTGAAGAGTTCTGCACAAAGAATGGGTTGCAGCACATCAAACCGCCATCAGGACACCAAGAGCAACGGACAGGTGGAAAGGTGGAAAGGTGCAGCCGCACTGTGCTCTCCTCTCTAAAGTGTATGCAATCAGGAGGAGGGCAAGACAACTGGGCAACTCATTTCTGAGAAGTCCGATTGGGCCCAACACCGCTCGAAACTGCACGACACAGGCGACCCCGCATGAGCTATTGTTCGCCTATACACGGAGATGCATTTTTGGGATAAGTTACTATTGGAGTAAGAAGGAGGGAGTTGGGCCGGGACGAACGGTTTGGTAAAAGGACTGGCCGCAAAAGGACTGACCGCAAAAGGACTGGCCGCAAAAGGACTGGCCGCAAAAGGACTGGCCGCAAAAGGACTGGCCGCAAAAGGACTGGCCGCAAAAGGACTGGCCGCAAAAGGACTGGCCGCAAAAGGACTGTCCGCAGCCTTAGCCAACTTGGAGAGGTATCATCCGAAGCAGAAAACGAAGTACAACTCTAAGCGCCGACAATCGACGTCATACGCAGTAGAGGACCTCGTCCTTATAGAGAGCGGACCGGCAGTGGCCGGTTGACCATATATGGCCCGCGATATCAAGGAAGTTAGAGCCTTGGTACCGCGGGCCATATATGGGCACGAAGATGCCGCCGAACGGCAGGTACCTGGTAGGGGAAATCCCACACATACAACGCAACCGCCGGTAGATGAAGACCATCATGCCATGGACAAGCTGAAGTCCTGGTGCGAACTCACAGACGAAGGTTTTGCTGGTGACGGCAACGAGGAGGACAGTTTGATCTCGAGGACGAGATCGGTGACACTAGGGCCGATGCGTAACGCTATAATCGCGGCGTATAGAAGCTGGTGCCAGCGACTGTGCAAGAGGAGTCGTTATACAGCAGCCAGTCTGTAATCATCCGAATAAAGGCACTGAACTCAACGGCTGTGTTTTCTTTAATTCGGTTACGTCTTGTTTACAATTGCTTAGAAAGACGTTTGTAATGTTTTCGAATGTCTTCTTGTTCTTGTGGCGCTACAGTCCGGAGTGGACCTGAGCCTCAACCAACATGCCTCTGCAGCCAACACAATCTTTCGCCCACTGCCTACAGTTGCGCACTCCAAGTTGTCTAAGGTCCTTCTTGCGTGCGCCATCTTATCCTAGGCCGTCCTCTGTTTCGTTGTCCCAATGACTTTGATTGGAAGACTTTGCGTTGATGGCATCTTGAGGAAAAGCCAGCGAATGTCAGCGTGCTTATTATGAGAACAAGCTTGTGATCTCACATCAGACATAAATTGAAGTTGGTTTGATCGATGGTCCATTCAACGGCGAATCTCTAAAGTTTCGATACTCCTTTTTGTCACAAAGGATAAATTAACATTCCATGCAAATCGATTTGATTCAACCTAACATAACCTCAGATTAGTTAGA
Source organism: Eristalinus aeneus (assembly GCA_955652365.1). Classification (NCBI taxonomy): domain Eukaryota; kingdom Metazoa; phylum Arthropoda; class Insecta; order Diptera; family Syrphidae; genus Eristalinus; species Eristalinus aeneus. The sequence goes on from OY019131.1 coordinate 98,260,875, forward strand.
AAGAAAAATAATCTCTTTTGAATGTCATCAATAATCCCTGACAGATTTAACCGAAGACTTGGGCAAAGTGTTCAGGAGTTAAGGAGAATATGTGACAAAGAAGCTTTCCGGACTCCTTAACAACATAGGCATAAATTTATCGCAATCTGATCGACATTCGGCTTGAAAAGATCACAATTTACCCGTTGCCCGATCTTCAGATCCAGCTTAGGCGATTTTCAAGAGGCCGCTTTAGTGTTTACAATCAACTCTAACCTCAAATTTCTTCGTTCATGGTACTAAAACCAAATTTTGTCTTGAAGTTGCTTCCTCTTCCAATGCACTCTCTTCGAAGACTAGAGTCAATACACTGAAGACTTAAGGCATGCTTTTCTTGTATCCCTTGTCGGTCATAACCTCAAATTTATTTCAATCTAACCTCAGTTTGGTGTGGACACTGTTTCTGCACGAACATTGTTGGTAGCTCCATCTTAAGTGCTGAAATCAGGATATTTAGACCTTTCTAGGCTTCAGTTCAATGGTTTTTGTCGCACTTTCGATCAATCTAACCTCAATTTAATTTTAAAAAGAAGACTTTCGATTCAAAATGAAGTCTCTGACGCGTCCGGATATATATCAAAACTTGAAGGCTTCCAAAATATCCTTCCAGCACTGTTCATCTGCTGGAATGTTGAAAATATCTTAAGAAAACCTTCAACCTCAGACGAAGACCTCTAGCCTCAGTTTGGTTTGAACATTGTTTCTCTACGGAAATTGTTGTTTGATCTGTGTTAAGGGCTTAATTCAGGATATTTAGAACCTTCTAGGCGTCATATGAATAGTTCTTGTTACGCTTTTGGTCAATCTAACTTCAATTTGATCTTAAAAAGAAGGCTTTTGTTCTAAATTGAGTGTTCTGAAGTTGCCGAATTTATGTCAAAGCTTTAAGGCTTCCAGCGCTGTTCTTCCCTGGAATGTCGAATATAACTTTAGAAGACCTTCATACTCAGACGAAAACCTCTAACCTCAGTTTGGCTTGAACATTGTTTCTCCACGAAAATTCTTAGTAGCGCCATGATAAGGGCTAAATTCAGAATATCTAGAACCTACCAGACGTCACATGAATAGTTATTGTCACACTTTTAGTCAATCGAACCTCAATTTGATTTAAAAAAGAAGGAATTTGTTCTTATATGAGTGTTCTGACGCGCCCGAACTTATGTCAAGACTTGAAGGCTTCCAGAATAACTTTCCAGACCTGTTCTTCCCTGGAATGTCATATATATCTTAAGAAGATCTTCGACCTCAGACGAAGACCCCTAGCCTCAGTTTGGTTTGAACATTGTTTCACTATTATTATTATTATTATTATAAACATTCTTTATTGGTCTTCATTTTAACAATTAGTAATAGAAAAAGAAATGTTAGTCAACATGGCAAAACGCCGTCTGTCGGAGATTGACATTATCTAAGATACTTGTAATACAATGAGCCAAATTAATATACTTTAAGTTATACAAATGATATACCTTACTGTTAGATGAAGCTATTACGGTAATTCAAGGCATGCGTACAAAAACGATAGAGCAGGTTCCACCCCTCCGCGCCGTTCAGTATATTCTTCGTTTCTTCAAGTGTAAGAGATACTTTTGAGAAATAAAATAAACGTAGTTCTAGTAATATAGGACATACCGCGATAAAATGGTATATATTTTCAACTTCATTGCGATTGCAAAGTGTGCAGGTAGCATTAACATCTTGCCGGTGCGGTATGTAGTTTAGACTCAGCAGTTCAGTCCTAGCCCTAAAAATAGTGCTAATTTGTCTATTTGAGAGTTCTGTTTTAAAGTAGTTACTGGGTCCTAGTGTATGGTTAAGAAGCTTGTACATAGATCTGGACGAGGAAGTACGAGCTCGATCTAAGCAATCTAGATACATCTTTTCATCGTCTTTTCTTATACATTCGTACAGTTTATCCTCCCATTCATCTGAGTTTGCCTCAGTAAGTCTAAGTACAATGCCATGTGTGGTTGCAAGTTCATGCCATTCTTTAAAAGGAGATATATTATATCGAAGCGCCATCTTCATAAGCCTCTTTGAGAGGTTACTGTTCGGCCTACGCATAACTTTAATTAAATAGTCCGCATTTGCCTTCAAATTTTGATGGTAAATCTGCGGCAGACCAGATTCCACGTAGATAGCGTATGAGGGAGTTGTTGGGGGAAGTTTAAAAATTCGCTTGAAGAAAAATCGCTGGACAATTTCATACTCTTCAAAGAACTTAAAGCCAAATATTTGGTTTGCATAACAGAGACATGCATTCACCGTAGCATTGAACACCTTGAACTTTGACCCGATACCGATGCGTTGGTTACCAAAGATAGTTTTCCACATCAGATTAATTGCTGTCTTTGCCGCTACCGTTTTCTTATGGACATGTGCGCTCATATCAAGATTCGATTTTAAAACAAAACCCAGGTAGTTGAACTCTTTGACAACTTCGATCGGCTCACCCAAAGTCCAATTTTCATGCGCAGTCCTGTTACCTCGACCAGTGCCAAAAACCATAATTTTTGATTTAGAGGTGTTTATCTTTAAGTCCCAAAGATCGCAGTAGCTTTTCAATTTATTTATTTGCAGTTGAAGAGCCTGTGGATCTTCAGCCAAAATAACTAAATCGTCAGCATACAGCAAAACTTTAACCTGTACATCGCCAACTGTAACTCCTCCCGGTAAGAATGTAGTTATATCATCTACGTACAGCGCAAACAAAAGTGGGCTGAGCACGCAACCTTGGGGAACCCCTGTTTTGACATTGAAGAAGTTTGACAATCTAATACCATTCCACACAGCAGCAGAGTTTTGTGTGATAAGTGCTTTATAAACTCTTATGAACTTTGTTGAAAGTCCCAGGGACGAAAGTTTGTACAACAGCGAGTTCCTATTGACTGTATCGAAGGCGGCTTTAAAGTCTACGAAAAAAGCGTAAAGCTTTCTTCCTCGCTCTTTAAATCTTCGAGCCGTCACTGTTAATGCAAAAATTTGATCAACAGTTGACAGCCCAGACCGGAATCCTGCCTGGAAAGTACTAAGACGCTCGTTGGTCTCCACCCAAATAGTCAACCTATGGTATAATATTTGGGTGAAGACTTTTCTGAACGCCGACAGAAGGGAAATACCTCTATAATTTTCCGGTACGTTAGTATCCCCCTTTTTAAAGACACCATAGATTACTGACTTAAGAAACACTTCCGGCATTATTTCGGACTCTAACAACTGATTGTAAAACAGCAGTAACCATTCCAGATAATCAGGGGTGAGGTTTTGTAAAAACTCGACTGGAATACCATCCAACCCGGGAGCTTTATTTTTTTTCATTTTACTTAGAGTTCCAATTAACTCCATCATCGAGATTGGGGCGTCTAGCACAGGGTCCGAGACGTTAGGGAGGGCGTACTGAAAGTTTACTTGACCATCCGCGGGGCTTAGTAATTGTCTAAAATAGTTTGCCAGTACTTCAGAGCTTATGGCGCAAGTAACCACTGATCCACTTCCAGTTAGCATTCTGACCGTTTTCCAGAACGACTTCGTGTCGTTACACTTTTCCATTTTATAAGCAAGTTGTTTATAATACTCTCCCTGTTTGACCTTGCAAACTTTTTTGTATGCTTTATTCGCTTCAACGTAAAGCAACCTAAACACATCAGCTTTAGTTTTTCTAAATAAGTTTAACAGTGCAAAAGACTTACTTCTAAGTTTTCTGCACAATCCATCAAACCATATTGCTGAGTTATCAGCCGCATTAGAAGAAGTTGGGCAAGCAGAGGCAGTAATAGATTGCGTGAATAGACCTAGCATTTGTTCGCCTGTAAGGCTGGCAAAATTTGAGAAACAAGCTGTCATGTTACCAAGTTTTCTTACATACTGCCTAACGTAGCTGTCTCTCCATTTAATTCTCTTAAGAGTAATGCATGGCGGGATACGTTCCAGATTTGTAAATTTTAGAGACGTCACTATCGGCAAATGAACCGAAAAGTTAGCTGTTAAAACTGCAAAGTTATTTACAATATTAAGCCAATCACCTCTAATTAGACAGTAATCAATCACTGAACAACCTTGACCTGAGACAAATGTTAGCTCCCCTTTGCAATCACTATTCGTGATTCCGTTAAGAACAATAAAACCGAAGTCTTCAATTAGACTTATGAGACGTCTACCATTAGCGTTTAACACATTATCTAAGGTTTCTCTTGCACTTCTAAAACTGAAGAGAGAGATTGTTTCACTATCTGATCTGTGTTAAGGGCTAAATTCAGAATATTTAGAGCCTTCATTGGAATGGTTCTTGTCACACTTTGGGTCAATCTAACCTCAATTCGATTTTAAAAAGAAGGCTTTCGTCTCCGATGTGCCGGAATTTATGTCAAGACATTAAAGTTTTCAGAAAAACGTTCGTCCTTATAGCGCCTCAGCCCCGTTCTTCAGCTGAAATGGCAAATATGCCTTAGGACGGCCTTCATTGTTCCTCAAACGTAAATCTTAAGAAGAAAACTTGAACAGTTTCCATTCAATCGGTAACCCCATTGCTCCTCGTCAACCCAAACCACACTTCTACTGAATCGAACATCCTAACCACAGTTCTACTGAATCGAACTCAAACTCGCTTAAAACGAAGGGACAATGTCTTTAGCGACAACGTCGCTGACGGCTAAAATTTCAAAAAAAAATCCTTGTCCTAAAGGTCATCTCCAACCTAACCACAATTTTGCACGATTTAATCCTGCTCCGTCCTTATAACGAAACAAAATCTAGTCCTAAAGGATTTCCTGACACCCATCCTCAGACTGAACATGAGGACACAAGTTCTGTTCTCATTTTGTAAACGGAATCCCGAAATTTTGCATAGAATCATCGTCCTTCATCCTCATCAACCCCAACCTCAATCTGCAGTCTCCTCCAATTAAGATCTTTCAGAATTTTGAGTTGTCCTTCGAGTTTCATTCTTCCTTTCTACCTGAACCGAAAAAGGACCTTCCACGCTATCATCAAAACAAAAACTACAAACTCAACAACAACAGCTCTCTTTTTCATTCAAATCCTTGGAAACAATTTATGCATGCACGAGTTTCAATGCCAGCACCCGCTCACAAAGGACACCACAGTCAGGAGGTGTAGGAATGCTCTTTCAAAACACGAAACACATCCTCGAGACAAAACGTTTCTTTTAAAAGCGAGAGGATTCCAAAACGATAGTCCCACACACACACACACACGTAAGTCCTGCTCCAGCCAGGAATACTTCTCGCCAAAGTTTCACGCTCCTTTTGAATTATTCGAGTCTTTTATAGTCCTGGACAATGGGGGTTATACGACTAAACCCATTCACCTAAGAACATATCCTTTACATTTCTTTGTCCTTTCTGCTAAAAACTCTTTCCCCCACACCACGCCGTCTCTTGGTCTTTCTGGCACCGAGCCCCCAAAGGACATCGCTCCCATTTAGCTGAACATCATTTCGCCCAAGAACCGTCTTAGGTTGATGGCCCTCATCCCCCATCAATGAATGAGCAATGAATATATGCATATGCATCCTGACTAATTGCCAGAGGACCCTTTTCAATTTTGAACCCCCCCCCCCCCCTCACACACACACAGACAAGCGCACACAAGGATGGCAAACATGAAGTACAGGAATTCGCTTCGGATTTGAATAGCCTGGAATGCCAAAGCCTCTTTGCACTCCTTGTATTCCCAAGATTTGCATAAGTCATGTGTGCGCCAAAGAAGTGGGCGTGGTTTTGTTGCAAGAACGAAAAAAAGAGAAGAACTCCTTTTCAAAGTTAATCCCTTCGCAGATAACCTACAAAAAAAGTCCTTTTTGCAAATATTTTCGCCTCTCTCCCGTTCCCGTGCCGCCTGCTTCTCCTCGTTTTTTTTCTGCTTCTTATTCAGTCCTTTGTTTCGGTGTGTAGCCAAGGGTAACACATTGCAAAGGAACTTCGTCCTGCAACAACAAGAAGGAGCAGCGTAAAAAAAAGAAAACATCATAAAGTGTGTGCATTTCGAAAAGTAAACACAGATTACACAGTTGTGCTGACTAAGCACACACTCGCACTCGAACTCGCGCACACACACTCTCGCACGCCCAGAGGACTGAGAAACTAGGTCACATTGCATCCACGTTTGGGGTGACAGCAGCGTGCGGGCCCGAGGTTGACGGGGGTGGAGCAGAGTTCATTTTATGGGCCGGAAACAAGTACGTAACTAGCTGGTGACGTCGTGGTTCGATTCAGTTTGGGCACAACACACTACTCATCTCATCATCGGTGTAAATCTCGACGACAACGATGACGATGACGGTGGCTGTAGCGTGCAGTGTAGTGATGTGCACACGTCCCTGTCGGTCATTCACCCAAACCAGAAAGCTCTGGCGCACTCTCTTCCTCTTCCTCTCTCTCTTTCTCTCGTTATCTCACATCGACTGAGGATTGCTCTTTAGACAGCAGGACATGCATGAGGCTGATGATGATAAGAACTGCAGAAATGAACGGCGGCGGACAACACCCAAAGCCGACCCAAACACAGGGCTCCAGGTGCATCGGGAATCTTCTCGATGCAATAACCCCCACCGAACAGATCCTAGAGGGTGCTGCCACATCCACATACTCCGCCCCACCGCACACACACACACACAGACTCCAAGCGAGTTTACATGAGAGATAAGCTAAAAATAGAAGTGCCGGAATCTATTTTTGGAACGCAACCATTAGGTTTCTGCCATCCTCCAGCCACTCCCCCACTTCCCCACCTCGTGAGCTGTAATGGAGTGTGTCCTTTTGAAGAGAGGACCGCGCTGCACACAGAAAGTGCCCATCGAGAGAAGCTTCGGGGAGTGAAGAGAGTCGAGAGAGCTTTTGGATGGACTGCCAAAGCTGGTTTTGTGGTTTGAATGAAATGGAGGCTTTGTTGGAGTTTGATGGTTGGTGGATGTAAAAATTGCACGAGAATTATGAAGTCGTTTGGAAATGCTGGAAAGTGCGAAGACTTGCGAGAGAGGGAGGTTTCGATTGCAGAATGAACTTGTTGCTCGATGGAAAATAATCCTTGAAGAAACTTAAGTCCAAGCCTGACAAAAAATTCAGACACCAGCAGCATCTTCAAGTCGTGTTTTGGGAAATTGTAAGTCCGTTTCAAGTCTGAGAAAAACTCCAGACTTAATGGCAAACAGCAGCATCTTGAAGTCGTGGTATGGGAAGTTGTAAGTCCGTTTCAAGTCCGAGCAAAGCTCCAGACTTAAATGCAAACAGCAGCATCTTGAAGTCGTGTTTTGGGAAGTTGTAAGTCCGTTTCAAGTCTGAGAAAAACTCCAGACTTAAAGGCAAACAGCAGTATCTTGAAGTCTTTCTAAGTCGTTTCAAGTTTGAGAAACAGCATGTTGAAGTCGTTCCATGGAAAGTCGTGCTCATTCTTTGAGCTTTCCAACAGAATTTCATTTTTAGGGCGAACTTCCCGTTTTGGACATGAAATTCCATTCGGGATCTAACAATACGACGCAACTTCCCGCCTTGCTATTTAATGTTAGCAAGCCATCAGACATTGACCACAAGTTTTCTGAATCCCAGGAATCATTTTAAAGATTTGAAAATGGCCAGACTATGGAATACTTCCTTCCGAGAGGATTCCAAGTCCATTTCTCTCGAGATTTTAACACCGATCCTCTTACGGCACATCTCTCTTCCATGTACCTAGATCACTGGCAGCCAAGCAAGCCTAGGAAATCAATGACTTCGAAAAACGTACACTTGAGGAAGATCTCATTTACGTGAACCTGGCTTGTACGTGACCAAGCAAGCCTTCGAAATCGATGACTTCAGACAACTTGCTGCGGAATGAAGGTTATGGCTTTGGAAAGTTCATTTCACACTCATCAGACGGATCTGGATGGATCTGGATCTGGAAGGTGAGCTAGGAGATGTTATCATATTAAAAAGTCCTGCCGGATTCGGAGACCAACAACATTCAATAATGCTCCGTGCTTTCTACGGCTGATCAACCACTGCGCAAGATGTCTGCAAATTAAAAACTCCACATTCATTCATTCATGCTCCTTCCTTTCTACTTCTGATCAACCACTGCCAAAAATGTCTGCTCTAAGGAAATATCAATGCCTCCTTCAATAGTCCCTTGGCGAAGTGTTCAAGTTGCGTGAAACTTGTCTGCGCTTCGGGCTAAATCATGAGAAACTGAAGCGCTGGTGAAACTTGATTACTAGCTGAAGTGGAAATCACTTGTTATTCATCAGACGACTGGTCTTAAATGGGTGGAATCAAGCTCCCTTAACAAATTGCCACCCATCTCGAAACGAGACCACTAGTTCAAGCCTGAAGATCATGCCGAATGCTGAATGAAACTTGTTGACATTCATCATCTTCTTCCTGTTAGCCTTATTGTACAGTCCGCTTGGATCCTGCTTCTCAAACATGATGCATCTCCTAACACATCGCTCAATAAGTCCCGAGGTATATATAGGGGGCGCCACTAACAAAAAAAAAATATTAATACGTTCTGGCCGGGGTGGACCACCGGTGGTCCAAGGGCACTGCGCTTATCTGACGGCGTGGACCACCGGTGGTCAACAAGCAAATCCATTTTATAACCAAAAGTTAGCGTGGTATTTTATTTATTAAAATATTTTAAAATTCCCGATTCAAGCAATCAAGCACTTTAAAAAAAAATTCATACAATAACTAACATTCTGCCATCTGACAACAACTGTCCAGTAAAAAAGTGCGGTTATACGACAAACTTGTTATCTAGTGTACGCAATCCATTTTTTTTTTTTTTTTTTTTTGAGGTTGGGATCAATGCAACACAATGCATAGCAAAAACGACAAAAATCCGCCGGGAAGAACGGATTAAATTAATAATTTGTGTAAGTGGCGCCCCCTATATGTCCTGGGGCTTATTGAGTGATCTGTTACATGCCTCTCTCATGCCAGCGAAGCACCTCAACGAAGTTGAATGAAATCCCTCTGAATCTTCATAGACTGCTTCCTGTCCTAATGAAGCGATTTCGAAGCAACTTCAAAGCGTCCTCGAGCTGTAGCTTTCCATACACTCTACATGGCCTAACCCTTCTTTGGCAAGAGTCTTCTCAACGTGCAATAGAGGGCCAAAATTCATGCGGAGAAAATTACCGATATCCAGGAATTTGACAAGATTTAGCAAAGAACAAGACACTCATGTTGTTGAGACAATGAAGGCAAACGCTTCGACATAAACTCTACTCGCACTGTGGCCGCCGAGGCGTGGTGGCTTGAGTTCGACGCTCACACGTCGAAGGTCTAGATTGAATTCCCTCGAATTTTTCCCGGCACCACCTCTTTCGATTTGCTGACAACACTCAAAGAGTTATTGTCTTAGAAAAAGCTTCCCAAACTTCGCCATTCGGAGTCGGCAATAAACTGTAGGTTCTTTCCACTCGCGGGAGAGCAGTTGCACGCACAACACGAGTAGTTGATGAGCTAGCTAGGCCCTGGTCCCCTGTTGACTGTCGCGCCATACGATTATTATTATATTCGCACAGTGCCAATCGGAAGGAGCCTAACTCTCAAAGATTTGTCGTCTCTGACAACTCTATTTTTGAAAAATTAAAAAACGCTCGAAGCAGTCACTCGTGAATTTAAAGTTTGCGGTACGTGGTATGGCGGATTTGTGTGATGTATGCTTAGAGGGAGTTGAAGGAATGCACATTTAATTGGTCACTAGACTCGTTGAGGTTTGAATTGCTCGAACGATGTTGTAGCGTCTCGATCTGACACCAACTCTCTCACTGTGTTGTAAAACAGCCATCACGTTGCCAATGCGAAGAGGGAGTTCATGAAATGTTTCCGTTCAGCCCAATAGAATGGGCAAATCGGTTAAAAGTACACATTTTCCTTATGGCACTTTTGTAATACCAGTAAAGGTTCAATTTTCTCTTTATAAGCACTCGCCGTGGCGTAGTGGGTAGAGTGCGACGCTCACACGCCGAAGGGTCTAGGTTCGACTCCCAGCTCAACACCAATTTTTCGAATTTTTCACGGCACCGCCTCTTTTGAGCTGCTGACAACACACAAAGAGTAATAACTGTCTAGGAAAGCTTCCCAAATCTCGCCGTTCGGAGTCGGCAAAAGACTGTAGGTCCCCTCTACTCGTGAGAGAACAGTAGCGCGCACAACACGAGTAGTTGATGAGCAAGCTTTGGACTGTAGCGCCAACAATTATTATTATAAAGCATCTCTCCAACAGCTTATACCATATTGTAGCTTAGAATGTGCAAATTCCAAAACAATTGAATTTTGAAAATTCAAAAACATACTGTTCCCGAAGTTCTACTTCTATCCAGTGAAGTAGTTGAACTATAAGCTATTCCAACAAGCTATCACCAACATAATTCCAACACCATTTACAAAAGCAGTTCACTTACAAGGAAGAAAATGGGTCCAAGAACTGATCCTTGCGGTACACCAAGATTGGTCACCGTGGGATTACTTAGCATGTCTCCAATCTTTACTTTTTGTATTCTGTTTTGTAGATAGGAAGCAAACCTGTCGTACGTAAGACCATGACACCCTTTACAAAATAGCGTATTCATAAAATGATATAGTTAACCACATGAATCGCTTTGGTAATGCCATCGAACAAACTCGCGCAGTATTTTTTATCATCCAAGCCCTTATTTATTGAGGAACAGAGCTCAAGTAAAGCATTTTCGGTACACAGTTTTTTCCTGAACTTAAAAAGTGAATTTTCTCCAAATACTCCACCATTCTATCTTTAAATTCTTCTTCTTCTTATGGCGCTGGGTCTTAACCAACATGTCTCTCCAGCCAGCACAATTTTTCGCTAGCTGTCTACTGTTCCGACCTCCAAGTTGGCTAAGGTCTTTCTCCACTTGTGTGCGCCACCTCACTCTAGGTCGTCTTCTGTTGCGTTTTCGGGCCGGAGCAGTGGTGTCCATACGCTCTACGTTGCCTAGCCATCTTAAGCGCTGTATCCGAAGACGCTTGACCAGGCGCATGTCTGGTGAGGATGAGGAAGACCAAGGGCTTCCTCAATGAGAAAGACTAACGGCTTCCTCATCCGCCATTGGTAACGTCCAGGTTTCCAAGTAGGTCTAAGTAGAACTGGGATGATCAAGCTGTTATACGAAGCGACCTTAGGCCTTCGAGAGAGGGCCTTATTACTCAATTGCCTCTTGAGTTCAAAGAAACATCGATTGGCAAGAGTGATTCTTCCTTTCATTCGGTACTGATGCTGTCTTTATTTACCGCAGAGCCGAGGTAGACGAAGTCCTTGACTTCCTCGAAGTTTCTGCTGTCTAGTGTGACCCTGTGTCCGAGACGTCGATGTTGAGTGTCCTTCCTTGATGACAGCATGCACTTTATTTGCTCTCATTAACCGCCAGGCTCATTTTTGCCGCTTCTGCTTCAAGGCCAGTAAACGCCTCATTGCTCCATGTGGCTCCATGTGTTCGTCCAATCACGTCAATGTCGTCAGCGTAAGCTGGCAATTGAACTGACTTTTGGAAGATCATGCCTCTGGTGTTGACTTGTGAGTTGCGATCTTCTCGAGGATAATGTCAAAGAAGTCACAAATCAGTGGGTCGCCTTGTCTAAAACTTGTTTTGACATTGAAGGTCTCGGTGAGTTCGTTACCGGCCTTGACGGAGCAGCGAGAGTTCTCCATCGTCATCCTACACAATCTGACGAGTCTGGTAGGAATGCCAAAACTATACATGGCACTGTATAGCTCGTCTCTATGCACACTGTCATATGCGGCCTTGAAATCGACGAATAGGTGGTGAGTGTCGATTTGCACTTCTTGAGTCTTTTCCAGGAACTGCCGTAATGGGAAGATCTGGTCTATTGTGGATTTCTCTGGTCTGAAACCACACTGATAGGGACCTATCAGGTCATGGACAAACGGTTTCAAACGCTCACACAATACGGCAGAGAGGATCTTGTATGCGATGTTGAGGAGACTAATCCCTCGGTAGTTGGCGCAGTCAAAGGGGTCTCCTTTCTTGTGAACCGAGCAAACTACCCTGAGATCCCACTCATCGGACATGCATTGCATCGGGCATTCCCTCCGACCTATATCTCACAGATGAGCTGCTGCATACACCCAACCAGGTCATCCGCATTTGCTTCAAATTGTTCTGCGGCCAGTCCGTCCGCTCAAGCATTTTTGTTCGACTTCAGCTTCAGATGTTGCTTTCTTCACCACGGCGTGGGGACGGAATTCTTGTCTATCATCGTTGAAATCGAACAGAACATTCTGCCTAACAGCGAAATTGGGGCCGTCATCGCCGTTAAGGAGTCATTAAATGCGACAGTCCACAGGGGGACCAGGGCCTAGCTGGCTCATCAACTGCTCGTGTAGTGCGTGCAACTGTTCTCTCAGGAGTAGATGGGACCTACAGTTTATTGCCGACCCCGAACGGCGAAATTTGAGAAGCTTTTTCTTAGACTGTATAACTCTTTGAGTGTTGTCATCAGCCCGAAAGAGGTGGTGCCGTGAAAAATGCAAGGTGTTCAGAGGGGAATCCAATCGAGACCCTTCGGCTTGTGAGCGTCGCACTCTACCCACTACGCCACGGCTGCCACAATCCAGTTTCAATACTCAAATTAAAAATATATCCAAGCACATCTACTAGATTGAGGTTTTTTTTCTAAATGAAATTAAAGATTCCATCGTCACCGCAAGCATTTATGTTCTTGAACGGCTTAATTAAGCCTATGATTTCAGTACACGCAGCTTTCTTAACTTAACTCATCTCATAGTGACTGTCCTTTGCATCCTTTCAAACCCATTCCAGTCCCAGTTAAATACTCAAACTTGCATTTGAAGCGCTCGTCAAACTTTTAGCTGACCAAGCGAGCAGTGGTTGCCGTGGCGTAGTGGGTAGAGTGCGACGCTCACACGCCGAAGGGTCTTGGTTCGACTCCCAGCTCAACACCAATTTTTCGAATTTTTCACGGCACCACCTCTTTCGAGCTGCTGACAACACTCAAGGAGTAATAACTGTCTAAGAAAGCTTCTCAAATCTCGCCGCTCGGAGTCGGCAAAAGACTGTAGGTCCCTTCTACTCGTGAGAGAACAGTAGCGCGCACAACACGAGTAGTTGATGAGCAAGCTAGGCCCTGGTCCCCCTTTGGACTGTAGCGCCAACAATTATTATTATTAAGCGAGCAGTGGTCAAGGAACCTAATGCTTAGCAGTTACTTTAATGGTCACAGACGTTTTTCGCTGAAAGCTCTAGAAGTGCTTCCAATACTCAGACCACTTAGACAGACGCACCCCAAGTCGGGATGTACTCAATCGTGGCTCGTGACCCTCGAGACGGAGGGTCATACTGCACGCTGTCCCTACATTGAAAAAATGATGATCGATGGCCTCAGCTGCAGCTTGATCAAACCGGAACTTCAAGAAACTTATTCCCAAAGTCCTTACACAAAACACTCCTCCCTTGGAAATCCCAAATCCATGTCCACCTTGTTAACGTGGACAAACTCCAACAAGCTCCACCCTCTCCCTCGCCCCAAATAAAACATCATTCCATCTACATAAACTTCTTGTATATATATATATTTTTTTTAACGACTATTTTGTTCATATTGAATTTGCTTTTCATTAAATCACATGGCAATATAATACTTTTGAAGTGGTCGCACTAGGTCCGTGCTCATACTGTTAATACATACATATACATATATATAGTTATACGTCATCAATACCCGCTACGTTTGTGTCGTCAGTTTGTGTATACAATATACGATAGATTACCCAGTAAATAGTTCCAAATTGTACAGCAATAATTGTCATTTTGAGATTGTTTCTTACGGCTACTTCTAAGAATCTAGATATACATGTGTAAAGACGGTTTCCAGTTGCAGTGTCCATATGTCATGCGGGAGGAAATACATTTTCTCTATAGTATATGCAGTTTCAGTGGGGGGTACAAAAGACGGCTCCAAATACACACAACATTGACAATAGTTTCAGTAGTTAATTTTTGTAGTTTTTGTTTTTCTTCGGCATCTTCATTATCGTCCGATAGAACACGAAAGGATTGGTGTTTGTCTTCTTCGTCCTGCGTCCACTTACAAGACACTGCAGGAGCTTTTTTCCCGAAACGGATTCACCTTCTGACTGGAGAAGCCACTCAGGAGGCAATCTTCGTTCTCGTGCTCCGACACATATTTGATCATCAGCGAGCACGCCTCGGAGACGGACATTCGGGGAATGTTGGCCTCGCGTCGTAGCTGCTCGTTTATGGCGCGCTGCTGTTGCAAATTTGCAGCCATAATGTCTAGGACAGCAGTCTCGGAGAGTCCTATGTTGACAGATTTTCGTTGCGACAGATTGCGGCCGAAAATGTTCCAACGCTTGCAATGTAAAGTGTTCGAAAATAGAATGCAATCTGTAAATGAAAGGATTTTGTAATTAATAATTGATGCGGTGGGGTGGTGTGCAGGAATTTAATTATACTTCCGTGTCCTGCGTCTCGTGACTTTGGTGGGGGATAGCAGCTCCCGGGAGCCTGTAAATATGCAAAAGTGGGTTAGTGGAATAAACTTCAAAATTGGGTTCTTTTTTTTCTTGTTGTATTCTTGTATTGATTTTTGTTTGGGTTGACCCCTGGCAGAGGGCGATGGTAATGGATGAGAGAATGACTGTCAGGCTGTTGTCGGGGTGACAGGGTGTGTGGGAAACTTTTTGACTGATTTAGTGTTTCCTTGGCCACGCTGGAAGAACTGGATTCTCGTTGATCTTTACGGAGGCATGAATGACTTGAGCGATGAGGGTTGTTTCAGATATCCCTGTTTTTGCTTTGATGCTCCACCTTGAAAAGTTGCTCAACCAACTCAACTGGAAATGAGACACTTTATAAGCATAGCAGGCTGCGGTTTGGGCGACCTTTTAAAGGTTTCAAGAGACGAATTCTAAATAGTGTCCGCCTTCGGGTAGTGGGAAGAGTGCTACGCTCACACGTCGAAAGTCTAGGTTCGATTCCCAGCTCAATACTTCGAATTTTTCACGGCACCAACTGTCTAAGAAAGCTTCACAAAATTCGCTGTTCGGAGTCGGAAAAAAACTGTAGGTCCCCTCTACTCGTGAGAGAACAGTGTAGTAGTTGATGAGGAAGCTAGACCTTGGTCCCCCTGTGGACTATCGCGCTATACAATAAATAGTGGCTAATCTTCGAAACACGATCGGTGTCGTCCCCAGATATTGCATCCATAAGTCGCTATGCTTGAAGAATATTGTCTTACAAGAGACTTCTAAGGAAAAACTGAAGCAATCTCTGTCTATTTCAAAAGTTGAAAATCTGACGCAGGAGGCGACTTCTTAGTTAAGAATCCTGAGCTTATTAGGATCCTCCTACAACTAAGCCTCTAATTTGGGATAGAACGTGATTCTGTTCGTTTATTGAAGTGAAAAGTAAGCCACAAGGGCACTCTGTTTAGAATGGAGACGTCCGTCGTCTTTTATTTGATTTCATCAGACGTTGTCTAAAACTGAACGCCACTGCCTCTGAACAGGAAGTAGATCTGACTGCAGCCGATGAAAGATGATGTCTTTAAGAATGAGAAGTACATATGAAGAGACCAGAGCAGGAGTGCTCCTTTCTTATTTTTCTGCGAACTGGATTCCGTCTTAAGGTTTTATTGTTCCCGTCCCTACTCTATTTTTTACTACTTTATTGCACGGAAACCTAAACGTTACTTAAAGCGGATGAGGAAGCCCTTAGTCTTTTCGAGAGAAAAGCTTTGCGTGGGACTTTTGGTCCTTTTTGCGTTGGTGGCATCTGGAGGAGAAGATTTTGATGGCATAATCCATAGGCTGTACAGCGACATGGGCCTGATCAAGCGTCTTCGCATACAATGTTTAGGATGTCTAGGCCATGGAAACCACTGCTCCGGCCCGAAAAGTCTTCAAATCTGAGCCATTGGGACCACGCAACAGAGAAGTGCCGAGGCTTAGGTGGCGGACACAGGTTGAAAATGACCTCAAACAACTTGGAGCGCGGAACTGGAACCAGCTGGCGAAAGATCGTGTGAAATGGAGGAACATATTGCTTGAACTCCAGGCCTACTCCGGACTGTAGCGGCACTACAGGAAGAAGAAGAAATCCTTACTCTTTAAACGTTTCCGGTGATGTATGCTTGAATCTTGAATTATTCTTCCTATTTCAAACAAAATTCAGAAAATGCGGTGCCTTTCAAAACGTCCTTTAGAATGTTCTCCATGTTCTGCCTTCGAACGTAATCGATTCCAATTGCCTAACAATTCCCTCAACTCCAACCTAAGATATTCTCACAGAAAGCAACAGTGCATGGAATACCTTCATCTCATTCACACACCCTCCATCAGCCCCGTACACAAGAAAGACAGCACACACCTTTCTTCACTCCACACATCTGTCAAACACAGGAAGAAAAAAAAGAACGCAAATCAGAGGGACTCCAAGGCATCATCTATACATATATCCACGAGAAACTTATTTTTTTGGGTGTGTATCGAGTGAGATAGAATTTTTTTTTATTCCACAAAAAAAACCTTTCGGTGCATCAAAATTTGTATTTTCAAAATTTTGCAATTCACCTCTTTGCGAGTAGCAAGACAAAATTCGCCTCAATTCAGCACATACAATTCATTTTCAGCACCCTCACACATTTTCTTCTCATCCGTTCAAGTTCGTTAACAAAACTTTCCATCATAGGCCTCTCAGAGACAGCCGTTATGGACGTAATGTCATCCACACTGCAGCAACAGCGAATGATTGTCGAGCAACTGCGACGGGAGGCGGCCATTGAACGGGAAACTGTGTCGGAATCGTGCGCCAACATGATGAAGTACATCATTGAGCACGAGCAGGAGGATTACCTGCTGACTGGGTTCTCCAGCCAGAAGGTGAATCCGTTCCGTGAGAAGAGCTCTTGTACAGTCCTGTAAAGAGGCAAGCACCGCAGCAGCACTCCTAAGAAATGGTCACTGCACAGCTGATTCATCACTGCATTAACTTTATATATGTGTGTATCACAAGAATATTTATATGAATGTCGTAATTGCTATGACCCCTCAACTACTCTCAAACAGTTCGGATTCGTTGAATCTGTTTATTCTTTGCATCGATTGATACTAAAATAAATTCTATTTCTTTTCGCAAAGCCAAATGTGTTTTTATTCGTTGAACAAGACCACCCGCTGCTTCATCTGACTCAACTTCCGGTGCGTGAAGTCCCCCCACCCCTCTCCAAAAACGAAAACTCTACTTGATTTCAGGCAGCATTCGCTACAGTTTTATTTGTAATCATTTGTTAAGATCCGGGGACGAGGAAGTACGCCCGTCCTCGTCTCTATACGTGTAGTGAAAAATAATTAAACAGAAACTCGAATGTGAAATGTGAGGTGTTAAGCGACAAAGAACAGAAGAAATGCATTGAAGAGAATGAATACGATGAAGGAAACGGCGGAGCACTCTAACTCTCATCATCACTGCCACCACCGGCTTGCTTGGGCGGCTTCGGTCCTCCAGCTCTCTTCGCCATGATGATCTGGTCCACCTTCAGGATCGTTGTGGCGGCCCCGACGGCGTACTTGATGCCCCAGTACTTCAGCTGATACAAATCGAACACCTTTGTCGTTGTCACATCGACAGTGTCAGCCTGTTCAGAGTCTATGTTGAAGCCCTGGTTTGCTCCCTTCTCCTTGTGTGCAAGGTACAGCTTGGCGATGACTTCCGTTCCATTCACACCGCTGTTCTCGGCCAGGGCTTTGGGAAATACTTCCAAGGCAGTTGCGAACTTCCTGACGGCGTATTGCTCAAGACCAGGGAGGGTATCAGCATATTCGGACAGCTGGGCGGCCAGGGCGATCTCAGTAGCTCCGGCTCCAGGCAAGTAACGACCATCTCGTGTAAGTCCCTTGAAGTTGTTCACCCCATCGTCGATGGCGCGCTCAATGTCGTCCATGAAGTTGTCAGTAGCTCCGCGGATTACGATGGTTGCGATGCGGGAGTCTGCTCCTTCGTTCTTGAACGACACCACGGCAGTGTCACCCAACTCTTCAATGCAAACCTTGTCACAGTAGCCCAGTTCCTCTTGAGTTGGCACCGTGATGCGGGGAAGCACTGTGGCGTTGACAGATCTACTCAGGCGGCGCAGGTCGAACTTGGAGTTGAGACGGACAGCCATCAGTCCGTACTTGTTGATGTAGTGCAGTGCCATGTCCCCAACCTTTCCTCCAGCGACGATCACATTCACTCCGATGTCGGCCAACGACTTGATCTGCTTCTCCAGGAGATTCTCCTCTCCACTGCTGAAACTCATCAACTCATCGGCGGATTTGATAAGCACAGTTCCCTTGGTTTCGGTCTGAATGATGTCCACGGGGCAGGAGAAGATGGCAACCTTTGCCTTCTCCACACTTGAGACCTCACCCTCCACCTGACGCTTAAAGACCATACCACGGAGCACCTCAGACTTGCCCAGTCCACTGCCCAGGATCTTACACACTCGAATGTTGTCCACGTTGAAGGTGCTCTTCTCGGGGAGGATAGAAACGCACGCCTTAGCAATCAGGTCTGTGATGAACTCCTCCTGACCGTACTGTTTAGACATAACTGCGGCTGTGAGGCATTCCTTCACCTTCTGCACGTCGCGGTAGTCCTCGATCTCGTGGCACACCAATTTAGGGAGGATCTCCAATGCCTTCTCCATGGCCTTCTCGTAACCATCGGCGATTTCACTTGTTGTGATTCCCAAACGAAGCAGTTCCTCAGCTCCATCCAGGAGAGCCCCGGCGAAGATCACCACGAAGTTAGTGCCATCGCCAACCTCAGCGTCTTGCATCTGACTCGCCATCACCATCAACTTGGCAGCTGGATGCTCAACATCCAACTCGCGCATGATGGTCCCCGCATCGGACGTCACAAACTGCTTCTCAATGTGATTGATGACCATTTTGTTCATGCCGTTGGGCCCGTAAGCCGAACGCATTGTCTGTGCGAATTCCTTGCATGCCGTGATGTTGCGGTAGACCGCCTCCTCCAGGCCGCTGTACATCTACCGGAAGAAAAGAAACACATTACAGCTTCTAGAACAAAAGCGCAGATGGTCAGTGAGCGGTGTGTGGGGGCATGACTCAACTGTCGGCACCCCCATACAACATGTCTCACGAGGTGCGATTCAAAAAAATTTGTATTTCAAGAAAGTTTCGCATGGAAAGTAATGGTTTTCAATCGCATTTCGTTTATTTTACGTACCCGAGCGCCTTCCTTCAACATCTGGGCAACACCCGGTGCTTTTGGGACAGATAGAGCCATTTTTTCTCACAGATTTCGTTTTAAATTAAGTTTTCCACACAAAAATCAAAAGCAGCAGACGGCGAGAACTAACCTAAAACTTCTTTGACTGTTTTGAAGTGTGACACATTCACGGTGACAGGGGGAGTGGAATCTTCTCGATGGCAGCTTCGAGTATCGAACGAGCTCTATGGCTTCACATCTGGTTGGGAGACTGAGATGATTTATAGAGGAAATGCGAGAAATCCTCTTCCTTTGCACGATCGTTTGGGGTCAGGATCCCATATTAGCTTTAAAACTTTGAGATTCCTCATTTGATACTTCCAATCAAAATACAATCAACCCCTTAACGTCATCTCTGACATACCTGCAAGCCCATTGTGAATCTACCACGTCCAAATAGTCGTCTGTCGAGCAGGCAGTCCGTGTGCCAAATGTCAATGAGACGAATTGTGAGTTCCTTGTGCAGATTCCAGTCGAAGAAGATGTGCTCTGTGGAGAAGATTGTTCAGAACAACCAGCGGAATGAGGAGATCATCACCTCGCTCCAAAGTGAGGTTCGTACCCTTCGTCCTCTCCATCTAACCTGGATGAAGTTTCATCATTTTTCTACTCACAGTTCGGGGCGGTGAAAAACGAAATAATTTGCCGGAGGAAGAAGCAACTCGCTGCGGAGAATGCCGAACTACGAAAGAAGATCGACCAGACTCTTGCCGAGCTGATTAGACTAGAGACTCTGAATGGAAAGAAACAGATTCCAGTCCCTGGTGCCAGGAACTTTTGCACAGATGCACAGGTTCCTGTTCAGGCAGCAACTAAACCCACCGTAGAGACCTCCGCTCAACCCGCAGAGGAACAAACAAAGGCTCCGGCCAAGGAGAAGAAGCCGAAGAAGGAGAAACCAGTCAAACAGGCTACCGCAGCAAATCCAGCCGCCGCAGTAGCCGCAGAACTTCCGATCGACGTTGGCCGCCTAGACTTCCGAGTTGGAAAAATCGTTGAAGTGGGTCGCCACCCAGACGCAGATAGTTTGTATCTGGAGAAAATCGATTGCGGAGAACCCCAACCGCGGATTGTCGTCTCTGGTCTCGTAAAGTACATACCCCTTGAAGAGATGCAGAACCGCCTAGTCGTCGTCCTCTGCAACTTGAAGCCAGCAAAGATGCGAGGTGTTACCTCCGAAGCCATGGTTATGTGCGCCTCCACTCCGGAAAAAGTGGAAATACTCAGTCCCCCGGAGGGTGCAGTTCCCGGCGACCTGGTCCACTGTGAAGGCTTCCCACGAAATCCCGACGCCCAGCTGAATCCGAAGAAGAAAATCTTTGAAACTTGCGCTCCAGATCTGAAGACAAACGACGGCTTGGTCGCCTGCTTCAAGGGAGCACCCCTTCACGTGCCCGGGAAGGGCAACGTCGTCGCCCAAACCCTCAAGAACGTCAATGTGAAATAGATTGTCCGCTCTTTTATAATAAAATATATTCAAGATTTCTCTTTTGAAAACAAATGACTTACGAAGCCGCGTCCGCGTTCTCGCTGAAGACCAAGTTGAACTTCGCTGCCAGAAGCAAGTGGTCGGACCCCAAGTGCGCATTCGGCAGTGCTGGGATGTTCGCGCATTTCCGCACGGATGGCAGATCGTACGACGCCTCCAGTTCCAACGAGGAGTTCGGCCCCACACCCTCACTGAAGAAGAAGTGATCGACGGTGATCCACTTGTTGTGGTACGTTGATCCGTAATCTTCGGGATTCGCGATGTGACTGAATATCGATGTCAAGTTAAAGCTGTGAGTCAGGGTTCCCGTCGAGAACATATTGGAGTTGGTAATGTCCGCTGGTTGGAAATCTGGAGCGACAGGCAGCTGCTTCATTGTTCGGATCTGAAACAAAGTTTCTTGAGGGATCAGTTGGCTAGAAGAACAGTCCTCACCCTTGGCCTGAGGCATCTGTAGTTGCTTTCCACGCAGTCGATATGCTGGCAGTTATCAGTGATCCCAAAACTTGGTGGAATAAGCACCTTCCCAGCGGGGGGACCTTCCCCGGCAACTAGCGTGTTCCTCGAGAGTCCCTCATAAGACAAACTCCCCGTTGAGAGGAGCTCAAAGGGGGCAGATTTCGGCGGAAAATTGAAGTCCCCCATGAGGACAAGCGGCAACTTTCTTAATTTGCCTCCGTTTTGTTCGAATCTAATCACGTGTCGGTCAAGTTCGGCGAGCAGGACCATCAACTGCGCCAATCGCACATCTTGCCGCCTTGGATTGTAAAGGAGATGTGTAGTGCAGACGAGCAGCACGTAGTCTGGGTTAGCTTTGCAACGGAGTTTCGCGATGACCGCGATGTTATGGCGATCAAGACGCTGAAGCAAATAGCAAATTTAGAAGCATTCCTGTTGGGCACATTTCAACTTACTTCACAACCAGGTTGATAATACTGCACAGCGTCGGACTCCACCAAGTCAAAGATGTTCTTATTGAAAAATATGGCGCAGCCATCGTTTCCCAGGCCGGTCTTCTTTTTGTAGACGAAGTCCATCGGGAGCTTGCTCTTCAAGTTCAATGCAATGTCGTCCAGGTGAGTGTCTTGCACCTCCTGCATGCAGAGAATATCAGGCGCGCAGCTAATTATCTCCTCGGTAAGTCTGGGCAGACGATAACTCCATCGGAGGTGATGGGGATTGCACATTGTGTACAATTCCAAGTGTCTCACGAGGAGGTCTTGGGCGAGGATGTTATAGGAGATCACCTTTATTTGCTGTCCGTTTGCTGACGGCTTATTCATTGCTGTATGCCAAGTCCGCTTGGGTTTCTTAACGTCTCTCTAACGTGGAAAGGGAGACATTACAAAATTCCATTGCATTTGCTTGCTACTCACAAATTTTAACTTGTTTGAATTTCTGGACTGCTGATCATTCTCCAGCATGCCTCGGAGTGTGTATGGGTTTTTCGAGGGAGTATGAAAATACCTGCCAATGGCTTGTGTTGAGATGATGCTTAGGTTAGATTGCTGACAGGGCCATAGTTGACGACTGTAATTCAAGAATTTGGCGGTCTTATGCAGCCGTCTCAGAGCCACCTCCATTTAGCAAAACATTTCTCCTTTGACTTGAATCAAAGAAAATATGCCCCTATTACTTCAGATGTCAATAAACACTCAAGCAAAGAACGTTCATCACATTTGTTGTCAAGAAAGGGAACAACAATTGACAGGACAACCCTGGGTTTACCATTTTGAAGTTTGTTTTGAAGTGGTGTGCTGTCACTTTTGCACCAAGATGACATTTTGGGGGCTTTGTTACTGGGTTCACCTATTCTAGAGAGCTAGCATTTGTACAAAAAATTAATTCTGCTTTTAATTTTGGGTTTCATGGGCATTTTGGCTTTGAAAACACTCCACCACGTTTTAAATTAACAACGAATCCCCTGCGTTGCTTCACATCAAGCAGTCATCAATTTTCCGCCTCCTTGTGGTTCCTGCTTAATTCTGCCCATCCACTCGCCTCCTTTTAAATAGCCCTCTTTGATTTTTGGAAGCATTCAAATAAGATCCCATTCAAAACTCTTTCCAGAACAACCCAACCGAATCCTTTCTGAAATCCTTCTCACGAAAAAGAAAAATTCCCAATAATTTTCAGCAATCCCTGCTGCAACTGACACATACACTTGCCAAATTGACCACACGACGAAATCTGACATATCAGCAAGGTTGGGAAGTTTTTTCTTTTCATCATCTCTTCGTTTCTTTCCTATTTTTCCACACACCACTCACAGCTCGGGAGAAAATTGACAATGGCCGTCAACTTGTGTAAATGGTGACTCGGGGATTATTTCGAATTTTTCCATATCGTCTATTGATTGAAAATAAGCTGAAATAGTGTAGAAATTTCTTAATTTGTCTATTGTTTGCGTTTGTACGTTCTGGAGTCATCATAAGTATTGTGCGTGCGTTTGTATTCAGTAAGAAACATCCGAAGAGGTAGCAGCAGCAAATCAGAGGGAGGAGGAGGAGAAGAGAAGAGAAAAGAAAAACGCCGAAAAATGAGTTCCAACAACAGCACCAGTGGCAGCAGCAGAAAGGAGACCGAGAGAACCAAACTGATTCAGGAGAAGTGTCAAACCCTGCTGACTCAGATGCTTCGCGATGAAGACAACAAATATTGTGTGGATTGCGATGCAAAAGGTAGGTTGATGATGAGACACTTTGTTTTGTGTGTTGCCTGTTGGCTATCAAGAGAGGGGCGTATCACCCGCACACATATTGAATGTGTCACAAGCCGTGCACTTGCCGGGGATGTTAAAACTCGGTCACTGCTCGGGATGCCACTCAAAATCACGACAGTTGAGATTATTTTAATGCATACCGAGATCTTGGCACTCGATAAACGGTGTTATCTTGCGCCTGATAGCGGGGCCACTCGCTTTGCGCGACGTGTTGGCATGCGATACGAGTACAATCTGTTTTGCTGAGTTGGACTGCATTTGCCTCTCTTGGTTGCTTCTCACAGTCTCCTTCACCCTTCTCTCACAGTCACTAAAACCCTTCCATCTCTCATCTCAGGTCCCCGTTGGGCTTCATGGAATCTTGGTGTGTTTCTCTGCATTCGGTGCGCCGGCATCCATCGCAACCTCGGTGTGCATATATCTCGCGTGAAATCCGTAAATCTCGACACTTGGACGCCCGAACAGGTGATATCACTCCAACAGATGGGCAACTCCCGTGCTCGGGCAGTCTACGAGGCGCAGTTGCCGGACGGCTTCCGTCGTCCACAAACCGACACCGCTCTGGAGAGCTTTATTCGTGCCAAATACGAGCACAAAAAGTACTTAGCCCGCGAGTGGGTGCCTCCGTCGCCCCCAAAGGTCGACTGGGCAAAGGAAATCGATGAGGAGCTGGAACGGCAGAAACGCAAGAAGAAGGCCGCCCAGGCCGGCTCTGCCATCGGAATTGGGATCGTCGGAGGTAGTGCCAGTACCTACAGCAGTGTCGAGAGGAAAGCAAATGCCTCGGCAGCAAAGGCGCCCCTGCCTCCACCATTGCCAAAGCCGAAGCCGTCGAATAGCCCCAAATCGCACCGACTTAGTGAATCCTCGTCTAGCTCGAATCAAAACAGCTCCTTGACCGGCACGGGGAGCTCTGATCTCCTCGGGCTAGCATCGCCCACGAAGCCAGTTGCTGGATTGGTGAACTTAAACAATGATTCGCAAAGTGACTCGTTCAGCGGTTTCCTCAGTGCCGCCCCAGTCGCGACGGCCAGTGCAAACAACTCGTCGTTGGATAACGGCGACACATCCCAGTCTGGTGCTACTGGGGGATCAAATTCCTTGGCGAAGGAGGAGGAAGACTTCTTTAATCAGACGACATCGCTGGGCGGCGGCGCGGAGAAGGACAAGGCAGGCAAACTGACCAAGGACAGCATACTGGCGCTATACGGATCGGCACCGGCGACTAACCCACAAGCAGGTCTCGGACAATTCAGCAGCAACCCGCTTGCAGGGGGATTCACCAACAACTTGACGCAGAACAAGCCATTCCCAGCGCTGCTAGTTAATCCCAACGCAAACACCGGTGGCATGGGAATGCCTCCGGGCCTAATGGGGCCACCGCAGCCGCAGGCTCAGTTCATGACGCCACCCAACTCCGCAAGTATGTACAATGCGCCCGTGATGACCGCGCCCGCAGCATTCACATCACCAGCGGCCGGAGGAATGTCCTATCACCCGCAGATGATGGGTGTACAGACGACAGGTTTCGCTCAGTTCCCGCCCATGCAGGCGACGTTTCCCGCCGCAGCTGGTGCTCCCGGCATGATGTCGGCGTTCGGTGCCGCTCCAACCGTGGGGGCAGGCGGTGGCGGCATCATGGCCACAGGTCAGGGCCTCATGCAAATGAATCCCGCCCTCAACCAGGGCCTGATGGGCATGCAGATGAATGGACCAATGGTGCAGCCCACACCAGCGCCACCAGCCTCAAATCTGAGTCAACAATTTGGAAATCTTAACATCGGCAACGTTTGGCAATAAGAAGAGCTCCACTTCGCCCACGCCCCTTTCTCTCTCACACAATCTAACGAGCACTAGCCCTCTCTCCTCTCATTCCTTACCCGCAAAAAAAACACACATTCTCCGGTGTAAATTATGATTATGTTCCATGTGCAATTGATTCCGGTTTCCCACCCATCTCGCACCCTCACCCGAAATCGCTTTACGCCACTTGTACTTCAGTCCTCGCTCAGTCCTTCTTCTCTTCCTGTTTGCCTTGTTTCCGTTATAAATATATGAAATGATCGATGTATAGTTAGGTGTGCTTAGTAATACAATATACGTTTATAATATGACAAAGCAAACTGTCACATATCCCTGGCACTGGCAGAGCAAGCTCTTAACAGATGAGTTGAGCCGATGTTATCGAGTGTACACAGCGGAAGATGGACGAAGTGGAAGGAGGCGGCACCAACCTATGCAAGTCCTCGGGGGTATGCGATACAAGATATCTTCTCGGCGAATTTAAACTCTAATCTTAAATCTGGCTAACCGCGACGACGACGAAGACGATGCTGATGACGAAGACGAAATGTGGACATGAACCCGACACACAGAGGTACTATCCGCATCAACATTCACAACAAACTGATGATAAACTGAAAAGTATATAAAAAAGAAATGAGAAAAGAAAAGTATGTATTAGTTATGAAGAAAATATATATAAATAAAAATTGAGAATGTATTAAGATGAATTTGAACGTGAAATAAAAACTTATGTAAAGAAACGGCATGTATTCAAGGCTGGTATGGGAGGAGCGCGCTTTTGCCAGAAAAGGTCTCTTCTGAATTCAACGAGTACATGTCCGCTTGGGGGAACCGGTGCGACCTTTTAACGACAATCGTTTATTTTGATCAGATGTTAGAGGGCAAAGTTGGACAACTTGAAGACATTTTCAAAAGGAATTAGTTTTAATTGTGTGTTGCGCCAATTCATCTTTGTGTGGTGATACTCTCTGCTTAAAAATTGAGACTCAAGCTACACAGCATCGCAGACTTCTCAGCAAACGTATTTATTTCGGCAGAAGTCTCTCAAACTTCGCCGTTCGGAATAGGGAAAAAACTGTAGGTCCCCTCTACTCGTGAAAAAACAGTAGCGTGCACAACACGAGTAGTTGATGAGCAAGCTAGGTCCTGGTCCCCTGTGGACTGTCGCGCCCTACAATTATTATTATTAGAAGCCGGTGTTGCAAGTGGCAGTGTTTTGAATGTTTTGAATATATTCCCTAATGTCCTCTGTTTCTTACTCCACTTCTGTGGCCATTGTGCTCTCATATCTGGTGCATTCTCTGACCAATGTTGGGCTACTGAATTTGGATAAGTCTAACGCCACATTGTCTGCTTAACCATCCTAGGCAGTTTATTCCAATTTGTGCGCTTAGTCTTGGGATATGCTGCACTGCTCAAATACTGGTCCATTGTATTGCACTTAGTCTTAATTGTGGACTTCTTATTCTTCTTCTTCTTCTACTTCCCTTTCTTCTTCTTGTTCTACTTCCCTTTCTTCTTCTTCTTCTTTTTCTTCTTCTTCGACTTCCTTTTCTTCTTCTTTTTTTTCTTGTGGCGATGTGTTGTGGTCTTTGAGAACTTCTTCTTCTTCTCCTTGTTCTTCTTCTTCTCCTTATTCTTCTTCTTCTCCTTGTTCTTCTTCTTCTTCTTCTCATTCTTCTTATTTTTCTTCTTTTTTTTTGTGGCGCTACAGTCCGGGGTGGGCATGGGTCTCAACCAACATGCCATTCACTAGCTGCCTCCAGTTGCGCACTCCAAGTTGGCTGAGGTTCTTCTCCAATTGTGTGCGCCACCTTAGCCTATGTCGTCCTATGTTGCGTTACCTCAATGGCTTGGATTGGAAGACTTCGGCCTGGAGCAGTGGTATCCACACGCTTTATATGGCCTAGCCATCTAAAGAGTTGTAAGGGCTTCTTCTGTGGCATGTTTTTCTGCACCCTTTGTTGTGTCCTTTGCTGAGTCAAGTCTTGCGATATCTGTTGCAGGCATTTGCTGCCTCATCAGCTTGATTCTTCGCGGCATCAGTAACAATGATTAGACGGCGCAACAGTCCACAAAGGCACCAGGTCATAAATTCTTCAGCAACTGCAAGTGTTGTGCGTGCTATTGTTCTTGCACGAAAAGAAGGGGCTTGTAGTTTAATATTGACTGCGAATGACTGAAGAAGGAAGTTCTCCTTGAGTATGTTCAACAACTCAAAGGAGATGGTGTCGTAACGAGCATGTCGTGATCTTAACTGCAAGCGATCCTAGGGCCTCCATTGAACCCTCTTCAATCTGGGCTTTAAACTTTGTCGGCGTCCAAACAGTTTCTGTGTATGCTCTACACTTGACTAGAGACCTGGAGGACGACGTACTTCTGACATGAACACTACACCCAAGACAGATCAAAAGGAAAAGTGGTTTCTCATATTCCTGGTCTCTAATTTCGCCTCAGATTCTTGTTTCGAAGGAGAAGGGTAGAACTTGAGGCGGATTGGACGAAATGCTCGTTAGCTGCTCACCTCTTCAAGCATTAGTGTACTAAATTCTTCATGTTCTATGTGTAAGTTTATGTAAGCGTGTGTCTCAGGAGTATTGTGCTGTTTTATAGAAAGAAAGGAGGATCAAGCGGGAGTCTCTATTGAGTGTCCATCTGTCTCAGAGTCATGCCTTGAAAAAGAAGGCCAGAACTAGAGGAGGATAAATGAAAGGCCACTTCACTTTCTTAAGCCTTAGCGTACTTAAACCTTCATGTTCTATTGACGTATCAGTATTGTGCTGTTTTAAAGACAGAAAGGAGGATCGAACCTTTAGCCTCCATTGAGTCTTAGCTTCATCTGTTTGAAACGATTTTGCCTCAGAGTCTTTTCTTGAAAAAGAAGCCCAGAACTCAGATGAGGATAGGACGAAAGGCTAATTGAGCACTTCACCTCCGCAAGCATTAGCGTGCTTAAACCTTCACTTTCTATGTTTTTTTTTCTTTATTGCTTCAGGGTCAGTCTCGATGGTAGGTTGTATCACTGCTGGAGAAGAAGTGATACGGCGAGCATGCAGAAAATATCGGGGGGAAAATCTCTTTTTTTAAGATGTTGCGTGCATTGAGAAATCGTTGTCTAGGGACTGAGCTCCTTAAGTTCCTGACGATTGGGTTTAGATGGGTTTCAGTTTCGCATAACTGCTTCTTGGAAAGTTGCACCAAGAACTGTTGCAAGGGGATGATGCACGATTTTTCGTAGACCTTCTTGTATAATGACTTTCTATGGGTACATCAGTATAGTGCTGTTTTAAAGACAGAAAGGAGAATCGACATGGAGAAACCATTCAATCTTAACTTGATCTGTGTGAACAATTTTTGCCTCTACGACGAGCAACTGTTTTGGAAATGAGCTCGTCTTAAGCTCATTGGAGCCCCATAGGTCATTTCCTAGGACATTTCACAATATGAATGGATGCCATAAGTTTTGCCTAGTGTACATCCAAAAAAGACAGAAAGTAGAATCGACCTGGAGACTTAGCTTCATATGTGTGAAAAAAGTTTACCCCGATGACGGACAGAAGTTTTGGATATTTTCACTAACTGACATCAGTGCACATTCCAAAATATGAATGCATGCCTGTTTTGCCCCCCTTACGTCCACTAATTGTCTGCAAAAATTAGGCCTCACTCTTGAAATTTCGAAGGCTTTTCAAATTCCAATGCCATTGCAGAGCCTTCCAATGCCCTTGCAGAGCCTTCCAATGCCCTTGTAGAGCCTTCCAACGCCCTTGCAGAGCCTTCCAATGTCTTTGCAGAGCCTTCCAATGCCCTGATTCGCCCACCAGCAGGGTCAATGGTACCCTTCTAGCTCGTTCTTGGATGATTTTGTTTCACCACTTTTGTACTCACAGTCCATCACTTAAAGAATTCGCCAAGTTATCTGCCAACTCTGGACTGTTTCTACGAGCTTCTTGATCGCAAGTGAAGTTTGTAGTATCCAGCTTTGTGAATAAAGGACTGCGAATTGAAAAGCAATTTTCCTTCCCCTTAAATCTGCCTGCAGTAAATGATGGATTCAGGTCTCACTGAAAGCCTGTCAGTTTGCAACACTTAAATTCATGAGCCAAATGCATCCTTCACCAAACTGGAGCCCTTTTCCACACTTGAAAACAATCAGCTTTAACCAATATGAGCTCAAATACCGACACATTCTAAGGCCATTGTAAAATACAAAATTCCTTCCAAGCGCCGTCACTTTGCGAACACATCCATTTAAGTCGAACACCTATTCAACCACCACCATCTTCACGCGGTACGAAAATTCCCAGTGAACAACGACGACTGCCACCGAAAACCCCAAAAACCCGATAACAAAAAATCCGTCTGGCTTGCGAGTGCGAACAGTTCGTTTTCAGACGTCGCCCAAGTGGTTTTCCGCGCTTGAGTGAATCCCAAAAGTGATATTTGATGGGCGTTTCAAAACTCTGCACAGCGTTAGTGTCTCACACAGCCGTGTCGCAAATTGATTAGTGTGTCGCCCGCGAGTGCGTTCAAATTAAAAAAAGAAAATTTTTTAAAGTTTTTGTCGTGAAAAATTGTGCTCTTCGATCATTGGAGTGAGGGAGAGGGTAAGTGTCCATTTGTTAAAATATTAATTCAATGTGTGTCTGGACTGCTCGCACTGATGGGTGCTTGTGGGGCAATTACCGACGTTTGTCCTCTTCTGCGTGGAGTGAGCGAGAGGGAGAGAAGCTGTTCGTAGATGTGAAAACTACAAAAATAACAAAAGAAAAAAAAAACACAACTCCACGACTCGCCAGTGTTGTTGATGTGGGATGAGTTGTGCGAATTTCGTGCTAGAAAATGCAAATTTCTCCGAGAACCGATTAGGAACTGAATCAATTGGTTAAGGGGAGGGCAGAGGCAGACATTACACGCAGTTTCTGGAGAACAAGATGATTTCAGGAGAAGTTATGTGGCACGTTTCGGTCTGCCCCACAGGGTCAATTTCTATCAATTAAAGTGTTTTCGAATTTCAGCCGATTCGAGAGTGAAGCTTGTGTTTGCTCTCTGAGCACGGAAAGCAGGAGAGAGTGGAGAGAGAAAAGCTGAAATTGTGTTTTATTTGGAAGCACGTGAATGGAACGTTAGCTCATCGTTGACACGACAGCCCCTTGCTGCTGGTACGCCTGGTATCTCTGACAGAGGTGAGGCAACACTTTAGGAGGCTTTATGCAATTTGACTCGGTCTCTCTTCCTCTCCCTCGCAAACAAGTGAATAAAATGTAAACACGGTCATAATTATGCTGTTGCGGAAGCTTGTAATTTCTTTGGGGATCCTCCCGCAGTCGGCGAGGTGCGGGAGAACGTGCAACGTGAGAGATGCGACGACGATCGAATGTGGCTTTGATGGAAACGCTGCCTGTGATTGATGTCTGAATGAATGGTGATTACTTAGAGGAGAGATAGGGTTGAAAGAGCTTAGTGCGCGCCGTGGGGGTGGCGATTTTTCGGTCGAGTGTGCTGCTGCACTTATTTCGATTTAAATTGCTTGCTCTTCGCGGTTGAGAGTCTGTTGAAATGGGGGTTGTTGGCGGCGGCGCTTCACTTTTCCTCAGCAACCACCACGACGGCGGTGACTTCCCTCAATGACCTTGTAGTTTAATATACCCTCGGGGATAATTTGCTGTTGGTTGGGTTCTGCTGTCGTCGTGGTAGCCAAACTTTGGCCGAGGAGAGGTATCCAGGCGAGCAACGAGAATGCCCTTTAATTAATTTGTATTTGCGGTGAGTTGGGTCCGGTGTTGGTTTTGTTTTTGTTTGACGAGATTATATGAGCGGTTCACAACCGCAGCAGTTGCACAGCTTTTGGGGTTTATAAAATTTGCTCCACCGTGAATTTAAGACAATTTATAACCCAATTAGCATTTGCTTGTCCGCGTTTCATGGGGTGGCACGTATGCCTGTTTTGTCTGCGTGAAATCTCGTCAAGTTCACATCAAGTGGGGGAAGCGGGTGTCGAGCATCGCATCCATGAGAGGGAATATCGATTTCGGAGAACCCATTTCACAGCATGGCAGCGCTAGGTTAGTTTTATGAATTCCGCCTGTCATGTCATCGGGCTGCCTAAGTGGTTTCATCGGCTGTAATCAATTCTGACAAAGTGACACATTATCGGATGATTTCGAATTCCCTGGAGTTGAACATTGAATTGCAATTAAAATTGATGGTTGCTGCCAAACCGGAAGCATTTCTAATTTGTCTCATTTGTGTCGACCTCGGATGACCTCTGTTTTCACAGCACCGCCGAAACGCAACACCGGTGAGTTCATTTCGAATTTTATCCCCCACTTCCATGTGCCTTAATCAGTTTGTGAAATAAGCGGCAATTATCAGGCAGTAAATAGCCGATAAGCAGCAGAGTGAGTCACACTCCACACCCGCCATAATCGAATTCCCAACCGGAGAGGTCATCTGTGTCCTTAAACAGATCCCATCTTGGGCTTTACATCCTCCAGATAAGCCCTTTTACAGGATCCCGTGTTAATCAGTGACCTGCCGCCGCCATCCCCCACCCACGGGCAAAATAAAAAAGGACTGCGCCATATAACACTTATCGGATTGCCCTCCCTCGGCATTTCATATTCATCACACACAGGGATCCAGATCCGTGTGTAATGCACTCACTCCCGTCGGTGTATTCATTAAGTTCCCGGAATGTGTGCCGGGCACAAAGGCAAATTCAATTTCAATGAATGTATGTATTTCTTGTGAATCTTGATATTTTCCCCCCCTCTCGTCGCTGCTGTGCAATCATTCCTGTACGAGGCTGCTTACATCGCCTGCTGATGAAAAATTCATTCCAAAGAGGAAACAGTGATTTTATTCGATATTGATTCCTGGCATATTTTTATTACTCACATGAGGGATTCAATGGTTTTCAGTTAAGTTTGCCTTTTGGTCCGATTCTCGAATCCACTCATTCCTCTATCCTTTGGCCGAGGACTAATGACGAGACAAATCGGATTTCTTGACGCTCGGTGGCCTTAAGTTTTTGCTACGCGTGGCAGACTGCCTGTCTCGCTATGCGCCTTTAATTTAATATTCTTGTTCGATAACTCGTGGATTCGAGTGTGTTTTTATCACAATTCCAAAAATCGACAGTTTCGCTTTGATAAGGTGTGACACAGACGTCGGCTCCGTCTGAATTCTGAATTTTATCGCTTCAATCGGGGGCCAATTTTATGGTGATTGGATACATTTCATCGAAAAGGGGGGGGGGGGGGTTCGGTGGAGACGACGTTTGCTTTGGGAAGAGTAGAACAAGAGGCGGCGTGTGCAGGCGCAGGGTTTGTTCAACAACTGGAGAGACTATCATTGAATTGCGAGAAATTGAGGCAAACGATGTGGGATTGAGTTAATGTGTCTGATTGCCGAACAAGGCAAGCACGTCGCAGCTACTGTCATTTTCTCACTTGGACTGGAAGAGAACTGACATCTACTTTTCAACCCAAAAAAAATATTAAAAAGCCTTTTCCAGCAAATTGGAAGCGGTGTAATGCAAGACGTACCCTTAAAGAGTGGAAGCAGACGTAGGGGCAATGGGTGTGCTACTCGTTTGCGTCAAGAACATAGAATTCAATGTGCACATCGTTTCTGTTGCCACTCATCAAGCGCAATTTCTTCTTCTTGTGATACTACAGTCCGAGGTGGATCTGGGTCTCTACCAACATGCCTCTCCAGTCAGCACGGAGCCTCGAGTTACGCACACCAAAAAAACAAAAAAAAAAAAACAAACATTTTAGGAAAACCTCAACATTTTCTTCTTCTTCTTGTGGCGCCATAGTCCAGGGGGAACCTGGGCCTCGATCAACGTGCCTCTCCAGCCCGCAAGATATTTCGCCAGCTGCCACTCGTTCCGCACCTCAAGCTGGTTGAGCTGCTTCCGAGCTGCTAACAACACTCAATGAGCAATATCTGTCTAAAAACAGCTTCCCAAGCTTCGCCAGTCGGAGCCAGGAATAACCGTAGGTCGCTTCTACTCGTGAGGGAACAGTAGCGCTCCCAACACGAGAAGTTAATAAGCAAGCTAGGTCCTGGTCCCCTTGTGGACTGTCACGTGGCCCATTACTCTAAATGAAGTTGAAGATGAAGAGTGGAGCTGGTTATTAGTACTTTTGTCTACAGCTGATGAGAGAATGTGGGGCCTGGAAAGACTTGATTCAGTGAGGGCAGTTCCTTCAAGTCCTTTTTAGGCTCTAATGCTGTGAGGGCGAAGTGCGTCTTAAATCGCGCGCAAACAACATTAGCGTCTCGGACAAAGCGTCACACTAGTCAGCAGAGGTAGTCAAGGACTACGTCTACCTCGGCTCCGCGGTGAATAGGGACAACAACATCAGTACCGAAATCAAGCGCAGAATCACTCTTGTCAATCGCTGTTCCTTTGGGCTCAAGAGGCATTTGAGCAATAAAGCCCTCTCTCGAAAAACTTAGCTCGCTTTATATAACAGCTTGATCTTTCCAGTCCTACTTTATGGCGCGGAAAACCTGGACGTTACGAAAAGCGGATGAGGACACCCTGAATTTTTCGAGAGATAAGTCCTGTTTGAGTTAATGGCATCTGGAGGAGAAGACTTAACTTACTCCGACATGCGCCTGGTCAAGCGTCTTCGGATACAACGTTTAAGATGGCTAGGCCATGTAGAGCGTATGGACACCACTGCTCCGGCCCGTAAAACCTTCGAATCCGAGCCATTGGGACAACGCAACAGAGGACGGCTTAGGCTAAAGTGGCGCACAAAAGTGGAGAATGACCTCAACTAACTTAGAGTTCGCAACTGGAGGCAGCTAGCCAAGGACCGTGCTGGCTAGAAAGGCATGCTGGAATCTGAGCCATTGGGACATCGCCGCAAAGGACGGTTTAGGCTTAAGTGGCGCAAAATAGTGAAGAAGGACCTCAACCAACTTGGAGTGCGCAACTGGAGGCAGCTAGCGAAGGACCGTGCTGGCTAGAAAGGCATGCTGGAATCTGAGCCATTGGGACATCGCCGCAAAGGACGGTTTAGGCTTAAGTGGCGCAAAATAGTGGAGAAGGACCTCAACGAACTTGGAGTGCGCAACTGGAGACATCTAGCGAAAGACCGTGCTGGCTAGAAAGGCATGTTGGAATCTGAGCCATTGGGACATCGCTGCAAAGGACGGTTTAGGCTTAAGTGGCGCAAAATAGTGGAAAATGACCTCAACCAACTTGGAGTGCGCAACTGGAGGTAGCTAGCGAAAGACCGTGCTGGCTGGAAAGGCACGTTGGTTGAGGCCCAGGTCCACCCCGGACTGTAGCGCTACAGGAAGAAGATATAGAAGTAGAAGTAGAAGAAGTAGAATAGAAATAGAACTCTCTAAACGTTTCGGGTGATGAAAGCTTCCTTCCCAAGCTAATTTTTCTTCCTATTTCAAGTAAGACTTAAAAAATACGGCGCCTTTCAAAATGTTTTTTTTTTTTGGAAATTTCCGGGGTCCACTCCGGACTGTAGCTCCATAAGAAGAAGAAGAAGATGTCACTGCTTCTTCGGTGGCATCAATTCTAATGCGTGTCGCTGTCTGATGTGCACGTCGTGTGGCCACGCTAATATTTCTCAGCCACGGGAATTTCTATGCGTCTCTGGTTTCATTCTCTCCTGTATCTTGCATTGCACATCCATGCGTTTTCGTTTTCCCTCCTATTCTACAGTGACTATGCCTTCAACCATTTCCAACTGCCTCGAGTTTGATTTTAGTCCATGATCGTGTCCATTGCCCCATTTAAAGAATTCTCACGCAAAGGGGTATCAACAGCGTTGGTGAACAGCGTCGAGAAACAAGAGCGTTGATGAAAATCGTCGAGAAGCCTTCTTATTGGTAACAATCCATCCAGGACAGCCTAATCAGATGTCCTTTTATGCTCAAAGTTGTATTAACCGAAATCATCCGCGATGTCAAGGACGTCCGTAAAACTAAGACGCGTTTGTACACGAGTTATGCCAGTTCATTACGCCGGCAGTGAAGCACGTCATTAAAACGCTCCCCTCGTAGCTCCTCCTATGTCCTCCTATAAAGCCACATAAAAATCTGTCCCTTGTATGACTTTGTGCCTCCGCCTGCCATTTTCCCCTCATTTAACTGCCGACTGATTAGCTCGTCCGCCCCGCGATGGTGCTTTCTGTTCCGCGGAGTCTCCTTTGCGCACCTTAAGACCGCCCTGTTGCGGCCCCCCAAAACATCAGTTGCCCCTTCATACGACGGCTTTAACGATCCGTCTCATCACTCGAGCGGCAGAGTAAAGTGCATTTGTTGGGCCAAATAAAATTCCCTCGACCGTGTATACGACGCCCGATTATTTTTATTGGCACCACTCACTGCGTGAGCGGAAAAAAACATCTTGCAGGGAGCAAATTGCATAACACAGAGCCACCCATCCACTCCACTCCACCATCCATCAGAGAACAGCGACGACGACGACCTCGCCAAACCCAAACCCCAGTCACATCTATAAGTCGCGCAAAATGCCCAAATAAAGCATCGCGAGTGTATATTACAATTAAAATTTTATTATTCCCCTCGGGCGCGTCGGAATAGCTAGCTTATTTATATTATAAACTGCTTTACGTCGCCCGTCGCCCGTAAAAGGACAATGGGCGCGCGTACAATTATGCCACATCGAGAGCGCATCCATTCCACTTAGAAGGCGACATGCACATAACGCGCCGCCCATTTAAGTGATTCCCCTGATTTATGTTCTCGATTTTCGCATTCACGGAATTTCCCCAAAAAAGAAGAAAAAATGGAATATGAATGCAGGCCCCCTTCCCGGTGCCCCATATTGTCATCGTTTAATTGGAAATTAACGCTGTTCCAGGGCAGGCGGCGAGCAACACTGGCAACAGTGGCAGTTGGTTGTGTGGCAACAGTAGCGCGGCGGTGCACTCGTCCTGCAAACACATCCAAAAACAATTCCAAGGTAATTTAAACTTTTAATTATGCGAAAATGACAACGCGCCCAACTGCGAGAGCAAAAAATAATAAAACACAAGACAAACAGTTACTCAGAGAGGGGCAGCCGAGAGCGTGTGTCTCTGTGTGTATGTGAGTGCCATTAAAAATCCAAATTGGAATTGTAGCTCTCCTCTCTCACTCTGTTGGGCAGCCCCCTCCTTGCGTACACAGATTCCTGGCCAAATGCCAATTTAAAGTTATACAGAGAGAAAACGATGGGGACACGACAAAGCGCGCCAGAAGCAGCAGCAGCAATGAATTTGAAACGACGACGGTGACCAGGATGACGACGGCGGCAACGAAGACGACGACGCTGACGCTGGCGCTGGCGACACAGGGGGCAGGGCTGCAAAGAGAGAAGACGACGAAGTAATCGGACCAGTGAGACATCCACCAGCAGCAGCTCCACAGAAGAAGGAGAAGAAAATAAAAACTTATTGCCAAACAGATTTTCCCTTCCGTCTGATCCCAGGGAAGAGGCGGCAGTGTCGGTGTTCAATAGCCATGGGGGAGGCGAGGCGCGATTTGTTATTTCTTCGTAAACAAACACCAACTTTGGCCACATCACACAGAGGACCGAGGCTGGGGGGAGGTCTCAAGTTATGTCCAAGTTCCATTCCACCTGCGCCGGGTCCAATGGCGGGAGAGAATTTAACGCCTCATGGAGTAACATGGAATTTAATTATTTCCTGTCGAGTTGAAATGAAGCAATCCAGTCTCCGCACCTTTTCGAAGGTCATGAGGAACCATTTGGAGGATTACGGAGGACACGGCATGTGTGTGGCATAATATTTAGCAGCACATCCCGCAAACCACCAAGCGACCACGGTTGTGTCGTAAAAATCCCAACCGAAGTGGAGTGGACAAAGGAAAAGCGAAAAAAGGTGATAAACCACATCACAAAGACAGAAATGGACTGATTGCCCGAAATGGAGCTCGCCTTCTAAGACAGTGCACTTACTGCGTCGTTGCGGGTCGCACTTAAAAGTGCGCTCATCACGTACGACAGCCCGCACAAGACTGTGTTGCGCCGGAAAAGGGCTCCTCCACTGTGCTCTACTTCACAATTTGCGTGCTGCTGTACTTTGCTCATTTGATTCGCTGCACAAGAAACAACGGGAAAAAAGAAAAAGCTTGTTCACTGCTGCTGCTGCCCCCTGAGCGACTTTGACCAAGTGTTGCCACTTGTTGGGGATTGTGAATTAAGTGGAATTTTGACGAAGCTTCAAAGTTGTATTTGGTTTTTTTGTCGAGTTTTAAAAAGGCAGATGTGTTTTTAATCTTTTGCGGGAAATATAGTCAGTTGAAGGGTTAGGTCTCAGTTCACATGATTTTTCAATCGGCACGTTTGCAAGGCCTTTTCGAACGCACCCCTCTTGTACAACGCAAATACAGCCTTAACTTGTCAGAATCGGGTCGGCCAACGAAAAGTGATCGAATCGGTCTTGTTGCCGAATACGGCCATCCTACCCAGAGCTGCTATTTTTGATTTGAGAACTTCGAAAAAGAGGGAAGCATTCCATGGCGGCTGTCTGCGATCAATCGATAGTGGATTGTGAAAAAATAAAGGCTGTTTTTAAAGGAGATTATAAACGTTAATCTTTTATTTTTCCATAATCCACTATCGATTTGTTTTCTTATTTATACCTTATTCGTCTAGACACCTACATACATTGTCGTCAACTCAACAAATTGCACTGAGGTACAGCAATGGAGGAGAGGTTTTCTTTTGCCACTCTAGCTCTCGCTAAGATTTGAAAACTTTTTTAATTCCACGTCAAATTCACATTTAAGGCTTAATGATCGACGCTGTACGGCTTCTAGAGCTTGCTGTGAGATTGAAGGATATAATTTATGGCGCTCTTCAGACAAACCTCATCTCGTCTTCAAGCAGAAACCTCTAACCAAGGCAACATGCTTCATGAGATTAAAAACAGAGATTGACGTAGCTCCCGTTTGTTGGAATAAATTGGGGCTACAAACTTAGACGGGGAATTTTTTTTTTTGGGCTTTTGGTCCCCACATCTGCTTCAACGTAGATTTCATTTGTACAAACTCCAAGAATCCTCATTCAACCAACTTACAGTGACGGCCAGTCTGCGACAAGTGTTTGTCGGTATGGCGTTAAAAAAAAGCTGATAAAATTTTGGTCACAACTCTTCTTTAGTTTTTGCTTTTTCAGCTCTCCCTCTCCCTCTTTTTCACGATTAACCACAAGTTTTCTAGGGGATTAAGGTCTGGAGATTGAGCCAAGTCATAGGATCAGCATTATGCTCTTTCAACCACCTTTTTTACTTTGCCCGCCGTATGCTTCGGGTCGTTATCGTGCATAAACTGCCACTTCAGTGGCATTTCCCACGCGAGCATCATGTCTTCCACTATTTTGGTGCACAAATGCTGGTCCATGGTAACCTCCACCCAATATAATGGACCAACACCATACTAAGAACAACATTCCCAAACCATAATATTTCCGTCTTCATGTTTTACGGTCTTGCATGTGTACTGAGTGGCCGCCGTAGCTTAGTGGGTAGAGTGCGACACTCACACGCAGAAGGTCTGGATTCGATTCCTGGCTGAATACCTTGAATTTTTTCACGGTACCACCTCTTTCGAGCTGCTGACAACACTCAAAGAGCGAAATAACTGTCTAAGAAAGTTGCTCAAACTTTGCCGTTGGGAGTCGGCAAAAAACTGAAGGTCCCTTCTACTCGTGAGGGAACAAAAGCTCGCACAAAACGAGTAGTTGATGAGCAAGCTAGGCACTGGTCCCCTGTGAACTGTCGCGTCATACAATTATAAATTATTATGTGTACTGAGGCTGCATTATTTTGACGCCTGACCCACCTCTTACCATCTGATCCCACCAAATTGATCTTATTCTCATCCGACCAAAGAATTTTTCACCATTTTCTTTTCGTTTTCTGGACATGTCCATGCGAGATGTTCTTTGGAAAGTTGGATTTTACTTGGCCTATGTTTTTTTTTTTGGTAAGAAGTGGTGCCTCCCTGGGGCTTCTTCCAAAGAGATTTTGTACTTCTAGCCTCCTTTTCACTGTTCAAGAACAAACAGGAGAGTCTAGTTCCCGTTTGATGTCTGCAGCTGACGAAAACGGGCCTTTTTTTTTGACAAGAGTTGAATGTGGACGTCATCTTTTGGAGATGTTTTTCGTGGACGATCTGTTGGCATGTGAGATTTTTGCGACTTCTTGTTGTGGCGCTACAGTCCGGGGTGGACCTGGGCCTCAACCAACATGCCTCTCCAGCCAGCACGATCTTTCGCCAGCTGTCTCCAGTTGCGCACTCCAAGTTGGTTGAGGTCCTTTTCCACTTGTGTGCGATTTTTGCGGCTGTAAGACATTAAAAACAAATGTCTTTGATCCTCCCACTAGTCTGGACACCTCCCACTAGTCTGGACACCTCCCACTGTGACTTTCCTTCCTATGTAGGTTTTTGAATCAAGCCCTTTTCGGTTGCAGAGCAGTGCAGGCCGCTGCTTTCATGAATAATTCGTTGCATTTTAACACATAGATATCGTAACTTCAATACTTAGAGTGAATTGGTTTAAAAATAATATAAGACACAATTAACAAAAAAAACAATAAAGCTGGCCTTATTATTTTGTCCGAACGTTGAGGCAGTTCACATTTAAAGATAAATTGTCTTCAAATGTTTTTGATTCCTTGCAATTTTTTTTGTTGGGAAAAAAGTCCCGCTACCAGCAAAGAAAAATATGCAAACAGACGTCATATTAAATTTTAATTCAGTGAGAGTAGGGTAAATGTTCGATGTTTTTCGTACTGGTCTTGTTGTTTTGTCCATAACTGCACCTTAATCGAAAAGAACGCCACAGACATAAGACCACGTAAGGAGCTGGAGCCTTCGTGGAAAACGACAACATTAGACTTCACGCCTCCTTAGGTAATTTCGCGTGTAGGCGGAAGCCTTCGCGATCCTAATGACGACCAACTATTTTGTGAAGAAGGAAGGAAATATCTGCATCTGCAGCTACAGTTAAGCTGTGATTGAGGCCTTATTGAACTTTTTAACCACTTTCAAGATAGTTCAAGAATGCAAGT
The DNA here is from genome assembly GCA_955652365.1 of Eristalinus aeneus. Classification (NCBI taxonomy): domain Eukaryota; kingdom Metazoa; phylum Arthropoda; class Insecta; order Diptera; family Syrphidae; genus Eristalinus; species Eristalinus aeneus. The sequence goes on from OY019131.1 coordinate 98,301,314, forward strand.
CTTCCCATAATTTGGTCGGCAGGCTAAGACTTGTCTGGGTCCCGGGTCGCCACGGGATCTTGGAAAAGGAGTCTGCCGATTAACTAGCTAGGCTAGGTTCAGCAGGGCTCGAACCCGCCTTGGGACTATCCGCGTGCTTGGTCACGGCCTCCGTCGATGGTTGGGTCTCCGTACAGCACAACCAGAATGGATCACAGAATTTTTTGGTCAACAATGTGATTGTATGTGGCCACCGTGCCCTACACGTCGAAGGGTCTAGTTTAGACTCCCGGATGAACACCTCAAATTTTTTAACGGCACCACCTCTTTCGAGCTGCTGACAACACTCAATGAGCAATATCTGTCTAAAAACAGCTTCTCAAACTTCGCCGGTCGGAGTGAGGAATAAACTGTAGGTCCCCTCCCTACTCGTGAGAGAACAGCAGCGCGCACAACAGAGTAGTTGATGAGCTAGCCAGGCCCTGGTCCTCCTGTGGACTGTAGCGCCAGAAATTATTATTATTATTAATATGATTGTATAAGAACCATGACTTAAAACTATTATTGAAGTTTTGAACTTTATAAGACGTCCACAATGATTCAAATTTTCGGTCAACAGTTTTGTACCAAATTGTTTAGCAACGGAGTGCCTGTAATTTCTGAACTAAATTAAGTATAAAAGGACAGATAAAAAATCTAAATTCATGACTCGAAAATTAATGATGTCTAAATGGTGACTATTTAGATCAAACGTGAGGAAACAAAATTTTGTCCTAAAAATTCCAAATTCGGTTCCTAATTCCTAAATCAAAGTTGGCAAGGCGAAGAGATAACATGCTTTGATATGCTTCTCACATTTTTACTAGAATTTTAGCCCTCAAGGGATCCCTTTGCAAAATCTTGGTGTTTAAACTGCTTTAAAATGAACAAATTGACAACGAGTAAAAGTGGCGACATCTGATTGGCCAAATTCTGTGTAAATGATTAAAAATTAAAACAATTTTCTTATTTTGTAGCGTAAGTCGTAGCATTCAACTTCCCATGGAAACTTTTTAAAATCTGTTGTTTTATGCCATAAAAAAAACCTAGTTGGCAACGCGAAAAGAAAAATAGAAAAGATTCTCAGCCGCAAAATTGTTTGCCGATTTTGCTTAAACGTTTAAACTTAAAGATAAAACAATTGTCTAGCTGCGTCTTGAAATGAACAAAAAAACTGTTTGGTTGGCAACTCAAAAAAAGAATCACATTTAGTTGCTCTCCTATCAGTTTCGCTCTGCGCAATTCCACAAATTATTTCACCATTTTTGTCAATTTGGATCGCGTTTCCGTTGATCAGCGCGCACAGACGAACAAACGTACCCCCTTTCTCAATTAAGAACCGAACAGGTCTCGTGTAGTTTTCTAGTTTGTCGTGTCTAAACTCGCGAACGAGCCACTAAGTGGTCTCACGTTGAAATGGGAACACTCACCATACGTAGCAGCGCCCAGCAAGGATGACAGAACGAGGAAAATGCCAGCTCAGTGGTCGTCAGAGGGTGGAATCAAGGGGAAAGAAGTACAACTAGGCGGAGCAAGACAAATTGTGAGTCAGATAATTAAGTAGGCAATTCATTCAAGCGTCAGTCATAACCATTCTTCTCTCCCCTCCATTATCATCGTCATGACGAACATCGAAGACGACGTCGTTGTGTCGGTCGGCTGGTCGGTCGTTAATCGGCATTTCGTCATCATCTCGAATCGGCAGTTGCGAAATCTTAAATCGACACATAAACAGCTTAGAGCCCCGCGCGCGCGTAGGTTGTGCGTTCTCTCTGACTTGTGCCCGTAGCCTGCGGCTATCGCTGTTAATTGTTCATGATCTCGTCATGGTTGGAAGAAGGAGGAAGGCGGACGGGTAGGGGGGCTATATTTTTCATCAAATGAATGATACTTTAGAGCGCTATTTCGGGAAGCGTTCTCCGCCGCGTGTGAATGCACATTTAAAACAAAACCACTCACACACGAGCGACAGCATAAATAGCTTCTTCAAATGGGGCGCCGTGGGGGGAGGGGGGGCTATCTGTGTGAAAGCTTTTGCGGGGATGACTTAAACGAGTGCGATGGAGAGGGCGTGCATGAGGTGGGCATTTGATAAAAATAAGAGCGCAAACACAGGAATGAATTAGCAGCAGTAAGGTGGTTGATGACGATGAGCGAGGGGCTGAAAGAGAGGTGAACCACCACGAGAAGAAAAAATGTCAGAAAAGTGGGGAAAAAAAGTTCAAATAGTTGGCAGCTAAAGTGGGCGGATGTGTTGAATAGATTGTGTGGTTGGCATCCCGCTTCTAATCATAAATCTGTTCCGCAAAATGTCTGCTTGTGTGTACGCTTGTAGTTGCGGTCATCGGTCAGTGTAACGCAAACGAGCGAAAAACAAAACTCTTATGCGCACAGAGGACAGGGGCAAACGAAAGGGAGGTGAACTGTGGAATGAAGTAACAAGCTCTGTGAAAATAAACACACCGAAGGGTGAATTTGTTTATGGCTGCTGTTTGTTGTGTGTACGGTCTCCTCTCGCGGCGCGAAGTCAACGCAGACGTTTGCTATTCATTTTCCTTTCGGTTCGCTTATTTTTTCTTTGCTTGTTCTTGACGAGTGGCGAATTGCATTTGCGGAAAGTAAACTTGTAGCGACATGGTTGGGGGTCAGACGCGGACGGAATGAAAGGCCACATAATTGGGTAGGTTCTTATCGGGTTTTTTCTTGCCCCGCATTTCGCTATCTGGAGCTTGTTTTTTTTTTTTTGTTTCTCTCGCCATACCTTCAATGTTGTCAGACAGAGAAGTGGACACTAGCTGTGGGAAGAGGTTGTAAGGGAATTCCGTGCCCCCGCTCGCTGTGCAATTGGTTTCGATTTGATTATCCGACTGCTTCCGCTTGGAAACTTATTCCTTGGACTTTGACTGTCCAAGAAATGTGACCCTTTTCCTCACACAAACATATTTGTCTTGTTCCAAGTTATGAACTGAGTCCGTCTTGTCCTATCGTTTCTCTCTGCAACGATCCGGTTCTTCTTCCCCGCCGCTTGCTGAGAAATCTTGTTAAAATTCTGTAGACTTTGCAATCGTCCTGCTCATGAAGTTTGCCTTTACGACATTTTTCGTTGTGTGTCTACATGTGCGTCGTCTCCTTCGGTGGAGATAAGCGGATTAATGTCGCAAACGTGTTGTGGTTTCTCGTTCTTGGTTGCATATCTAGGGGTTCCGGGGCCCTGGTCATATGGATTTCGTGTGTCTGGGTGGAAGGGGGCCAACCACAAAACACTGGCTGGAGAGCGATTAGGTGTGGGCTAGAGGAAAAACAGCAGGCCATCAATTCCACTGGAAGTTTGATTCACTCTGAACTTTTGCAACTCTTAGACATGACTAAGTGATGCGTCACATGAATAATTACCTCACTTGACGCTGTAGACAACGTGTGTCCCAAGTGGGTCCAGCATTAGTTTAATCCGCCGCACACACGAAACAAAAAGAAACAAAGGAGCGATTCAAAGCCGCCCCAAAAGCCCATCAAAACTCAAGCCCAACAATGCATCATTGTGTTCATTTTGCCCGCTGAGATTTATCTTAATCAGAAATTCAAATTAGCGCCGGACAGCGACCACGACGAACTACAAGAGCCTGTAAAGTTTTCTCTCTCTGGGCTGCCAGCTTGCTATTATGATTATTTATTTCATTTTCCGCTGTGCCCAAGCCATACCCGGGCGGGCGACATGCCTCGCCCGTCCCATCGGTTACGGTGCTCAAGTATTGATGACAGATACGATACATTTCGTGTAATTGAATTGCGTGACTGGTCTTCGTGTGCGTTTCACTCGGTGGCCCATCTCTTGATGGGTTTGAAGTGATAATATTTAGCATTTGGGACGTATTCAGTATGCTGGGTGAACGGAAAGCTCCGACACGGCGAGTTTATAATGCTGGCCCGCACTCAATTCAAGGTCGGGACAACTGAACTGAGTGAGCGTTGGGCAAATGTTTACAAGTTTTATTACCTGTGACGCAGTAAACTGGGCTGACTGCTATAAAAGCGCCCGAAATGGCGAAGTTTTTCGGTGAAATTTGCGGCTAGACATGGGCTTTTTAACTGTGAAGTGTGAATAGAAAGATTAAGCTGCGTTTAATGAATTCCAATCAAGTTGGCAGCACTTGTCGCTAACGCTTGTCTGGCCACTTTGGGTATCATTTTGTTGCTTTACGGGGGATGCAAACAAAAGGACATCTCCTTCAAAATTTTACTGTTTAAAGGTGGTTTGTTAAAAAAGACTCTCGAAATTTGGCAGCACAGGAGTCAACAAATTTGAAATAGTGCGACCTGGTTTGTTTCTGAGAAAAGGGCAGGAACAGGATTGGTAAGAATTGCTTGAATTCAACTGGAAGCAACAGACTTCAACTGGGATGTGAATAGAATTTAAACAAAAACACATGCCAAGAAAATTTCAAAAAAGAATAATTCCAAGCCCCATCATCATTCGGCCTCGTAGCTTTTTTAAACCGTCTGTGACTGAGGACGTGTCCGTGAATTTTAGAAAAATGGAAAATAAAGCCAATATCCGTTGCTTTATGCGGTTTTTGTTTGCATAGGATACTGCGCAGCGAATGTTGTGCACGCTGACACACCGCTTTCTATTGCAAATGTCAAAAATAAGTTTAAAGACTTTCATCGCAAGTTAACTTAATCCGAATTCCGCAAGGATATACAGTACTGCGCAAAATACTGTGTTAGACTTTGTCACTATAAGCTAATTACTTTTTCCTATGGACATGCAGGAGCCTCATATTTATTTCACAACATCCTTGTTATATCAGTCATAAAACCCATATACAAGACAACATAAAAATACATCTTGTCATTAAGATATGTCCCGTTACCGGAAATGCAGCTAAATTGAAATGTGCAAAATAATAGCGCTACGTCATTCTGAGGAGCGTTTTTAAAGCGTACACCAGTCTTTTGAATTGTTTTTGGTTATAAACTGTATTTTATTTTGTATTGTAATTATTAAAAGTTAATATTGCGAAGTGTGGTCACCGTGGTGTAGTGGGTAGAATGCGGCGCTTACACGCCGAAGGGTCTAGGTTCGATTCCCGGCTCAACACCAATTTTTCGAATTTTTCACGGCACCACCTCTTTCGGGCTGCTGACAACACTCAAAGAGTAATAACTGCCTAAGAAAGCTTCTCAAAATCGCCGTTCGGAGTCGGCAAAAAACTGTAGCTCCCTTCTACTCGTGAGAGAACAGTAGCGCGCACAACACGAGTAGTTGATGAGCAAGCTAGGCTCTGGTCCCCCTGTGGACTGTCGCGCCAACAATTATTATTATTATTAATATTCCGAAGTGCAACGTTGCTAGCAAAGTAAAATGGCTCGTGGTGTGCATTGTACTTCTGAGAAACATACCTTAATAAAAAAAAATTGCTTTTAGAGGTTAAAACTTACACTGAACTTGGGTGTTCAAGTAAAATGATCGCAAATGCCAAAAAGTACGCTCAACAGGAAGAAAAAAGAGGAAGAAAATCGAACGTAATCTGCGCCGATGAGTAGTCCAACGTACCCCGTTTATGAACGCTAGGAAAATAACAGAGAAGTTAAATTTACCTATGGGGACATCAACAATAAGAAAAATGCTGGTTAAGAAGAATTTACCTGCCCGGGGTCCCAGAAAAGTGTCAAAAATCAACCTACTAAAACGTAAAAAATTTGCGAAAAAACACCGCGATTAGTAAAAAATTGTTTTATTTGGTACGCCTGGGAACAGAACATTTGTTCGTAGGCGGAAAAACCAAGAGTTTCAACCGAAGTGCACTATCAAGACAGTAAAGCATGGAGGGCCAAAAATTAACTTATGGGGATGCTTTTCCTATTATAGTAGTAGTCCCATTTTTTGGATAAAACCGATGACAACTGCTGAAATTAATGTCAGCATAATGAAAAAAAAACCATGCTACCTTTGGCAGAATGCCTGCCTGCCGCTTTGATGGATTCTACAGCAAGACAATGACCCCAAACATACGAGCAAACTGGCCAAAGAATTTTTCCAAAGCAATGGAGTTCAAGTTATAGAGTGACCGCCTCAGTCTCTGGACTTGAATCCTATTGAAAAACTTTGGACAGATATTAAGAAAGCTGTATATGAAATAAAACCAAACATACAAAACAGCTATAGCTGGAGGAATATCCCTGTTTAGCGATGTCAGGCCTTAATCGACTCCATGCCACGTTGTGACGCTGTACTTAAAAATAAGGGCTATACGACCAAGTACTAATCCAATAAAAAAAAAATAAAACAAAAAACTTTACTATTCCCTTGACTTTTGCGTCATATTCATGAATTTTTGATCTTGTAGCTATTATTTTGCACACACCGAAATTCGGTGTTGTTCCGGGTAACGGGTCTTTTCTAAGTTCAGAATGCACTCTTTTCTTGTCTTTTTTATAGGTTTTATTGCTAATAGAATAAGGAAGTTGTGCCATAAATATGATGTGTTTACATGACGGTGGGAAAAAGTAATTAGAAAAATAGTGACAAGTTTGAACATGGTGCAATTATTTTGCACAGTGCTATTAAGGTTGTCAAATATCTTCCGCTTTTTTGCTCTTCATTTAATGCTAGTGTTACAGTGATTGGATTTAGTTCAAATATGCGCCGTTTTGTTCGATAATCTGTTTCCATCTAGACGGCAACTTCATAATACCCCCCTCGCAGAAGCCGAAGCGAAGAACTCGGACAGCCACTTTTCACAAGCCTCTTTTGAGTTCACACCACCAAGGGCGTTCGCCATGGACAGGAACAAATGGCAATCACTTGACGCTATGTCCGGGCTGGATGCAATAAGACCTCCCATCCGAGATCCCGTAGCTTCTGACGAGTCATCAACGAAGTGTATGGTCTGGCGTTGTCCTGGTGAAACACTAAACCCTTCCTGTTGGTCAATTCTGGAAGCTTCTGGTCGATCGCCTGCTTCAAGCGATCTAGTTGTTCGCAGTTGATAGTATAATTAAGCGTCTGGCCATATGGGAGCAGCTCATAGTGGATGATTCCCTTCCAACCCCACCAAACACACAGTAAAACCTTCCTGGACGTCAATCCCTGCTTGGCCGCTGTTTGGGACGATTCACCGGCCTTCAACCACGACCGTTTTTGCTTGATATTGTCGTATGTGATCCATTTTTCGTCGCCAGTCACCATCCGCTTCAAAAATGGGTTCAGTTCGTTCCGTTTCAGCAGCAAATCGCAGGCGTTGATTCGGTCCAGAACGTTTTTTTTGCGTCAAATCATGCGGCACCTAAACATCAAGCTATTTTTCGAATCCAGCCTTCTGTAGATGGTTTAAAATGGTTTGGTGACTAACTCCCATCTCCTGGGCGATGTCACGAGATGCCACATGCCGGTCTAACTGTTGAACGCAATATCCAAACTAATCATGCATAGCATCGTTTTGTAGGTTATGTCAAGATACTATACATCAGTATTGCCAGATACGAGCTCTGTAGCGCTTTGTACGTTCAAAAGGCAAAAAGGCGGGGAGATATTTAACAACCTTATACTCCTTGTGAAAAAGAGAAGCGTTCCTTAAAGTGTGAATTATTTCCTGAAGCTGTACTAGCTCCTTAAAAACAGATTTGTGAAGCTCAATCCCAAGAGGGTAACTCATTTTAATGACGAAGTGGCTTTGCTGAAGTTGTTAAACAAGACTACAACTGAGGAGGTTCGTCATATAATTCTATGAATGATGCCTTTGAACTGACTGGATCGCTTTTTACTGGTGCATGGAAGGCAGGGAAAGTTGCAATTCTTCTAAACACCGCAGTACCAACTCATAGCTTGGATAGCTGAAAGACCAATGATTCAAGAACTGTCAATGTTGAAATTCGAGCTCTTCAGATGGCCCTAGCTTACTCTCCAAATCGACAGAATCAGAGCAGACATCCTATATATACAGAGTCTTAACGAGAGCATTTGTCCAGGACCAAGTTGTTTACCATCTGCTCTTTTTACCAGCGACTTATGCTTAGTTCGATCTAGGCAAGTCTAAGTTCCGGGTCATATAGGGGGCGCCACTTATAATAATAATTGGTTGGCGCTACAGTCCACAGGGGAACCAAGGCCTAGCTTGCTCCGCAACTACTTGTCTTGTGCGCCCTACTGTTATCTCATGAGTAGAAGGGAGCTACAGTTTTTTGCCGACTCCGAACGGCGAAGTTTGAGAAGCTTTTTCTTAGACAGTTGTTACTCTTTGTTGTCAAAAGAGGTGGTGCAGTGAAAAATTCGAGGTGTTGAGCCGGAAATCGAACCCAGACCTTCGGCGTGTGAGTGTTGCACTCTACCCACTACGCGAGGGGGCGCCACTAACAAAAATTATTAATTTAATTTTTTTTTTGTTACATGTTCTAATGGCAAGTTACAAAGCGATTCATGTTGGGTTTGAACTAGAGAAGTCTTCAAAACTGCACCTCGACGTCCAAGACCAAGCTGTCTACCACTTGCCATTTTACCGCTGAGTCATGCTCTAAGAGCAAGCATTCCGTCGTCTTGAGCGATTCGTGCTTAGTTTGAACTAGAGAGACATTTAGGCTGCCCCTCGCCGTCCAAGTTGTTTAATAATTATAATTGTTGGCGCTACAGTCCAAAGGGGGACCAGGGCCTAGCTTTCTCATCAACTGCTCGTGTTGTGCGCGCTACTCTTCTCTCACGAGTAGAAGGGAGCTACAGTTTTTTGCCGACTCCGAACGACGAAGTAAAGCTTTCATAGACAGTTATTACTCTTTGAGTGTTGTCAGCAGCTCGAAAGAGGTGGTGCCGTGAAAAATTCGAAAAATTGGTGTTGAGCTGGGAGTCGAATCAAGACCCTTCCGCGTGTGAGCGTCGCACTCTACCCACTACGCCACGGCGTCCAAGCTGTTTACCATCTGCGATTAACGCTGATTCACAACTAGAGCTGTTTTCCTTGCCCTAAGGACAAGTACCTAGTCGTCTAGAGTGATTCGTACTGGGCTTGAATGCTCTAAGGGAAAGCTGCATCTAGTCGTCTAGGATCAAAGCGTTTTACAGTCTTTTGTGTCTCGTCGAAGTGATATATGAAAAAGGACCTTTTAAAGACTTTCAGACAAACTGTCGTTGCGTGTCATGCTTCACACAGTCTCTAAGGGAAAGTTGCCTTTCAGACTTTCAGACAAACTGTCGTTGCGTCTCATGCTTCACACAGTCTCTAAGGGAAAGTTGCCTTTCAGACTTTCAGACAAACTGTCGTTGCGTGTCATGCTTCACACAGTCTCTTAGGAAAAGTTGCCGCCCAGGATCAAAGCGTCTCTCATCTATGTCTTTCTTTTGTCTCCAGTCGAAATTCTTGATAAGGGATGGCCTTTTAAAGGCTTCCAAACAAGCTGTCCTTTCGCCTCATGCTTAAGACAGTATCATCGCTGTCTGGCTTACCGTGCACCACCCGACTCCGCATAAGCATCACGATGGGCGCCCTATGTAGCAAGTTGGAATTCGGATCCTAGTTAAAATTACTTTCAGTTAAAGGGATTTGTTTTGAGAATTACCGCGCGGGAGTAAAATTAATCTCAAATCGTCTGTAATTTGATTTCAATTTCAACCAAGAAACTTCTTGGCGTTCTCACATAAGGCGACCCATCAGCAGTCTCCTCCTCCCACTGCCCACTGCCCACTGTTCGGGTCAGTTTCATTAAATCGATTTCCATTCACTTGACTGTATAATTCAGTTCTCAAAAGTCTCGATCCGCTGTCACGTTTGCCCTTCATTATCCATTCATCCATCTAAGAGGTGATGCTTGTCTGCTGCAGAAATGCGAGTATAAATGCCTCCTTTCACTGCCATTGCTACGTGCCCCTACCAGAGTCTTGAATCCAGGTTAGAACGGCGGCCGAGAGAGAAACGCTAATAAAAATGTAAACAAAAGGCGGATAACGAGCACTCGCAGTAAAATACCGAAAAAGAACCAGTCCGCCAACCATCGGCCGTCGGACGACGAGAGAATCTTTTTATCTTCTGTTTATGAATATCCCCCGAATCCCCCCTTAGCCGCCCAGCGTATTTGAGTTTCCGCAAAAATGTTTGAATAAGGAAAGCACAACGCTTCAATGGGAATGGATCTCATTAAATTTATCTGCACGCTGTGTGAAGCGATTTCGTGCAAGGTGGCCTTTTAAGGGGAGTTCTCTCTATTCAATCCTGCTTATTGATTACCCACACAACGTCCGCCCGCACCTCCTCCGATGCAGGTCGATTACCTGGCATATTCTCAAATTCCGAGCACGAGAACGAGCCTTTGTGTGTTTGTGTCGCAATTGAGTTCTCGTGGCAGGCATTTTCACACATCTTCCCATAAAACAGCACCGGCAGCGACGGCCTTGATCGTGATTATATCACTCGTCTCCTTCTCCCCCTCTTCCCTCCTCTCTCCTCCTGTATTTGTGTATCCTTGACCGAAAAAAAGAAACAGCTCCTAAACTTGAAAGCAGCGTGTGACTCATCATGTTCATGTTCCACATCAATTCAAAGTGGAGAACGAAACAAAAACTAAAAGAAAAAAAAAAACCAAAGAAACACAGCGAACACAAGAAAACAAATAAAAAGGCGAAACATGAGGAATAATGTATGCCCGCATATGTGTGTGAGTACAGGCACTTCAGCGGCCTCTAAAGACACGGGGGACTGCGGCGGCAGAGCGTGCCAGAGGTGAGAGATATTAAGCGGCACACATTTATTTCCCGTGCTGTGTGAACGTTACCTACGCGCTGCTCGCTGATAAGAAATCATCACGTGATTGATTATCTGGGCTCCTCTTCGCGGCGAGCGTTGCAATTAATTTCGGCAACTTAATGTGCCTCCGGCGCTCGTTGCGCATCGCCACTCGTCTCCTATTCCAAGCCGTGATGGACAGGAAGGAAAAATGCCCCGTGTCCGTAAAATGAATCAAATCTCCACCGCCGAGGACTGGACATCGATAAACCGGTTTCGCTGGTGTGCCTGCTGCCGACTGCCGACTGTCGCACACTCAGTTTATTTGATGCTCGTTTGATATCGAGAGTCCCCAAACGAGCTCCGCTGCGCTACTCCTCCTCGTCTATCGTGCGCACACAAATCGGGCTCCGGCACGTTGTGGTGTGGGGAGTAGAACTTGTTCAGCTCCACCGAAGTGGGTATCGAGTGGCGAGGCCATTATTTGCGATAAGGAAAAGTGAAATCCCACATACACACACACACTGACAATCAAATCGAAAAAGCGGACCATCGGAAAACGTAGATTACGAAGCCGAGGAGAACCTGCTGCTGCTCTGCGCAGCACTGCAGGCGATGGCTTCAAGTTCTCGTAGGTCAAAGCCGTGGCTTATCGCCGTTGCTGCCGCGCCCGCTTTGCATTTCTGTCGGTGTTGTGTATATTTGAGCGCAAGTAGATTGATTGAGGGCGATTGCAGCGCGAATTCATCAGCGGGCGAGGGACCCGGCGAAAGTTATGATGAGTCGCGACGACAGCGCTACCGCCACTGCGACTATTAATAATTACTCAATCAGAAGAGGCAGGTCGTCGACACCGTCCGACGACCGACCATGGCGACGAACGGACTATTCGAGAGAGTAGTGGACTAGGTAGAGGAACGACACAAGCACGAAGCGAATCTCGCGCTTTCTGCGTGCACGAAAGTGCAGTGATCGTCCATTGCGCCACGCTGTCGTCTGGCATTCATTCGTGGCGTTCGTATAGCTTGACTTCGTCTTCACCTCCGCAGTCGCAGAAAATAAATGATATAACCGAACGACAGATAATGGGTGGCACAGCGACGACGATGACGACGTACGCCACGACTGGGAGTCGCGTCACTGCCTGTGTGTGTGTGTGTGTGTCTGCTCTTGAGCTTCTCTTGGTTCTGCCGCTCGTGGAGCGGAACAAGTTTTCAAGCGATCTCAGACCAAAATCGGACTGAATGTGAGTGGATTCGATGTTCGAGTATTTTTGGGATCGCAAAATCGAGGCGAGCAAATGCCCGGGGTATTTGTTTTGGCCATAATTGGTGGCAGTGTGTTATTTCACAAGCATCTGGTTCTGGCTTGTTTTCTCTGATCTATGTGCCGTCCTCGGCCGCTTCACCGCCGTCGTCGGCGTCTATGACGACGTGTCTCTTATCGGGAGATAATATCTGTAAACGGGCAGAACTGATAGGTAATTACAAAGGCACATTAGACAGGCTCTAATTGCATAAGTAAAGTGATTTTAGGTCGCAGCCAGTTGTTGGTGTGCTTGCGTTGCTTCGTGCGCTGTGATTTGAACATTTGTCGTAATTAGTAGGTTGGGTCGTGCACGCAGCCGATTGCGGAAGGGATTAGTTATGATGGCACATCGACGGTGGGGCATAATGAGTTCGTTGCTGCTGACAATTAGCTGTTCATTTGCTTTTCTTTTACTCCTGTTACTTCTTCCACTTCTTCGTCTTCTAAGTGAACTGAAGAACTTAAGACTTTTGTCATTTGGCTTCACTTCTTTGATGAGGTGTTTCTTGATGCAGGGAGAGGTTGTAGGTTAGTTTTGATAAAAATTGAAAACAGTCATTTGAGAGGGAAGTGCAGAAGTTAAACAGTGTTGAGCAAAAATTAACGAACAGAAAAGATCCTCTCTGTCAACAGCCGCGTATTACCGCCGTATGTTACCGTCGGGTCTTACCGTGGCGTCTTACAGCCGCGTCTAACTACGGCGTCTTAATGCCACGTATTACCCCCACGTTTTACCGCCGCGTTCTACCGCTGAGTCTTTCCGCCGCATCTTACCGTGCCATCTTACCGTCGCATCTTACCGTCGCGTTATGCCGCTGGGTCTTATCGCCGCGTCTTACGGCCGCGTCTAACTGCCACGTCTTACCGCCGCATCTTAAGGCCGCGTTTTACCGCCACATTTTACTGCCGCGTTTTACCGTCACGTCGTTACCGACGTCTTACAGACACATCTAACTATCGAGTCTTAAGGTCGCGTTATAATACCGCGTCTTACCGCCACGTTTTACCCCCGCGTTCTACCGACGCGTCCTTCCGCCCCGTCTTACGGCCGCATCTTACCGCCGTGTTTTACCACCATGTTTTACCGCCGCGTTTTATCGCCGAATCTTGCCGCCGCATCTTACCGCCGCGTCTTTCCGCCTCGTCTTACGGCCGCATTTCACCGCCGCGTCTTACGGCCGTCTCTTACCGCCGCGTCTTACGGCCGCCTCTTACTGCCGCGTCTCACGGCTCGTCTTAACGCCGAGTCTTACAACCGCATCTTACGTGTTATTTCACCGCGTCTTACTGTTGCGTTATACAACCGCGTCTTATCGCAGCGTTCTACCGCCACGTTTTTCCGTCGACAGATTCCGAAGTAATTGATTTCGCGTTGTTCAAAACAACGGGTACTGATCGGTTCGATCATTGCAGCCTTCAAAGCCAGAAGAACTAGCGCTATGGGTCACACTTAGTCTGATTGATGATTATGGGAACTCAAACTTTGGTTTGTTCGGCTTCTAGAGCCACAAAGAATATTAGAGCAAGGGTGTATTTGGTACATTGTGGCACCACCAGGTTTATAAACGAAACTAAATGTGATCGGAAGGATCTTGTCTTATTCTCCGAAATCTCTGCACATTGTAGGCATATCCGGTCTGAACATCGTTTCGAAGTGACCTCTACTAAACGATCTTTCAGCATTGGTTGAGCTCCACAAAGACAACGAAAGAAACGAACGTTTATAAGAAGGTATTCGATGTTGTTTAAGGCTCTGATATATGAAGGGCCAAACTGGATAAGCCACAATGCTTATAAATTAGTCGACGGTTCAGTAGCCAGAGTCAGTGTCAAATCTAACTTCGTTTAGTGGCTAAAGCGCGTAAAACAATTCAGCTAGGCATTCATTGTTCTGAAGACCAGGACTGTCGTTTGCACTTCAAAGTCTCATTTAAAAAATTCTATCCTCCAAACTGACAATGCAGTTGCTTTTCAAAAGGCTACACGCGACAATTGTGCATCTGTTTCAAGACCTCAGTTGATCAGATGTCTTGAGGGGCTATGGGAAAAGTGTTCTCTGCATGCTGAAGGTGTGGATATAGAGAGGAACAGAAGGATATTTCTTATTACTTCACCCACGGCTGGTCTAATGGTAGAGGAACTGAATGATATTGGGGATCTTCTTACAAGGAATTCAAAACGAAACAAAAGCATTCCAATAAATAGATCCAATAAGGGTGTAACAGGCTATCCCAAACCAAAGAGAGAATTAGGAATCAGGTCATGTTTTTTGTCGTATTTTTTGGTTTTTCTTTGGGCGCCATTGTTGCAATATCTTAACATTTGGACACGAAGTTACAAGAGCTTAGAAATATTTCACGTAAAAGAAAAGAAAGAAAGAACCCTACGCAGCTTGCCCCAAATCCATGAAGTTTGGGACTGTCATTAAAAACTCAAGCGTTAAGCAGTCACTCAAACAGTCGAACCCGGATATAGTCACATCGATTGTTGGCATAAGTTTAAGGCATACTTAAATTTCAAACAGTAAGACAGCTGCTTTTTTTCAGACGGATGACAGAACAGATAACGGCACAACCCGCTTTGTGTCACATTATTTTGTTGCCGACGTGATGTGATAAGATCTGGGTTTGTCTGTATATTACAATATCGCTACTTTAAAATGAGCAATTGTAGTCAAAATCGTCATTCTTTTTAATTACGAATGTTTCCACTATCCTCGAGTTAAGAAAAACCTCTATAAATAGTTTTAATTCGGAGTCGGCATTGAACTGCAAGTTATATCCACTCTTCAGAACATAATAACACATAGTCGGCATTGAACTGCAAGTCCCATCCACTCTTCAGAACATAATAGCACATAGTCGGCATTGAACTGCAAGTTTTATCCACTCTTCAGAACATAATAGCACATAGTCGGCATTGAACTGCAAGTTCCATCCACTCTTCAGAACCTAATAGCACATAGTCGGCATTGAACTGCAAGTTCCATCCACTCTTCAGAACATAATAGCACATAGTCGGCATTGAACTGCAAGTTCCATCCACTCTTCAGAACATTATAGCACATAGTCGGCATTGAACTGCAAGTCCCATCCACTCTCCAGAACATAATAACACATAGTCGGCATTGAACTGCAAGTCCCATCCAATCTTCAGAACATAATAGCACATAGTCGGCATTGAACTGCAAGTTCCATCCACTCTTCAGAACCTAATAGCACATAGTCGGCATTGAACTGCAAGTTCCATCCACTCTTCAGAACATAATAGCACATAGTCGGCATTGAACTGCAAGTTCCATCCACTCTTCAGTACCTAATAGCACATAGTCGGCATTGAACTGCAAGTTCCATCCACTCTTCAGAACCTAATAGCACATTCGTGGCAGTGCCTGTTGAAAAAGTGATACTCTGGACCCTTCAGAACCGAAGCGTCATCCAATTTAATTTATTTTCGAATTCTACTGCCTCATGACCTAGCCTTACATCAAAAATTGTCAGTTCAATGGACGCCAGCTGAACACAGCTTGACTCTCAAAAGGATACGTTCAATTTCAATCATCCCCCATGCTCTTTGAAACACATTCCATACCAAGCACTCACTCAACAGAAGATCTCTCCAGAATTGATTTAAAGACGTGCCAGCAACGTACACACCCCTCAAAGCATACGAATTCCTGCAAAGTAATCCAAATAATTGCTCAAATCAAGCAAAATTCGCAGAGAACGCTAGCCAGCCATGCACAAAATTCACGAGCTAAACGATTTTAATGAGACGCCTTAAAGACGAAGAAGCCGGGAGGAGGATGAAGCCCGGGAAAGATGGATAGGTACATAGAAACATCAGCACTATGGGAGAAGTGGAAGGAGGCGGAGAGAATTAATCAAAAATCTCGTTATAAATGCTTTTACACGAGTCTCTAAATGGAATGGAATTTCCGGAAGAAGCAAAAGATAATGAATACCGGCCAAATGCCGAAGAAGAAGAATAACGACGATTCGTTCCGTGATTAACCTGTGAGGCGCACTGTATCCACAGCCAAAAGTACCGAAAGAAAGCACAATAAATGAAACATGAAGAGCAAATACTTTCCTCGACGGTGAGACACTTTATCATCCCCCACCCCCATCCCCCATTCATGATTGACGGCCGCCGCCATACCGTGGAACAGCAGCAGCAGCAGTTTAGCGAAACAGCACCGATGACGACGAAGAGCGTGGCGAATGAGTTCCCTAGTTTCAATTGAATGTTCCCTTCGTCGGGAGTGAATAGATAAATGGATGGATGGATGGATGGGGTGGATGAATGGAACCTCCCTTTTAACATGACAAGTTTTCACTTTTGAGTGATCCAATGAGAGGTGGATACTGTGATGAAGAGCGCACACAAAAACTCGCGCCATAGCTCGTTCCCTGCCATCGTTGAATAGTCAACACAGCCGGCAGCCATTTCAACCACCTTCCACCTCCCCATGTGAAGATGGCCTAGAAAAACTGAAAAACTCTTCCGTTCTGTTTCGAACTGAAAACTAGAAAAAAATGGGGGAGCCAGTGCACACTATTACAGCTGGGATCCGTTTTTGTTTTCTTTCTGGACTTTTTTTCGTGTATTTTCATTTAACGACGGCTTCTCATGCTTCTGCACATGAAGGTCACTCTTCGAAATAAATATCCACACTGCTGTACAAGGCACATTTGGCGCTGTAGCGGAGGGAGACGTGGTAGCTCGAATCAGAGTAGTAAAATACGTCTTTCCGATCTAACAGATGTTTTTTGTTTAAACATTTCATTTCACTAGCTGACTGCTCATTCTGGTCGCCTCTCCGTGGCTCTCTTTTATTTATTTCACATCTCTATGCCTTCGTTCTGACTTTCAATTTGCATTTCTTGTTTATTTGAAGTACCCACATTAATTTTGAACGCCCGATCCGTATGTGTGCTCGAAGGAGACGGTGCAAAGAAACGAAAGTTTGCGCTGCCCAACTGAGGAGCGAGTTTCTTATCCTGTGAGTGCCACCCCATGGACTGCAAACCAGTTGTGCAATGTTGTGGTAATTTGAAGGTCGTTAGAGAGAACACGATGGAAATCACGAGACCCCGGGAACATGGCACTCCCTGAACGGAGTTTTGCAAACGTTTTCGTCAGCAAATACACTTCCCCTTCAATGGTGGCGTTCATGCTACACGGTGTCCTTTTGTGGTTTTCGTTGCTCGTCCTTGGAGGGGGCTTTCAATTGTGTTCGTTCGTCTTCAAGGGTCGTCTCCTTTCCGCTTTAGCGACTCCTTCCATCTACTCCGAGTGAATATAACGAGCACATGTGCGCACCGCGCACGTTGTGGCGCTTCAGTCGTTTCAATTTGGTCGGCAACCAAAGCGGTGGAGAGGGGGACTGAAAATAAAGCAATTGCCTGCTTTGTTTATGTTAATTCCGGTCAGAAATAAACTACATAAACGACAATTTGCATTTAAATTGAACAATTGTCTGCCATCAATAGGGCCAGGGCCGGTTATTCGTTATTCGCTGCTAGCTATATTCTTGCTCGCTCCTGCAGCAGCGGGGGGTCGGTCTTGTGTGCTTGAAATTGATTTGGTTTGCCCTTTTTTTTCGGCGCCGCGTCGTTTGTTCGTTGAGACTGGAAGGATTTGCGTTCGGTTATTTGTAAGCAGGTGGGACGATATGCGGAATTGACAAGAACGAGGATTATTGGCAGAGGGGTGGTGGTTCAAATCCAACTGACTCATTGCCATCTGTTGCCAGAGAGAAGTGGAAAATTTGCGAGGATCTGTTTTGCAATTGAAGGGCATTTTGAAAAGGTGGTGCGTGTCGAGTGGACATCGTCGTACAATCGGTTGTGTGATAGAACATCGTGAAGAAACTTTTTCTTCACTTGTACTGCAGCACTTCTCAGGCAGAATGATTCAAATTCAATGCTTCACTCAGCTAAATCATTTATTCAGCTTCCAGGAGGAAACTGCATTTCTGTGGGTCTTACGAAGTTTAAAAAGGCGCTCCAAACTGCCGTTTCCTATAGTGATCCCCTCTTTCAATGCTTCACCCTCCTGAATCATTCAGCTTCACGGAATTCGTTCACCTCTTGCAAAAATTTGGCGAACGACTTCGAGTCCAGTATTAATTTACTTCAAGATGGGAAGTAATTCAATGTTGTGAAATTGACGGGAATTTTGATACAGAAGTGGGTGTCGAGTGGACATCATCGTACAATCGGTTGTATGACAGGTCCTTGTACACATTCCTGGTGGACAGGAACAGCTTCTTCACTTGTAATTTTGTTCGCAGTCGAGTACACAATAAAAAGGAACTTCACAGCCGGAATGACTCAAATTCAACGCTTCACTCAGCTGAATCATTCATTCAGCTTCCTCTTGGGAATTCGTTCAATTCTTGAAAGAAATTGGTGAACGCCTTCTTGTCTACCACTAGCTTAGTTCAAAGAGGAAAAGATTAGAACTGGAAACAAAGTTGGAAGTGCAGGGAACAAGGGAAGACTGCATTTTTATAGGTCTCAGTAGGTCCAAAAAAAGTACGCCAATCTGTCGTTTAAGACAGTGATCTCCCCTTTCAATGCTTTACTCAGCTGAATCATTCATTCCATGGAATTCGTTCATCTCTTGCAAAAAAGAAAAAAAAATGGCGAACTCCTACTAGCCTACTACTGACTTAGTTTAAGGTGGAAAAGACTAAAACTGGAAATAAAGTGGAAAACTCAGGGAACAGCACGAAGCTGCATTTCTATAGGTTTCAGAAGGCCCAAGAAAACTGCCGTTTACATTGTAAAGGGTGATTTTTTAAAAGCTATAGGAAAGTTTTTCAAAAAAAAAAAAAAAAAAACAAAAATGCTTAAATATTTATTTGAATCGATAGTACGGTTCATATACACTTGTGCTCATATACAGTATCGGACAAAACAATAGCACCGAATTACACCTCGCAATATTTTGCCCAAAAAAACTGTCTAAAAGTAAATCAATTTAAATTAATTTTATTTATGTTACTTATGTAAACAACAGATTTTTAAATATTAAAAAACAAACTATGCAACTTCAACACTTAAAAAAATATAATACAAAATAAAGAAATTCAACAAAATCAAACGCGAAAAAACTAAAGCACGAACATATTGCGCCAGCTTTATTCGATTATTCCCCTAATTTAATTAAGTCATCTGTAAGAAAATGATGTAATTGGCCGAGGTTTTATTTTAAATAACTAATCTTTACATATCTTATTTTAGTACTTGGTTGGATACCCTTTCTGTTTAATGACCTGGGGACACCGATCAGTCATAGTCTCAACTAACCCTGTATATTGAGCGGGAGCTATCTTACACCACTCTTGTTGAATTATTTCCCAGAGTGAACTTTTATTATGGGGTTTTCTTGCCGAAACTGCCCTTTTCATAATACCTCATAGACTTTATAGGGTTAAGGACAGGACTTTGAGCAGGCCACGAGAGAACTTTAATTTTGATCTTTATACATTTTACCCGTTATTTTTTCCATTGATTTGCATAATTGGACCCACTCTTGATGAGGTAAAGCATCCCCAGACCATTACTGACGAGCCTCTATGTTTCGCTGTTTTCTTAGTGTATTCTGGATCTAATTCTTTCAATGGGGGTGGTCGAAAGTATGGCCTCCCGTTGTTTCCGAGGACGTTAAACTTAGACTCATCACTAATAATAATAATATTAATTGTTGGCGCTACAGTCCAAAGGGGGACCAGGGCCTAGCTTGCGCATCAACTACTCGTGTTGTGCGCGCTACTGTTCTCTCACGAGTAGAAGGGACCTACAGTTTTTTGCCGACTCCGAACGACGAAATTTGAGAAGCTTTCTTAGACAGTTATTACTCTTTGAGTGTTGTCAGCAGCTCGAACGAGGTGGTTCCGTGAAAAATTCGAAAAATTGGTGTTGAGCTGGGAATGGAACCGACACCCTTCGGCATGTGAGCGTCGCACTCTACCCACTACGCCACGGCGACCACACTCATCACTCCAAACCATTAATTTCCAAAATTTTGAGTCTTTTCGCAAGTCTTCATCAGCGAACCTTTTTCAAATCTTTTTCAATATTTGCTTTGATACATTCGGTTTTGGCCTAGCAATTCGCCCATTTAAATTAAATTATTTTCCTTTAATCGTCTTCGGACAGTCTGAGCTAAAATGTTTATGGCGTAGAAACTTTCCTATTTTCTTTCTTATTTCAGTTGAGGTGAGAAATGGATCTAATTTGCTGATTCAGACCAATTTCCGATCCTCGGCTTTTGTGGTTTTTCCTCACCTTATCCGGGGTATATCGTGGTCGAAAGTAGTATTTCTTTGGTATTATTTAATTGCGTTGTTAATTTTACGACGACTATAGCTCAAGTGCTTTGCTACTTTTGCAACGCTTTTCTTTTCTTGAACGGTTTCCCAAATTAATTTGCGTTCGGCTGGAGTTGAACTTTTTTTCTTTCCCATTGCAACAATTTTTTATCTTTTTTCTGTTTTATTCATTGAAAGGCAGAAAAATAATAATTGTTGGCGCGACAGTCCACAGGAGAGCAGGGCCTAGCTTGCTCATCAAACTAATCGTGTTGTGGGAGCTACTGTTCTCTTACGAGTAAAAAGGACCTACAGTTTTCTGCCGACCTCGGCAGCGGCGTTGTCTGAGAAGCTTTCTGAGACAGTTATTACTCTTTGATTGTTGTCAGCAGCTCGAAAGAGATGGTGCCGTGAAAAATTCAAGGTGTTCAGCCGGGAATCGAACCTAGACCTTTCGGCGTATGAGCGTCGCACTCTACCCACTACGCCACGGCGCCCACATTCTGAAAAATATTAAAATTAAATATATTATATAGAGTTCACACTTCGTATACAGTTACCATGTACTCCGGTATGAAATGGTTTTTTTTTTTTTTTGAAAATAAAACACTTTTTATTAATTGGAAAGTAAAAACATTTTATTCAAAGTATTGGTCATTGTTTTCTTCACATTTTGACCACCTTTCTGGCAATTTGTGAATACCACGCCAATAAAATTGTTCGTCTTTTAAAGCAAACCAATCAGACAGCCAATTTTCGACCTCCTCGTAGGAATCAAAGTGCTGCTCAGCCAACGCGTGTCCCATCGATGAAAACAAATGGTAGTCGGAAGGAGCCAAGTCTGGCGAATACGGCGGGTGGGGTAGCTGCTCCCAGCCAAGTGTTTTGATTGTATCCTGAACCGGTTTTGCTTTGTGTGCAGGTGCATTGTCATGCAGCAAAACTACCTTGCCGTGGCTTCTGGCCCATTCTGGTCGTTTCTCGATCAATGCATGGTTCAAATTGATTATTTGTTGTCGGTAGCGATCAGTATTAACGGTTTCACCAGGTTTTAGGAGCTCGTGGTACAGCACACCTTTCTTGTCCCACCAAACACACAGCATTGTCTTCTTGCCGAATCGATTTGATTTTGCAGTCGATGTTGATGCTTGTCCCAGATTAACCCACGATTCTTTTCCCTTTGGGATTCTTAAAATAAATCCATTTTTCATCGCCAGTAACAATGCGATGCAAAGCCGATTCTCTTTCGTGTCTTTGAAGCAAAATTTCACAAGTGTTTTTTCGGTTTTCCATCTGTCTTTCATTCAATTCATGTGGCACCCATTTTCCACACTTTTGGATCTTTCCCATGGCTTTTAAACGGTCAGAAATTGTTTGTTGTGCAACATTTAACATTGCCGGCATTTGCTTTTTACTCAAATTGTCATCTCAATCCAATATCGTTTGCAATTCGGCGTCTTCAAACTTTTTTTGTGGTCTTCCACGTTCTTCATTTCTCACATCAAAATCATTATTTCTGAACCGTTGAAACCATCTTTTGCATGTTGCTTCTGATAAAGCATGACGACCATATGCCTCGACAAGCATTCGATGCGACTCTGCAGCACTTTTTTTCAAATGAAAACAAATCCGCAAATCATCACTTTCTGGTATAAAATTCGACATTTTTAACACGATGAAAAAATATGATGTTGTCTCTTCAATGACTTGATGTATATTAAATATTTTTCACAGACGTTATAGCAAATGAAATAAAAACAAATAAGGGCTCGTTCACAACAAATGTTCCCTATCGAGACATTTGTTTCTTGACGCTCACTTCATACCGGTGTACCTGGTAACTTACTTTTTCTAAAATAAGTGACTTAATTATATGAGCACTTACACTTCCCGTGGTCCGTGGCCGTGGCCGTGGCGTAGTGGGGAGAGTGCGACGCTCACATGCCGAAGGGTCTAGGTTCGACTTCCAGCTCGACACCAATTTTTCGAATTTTTCACGGCACCACCTCTTTCGGGCTGCTGACAACACTCAAAGAGTAATAATTGTTTAAGAAAGCTTCTCAAACTTCGCCGTTCGGAGTCGGCAAAAAACTGTAGGTCCCTTCTACTCGTGACGGAACAGTAGCGCGCACAACACGAGTAGTTGATGAGCAAGCTAGGCCCTCGTCCCACTTTGGACTGTAGCGAGAACAATTATTATTACTTACATTTTCCACTTCCTGACAATGAATAATTACTATTTGAAAAAGGATTCCTTTTATACCCTATCTTCATATAAGGAGATAACGGAGATAACGGATAATTAAAGTGATATGAATAAAATAAAATTCACGCCCAGAAAAAGGAAATTAGGAATAATTTCAAATTGTTTCCTCTGACTTAATTAGATAAGCACAAGTGTATTTTAATGTTTAAAGATTTTTTTCGTGCAAATGTTGACCTTAACTGCGCCTCAAATGGTCCATCTGGTTAGTCCAATTTTGGCATAATCTTTCCAACATTTCGGGCGGTATCTCACGAATAAATGCTTCAAAGTTGTCTGCCAATGCGCCAATTGAAGTGGGCTTGTCTGTATAAACATGAACTTTAACATAGCCCCACAAAAAATATTCTAAAGCGTTAAATCGCACGATTTAGGCGGCCAATTGACCGGGTCCGAAAGTGAAATAAAATGTTCACCGAACTCGCCTCTCAATAAATCCATTGTTGCGCGTGCTGTGTGACATGTTTCACCGTCTTGTTGAAACCACATGTCATGCAAGTCAAGCTCTTGCATTTTGGGCAAAAAAAAAGTTGGATATCATCTCACGGTAGCGCTCACCATTCACAGTTACGGTACGATTCGCATCATCTTTGAAGAAATACGGCCACCATGCCATAAACCGCACCAAACTGTGACTTTTTCTGAATGCATTGGTAGCTCTTGCAACGCTTCTGGCTGATATTCACTCCAAAATCGACAATTCTGCTTATTTACGTATCCATTGAGCCAGAAATGAGCCTCGTTCATTTCTTTATTTGGAAGAAGCGCGCGATGAACTTTCTTAACAGAGCACGCATTTTGATTCAATAATTCAATTCAATAATTGTAAACGTTGTTTGTTTGTTAGACGATTCATGGACCAAACTGAAGATGTTTGACAGTGAAACAAAACACGAAACGTGCGTCAGCTGTGTTGCCGAAAAAATTATAGCTAAAAAGTCAACCTTTATAATCTTCTCGGTTGACATCGTCTTGTGTTACTAATCATCTAGTCTAGTATTAGCTTACTTCTAGATGAGAAAAATTAGAAATAGAAACAAAGTGAATAAGTTAGGGAACAGGAGAAGACATCATTTCTATGGGTCTCTGGAAGCCCAGGGAAACGCGCCAAACTTCCGATTACGACAAACATCGATCCCCTTCTCCCTCGGTCGACATTGCCTTGTGTTCCTTCTCCTCTGCAGCGTCCTCAACTCAAACCTGGAGCACGAGAAATTAGTGAAACAAGCGAATGCCGAATGAGAGCAGTTTCACCCCATGCATGGCCATTGGACATCTCCTTGACAACTTCGTCGTCGTGAGAGAGTATACAAAAGGTCAAATCTGATATTTCACACGTCAGACTATATTTCCAGACAAAAAGGTGCACAAATTCCTGCGAAATTCCCATCCAAACGATAAAGGATCCAAGCAATGACAAACAGCAGATGATCCGCTTAAATTGCAAAACAGGTTCTCCATTACTTCAATTCACTAAGGCAAATACTCATCCCCGTCGCACACAGAAATACTTGGTATTCCTCAGACTAGGAGACAACCATACAAACGCACACACTCACATGCGCTCTGTGAAAATGCCTTTCGCATGAGGAGGCTGCCACAATTATGTCACCGCTGACTGCGCATTTCAGCGATGTGCGACGAGCAGTACACACATCACACACACACCACACTCAAGTGCTAACTATTCTAGCTGATAATTCAAGCAATTCAAATTCTAATCACATAATCGATAAACAATAAGTGTGCATACACAGCGGCAATGGCCAAACGTCGTCGTAAGCCAGTTGTACTCGGGCAAAAGTAAAAGTGAATTCGTGCAGGCTGTTGGTGTTTTTTTTTCCGTTCGCTTCCCCCCGGCGGTTGATTAGGAATAACCTGCACCAACTCGATAGGCGTTTGGGGTATGGAAACGTGGAAAGCTAATTTTTGGGGGCCTTAGTGTACTCGTCAAATTGAAATTCTTTCACCGCTTGCATTCTGAATCCCTCCGCGCGCTCTCAGTGGTTTCAACGAAGATCTGGTCCCCTTCCACGTGTCTGATTCATTCATTCAAATGCGATGTGAATTTTATGCACAAAACAGGTTGGGATCGTTCCGAATTTTGTTTCATCGCATTGCGCTCCACACAAATTCTATTCTTCAATGTCAGTCCTGACTCTAATTCCACATCCATCGGGAAGGCTTGCATCTTGGCATACAGCTCCTCGTCGTTATCTCCTCTATTCCTCCAATCTTGATTAATGAAGTCGTTTGATGGGGAGCCCTCTCTTCACTTCGCACAAGTGGCCAGCCAGCCTGTCCGCTTACACACAATCGACATTTTCTTTATCGCACTCTCCCGCTCGCGCGATTTTCTTCAGTGCTCCAAATTCTTTTTTCTTTTTTTGCTCTGTCATCAGCTAGGCGAAAGACGGGCGCAGACGGGCGGGCAGGCATAAGGCATTAATCATTTAACAGAGCATTAAGCGCACACTGACCCGACCCTGGATTACATTGCTTGCTTTTCGCGCACATTCCTTCCGTTTCGTCTCGTTATTGCGCGTATGACACCCAGCCGCACAACAGTCTCATCTGAAAGATCACAAACAGGCCGAGAATTATCACAAATATTAAGGCCACTCGCAAGGATTGTGTTACGACATGTATGGTGGCCGCCAGTGATTTGTATCCTTTCTCGCCCCGCATTGCGTGTAATTTTGAGATAAACTCCATGTGCTCGGCATTGTGTGGATTTCAATGCATAGTCAAGGTCCTTCCCTCGCTCCTCGTCTCCTTTGTTTCGTAGTCGTGTGGGCGAATGTGCAAAGGATTAGTGTTAGCTTCCGAACTGAACACAGAAACCGCCGGCAATTAGGTGGGTGTGGGTCCATTGCAGTTTGCATTTAAATTAGAAACTGCCCGGACGGGTGGGTGTTGTCGCTTAAGCACATGTTATACCACGCTTAGAGCTCACCCGATATTGGACATGGTTTCTTTGCAAATTCAATTTGAATCTGCTGCCCGAGAGGAGGGGAGAGTTTTAATTAAGCTTGTGGGAACTTGGCCCAGTTGGGGCTCACTTTCCCTTGTCTCAGATTAAAATGGATTTGCAGAAGTACAAGAGCCATGATTTCAGTGTTTTGACAGATTGATTGAGTAAGTCGGTCAGAAGCTCGCGATGCGGTGTCACGTTAATCTTTATGTCGTTTATGACGTGCGTTTTTAAGTGACTTAATCGATGCTATTTATGGCTAAGTGGGGTTTTTCTGGTTAATCACCTGATCAGATTGCGATAATAGACGCAGATTGTCATCTACTGAGAACTGATTGTGGTTTGTATTCGATTTCAAACGTATCGCGTTCGCTTTACTTCAACTTGTGACGCTATAGCTTCTGATCGGAACTGGAATTAGACAGGGTTTTACTTTCTAGTGGATTAGGACTTCAGTCAAACCACTGCGTCGACTGAGTGGTGAGTTGTGATTGACCTGAAGCATCAAAAAAAAAAACTCAAACATTCTTTAGAGGGATAAGCTTAGGTAGACCAGAAAGCAAACAAGAATGGCGCCCAACGAGCGAGAATATCCTTTTATATTCTTATCTCCATGCCTTCGTTACACGTTACGTTGCCAACATATAAAACTTCCCTTTTGCCAACTTATATACAGACAAAAACAAAGAACACGAGACAGGTCTCAAAACAGAAGCTCAAAATCCCAAATTTCATTCCGGTAACTAGTTCATATCTGGGACTTGCGGCTGGCATTTCATGGAAATCTTCTGTTCTACTTGTCTTTATAGGAATTACTGCAAATATTTTGATTTCAGCAATGCTGCCTAGTGGGGAGTGGGAAAATTCTTCGGTGTTGAAAAAATGGCGACCGACGACGGACCAAAAACCACTTAAAAGGGAATAAGTCGGATTATACCCTATAAGAATTACTGCAAATATTTTGGTTTTAACAGTGCTGCCTAGTGGGGAGTAAGAAAATTCTTTGGTGTTGAAAAAATGGCGCCCGATGAGGGACCAAGAAATTCAGTAACTTCCTAACAGACTCCGAATGGCCTTTTACAACATCTCGCAGTTCATAAAGGACTTTTAATCTCATAACTTTCGTTGCTTGAACGTTGTTCAAATAGCCGCGCTCAAATTTCGCAACAATGGCGCCCGACGTGAAACCAAAAAATCAATTAACGGCAATTAGTCGGAATATACTTCTTTTGGAAATATTTGTGTTCAGAGGTGATGCATAAAATTGCGTCCAATGCGATCAGGTGATGCATACAATTGCGTCCAATGCGATCAGGTTTCTTATTCGCTTGAATGTTTCCACGTGCTCTTGAGCACATCATTTGAGCTCCAAACAGATCTCAAATGATTCTTAACAATATCTTGCAGTTCATAAAGGACTTTTAATTTCATAACTTTCATCGCTTGAACGTTGTTCAAATAGCCCCGCTCAAATTTTGCAACAATGGCGCCCGACGTGAAACCAAAAAACCTTTTAAGACAATTAGTCGGATTTGACTTCTATTTGAAATATTTGTGTTTAGAGGTGATGCATTCAATTGAGTCCAATGCGATCAGGTTTTTCACTCATTTGAATGTTTTCACGTACCCTTAAGCACAGCCATGTTGGAGATTAATTTAAACTCTTAAGAGATCTTAAGAGACCCTTTATAGGATTCTAAAGTTCATAAAAGACATTTTATTTCATATCTTTAGTCACTTGAACGTTGTTCAAATGGCCACGCTCAAATTTTGCAACAATGGCGCCCAACGAGAGACAAAAAAAACCTCTCACCATTGGATTGTGTTCAGTGGTGGTGTACCTCACGTATGCAGGTTCTTGGTTTTCTGGTTCCTCATCCTCCAAACGACGCTAAATCTATCATCTGCCTGGATTTGCGCCCAACGCGAAACAGCAACGTTCGTCTAATGAAAACACGGACAGCGTATGTGATGTGCTTCGCTTTTTTCCCAACACATGTTGTAAGCACAGACGACTCAACTGAGCACACCAAGCAACCGACAGGGTTTATCGCATTTTTATATTTTTCGCGTGGCATTTCCCGCTCTCCCATGCCATGGACATGGAGTCGTACCATTCCTTCCCCAACCACCATCACTACATTCGGATACAAAAAATTCGCAGGAAAATGAAAAATTAACGGATTCTCACAGAGAGTGCCGTGTTTAACATTGTATCCCAACACGGCACGGTGACTGCGGGGACTCATTTTCGCTGACAGAAATTACCCCCAGACTCTTCGCCTTAGAGCGATGAAAACTTTTGCCCGGAACTCAAACAAAAGTTATTCGCACACTCGGAGTTTGCCGAGTGCGACGCGGACGTGCGTCGAACGACGACGTCGACTCTGCCGAGGAGAATCAATAAACGTTCAGAGTTGAACATTAATTGAGTACACCCTTGGACACCTCGGCGATGCAGAACAATGCTGAAGGAGAGAGCGAACAGCGAAATTAATGTTAAAGGATTATTAATCAGCTCGGAGGGCGGGGGTGGACTTGACGCTAATTACAAGGCGAAACAGAAAAAATATGAAACTGATTGCACATGCACGGCATTACCCCGCCCAACAGCATCAGCGATGGTAATTTTATTAAAATTAATAAACGACCTTGTTTCCACACAATCGATAGGAGCTGAGGGGGCGATGCCGGCGGTGGTGGAAATAGATTCCACAGGCATTTTGCGGGGGCGTTTTTCGTCGCCTGACTGGAGTAGGATCGGTGCTAAACTATCGGACAAACGAGGTGACAGTCATATCGGCCCCCAAAGCCACACTCGCCATATGCGCATAATTATCATTGAAAACCAAATTTACTTTTAATTAATAGCATGTCGGGGTTGTGTATTTTGTGGTGTGTGTGTCTGCCGTATTTGTCCGTGTGTGGGAGTGTGCCGTTAAGGGTTGACAGTGGAATCTCTAGCGCTCGTATTACACGATTTAAAGCGTTGTTTATGACTTTAAGTTTCGAGAGGCAGTGGCCGCAGTCGTTTTGTGGTGGCTCTCTGAAGATTAATTTCTTTAATGGTTTTTAACTTTCCCTCGGCTTTGGCTCGAGCAACCGAAGCAGCAGCAGGAGCAGAAGTGCTGATTAAATTTGCTTCGCTGGCCTGCGGCGTTCGACGTGACTGAAGAATGGACTCTTTCTCGCTCGTTCGCTCAGCGATGCGACGTGAGGCCTTTTTTGGGATTCGTTTGGTGTGACGTTCGAATGCCGACTGTGGGGAGGGAGTTACGAAGGCCGACCTGTGATTTGAGATGTGATTTAATTCCGTGAAAGGCGAAGTGTGCGGCAGTAAGTTTCTCACATAAATTTGGCGACGACAGTTGCAATTATGAATTCCAATGAGGGAGACTGGAGTTTGTGAGGTGACATCGATGGGGCGAGTGAGTGTATGAGAGTGTATATCGATTCTTCATCTTCATCTTCCCTGGCCTCCATTTGCTCATATCAAGCGGATTAAAGTCCATAAACGCTGGTGTTTTCTAGAATCAGCTGCCAACGACTGTGATTGAAGAAGGCCTGGGATATAGTGACCTAAGTCAATAGCTGGTGTTCATGTGAGGGCGGTAAGAGCCCTCTACTCCTTCATGGCATACGAGAAAGGTGCGAAGAAACTAGTCGACTTTGCGGCAAAATCAATGCTGGAATTATCACTGCCTTTCAATCCTTTGAGTAAGTGGCCGCCGTGGCGTAGTGGGTAGAGTGCGACGCTCACTCGCCGAAGGGTCTCGGTTCGATTCCCGGCTGAATACGTCGAATTTTTCATGGCACCACCTCTTTCGAGCTGCTAACAACACTCAAAGAGTAATTACTGTCTAAGAAAGCTTCTCAAACTTCGCCGTTCGGAGTCGGCAAAAAACTGTAGGTTCCTTCTACTCGTGAGAGAACAGTAGCGCGCATAATACGAGTAGTTGATGAGCAAGCTAGGTCCTGGTCCCCTTGTGGACTGTCGCGCCAACAGTTATTCAATCCTTTGAGTAGTTTTCAAATTCGGTTGCCTTTTGAATTTTTATTTCGACTGGGAGGGTACAATTCGGCCTCATCGGGGCCAAGGCGCTCCTCTGTTTGATTTTCTTCTTCTTCTTCTTCTTCATCCTCTTTCTCTTCTTCTTCTTCCTCTTTTTCTTCTTCTTGTTTTTCTTCTTCTTCTTTGTGCTGTAACGCTACAGTCTGCGGT
Source organism: Eristalinus aeneus (assembly GCA_955652365.1). Lineage (NCBI taxonomy): Eukaryota > Metazoa > Arthropoda > Insecta > Diptera > Syrphidae > Eristalinus > Eristalinus aeneus. The sequence continues at coordinate 98,331,128 of OY019131.1, forward strand.
GGAACTGAGCCTCAATCAACATGCCAATTGGCCAGTCGCTTGTCGCTGTACAGCCCATAGAGTTCGTCGTTAAATCTTCTCCTCCAGATGCCATAAACGCAAACGGGACCAAAAATCGCACGCCAAAATTTGTTCTCGAAAAGGCTAAGGGCTTCCTCAACCGCTTTTAAAAACGTGCAGGTTTCCGCGCCATAAAGAAGGACTGGGATGATCAATTTGTTATATAAAACGAGCTTAGTTCTTCTAGAGAGGGCTTTATTACTCAATTGCCTCTTGAGACTAAAGAAACAGCGATTGGCAAGAGTGATTCTGCGTTTGATTTCGGTACTGATGTCCCTGTTTACCGCGGAGCCGAGGTAGACGAAGTCCTTGACTACCTCGAAGTTTCTGCTGTCTAGTGTGACTCTCTGTCCGAGACGTCGATGTTGTGTGTCCTTTCTTGATGACAGCATGTACTTCGTTTTGCCCTCATTAACCGCCAGGCTCATTTCAGCCGCTTCCGCTTCATCGTCAGCAAACGCCTCATGGACGGCTTGTGTTCCTCCAATCACGTCAATGTCGTCAGCATAAGTTAGCAATTAACCTGACTTTTGGAAGATCGTTCCTCTGTTTGATCTAGAAGCCGCATGCTCGACGTCGAGGTTACTTCTGTACTCTGGAAGAATTGCTAGTAACAATAGGATACGCGGCAGTATATGCCCAATGACCACGACGAACTAAGCTCCTGCTCGGCTTGCTTTTCCCTTGTTAGACCTAGAAGGAGTGCTGCAGTATATGTATATGCTCGACGTCCACGACAAAGTAAGGTTCTAGGCGGCATGGTGTCCATCTATCTCAAAGGTATAAGAGTCCCGCTCTAAGCAATTGGAGACGTAGCAGCATATGCCCGACGTCCACGACGAAGAAAGGTCCTAGGCGGCATGTTGTCCATCTATCTAGAAGGTCTAGAGGTCCCGCTCTAAGCAATGGGAGACGAAGAAGCATATGCTCGACGTTCACGACGAAGAAAGGTCCTAGGCGGCATGGTGTCCATCTATCTCAAAGGTCTAAGAGTCCCGCTCTAAGCATAGGAGACGAAGCAGCATATGGTCGACGTTCACGAAAGAAGAAAGGTTTTAGGCTGTCTAAGAGTTCCGCTCAAAGCAATGGGAGACGGAGCAGCATATTCTGGACGTCCACAAAGGAGTAAGTTTATGGGCGGCATGGTGTTCCCCTATTAGACCTACAAGTCGCGCTGGTAGCAATAGGAGACGCAGCAGCAGACGGAATACGTTTCTGGGCGGCATGTTGTTCTACCGTAAGCTCTTAAACGAGTGTTGACATTGATTGATGTCGCCTAGGAAGATCCCGAGCAACGGCAGCTAATGTCTGCCTCTATTCGCATTCTGTTTTAATTGAGTTCACATTTTCCTGCGGAAAAATAAGCTCTGAATATAAAAAAGGATTTGTTTGGAACCCGATGGGACCTCATTTACACTTTTCCGAAAGTTCGTCGCCGGATTCCTTGGGGCTCCAAAAGAAACACAGAAGGCATAAGTTCTGCATAAAATGATGGACCACATGACATTTGATGCCTTGAGAATGAGCAGATAGATCGGAGGAATGAATCGGAAACCAAACAGAATAAAATAAAACAAATTTGCAAAATGTGGCTGCATAGCCCATACGCCTTTCAAACAAACTTCCTTTTGAAAACCCAATCAACAATGAATACCTACGCAACACCCCGCATTCCACGTCAAATACTATTAATCCTGCTGCTGGAACATTCTGTTCTCCAACCCTGGAATGCCATGTGCAAAGAAATACCACGACAATAGCGATTTTATGAATTTCTGAAATTTAATTTCAAACTGCAAATGCGACGTCTTTTTTTCCTGCGTTCAAAATACTCCGGTGCGCAGTTTAGCAGCAATCCGCGCCCGACAAATTGAATTTCGCGTTCGTGGGATGTGCATATTGGGGATTTATTGGGATCATCTTTTTTATTGTTGCCAGAAAAATCCTTTCATCATCCTGCTTTATGCGTTTTTCAGATTTCCCACACCCCTTTTTTTTGGATGGCATTGTGTGGACATTTTTTGTTTTCTTATTTATTGCATTTCAAATCGCTTTTGAAGTGAGATCGCTCAGTGTGTGTCTCATGGGGTTTTTTTTTTGGGCGACTTTCTTTACTTATCTTTTGTGTCGGCTTTTGATTTATGGATGTGGCTCTAGTGTTTGTTAGGCGCCTGTGTTGGGGTGTCGCTGAAGTGTGAGACAACAACCGACTATCTCATAGGACGTCATTCATTTTTTGCGTTTCTAATTTGAATTGATTAGGGTCTTGAGAGTTCTTTTGGGATGCCTGGCATGTGCAAAAAAATTGCTGAACCGCTGGCTGGCAGTTGTTGCAATTGATATTCAATCTCTCTCAGCGCGAACTCATGTGACACTCCATTGGTTACCCTTTGAATAAATCCTTTTGCTTCAAAGCGAACGTGTGGGAGCTGTTTATTTACTCGAAGTGGATGAAGCCATCGGATGTGTAGAGGATTTTCCTTCTCTCTCTCTCTCTCTCTCTCTCTTTAAAGAACCGGGCATAGCAAATCTTTTGTACAAAACAAGTTTCTTCGAAGTTATTTGATTTATATTATTTTATGACGATCTTAACCTCAGTTTTAACGCATTTTGATATTGGAGGGCGCGACAGTCCACAGTGGGTCAGGGCCTTGCATCCTCCTCAACTGCTAGCGTTGCGCGCACTTCTGTTCTGTCGCGAATTGGAGGGACATACAGATTTTTGTCGGTTCCGAACGAAGAAGTTTGAGAAGATTTTTCATAGACATAGCGAGAGTTGTTCAGTCCGGGAATCGAACCTGGGACCTGGAGTGTCGCACTCCACCTATTTCGACCTGTTCTTATTTACGTGCAATCCTAATGATAATAATAATTGAGTGGCGCGACAGTCCACAGGGAGACCAGGGCCTAGCTTGCTTATGAACTACACGCGTTGTGCGCGCTACTGTTCTCTCATGAGTAGAACGACCTACGGTTTTTTTCCGACTCCGGACGCCGAAGTCTGAAAAGCTGATATTGCTCATTGAGTGTTGTAAGCAGTTCGAAAGAGGTGGTGAAGGTGTCCAGCCAGGAATCCAACCTAGACTTTCGGCGTGTGAGCTTCGCACTCTATCTACTACGCCACGGCGGGCACATATGTACGTGCAATCCTACCAACTCTTAATTTGGGTGCCTCCTTGCATGATGACAGCTCGGCTTGTTTCAAATGCCAATTTGAAAGCTTCCTGTGTCTAACCGCTCATTTTATCATGCATCTCTGCACGACAGTTTGCTCTGCTGTTCTGTGGAAAATATCTGTCAAATCAACGCAAAGCCCGAAACGCGGAGGTTCCTTGCAAAAATTTCCGATTGATATTTCAGAAGCTTGTGAATTAAAGAACTCACAATTGGAGATAACAAATTACACACAAAATATCAAAGATGAACTTTCTGTTGCTGCCACACGACGAAAATGTAGGTATTTGCAAGAGAACTGTCAAAACGCTCTCAACTGTTTCAGAATGTTGAGAAGCGGACAATTATTTGAAATGCAAAATATTTGACATCCATTTTGGAACAGACATTAAAGACAGTGGTACCACCGTAGAATTAAAACAAGAGAATTTGCAAGAGAACTGTCAAAACGCTTTCAAATGTCTCAGAATTTTGAAACGCGGACATTTATTTCAAATGCGAAATATCTGACATCCATTTTGGAGTGGACATTAAACACAGTGGTGCCACCTAAGAAATAAAATAAAGAAATCAAATCTAAGTTTTTGCAAGAGAACTGTCAAAACGCTTTCAAATGTCTCAGAATGTTGAAACGCGGACGTTCATCGTAAATACAAAATATTTGACATGAATTTAGAAACAAACGTTAATGACAGTGGTTCCACATCAGAAATAAAACAAAGAAAACGTTCAAATTTTCCATTGAAGTTCGTAGATTTAGTTGTTCTTTTCGTGCACATTTTTGTTAGGCACGCAAACGCAACGCAACGCTTTTTGCCTTGAATTGTAGCATTGCGTGTTCTATATGTACAGATAAATAAAAACACTTAATAAAGCCCCAACGCGTTTAACAAACCTGAAAAACTTGAAAAAGTAAGCGTAGTTCTGGAACGGCGAGGTGTTTTCGTTCTTAAATGTCACATGTAAACAAATGCTAAGCAAACAAAGTAAACCAGTGAAAGAGAGAACTGTCATTTTATCCAAAAATCTGTGTTCGCCTAAGAGAAGTAAATAAATGATTGAACTATGTACATCACCAAAATTGTGATAATTTATCAAATTTCCGTTTCCACACCATATTTGCATCACACGAAAAAAAATTGCATTCTCTGGCGGGGTGAAAGCCAAGAGCAAGAACCGAATTCACCGCCGATTACGAAACACGTTTTTGTTTATTTTTTTACCTTGACCCATCTCGAGGTTCAGAGACCCCTGAGCAATGTACACAATGCTGCCAAAGCTCTAGCCCAGTTGTGAAAGGTTGAACGCACTTAAAAAGCAAACAACTGCACCGGCGGTGTGTACACATACTTTTTCTCGTTGCACGCACAAACATTCACATGAGCGCCACCTGTCGTCACTTTCCCCGCAGCGCACAGGAGTTTGTGCAATACCAACAAAAATGTTCTATTTTTGAACGCACAATCTGCAACCCGCCCAAAATCGAGAATTTGTTTTTCGTTTGCCTCGTTTTTCGTTTTTTTTTTTACTCTGCATTTATTTTTATTCTCTTTTAAGCTGCTTTTGATGTGACCACATTCGACACACAGCACAGCAGCAGCTCGAGTGGATATTTCTGCTGCGGTTGGGCCGCGCACGCTGTCATGCCGAATGCATACAAATTAAATTGCGAGCTTAACTTTTTTTCATTTGGTTTTGTTTCGATGTCGAGAGCAGGCGATTGTTTTTCTTCAAATGACCTGTCTCGACTACCTCGTGAACACAGCCGGAGAGGGGCGAAAACAAACTAATCACACTTAACTTGATGGCACACTGCGGATCGCGCTTTACAGTTTGTACGGTCTTCAATTAGTTTTGATTAATTGGAGGAGAGGTGAAGCGGGGTTGGGGGGGAAAAGAAATATCATCTGTGAAAGAATAATAAGACAAAATGAAAGCAGGAGAAAGGCCAATGGCGGGGCATTGTCAAGCCGAACTCGGACACAGACATATGTTTCCTTTTCGCTTTTCAGTTCCTCTGTGTAGAGTGCGGTGTCCAGTTTAAGCGATATGTTGTGTCAGTTCTTGCGGCACTTGCTCGTTCGCAACAGAGAACATGATGGAAACTCGATTCTGATTCTCTAAGCCGGCTGTGAGTGGCAGGCAGCAGAAGCGGCTGTGCACGAGGGGGCAGTGCGTGATACGACTGCTTAAGCAGGGTTCTCTTCTCACTGCTGGGCCGTTGGGCAATTTGAGAAGTGGAAACTTCTTAAAGCTGTGCGCCGTTGCTGCATTCAAATGGCATGTTAAGCTCGAAAAAGCCTCCCACAGCAATAGTGCTGGCCAGAGAATGACTGGCCTTTCTGTGTAATCGATTATTGAACGAAGTGTAACTCTTCGCAAAGCGGATTTTCTCATGGTTTCGTCTCGGTTCGATTGGCTTCACTATTTGTGATGTTCGTGCATCTTCATGTTCTAAATGTAAGTTTTGAATCTTCAACGAAGGCTTTTTGAATTCCTCCTTCTGTGTGCAAGTGTGCCCTGTCGTCTGTGCTAAGAGGGTTTTTGACTTTTCCCTCTGGGCCGATTTTTGAGGGTTCTATCACAACTCGTCAGAAATTTTGACGGCTACCTCTCTTCTGTGGAAGTTGTCGTTTTGACGACCATTTTTCTCCGTGGAAATTGAACAACTTGTCGCCAGCTTTCTCTCTGTGGAAGTTGAACAATTTGTCGTTGTAGCCACCTTTCTCTTTGGGAAGTTGAACCTTCATCATGAGTCTTATCCGTTTAAGACGGTCCCCGTTGCCTATTAGAAATCTCTTTCTTTAATCTTCTCTTCGGTGAAAGTAGAGCTTACTTGCTACCTGTTTCCTGGCTCCTATTTGAGTCCTCTTGTCTCCTGGAACGCAGTTCTCGCTCCTTGGACATTTTTTCTGTGGAAGTCATTCCGTTCCATTCATCGCTTTCTTCGTTTATTGGAGTTGGACCCCGTTGTCTCCTGGAACGCAGCTCTCGTTCCTTGGTCGTTCCGTTCCATTCATCGTTTTCTTCGTTTATTGGAGTTGGACCCCGTTGTCTCCTGGAACGCAGTTCTCGCTCCTTGGACATTTTTTTCTGTGGAAGTCATTCCGTTCCATTCATCGTTTTCTTCGTATATTGGAGTTGGACCCCGTTGTCTCCTGGAACGCAGCTCTCGTTCCTTGGTCGTTCCGTTCCATTCATCGTTTTCTTCGTTTATTGGAGTTGGACCCCGTTGTCTCCTGGAACGCAGTTCTCGCTCCTTGGACATTTTTTTCTGTGGAAGTCATTCCGTTCCATTCATCGTTTTCTTCGTATATTGGAGTTGGACCCCGTTGTCTCCTGGAACGCAGCTCTCGTTCCTTGGTCGTTCCGTTCCATTCATCGTTTTCTTCGTTTATTGGAGTTGGACCCCGTTGTCTCCTGGAACGCAGTTCTCGCTCCTTGGAAATTTTTTTCTGTGGAAGTCATTCCGTTCCATTCATCGTTTTCATCGTATATTGGAGTTGGACCCCGTTGTCTCCTGGAACGCAGCTCTCGTTCCTTGGTCGTTCCGTTCCATTCATCGTTTTCTTCGTTTATTGGAGTTGGACCCCATTGTCTCCTGGAACGCAGCTCCAGCTTCTTGGTCGTTCCGTTCCATTCATCGTTTTCTTCGTTTATTGGAGTTGGACCCCGTTGTCTCCTGGAACGCAGTTCTCGCTCCTTGGACATTTTTTTCTGTGGAAGTCATTCCGTTCCATTCATCGTTTTCTTCCTTTATTGAAGTTGGACCCCGTTGCCTGCTGTCCTTTGTTAAAGTGGAGCTTAATCGCGTTTCGTTTTGCTGCTCTCCGCCTGTGGAAACGCAGTCCTCATTCTCTTCTGGAAATAGAGCCTCCTCGTTGTTTGTCCGCCATTTTCTTGAACCTCCTCCCCCTGTGATATATTTTCTTTATTCTGCAAAGTCCCTATCTGTCGTCCACTGTCTTGTGCAGTCCTCGTCTTGCATCTATCAGTCCAATTAAAAAAAAATGCAAAAGAAAAGCTGCCAGCAACTCACAAAGAAGCCCGCTTTGTTTAGAGTTTACGCCTTGAATCCCCTCAAATTGGATTAAACTGCTCCAACAACTCAACCATCAGCACAAAATGATACTTGACACCATCCACTGCCTCGGTCAGTGATGCATCCGGCCTGCCACTCAGCTAAACAATAGCCGCCACTGCTCTCCTCCACCCCTTCGCACTCGGCCAGGAGCACAGGCTCACACAGAACTCCAGCCCCTACAGCAGCTGCTTTTCAATTTCGAATCAACCGACCCCCAAACCACCTTCACCTACCTTCCGGTGAATGGCTTCCATTAAAACAAAACCAACCCCCCAACCAACGCGCAGCCCACTCCCCGACACTGCCCGCCTTCTGTGTTATTATCTATCGCTTTATTGATCGCCGGAGTACTCGGTTATCATTAAGAGTCCTTTCGTTCTGTTTACGCCGCGCTGACTACTGTGGTTGACGTTGCTTTTCGGCTATTAGTGCATAGAGAATGTGAAATGAAATTCAAATAAATCTGCGCGAGAAGTCCGCCTGGAGCTCGGAGTCGGGGGAGCCGAGAGGGTTGTTATCTCGATGTTGATTCAAGAATGAGCATGAAATGACATAAATTATTTGTATGTGTGTGAGATTTATGGATTTAAATGCTTCCCGGTTGCCCCCGTCCCCCAGAGGCCGGCAACTCATAAATTATGCAGACCTTAACTCGCAGCCACACAGGCTTTCATATTTGTTGCGAAATTTTTTGACGTTCTGTGCAGACCTTGTGCTGCACTGGCCTGGCAGGCAGTTACTCCAGTTTGTTGAGATTCACATCAGACAGCAGGTCTCTTGAATAATTTCGGATATCCCCTTCGAATGGAAGGCAACCTCTGTCGAGGAAGAAGAGCCTTTTGATTAGTTCCTGTCAGTGGTGGAGGGGAGGAGGAGGATGAGGAGAGGCGCTGAGTTCACTTTTCAAAATTCATTTTGCGGTGAGTGTTTCCCTCACAATGTATTCAAATGTGTCTCTGGTCACGTTTTGAATTCGCTTTAAAACAAACCACGAAGACGCTGGCAACAGCAGCGACAGAAGCGAACAAGTGCACATCAGTCGAAGCGAATGGGTTTTTAATTCCCCGGTCGTAGGGTGTTGCTGACAGCGGTAGCGACCGCGTCAGGCGGTGGTGCGATCTGTATGGTAGTCTAAAAAGCTGGCAACAAACCTGTCGACGAAATAATAGTTTTCCTACACGTTTTCGCACTTAATCCAGTTTAATGCCCACAAGCGTTAAGTGGCTTACAGGAAAGGCAACACAAGTCCGCCTCGCTCTGGGGGTGACGGGAACTGAGTGAGGGAGTGAGCGGCCGTTGGATGATAGGATGACGACACCGAAACAACTTTGTTTACGTCTCATTACCAGGCAAGAGGCAGATGGAAGTGCTGTGCATTAAGCCCAATTTGCCGAACGACACACGGTTGCCTGTCATGGTAAAAATCCATAATCGCAACCACACTGATCCCTCGGCAGCAATTAAGGCAAGTTTTGCGTTTCATTTTTTGTCCGCTTTCAAGTGCTTTGAGAGGGGGAGGGGGCAAACCTTGAATGACCAGAAGCTGCCCCTGGAAAAACCGATTGTAATTAGATCAGACGTGGTTTGCTTTCATTCGTTCATAATTGATGTTCACTCCAACTCCGGCCGACTTGATGCAAATATAAGGCCCCCTCCGCCTCCCTCTACCTGCCTTGCCGCCTGTGCTACGTCGTCCTGGCGGTGAGTGAGTGTATGAGGCAGGTAAACATCGAGAGATGATTTTCTTAATGAGAAAACTTTGCTGCTTCACTTCCACTCATTGGTTTGTGTACTTCGGTTCGGTTCAGTGGAGTTTCCTAAATGAATCCTTTGCCGGTTTGGGAAGAAAACTAAATTGCAGCAAGTAACTGAAGATGGACCTCGCCCTCGGTTCTTCCCCCCGCCCGAAGTGCAGAGCATGTATACATTTCCACATCGGAAATTGTAATTTTGTTAAACTTACCAAAAATAAATAACATGGAAGTTTTTTGTCGTCGTCGTCGTCGTTGTAGAGGAACGTCGATGATGTGATGCCAAGGACGTGGGCAGGATGAGGAAGATAGGTATCGTCGCATGAGTTTGAGAAATAGCTTTTCCCCGTGGGGTGTATTCGCTGTGTGTGTTGGGGGTGTAATTTGAAATCAATTTCGGAAGAATCAACATCGTCGGCCTTCCGAGGGGATGGAGGAGTATAATCTTTGCTTGTGAAGTGCTCGACTCCTCTCTGCTGAATAGATACGGACGACTGATGGTTGAGCTAGGGCTGTAATTACTCCGTGACCTTTATATCCGACTTTTGGGATATTTGTAAATGTTCTCGGAACGGCAATCGTTTTCTTTCATCTGTATCTTCTGTTCAATCTTCGGCTTCAGCGATTGAAGCTGGAGAAGGAAGTGCTTGTGGAAGTATGCTTTTGCCGCTGAAGCTTGTCGTTTAGGGAAATCATGTGTCGAAGGGCGTCTCGCAATCTATTTTTGGTTTGCGAATTTATTTGTGGTTCTCATCTTGTGAACTTGTTTCCACGTGTGAATTTGAGAAGGGAGAGCAACCTTTCATCGCCTTGCCAGTGGGAGAAACAAAAGAGAAGAAGCATGCGGACCAAAAGCAAACTGTCAATTGTAGTGGTTTAAGGGCACCCTACACCTTGGGCAAAACTTCTAGAAGATGTGACTGCATTTGTGACTCGAGTACACTGAAACAACGGAAAGAAATAAACCAACCAGATGTTGAGAAACATTACTGGTCGGTGTAGCCCGGCGAGAGGCAAGTGCAAGTGTGCCCCTCATGGTCTGGATCGCCTGAAACTTTCTTTAAGATTGACTATACAGATGTGAGATTTGGTTTTACGTGATCCCCTGCCTTTACGGCTTGTATCACGGGGTCCATTTTCCCAAGAGTCGTAAGTAACGCAAGACTAAACGCCTTAGTTACCCAAGTACCAAACTGAGATCATGCTTGAGGGGCAATCGCCCCATTTTAGTTTGATGCGAGGCCTTTGTAAAACCTCTTCCGCTCTCTGGGTCGCAGCGCCAGCGTTGAGAATGCAACTCCACACTGAGAAGGCATAGTCCCCTAACCGCCTTGCCTAGTTGTGGGTGAACAATCAACCAGACAAGTCAGCACAGTACACTATTCTCGACTCCACCCGCGATGTTAGGTGATAAACCACAGCCACCACGATACTCCCACAAGGGGGCCTACCGCACAGTCAGGCTGGAACCGAAGTTCCAAGGGCCCCTGACCTCCTGTGACACCAGAATATAGCATCTGGTCAAGCTGTCACTACCAGTCAGGTTCCCTCAAAGCCTGAGTCTGTTAGCCGCCATCCGTAGATGGTCTTTTCTCCATCAGTGATTCCGTTGTCACTATAAATAGTGATGCGGATGTAATTTTGAATTATGTGATCCATAAATCCAGTCACATCATCTGGAATTGACCGTACAGTAGATCCTTTTGTGGAAGTGTCATGATGGCTTTGAATGACACTCATAACACATCACTCAAAAAGTCCCAGGACATATAGGGGACGCCACTAACAAAAAGTTAATATTAATTCTATAATTTTTGTTAGTGGCGCCACCTACATACGTATATGTACAGGAACTTATTGAGTGATCTGTGTTCAAGCGAAGAGCTGGGACCGTTAGGCACAACTGACTTCCTTTGATGGAAAGTGGGGGGGTACTGTGATCTGGCAGAGTTTTCACTTTCTCAGCATTCGTTTGCTTCGACTTAAGCAACGATGTCTGAAAGTCCGCGTACGGTTTCAAGTTGTAATGAGTACTCTCCAACTTATGAGGCCAATAGCGCGTGGAAGGTCTGAGTCTGAGGAAATGTTGTCTTCCTTCCTAGACGCTCCTGTGCACTTTGCGTCTAGTCATGCAACTCCGATTGTTTGGCCCGCACTGCAGGCATTCGGTCTGCCACTCCTCGGAACTGCCAGGAGACTCGATTTCGAGCACCCTTTAAAGCGATCTTTTCCATGTGTCACGGTATCGTCGACAATTTTTTGCCCTCCAGAGTAAATCCACACCTTGTGCAGCTCATACGGTTTCCGGCTATGTTTTCGTCTTCTACGCAGAAGCTACCTTGTGTCCAACGTAGAGTTAGTCCTTCGAAGGGGGAGCCATTTCTGGTCATGAAAAGATCGGAATTAGCGCTTGGATGATAATAATTGGACAGGTTGACCAGGGTTTACCTTAAACAGAAGCAACATTGTTTATATGTGACGGTGTAGTCGACGAATTTTCGCCCTCCGGAGTACATCCACAACTAGTCCAGCTCCTACAGTGTCCGATTATTGTCCTTCTTTTCAATGATACAGCCAGTTATTGGCGCCACCCCCCAGGTGCACGCCATTTAATGTCGGCATTGTCCTTGATTTCTGGTTTGACAGGCTGATCCGCCGCTTGATAGGAATTCTTAGCAATTGTCCTTGAGAGTTGTGAATGGCTTTATCTTCAACGCAGAAGGTACCGTATGTTCGACGTAGAGTTTGTCCTTCGAAAGGGCGATCGTTTCTCGTCATAACACTTGGGAAGGCAAGATATTGTTGGGTTTTCGTGGATTCGTAAAGACCCAATGAAGCGATGGTAAAGGATTTTAAAATTAAAACGCAAAGAAAGATTTGGTAGCACACTTTTATTTCTTAACCTTTGACACTTCGCTTCCTGATCAGGCAAGAGCGAGCTCTTTGTTCTATTTTTGTGACAACTTTGAAAGAGGCTGTCAAGTGTACATGCTGTCAATATCGCCAAGGCCAGTTCATGCGGGTTCGCAAATGCGTAGCAATATAAAGCGTGTCCCAATGGCGCCAAATGCAATTGTCATTGTTTGACATTTGAACAATTATTATTGTTTGTTAGTAGAAGGTATAAAGTGAATAAAAACGGAGCGCTACACGAATGAACAACGCATTCTCATTGTGAATTTGTTTTACCAAAATAGTGAAAGTTTTGCGGCTACAGTTCGTAAATTTCAATTAATTTGGGGTTACAATAATGCTCCAAAAGTGTCAACTTTAAAGCGATTAATGGAAAAATTTGCTGAAACTGGGTCCGTAACTGATGTAAAGACAACAGCGCGCCTTCGACCAGGTCGATCAACCGAAAATACCGCAGCAGTACGTGATGATGTCGCTTAAATTTCATCCACCTCAATTCGACACCGAGCTCAGCAAATTGGTGTTTCCAAATCCACTATGCAGCGAATTTTGACGAAAGATTTGCATCTTCATCCATACAAAGTTCAACTGACTCAGGAACTGAAGCCGGCTGACCATGCACAGCGAAGGGAGTTCGTTAATTGGGTATTGGAGAGACAACATAAAAATAAAATCATCTTTAGTGACGAGATAGCCATCTTGATGGCTTCGTCAGTAGGCAGAATTGTCGCATTTGGAGCGAGGAAAATCCTCGAGTGATTCACGAGAAGCAAATGCATCCTTAACGTGTCACTATGTGGTGTGGATTTTGGGTAGGAAGAATGATTGAAATTTTTTTTTTATGAAAATGAGTCAGATCAAGCGCAAACAGTCAATGGTGTTCGGTAACGTGAAATGATGACCAATGTTTTCGTGTCTAGAATTGAAGAAATGAATGTGGAGGGGATGTGCTTTCAGCAAGACGCCGTGGCGTAGTGGGTAGAGTGCGACGCTCACACGCTGAAGGGTGTAGGTTCGACTCCCAGCTCAACACCAATTTTTCGAACTTTTCACGGCACCACCTCTTTCGAGCTGCTGACAACACTCAAAGAGTAATAACTGTCTAAGAAAGCTTCTCAAATCTCGCCGTTCGGAGTCGGCAAAAAACTGTAGGTCCCTTCTATCGTGAGAGAACAGTAGCGCGCCCAACACGAGTAGTTGATGAGCAAGTTAGGCCCTGGTCCCCCTTTGGACTGTAGCGCCAACAATTATTATTATAAATGAAATACCGCAGCATTTATGCAAAAAGGTCATTGCAAATTTCAGTAAAAGATCGCGTATGTGCCAGCAAAGCCACGGCGGCCATCTAGCCGATGTTTTATTCCACACATAACCTCATCCTATCTACTTTACGATATAATAAAGAATTCAAGATTTTTTTTAAAATATCTGCGTTTGTTTTTTAAATTTAAATCTTGGGTTCTTGTTGGGACACCTTTTATAACAGATCACCCAGTAAGTCGCGGGGAAATACAGGGGGCGCCACTAACAAAAATTATTAACTTAATATTATTTTTTTTTGTTAGTGGCGCCCCCTGTATTTCTCCGCGACTTACTGGGTGATCTGTTATAAAGGGTGTCCCAACAAGAACACGAGATTTAAAGACTTGTTGAGTGATATGTTAATCTTGCGTTACCTTCGACTCGTAGAAGGATGGGTGTCCAGTGTAAAAATAAACGCCAAGTAGCCTTTCATCTGAGTCTCACATCTGTGACCAAGGATCCATTGAAGACGCCGGAATGGAGTGGAACAAATCTAGCCTATCCTTTCCGTATTGTCTGCTTACATTACCTACCATTTTAGACCATTTTAGAACCAGTAGAACATGCTTGGCATACAAGCCATCAAATAGTCGAAGACAGCTCGTCGTCCAGAACAAATAAGCATAAAACCCGGACCTAAAGGTGGAGAAGATGCACGTTTACAGCAAAAAAAAAAAGAATTCCATAACTATTTGTCGCTGGTGTCAACAAAAGAATATTTTCCAAAAAATAATCCTTTTGCAACCCAATCACACCACCCCCTTGCGGGAGAATGGCAAAAGTTTTCCCTCTTCAAGCATCCCATTCCCAGGCAGGAAGGAAGAATTAAGTTTTGTTTCATACAGCAACTACTGTGATGGCTATCACAACTTTTTGGCGTAGTTCCACTTTCTGTTGCTGCTGCTACTGTCCTCCTGCGCCCCCTCGCAGGCCTTCTTGCCTGCCCATCGTCATCCCAGCAAAGGATGACTTCATCGTTTCCGTTGCAAAGCGAATGGAGAACAAAAAAAAAAACAACAAAGAAGACGTGAACGCCAAACGAAATCATTTTTATGCTTGAAACTTTCATATTTCATTCTTCCTCTTTCTAAATCTCTTCAGCGCTTATCTGCCCTCCCGTTGGTTTTTCTTTTCGTGATTCGTGTGTGCTCCCTTCCGTGTGTCCCCCTTGAAAGAATTAAAGACAAAATATATAAATTTAACTCTTCCGCTTTGGCGGTGGCAAAAGTTTTCGCAAAGTCTAGACACATTCACTCCACACACACACACACCCAGACGTACACAGAGAAGGAGAGCAGAAGGAAACAAGAATACCAATCACATCCTTTTAAGAAAGCTTGTGCTTCTCAGCTGTTTAAGGCAAAACAAAAAGCGGGCGAGGGGCACCAGCAGAAGAATGAAGAAACGAAATGGGAATGCCTTTATTAAATGAAATCGTTCTTGAAGAGGAGCACCATCAGCAGCCAGCAGCATCGGGGCAGAAACTTGAAAGAATCCACTTGAAGAAAACACACAGAAATCGCAAGTGTCGATGCGGTTGCTGCTGGAGGAGAGCTTATGTTTTCTAATTTCCTCTTCTCCTCGCCCTTGGCACGCTACAACTTTGTGCGGTGCGAGCGAATTTAAATTCAAGAGGAAGTTGATTTTCAAAGGACTACACACAGATGATGATGTCTTCTCTTGTCGCAAAGGCAAGAGCAACGCAAAGCACCAGCACCAAGAGATGAAACGCATTTAAATGTTCCTCTTGTCTCGCACGAAACACGAAACATTTCACATACCCTCACACAGAGCCCTCGGAGGCACTTAAAATTTTGCCTCATGCTGAGAGTCATTTCCATATGTGTATGCCTCTCGCTCCCCTTCGGTGGATATACGCCACTATGGCTTGTCTACTTTCGATGTGAACTCTGTGAACAAATGTGTATCACACTTCTGTTCCCCTGCGTCTGCTGCCATTGCCACCGCTCTATCAGCGAAGGCAGATGGAATGATAAATCGCTGCTTGTGATTAGCCAGCGACAGACGAACGGACTTGTTTTGCATGTGATCATAAAGTATTTCAATTAATTGCTGTTTCTCGTGGTCGGACCGAAAGCCGAATCCGTTGTCAACAAGAGACTGAAATTAAAAATCGCTTCAACGTCGTATGCAAGTGACATGGAAGAAGATTAATTTTGTCCTTCTCCGCAGTGCCACCTTCCTTCCTCCTGCGAATCTACAAAAACTCATGCACACCCACAAACACATATCCCGCAGCGTTGACGTCCCGTGCACACGCACTCCGGGGATTAGAAACTTCGTGTGATGTGCGCAGAGCTTGCCGGCAGCGCGAGTAGAATCATCCAGCGAGCACCAGTTCACTGTCACCATTGTGTGTATCAATATGTATCATGTGTCTCCCTTGCCAATAATCCGGTAAATTGAAGAGAAGAATGACCACATTGATTTGCTGTCGACGTCGTTGTCGTCGTCGTTGCTGGTGTGTCGTTCTCCTCGTCTGTTGTGTTTACGTTTAATTGTTCTTCAGTCGAGTTTGTTTCTTTTTCCCTGCCGCCGGAGGCGCAGAAAATCGATAGCGCAATAAACTGATTTCGATCGACAGCGCACGATGAATAAAAGACGAGCAGAGGGAGGGCGGCGCGAAGATGGAAGGCCAAGATAAAAAGTCAATATTCTCCGAACGCCACACACTTAATTTTGCAGAAACTACAGTAGACTTGATAGATCTTCTCAAGCTGGTTGTTTGCAATCGTGTCCTTGCCCACAGACCCCTCATCTGACATTCGTAATGCTGGGCGGTTTGTCATCGACAAAACATAACCTAAATTCTGAGGGGAGAGTGTATAAAAAAAACTGTGACAGTTCTCATTTTGCTGATAGTCTCCAATTCATTTTCAGTAAATAAGCCAAGGCAACGTTCGTACACATGCCCCCATCAGTCTCATCGGTCCTTCCAGCACCGCCCAGCGTGAACGCAGAGCTGTGAGGAGCAAGCAAAGAAACGAGAATCACAATGGCACGACATAAGACAAGGAATATCCTTAAAATATTTGAACAATAGCTGTGTGTAGTGCAAGCTGTTTCTAAATGTGTGTCAAGATTAATTTCGTTTCTCATTTGGTTTTTTGTTTGTCATCTCGACAAGGTATCGCATACTGCTGACTGGTTCGGCGCACACATAAGCAGAAGTAAAACAAAAACTCGAGCACAAGACAGCATAATAAACAAACGACACAACGACGACGACGACGACGAAGAAAAAACAAAAAAAAGAAAAAAAAAAACAGGACAAATGGGAATTTAGCCCGTCCGCTCGCTGTAAAGCGAAGAAGAAAACATAAATAAATATTTCAACAAGCTCACTTGCACGCACACCTATCCATCGCTTCAGTCCCCCGGTCCCCGCTGCGGACAAAAAAGGCAAGAGTCAAGGAAAACGCTGAAAAGTATTATTATAATCAACTTAAGAAGTGATGTTTATTCATCCATTGCCGCTGCTTCACCTTGTCTACAAAGAGGCAAAGAGGTATTTCTGCTCTAGCAATCGCACCAACTACGTCCGCCTACTTGCCAGCTCTATGTCGCTCTCAACTCTGAACAGAAGTTCTTCTCTCCTTTTGTGAAGCACTCGCTTAGAGACAATTTTCTTCGCAGTATTTTATCTTTATAAGCGATTTAACTCGGAAGAGCGAACGTAATCAGGAGTTATTGAGATGTTTTGTCGTCGGTATCTGCTTGTATCCCCCATCTCCTCCTCGGCTCTCAGCTCGCATCAACGCCCGCTGTGAAGATGCTTGTTTTTCTTTCACTTTCCACCCAGTTATTGTATTCATTTGTTCTGCGCACTCCTTCCCTTTCGCTTGGAACAGTTGTCGGGGGCAAACAGTGTGCACAGGTGACACACAAGCGGTGTGTAGTGGTGGTGTGCGAAGCGCACACATGAGGACCGCTTAGATAGGACACACAGTAATTTATTGTCACACGCAACGCACGCTCATCCCTGGAATTTCGGTTCTAACTCGTAAATTTTATTTATTTTGCAGATACACACAAGGGACGCAAGTACGCAGCAGCATCGCATAGGAGCCGAGGATAATCCTACAAGCACGGACAAGCAAGAAAGTCTCCCGCACACGTATTCAATTAAATTAATCAGACAGTGTCGTCTGCAAGGCGTCGTCGCCGGCGGCAGCGTGTGTGCGGCGTCTGCCTTTAAATGGCCGACACAGGACAGTCCGCGATTGAAAGTGGCGATTGTCGAGGAGCCCTGATGATGGAGGTGGTAGCAGAAAGTGCTCCCGCATTGGACGGGGCCACGGAACAGTGTGAAGTGTCATCGACCACGGATGGGCTGGAGATGCCAGCCCCCAACATAAGCAGCAGCACCCCCATGGGTGGTGGGAATGGCAACAAGAAACAGACAACAGCAGCAACAGCCCCTCAAATGGCGCGTGCCGGGGGAGTCGGCAAAATTCACCAGTTCCGCGCACCGCAGCAGTGTGTGCAGCCGAAGAAGAAGTTGTGGAACAAGCGTCAGAAGTGCCATCACCATCTGAAGTACCACGCTCAACAATTGCAGCAACAACAACTGCACCACCAGCAGCAACAGCAGCAGCAGACAACAGCCAGCAAGGCGGATCTTGAGAACATACAGAATATAAAAAACCAGATAGGGCACCATAGACTTCCCGTTGGAGTGTGCGCCGCCTGCGGCATAGAGGCCGGCAACAATAACAGTCAGCAGGTGAAGAATCCCAAGCAGCAAGCGTACAAGAAGATGCTCGCACACCGTTCGTGCAACGGTGGCGGCGGAGGCTGCAGTGCCTGCAATGGTGTGGGCGGCAGCGTTAACGGAGCACCCCCACTCGCCCATCACTCCGTCTTCTGCTCGCGGACGAAGTTCTTCCTCCCCGACAAGCGGCCCCGCAAAGAGGTCATCATCCCGCCAACGAAGTTCCTCCTTGGCGGCAACATCTCTGACCCACTGAACCTGAACAGTCTGCAGAACGAGGCAAATTCGTCGAACAACAACACCCCGGCGACCACTCCCCGCCAATCGCCCATAACAACGCCGCCAAAAGTCGAGGTAATCATCCCGCCAAACATCCATGACCCCTTGCATCTGCTCGACCCCGTCGACACGATGGAATACGAGAAGCAGCTGACGTCGCCAATGAAGCGGAAGTCGAAGTCGTCCAAATCGAAGCATCGGCATCGGAAGAAGAAAACAAAGCGTAGACGCTTTGAGTCGGTGAACTCGACTATTGATGACAGCGACATGGAGCGGTGCGTCCCCAATAACAGCACGCTGTCGACTGACTTGGGGAGCAACTCGCTCACGTCGGACTGCTGTCTGTCAGACGCCCCACACAATTCCTCTGCTGAATTTGATAACGGCACCGGAGCGAGCAATGAAAAGAGCTGCTCCGAGAGCGCAGAAGAAAAAGCTCTCGACGGTGGCGTGTGTGTTGGTGCCGCACATGCACACCGTGCCGAGAAATCCACTGCCAGCGCCAGTGGTGGCAGTGTTAGTGGAAAAGTGTTGCCAAACTTGCTGCCACCTACTACTTGCGGTGCTGCCGAAACAGAGGACCACAAGAGTCATAGCAACAGCTCTGCGACTGCAACTAGTGACCGCGAAAGTGTGAAGAAGGATTTGAGGCTGGATTTGAGTGGGTTGGCTGAGCTGCAGCACCACCACCACCAGCATCAGCACAATAACTCATCGATGGGGGGCAGCGGGGGCGGCAGTATTGTCAGCTGCGGAGGTCGCAAGCGAAAGGTCAGCGAGGGAGCCTGCTCTGCAAAGAATAAGGTGAGTTTGCCAGAATTTGTGTGTCTGTGTGTGTGCCTGTGGGAGCGCGAGAGTGATATTGTGAGCAAATTAATTTAATTATTGCTTTGATGTGGGGCAATATAAAGTGCCGACAGAGGCTAGCGGGGGCCGTTTGGAGGCAAAAAGGGATAGAATACGTTTTTCGTTCAAATCGGTAATTAAATCAAGAACGCACGGCCACTGCTGCAGAATCGGAAGCTTAATTAAAAGTTATAACCTCACAGCACGCGGTGTTATTGAATAAACCAATTAGTTGGGGAGACGATGGAATAGACCGGCATAAAAAGCACTTGCCAACCCATCTCGGATGCCCACTCGTCATGAGTTGTTTTGATTTGATTAACCGCGGAGCGATGCATGGTTGCTTCTCCTTTCAAACTGACACGATCTCTTTGACAACCAATAAAACCTGTCCTCCTTTCATTTCAGTTCCGCCGCATGGATTCCATGGACAAAATAGTGAGTCCAGTTGTTCCGCAGCCTGGGGCATGGAAGCGACCACCGCGATTGGTGCCTACTGGCGCAAGAAAAGCATCGCGCCACCGTTCGACATCTGTGAGTGAAACAGAACTCCTCAGTCCTGCCGACGATTCGAGAACAATAACAGACAGTGAGTAAAAAAATTGCATTTGAACCCGAAAAGGGATTTACACGATTTTCCTCTTTTTCTCTCACTTCCACAGCCGACAGCATTCGTGCCGATACACCCGACAATGATTCGGTGTCAAAGCACATGGACACTGCGTCCGTGTGCAGCCCCCTGAGCACTGCCTCGGTCAATACGATCGACAACAGCTCCGTCAATGAGAAAATCAGCTCAACCGCTGCTCTTCAGAGCGATGAACACACCGCTACCACCACAACGGCTGCAGCCGGTGGCAAGAAAATGCCAAAATTCCGCTCAGAAGGTGCAAAATATCAGTACGGCAACTACGATCGTTACTCCGGCTATCGCCACCTGAACGAATTCATGGATGTGCGCCTGCAGGTGTTTCAGCGAAACGCAGAACTCTTCCGGGGGAAGGACGTGCTGGATATTGGTTGTAATGTTGGTCACATGACTATTACTGTTGCAAGAAATTTAGCACCCAAATCAATTTTAGGAATTGATATCGATAAGAATCTAATTGCCAGAGCAAGAAAGAATCTATCGATGTACGTGCGAATACCGAAAACTGCACAGCCGTTGCTGAAGAAAGACAAGGATGGGCTACAAGCCGATGACTCACAACAGCAACAGGGTGGCACCGAACAGGCCCTGAAGCAACAGAATTCGGCAGCAGCGATAAAGAACCAAAACAATCACAAGCGGCGAAGAAACCAACAGGCGCGCAATCAGCAGCAACAGCAACACAATGTGCATCACCATCACCACTACCATGGTCACCATCACATTCACCACGGCCTCCTGGCCCACCACTATCCGCATCATAACGTGGAGCCACAGAACTTGTTCCCCGTCTCATTCCCCCTAACGTACGGGGGCATTCCAGAGGTGAACAGGCAGCTGCAGTCGGATATTGAGCCGTCCTCTTCCAGTCTAACGTGCGCTGAGTTCCCCAAGAATGTATTCTTTCGTCAGACGAATTATGTGCTCAAGGACGAGACGCTCCTCAACAACGACACGCAGCAGTACGACCTGATAGTGTGTCTCTCGGTGACCAAGTGGATTCACCTGAATTTCGGTGATAACGGCCTGAAGATGGCCTTCAAGAGGATGTTCAACCAGCTGCGACCAGGTGGAAAGCTGATCCTCGAGGCGCAGAACTGGGCCAGCTACAAGAAAAAGAAGAATCTCACCGTAAGAACCAATAGGCTTCCAGGATGCTTCTTTGCATATCCTAACCAATTTGATTTTAATTTTAGGAGACCATCTACAACAACTACAGGAACATTGAGTTCTTCCCCAACAAATTCCATGAGTACTTGCTAAGCAACGAGGTGGGATTCAGTCATTGCTACACTCTAGGTGTGCCTAGACACATGAGCAAAGGCTTCTGTCGTCCGATTCAAGTAAGTTCTTCCTGTCCCCCCTCAAAGGTCGTTTCTAAATACATGTTTATTCCTCAGTTGTATGCAAAGGGAGATTTCACACCCAACCACGTGCGCTGGAGCGACGCTTACCACCCGCAGACACCGTACGAGGCTTATCGCGGCATCTACGCGACCATGCCGCGGCAACCGCATCCCGTGCCAAGCGCCTATGACACTCCCTGCGGTGGCAATTCCGGCTCGTACAGCTGCCGGCAAACGCCGATGCATCAGCCCACCTCACAGTACTACAATCCCTTGGAGACGGACAGCTATCTGCCCAGCTACGACATAGAAGTGCTGAATCAGCTCTACGTCTTCGCTTCACCGCTCTACCAGACGGTCTGGTCGCCGCCGGCCAGCATGCGCAACTCGTCCTCCCACACGCCGCTCTTCGGCAGTGTGCGCGACATCGAAAACGAGGAGGGCGGTGGCGGCGCAAGCTTCCACAGGCACGTGTACCCACCAAACGATGAGATATCATCGCCCAATGCGAACGGCGCCTTCAACAGCATCCGCGACGCCGACACCGATGACTCCCAGACGCACTCCGTAGTCCGACATGTCTACGCGAACTGCGAGAGCTCCTCGTCCCCCCACGTCAATGACTCAGAAACCCAGGACGGCTACGAGCAGAACGGCTGCGGCGACTCCAATGAGTCCTAATTCATCAAAACGCGACCAGTATAATCACGATTATACGCTGTCTGTACATACTATATATTTTGAGAGTGTAAGTATGTCGGTTCCCGGGAACCCGTCTTTACACACACACACACACGTATATATATACACCCACATGCCCAAGCGTTCATTTATAAATATGCATAGTAACGTATAGGAGCTAGAGACATTAAGACACCCTCAACAACAACAAGAAAAAAAACAAAACAAGTAGACAAGAAAACATTTTTTAAATTAAATCTGTGATTTGAATTTATGAAACGCTAAAACGGTAAAATTTAACAAACTAACAAACAAACAAAACAAATTGTAAAAAGTTTAAAAAAATTTAAAAAAAAAACATAAAAACTCACTGGAAATCTGCAAAGTGCGAAAATCGTTGTATCTAGAATTACGCAATACAGTTGAATGAAATGCAACAAAAAATTTTTATTTAAAATAAAACAAATGAATTGTAATCCAAAATATTAAGGAAACGTGTTTTAATTTGGGGGCAGGTCTTTCATTAGAAGTGGGGAGGGCAATGCGCAGCTGGTCAATTGATGATTGATGGACTTAAGAAGCCCAACAGACGTATGTCCATCTAGCATAAGAGTTTTGGCAATAAAAATGACGCAGGTTGGATTAAGCATTTAAAACATTTGGTTAACAAGCGAAAAGTTGTGGTTGAGCACAGTGCGACAATCTTCTAGAAAACCTAACCTAATCAAACATTGGTATGAACCCGCTGCAATCTGTCGCATAAGGTGTGTTCCAGTACTTTGTGTTCCAAATCCTGAAGTCTGAAGGGGGGTAAATTTCTTAGAAAGAGGCAAAGTACGGGAACGCATCTAAATTAAATGTGTATGTCATTAAGAAATGTCAAGAAACAAAAACAACAAAATTTGAGACACATACACGAAGATAATGGGCTTATGCTCACTTATCTCTGTACACCAATTAATTTGACAGAAAACCAACAACCTACCCACAAAAAATGTCGTGTGTTTAAATGGGCAGGATGAGGAAATATTTTACTCTCCCAAGAGAGCACTCATTTGACGTGAAACCCATTGATTTCGGTATACGGCAACGGATTTTGTGTTGTTTCGTACTCTTTTGTGTTGTTTGTTCGAGTACGGGAACACACCTGGCATTGAGTTCAAGTTCTTTGTCAAGCTGCAGAAAAGTCTTAATCATCCTATCAACCGCTTTCATCAAAAAGAGTTTTGTACGGGATGGGATTGAGCTAAAATGTCACCAATTATCGTCTCCCGTCCAACAGTAGTCTTCCTTGTACAATTCTAGGGGAAAGAATTTGCAATACAGCTTAATAATCTAAACGTGCACAAATCCGCTGGCCCGGATGGTACCTCTAAAAACAAAGAAAAGAGGAGACGTTTGCTTCAACATTGACGCTGGAAATTATTTTCTAATTCAAGTAAGTCGAGACACACACCTCGCTGCGAAAAAACATGCAATTTTTGATAAAGTACAAGGCAATCAGAAGTTATAGCAAGTACCCACACCCATCAGAAGGGCTTTCACCAATCTTTGTTTTCTGATATCTCGGAAATGGTTAGCCCCTTTGCAAAACAGTTGACTGCAATTTCGATGGTATCCCCTTGTTCTTCTGAAGAGGTGTTTTTCTACGCTGACAAAACCACTGCGAAATCATTTTCATTTGGACTATTCTTTAGGGCTCTTTCCGAGTAAGTGTAAAATAGCATTTGTCCAACGCGGCCCTAAAAAGGACGAACTTTCATCATCCACCTTCTACAAACCCAAAGCACTTACGTCCCTGCTTTCTAAGGCTAACTTATGAAATATTTTGAAACCCGGAAGCTTCCTAATGACCGCCAATAAGGCTTCCGCACGGTGGTGCAAACAAGTGGAGAAGAACCTTAACCAACTTGGAGAACGCAAGTGGAATTTGAGGCCCAGATGAACTCCGGTCTGGAGTGCCACAAGAAGAAGAAGAAGAAGAAGACTTCAGACTTCAGTAGCAACAGGTCCACTGGTGATTTGATGGCATATCTCACAGAAAAATGGAACCCTAAGGAGAAAGCAAGATCGTTGCGTTTGATATTTCAAAAGCAGGGTCTCTTGTCGAAAATGCATGCTTTTGGTGTCGATGGATTGGAAATTAACTTTCGAACCGTTCAATACAAGTTGTATTCAATGGGTTTAAGTCTGATATTCACCAGGGCTCTTCTTCATTTTTATAAGTGATCTCCAGTCTGTCACTTCTAATCCAATTCACTCCTTCGCTGATGAGAGTACCCTTAGCTTTTCATATTCGTTCCTCGGCTCTCGACCCTTCTCTTAGGTCATAGACTTTTAACGGCGGCGTATGTTAAGCTCATTTAATTTCGATCTTTACAGCTTAATTGAATGCGGTAAAAAGAATAAAGTGGAATTTAATGCTTCCAAAACTCAGTGCTGTCCAGCCATTATCTATTAATGGCTCCTGCGTTGTTGAAACTGAACGACTTTGCATCCTCGGAATGTGTATCAATTCACTATTAAGTTCGAAAGATCACATATTCGAGATCGCCGAAAATGCATCGAAATGCCTAGATTCCTTAAAGCGATGCAAGAAATATTTCATCCCTTTTGAGCTGGCAACAATATACAAGGCATACATCCGCCTAAGGCTTTAGTATAACGCTCTTATTTGGTCTGGTGCTCCTAAGAACTCTCTGCACCTACTAGATAGAATCCAACCACGAGAGATAAAACTGCTGCGAAGTCAATCGATTTGCTGGAACATCGATGAAATGTTGTGTCTCTAACGCTATTTCAACAAAAAATGCTTTAGAAAGCCAGCTGCATTCCTTCCCTCCCTTACCCACCTTGGAATACTCACGCGTTCACTCTTAAGTTAACCTTTTCAACAAAAAATGGTCTCATAAGTTAGCCAGCTGCATTCCTCCCCTTCAAGAATTCACTCGCAATACCCGCCTCGCTAGAAATGCTCACCCGTTCACCCTTAAGTCCACCTTCAGACGTACAGTTTAATTTAAAGACTCGTTCTTCAGCCGCACCAGACAAATATGATGCCCATTTCAACCCACGGGCATTTAAAGCCAATGTGCATCGGTACCGCCTTTCCCTCTCTTCCTCTTTACCTTCGGCCCATGTGATTAATTTCGGTCACTTAAGGGCATAAACAATCCCTTCAGTGCGCACCAATTATACAAAAAGTTTCCAAACTAAGTTTGAAGAAAAAGTCAATATGCACACATGAAATTCCCACAAAAGTACTAGGCAAACATGAATTGCAATAGGTATCCAAACCCAGCCTGTGACGGAATGAAGATGCTTTAACATGCATCGACGACGGGTCATTCGAAAAAAAAATTCGATGCTCACTTTGTGGCATGGGGCGTGGGCTGCAGGCTGCACATAACACCAATTGAAATGTACCGTTATTCATGAAAATGATGCCACTTCTCTGCCCCCCCCTCCCCCTTTCTCTTTATCATCTTATCTCTAGAAAGATGATAAATGGAAAGGGAGGGAGAGGAGGATGGATTTTTTTTAAATCCATTCAGTAGAGACACGCACCTCGCAGCGAAAAAACGTGAAATTTTCGATAAAGTACCAGGCAAGCAGAAATTATAGCAAGTACCCACACCCATCAAAAGTGCTCTCATCGGCCTTTGTTTGCTTTGATGTGGTTGGCCGCTTTGCAAAGCAGTTAACTGCAGTTTGTTGGGGAAGGCTGTTATGTATTCAGCACTGTTGACTAATTTACCGTTATTTGGACTGTACGGTACATATTAAAATTCAAATTGCTTCATGATGGTGCATGAAAAAATGAATCAGTAAATTAGTGATTAAAATAGGTTTTAGAGTGACTACAGGCGATGATAATATGCAAGCAGTATGTTTTCAGTCAGTTTAGCGAATTCTTCTGCATTTGAAAAACAATCGAAACAAAAACAATGTTTGTCACAACAAATAAGTAAATATTTCTCAAGGTTTGCTTAATAAAAATAATTGTTGGCGCTACAGTCCAAAGGGGGACCAGGGCCTTGCTTGCTCATCAACTACTCTTGTTGTGCGCGCTACTGTTCTCTCATGGGTAGAAGGGATCTACAGTTTTTTGCCAACTCCGAAGGGCGATTTTGAGAAGCTTTCCTAGGCAGTTATTACTCTTTGAGTGTTGTCAGCAGCTCAAAAGTGGTGGTGCCGTGAAAAATTCCAAAAATTGGTGTTTAGCTGCGAATCGAACCTATACCCTTCGGCGTGTGAGCGACGCACTCTACCCACTATGCCACGGCGACCAGGTTTGCTTACCTATGTACATAAGCACAACACAATGTGCGTTTTTAATTAATCTCAAGTGAGAATATTTTGTAAAAAGTTTACCCTTCTTCTTCATTTCATTTCCTTGTATATTCCTTCCAGCTTACACATATAGTTTTACAATTTAAGATGTACGGGAATAGTTTTTGGCAGGAAGATTATCATTCGATAACTAAAAAAGTTTGCGTTGAATGATTCCTTCAGTCTGTTGCAGCTCTGAAATCAGCAGATTACCCATGAGAATTTCCTACTTATAGATCTGGGATATCGTCCCACAACAAGTTGTTCATTTGTTGGTTGTGACATCCCGTGAAGTCGTTCGAAAGACATCACACCGTGCGACGCGAGATAGAGAGGTCACTTTGTATTCTCCTGTTCCAAAAAAATTAACAAATATTTCAAAGGTTCTCCTCGCATCATTCAAACTGTATTCAACCATTTTGGAGGCAGTAAAAGATGGTACCATTTTATTTTATATTCTTTATTCTTTATTTTATTTATTTATTTATACGAACTAACATAGAAAAGTGAAATTACAATGTTAGTACCCGTTTTTTTCAAAAGCACAAGCGACAAAGGCCTTCGGCTCGATTCTTTCTTTATTCTTTATTGACGTGTTCACAGAAAAAAAAAAGAGTTTAAACTGTGTATTAAATTCGAACAGCATTACGACGGCACCCAAAGAAGGAAGAGTGTCAATCCCTGCACTACCTGTTGGTCATTACAACAAGGTTCCTTCTGAACCATGTTTGAATACGAGATCAAGCACGTTGTTCCTCCATCTGAAAAGAGAACAAACAATCATTAGGAAACCTCTGCTATACAAGGGTGTACAAATATTGAATTTAATGGATCAGTAGGACCTATTGGATAGTTGTTGCGGTATGTATCATGCTACATTGTCAATTTATCCTCTTTGTCATCATGAAAGCATTTGTTAAGAATTAGAATTTGAAAGTTTGTCTTACCTTCAACGACTCGATGTCTATACTTCACTTTTTCAGGCTCCTGCAAAAGAAAAAAAGAAATGCATTAGATTGTGCTGACTCTATAGAAACAACCTGTTAAAAAATGAGTTGAATTGTAGTCAGTAGGACCTATTGGAAAGTTGTTGCGGTTGTGCATCATGCTGCACTTTTCAAGTATCCAAGTTATCATCACAAATAACAAGAAGCTCGTTATCCCCTGTTGCATGCGACTAGGCCTTGCAACAGAGGACAGGAGCGGAGTTCAAACTAACTAAAGACTGCCGGACTTACCTTATGAAAGCATCCTTGTCAGCTAAGTGTCAAGAGATTCCTTGAATGAATTTCAAAAGTGCCAAAGTTCACCTAAAACGAGATAAGAGTGATTGGAGTTTATTAAGCATGGAATAAGGTGTACGATGCAATGAATGGAAAAAGAGGAAGCATCAGTAAGACCAATCAATTCGCATTCAGTCATTGCCTGATCAGATAGGGGCGAAAGTAAGTCCTCATCATTAAAGGGAAATGGAAATTTAATTCGTAGTCTGCATTAAATTGAAGAAGAGCTTGCCATAGCTCTCTGGTTCCAATAAAGATTTGATATGACATATACATACCTTCGCATTGTCCATTGCTGCGCCGGAAAACAACGCCAGAGTGTCTCTAAAGATTCATCAGTAAACAGTCATGTTCTTGACGTTGTCCCGTGATTGTTTGAACTGAAACAGGGAACAAGGTACTTGATAAGACGAAGGTTTATCGAACATTCAAACGGATGTGAAGTTTAAAGTTCAGTAAGACCAATCAATTCGCATTCAATCATGAAGTTTTCAGATAGGGGCGAAAGTAACTTCTCATCACACAAAGAATCGAGTGTGTATCTTATTTGTGTTATTCTTACCTAGAAAGCCACTACAGCAAGCTTGATCGGGGCCGAAATTCTCCTTGGCATGCTTTTGGACAACAGTTCCAAGTGGTTCTGCAATGGGAGGAGAG
This sequence comes from Eristalinus aeneus, assembly GCA_955652365.1. Lineage (NCBI taxonomy): Eukaryota > Metazoa > Arthropoda > Insecta > Diptera > Syrphidae > Eristalinus > Eristalinus aeneus. The sequence continues at coordinate 98,359,220 of OY019131.1, forward strand.
AAGAAAAGTTAAAATAGTGGACCAGCAGTGCAAACGAAAAGTTTGAGTTTGAGGAAAATTCAGTAAGACCAATCAATTCGCATTCAATCATGAAATTTTCAGATAGGGGCGAAAGTAAGTTGTCATCATGAAAAAAAAAAATTGTGGAAAGTTATGAGAAACTTGACTTACCTTGATCGCCGGCTGTGGTGTTGAGCAACTTCTTGTGACCAGGAACGCTCTGAAATCAAAAGGGAGAAACTTATGAAACACTGAAACAGTTCATCGTTGCATGAAATTACCTTCTCCTCCGAACCGAAGAGCAAAGCTGCCATCGCTTCCCCGCCAAAAGTACCCCAAATAAATGAAAAATTGCCAGTTCTCAAGCTGAATCGTTTTGTTCTCCAATTCCAAAACGATGCAACTCGAACACTGGCGTACCCGATCTGTTTTTATTTCTAAACAATTTTTATATAAATTTTCTTATATTTACAAGAATCATGAAAATACATAAGTTGTACACTTCAATCATATATCCACTTAATCCTTCGCAGCACGCATCCCTTGCATGCCTCAGGATGCTGCACCGCTGCCTTAACGACTAAAACTTACTCCTATTCATGTTTCCACACTTTAGAACGCAGTAGTTGTAGGAAAAAACTCAAACGTTTCTCACTTAGCTTAATGTACTTCCAAGAGATTAGCAACAACCGCCCCCTTGGCTATTGAATGTCAGCCTAGGCTGATTACTTTGTTCTGTTACATTCAGCAACAGTTCATCATGTGTAAGGTTAGTATTTGTAAAAACGAAAATGCATTGGTACGCAATTTCCCAGCCCTGAGTGGAGCCAGAGTGCACAGTCGATTGAAGTCTTCTACTCGTCTTCTGCTTTCTCTCGGTCTTTGTCTTTCTTCTTCTTCTTTTTCTTCTCCTTCTTCTCGCCTCCATTTTCATCTTCTTGTGTGGTTGGCACCTCACTTGTGCCAGTCTCAGCCTCTTCGGGCGCTTCCTTGTCGGACTTGTGCTTCTTTTTCTTTTTCTTTTCGGATTTGTTCAGGTCCTCTGCGGGATCAATAGGTGCGGTCTCCTCCATGCTATTGGTACTGAGTTTGCGCTGTAATGAGAATGGAATCGGGTCAGTCACGTGCCACAGCATGCAAACAAGTGGTTGATGCTGATGGAGGGCTTCAGCAAGACCAATCAAATTCGCATTCAATCATGGCCATCAGATAGGGGCGAAAGTAAGTGCTCATCACAAAATTTTTAGCGACTCTGAAGCGTTTTGTTCGTGAAACTTACCTTTTTCGTGGCCTCCTCGGTGCCGTTTGTTGCTTTCTTAGCATTGTAGTCCACGAAGCCAGTCAGCCACTCCTTGGGGGTGTTCTCGTTGGGCCGACCGTACTTGTCCAGCTTGCCGGACGCAATGAGAGCCTTCTTGGCAGACGCCTTGGGACCCAAACCCCACTTCCGTGGATATGTGTCTCGCTCCATGATGACGCGCTTAATCTTAGCCACGACTCCGTGGTCGCATGACGCCATGGTGCCTGTGGTCATCTGGGCTATGGCCAGGCAGATTGCTTCCCCCTTTGTTGTCACAATCACGATTTCCTGGTCGATCTCGATGCCATCCTCGTAGCGCAAGACGCCGGGCAACATAATCTTGGCACCGTAGCAGACAGCATTCACCTGCAAACCCCAAGTGAGTTGATGCGGCACAAAGCAGAAATGAGAAACTTGCTTACCGAACTGTCCTTCATGATGATCCTCTTGTGGTTTATTAGCAGGCCTTCGAGTGGCTTCACCACTCGCCTCAACATAGACTCATCTTTGTGGTTTTCGTACATGTACTGGGCGTCGAGAACGTCGTGCATTGTGACCATGCCGTCCCGTTCAGACTGGATTCCCGACCGCACACGACGCAGCTCAACCATCTGCCCGCCAACACCAAGCACCAGGCCCAAGTGCACGCACATCGTACGAATATACGAACCGGCCTCGCAGCTAACCCAAAAAACACCTTTAACGTGAGTTCACAACATCCAACAAGGGTACACAGAATTCGGGGGAGAAACAAAAAAAAACAGAAAATAGGCTCAGTTGATGCTCGTGCTGCTCTAGCATTTTTCGCAGACGGACAATAGTGGTCTGAATTGCCGTCAGCTGCATGAAATGCTCTCGGAAACAAGTGAAACGTTCGGTGACTTACCCATGTTGCGACTCTCATCGTAGTCCAGCAGTTTGCTGTCGTACACAGTTCGCACACGCAGTTGACGCTTCACGGCTGAGATGAGTGGAGGTCGTTGGAAGAGCGCTCCGCGCAGTTTCTCCAACCCCTGCACGACTTTGGAGACTGATTCGACGGGAGCGTGCAGTTTGAACACGGCAACGTACTCCTTTCCCGCGCTCTGTTGCGACTTCACCAAGCGAGTGGCCCTGTCTATGCAGACAATCAGGCATCCTGAAAGTAGACAAAACGGACGTGTTTGTTATTGGCGTGAACATGTGGGGATTTCAGGGCCGCCGCGCAGAGATGAAACATTTATTATACGCCCACGCGCTTCGCATATGTTTATGACCGTGGCACGGCGGAGAAAAAGACGTTTTTTTATTATTTCCGTCGTTTCAGACAACTTTCGCGGCATGCGCAAGTGTGTTCCGCCGAGTAAATGGCCGATAAATCAACATACCAACGTCAGAGCAAAGCATTCCCAAACATAACCTCTTCCTTAAGGAGACGACCTCAGAGGCTACTAGCTTGCCAGAAGCGTTTGATTGTACCTGAGTTTTTCTTTGCAAGAAGCTCGCGGAAGAAGCATCCTACATACACACATCAGAAGCTAATGTACCCACTCATAGTCACAATCCCGAGACTGGTTTCTCCGAGACTGCCGGCTTATGTCGTGGGGTATGGGAATGCAGAGCAGAAGCAAAAAATAGATTCCGCGATACAACCTGCAACTTTGTGCCCAAACGTGCTGGGATGACCCATCAGTACTGTACTGCGGGGGCATGTGACATTGTACCTGAATATTTCTTTGTAAGATGATCGCGGAAGAACCGTCCTACATACACATGTCAGAAGCTAATGTACCCACTCATAGTCACAATCCCGAGACTGGATTCTCCGAGACTGCCGGCTTATGTCGTGGGGTATGGAGACGCAAAAAACTGGAAACTCACCTGTAACCTTAGGATCAAGTGTGCCCGAATGGCCAGTCTTCTCAACCTTGAGAATCTTCTTAATCCAAGCGACCACCTCGTGGGAACTCGGATTCGATGGTTTGTCCAAATTGATGAAGCCAGACTTCAGGTATTCACTGATATTTCGATTCAGGGGGCTGGCACCATACGGCAGAGGAGTGTAATGATTTGTTCGCACGTTCAAGCGATCGAAATTCTTCAGCAGCAGTGGCCATTCGGATGTGTCGAGCTTAGCGATTTTCTCTGACGACTTGATTTGGAATTCACCAGATTTCTGAATACTTCCGAGGTCATCCAAATCGACTGGTTCCTCCTTGATTTTCTTCTTTTTCTTTTCTTTCTTGATTTCTGAAAAGAATAAGAGGGACGCCAAGTTTATAGTAGGAATCGATTGCTTTGCGAATAAGTGCAAAGGAGCATTAATTGTGCCCCGAGGGGATAAAGATGGAATGCACAACTGGGAATGAATTAAATGGAAATAATTATTTACCAATATCTTCCATTTTTAAGATTAACGTATACGCTCAAACACGCGGTACTATCCAACACGTCCGACAGAAAGAACGAGGTTATGGAAAAGAAAGACCGCATTAGCTATCTGGCATGACAAGAGTAAACACGTGCTGTCATCAGAGGCGACCTCTGACAGTTGGTAGTTGAAGAAACAGTGTTCAGAGACGTATGAGGAATTTTTATTCAAATGATGGGTATTTTTTTTTTAACTCAGGGATTTAATGCAAACTGAAACAAAATTTCGGAAACGCGTTATTTTAAATTTAAGAACCAAATTTATTTAAACCGCAGTAAAAACAACAATAAAATTCCTCGCTAACAACAGCTTTAAAAACAAAATTGACTAAAGAAACACCAACACACATATGAATTTCATTTTTCTTTAAAAAAAATGATTCCATGTGAAAGCTATTTTCCTTTTGCAAAACTCATCAACAGTTCAAGGTTAGACTGCAACAATTTGATTTGACTGAACGTCTCCCCGTCAATTCTGTGCACAAGAGTTGGGTCAACATTCCGCAATTTTTTGGGTCGCAGGGAGATTACTCCATCCCTGATAGGTATGTTCACATTCGCAAATGATTCCGGAGCTCTTGAAGTGTAAGCCCAATTTATTCTGAATTCAATGTCCCCGGAAATAATTTACTTACACTTGTGCAACGATAGGACTGCCACTCATTGAGACCACGAGCTCCCCCGGTTTTGGCCACCTTAGCAAAGCTGTTGGGCTGTTTGGAAGATCTTTTGATTTGTGCGTAGTTCGATCAGCACTGAACGCCTTTTGTCTCGTCGATGCAGGAACTCGAGTTGGTTGTCTGGATATGTGCTCAGATCCGACTTCGAGCGGTGACTTCAAGTGAGTGATGTTGCCACTTGCTGAACGGCTCCGGCGACGTCGACTAGCTCGTGCTGAACTCGAAGGTAACAGATTCCGCTGTGTTCTGCCAAAGTAACGGGAACGAGAAACATTCAACAAACTTGCATTTTTACCACTTCCTCTACTCTCCTCCGTGAGGTAACCTAGATGAAGGTGGAAATTGTCATACAATGAAGAAACAAAGCTCCGCTGAATTGATCACCTTCGTCATCCTTCGAACGTTTGAAAACTGGAATTTGTTTCCTTCTAGACTTCTCAATCCTCTCAGCTTTGCTTTCGATATCGGAAAACGTCCGACCTCCCTGACGCGCCCATAAAAAGAAAACAGTTAATCAATGGGGACATTAATGATTGAAAACTTACCAACTTCCTCAGATCGCCCATTTTCATGAGCAGCACCTTTTTCGGAATCCTTGTCTTCAGCAAATTGATCTCCATGTCAATCTCCTGCATGTCTTGTTTGAATTTCAAATCGAAGGCGTTGATGCATTGTTGCAGTTGGGAGTCGAATTCTCTAATCGCTTGTTGCCGGAATGCTGCTAGGCGGTTGCGGGTAGCTTTTCCTATAATTTTTGTACGCGGCATAATTGAATTCCGAAAACTTCTTTCTAATGTACTTGAAGTTGAATATGAAATACAGCACAACAATTAGGTAGATGCAGTTTTTTACGAATCTAGCAACCATTTAATCGACTTGTACATTGATTTACGGCTCTTAACGGAATGTCTACCTGCTCCCACAGATGAGCTGCAGACCAAATTCATCTGGCAATGTACTGTTTCTCTAAACAGTACTCTCTGGCAGTCTGAAACGCATTTAATCCCATTATTCACTTTATTTTGCACGATGTTGTCGCACCATAATCCAACTTAACGAAATGAACTGATATGACATCTGTTCCTCGCAAAGAAAAAAAAAACAAAAATTCCCTCCATTTTGATTGGCCGTCCCTCTCCTTAGAAATGCCAAATTTACTCAGTGCAGCCAAAATTGCGGGAATTGAAAAATACGAGCTGTAACTGATTTCAAATACAAAAAAGAAAAAATAAAATTTTTGTTCGGTTTTCTTTCGTTTGTCCGATTAAGTCCAAACAAGAGCCGCACGACGTAAACAAGACGGCAAATTGTAGCTAATTGATCATCTTTCACTGTAGAAAATTGTGACAATGCCGCGAACAAAAGTCTCAAAGAATTCCAAGCGCAACAGAGATGCCGCCATTCGAGAGGAGAAAATTCGTGAATTTGACTCGATTGTGGAGCAATCAATCAACGCCCTGGACATCAAGATAAAGCAGGATATATTCGAGATCGAATCAGAGATCAGCATGATGAAGGAGAGGATAATGCAGAGGGTTCTATCAATGACGATCGATGAGCTACGCAACTTGGTAAGCGCGCGCAAAATGTTTGGCCGTCAGCAGCTATTTTGAAAGTTTGGTGTTTTGCAGAATGTCTCCAAGTTTTCTGAAGTTCAACCGGTTCACAACTATGCCCAACTACACATGACGGAGAGCCAGACTTCGCTGCAGAATCAGTCCTGCTTGCGAACGGTGAAGAAGTCAAATGACGAAGGTAAACATTTGTTCTTTGTTTCAATTTGCTTCCTGCAGTACATCTAAACATTTATTACTCACGATTCATGATGCATTTGGCTTACATTTCTAATTCCTCTAAACGTGCTTTTTATCCTTTTTATGTTTTGTGGTGATGGTATGGTTGGTTGGGTTCGCTCCTCGTACATTCCTCTCTCATTTATCATTCTCATGGCCGTTTGAATGGAAAAATACAAAAGGCTACCTTACAGAGGATAGCACATACAGCACCAGTGGGGCGACTCAGTTGAACCTTTCGAGCATGAGAGGATTTTCAAATACTGGAAGAGTTCCCGGTCCCCTTAGTTCGGCTAAGGCGCGGAGACCTCGTCGCAGTCAATCGGCAACCGGGTATCCCGGCTCTGCGTTGAAACCTAAACCGTCAGCTAATCACACATCAACCACTAGCAGTGATCGTATGTCGAGGTCGAAAATGCGCACACCCATGGTTTCAAGGCAGAAAGCTGCCAGTGCTGATCGCACTCCAATCAAAAGGAATCTACCCTCCAGCCCAACAGCATTGTTAAGATGGCCAAAACCAGGTGAAATGGTGATTTCAATGACTGGTACTCCAGTTGTTTCTCATGTGTAAGTAGTGCAATAGAGCTCCAGAGTACTTGTCTAAGTGATTCGTATTTTTTTTCTTTCAGAATGCCAGAGCAGTATGCAAATGTAAACATCCCCATCAGAGACGGCGTTTTGTCGCTGCGACCAAAGAAACTGCAGACTTTGGATCCAGATATTGTGCACAAGATCGACCAGGAGACACTCACTCAGATTAAGCTGCTGCAATCGAATTTAGAGCTGATCATGAGCTACGCCGACAAGGGAGGCAAATAAGACATCTGCTTTCTTTATTTTTTTTTTGTTGTCATACTTATTTTTAATCAATTTTTTCTCATATGACGTGGATGTGCTCATCCATTACACAGACGAATCATAACTCTAGACTTATTCTATGTTTTATTTACCGTACATACAATCATTTTTCTGTAACTTAATAGACGAAATAAAAGAAAATGTTTGAAATGTTTTATTTGCTTTGAATGCGGTTGTGTGGCTGGAGCGCTCAGATTGCTTTGAGCATCACAAACTGGAGGTGCAGTTGTCACCTCCATTCTTCCTGTGTAGTAGAGAAACCACGGGAAGTCTCAATAGGCGTCAACTCTTGCTTGCAAATGTTAAACACAATAAGTATATCATGATCAGACTGCAGAAACTTTCCAGATAAAGATTTTGTTAAATTTCATTTCAGTCCAATAGAGGGTTTTTCTTTGGCATTTTTAATGCAGCGCAAAGAAAAAAAAACAAAGTTGTACAGGTTCTACCGAGATTTGAACTCGGATCGCTGGATTCAAAGTCCAGAGTGCTAACCATTACACCATAGAACCGTGTTACCAATCGTGCTCATTTTTCCAATTTTGTTTTTCGCGCAACAAAGATGGCCACAGCGATGTATAGCAACATTTGGAACGGGAAATCGAACGTCGCAACAGAAGTTGGAGGAAAATGATTTGTCAGCATAGCAGAAAACTTGAGTGTTGAGGATTTCCTTATGCTTTTTGAAAAGTCTTACTCTGTTGGAGAGTCTTATTCTGTTGGAGAGTCTTACTCTGTTGGAGAGTCTTACTCTGTTGCAGAGTCTTACTCTGTTGGAGGGTCTTTCTCTGAAAGCAGAAAAAGGTGAAAGAATGACAATGTCTATTAGTATGAAGGTATGTATACCACAAGGCCGACAACGAAGAAATTTTAATGGTTATCGTAAATCGGAGCTTTTCAAAAAAAATAAAACTTACAAGCAAAGAAACACAAATTGTATTGATCCGCTAGGACACAGACCAATGCATGGTGTACGACGAAAAACTTTGGTCTGAAGGTTTCTAACTTCAAAATAGGGTGGATCCTTGCCTCCAACCAGCAAACCTCCGCAGTCAGCATCTTATTCGAGAACGTAAACTTTAAAGTTGCCTTCATGGGAACAACAAAGCAATATTAATGAAAAAAACAAATCAATTTAACATTTCACCCACCTCACCCCGTTGAGTGAATTCCACCGTATGAACTCCAAAAACGAAGTTCTTGCCGAAAGAGGAGAGAGTTTAAAATCTAACTTACGTTTTGTAAAAATTGAATATGTGCCCCCCTTCCGCTTCGGGGAGTCACACAACAGGTTCTACCGAGATTTGAACTCGGATCGCTGGATTCAGAGTCCAGAGTGCTAACCATTACACCATAGAACCTCGGTGGGAGGGGATGCACTGAGTTCCTACATATGGCAGACAAAACGACGACAATCGGATACACATTTTTTCACTTTCTTCTAAAAGGAGCTGTGTCTGCAGCAACATCACGCCTGTACCTGCCGAGAAGGGGAAAAAAGTTTGGGCTACCTGTTAAATATTTGACAAGGCAAAGATAACGGGTTCTATGGTGTAATGGTTAGCACTCTGGACTTTGAATCCAGCGATCCGAGTTCAAATCTCGGTAGAACCTTGCGCCTAGCAAAAATCTGTTTTTTTTTGAATCATTCTGACCTTGACCAACTTTTACTTGGAGATGAATTTAATTTAATGTTGTTATTCTTGGAAGTGACATCAACTCTCTAGCATTGGAAATCCCCAAAAATAAATCTGGACTCGCTGTCGTTGTTTGAGATATGTACGAGTATGTGCGCACTACAATTTCCTCCACTTCTCAGTGAATATGAAGACAAGAACTGATGTCAAGCGAAAAATAACTTGCCAATCGGTGTTTCTTTTGCCTCAAAAGGCAATTGACTGATGGAGTCTGCTTGCCAACAGCTTGATAGTTCTGATTGTACTCGGGGTTTAGTATAAATCTTAAACTTTTTCGAAAACATGAGAAATTTTTCCAGAAGCTGACAAAAATCCCAAGGCACGTTCCTATTCATGACACACGCTTTGTATTATTCCTCATAAGCAATCAAATATCACAAGTTTCCACAACTAAGTCACGAAATTCGTTTTCATAATCACAACTGGCGGTTATCTGTTAATTGAGGCAATCCAACACCTTATTGATGCAATCGACACTATCGCTCGTTATCAGCTCAATGTTGGCCTCTAGTGGTCAGATTGTTCCAATCGAGGGTAGTGGGTACGAGGTGTAGATAAGACAACAACTTCGCAGTGCAGATGCGAAAACAACGATAAGCTGGTCCGAAGGATGTGAAAAGAATTGAACTGAATGATGTTTCGATGCAGGAAGCCTTAAGTTTACTTGTAGGATGCGATCTTCGAGGAATACAATTAGATTTAGCTTTTAATTTTTTTATAATATATTTGGCGCGCACTAAAGGGATTATTTATACCGAAATAAAGTCAGGTAAAGAGGAAGAAAGGGAAAGGAGGTGCAGATGCACATTGGTTTTAAATGCACGTGGATGAGAGCACTTTTGATTGGTGCGCGCACTTGCTATAACTTCTGGTTGCCTGGTACTTTATTGAAAATTTCATGTTTTTTCGTTGCGAGGTGTGTGTCCCGACTTACTATAATTAGAAAATAATTATCAGTGTCAATGTTGAAGCCTTGAGCACGCGTCACTCTTTTTCTTCTAGTCAGAAATACGATGATAAGGGGGGGGGGGGGGGCAGAGAGAGAGAGAGAGAGAGAGAGAGGGGATTATTTTCACTAATAACGGTAAATTGCAATTAGTGTCATAACCACCCCGCAGCCCACTACCTATGCCACAAAACCTGCATTGGAATTGGATACCTATTGCAGTTCATGCTTGCCTAGTAGTTTTGTGGGAATTTCATGTATGAGTCTTGACTTTTTCTTCAAACACAGCTTGGACACTTGTTGGATTTGGGGAACACGTAGCTACTTATTTTGAATCTTGGAGCACTGAATACCTCTTCCTAGCGGTTTTCCTCTTGGCATCCCTTTCCTCTTGGCACCCCTTCCATCTTGGCATCCCTTTCTTCTTGGCATCCCTTTCCTCTTGGCACCCCTTCCATCTTGGCATCCCTTTCTTCTTGGCACCCCTTTCCTCTTGGCATCCCTTTCTTCTTGGCACCCATTTCCTCTTGGCATCCTTTTCCTTTTGCCACCCTCTTACCTCTTGCCACTCCCTTTCGTCTTGTCCCCCTATTACCTCTTGTCACTCCCTTTCCTCTTTCTAGCCCTTTTCCTCTTGGCATCCCTTTCCTCTTGGCACCCCTTTCCTCTTGGCACCCCTTTCCTCTTGGCACCCCTTTCCTCTTGCCACCCTCTTACCTCTCGCCTCTTGCCAGTCCTTTTCCTCTTGGCACGCCTTTGCTCTTGCTGCCACTCCTTTCCTCTTGTCACAGGCTGCACAAACTCTTGTTTCAGGCTGCACAAACTCTGTCAATTTTTTTGTGGTGGGCTTTTGTAGTTAATTTCTCTTTAGGCTGGAGTTGGATACCTACTAAAATTTCTGCTGCCCTAGCAATTCAGTTGGTAATTTTTGGATTTTTGATTAGGCAAAAAGCATGTGCAACCTCAAAATGGGGCCACAATGATTGGCAATATCGTGGACTCTTTGATCGAGCCATGGGAGATGCTTTAAAATATCTGCCAAAGCCCTGATCGGTTCACATCACTCATTGCAGCTCCTCAGTTTTTTTTTCGGTTTTCATAATGAGTCCCAATCCAATTGCCGTTTCGGAAAGCCAACATATGTCAGAAGTTTTTTTTTTATTTGCTTCATCTGAAATATGATTTTGATGATGTCTGTGAAGGTGTGTCTTTTTGGATTAATTTTTTTTCAACTGAAAGGTGCACCTTTTCTGATGTGTTCATAGCTTTGAAGACAAGTTGTGTGTGACTTTACTGAGAACCAAGACTGGGAGAATGATGTGAGGCGGCATTTTAAATATCTGAAGTGAATCTCATCGAGAATTTCATACGATTTCAGTTTTCTTTTTCATTCTTTTACTGGCAAATTCACTGTTTTGCTGGAGTGGCGCCCCAACGCACGACATATTTCTTGAAAAGAAACTCTGATTCCCTACCTGATTTGATTTTTTTTATAATTTACGCGCACTAAAGGCGTTGTATGTGCCCGAAGGTGTGGAGGAAGAGAGGGAAAGACGGTACTGATGCACATTGGCCTTAAATGCCTGTGAAGTGTAATGGGCGGAAAAAGTTGGGATGGAAAGAACATTTCACATTCGTGTGATGAAGCTGAAGAACGAGTCTCTTAACTGTTCGTCCGAAGGTGGGCTTAAGGGTGAACGGGTGAGCATTCCTAGCGAGTGTGGGTATTGCGAGTGAATTCTTGGAGGGGAGGAATGCAACTGGCTAACTCATTAGAGCATTTTTGTTGAAATAGCGATAGAGACGCAACATTTCGTCGTTGTTCTAGCGAATCGATTGACTTCGCAGCATTATTTTTACCAATAAGTTTTATCGCACGTTGTTGGACTCTATCTAGCAGGTGCAGAGAGGTCGTAGACCAGATAAAACCGTTATACTCGAGCTTTGAGCGGATGTAGGTCAAAAGTGGTGAAATATTTCTTGCATCGCTTTAAGAAACTTAGACATTTCGCTGCATTTTTGGCGATCTCGAATATGTGAACTTTTTATTCTTGTGGCGCTACAGTCCGGGGTGGAACTGGGCCTCAACTTACATGCCTCTCCATCCAGCACGATCTTTCACCAGCTCTAGTTGCGCACTCCAAGTTGGTTGAGGTCAGTGCGTACGCCACTTTAGCATAGGCCGTCCTCTGTCCCAATGGCTCAGATTCGAGGACTTTTCGGGCCGGAGCAGTGGTGTCCATACGCTCTACATGGCCTAGCTATCTTAAGCGTTGTATCCGTAGACGCTTGACCAGACGCATGTCGCTGTACAGCTCATAGAGTTCTTCTCGTTCAGATGCCATCCACGCAAACAAGACCAAAAATCGCACGCGAAACTTTTCTCTCGAAAAGACTAAGGGCTTTTTCATCCGCCTTTGGTAAAGTATAGGTTTCCGCGCCATAAAGTAGAACAAATATGTGATCGTTAAAACTCAGTGTTGAGTTGATACACATACCGACGATGGAAAGTCATTCGTTTCAACAACGCAGGAGCTGTTCATAGATAATGGCTGGATAGCACTTAGTTTGGGAAGCATTAAATTACCCTCTTTTCTTTTTACCCTATTATTTATTATCCTATAAAGATCGGAATTTAATGAGCTTAACATACGCTGCAGTTTCATGTCTATGGACGAAGAGGATCGAGATCCGAGGAACAAGTATGAAAAGCTGAAGGTACTCAACAGCAGCAACAGTTCCGATGCAGCGGTTGCTGTGCTGAATTGGTGCTAAATCAATACAAGCTCCTACAAAAACGAATGAGCGACCACTGCTTATCAAAATCCGCATGTCTGGAGGAACAATAGAGACATCTGTGTGATTGTCGACACTTCAGGTGTAGATTCGGATCGTTAACTAAACTTTCGTTCGTTTTCCGCTCCTAACAGTGCCATCCCCCGTTGAGATGTTGGCAGCACTCAGGGAGCCTTCACTGTGTGTATAGCTCGTCTCCATATTATCCGCTACTGCTAATCAACGAAGAACTTATGGGGTGCACGTTCTCGTGTGTCGAAACCGCAACTCTAGATTCGAACTCTGAACTGAAATTTCGTTCATTTTCCATTCTTTACAGTGCCATTCCTTAATTCAGAAGTTAACTGCATTTAGGACGCTCTCAAGATGTTTAAATAGACCGTTTCCCTGTTCGCAATTCGGTATCCACTTCAAACCGCAGAACCTTTTGGTGCAGCAATTATGAAACAGAAGTACCCTCTTCTTGTTCTTATTATGGCGCTACAGTCCGGGGTGGACCTGGGGCTCAACCAACATGCCTCTCCAGCCAGAACGATCTTTCGCTAGAAGCACCCTCGAGAATCCACAAAAAAAAAAAAAAAAAAAACATACAAAACCACCTATAAGTCTTGTTCCAAAAAATGTTCTTCTTTTATTTAAACTTTTTGTGAAATCATTCTCATTACAGTAATATAATTATTTATCTGCTACCAATTAGTTCAGAGGTGTATTTTCGTTCTCTTATGTTTCTGCTTAAGTTTTAAGGTCGGTTTTCATTTTTTGTGATTGAGAGTGTGTGGGTCTGTGTGTATCCGTAGATATAAAAGTGTTTCTTACTTTCATTCTCCTGCACTTAAAGTAACATTTAATAAGATACATTCACATATATTGTTTTGTTTTATTCGTAAATAAACGAGCTTTAGTAGATTCATTGCGTTATTGATTAAGCACATTTTCTTTCCATAACACATGATCAGAATGTTTTTAATTTTTGTTTTTTTCTTTATTGTGTTGTCTTAATTTTAATATGGTACCCCTTAAAGATTTTTCTCATCTCTTTAATTAAACTTTTTTTTTTCTAAAAAAAATTATAGAATAAATCGCCTTTTTAAGTTAATATAAATATATATATATATAAATACTCATTTAAATATAAATTCCCGGCTTTTAAATCTGTATTTTAAACCCCCATTTTGAGAGAGAATTATCTGAATATCCTTTAATCTTTGATTTAATTTTTTTTCCCTTTTTTCTTATTAGTTTTGCTACATATAATACGTACATACACATAAACAAAAAAACATTTTCCACAAAAAGCTATTCATTGTATATATAGTATAGGGTTGGCAAAGTAAAATAGGAAAATAAAGGTATGGAAGAAGACATTGGAATCACTACCTTGTACAGTGGATGTTTACAAATAAACTTAAAAATCGCAAATATCTCACAAATTGGACGAGCATCAGTTCAGATTGAATTGACTCGTTTTTCCTGACGCAGAAATCTTCATGGATATGGGAGATGTGAGGTCACATGGAGCGACAGAGACGGAGTTAAGATTGAGTACCTGCACAAAGGAGGAAGATTTTTAAACAATACTTAAATCATACAAGACTGAGCATGAGGCCATGAATTCTTAGTTTTCACAGTTTTCTGTCACAAGTATCAAAAGCAATCACTCAACCATCACTTCATTTGACGCCTATCGTAACATTTTAGGCTTCATATTTGTTCAAACAGATCTATTGGTAGTTTCCAGGCTACGGTTTGGTCACAACTGCTTGATGTATTGTCTTGGAAACAAACTTTAGAAGCTGTGCTAAAATTGCTTCTTTTTCAGGAAGTTGACACCCTAGAAACCACCGTTAAATGAAGCGAATCGACATTGGCCAAGAAAAGAGTCTTTTATTTAGGAAGATAAAGATGGAACCTCCAGTTTAGAGCGGTTGCAGGTAAATTTGCTGTCTATGGTTGGAAGTGGCGTGTCCAACTCAATTAAAGACGGAAGCTGATTGAAAGGATAAGAAGTTGGACCAATGAATGCTGTAAAGAAAGTGGTTAACATCCACAGAACTTCTTTGCCAGAACGCTGATGCACAATAAATCATTCTTGTAGTGAAAATTTTCCAAGAAGACGTTGCTAAACCGCAATAAACTCATACACATCAGACATAGATCCTTGGTGGATTGTTGACAGAGAGAGCTCTTTTGTTGCTGAAAACAATTGAGTCAAGTTGTTCATCAATAGGTCGTAGCTTTCTTAAGCCCATTGAATTTTATGTGTCTGGAAGATGTCAAAAACTCAAAGGAAGTAACGATCTAGAAGATCGTCGAAGCCAACAGGTTAAAAATCGTACTTGATGACAGAAAACTGTTGAACTTCTGATACAGCCTTAAACTTAGACGTCGTGATGCCTATTATCAACCTATATATCTATGAAATAGGTCAACCTCTAGACATCAACTCCGGATTCTCCACGAACCCATTTCACCTTCGGATTATCCATGGAGAATCTTAGTTGGTTGCTTAAGTAAATCTTCAAATGCGACATGCAATGTTGTAACTACACATGTGATCCATGGACAACAAGATGAAGGAAATGAGATTCCTTCCACTCAGGCGAATCACATATTTCGTGTACATTTAAAGTTACATTTTATGCTCATTACAGATATACAAGTAAAAACAAAAAAAAAAAAAAACAAAAAACTCACAAGCCATAGAATTATCTTAAATTTCTGTTACTCTTTGTATTTATTTATTTTTTTCTTTTGTAAATTTATAAGAAACCCTTTGGAAATCACAATTTTCACATAAAATGTTTATTGTTTGCTCTCGCCATTCCCACGCCACGAGCGTACACCGCCTCGACAAGAGAGTGCAGTCAAGGAAATCAGATTTTGATGAGCAAAAAACAAAGTGAAAAAAAAACGTTGTTTTAAACGAAATGTACTTGAATGTGTTTGTTGTGTGTTTGTTTTAATTTCCTACTTGTCTACTTGTTGCGCAATTAGGTTCGTTGAGAGTTTGTTTTTAGGCTGGAGAGCTTCACTACTTACTTCAATTAGAATTTGTTTTATTTTTATATTCCAAAATATACACAATTTTTTTTTTTTTTTGTTTTATACACGCTTTCCTCTTTTTTTTTGATTTAAATTTAATTGAATAATTTTACACGTTACATACACAAAATGCTTAGGGCCTATTATTTGCTTTAAACTTCTTAAATTTCTTCTTTTTATTTTTTTATATTACAGTGACTCTTGACTTTAAGTTTTGCTTCAATAGAATTAAAAACTAGAAAAAATTACACTACTTTTGCGCTTTACTCATATTTTAGGGTCTTCCTTTGTTTGTTTGTTTTCATGCTTCAATAAAAGATTCAGATATCCTTGTAGAATTTTAAGTGATTTTTGTTTCTTGGTTTTGAAAATGTTTTCCCCTTAAAATTAATGTATTAAGCCTATTATGTCCTCGATATTTTGTAAGTGGTGCCTTTTTGTTTTTCGCTAACCTTTAATTGTTTTTTTATGTTATTTATCTTTCGACAGTCATTGTGTTGGTATTTTTTAATATATATTTTTCGCTTAAACTAATTGTCCCTTGTGAGATGCATTGTAAGAGTTTTATTTATTTATTTATTTTTTTATCAATTCTATTAATAAAATATTCGTATTGTTCGCGATATGCACAACAATTGGTGGTTACATTCTGATGTTTGTTTGTTTGTTCTGAAAATGTCTGACCTTGTGTTTCACTTGTACATTTATCACCTTAAAGTACTATTTTGAAGTATAAAATTTTATCCATTAGGTTTCGTTATTTAGATTGCTTAAATAGTTCCTTAAGTTGCTTCAGTTACGATTTACATCTCTATTTAAATGGCGTTTTATCGTGTTTTTCATTTTCCTTTTAAGATCATTTATAGTGTGTGTTGATGTGTGTTTGATTTGGTGTTTGTGTCCTTTCTAGACATCATCTGAGCTCGAAGTGTACGTATGTGAAATCTATACAGTGCGTATGTTATGATATTATTAATGGATGGTTAAAATTACGTATGTGTGTTTTTGGTTTTGGGGTTCTGGCAAATCAGGTGATACATATTCTGGAATTCGAGATTTTTCAAATACTCAATATATTCAGCTAACGAAAATAGAACACGTTTTGACTCATCAACTATCAGCTCGAAGCTCCCGTTATTATTTTAAGCGATTTTTAACGTCTCCAATTGCACCAGGTCGCAAACGTTCATTTCATGTTCATTTACTAAGTATTGAGTCTGATTAAAATGAAACGTGAATGGTTGGCTAAATATGTATGTAAGGGACGTCCCTGCTAGCAATATTTATTAAAGGAGTAGTTTGAAGCTGTGGAAGAGAGTGTTGGCGACTGATGCAATGGAGGTGAGTGTCAGTTAAGATTTCCATTTTGATTCGGTCCTCTGGTACTTGACATCGTCAGTGCTCAACACTGGCTTAAAAGTAATCAGGTCAGACACACCAAAAAGTACCACACTCACTACACTGGTTTCTATAAAAGCTCTATGCAGGGGAGATGGAAGCTACTGACCGCTAATAATATGCTTTTCATTCAAACTCTGTCTAATCAATGAAAAAAAACTATCACCACCTTCGACATCGAAACTTAATTTTTCGAATGTGTTTTTTAAAGAGAAACCCGTTGGCCAAAGTGAAGGGCAATTTTAGTACCGAATGAGCGGCTAAAGTGGACACTAGGCACAGGGTGCAAAAATTGACTTTTCGCTAAAAATTTTCCACGAACGTTATTACTTGACTATGAACAACTGCACTTACGTAAACTCCGGGAAAATTGGGGCTGCACTAACGCTCGAAAGTACCAAGTCCGGGATGGACCCATGTAGGGAGTTCTTGCAACAGAATGATGCATGTGGAAGCAATAATAGTATAGAAAAGAATGACATGTTTATTGGGGTGACAAATTCAGTCGAACCGTATCCGTCTAACGAAAACTCCCTCCCCACAAATAAGTGTAAGCACGTCATTAGCAAGCACCTGCAAATAAAATACATAGAGTGTAGCGCTGTCAACTACAGATGTTATTTCCAGAATAATTTTCTTTGTGGACCTCAAAGTGCCGTAGCACTAACCAGCGCACACCTCAAAGTGCCGTTCACCTAACATATAACACGTGTACAAGCCAGTACAGCAAAGGAAGAAAACAATTTACGTGACATTCGAGGCACAGAGCCCTTGAGACTTGTGACACCACACACGACAGAAAAACGAAATATAAGTCACGCACAGAAAAACACCAACAAATGGAGATCACCGCTTCCCACGTGCACAGTTCTTCCTATAACTCTCCCCTCTGGATTACTGGTTTCAACGTGAACAAACGATTTTCAGTTTGATTCTCTTGTTTTTTTTGGAAATTATTGCCAAATATATTCAAAAAAATGTATTAACTATACAAAAAAAATTAAAAACAACTTAATCTTAGAAAACTATAAAATAACTACGAATAGCATATGCCTCAAATAAGATATATAATTTATTACAATATATAAATAATGCTTTTATCTCGATTTGTAAATCCCTTGCATTGAAATAAAGACCAACGTTGTTTGTCACGTGCGCACAGATGATACCCCGGTGGTATGTGTCGTATCAGGTGTTGCACACGCAACTAAGAAACCCTATATGCTGTCTTTATCTGTATGTTTATATTCATCTTTTTGTTTTTGATATATTTTGCTTTGTTTATATATCCTCTACTAAACTCTACTAACCTATATATTAAGGAGTAAACATTTGAGTTCGGTTCCCATTCCCGCTAAATGACATGATGATTTTATTTGATTTCACTTTACATTCCTTCCGCGCGATATAAGTAAATGCTTTTGGTATGCTACCGCTTATATATGAATGTGTCTTATGGTTCAATCAAAATTAATATAAAATAAAAAAAAATATTTTGCGAAAAGGAGAATGTGGCACTTTTTGTTTCACTAAGAGATTTGATAGAACACTTGTTTGCTTGCTGCTTTGGCTGAGGGGTGGAAAGGACTTACGGAAACAGAGTTAGAGTGAGAGAGAAAAAAAATATGTATATATAGAGAGAGAGAGAGATAAGAAACACGACACGAACAAAAATCTAAACAAAAAAAAAAGTTGCCAGGTACGAAACTACTAAGTGGTTGTTAAGCGGTGAGTGTGTACCGTTTTGCCTAAGAGAAAAACTCTTCTGGAAGATGCCTGCTAGTCTCCGCTAAAATCATTTTCAGGATAATATATATATAAAACAAGCTAAAAGAAAGCAAAAATAAAAATATATGTATATATAAATCATACTGTGTGCCGCGTGAGTTTTTCTTGAAGCGACTTAAAGCTATGCGTTCATAATGATTATTTGATTTGTTTTTTCGGCATGTTTCTCACTTCCGAGTGTGTGTTACGTCTAACCATCAAACGATCTGATTGTGCCAAAGAGTGTATCGTTGATACATTTTTTTCTTCTTCTTCTGAATGGACCTATGATCTATTTCCTTCTTATCTTTGTCATCGCGCACCGAAAATGTGGGTGCGCGCGAGTGTTGTTCTGTGATTTATGTACTTAAGCGAAATACATAACTTTTTTGGTGTCAGCATGTACGGTGATCGCTCTTGCCATTGCGCCTGGGGTGCGATCTTCTGAGCAGCCACTTTGATGTGATCCCTCGCCAGAGTCGTGCTCTTTCTCAACCAAGTGATATCTGAAAGGGCACAATTCGAATGAACATCCATTGGAAAAGGTTTGTGATTCAGGTTGGCTTACCTTGCTCTGAACGCAACCAAGTGGGCATAGTATGCTGGTGCTGGAATTGAGACGGAACGTGTGCAGCGTACGTATGTGTGACAGAGTTGGTACGTCAGACATTGTAGCTCATCTGAATCAAAGTGGTTGTCGTCCCAGAGGACGTGATAGTGAGACGGTCGACTTGTACCCTGAAATGAAACACACACTTGCATTATACTCCACATTTAACGGCTGACAGAGTAACGGTACCTGTATACCCTGGTGACTGCATAGGTAAAAGTCAAATTCTGTTGGGTGTGTGATGCCGACATCCACTGTGGTGCCGGCCGGTATGTTGCCCGACTTGCCACTTTGTTCCTTCTTTTCAGCGCAGAATAGTCTCGTGTGATGTCGCTTCTGCACAACGATGAATGTGATTCCCGGTCTGTATTCGGCCTCCAATTTGATGCATGCCTCACGAATAGCTGTCAATTCGTGCTGCAGCACGTGAGGGAATTGCCCCTCTGAGACACCGTCACGATAAAGAATGATACGATGTGGCTTGTAGCCGCCAGTGGATTTGTAAAACATAATGAGCAGCTCACGCACCATGCTGCTGAGCTCTTGGATGATTTCCTGTCGGTGCTGCTGCACACGAACTGTAGCTGCATAGCGTGAGGGATGAGCATCCATGGAACCGACGACAGCTGCGATTGATGGTTTCTTGTTGTCTCCTGCTGGTGGGTGGGTCACGTCGGCGCCCAAGAAGATCACAGGCTCATTAAAGACCTTCGGCCTGATTGACGGAACTAGAATGGAGTTAATGCCACCCAGTTTCACGTTGATCTTCAGACACAAGTTTGAGAGAGTCTGCGGTGAAGTTTTGTTCACGTTCTTCGCTTGAACGCACTGAGTTGCCATACCAAGAACAGTATCGCCAACGCGTTTCACTTCCGCTGCAAAGATTTAAAATCATCTTAAAATAAGCTTCCCTCCTTCATTCTGTGATTGAGAAACTTACCATAGACTGGTGTCTTTCCCGGCAACACCACGACCACCAGTTGCAGCGAGTTGAACGAGTTCTTCAGATACTTGAACATTGGCTCGACCTGATCCGGTCCTGTGGCGTACTTGCAAAAGCAAGGCTGACCTATAATTGGCATACCGGCGTCGTTTGAGATCTTCTGCAGCTGCTGAGTGAAGTTGCGCAGTGCATCCTCGCGCACTGTCCTTTGTGGAGCAAAGCAGGCTATGGCCCAAACACGAATCTCCACGCCGGTGAAGAACTGCTTTCCTCGCATATCCCATACTCCCTGATTTGGTGAAGCTAGGCTCACTTTATTCTGTGGGGGGAATAATTGCTGCAAGGGGGAAGGCAGTTAAAATCACGAAATAATTGGAATGGATGTGTTTAATGCGTACTTGGCCACTCATACTCGAAACGCGTCCACCGTACTGTAGCTTCGGTGGCGGAAGGACACGACCGCGCACCTCCATCATGGAGTTCGATATGGTGAGGCCGAACTCCTGCACGTACGAGTCATTATTGAAGTCTGCTCGCTTAACTAAGTTATTAATCTCCCGCTCACGATCGGGAGCCGATCGAGCGGTGGCCTTAATCATTGTGGATGTTTGCATGTCCGTGAGCTTCTTTATGCATCGCTGTCCCGCAACTATGTTGCAAACTTCCAAGGGAAGGTATGTGTGTTTGTGCTCTTGCCCCACTTGAAGGCAGGGCAAGTGTGGATAGCGCAACTTCATGCGGTACTTGTCGAGGAAGTATTTGGCAACAGTGCATTCAACAGTTTGTCCATTCTCCAACTGAAGTGGGAAGCTGAAAAGGGAACCGGAGTTTCGTATAAGTTTGTCACACACTAGGGTCTTTGGGAGAACTTACGATTGCATTTGAGCTGGCCTTCGAGTGACGTTGCAGACGCGGTATTTGCGTCTCATCTGGCCACAGTGAGTGATCTCAATCTTGAGTCCCTTAATCTCCTTCGTGAACTTGACTCGCTGCGAGTCAGTGAGCGGCTTGCGTTGCTCGTTTATGTCCCTAATGTCGAGCACTTCGCACATAAAGTCAATCACCGGTTGAGCTTTGTAGAACGCCGTAGCAGACACTATCAGAAAAAAAAATTAAGGTCTGGAAACTTTACATAGGGCACTCGGCTTACCATCTATATTTAACATCATCTTCCACTGTGATGGACGCACACTTTGATGAAAACCGAACCATACCTCTCTGCCACCACCCAGCGGATGGTAGTAGCCATCTGGAGAACTGAAGAAACTCCTTCCCACCGGAGTGTAGGTCATGCTCGGCAGGTGCCGCATCACAACGTCTAAAGCCAAAATCGCATCATATGGAATTTGACGGGTTCGACCCTCTAGAGCCTCTTCCAAATTGAACAATGACACCTGCGCCATCCATTTGATTGTCACACGGAATATTCGATCCTTTCCTTCGCCCGGTAGCGTCACCTCCAATTCTAGGCGATCGTTGCCAATAGGCAACGGGTCGCGGGTGTATAAATTGTTCCTTCCATCGAATACCGGCTTCAACACACCAAATATTTTGCTGTACGCATGTACCATAGTCTCTATGATTTCCCGGTTAACTTTGCGTGGACACTTGTCCGGTTGTATATTGATATCGTAATGATGGACGTATCCACGAGGCATTGTCACCTGAAAATGATTCGCCCGCAACACAATGGGTCGGCCTTCACGACCCAAATTCGGACGACGTGGGCATGTAAATACTGGCAGTTCTGGTTGTGTTGGTGTTGTGGCGGTAACACTGGCACCGATGGCTGATGCCACTGCTCCAGCTGCAGCACCTGGTACATTTTGGGCACTGGGGCTGGTCACTGAAGTTGGATTCACTGATGAACCTGGTGCTGGTGGTGCTGCGCGTCAAAACAAAATTTCAGTATATTATTTTAGGGCCACAGATAAGACGGGGTATGGAAAGAAGGACAAAAGATTCAAAAAATCACAAAAGAATTACCAAAGGAAACAAATCAAATACGTTAAGTGACATGAACAACATGAAAAATTTCAAAACTTTTCATTTCTTGTCCGCTCAAAATTGGCAAGAAAATTAAGTCAAAGTTATACAAATATTTTTGAAACAAGTTTGTCAAGTTAAAGTCTGTTTAGGTTATGGACAGTATTTGCCGTTGGTGGGCGGCGGCGCCCCTTTATGGTAAAAATTTTGAAATTTTTGTTCGTTTTTTTTTAGTAAGCCAATTTAATGCGCGGAGTTTGAATGGATGTTGGTTTGGTTTGTGAAAAATATTGGAGCAAGCATGCAAAACTATTTGAGGGCTTTCATTCGTATCATTTCAGGGGAGGGAGCAGAAAGCAAGCATTAAGTTGTTGAACTTTCCGGAAGCAAATGGTCCTTACAATCCTCTTGGATAAGAAATGCGTGAAAAGAGTAATGAAAGATGAAATGTTGTTCCATGGAAAATAATGAAAGATGAGACGTTGTTCCATGGACAATTTATAATCAGTGGGATAAATTAATTCCAAAATCTGTTTTCTATGAGTAATGGTTTAGCTGTTATAGACAAAGAAAACAGGCATTCATTTTTATTGCAAGAAGGAGCAGCCATTTTTTTTTCATTTTTGCTTTTGTTTGATACAGCAACAGCTGCATTCTGCACTCTGCCCAGAAGTGCCCTTCGTCTTTGTTTTTCTGGTCCAAGGTCAAAGCAAGAGCTACGTTTCTGACCTTACAAGAAAGCCAAATATTATGCACTTTAAGGACAGTAATAGGGGAGTAGACGTGCTGTATGGTATTTCGTAGAGAAGTGTGTGCCTATTCTGGACTGCATTTGCTGCTCAGGAGGATGGTTTTGACTTGCGGCTTTAATTGCCGATCTTGCCTTCTAGCTGTCGTTGCACTGTACCAGGACTACACATAACTGTTGATCAGAAAGGTAACATATTCATCTAACATATGCTGCTTAGAACCACGTTTTTATCTCAAAACGGCTGTTTCTGCTTGGGACGTTAGGCCACGCAAAGCAGCAGGTCACAGATCTCACTACTGTTCTTGATCAAAAGCATAAATCCTGCAATAATTGCTAGGAAGTACGTTCTTGTCCTCCAACTGCCGTCGCGGCTCAGAATTGTGTCTGTCACTTGCTGCTAGTCTTAATTTTCGGAGTACAACCGTTTGTCTATGGTTTTGTTGTTTCTTATCGTAGTAGTTTAGAATGCAGCCAATTTTGTTATTTTGGTTATCATTCCATTTGCTAGTATCTTCACGCCTTGCAGCCTCCTTAGCTGCTCGAAAATTCCTCCCATTTGCTGAGTTTGTTATTCAAATCACTGAATCACATACAAGTTCATCTAATAACGCGATTGTCCCCGCGCCCGTCACAAGGAACTAAAGCTATGAAAGTCTGGCCTCAGACCTATAACTTGTTGCGCTTTGTGTTCTTTGTGAGAGGCGCAAAAACATTTCTAATGCCAACCCACTACTGTTACAAAAACAAAAATTATTTATAGTTCCCCTCAAAAGCGGAGAGTTTTCTACACAAAATACTCAAGTACCTACGAGAAAACTTTCTTTAGGTTCAAAACGAACTCCAAAAACAACAAGACAAACAAAACTACAAACTAGAAGATTCACACATCATACACTAGTCAAATTCCCCTTCAAACCCAAAGGACACACGCATTCATAAGGCTCAAACTAAAAACTAAACAATAAAGCCGCGAGCTCACAAAACAAACAACCATTCAAACCAAATTCAAGCCAAGCCAATTAGTAGTAAACGAACCAAAAGTAGATGAAGAAAATAGGAGAAGGAGGAGGGAGAAAGTAAACACAAATAAAGATTTAGTTGTTAACTAATGTCATGATGATAAGTGTGTTTTCAACAGAGTACAAAAGTATAATAAAATTTTGAATTTAATTTTCGTTTCATATTTTACATGTAAGTGTATCGAAGCTAGTCTGCGGCTGAGTGGATGGGCTCTGTGGCCGCGGGGGCGAAGAGGTCCATTGCGATTCTATAAAAATTAAGAAAAAAAAAAAGAAAAGAAAATCATATGTATACAATAACAGGTCCATAGCCAATTGGTTATTGTCGTAAAAGGAAAATTTTTAAAACAAAACAAACAACAAAAAAAATGTTTTATGTGTTAATGACTAATTTTGTTTAGTAGACATCATCTTCAGACCAGACCAAGACCAGATATCTCGTGAGTGCCACATACAAACGAACGTGAACTTCAACCCAAATCCTTGTTAGATAAATCCCAAGGAAGACTTTTAACCGGTAAGCAGGTGTATTCCAATCGGGTTAATTTTGAATGCAAAAATGAACAAAGAAACAACTCGAGTTCTCTCCTGTTCCATTAATATTTGTATTCATTGCCATACCGAATTCACATACAAGCACGCACAGTAGAACAGCAAATAACCTTCATCAAAATCCATGTGAATCATTATCTTCGCGCAAAATTATTTGGCACACTAAAAGGGGAATTATTAAATGATGTAGGAGTTGGAATAGAAACACGTGTTCACACAGTCCAACAATCGTCGAGAATGTATGTGCGTCTGACAAAATATTATCACACAGATTAGATGCGAGACAAGTGGGCTGGAGGAAGCTAGCACAGCAGTTCAGGTGGTAGTGGTATTCGTTGTGTGGTTGTGGTGTGCTTAAGTACTCAAGTCGAACTACAAATAGTGCGTTTGAGATTGATGGATATGTGTATAATGGGATGCGAGCACACCACACGCTTCTTCATTATTCTGTTTGACTTCGTTCAATCGAAGCAGACTTTATCAATCGAAGGGACTACGCTGACTTCCTCATAAACCTGTGAAGGCGTTTGATGTTTAATGCAATAAACAACGAGTGGTCGTGAACATTCTTATCAAATGTAAACTACTTAGGGATATCGGAGAGGTGAGCAATCAGGTGCTGGTTAGTATTCTGACACTGAAACTGTTCACTATGAATAAACCCCTTTGTTACCGTCGAGCGTGAGATCGGTTTGCAAGTCATTTAGTTGTTTTTTGGAACGTTTCTTTGAGGATCGCGTTATGAGCGGGTGCTTGGAAGGCATTTTCCTTATCAATTGAATGTTTTTGTCAAATGGGAAAACAAAACAAAACAAAACAAAACAAAAATCAAGCCGAAACACTACTTTTGTGTTCTTTGTTAAAAATTTTGTAATAATTATTTTCCGCTGGTTATATGCACTTGGTTGAGATAACTTGCTTTTACATGCACTAATCGACTTCCAATTGACTCTGCAAAATTAACCGTTGATGAGGGGGACAAACCAAAGAAAGAGAGAGAATGTACAGTTTAAGTTCTCCCTACAGTTTGAGATCGTCTCAAATTTGTGCCTTCATTTACACTCAATTCCAATGTCAAAGCGCGGCTAGTAACAAACCTGCCATAAATTGATAAGAGTTCCTGAAATTAAATTCACCTATCCACCGCAGTTGTTTATCGCACGCCGCATAAACTGTGTGTATCTACAAACCGTTTGTATACATTATTAGCTATAGCAGCAGCAATTTCTCTCCACTGTGTTAGCCGCATTAATTGGGTTATTCATAAGCAAATAAAATCGCCTGCTTAGCACATTTAGTCAATATTGAGGACATAACCAATAATTTGTCTTCGCAATGCGCGTTCCATATGCTTGCAGCATGTTTGGTCAACAAAAGTGGAAGAGCAAAAAACGAACGAAAACTCTCTTATCGAGTGTTTGTGTTAAATGCTGCTCAAAATCAAAGCACAGGATGCTCTGGCATCCGCTTGAAACAACCCCCCGCGTGACGGTGCTGTAGATGTTTTTGCGCAATAACGCGCTAAATGCGACATTCAAAATTGAGTTACGGTCATTGACCTAGTTTCTTGTTGCCGTCGTTCCGCCATCATCTAATAGGATTTCTGTGTATACCTTGAGAAAACAAAGTCAATCAATTTTAAGACGGACGTGTTGATACTTGCAACCCAGAAAGTCATGCTTAGATGTTATGATTGAAAAAAGAAAAGTTCTCCTCAGAGGACACTACCACCCGAAACCTGTCTGGTCGGCACCTCTCCATCTATTCCCCCTCACCTTGTAAGACACTCTATACATTCGGGCAGGGATCGGCAGGTGGTGCAGCAGAAGCGCCACCAAACAAAATCAGAATGAAAAAAAAAAAACTTAAGAATTATTTTTCCAACAAATACACACTCCCATTTCGAAGACAACGAACGCGACGACGGCGGCAGCAATGAATTAGAGCAATCCGCCACCTCGCCACTGGAGTGAATGAAACAGAAAAACCAAAACCCATCTCGCATGGTTTTCATTCGAATGGATCTCTGCTATGCTAGGTGCTCCGCACTGCTCGCAGACACTGTTCAGTGGAGTCTCAAGGTTCATCGTTTTTCAAAGATTATCAATAGAATATCACTTGCTGCCTGGGCTCCGCATAGAACCACACGCTGTTCAGTTCCAATAAATTAGTCATCATCGTAATCATCAACTCGAATGCACTTTTTTCACGCCTTACTCTCTGTGTGCGAGTTCTATTAAATAGCAGCGCCCATAAAAATTTGGAAACCACTCGAGATATGTTGAAGATATGAGACGTAAAAAATTGTAAAAAAAAAAAAAATTATAAGCAGCCACTTACGTTGTCCGACTGGATACATTTTTTTGTGTCACAAGTCGCGTTTTTTTCCCTATATTTTTATGTCAGCCTTTTTTATATTGTTGGGATCACTTTTTGTAGCTTTGGGTAAAAAATTTCCACTAAAGAACACTTAATTTAGGCACAGAATTATTTGGTAAAACTAATTGAATCACAAATGAGTAAAAATTATCGAGTTTTACTAGTTTATTATTCGATTTTTGTTTCGTGTTTTTCTCTCTTCGCTAACTCTGAATTCCGTACATTATGAGAAAAAAGAATTTTTCTTTTCAGCACTTTTCAGCATTTCGCTGGCGACTATAAAGCGAGAGAGCAAATTAAAAATTTCGACGATGGTGAAGAGTGCTGCTCGTCTCGCTTTGGCGAATTGTGTTTTATATGTAGTGTGTGTGTGATGTTATTGTAGTTTTCCATATATGAATAGGCAGATTTTTGAATGGATTGGTGTGGATTTACAGGGTTGACAACATTGAGAAGTGGTTAATGTTCCCCGAATGTCATTAAACTGCTGTACTGGATTCATCTGCAAATGGCGTCGTTCTGATGATAAAGTAATGCCAAGTCAAATGAATTTGAGTTTATCCGGACTTTAGTTTTATTTATCAAATGTAAATTTAATAGTGAGCATGTACGTACATCTGATATTTAAGGGCCATTTGTTAACAAAACTACACAGATAAATTTCGTGATACGGGTAAATGTGTTTTCACTTTGTTTAAGAACAGCGCTTTTATTCAAGCGACGGAATTATTAATTTACATTATATTAATTTAGATAAAGAACATTCTAAGAAATTGAATTGAAAATGGAATCTTAGCAAAAGATGTTCGTGTTGTACAGATAAGTCTCAGGGAAACCAGGAGAGATGTGTTGATTCTCATATGATTAACTTGGCACTACTTTCAGTTCAACTTTTCGTCTTTCTTACACACCCGAAGAATGACAGGGTAAAAAGGAAACGTCATTTTCTTCATACGCATGACAGCCATCGCCGTCTACTGACAGGGGAAGAAAGAAAAAAAAACGAGGAGACTCTTGGTTGTCGTAACACACAAATTTGTCTTGTAAAAAATATGTCCATCTATTACAGTGGCGCATTACGCCGTTCTGGCGGAGTTGTCTCGGCTATTTCGAAGCAATTGAAAAGTGTGAACCTAAAGGGAGTAAAGCGCGTTACAATCTCATTCAATCCATTCAATGAAAGTGTCAAGTCCACCAGGTAAATGAAGCAATCTCTGCACTCCTTGCATTCAACAACAATTATTCCCACGTTCATTCACATAACTCTACACATGCAAGCAGTCTCTTAATTGGTGGAGAATGGGATGTGCCTATAATTGGAAACATCTCACGCAGGCGTGTTGCGGAAAAATCAAGACCAACTGACGTGTGTGACACACAAGTGAACATTTGGGAACGGGCAGATATTTTCACAATTTACTTACCGTACACCTTGCTGATAATACTAACTGCACTGTTGATCTGTAAACTTGCGCCAATATCGGGATAAGAAGGTAGAGAGTGGAGCTGAGCTGGCCCACCAGGAGCCAGCTCACGCTCCGTTGACATCTTTGTCGGTGTGGGCGTCAGTTTGACGGCTGTTCTTAATCTTTTCTAGTCAAATTTGATTGTTGATATATCTGTAATGAAAATTAATGTATCCATATAATATAGTGACTGCTTTTTGTGTATGTTTTCCAGAGAGTTCCTTGTGCATTTGACATCACCAAAGATTGTTAAGACAAATCCAAATTGCGTTGTGAAGGCAGAGGTACTGTGCAATACGCAACCATCGGAGGTTAAGTTCTCTCTTATTGATTCTGCAAAGGGTAAGTTGCATATGCTGATTTGTTTCTAATTCCACTCAATAAAAAGAAACACAAAACAACGAGAGTCGGCTTCTGTATGCAAAAAGTATACGTTCAGAAGCAGGTTGTCGTAATTTTGCGTTGTTTTGAGGCAGTATGTGCGATGTAAAAGTCTCCTTTGATTGCAGAGAAATCTAAACTGAAGGAAATCCGCTTCCTGAGCGATAATCTTACCACATTAGAGTTGCTTCAGCTGTTCAATAAACACGTTTCAGTGCTTGCTCCCGTTGAGGACATTACAGCTGCGCCATTACAGACGAAGTCTGCAAAACAAGCTGCTGGTTCAGCTAGAAAAGTTATCAAGAAGAAGTAATTCCCTGAAGTGCAAAAATGACAAAGACGCGCGGAACTCTGGCGGTGATTGAGCAGATCTACCACGATATCCCAGCTTTCACAGATATTTTCACCGAGGAATCGTTCTACGTCTTTGCGTTTTGTTTCGTTTGTGCAACTATAATAGTTGCCTTTATTTTATCTAGATTTATAACTATCAAACCAGTAGATATCTAAGAGGATGTGTGATGTTGAGCATTGAGAAAAATGCAGCAATAAAATGATCATTGTTTTAATGTACTTGTGCGTTTAATTTAGTGCGAGGAAAATGTATTTTCATGTGAAACTAATGAAAGCTCTATGGACGTTAGGCTACAAATCAAACAAGTTTTCAATTTCTCAGCAATTGGCAACGCCAGCCCCCACCTCAACGCATACGCTTTCTTTTTTCCATTTTTTTCTTGTGAATTGAATCATGCAGATGTAGATATGCACATATAACACTTAAAGTTTCAATGCCCCCTGTATGGGTCCGCACTCGTGCTGAGGCGACCGGAGAAGTTTTGCATTTTAGCACATGCACCAGCACAGACGGTATTCATTCCTTTTTTTGTTTAAATCAATCTGTGGATGGTGATTGACTAAATCGGTTCACGATAAGCTGTACATTGTTCCCGTTATACTCAAAATGATTTCTGATTCGTGCATACATAAGAAAGCACACACTTTGGCAGTGCATTCATTGCGATTTCTTTTTTTTTTTTTTTCAAAGTACGTTTTGTATGCATTTCTCCTCATTCTGCTGATCATACCGTCCCCTTAGGGTGAACGACGACGATTACGAGAAGAGGAATATATGCACAGAAACCAGTTTGCTGCGATAAGGAACAACTGGAGAAAAGAAATGAAGATAATAAGTAAGGAAAATTATAGAGAATGAACAGGGAAGTGGCACAGCAGGGCGCGTCTAATTAGAGAAGGTTTTCATTGGGGAACGTAATGTTACATGTTTTCCAAAGAGAATGTAGTTGCGTAAAGACTAAAAGTCTGATTGCTTGAGAAGTCAATCGTAACGTTGTCTGATCGAAATTCGAACACTACTATAAGTTATGTTCTCCCAAGTATTGTATTTAAAGGCAAGCCTCAAGCGATAAGTGAATACGACGTTACATATGACGAGATTATGGACCGGTTAGGCTGCATAAGGACTAGCGAATGAACCTACGCTAGGAAACTGGAATTGACATAAGCGTGGTTGTGTAGTTCACCAGGAATTAAGTCCTTTTAAAAATCATCTTAACAGCACTCTTCAAATTGCATCAACAACTACAGGGCCACACGGCTACAGGGTTAAATGGTAAAAATCTCCTAAAATAACCTAATTTTTGTTTTCACATGCACGTATTCATGAATATTTGTTGGCTGTCCTACCATCTTTGATTTCTCTTCTCACGCTAATTTGACATGAAATAACTGACTTTGATTTCTCTTCTCACGCTAATTTGACATGAAATTACTGATTTGAATCCAGGATAATTGTCTAAGCTTCTCAAGCTGTTTGGAGTCGGCAAAAAATTGTAAGAACCTTTTGCTCGTGAAAGAACAGTAGCGCGCACAACACGAGTAGTTGATGAGCAAACCAGGTCCTCGTCCCCTATGGACTGCTGCGCCATACAATTATTATTATTTTATAATGAAGTTCTGACTGCTTTTGCTCTCTTGAGTTGAGAAAACCTTTACATAGATAGTGTTTCCTTGCAGTGAGTTTTAGAAGCTTTCCCACATCACAAATCAAGATTACAGCTTTGAAAGATATGCACTATGGACAAAATTTCAATTTAAAGATCAATTCAAGGTGCCCTATGTTGGATTCTACGCTTTTACCCTTTCCATCGCAGGCTGTGGTTAATATTTCCTATGATTAAGTAAACCGTCTGATAGCTTTCAAAATCTGGACCAAGATCCCTTATAAACTTACCTAGCTCAAACAGAAATTTAACAAAATGTATCCTCTTGTATCCATAATTCCTTCCCAACTCCAAGCAAAAGGAAAAAAGCACACATCGCCACCACAACAAGTGCCCCCAAGTACATTTCAAGAATCTAGTCAGTTTATTTTGTTTCATCTGCCCCGCACACGTTTGTAGGCTACCGTGCCGCACAATCTGCGGTGACGTCTATTTAGGAGAACCCCAACAACAGAAAACCTGCATCATGTCTGTTTTCTTATCTTCTGTGCAGACCGTCAGCGCGAAAACCCCATTGCAGACGCATTCAAAACAAGAAAACGGAAAAGGCATGTCGCCATCTTTGTTGGTACAAAACTGCACAAAAAGAGAAAACAAAAAAGAAAAATCCCGAAAAAAGCGCAAACAAACAAACTGGATAGACCAGACAAAACGGTGATAGTTTTTCACCTAGTTAAGAAGTTCATTCGTCTCTTGAATTGTGTTCTGTTGTGTGTTTCCCTTTCTTAACACGATTCCCCTTCGCTTTCGGTTTCCCTTTCTACACACTTGCATGGATGCAATGCACCCAGCAACGCTCTTCCCCAGTCATTCGCACACCCACCTGACCTTTCTAGTTTTCTACTTGTGGGCCCTCACCTATGCACCACCACCACTGCCACACGTAGAGAGATACAAAAAGAAGGAACTAGAAAATGGGCGCCAATCTGTAGAAAAAAAAACAAACATGGCGCTGGGTGCAACAACTTTTGTGTGCATTTTCGCACACACTGGCACGCACATCTCAAAGCTGATGTTTACAATCTATGATGGAGAGGAGAGTGACCCACACAACTAAGTTTTGCTGCATGCGCGTTAGGATGTTTAATTGATAGGCAGTGTGTGAAAAGGCAAGAAAACGGCTGTGTTCGAAACTATTTTCCACTCTCCCACTCTGTGCCTTTCTGTGATTCATGGATGGTGAGCTTTCTCCCAAGGAGATACTTCCTGTTGTTTTTATTCTGACAAGGAAACCGAAGAACCTAGACCACAGAACACAGCAAAGACTCCGCCGCAAAATGGCAAAAGCTTAAAGCTCACAAGTGGCCACAAAAGTAGAATTCTAATCCGGTTTGCGGTAATCGCGGCTGATAACCTTGAGCTGCGTGAATGAACCGCCTGCTGATTGACTCACGCAGGTGGATGTTGTGGAATGGTCTCTTTAGAAACGTGCTCCTGGTGGCTCGAGCCTCCTCTACGGCTCGTTGCCGATTCCAGTCATGTGGTGCGGCATGCGCGACAAACTTCTACAACCTGTTGGCAGACGAAATGATCTTGGCAGAGTGCTCGACAGGTTCTCTCCCCCCCTGATGGATGTGACGGAATGCATGACGGCGATAAAGCAACTTCCAAGTCCAAGTCGGTCTTTAAATAAACTTGACATCAATTCTCACAACTTTCAGAAGCCTCGAGTGGATAAACAGAAACAAACTCGGCGCCGGGGTGGACTTGTTTCCAACTCCACTTTGGCACAGAACTCGTTATCAGAATTCAACTAGTGCTTTCAGAGGCGTAGCGCAACGGGTGATAAGCACATTCGCACGCAGAGTCATCATCTTTAAAGTTACGTACGTGCTGCCAAACATGAGCATTACCATTCAACCGCCCCCACCACCACCGCCCAGCGGGCATTAAGCCCCGTATTTCACCACTAAAGGGGAATTTGACCGTGTGCGCCTTTGAAGAGCGGAACCAAACTCATTTACTGTATCTATCGTGTGTGAATCGAGAGGAAAGAAAAAGCAAATGGATGACAAGCGGTTGCGAATATAGACTGTCCCGCATCTAACCTCCTTCACAGATCTCACGAGCAAGACGGCTACCACGGCGACAACGAAGACGAGACGGAGACGATGGTGACGACATAGATACACTATTCACTGCCAAAAGTGTTTCTCTCTCACCGTGTGTGCCGCTCTCTCTTTTCCCGCTCTCGTCAGCTCAATCTCTGTGTGAGTGTATGTTTTCCTCCACGAACTAGGAAAGTTTTCCTGGATTTGTTTTGGACGAAACGGCGCGGCGAGCGAGCGAGCGAGTGTATGTATCCGTCGACTGAATTATTATAGTGACACACAAAAATGGCGTCTCAAGTTCAATGTCAAGCTTGTTGGTGTTTTCCTCGTTTTTTGTACGTCCGCTTTTTCGCTTCTTTATTTTTATTCTATTTTATGCTACTTATGCTTTTCCTATGGCCCTCTCTGTGTTTCTGAATTTCTTGGAAGACTACATGCCGCTGCGTGCGGTCGTGGCGCGTGGGTGGAGGGGGGCGGACCGTTTGAGGAGATCTGAGCGATTTCTCTTTCAATTGAATTATTCATTATTTTGTTTTCGCAACGGTTTTCGTAATCAAAATAGAATACCGGAGAGGAGACAGACTAGAAAATGGGAGACGTTTGTGTTTTTGTTTATGTCATGTGTAATTTTGCGGGACTTTTGCTTTTTTCACTGCTGTGGGCCGGCTCGACGGCGCTGAAGGTGGAGACGAGAACTCTGGCCGCCCGTATGTTTGAAGAACAATTTTCGAGCTTTGTCTGACGTAAATACATTTCGCTACTCTCTTTGACATTGATGCCGTTCCTGTTCAGGGGGAAGACCCTGTCACATGGGCGGCTGGAGTTTGGGTGGGGGTGAGTCGGTTATTTATTTTGGGTTCACCCTTTTTTGTATCGTGTGGAAAATCGATAACTTTCAACTCGAACCCGGAACCTTGTACATGGTGATTGGACGAGGAGGTAGGGGGGGGGGGGGGGTTGACTTTTTGCCGCAGAAGACCTTGAAGGAAAAAAAAGCTGGTCCCAGAGGCCGCTAAAACGACGGGAAGAAGGAAACAGCTTGCTTTTGAGTTCTTGGTGATTACGTAACGAGAGTAGGAAGAAACCTTGACGATATCGGTTTGAAGCTTTTGAATAAAATTTTAATTTCCTAAAAGCATTTGAATAAATGCGAGTACTATGATTATAAAGGAAGACTCTTAATCCAAGGATCTTAAAGGTGAAGCTTACGGCCTAAGCCTTACATCTAGAGAGATTCAGCCCGCATACAAGCGAAAGAGCCAGACCGACAATCAACAAGGGACCAGGGCCTAGCTTGCTCATCAACTACTCGTATTGTGCGTTCTACTGCTTTCTCGCGAGTAGAACCTACAATTTCTTGCCAACTCCGAATGGCGAAGTTTGAGAAGCTTTCTTAGACAGTTATTATTTCTTAATTTTGTCAGCAGCTTGAAAGAGGTGGTGCCGTGAAAAATTCGAGGTGCTTAACCGGGAATTGAACATGGACCTTCGGTGTGTGAGTGTCGCACTCTACCTACTACGCTTTGGTGGCCACAGCGATCGTGGATAGAGATATATGCAAGTCAAGGAGGAAACCATATCAATATCCCTTGTAAGAATCGAAAATATCTGTAATTGCGACTCGAGGACCAGGCCACCAGGAGACCAAAGCTAGGTTATTATAAAGCAGAAGCAACTGTAGACCAGACCGGTTAGTGGCTTCGAGAAAGGATTTGGAAATGAAAATAATTTGTACCGTAAAGATGGGATGTAGGCAGGAACTGATCTAAGTTGACAGAAAGCAAAACTATAGACTGTAGAAACTCTAGCGCCAGTGGACTGAAGTAAGTCACTGGCCGCAAAGTAACACACGAGGCTTGAATCCAACTAGAGCAATACAAATGTCCACTCAACTGATCCATGTGGACAAAAAGGGAACTTTAAGCAAAGCAAAAGCAAAATCTAATGTGATCAAAGGCGATGAGTAGTAACACAAAGGCAATTTTACAAATCCGAGGCATTTCGGCGTTTCTGAACCCTAACCAACTTGGAGTGCGCAACTGGAGGCAGCTAGCGAAAGATCGTGCTGGCTGGAGAGGCATGTTGGTTGCGGCACTACAGCCATCCCCGACTGTAGTGCCACAAGAAGAACTTTACAAATCACCATATTAATCACAGTTTTAATACGTCATGGGATAATAACTAATTTGAAAACAATTCACAGAGCATAGGGAAAAGAGGAAAGTGAAAAGGTGAGTTCTGTGACAGGAAGACACAGGACTGACGCAACAACATGAAGAAGAGAAAGGTTTGACCTATGACAACGAAATATGATACAAAACCTATGAGCCAGATATGTATATACGGCTCATATATAATATATGTATAAGCATAGCAGAATTTAAATCTATGAAATCGCACATCGTCCTCCTGCAACAGTTCTTGGTACTTGTCCCCCTGCAATAGTTCTTGGTACTTGGAAATGAAACCCATCCAAACCCAATTGCAAAAACTTAAGGAGCTCAATCCCAGGACAACGATTTCTCAATGCAAACAACATGTTAAACGAAGAGATTTTTCCAGAAACGAATGCATGGCCATAAATAATGAATAACAACTTTCACAGCTAAGCTATAAGCTGGCCTAAAACAACGAGACTTTAAAAACGACTCCAAGTGCTGCGCAACTTAGGGGTAATATATAAAAACCAACCGATCGACTCAATAGATACAAAAAGGACAGAGAGGGATTAGCAACATTTCGTGGAAAAAAGGGAAAAGATCTTTCGTAAGGCCAATGTAGCAAAACCTCAAAACTAAGAAAACATTTCCAGTCTTGGCTTTAAGACCTTCGTCCATAAATAATAACAGACACAATCATTCATCAGCTGAAACTATGGGTGGTGGTCATATGACAATTAATCCGAACCTTCTTTGGGTGCAAATTATTGAAAAAGCCTAGGTGCGGTTCTATGGAGAGACAGAGACATGGAAATGATCGATTTCAGGTTCATTGCATCTGGGACGTGGTGAGTAGTCGTCGCATTAGCTACATTTCGTGGTAAAAAGGGCAAAGGGTAGAAAGTCTCATAATTAAGGAGATATTTCAAGTCTTGGAATGAAACAGAAGTCTTTTAAGATGGCGGGCTATAATTCATCAACTTAAACTATGTATGTAGGACATACGATAAGGTTGCCGAACCTTTGTTGAACGCCTATTAATAAAATTCTGTAGATCTAGAAAGGGCCCTATGGAGACAGATAATGGTATGGAACTGCTCAATCTCTGGTTCATTGCACTCTAACCTGGCGACGCGCCGTCTGAAATCAAATCACAGTCAAATCAGTCAGCTTTCAAAATACACGGTTGCAATTCTACCATGCTACTGATGACAGAAGTTCCATTCGAATGACACTCAGAATTATAAAAACATTTCTTTTGCGTTTACAATGCAGAGAAGACTATGTCAGGCACGAATTCTAGAGAAAAAATAAATAAAGAAGATTCTGACTTTTTACCACTAACCAGAGGTCTAAACTTCGCATACAACAGGGAAAAAGTGGGAAGATGTGAAGCAGATGCAAAGATTTGTTAAGGGTTGTTAAGAAACTACCCAAAGAGGTTGCATCAAATTAGGATGTTTAGTTTCAAGTACAGGCTTAGACCAATGGAGAGTTCCTTATGTTCTTGTAACAATTGAAGTTATGGATTATAATTCCACTTAAACGGTTCAAAGAACTAGCAAACGTTTGACTCAGCTTCATCAGTTTAAAAAAAAAAAACTAAACCATGTATAGATTATTCATCCGGGTCAAGAATGTGGACTAAAACTCTTGTTTTCAGCGCCTTGAGTGCAGCATTCTCTTCTCGCCTTTTTTTCGCAACAGCATAAAAGGTAGCAAAAGAAGTCACAAGAAATCGGATTTAAAACTTATCCCAAAGTTGTAGTTTCATAGAAAATTATAAAAACAAACACAAGTGCCAGGTAAACCCGACCTGAAGGCGCCACTTCCATGCATTAATTTGTCGTCTCTATAATTTGCGTTCCGCAACCTATAGCCTAATGCAATGTAATTTGGCAATTAATGTCGGAAGCCCATAATATTCAGCGTAAAACAGAAGAACTAGTACACTCAAAGACAAGAAACATTAAATTCCAACATCGCATCACGTTTAATGACATTTAAAGCACGTAGGCATGATGCAAATGTCAAATATTATGACAAAATCCACTTCGTCTCCGAAACTCTGGCGCAGACGCACTACCGCCACTGCGATGTTTATGAAAATCAACTGACGATGAAAGAGGCGACCTTCTCTAACACTTGACCATGGCACAAACTTACAAACGACACGCCCACCACAATAGATAAAATATTGAAATATGATAACTATTTCCAATGAATGTGCAGCTAACTAACTTCATTACCACGGCGACGACCCCCTCGGCAGGACATACCACCCTCTTCATTTATTGTCATAAATCCTTCACACACAAACGCACCTACATACTTGCATGTGTATGCGCGGGCCCATACAAGCGTGGAGGGAAAAATTTGCCTCTCGCATCTGTGGCATTCGTGCGAAGGAAAACACTGGCATACCAACACAATGTCTGTTGTCCTTTCACCTATTCCCTCTGTGGGCAAGTTGAGCGCACACCGGACACGTACACAGTAAACAGAACAACATTTCGCTGTCGGACGGTCGGGGGCATAGTGGCAGCAGCAGTCCCTTTTGCGTCGAGGGGGTGGAAGTCATCTCCGCTTCGCGCTCTCGTTTCATAATCTCACAATTGAAAAGCGAAAGCTGTCATTAGAAGGGGAGCTATTGACACACAGGCGAGAGGGACCAAAACAGCACCAGTACCAGCAACGATATGTGCTTTCTCTTTTCCTCTTTCTATGCTTCTGCCAGTTGGCAGCAGGCAGGCGGCATTGAATGCGAAGCTTGGCATTCACCTCAATCCATCTACACACAACACCCAACATCCAAGCTTAATAAGTCGAAAACGGTTGTTTTTCGACGAAGCGGCGTGTGGAAAGCGTACACCGAATACAGATACCAGAAAGAGATGGATAGATGGTGCCGGGAAAATGAAGTTAAATGCCCACCATCACCACCACCGATCAGCTTGCCCAAGCTTCAGCTGTTCCATCTGAAAACACCGGTGAAAAGGGAGAGTTCTGTCGATCTCTGGAGGAAGTTGCAGCGGGCGGTGTGCCACTCAAGAAACACACTCGCCCGTGCATACAAATTTACATTTAGATGTGGGCAGGAAGAACGACAAAAAAGCGGTTGTCCTCCCGCGCCCTTTATGCATATTTAGTGGCAAATCAAATTTCGTAGGAAAAAATCAAATTAAAAATGACATTCATCTAAAATGGAGGCCGCCACTGCCACCGTTCGTCCTCCTTTCATTGCCATCGCGCGCCTATAGTACAAACCTGCAAATATCCATCGGAAGAGAAACATCGAAAAAAGGGCTAAAAGTTTCCAAAACTTGACTTGACTTACCTGTTTCCAGAAAAAAGGCGAATCTCGCCCGTTCTCCTACTGTTGGTGCTGGTGCTCTGTCGCTGCTTCTGCTTTGGCTGCCCTTTTCATGTATAGAGCCTCCACAAACTTTTAGCTTGTTGTTTTTGTTTTGGATTCTTCTCGTCGTTCAGTTGCTGATGGTTGCGGGTTATTGTTTTTTTTTCAGATTTGTTTTTTTTTTTTTTTTTTGTGTCTTGTGGCAAGTTTGTCCTCCACACAAAAAATACAAGTTATCAATTATTTACTGCTGTAGGTGCTGCAAACAATGCCAGCAACAACAGTAATAACATCTTCACTTCGATTCGGATTTATGCAAATTTTCGAGAACATAATTGTACACACACACTCAAACAAACGATGTTCCTTTGCACTTGAAAGTGCGACCACTAAACGGAATAATATCTCGAGCAACTAGAGAGCTCGCACTGTATACACCGCACAAACGACCCGTGTACCGCAGCAGGGTGAGCGTTTTGGGGGGATAACGTGTCAGCGCAACGGCATGAAACACAATCGCGAATTACGCGATTATTATTATAATTTGTTTTTTTATTTCTTTTTTTCGTTTCTAATCAACTTTTTGCTTGAATTTGATTTTACTTTCGATTATGTTAGCGATGACGGAGACGAACCGGGGAGAGAAGCGCGAAACTTGCATCTAGTATTTTGTATTTGTTTCACTCTACTCACGGGATTCTGGTTCAGCTTCAGCAGCATATTCGCTGTTTCACTGATCCGCTCTGTTGATGTTGTTTCCGATGATTTGAATTAGTGTCGGGCATCGATGAATGCTTTACATCAACTTGAAATTGTTTGGAATTTTTTCCAACATGGGATAATGAATTTTTCGTTAACTACGCAGAAGAGAAGGTCTTCCACATTTCACATTTTCAATGTGAGAGCAAAAACATTGCCTGGCACTGCTGTGTGCTGCGCTGTTTTTTTTCCCTCTTTTTTCGCTATCTATACGTATGAACTTCTCAATATAACTTGTGTTGTGTGTATGGATGAACGACGACGGCGGATGGATGTGTGTTGCTTCGTGCTTTTTTTTGCTTGACTCTGTTCGGTGTTTCTCAGTGGGGTTGTTTTTTTTTTGCCTTCCTGCTTTCGTCTGTATCTCTATTCTGTGGGCTGTGTGTGCGTGAAGAAACTCCAAAACAAGGGGACCTAGTGTGAGTGAGTGCGGAGGGGAATACGAATCAGCACAAACTTCTGACACAACACACACATACGCTGCTGAGCAAGTTTTTCCCCTTTTTTCCACTGGCGAGAGGAACGATGCCTAGCGCGAGTATATGTGTGGGTTGAGTGTGTGTGCGAGAGAGAGAGTGGGTTGAAGTGCATGGTGAATTTCGGAACCGCTATAGAAAGCCGGCGAATTTATGTGGAATTATGCTGGGAGGTGGTGGAAGCTTTTTTCACTTGCCAATGACACACGCAGTCTCTTTGTGGTTGAAAGATGAAGAGAAATAGGGTGATCCTGAGAGTTGGACTATATTCAGAAATGTGCAAAGTTTTGCTTACAGCATGGGATGAAAGACTACTACTCAACGTTTCGTCTACAAAACAACTAATTGTAATGCTTGAATATTCATTCAAGGGCAATGATAAGCGATGTCATTCAAGTAAAGTGCTTAGGAATGAAATTAAGGAGAAAATACTTGTTGTCCACTGAGAACTGGAAACAAAAGTTACGTACTAATGCTTTTTGATTGTCTTCCAGATAGTGAGTATAAATGATCGGATTAAAAAAAATGTAATAATTAAGGCGATATTGGAGGAAATCTCTTCATTGTACTTTAAAAAAACAAACTTATAAACAAGCAAACATATAACTGCTTCTTTGAGACTAATAGGAAGTTGCACATCTAGCAGGAAATGCTGTATAAACCTGACGAATGCATTCTGATGCACGTTCAAATTTTTGCTCAGACGTGAAAGTTTACCTGAAAGCGGCGGAAGCAAGGCTGGCGTTTTCAGTTGTTCGATGTGGGTCTCGTATGGGTAACACTTGTCAGCATAAACTTGAGCCTTGTCCGCAGACAAAAGAGCCGAAAAACCTTTGCTGCCTCTTGGACTCGTGCATACAGTAATTCTGTCCCTTTTCTTCTTGGACTACCTGGCTCAGCAAGCTGTGACTAAGCGAATCATATTGGGTGACACATCAAGAAGGGTTCGTGATGTTTTGGACATAACGTCGAGCGGAGTCTTGGTGGTTGAGGTACATGTCCGAAGAGGACAAAAAAAGCTGGTTCAAAATTACTGCACAGAATGACGCCTGATCCTCGTGGAAAAGAATGATGAATCATTCAGTCTGTTTAAGCATTGAAACGTACAGGAGTGTTTGATATTAAAGCGGTTTGTTAAGACGGAGAGATTGCTGCCATAGCTTATATGTAAATCCAAGATCAAATCGATCGAGATGTTCATCAATGTCGAAAAGGAAATCATAGTTCTGCATTCAGAAAAGAGGGAACAAGCAAGATGAGTGTTTTAAGGGAAACTGATGTCAAAGATGAACATCGTCCTCTTCAGTTAAAAGCAACATGATTGCCTCTCATTGCTGTGTTAAAAGGTTGGAGTTAATCTGAAACGAAAAACTGATTGTGTATGTGTTCTACAGTAGGGCTTATATAATTCTGCAGAAATTATTTTATAGGGTATAAGGATCGTAGCTCCAATTTAAAAGACCATTTTGATTGTGTTGTGTCAGATTATCGTAAATGTCTGATAAATCTAACATTTCCTGAAAGTTTCTGAGTAAAAATTGAAATCTGAGATCATGCTACGGTATCACAATTGAACAAACCAAACACACCATAATCGATACAAAATACAGATATTCCTCATATCTCTTATTACATAATATATTTTTCTGTCCCAGTTTAACAGTTCTCACCTCTTATCCTTCACATATCAACGCACAAACTGATGAATAAGAAAATCAACAAACATGCAGAAGATTCCCGTGAATCGAGAATGTATATGAAAAATTGCAAACGTAAACAGAAGCCGCAATTGTTTACTTTTCACTTTGTAAACACACGCATACACCGAACCCAACCGAACCGAACCGTCCCGATCTTTAATGCAGAATGCACAAATAGATTCAATAGATTTGCATTCTCCTTGCGTTGTATATATGCACCAGTTTTATTGTATAAACAATTTTCACGTTCATTCACCCGCGCAATGCACACACGTCCGTCAGTCAGTGCGCTGAGAGTAAGGCTACGAGTTCGCGCCGAAGTTTGTACCCAAATGATCTTGGTTTCTTGCGCAAACGATACACATCATGGTCAGATGTGAATCATGCTCTCATGGGTGGAGTGCAATTGCTTTGTTCTAAGATAGGCGATGTTGATAGTTGCTCTCCCTTGGTGACTACGCAAACAAACGATTTTGCAAACGGAAGAAAAGAGAAAATAGTGATGAATTGGACGGCGAAGAGGTTGTTTTAAGTGCAAGAAATTCACGCAAGATGAGGAGATACTTGTGTGCGGCACTCGTTGCAAGGGAAATGTTTGTAAACAAACGGTTGGTTGCGCGAACAAGTATAAGACCTAAAGGCTCGAGGTGGTGTTAACTCACACCTGTTGAGTGAAAGATTTCGCTTAAGAGAATCGAAAAGGTACGTAACAGATGGAAAGAGATACTGTTTGGAGAGTTTGATGTTGAAGGGGAAATTGTGAATGAGGAGCTTTTTTTATAGGGTGCTGTTGTCCAGCATGGACTTCTGGATGAAAACACGAGCACAAAGAATTTCGAACGTCAAGTGAACACCATGTTAAGGAAATAAAACTCCGAAATGCATCCCGGTTAAGTATGCGATTAATTCATTTATTTAAGTTGTATGCATCATTGGTAAACACGTTCAATAAATTTGCATCTTCAACGCTGTGTAGTGTCTGTGAGGTTTAGTTTAAAATACGCATCAAGCCAGTTATGCTACAGAGTTACTAAAGTCCCAAAAGAAAAGAAAACAATTATTAAACCCAACCATCTCTTCCTTCGTTTAACAAAACACAAAACGAGGTTGTGTGTTACTCCTTCTTGTCAGCAGGATCCTCCTTCCCCTCGGGATTGGGTTTGGATTTTTCCAATGCTTTAACAAACTGCTCCAAGTCACCGGAATATGCAGCCGCAACCGCCTCGGGTGACAGTTCGAACTGTGATGCGACCGGTCCTAACTGGGCCGATTGCAGAGCATTAGAGAAGAGCGATAATGCCTGCTGGAACTGCGGTGAACTGAGGGTTTCCTTTATTTGCTGTATCTTGCTCTCGTCGGAATCGTCTGTTTCAGGCAGGTGTACTGAGAGCGTATTTGCTCGATCTGGATCGGCGATAATCTGATTCACAGCATCCGATGATGCTATAGCAGATGACAGATCTATGTTGATGGTGCGAACTCCGGCACTTGTTGATCCACTGGTTTCCGGTGACAACCCAGACAAATAGGATTGGAACTCTGGAAGACTGATCTCGGGGAGATTGCCCGAGCCATCGGATGATTTTTTTGAGCCACCCTTCTTGGCACCTTTTGGAGCGGACGGAGTTCGCGGAACTGATGAAGTCGTGTTCTCTGGCGTGGACATGCTGGAATTTAGTCGGTTTGATGTTGGTGTGCTTGCGGTACGCGACGAAGAGTTACTATCCGAAGATCGACTGTTAACGGAAGTCACATCATGAACTTTATTCTCATATGATTGCTGTGTGAACTTACTTCATTGATCCTAGGAGAGAACTCAGTCCACCCATTTGGCCCACACCGCCAAACAATTGCATGAGTTGCTGTTGTGACATATTGTTCAGCATGTACTGCAAATCACCACCGTCGCTGCCGCTGCGATTGGCTGACGGAGGGTTATTCATAAGTTCGTTAACCCGGCGACAGTTTTCTTCGTCTTTGTCAGTCTTTGGCTCTTGCATCCAGAAGAACATCCTCCTGGAGGAGGTCTTGAATTTCAGTACATATACCCTGCCGGTTTTGCATTGCTCCACACGCTTAAACTCAAAGTCATCTGGGAAAACAATTAGATCATCTTCCACCTATAAAACAACAACGAATCAAAATAAAATTGGTGCGTCACACGCATACACATATATATTCGTTCTCACCTTTCCGGTAACCCGATCTTTCCAGCAAAAATGCATTAGACCATCTTCACTCTGGTTGAGGTACACCAAGCCCTTTCGCACGTCTGGATGAACCATCTTACCAACCATGTTCATGCGACCAGCACGAAATTCAATCAAAGATGAGCCCGTGCCACCCGATGACCCACTTAAACCGCCCTGACGACCGAACATCTTTTAATATAATTATTTTCTTACTTAACTCTTAGCAATAAGCCACGAAATACAGTCGTAGTTCAACAATGCGTGTGGGTTTTCTTGGATTTTCAAACAAAGACGTTGTTCAATAGCGTTACTCAACTAAAAATTGATTTGTACAAAAAATCTTTTCTTTCACCCAGAGATGGATATTTTTTGCACGAACACGAATGACGAATGACAAGCAATTTCCTTCAATGGCGAAGCAACAACACATTTGAAGATGGCGGTGGAATGGATGGTTCTCTTAATAATGAATGATGGTAAGTGTTGGACTTGTTTTGGTGAAATTAGACTGTTCAACTAAAAAAAATTATTCTGACTGTATTCTTGCGAACCCAAATTTTTCAAAAATGCTGAATGGCATTTAGGGAATTTTAGAGAATTCAAATAAATGCAGCTTACTTTGTTTGTAGAAAAAACTGCCAGAATTCACTGTTTGAGGAGTTCAACACATATTCCTCGAGAATGTTGCCATTTCCAACTCACGTCATCGATCTAACATCTGTCAGTGCGAAGAGGAAAATGGAAAAGACAGAAAAAAAAAACTAAAAAAAAAAAAAAAAAAATTTGACAGCACACAACTGATGAAAAATACTTTTAAGTCATCCTCTTTTTGCCTTCGTTCTCATTGTCATTGTCATCTGGATTTAACTGAAAAAACAATGTTTTCGGGGATTTCGAGTGAATGCAAATTGAAGAAACCCAATTAACAAAGTTAAAACAGTGCTCATAAAACCAATTTTTATATACAGAAAGTTCAAGTGTCTCAAAACAAGTTGAAACCATGTACAGTTTTGATGGGGATTATCGCCGCAGGCCAATGCAAAATTTAGGTGGTGTTTCACAAAGTTGTGATCGCGAAACCATTATAAAGAAAGCGCAAATTGAACGACAAAAACGTAATGAATTGCGCAAGCAAAACAATGGAGCTGTGGTCCTCCAATCATACACCCGAAGCTTCATCATGAGACAGAGGCAAAAGAAAATGGAACGAGAGAA
The DNA here is from genome assembly GCA_955652365.1 of Eristalinus aeneus. Classification (NCBI taxonomy): domain Eukaryota; kingdom Metazoa; phylum Arthropoda; class Insecta; order Diptera; family Syrphidae; genus Eristalinus; species Eristalinus aeneus. The sequence continues at coordinate 98,403,924 of OY019131.1, forward strand.
CTTTGATGAATTCTTCAAAGCGCACAGGGATTCCCTGACTGAAGATGATAATCTTGCTTATCTACTTAGGCGTATACTTTTTTTCTATTCAAATAAAGTTTCAAAGGATTGCGAACGTTTGGTGAGTGACAACCGGGTCACGATGTGTATGCATGATTCATAAACTATTTTCATTCTAGATCGAACTCTCCCAATACTTGCTTCGTAATCCAGCAAAACTTCTGGAAAATTCTGTCACCGGATTCATATGGCTGCATAGACTACGCAAGTTGATGATCATCTGCATTGAACAGCTCACTGTGCCAAATTCGTCTCAGGCTATTCCGATGCGAATGATCGAGACTTTCACTTCGGAAAGCACAGTCGAACGATACATTGAAGACCACGAGCGTGTGCGAATGTATTTGGAATTAATCTTTCGGTATTTAGTTGAGAGAAACTACTTCAAGAGGATCCGAAAAATACTCGAAGAGAAGTGTCCCCCCTTGGATGGGGAAACGCTACATGCCCCCAATCAGGTGACCGAAGCACTTTTTCAGATGGTAATGCGACCACTTGTTCTCGTCAATCGAGGCTTTCGCTACGGCAAGGTGATATGTCAGTCATTCAATGAACACATTCTGAGTAAGGCATACTCAGATCCGATTAGAAACTACATTCTACCGTGCTTAGCCGAACAGCCTGAACTCCCGTTCAAAGACATCCTCCGTTGCTTGGAGGGTGTTATACCTGCAGTTCCCATTGCTGATGCGACTGAGAAGATGCAGGTTGACTCCGAGGACAGCAGAGATGAGGGCAATCCCATTTTTAGTAGTTTTTTGCTCAATTCCATATTGATTCTGGACAGGGGGCAGATGGGTAAGATAATCAGGTCGGCCGGTCAATGTCCACTCTAATTTGCTGGCCTCTCTTTCAGACACACTCAACGGAAAGGAGATCTCGGGCGGCTATATAAAGGTAATCGCAGAAGTCTCCCCACACATTCTGCGTCTTCCGAAGTCATCAATCAAATCAACGCACATGTCAGCAGTTCACAATTCATATGACCCGGACGACGAAGATGATGATGACGACGACGACGAAGACGATGACATTGGCAGCCAGCACGGCAGCAGAATGCAAGTCGACCAAGGCAAGGAGACCCATACAGGGCTAACTGTGATAGAGCGAGATAGCCTTCTGGAAGTGATTGAGCTTCTGAATGATTCCAAGAGAGTACGCATCATCGTTAACAGCGTCGAACAGCACATGAACGATGCTGATGTATTGTATGCCCTCTGCAAGACCTGCCACAACCTAATGATCTACAACAAGAATGCAATTTTTGACTACAAGTAAGTCGCACCATGATTTCCTCCCCTCGTCAAACCCAAAGTATGTTTCTTGTAGGCTGCTGTACACCTTGGCATTCATGCCAACATTTATACGCGCGGTTTGGTTCACATTGGCCTCACAGTCGAGCCAGCTTGGCTTCTCTTCGCCCCTTAGTCTCATATCAAAGGGTGTTGTCCGTAAGTTCATCCAAAGAAATCACTGGTCATCCGAAAACATATCAACTTCCTCTTTCCAGCCAAGCAAAATGGAGTAGAACGAACAATTCCTTTTCTAGCTACTTTCTGCTCCCTCTTCGGACGATTGGTGCCGACCCTACACGACACTGAGTTCTGTGAAGAGAGCATGTTTGAGAAGCCGCAGACAGTCAGCAAACTGATGCCATTTTCGATTGACGAAATCGTGCAGCTCAGCAAGACGCTGAAAGAAATTTCCTTGGGCCTAGTTGAGTTGGCCTTCCCCGAGACGAGGTCCAATCTGAACGAGCACTATCGTTGGATCCTGGGTCGCAGCGAATCAGAGGATAAGAAAATCAAACAGCAAAAGCAAGTCTGGGCGAACCTCCTCAAGGTAACTGTGTCCGTACTCAACCAGATTCACACCAGAGATCTCCGTTTGGGCTTTTGTCCCGAATCACACTGGACAGTTAGCAAATTGAATTTACCCCTGGATCGGCCAAGTGATCTTCCCCTGACGCGAGGTAGCCGCACACGGGGCATACGACCATTCCAGCCGATTCGCGACTTCACGAGGGAAGACTTCGAGAACGGCCCGCCGATGTCAACGAAGCAAATTCGCTCCATAACAATCCTCCGGGAGATTCCGTTTGTTGTGCCGTTTGGAAAGCGTGTAGGAATCCTGCAGGGTTTGGTGGCGGCTGATAAAATGCGGGTGCAGGGCAATTTACAAGCATTCCTTCAAGGACCAGCGATCTTGTTGACTGTACGCAGATCGCACTTATATGAAGATGCTTTTGATAAACTGAGACCAGAGAATGGTAAGCTATCCTTTATCCCCCATTACTCCTGTGACTCTCACTGTTTTCCGCAGAACCTGATCTAAGGCTCAAGTTCCGAGTTCAGTTTGTCAGCTCGTTAGGCTTGGACGAGGCCGGTATTGATGGTGGAGGAGTTTTTCGAGAGTTCCTCTCCGAATTAATCAAAACGGCGTTCGATCCGAACAGAGGATTTTTCATGTAAGCCATCGATCCTTAGAAACGGCTGTTTAAAATAAAGGCATTTGCCTGTCTCTTCCAGGGTTACGACGGACAACAAATTGTATCCCAATCCCAATGTTGGTGACCTACTTCCAGACTTCGAACGACACTACTACTTCATCGGGAGAATACTCGGCAAAGCCATCTACGAGAACCTCCTGGTGGAGTTGCCGCTTGCTGAATTCTTCTTGACCAAGCTGGCTGGCAAGTACTCCGACGTCGATGTGCACCAGCTCGCCTCCCTCGATCCGGAGCTGTACAAAAACTTGCTTTGTCTCAAGGACTACGAAGGCGATGTCTCCGAACTGAATCTGGACTTCACTGTCGTCACTAGCTCCCTGGGACAGACGCAGGTGCAGGAGCTTAAGCCGAACGGTCAGAGCATCCCCGTCACCTCATCAAATCGCATAGAGTACATTCAACTGATAGCCGACTACAAGCTGAACAAACAAATTCGACAACATTGCGTCGCATTCAGAAAGGGCCTGTCGAATGTCCTCCCCGTGGAGTGGTTGTACATGTTCAGCAATAAGGAGCTTCAAATTCTCATATCTGGTGCTGAAATTCCCATTGACCTGGAAGACCTCAAGAAGCACTGTAAATACGGTGGCGAATACAGCCCGGAGCATCCAAGTATTGTGTGTTTCTGGGCTGTGCTGGAAGGATTCTCCGATCTGCAAAAGAGGCAGCTGCTCAAATTCGTAACCAGTTGTTCACGACCACCTCTGTTGGGTTTTAAAGTAAGCTCCCGCATTTTTACTTCTCACTCTGAACATTTTTCACATGTCTCCGTTTTGTTTAGGATCTTGATCCACCATTTTTCATTCAAAACGCCGGCGATATGGAGCGTCTTCCAACGGCAAGCACCTGCACGAATCTCCTCAAATTGCCACCGTTCAAAACAGAGGAACAGATGCGAGAAAAGCTGCTCTACGCGATTCAATCGAACGCCGGGTTCGAGCTTAGTTAATTCTTCACACCCCCTTTTCCCCAATCCTTTGATGCTTTCATAGATGCAATCTTCTACAAGAAATGGAAAATCAAACCCCCACCCGAAACCGAATCCAGCAGAAGGAGTAAACTCATCCCAACGTCTTAATCAACAAGTACACAAACTCACTACACACACGTACACACCACCACGACCACGTTTAACAATCGATTTAAGTTCCTCTTAAAACAAAAACATCAAATATATTGAAAAACAAAAACGAAACACTTTTCTTTGATTCATCTCATTTTTTTTTGTTTCTTCTTAATGTGCATGTACACAACACAACTGAATGCTTTTGGGAATGTATACATAAGTCTTTATATACCTATTGTATGTCTATCTATTCTACAAAACTTATCCGCTAGACTCTTATGTAAAATGGTCATGAATCGAGAAAAAATAAAATTATATTTATTAAATGGAATCATCAATCAGAAAGTGAGTGGAAGAAAGTGACTTAGTTGCTGTGCTCTATAACTAACTATCTTACACATGCTCAGAAAACTGACATAAGGTAGCGTATAATCAGTCGTTGAAGAGGTACTTTGCGTGCAGGTGTCACCTGCGTGTGCTCCATGCAACGAGCACTGTGACAATCAGCTGTAGTAGCGCTTTGTGTCGCTGATGATTTTTTTGTAGATGAATCTGGGCGCTTCTGTTGAGTAAAGGAGGTCGATGTGGTTGAAGCCACGCAGTTCGGTTAGCGTGAACGGGGTGTTCTTCAGGTGGAGTGTAAGGCGGATGACGTCCTGTGAAGAGAAGAATAAAAAAAAGGATTCGTTTAAATTTGAATTGTAAAGAGGCTGAGTGGATGCTCCTAGATGCTCCTCACAGGGTGGCATTTGCAACAAAATGACATTCACCTGCGACAAGCAACAACAATTTTCAGTCTAGTACGCTGATGACACTCAATAATAATAATAATTGTTGGCGCTACAGTCCAAAGGGGGACCAGGGCCTAGCTTGCTCATCAACTACTCGTGTTGTGCGCGCTACTGTTCTCTCACGAGTAGAAGGGACCTACAGTTTTTTGCCGACTCCGAACGGCGAAATTTGAGAAGCTTTCTTAGACAGTTATTACTCTTTGAGTGTTGTCAGCAGCTCGAAAGAGGTGGTGCCGTGAAATATTAGAAGAATTGGTGTTGAACTGGGAGTCGAACCTAGACCCTTCGGCGTGTGAGCGTCGCACTCTACCCACTACGCCACGGCGACCACAAACCCATCGTTTTCCCATCGTTTTTGTGCTATTATTTCAGGACATCGAGCTTCAAGAAGAGGACTGAGTTAAATGAAAGAGAGGCGTGTGAACTTTTAACGTTAAAAATTTGTGCCATAGTCTACATGTCTATTGTCTATCCTTTAATAATAACAATTGGGTGGCGCTTCACTCGGCAGGGGGACCAGGGCTTAGCTTGCTCATTAACTACTCTTGTTGTGCACGCTACAGTTCTCTCACGAGTAAAATGAATCTACAGTTTTTTGCCGACTCAGAACTGCGAAGTTTGAGAAGCTTTGTCTTAGACAGATATTAGGTCCGTTCCAATTGCTCTGAATTTACGCAAAGCGTTCCATTAGCTGATTTTTCGTAGAAGAGAGAGCTCATGAGAGAACAAAATATTTTCCCTCCCTACGAATTGCTGCCGAAGAAAAATCTGTGGGCAGCAGATGGCTGTCAATGTGAAAACAAAAAAGCTTCTGACATTTCATACATCCGATAGCTGTTTACGAATTTCTACGAAAAGTCGTTTCACAAGTTTTAGTAGAGTTACTCTCTGCAAGAGAGATTTTTACCCAAACCACTCAACTACGAAATTTTGTACACAAATGAATTGGAATAGCCATATTAATCTTTAAGTGTTGTCAGGAGCTCGAAAGAGGTGGTGCCGTGAAAAATTCGAGATGTTTAACCGGGAAATGAACCTGGACCTTCGGTGTGTGAGTGTTGCACTCTACCCACTACGCTACGGCGGCCACATTGCCCATCCCATTTGCCTGACCAAAATAATTCATGCAAACGAGTTGAACGTAATCAAGGGCGAAACAGAAACACTCCGCAAAAGTAGATGCCAAACGCAGAGCTGAGGGTAAGCTGCTGTCAATGACCAACGTAGGGCATCGGCATAATTTGCATTTATCATGAACATAGCTTGCATGAGGTCAGCTATCAAAGCTTAGATGAAATCCCACACGGTTCAGTCTTAGGAAGTCTTTCGATTGGCTGACGTCTAAGGCTTACAAACAACTCTGGTTATCTTCATAAAGGCCAAGAAGTTCTAAAAAGCCCCCGAAGTCTTAAGAAGCTTTATGTTTACCAATTGATAGGCGATGTGATCTTAGTTCGATGGATGATGAGTCTGTCGATTAGAGTGAAAAATTTGTTTCCTGGGTCATTTAGAAGAAGCAAGCAATTATGAAAAACACTGTGTTCATCATAACTATCTGCACCGAATAATAGCACAAAGTGTAGGATAAGTAGGCCCTTCAGTTGCTGGAAGGCTTACTTTGTCTTCTTCCACTTTTTTTTTTCAGACCAAGACAGGTTTCATTAAACAATATTGTTCCTGTTCCCTTGAGCAGATTCACTAACACACATCCTTCTTGCTGCTAAGCACGCAGTTTGGAAGATCTTTGAAGACTCCTGACTCCTGTGTAGGCATGAGCACTTCTATGTACGCTCTGATAGATTCAAATTTAGAAGCCGTTCAGAGCTCGTCAGGAATGAGACACCAGTCTCGCAAAGATTCTTCGCAGATCTTTCAAAGGGCTCAGCACGTTCACGATTCCCACCATCCCTTATGATAGATTTTCAAGCAATCCCAGGCCGATGACGGAGGACAGCTCAGAATCGAAGACAATTCTAAACTCAGCAAAGTTTAAAGTTATCTTGTTGTAGCAGAAAATCCTTCCTGTTCACGAATCTTCATTTTGTTCCCACAGACATGCATCTCCTCTGTCTGCAGTTTCCTCATTTATCGCCGCCTGACCCTCATTGTCTCTCACTCTCGTTGACAGATGCGGTTCCCAGACGAAGTGTGCAAATTGAATCCTAATTTGGATACTCAACAATACCGCCATGTTCGTGCCGCCAATACTAAGTGCGTTGACGTCGCGTCGTGGCAGATGACGCGGTGATTCATTCACGAACAAAGTCGAGAAGACGCGTCGGAGCCGAATGAACAAAGTCTGCCGAGAAGGCGACCGCAAGGCAGCACTAAAACGCAAGTGTGACTTAGCGAGCGACTGGGTATCATTGCGCTTCTGCATAATTAGGTGGACGGATAATGAAAGATGGACGTACATACGAGTGTACGTGCAGTCACGAAGAATTAGCAAAAAAAGCGAATAAAGGAGGCAAGGAGCAACCCTTACGGGGTTATGAGATCCGCGCACAGAATGAGAAGACGACGCTCCAAAGGAAATCAAGGTTGCCCCTGGGAACTTGTTGCCAATTGCCGTCACGTAGGACATGGTATTATTTTCAATTTGCTCCGATCGTTATTAATATTTCTCTTTTGGCTTTTTTTTGGCTATGTGACGGTGGCGGTGAAACGGGGTGTTCAACCAAACGGGGTGTGTAGACTGATTTTTTTGCGTTTGTCGCACTTCTGTTGACGACTACGCGGCGGCACACAAACGGGTAAACGCTGTGTGAGCATAAATTTCAATTAAAGTCATTTGAATGAGGAAGAACAATTCGTGCAGTGCTCGCACGCGAGAGAAGCTGGAATCTGATTAATATGCAGATCTAGTCCGTTCCGGCGAAGCGGCAGCAGTAGTGTGTGCCTTGACTACGATTTTGTGTGTTTATCTTTTTTTTTGATGACTGATGGGTAATGGGGGAGATAACTCGCGTGGTTTGACAAGGGCAAGGGTATCGTTATTGCAACCGATTAATGGCTTGAGGAGCTTTTTTGTGGTGTCAAGGCGGAGGGAACTTTCAGCTGTAGCTGAGTTCTAATAAAATTTCATTTAAATTCAGGATTGGGTTCAGATTTCGGATTTTCATCCGATTTCAGTCGAATTTCAGTCGAATTGAAGTCGAATATAAGTTGAAGTAAAGTTTCAGTGGAGTTTGAGACGAATTTCCGTTGAAGTCGACTCTCAATCGAGCTGAAGTCGAACTTCAGTCGAGTTGAAGTCGAATTTCAGTCGAATTTGAGTTGAACTTCGGTGGAGTTGAAGTAGAATTTCAGACGAGTTAAAGTTTACTTTCAATCGATTTGAAGTCGAATTTCAAATGAAGCCGAATTTCAGTTGAAGTCGAATTTCAGTTGAAGTCGAATTTCAGTCGAATTTGAGTTGAACTTCGGTGGAGTTGAAGTAGAATTTCAGACGAGTTAAAGTTTACTTTCAATCGATTTAAAGCCGAATTTCAGTCGAATTGAAGTTGAATTTCTGTTGAAGTCGAATTTCAGTCGAGTTTGAGTTGAACTTCGGTGGAGTTGAAGTAGAATTTCAGACGAGTTAAAGTTTACTTTCAATCGATTTGAAGTCGAATTTCAAATGAAGCCGAATTTCAGTTGAAGTAGAATTTCAGTTGAAGTCGAATTTCAGACGAGTTAAAGCTTACTTTCAATCGATTTAAAGCCGAATTTCAGTCGAATTGAAGTCAAATTTCTGTTGAAGTTGAATTTCAGACAGTTGAAGTCGATTTTCAATAGATTTGAAGTCAAATTGAAGTCAAATTTTAGTCGAGTTTGAGTCGAACTTCAGACCAGTTGAAGTCGAATTTCAGACGAGTTGAGATTTAAAGTCGAATTTTAGTCAAATTTCGGTCGAATTGAAGTCAAATTTCAGTTAAAGTCGAATTTCCGTCGAGCTTGAGTCGGACTTTAGTTGAGTTGAAGTCGAATTTCAGACGAGTTGAAGTTTACTTTCTATCAATTTAAAGTCGAATATCAGTCTAATTGAAGTAAAATTTCAGTTAAATTCGAATTTTAGTCGAGTTTGAGTCGAACTTGAATCGAGTTGAAGTCGATTTTCAGACGAGTTGAGACTTAAAGTCAAATTTTAGTCGAATTTCAATCGAATTGAAGTCAAATTGAAGTCAAATTGAAGTCAAATTTCAGTTAAAGTCGAGTTTCAGTCGAGTTTGAGTCGAAATTCAATCGAGTTGAAGTCGATTTTCAGTTGACTTACAGTTGAGTTGAGGTTTAAGTTCAGTTGAAGTCGACTTAACTTCAGTCGAACTTAGCCAAATTTCAGTCAAAATTCATCAAAATTTTATTCTCAAATGTTTGTTAAAATTCAGCATAATTTAAGTAGAATTTTCCTTGAGAAACGCTTAACCTATCCAAATTCATTCAAATTTCAGTTAAATTGGACCCAGAATCATCTAGACTTCAGTGAGAGCTCATTGGACATGCGATCGATGTGCAGACCATTTTCAGGCAAATGTTATTTCAACGTTTGTTGGGTTTCAGTCACTTAACCGCCGAATTCTAGCAAACAGACAGAATTAAAGTCAAATCTCTCACAGGCCTCCGGATTCAAGCTAAGTGGACTTTCGTTCGTTTTTCATTTGAACTTCTATCGAGTTCCCGCCAATTTCAATTAAACTTTTCTCGAATTTCAGTTTGAACCAAACCTGTGTCAATAAAACGCACTCGGACTGCAGTCGTGTTCCCTTTGCAAACGAACAAAGCTGATATCCAGAAATGCCTCAAATTGCCATGAAATTCCGAGTCTTTGACTTATACAACATGTCCTTCATTCCAGGAAAAAAACTTAAAAAAATCCAACAAAAGACAACTCTCAGACAGAAAGTATTTCCATCCCTTGATGAATAACAACCGTCACTCCTCGATATGAACATCGCTCGCTCAGACTTCAGCATTCACCGCGAAGCAGCAGCAGGAGCGAGGGCAGTAAAAAATTGGGAACCCTTACCTGTTTGGCATTCAGAAAGTCCTTATTTCCGTAGAATAAGTTCAATGGCACTCGAACATTCCGCAAATTGTATTCCGGTGGAGTTTTCCTCTTGTATCGTCGGTAGTTCTCCTGTTTTGATTTGTAGTCGAATTGTTGAAATTTCCCTGGAAAGGAGTGAGAGAGAGAGAGAAAGAGATACAAATTTTGAGCAGTCTGCCACTCGCCGCATGCAATCATAACTCACCTGAATTGATGAGCTGTCCAAAGTGTTGAAATTGTTTTCGAGAAATACCCGCTGGCGTGGTTTCGAAGATCTTGGGGAACAGACCCTAGGCAGCAACGAAAGAGGGAAACAAATTACAAGTGCACTTCACATAAACGGATTTAGCCCCCCAACCCCCCAAACAGTTGTCACTGTCTGTCTGCTCTGTCTGTGCCGTGGCTGGCTGGTGCAGAGGCTAAAAAACCGTGTCACTTAGGGGAATATGACTTTTATTTATTAAAAAGGAAAACCTCTGGAGCCGAGTGCAGATTGGAGTGGGGCAAAAGAGATTTTAAGACATCGGTCTTCGGGATAAAATGCTTGGCATATCTTGTTACGGTCCTACTCTGGCGCAGCATTATCTTTCTCCGCTCCCTGTTCTGTCGTTCTGGTTATGAAAACGTCGGAGGGTATTTCGCTTCGGAATTCTGTGTTCTTTTCCATGTCGCGTCCATCGCTCTCTGTCCCCTATGGTTGGACATTTTCCGACGAGCAGGAGAAAATGTTACGAAGCCCAAAGCAAACCGAATAGCGGCGAGCTTTGCAGATGCGATACACTGGAGAAGGAGAACCAGCAGTGGCAGCAGGAGCACAGACCCTTGTATCCCGAAGCTTCAACATTCTTTTGTTTATTTGAGTTGCTCCTTTTTGCTGTTCCTTTTCTCCGTTGTCGGCGTCCTGGTCCAGTGGTGCTTCTTTTTTTTTCTTTCTGTAGTTCTGAGAGCTCCCTGTGCGCCACCCATTCACTTGCGGCTTAGCACAACTTCTGCTACATTTGATTTGAGTGAAGTGATGCAAGCTCGGGTGACGACCGGGCGGCGAGGAGCAGGACGTCCCAGCAAGTACTCCGTCTGCTCCTGGACGGGACGGTGAACGGGAGGAAGGTGAGTGGGGGGATGGTGGGTGGCGGGTGTTGGATGGCGGATTCCTGGCGGGTCTTGTTGAGAGCATATTAAATTTTAATGCCGTGAAATGTACTTTCGGATTAAAATACACTTTTGTGTGATTATAATCAGGAGATATTGTTTGCTAATGGAGTTAGGACAGATGCTCGCCAGAGAGCGACGCCGCACCGCCCCGTGGAGTTCGAGAGTTAAGACAGACAGATGGAATTCTGTTTTAGCTTTGGGACTTGTTGGATGGATGTTGTGAAAAGGAAGGAGGGCGCTGTGCTGTGAGATGTTGGGAATTAATTAGAAATTGTTTTGCGGCAGGGAGGTTAGCGTGTAGCGAGTGTTGAGTTCCTCTTTGCAATTAGAGCGTCTTTAGTTCGGTCTTGTCGGGTGGAGGATTAATTAATCGCACTTCCGACTCATTGCATTCATTGCAATGTCCTTCACCCAGTTCACCCAGATCTAATCACTTTAATTCCTAACGAGCGACCGCACAATCCGTCCTCCACAGTGCACCACTCCGCCTGACATTGAACTCATTGAGATTGCCAAACCGTGCACAGATCACGACTCAATCCGTTTGCAGTCAAATTTGCAATAAACTCGAATAATAAGACTCTGTTCACTTGAATCGAAAAGCCTGACACTTGATCCGTCCGCAGTGGGGGAGGCAAATCGGCCGCTAGTCGTCGTTAGCTCATACGCGTGTCCGCGTTAACCACATTCACCTTCACCATTCAGAGATTTGCTTGATATAACAGTTGCGACGCAGCGCACAGCGAAGCTCAGTGCCACTGCTGTGGAAGTGCCACAGTTACTCTATCTTCGCGGACGCGGTCGCGCCGCCGTCCGTTCGTGCTCCACATCATCGGCACACCAACCACCAATGACGGCGCTGCTAATGACCTTAGTGGAGAACTGGAAATCACGGCTCTGTAGGTGAATGTTACGCCTTGGGAGCGCGTCAAATGTTTGTTTAGCCGGTTGGCGTATGTGGAAGAAATTTCGTGTTTCGTGTGTTTTTTGGTTTTTTTTTTTGGGAGCGTCTTCTGGACGGGGTGAGGCGGTTTTTTGACCTAGGAAAATCGGTGTTCACTGATTGTTGGTGCTGGGGTGCAGCAGTACTAATTGGGTGAAGTAAGCACGATCGCTGGCGATCTTGGAAAGCTGATAATGTGAGCGTTTTGCAATTGCTGTGGCAAAGTGATTTAAGGAGGCAAATAAGGTTCACTTGGTTGAAGTTTGACACTGTGAGGTGGCTCATTGAGGCCCTCAACATGATGATCACGTTTAAAAGATGATATTTTGAGTGGAGATATCTGATCGTGTCACGGGCGCTGAAACAATGGCTGCCGAAAGATGAATCAGAAGCGTCAAGCGCGTGTGTTTTCAAGTTCGAGAGCAGTCAGTTTTTAAAGTCACTATAGGCTATGGTAGACTCATGATCGTAGAGCTGCGCACGAAGGTATTTTAAGTAACAGGCACGGAACTTTAACAAGAGCAGGGAAAGCTTAAACCTAGGTCCTGACTGAGTTGCATAATATATGTCTAGACAAGGAACTAAAGCAGATAAGCCAGAACCTAGAAGCTAGGGTTTGACTGAGCTGGTGATCGATTCAGAATATTTGTAAGTCCAGACGGGGAACTAAAGGAGAGTAGCTAGAACCTAGAAGCTAGAAGGAACAGATCGATTCAGAATATTTGTAAGTCCAGGCAAGGAACTAAAGCAGGGAAGCTAGAACGTAGAAGCTAGGGCTTGACTGAGCTGCAGATCCGTTCAGAATATTTGTAAGTCCAGACGGGAAACTAAAGGAGAGTAACTAGAACCTAAAAGCTAGAAGGAACAGATCGATTCAGAATATTTGTAAGTCCAGACAGGGAACTAAAGCAGGGAAGCTAGAACGTAGAAGCTAGGGCTTGACTGAGCTGCAGATCCGTTCAGAATATTTGTAAGTCCAGACGGGAAACTAAAGGAGAGTAACTAGAACCTAAAAGCTAGAAGGAACAGATCGATTCAGAATATTTGTAAGTCCAGACAGGGAACTAAAGCAGGGAAGCTAGAACGTAGAAGCTAGGGCTTGACTGAGCTGCAGATCCGTTCAGAATATTTGTAAGTCCAGACGGGAAACTAAAGGAGAGTAACTAGAACCTAAAAGCTAGAAGGAACAGATCGATTCAGAATATTTGTAAGTCCAGACAGGGAACTAAAGCAGGGAAGCTAGAACGTAGAAGCTAGGGCTTGACTGAGCTGCAGATCCGTTCAGAATATTTGTAAGTCCAGACGGGAAACTAAAGGAGAGTAACTAGAACCTAAAAGCTAGAAGGAACAGATGGATTCAAAATATTTGTAAGTCCAGGCAAGGAACTAAAGCAGGGAAGCTAGAACGTAGAAGCTAGGGCTTGACTGAGCTGCAGATTGTTTCAGAATATATGTCCAGACGAGGAACTAAAGGACGGGAGTTAGAAACTAAAAGCTAGCCATAGTCGACTATGAATTTTGTGTGAGTGGCGCCCCCTATATGTGCCGGGACTTATTGAGTGATCTTTTATTTGACTGATCTGCAAATCTGATCTCTCAGCACTTTCAGAATTAAAGTCCAGACAAAGAACTTGATAGCTGATCGCCGCTTGCTAGGCCAGAAAAAAATTGAGAACGTATGCGCCTCAGAAATTTTACAGCTTCGCATATTCGAAATATATAAGGCTCCAGTGGAAACGTGGGTAAGAGCAAGAGTCCCTAGCTTTGATTCATAGAATAAACGTTCATTTCGCTTTTATCATGGCTCCTCTTCTTTCAAGTTGCCGGCAACAGCAGACGCCACTCCACGAGATTATGAAAAACTTGTTAAATTTACGAGAAGTTCTGAATTGGCGGTAAATTGCCTCCTATACCCCCAAGAGAACAAGAGCACACACAGTACATATGTGTAGTTGGATTTATGTGATCACCTGCTGTTAAGGCTTAACACCTCGGGGTCCATACGCCAGCAGTCAGGACAACTCTGATTCCTAGATTAGCTTAGAGCACTAGCGAAGAGTCGGTAATTAAGAATTAAGATCAGTAGAATATAATGGTAAGCTAGTTTAAAGTAGTTTTTGTCTAGGATGTAAGATGAAACGAAAAATAAAATTACACTGAAATTTAGGAGAACGCTGACTAACGCCTTGGCAGCTATCCGGAGTTCATTCACTCCTAAAGCGAGGCCTTTCTAACACCTGTGCTGTTCTTTGGATCACAGCATCCGGTTAAATGCAACTCCACTTCGAATCAGAAGTAAGTTCCATAACCATAAGACCTTAGGCGACTCATGTGACTAAGGCAGATCAGATCAGATAGCACGGTCGATTACGCCCAACTCTCCGAGCTATTTGGGTATAAAGCACAGCCACTACGACATTCCCACAAGGCGGCCAACCGCACTGACAGGCAGGAACTAAGTTTCAGGGGCTGCTGACCTTCCGTGGTACAAGAATATAGCTTCCGGTCGAAATGTGTAGCTATCGGAAGTATTTCTTAACATCCAGGACCGATAACCTATAGTGCTACTCTAACCTAGCTTTCCGCTGCTGTAAGGGCAGGCTCCATTCTAACTCGTCGTCTGCTGAAGCTTCCCGAGCAAAACTCTTGATGGTGTCTGCAGTCTGTCTGGTCTGGAGAACCAGGCTGACGTAGTAAGTTCCATCAGTGCATGATATGTTCATAACTCCAAGGTCATCATACAAAGGACATTGACACAACACGTGCAGCCAATCCTCGGAGCTATACCTGCCTGGTGCAGGTAAGACAGGCAGCCTCTAAATCCCTCATAGACCGCTTGAACAGTAATGAGTTCCAGGAACCGTGTCCGGTAAGCAAGTAGCTCAAAGGCATACTTACATTAAGACCAGCAATGGACTAAACAAGTGACACATCGCGACGGAAGCCGTATGTCACTCTGCCATTTACACACACCTCCCATCTATCCCGGCATTTCTGAAAAGGAAGGAGCGCGCTGTGCTGTGAGATAGTGGAAATTAATTACAAATTGTTTTGCGTCGTGAAGGTAAGCGTGTAGCGAGTGTTGAGTTCCTATGCAATTAGAGCGTCTTTAGTTCGGTCTTGTCGGGTGGAGGATTAATTAATCACACTTCCGACTCATTGCATTCATTGCAACGCAGGTCTCCCATCTCTTCTATCTGAGACACACAGAACAGTATGTTCCGGAAGATGGTGGAGTCCTGCAATTGGCCACTATAGTGCATGCTCTCATCGTCTGTCCTTGTCGGAAATTGGGGATAGCCGGTGGGTCGTGATAGCCCGTCTCCTGGTAGGATGAATGGATAAGAATTGATGGATTTCAATGTGGCCGCGTGGTGTTCTGGTTTTACGCGCTGAAGGCAGAATGGTAAATTTTTCAAAAAAAAAATCTTACATTACAGGTTGTGGCAGCTGTTTTCAGTTGCTCAATTTTATTATCTCTTTGCCATCCAGATGAAGCTTCTAAAAGCCACCATTCGCAGGGGGTATTAAACTTTAAGTCTTCTCAACTGGTGACATAATAATTTCATGCGATGCACTAAATTTTGTCGCTAAAGGCTCATCAAAATTGTGGACGGTAAGGAACGTTCCCCAAAACTCAAACTTTGAATCAGAGGAAGGTGAAGAATTTGTCCGAAAAAGCTGTCAAGCCCCTTTTTATGCTGAAGGCGGAATGGTAAGTTTTTTAAAGATAATCTTACAAACTGCCACAGCCTGTCTTCAGTTGCTTATAACTTTCATCACTTGATTATGCAGAAGAATTTTCTTAGAGCCGCCACTCGTAGTGAGTATTCAACTTTAAGTCTTCTCTACTCGTGGCATAATAATTTCATGCACGAAGATTTTGTTGCTAAAGTCTCTTCAAAATTGTGGACTGTAAGGAACGCCCCCCAAAACTCAAACTTTGAATCAGAGGAAGGTGAAGAATTTGTCCAGAAAAGCTGTCAAGCCCCTTTTTATGCTGAAGGCGGAATGGTGAGTTTTTTAAAGATAATCTTACAAACTGCCACAGCCTGTCTTCAGTTGCTTATAACTTTCATCACTTGATTATGCAGAAGAATTTTCTTAGAGCCGCCACTTGTAGTGAGTATTCAACTTTAAGTCTTCTCTACTCGTGGCATAATAATTTCATGCACGAAGATTTTGTTGCTAAAGTCTCTTCAAAATTGTGGACTGTAAGGAACGTCCCCCAAAACGCAACCTTTGAAACAGAGGAAGGTGTAGAGTGTGTGCAGAAAAGCTGTCAAGCCCCTTTTTATGCTGAAGGCGGAATGGTGAGTTTTTAAAGATAATTTTACTGCCACAGCCTGTCTTCAGTTGCTTATAACTTTCATCACTTGATTATCCAGAAGAATTTTCTTAGAGCCGCCACTAGTAGTGGGTATTAAACTGTAAGTCTTCTCCACTCGTGGCGCAATAATTTCATGCACGAAGATTTTGTTGCTAAGGGCTCTTCTAAATTGTGAGCTGTAAGGAACGTCCCTCAAGACGCAAACGTTGAAACAGAGCAAATTGTAGAATTTGTGCAAAAAAGCTTTCATGGCCCTTTCTACGCTGAATGCGGAATGGTGAGTCTTTTAAAAATAATCTTACAAGCTGCAACAGCCTGTCCTTAGTTGCTTATAATTTTTATCAATTTACTATTCAGAAGAAGCTTCTTAAAGGTGTCATTCGCAGTGGGTATGAAACTTTAAGTCTCCTCCACTCATGAGATTATATGTTCATGCGATGCAGAAAGGTTTTTTGCTGAGGCTCTTCTACATTGTGGGCTGAAGAGAACGTCGCCCCAGAAACGCTCAACGTTTGCGTAAAAGGGTAGAATTTGCGCAGAAAAACTGTCAAGGCCCTTTGAACGTTTCCAAGTAACCAATCAAAGTCTGCACCATTGGATTATTAATTTCCCATTTAAGAATCCCCAACGAATCAAAAACAGTCCCTCTCCCCTTAAAAATACAGCTTAGCTCTCATAAGTCGGTTCAACGGCTCAGCGACTACCTCGAATTCGAGAGAAAGAAATAAGAAATAAATTCTTTTGTTAACACAGCTAACTGGGTCAAGTGATTTTGCACATTTCTCTATTCTTCCTCTTCTCCATCTTCGCGTGGCTCTGTTATTGTTTATGGCCATTTTTCATGGTTCACGCATAGAGAAGGACAAGGTGCGATAAAGAAGCCCCCTATCGCCCTCCCCACGAAATGCGCACACAAAGCGCCAAAAACACAATTGAAACATTTTGATTTACGGGCGTGTGCCTCTTCGGCAAGCGAATAAACCCATTCGGTTGTGTTGCTTCTTCAAACAAATCATTTCTTGAATTGGTCACGCGGTGAGTAATCATTTTGAACGCACAAAAAAAAAAAGAAAAACAAAATCAGAAATGTTTCAATCACTGATGAATCCATTAAAACACTCAGCGCGGTCCGTCGCTGCCCCCCGCCTCGCTGTCACCGAGTGGAAATTGCTGAATTGAGTGCTTCTCTCGCTTGTAGCGTGTGTACCTGTCCGGAGAGTGGATCAATTGACTGGTTGCCATTAAATAACATCGACGACGAAACCGAATATAATTCCTTTTTAAGAAGTCTAGTCACACGGGGCTCTACCTGTCCGGCTGTCTGTCTGTTCTCTGTGCCCAAGGTCGCTGCTGGTTAATTGCTACGCAAATTGTTTCGGGCTGTCGGCGGCGGTGGCGGGTAGTGCAATTTGTAACGCTTCCTCAAGTGAAATGGTCTGACGTACCTGGACAAGTGAAATTGATAAGATATGCAGCGTTGCGATGGAGGGGACGGATGGCTGGGGGAATGAGTGATTTATGAGGGCTTGAAGTGGTGGTGGAATTTTTTGAGGGAGGAATTCTTGAAACTAATGGCAGCAGGAAGTTGTTGTCGGATGATGATGGAACAGGTTGGAGAAGAGAGAATCAGAAGACATTTGTGACCTAGGACATGTCTTTGGATTATGGCCGGTTTCAGGAGCGTGTTTTGCAAGCTTTGCTAGATGTGTGGAATTCCTGAGTGGGCACGTAAACTTTGCCCGGTTTGGTGGGTCTTAACTTCAAGGATGAATTTTTGAGGCACTTAACTGAGGTGTGTGGTCTGCTTGAAGGTTGGTTGATTTTGAAGGCTTATGCCTCTATCTGAGGAGCGAAGAAAGTTCGATTTTCATTAATAGTGGCATTTAAACAACTTAAATACGACAAAAGTGTCTATGTCGGGCCCGTTTTTAACTTTACACCGAAAGGGAACGGCTTTGGGTCCAACATTTCTACCTTGCGGTATGCGAAGGGCTAAGAAGTTTAGATTTTCGTAGGAAGTTTGATGACAATCAATTACATCATCAATCACATTTTCGAAGGAGCTCCAAGTTTATTCCTGGCAAAGAAGTTCGACTTCAGTTTTTTCCTAAGAGAGGTCTTTATCGGGAATGTGCTTGCTCTTAATAGGAATGCGACTCCGGCACCGAAGCCGAAGTGTTTTTTTTGGCTTCTTACTCAAGAGGTGACGGTGTTGGCTCGCTTAAGGGTCCCACATTTCTACCTTCCGGAATGCGGGAAGCGAAGAAGCTTGGATTTTCTAGGGAATTTTATGATAATCACATTCTCGAAGAAGCTTCACGTTTATTCCTGGCTAAGATGCAATTCCGGTAAACGAAGCCGAAGTGTTTTTTGAGTTCTTACCGGAGTTGGTTCGCTCAAGGGTCCGACATTTCTACCTTGCGGTATGCGAAGAGCGAAGGATTTCAAATTTGCGTAGAAAGTTTATTGAAAGTCACATTTTAGAACAAACTTTACGTTTATTCCTGGCCTAGATGCAGAGAAGTTAGGCCCTGGATAGGTCATTTTCTGGAATATGTTCGCTCTTAGTAGGAAGGTGACTCCGGCTCCGACGGCGAAGTGTAAGCAGAAAAGAAAGACGAACCCAGTACTTGGACGGTATCCTTTGCAATAACGCTCTCGGCAAACGACTGTCAGATGTATAACACATCACTAAATAAGTTGCGGGACATATAGGGGGCGCTACTAACAAAAAAAAAAAAAAAAAATAATATTAAAGTAATAATTTTTGTTAGTGGCGTCCTCTATGTCTCCCGGGACTTTTTGAGTGATCTGTGACTAGATTTCGGATCTCTGCATGCATTACAAACACTTCGCGGCGGTGATCTTCCTCCACGCTCGACAATCGATCGCCGCCGACAATGTGGGTCAGTCGACACTCGGCATCTAAACCCACTCGTGGGCCATATAATGCAGCAGTCACCGCCAGTGTTGGATCTCGGCATGCAGTCTGCGTCCTTCCAGTTGTGGCTAGACTATGAGGGACTAATTCTGAGTCAGTCAGGTAAAAGACGACGTCCAAGTTCGTGACAAAACCACAAGAATCCACACTGAATGCGCAACAACGAAGGGATAGAGTCCACACTGAATGCGCAACAATTTAGGAACAGAATCCACACGCAACAATGGAGGAGCAAATAGCAATGCTCCACCTAGTCCACCGACTCAGGCAGGAAGACCAATCCTGCGAAATAGGAAGCAAATGATTGAAGACAGAGTTCGCAAGGAGGGAAAGCTGCAGCAGCAGCTCAGTATCACATAGGTCCCAAGGCAAGGGACTCACAGACTGCTTCCATTCTTCCGTCAAATTGTCTTTTCAGCTGCTTTCCCAGTAGTAGCTTGGGAACAACCAACTCAACCATTAATCAACCACTGCCATCTCTCCCAACAGTCAGTTTGTTTCACTTAATCCGTGATCAATGTCCAGTCAGTCCTTTAAATCACTTTGTAATTCACAAATCACACAAAATATTCCACTCCCCCGCCAGCTATGTGTTCCTCCATCCTTCGGCATGTTTCCTGTCTGACTCGTCATCACTCATTCGCTCTCCCCAACGAGCTCCCCCCATTAAAAATTGAATTTTATGACAGCATCCGTAATCGCGCCGCAATCCCCATTCCCCCCACATTAAATTGAAAAATAATTTACAAATAATTCACCGTGTGCACTTGCCACCGCGTGCACCCTCCCTCAATCCCGTTGCAGACGAATTAAATAGAGAAACTCAAAAATTTCACCGAAAATCCCCCGCAAAATAATCATAGCAGTTAAATCCGATGGTGATGAGCTATGGCGGCACCGGAGCACACTTCTGACGTGTGTATGTGTCTGGGCGTGCAATGAAAGATACAAAACATGATACAACATTCCGCACAGCACAGGACGACGACGCAGACCGAGAGAGATACTGTTCCCAAATAATCCCCCATATTCGGTGAATTTATGTTATCCCCTCGGATATAAGTTTTTATTATTTTCCGTTCGAGTTCCACCCCCTGCTTCAGTTTTTTGCCACCGCACACAGCCCACAGCCCCCTCATTCACACACAGTTTGAAAATTCAAATTTAAATAAAGTTTTGCGCCAACACTAGTTTTTTACACCACGGCAAAGGATGTGTACAGTTCACGAGGGGATGAAGAGAAGGACAAAAAAAAGTGTTTGGAGTTCCACTCACCCGATCCATTTCGAATTCGCTGAAGCCCACGGACAAGTACGTTACCAAAATGCACAAGCTCTGTGTGGGAACACCTTTGCCGCACAGCAAATGTCCGCCCAGTTGATTTAGGGCGGTCGATGGGAAGAGCTCGTGTAATCCCAGGTGATTTAGTAGCGCCTACCGCCGTCGTGCACAGGAATATAGACAAAAACCCAGAGAGAGGTGAAGAGAAAGGAAGAAGAAAGGACATGACATTAGTATTCACACAGATTTGTGCAGAGAGCGCGGCCATTTGCGGGCGGGATGTGGATGTACCTCGATTTTCTCGTTCTCGGCCGCCATCAATCGCAGGGGAGGGCTCATTAGGTTGGAGAGGAACGCCACCGGTGCCAGCAGGGAGGCCGAGACGATGCGGTCGTTGTACTCGGGCCGCTCGGACAGCATGACCAGGAAGATGGTGGAGCCCTGCGAGTGGGCGACGTAGTGCACCTTGTCGTGGCCAGTGGTCTCCGTGATGTAGTCTATGATCGAGGGCAGGTCGTAGTAGCCAATCTCGTGCCAGGTGAAGTTCCAAAAGCTCGGCATCGACGAGTCCAGGCCGGTGTGGCGCTTGGAGTACGTGGTTCCGCGGGCGTTCGGCAGCCAGACGTCGTAGCCCCTCTCGTGCAGCATACAACCGAGGCTGCGCTCGCGCCCTGGGAGGATGAAGTCCGCCGCGGAGCCGATCAGGCCGTGCATGAGGATAAACGGCCGCACGTTGCTGGTGGCGTTCTTCGGCGGGATCCTGTGCATGGTGAGCATGTAGCCGTCTGGCGTCTTCACTTCGTGGGTTTCGCACACATAGTTGTTCGACTCTACAATCTGACACACCAGATCCTTGGCACTCACTGACACACTGAACGCACTCAACACACAGACCAAGACCGCCAATCGGGTCATCTTCGCGCCGGGAATTAGCGATTCCAAGTAACACAACGCGCGTACCGCACAAGTCGTCTTCTCTCACAGCAGCCGTCCTGCACTCGCTCACAGATTCGTTCGTGGTTTCTTGAAAGTTTGCTCCGGATTCGCGCACCTGTGCCGTTCGATTTCGTCCACTCCGGCTGACCGTCAACAATCATCTGAGGCAGCAGATGTAAATTCGAAGACTCTACCTCACGCGCCGTGCTGAGCTGGAGATTATGCTTCGTTTTCTTTGCGGTCTTCTCTGTGATCGACGGCGCGGCGGCGGCGGCGACGGTGGTGGTGGTAAATGTGGTGCTGCCGCCTTCGTCATTATTGTCGCCATGTGTGTCGATGTCGTCGTCACCCAGATTGTGTCTTCAATGATGTCTCGCACAATTGAGCGCTGCTGGCGCAGGTACGTGTGTGTGTCTGTCTGTTGTTTACCTGCTGCGTGCTGCTGCGTTGACATTCCACTGGCGGGGAGAGAGAGAAAGAGAGAGAGAGAGAGAGAAATGGGATTTCGTCAAACTTTAGCGAGAGAGACGCCCGCATGTCGTCTCTAATTAGTGGGCATGGTCAGTTAGGAGCTGCCGCTGCGATTGATTGCCTAATCTTGGATGGATCTCGTTCGGCTTTATGCGACTCGTGGTAACGCGATTTTATGGTTTGTTTGAGTTTTGCTGGCTCGGCTCGAAGCGCCAAAACTATGTCATGGTGGTGGCCGTCTCGCATGTGCCTCGACTTCTTGCTGGGGCTCTTCCGCATTTCAATTTGTGATGGGTGCTGAGATCTTCATGAACTCATTTGTGGCAGAGGGTGTTGGATGCAATCGGGGTATGAAGGGAGCAAGGGGGTGGATGTTTGATGAACTAGTTTGATTGACGAGTTCATCGATTCAACTTGAGCTGACATGAACTGTGTTGCTTCTCTGCCTTGTGAAGGTTTCGTTCTCAAAACTTTTTCTTCTTATTTATGCGTGCTAGTCGCTTTACGACTGGTTTGTGTATGGTCTTGATCTAGATCTGTGGGAATTGGAATTAAGTCTTGTGCCGGTTGAATGCCTCAAGCAGCAGCTCTTAATGAGAGACTTTGGAGTGCGCAACTTGTTTGAACCTTAAGTTGCGGCCCGTACTTCTAACTTTAGAAGTGGGAGATTGTTTGAACTTGGCCGCTCCAAAATTTATCAGCCGTCTAATGTTCTCACGTAGAGACTGTTCTTTCCTTAATCGAATCAACCTGTGAAAGGAATTTCCTTTAGGCACGACTGGGAGAAGATTTCTCAGAGGGACATACATACGAAACTCGTGACCATTCTCTCCTCGGGAACTAAATACGAAGTTTACTGTCCTTGGAACAGGCATGACAATATTGGGCTTCTCTGTGACCGTTACGCAAGGCATTGGGATTCTGGTGGTTTCAGACAAGAGTTTGAATTTTCGCTGAGCTTGTATTTATTTTCCAGTTACTTACTTATCAGGCAGACTAGCATGAAGGGTCTGAGCCTGAGCAATTGCTGCCTTCCTTCGGTGAAGGTCCTGGGCATACTGCTTCCAGTATGTTTCCAGTCATCAAGTTCAAGCTGTCTTCCATGCACGATAACTTGGTCTCTGTACCGGAGGTTCGGTCTTCCTCTCCTTCTCGAACTAGGAGGCTCGGCTTCGAAGACCCTTTTTGCTGGAGCGTTGTTATTCATTCGCTCGATGTGGTCATGCCAGTGTAGTCGATGGATTTTTGCCTTCGGGACTACATCCACATTCTTGTACAAGTCGAGTTCGCGGTTCAACCTAGTTCAACCTAGAGTTCGCGGTTGTGTCTTCATTCTACCTCCATTCTACGTCCTCGCAGATGGGACCATATATCCGATGAAGAATTTCTCTTTCAAAGGCACCAAGAATCAGCTCTGCAGCCTTACTTAATGTCCAGCTTTCGGGTCCATAAAGCAGGACTGGCAGAATAAGGGTTTTGTAGAGCATGACTTTGGTCCTTCGAGTAAGAAGTTTCGAGCCTAGTTGTTTTGACAGACCGAAGCAGCATCGGTTGCCAAGGGCGATTCCACGTCCGACCTCCACTCCGATGTCATTCGTGGAGCTTAAGTTTGCCTCGAGCTGGACGAATTCCTTGACTACCTCGAAATTGTAGCTGTCGATTGTAAAGTTTTGGCCTAGGCCTAGGTGTGCGGCGGATCGTTTTTTACTCTACAGCATATATTTGGCTTTGTCCTCGTTGGCCGTTTATTCTCAACACCTGCCAGATGTTTGTGACGGATTTCACTGTGCGAGGCACAAAGAAAGAAATACAATTTTCAGCAAACAAGAATGATCTTCACCTAGTCATCATGGATGCACTCCCAATTTCGCTGAGTCTCCCTTCTTGGTTTGAAGCACATACTCGTGACCATGTCTTCGATCAGTTAAAGATCGAGAAAGCGCAGGGGAGCCTCAAAGCCCAAAGTGTTCGTCTTAGTTAGCACCAGTTCCGACTCGCTTGTACCTCAAGTCATGCGAGTCCCATTACCTCAGCCGCCAACACTTGTCACAGAGCCACCTGATTATGAACGCAAATGTTCCACTTCAGGTAAGGCCCATAAAAATGTCTTCTCCGTCACGGCTGCACGTAACCTTTACGTCAATGATTCGAACCATAAAGCTTCCTAATAGCAGCGCATCTGACAATGGGACTTGCTTCGCACCGATAGAGAAGCGCCCGAGTCTGGGAATCGATTTCGACACACAGACCTCAACATTGCCCACTGCCTGCTTCGAGACGCCGTGTCTCTTGACACCGCGCACCGTCGTGGACTTTGCAGCAATTATTTTAAAGTTTTCGGCAAAAGAAACGCCTTAATGGACGGACTGCAATAAAATCATGAACCTAGAGATTGTCTCAAGTAATTGCTGTCAACGCTAATTTGAACTTCGAGCTGCCGTATTGTGGGCCTTAATTGCTCTTAAATCTGCGCGATTGCGCAAGTCGACGACACTTAAAAAACGGTTTCAATTCAAACTGTTTTCTGGCGGCTGCCGGTGATGAGGAACTTTGCAAAATGCGCCTCATGACCTCGATGTGTGTTTGATTCATTTGGGATCGGACACCCGGTGATGGAGATGAGATGGCCTTGCTGGTGAGCGCATAAAACACGCTAGGGCAGTTAAACACGATAGAGAAGGCTATGATGGCGCTGGCTGGGCGGAGTGAAATTGAGAGCGCACAACAAAAGGCGGCGGATAAGATTTTTGCATGCTCACCATCAAGATTTGCCGGCACGAGGCTAATCGAGTATTTGTGTCACGTTCGATTGGCATTTGGAGCCCGGAAAGTTACAGTTTTGCATTCGATTCAGTGCGCGTTTTATTCATTAAACTGTTGTCGAGGGAATGATTTTTTATCAATTGGATTGCCGTGGTGGGGGGTCTCAATTTTGTTTGTTTATTTTGCTTTCTGTTGGACGAGAGGCGTGCATGGTTTGTTATTTGTTGTGAAGGCTGTGTGTAGCTACGCCTGTGTAACGAGTACCAGGAAGTTAGGACTTACACTTAATTACCTGTGGAGAATCTTAGCGACATTTACAACCGTTTTGCTAGCACAACTCGATTGGATGGGAAGATAAACACAGCACAAGGACGTTGTAGTAGACGCGGCAGATAATGAAATCGACGATACAGTGGAGGATGTGGCAGAGAAAGCAGCAGAGGAAAGAACAGAAGACCCTGCAGAGGATAGAATGATAGAAGCAGTATAGGACGCAACAGAGGATGCAGCAGAGATTGCAATAGGAGAAGCAGCAGAAGATGCAGCAGAAGATGCAGCAGAAAAAGCAACAAAGCGATCAAAAGAGGATGCTGCAGAGGATGCAGCAGAGGATGCAGCAGAAAATGCAGCAGATAATGTAGCAGAGCCAGCAACAGAGGATGCAGGAGATAATGCAGCAGAGGATGCAGAAGACACAGTAGAGGATGCAACAGAGGAAGCAGCTGAGGATAAAACAGACAATGTAGCAGAGGATGCAGCAGACTATGTGGCAGAGGAAGCAGCAGAGAAAGCAGCAGAGGATGTAACAAAGGATCCGAGAGAAAACACAGTAAAGGATGCAACAGAGGAAGCAGCAGAGGAAGTAGCAGACGACAGAACAGAAGACGCAGCTGAGGATGCAACAGACAATGTAGCAGAGAATGCAGCAGACCATGCGGCAAAGAAAGCAGCAGACGATGCAGCAGAGAATGCAGCTGAGCGAGCAAAAGGGCGAGCAGTAGAGAATGCGGCCGAAAATGCAAAAGAAAATGCAATAGAGGATGCAACAGAGGCAGCTGCAGAGGACAGAACAGAAGTCACAGCAGAGGATGCAACAGAGGATGCAACAGAGGATGCAATAGAGGATGCAACAGAGGAAGCAGCAGCGGAAGCAGCAGAGGATGTAGCAGAGAGTCCAACGAAGCGAGCAGCAGAAGAAGCAGCAAAGAATGCAACAGATTGAGCAGCAGAGAATGCAGCAGAGCGAAAGGCAGATAATAAAACAGAAGACAAAGCAAAGGACGTAACAGAGGAAACAGCAGAGGATGTAGTGGAGAATGCGACTGACGACACAGTAGAGGATGCAAAAGTGGAACCAGCAGAGGATTTAAAAAAGGATGCAACAGAGAAAGCAACAGAAGCCACAGCAGATCATCCAAAAGAGGAAGCAGCAGAGGGTGTAGCAACGAGTGCAAAAGAGGGAGCAGTAGATGATGAGGGAGCAATGGAAGAAGAGTAGCAAATGCTCCAAAAGAAGAAACAGCAGAAGATGCAGTAGAGGATGTAGCAGAGGATTAAACAGAGGATAGAACAAAAGACTCAGCGGAGGATGCAACAGACAATGTAGCAGAGAATGCAGCAGATAATGTAGCAGAGCCAGCAACAGAGGATGCAGAAGACACAGTAGAGGATGCAACAGAGGAAGCAGCTGAGGATAAAACAGACAATGTAGCAGAGGATGCAGCAGACGATGTGGCAGAGGAAGCAGCAGAGAAAGCAGCAGAGGATGCAAAAAAGGATCTGAAAGAAAACACAGTAAGGGATGCAACAGAGGAAGCATCAGAGGAAGTAGCAGAAGACAGAACAGAAGACCCAGCGGAGGATGCAACAGACAATGTAGTAGAGAATGCAGCAGAGGATGCAGATGATCTTGCAACAGAGATAGTAACAGAGAATGCGACAGAGGAAATAGCAGAGGATGCAACAGATAATGCAACACAGGAAGCAGCAAGGAATGCAGCAAAGTATTCAACACAACATACAGCACAGGATGCAAAAAAACTGTCAAAACGGTCACAGGATCTTTTCTTTCTTCAAAAATCCCTTTTCAAATTGTCCTCTGTACATATCATGCCACTCAATAAATCCGGGGAAATATAGGGGGCGCCACTAACAAAAAAAAAAATTAATATTAAATAAATAATTTCTTTTGTTGGCACCCCCTATATGTCCCGAGATTTATTGAGTGACCTGCTGTATCGCTTCAACAAAGGATGAGTGGTATCCGTGACGTAGTGGGTAGAGTGTGACGCTCACACGCTGAAGGGTAGGTTTCATTTCCGGCTGAACAACTCAAATATTTCACGGCACCACATCTTTCGAGCTGCTGACAACACACATGTGAAGGTGAGCATTGAAGTTCATCCTTAAAAGCTGGACGTTCAACTTTTTGAAGGCTGAAATTTATGGAGAGTAAGCAACACTGTGTCGAAGTTTTCACGGCACCACCTCTTTCGTGCTGCTGACAACATTCAAAGAGAAATTAATGTCGAAGAAAAAGCTTTTCAAACTTCGCCATTCGAAGTCAGCGAATGTTTGGTCCCTTCTACTCGTGAGAGAACAGTTGCGCGCGCAACACAACCAGTTGATGAGCAAGCTAGGTCCTGGTCCTCCTGTGGACTGTCGTGCCAACAATTATTATTGTTGTACCGCAACAATTTGTTCCTTGAAGATGAGATGTTGCTTTCCCTTTCCATGTGTTCGGCGACATCTTTGCTTTTAAAAACGTCCTCACTGCAGTATGTTCCGTTCAGTTCATTTAAAGAATCAGAAAAAAAGTTAAACAAAGCTTTAAAGAATGAACTCGTCTGCCTTTTAAAGGCTTCTTCTTTGAAATTGTTCCGCTTTAACCTCCAAATCGAGTGTATCTGCGCATCAAATTCCCTCTATCAGCATTTGCAAACAGTCGACTCCGCAAAACGCTTAATCTTCCACTCGCCGTATACCCAACCAACCAGCCATCGATTCGCCAACTGATTGATGCCATTTATGAAGGTGCAAGTCTCCGCAATTGGCGGTGGCTGGATTCATCATATCTTTCGTCTCGAATGATTTATACTTCGCAACGAGAGCCAAAGATTAGATCACTGCCCAATGATGGGATGCTCATGAAGTCGCACCGGAGGGCAAACGACTTGAGGTTAAATCGAAACAAAACCCTCTCGTGCGGCATCATTAATCACATCAAATTGTTCTTTAACTCGTCCAGCCAGTTAGGCTTCGAATGATGTCTTTCTTTTCACCCCCTCTCGCCAAATGATAGCGGAGAAAAATGATCTCCGAAAGGCGGAGGAGAAGCTCCCGTGTGCGCCCTTGGGTTGGAGTTCATTAGTTCAACTGAGGGATGAACTGAAAGTAGCCATCAACCAACCACCTCTCCTTCCTCAGGTTTCTCTTCAAGTCGCCCGTCAACGCCGTTTCTTCCTCATGATTGCGGTCATTCATCGAAGACAGTGCGTCCGCTGCTAATGACAGAAGAAACGTCTCATTGTGCCGGTGCCAGCCACCGCTAGTTCAGCGACGTCTCTTTCAGTGGGTCGCGCTGCCCCTCTTCCAGTACCGACGACGAACGGTGTCAACCACATCGATGAACCGATGTCGAAGTGTGCCAAGATGAGGGCGCGCAAGCACACACTGAGGAAATTGTATCTTCCCCGCGTTTCAAGGTCTCGTCACATAACACCGCCGCTGATTATAGATAAACAATTTCACAGATCCACCGACGAGCGAACACCGAGCGCAAAGAGAAGGAATGGGAAACACACCGAAAATGTCCAAGCAAGCAGGCACACACCTCGTCGCGAGCAAATATTAGGTAACCCAAGCAGCACATAATGCGAACTTGTTTACATCGGCCGCCCCCTTGAGAGCACTCGAGGCCCCCCGCCTGCAGTCTCTCTTGCGCATATTTTCTTTGCATCTTTCGACGACCAAGTCTGACGTCGGGCCCGGTGCTTCGATTTGGAGGAAACGGAAACGCACGAGTGGGAGGACTAGTTTGCTGGCTCTTGACGAAATTTCACTGTCAAGTGATGTAAGTGCGGTCGATGGGCCGAGGGGGGATCAATTGAATTTGATCGAAGTGCGGTGGAATGGCAGGTGAGTGGAAAACTTTCCGCCAGCATTCAAGAGATGCGCAAACAAGTTACAATTTCATCTCGGCATCACCCTTATCAGTTCCTTGACGAGCCACCCATTCATCAGGGTTTGCTCGCTGTAATGAACACCATCTCCTCGTCCTTGTTGTAATTACATCTTCATCAGGAGGCGACAGCACACACTCCTTAATTACCCACATCGGTGCGTATGACAAGGAATCAAAACTAATGATTACCAGTCCCTCCCGTGCTGGATTCCTTTGAAAACAATTAACACACCCTTAAGCTGGAGAAACGTTGCCATTTCTTCACTTATCTGGCGCACACCTGTAAACGACCGGAGGGAGCCCGAAGCTGATGGAATGGGTTTGAAAAGACCAAGACGCCAAATCCACCCATCGAAACTTCACTAATCCGTCCCTTACGAAGGAAAGCTGCACTCATTCCCCCGCACATATTTTCCAACAACGTGCGGCTTCTTCGTGAAAACAGGACAAGACAAACGAGTTGCCACGCTGGCACATCCACATCCCTGCCAGGACCAAGCATCCCTCTCATACTCTCACTCTTTAAAACCTCCGCATCTCCCAGGAGCGACGTTAGAAAATATTGCTCGGAGAAGTGTTGAGAAATCACTCGGAGGAGGCAAGTGGTGCAAAGTCCTTATTTTTTTCCTCCCTCTGTCCCTCCGTCGGCACGGGACCAACTTCGGGACTGATAATCAAGTCAACGTTATTTTTATGTTTCCTTTGTTTTCCCCAACGACAACGACGGCGTGGTGGAGGAGATGTGCCTTGGAGAAGGGAAGGGACTCCATGGAAACCAGAAGTGAAATGCCAGGCGAAGGACGGCTAAGTAAATGAGATAGTTTGGATGGGATCAGAAGTTGTCTTCCTCAACGGAGCCGTTTGGTTCCTTTGTTCTGCCGATGCTTCACGGTGCGTTATATCCTCTAAGCATTCATTTCGCTCTCCATCCTTTGCCTCTTTATCTTATCACACAAGTGATTATGCAACGTCTACTGCCGCAGAGGACCGCCAGCAGGAGATGGAATGCGAAGATGATGCAAACTCTAACAAGGGGACATTCCTTAAGGACAGCACAGGGAGCAGAGAAGATGGGACAGCAGATTAGTGGAGATGATGTCTTCCTCGCACCGTTGACCTACTTTGGACACGGGCGAGGATGTGACACCGATACCAAGGTCGTTCACAAAATAAGCCCTCACCGGCAACCAGCTCCAGAGCAACCAGCTGCAGTCAGCAGGTCAGCAAAAATGTGGTTTTCCACCGGCGACGACGACGCTTACATAAGTCCGACGTTCCAACACGCAGTCGAACGGTGGCGACGATGAAGATGAAGATGAAGATGGAGATGAAGACGATTGCAAAAAACAGAGAAAATCAAAAATAAAGCTGTGGTCACCGCTGCCGTCGTTGTGGACACACGATAACAATTACGTCACACACTCCATATTGGGTTAACGACGTTTTCTTCGGATCGGCGACGGGTGACTAAGTACGTCGGTCGGTCTCTGGAGGAAATTCACTGCAGAAGCTTGCCCACTCTCACTCGATTAGCTGTGGAACGCTAAGCAAATACGTGCTGGTGGCGTTGGTTAGATATCGCTTGCGATGATCTCTGCACTGGCGTGCCGTGTGGCATGGCGGTGGCTTGGGAAAATATTGACTGACTGAAGCAGGTCGAATCGGATGAAGTTTGGAAAATGTCTTCAGAGCTTAGATGAATGCATTTGGGTCAGTGGGGATTTGTGGAAGTTAGTGGCGACGACGACAGGGCGCAGGAGGGTGGACCGGAGTTTTCCTGGAGAAACTTTTGCAAATTGAATGGAAAATTGTGAAAATTGAGGTTTGAGGAGGGAATGGATTGGTTTGGTTCAGCAAGTCTCTTCTCACACAAGGAAAACTTTTGAAAAATTGCTCGTCCATAAAACTTGAGTGCGATCTTTTGGGGTTCTTTTTGGAAGAATTTGACGGCAGGTGACTTGACACTTGTATTCAATGGAACCGGTTTCTTCGTACAGAAACTTTGAATCTGGGATGTGCCCTTGACGACGGCAGTTTTGAATCGAGCTCTTGGTGTCGCTCCTGAGGTTTTGGCTTGGGCGCCACACATTTGAAGGCTTTCTGTACTCCATGGACTCAGAATTGAGTATTTTCCAAAGCGTCCATTTGCTTTACATGATTGAGCCAACTTTTTGAACTATAAACAATTTTGCGCGCGATTTTTGGCCCTGTTTTTCATTGATGGCATCTGGAGACGAAGATTTAACGACGAACTCCATGGGCTGTACAGCAACATGTGCCTGGTCAGGCGTCTTCGGGTACAACGCTTAAGATGGCTCGGCCATGTAGAGTGTTCGGACATCAATGCTCCGACCCGAAAAGTCTTCGAATCAGAGCTATAGGGACATCGCAGCAAAGGACGGCCTAGACTTAGGTGGCGCACACAAGTGGAGAAGAACCTAAGCCAACTTGGAGTGCGCAACTGGAGGCGGTTAGCGAAAGATCTTGCTGGCTGGAGAGGCATGTTTATTGAGATCCAGATCCACCCTCGACTGTAGCGCCACAAAAAGCAGAAGCAGATTGAGCCAACTGCGGTGAGAAGTTGGACTCCACTTCACATTGCTGCACACCTTCGTGTCTTTTAGTTCAGACTTCCTCGATTGGGCGCTAATCGAAGGTCTTGTAGCTTTCACCTTCTGAAAATTATGGTGCTGCACTTTACTGTCGAAATAAGTTTCGTTCTGGGTGATTACTCATCTCTCCCCGATCACAGGACTTGTTTCCCAGCAGAGCTCTGTGTAGGGAAAAGACAGAATCAATTGAAGCGGCCTTTTCCTGTTCCAGCAATTGCAGTTAAAGGCAGCCTTCTGCTGTTCATAGTGCAAGCACTTGTAGTTGAAGGAGGCCTTCTCCTGTTCCTAGTGCAAGCAGTTGCTGCAGGAATTGAAGTTGAAGGTGGCCTTTTCCTGTTCCAGAAATTGCAGTTAAAGGCAGCCTTCTGCTGTTCATAGTGCAAGCACTTGTAGTTGAAGGAGGCCTTCTCCTGTTCCTAGTGCAAGCAGTTGTTGCAGGAATTGCAGTTAAAGGTGGCCTTCTCCTGTTCCTAGTGCAAGCAGTTGTTGCAGAAGTTGCAGTTGAAGGAGGCCTTCTCCTGTTCCTAGTGCAAGCAGTTGCTGCAGAAATTGAAGTTGAAGGCGGCCTTTTCCTGTTCCAGAAATTACAGTTAAAGGCAGCCTTCTGCTGTTCTTAGTGCAAGCAGTTGTAGTTGAAGAAGGCCTTCTCCTGTTCTGTAAGCAGTTGTTGCAGAAATTGCAGTTAAAGGTGGCCTTCTCCTGTTCTAAGTGCAAGCAGTTGCTGCAGAAATTGCAGTTGAAGGCGGGCTTCTCCTTATCCTAGTGCAAGCTGTTGTTGCAGGAATCGTTGTACGGTGACCTACGCCTTGTTACAGTGGCCCACTCCTTGTCACAATGCCCCGCGCCTTGCCAGAGTGCCCCCGGTAAAACTTTGTGTAGGTCATTCAGTTGATGGATCGTTTTGAATCTACGGAGGCTTGTAATGCTACTTCCTACAAGCCCTACTAGATTATAACTTTTGCCGTTTCTATTGGAACATTTTGGCCGCCGCACAGTGGTGCCCCAGCGAAAAAAATGCATCAAATGAACAAATTTTCTCGGCCATGTTGTTTTAGTTTTTCAATTCCGTATATTTGAGAACCTGGAAAGCTAAAATTTTGTTAACTCCTAGTGAGCCGTTTTGTTGTACAACAAGTTCACTAGCTTCTTGCAATGTTCTTCTTCTTCTTTGAAGAATCAAAATAGAAGATAGCCGGAGGATGGTCAAAGATAAGTCCGTGAAAGGGCAGAAAGTACATCACGCTCACATCCGAACCTTAAACTAACTGCACTGGTCGCAAAGTTCAAGTGGCGATAGATATCTACGGAAGGTAATAGCTGCAGTACAAGTTGCGGCGAAATAGAATTTATGAGAAAGGCTCAAAACTATCAATCTGCTTCAGAAGGGGAGCTTCTTCTCGTGCTATGAGTTCTATTACTTCATTATACATGGGAGGAGTTGTGTCTTTGAAATTTTAACGTTTATTCAAGAAAGTGGCCGCCGTGGCGTAGTGGGTAGAGTGCGACGCTCACACGCCGAAGGGTCTAGGTTCGATTCCCGGCTGAACACCTCGAATTTTTCACGGCACCACCTCTTTCGAGCTGCTGACAACACTCGAAGAGTATTAACTGCCTAAGAAAGCTTCTTAAACTTCGCCGTTCGGAGTCGGCAAAAAACTGTAGGTCCCTTCTACTCGTGAGAGAACAGTAGCGCGCACAACACGAGTAGTTGATGAGCAAGCTAGGCCCTGGTCCCCCTTTGGACTGTAGCGCCAACAATTATTATTATTCAAGAAAATTCGATGTGGCATATTTTTTAAAATTAGCCACCTTGAAATATGACGTTATATTTATTTGAAAGAGTGTACATTTAATTTTCAAACTGCATCAACAGTTTTTTCATTTTGACCACCGTTCTTCTAGAGCAGGCTTTTGGCCAAGGCCACCATTTGGGGAAAGTACATCCATGTTTGGTGGAGCATAACATTACTGCTTCAAGGGGCTTCAAAGGGAAGCCACATTTTTCTGAAACCTTAAAATTATCTCTTAAAATAATCTCTATCTCTAATAAAAATTCATTTTTTTGCAATTTTGGGAGAAGGAGGCGTTTAAGTGGAGCAATCTCGGGCATTTTCGGCATTTTTTACAAATTTTCCTTTTTCTAACTCTTTTATTGCGCAAATATCATGGGCATGAACCACTGAGTAGTGAAGCGCAAGCTTTATTACACTTAATTCAAATTTAATTTTTTTTTACAACAAAAGTGTGTGAGTAGATAGTCTTGAACGTATTTTTTCTATTTAGGTATGAACTCTAGCTTTGGTTTGAGCCTAAATTTTCTGTCATAGATTGTTATTAAATATTTTTTCTATGCAATTAAAAAAGGGCATTTTCTTAATCTCTTCATCTTAAGATTACTCTGTTGTCCTTCATGCTGCATCGACTATTTGTTGACAGATGTGGGATTTGCTTTTACTTGATCACTTGCTTTAACGGCCTATATCACTGGGTCCATATTCCCAAGACAAAATAGACTTAACGCCTTAGTTACCCAAGTACCAAACTGAGATCATGATTGAGGGACAATCACCCCCCACCTTGGTTTGATGCAAGGCCTTCCAAAAACCTCTTCCGCTCTCTAGGCCGGAGCGCCCGATTGAGAATGCAACTCCACACTGAGCCGAGATAGTCCCCTAACCATTTTGCCTAGTCCAGGGTGAACAAAATCTAGACAAGTCAGCACAGTACACTAACCTCGACTCTACCCGCGATGTTAGGTGGTAAACCACAGCCACCACGATACTCCCACAAGGGAGCCCACCGCTCGGTCAGGCTGAAACCGAAGTTCCAGGGGTTCCTCATTTCCCGTGGCACCAGAATATAGCCTCTAGTCAAGCTGTCACTACCAGTCAGACTCCCTCAAAACCTAGATCTGTTAGCCGCCATCCCGCCACAAGATGGACTTTTCTGCATCAGTGTTTCCGTTGGCACTCTAAATAGTGTTATGGATGTGATTTTTGAACCGTGTGACTTAAATCCAGTCACATCATCTGCTTTGCCAGGTACAGTAGCAGACTAGGAAGATTGATTGACGGTGCCTCAAGTTTGAACTCAGTTTAGCACGTGGTGGTATAAGGCCCTAATGGCAAACATTTTAAACCTGCTCGTTGACGTTGCACTAGGACCTTATACCACCGCGTCCGTCTTCTTAGGAGTCGTAGTGCCACTTGCCAAAACTGAATTCAAGTTTGAGGTACTGTCACTTGACCTTCTTAGGCAGGTTGGACCTTCCAATGCCTCAGCGGCTCCGTGGATCGCAGCACCTGATCACAATGCAACTCCATAGTCTGCCAAGAGTGTTTTCTAACCACCCTGTCTGAGTCAGTGGGACGAGCAAGATCACTTCAAACCAGTCCGCATTGTACACTCCTTGGAATTAGCCGATGTATTGGGTATTGGACCAACGGCCAGTACTAAACTCCCCAAAATCAGGGACATCTGGCCTTCCGTCGCACGACAAAATAACTTTTAGTCAAGCTGCCGGCACCTGGTTCTAGTAGTCGCCATTCCAGCAAAAGAACTCTTCCTAATGTTGCGGATTGCACTTGGAACAGTCATTTTTAGGTCTTGTCCCAGCATCTGGTTAATATTCGGGCCTAAGTCTTCTGTGGCCTCCGTGGCGTAGTGGGCAGAGTGTGACACCAACAAGCCGAAGGTTCCAGGTTCGATTCCGGGACTGAATATCTCGCAATTTTCGCCACAGCACCTCTTTGACCAGTGCTTACAACACTCAAAAAGTAAGCGTCTTAGAAGCTTCTGAAATTTCACCGTTCGAAGTCGGCAGAAAACTGTAGATCCCTTCTACTTGTGAGTGGCCAGTAGCGCGCACAACACAATTAGATGGAGTTCGACGAAGCTAGGCCCTGGTGCCCTTGTTACTGTTTCGCCATCCAATTCAATGTAGGAACATAAACGCCGTCGATGGTGCTGTAGGTGCGCGTGCGTCTCTCTGCGTTAGGAACCCATTAGTAGGCCGTATTTCAAGACGCCTTGACTAGACATTGAAAAAAAAACCTTTCTTCTCTCAGATCTTTCGCAAGTGCAACGAAAGCGGAATCTGAAGGCTTTAGAAGACTTCCCACAACGATGTGCCTTTCCACATATCACAGCACTCACATGCATCAATCAAGAAAAAGATAACGGCGGTTAGAAAGTTCGTAAAAAAGTCCAACCTGGCTGCAGAAACTTCGTCCA
The DNA here is from genome assembly GCA_955652365.1 of Eristalinus aeneus. Classification (NCBI taxonomy): domain Eukaryota; kingdom Metazoa; phylum Arthropoda; class Insecta; order Diptera; family Syrphidae; genus Eristalinus; species Eristalinus aeneus. Next base: position 98,439,221 of record OY019131.1, read on the forward strand.
TTGTAGAACGCTCCACGCTCTTTAAGGAACTTCGTTGTAGATTCCAAAACAGAATGCACCCAACCACTGCGAGGGAACCAAAACTCTGCGGGAATGAAGCGTGAAAGATGTCCCCACCACACAGACATCTGAATCCTAACTCATCACATGACAAACTTATCCCAAACTTCCGACATTCCCTCCACCATGTTTGAATTGAAACATTGATAGCTGTCATGGAAGTTCACCCCAGAAAAAAAAAGTTCTCTCACAGCCCAACTGTCACCACATGACACTTCGTCTCTAATCCCTGACAGTCCGCGTCGTAATTAGTTCTAGTCTAGTGTCTGGATGTGAACTTTTTAATCGGAAACTTTTTAACAAGGAGCAAGTTTGTCTCCCCGGAGGCCACCAGAAAACAGTTAAAATCATATAATGCGAGTATATGTGTACCCTGCACCGCTTAACAAACATTCCGCTTCATCCCCTTCCCTCCCCCCACCAAGGCCGCCCATAAAGTAATCAACTTTAGTGCAGCATACTCATTAGCATACGTCATTAAAAGTTTTCTCCGCTCGCATGATGGCGGTGTCAGACGACGACGACTATGACGACAACGACAGTGCTGATGCTGATGATGGGGGTGACGGTGTTGGGTGGGGTTGAGGTAGCGATAGAGCGGAAGAACACCTCGATGCCTTGTGGCTTGAATCATTAAATTGTTAATCGTTAAATACACCCCGCACACGTGTGTGAGTGTCACAGAAGATACAGCGAGTCAATGCGATGCGCGCACTTAGTCTGATCGACTTTGCCGACAACAGCGACGACGAACAAAGCTCTTCTCAGCTTGCCGCCGCTCTCCACATCACTCCAGTCGAATTGAAATGCTCGCGGATAAAGTTCTCCCTCTCCCCGAGCAGCTCCCCACCCCGCGCAAGGTTTATCAAATGAATTTGGATGATGAGATCGATTTGTGGAACGTATGTGATGAGAAAAAAGCTGCTGTGCGCTCCCTGTGTGTTCGATACACGGCGCAACGGCCATTGAACCCACGGAGATAGATATTCGCACGCTAAAATTAAAACGAAAACGAAAATAAAAAATGGAAACGAACCGCGCTATCACACAATCACTCACGATTCCTATTTCTGAGAGGGTCTTCGGGTATTTTGGTCGCCGCGCTGTCGTCTAGGAGTCTAGAAGGGTGCCAAGACATACGACAGCCACAAAGGAGACATGCACTGACTTTCACGCGACGACGACGACGCAAAGGCATTCCTAGAAATCAATGAGCGTCAAGAGATGCTCTTGAATTTCCTGATAGGTACGAAAACCAATCCGGCGAAGGGTGGGCATGCACCTGAGCGCGCGTGTGTGTGGGTGCAGGGAGTTTGATTTGGTTGCAGAACGCGATTAAACTTTTTGCGGTATTGGCTGTCTGGTGTATGTAGGTCAGGTCTGGGGTTACCTGCGTCGGCTGTCATTGACTTTTGAACCGAATATGCGGTCGGCTGGGTTTCGGGGAAATCGTATAATGATGCAAGTGGGGAAGGCACGATAAGATAAGTATTTGGCATACTTTGGCGTTCTCAAACTTGAAATGCGACCGATCGAGAGACACAATTAAGGCTTGGCCTGCGACGTGAACTTGGGTTCATATCAGGGAGCTTGAAATTTAATAGAAAAACCAAACGCGTGGCTTGAGATTTGTAGATAAAGCTTATAAGGTGAGAAACTGGAATGTGATCCAAGGGCTGCTTGTCACTTGGACCTGGGTCATTTACATCACAATTTTAAAAAGGGACATCCAGTGGGAACTTGAAATGAAGTCCGCAGACGACTAGATTGCGGCATTGATTCGGAAAATCCTCAAGGTTCCCGACGTTTATTTTTCGTCTCTGAATTTGAGAAGGAATGTGGGGTTCAGAAAAGAAAACCGAACACATGGGAATGCGAAATAGGATTCACAGGCGTTCGTTGGTAGTTGGAACAGTTGTCGGTAGACTGTATTGGAGCTATGTCTGGGACAAAGGGAAAAAAACCTGAAGGCTGGTCTTTCGAAATACGATTCGAGGACTATTTGACGCTAAGCTTTGAATGTGGATATAGGGGCCTACCAAGACTGAAGGTTTCAAGCATGGAACGGCTGGAACGTGGATTTACAGTGATAAACCGAATGTTTGAGACGTAGGCTCTGGAAAAGGCATGAAGGCACAGACACTATGAAGCTAAGTTGTCAGTCTAAGTTGTGATCAAAATTGTCAGGCATAGAGTGAAGGAAAAAATCCTCCGCTTCGGGGCAAGATTTTTAAAAAAAAAATTGATATTAGTCTTGGAAAATAGCTTTGAAGGAGTGTACTCGTTGATTGTTTAGAGCATGCTTCGTGGATTTAATGAAACTCTAAAGAATAGGCTTAAAAACGTGAAAAAAATACGATCCACATGATGTTCAAGAGTGATTTTGTTGCGTTTAAAGAAAACGGGGGAAATTTCCGCTTTTTAGGACACAATTTGAAAGGCTAAGAGTCCTAAGCTGATATCCTGGTGAAAGTATGATTTTTTAAATACAATCCACAACGTTTTCAACACAAAATTGGCAACACTGATTCAGTGAAATTCAGAGACTGCTACATACTTAGCTTGCGGCTGAATGACTTAAGGTTCTAAGCTGATATCCTCGTGCAAGTATGGTTTTTTAAATACAATCCACAAAGTGTTTAACACTAACTCGGCAACATTGATTCAGTGAAATCCACAGACTGCTACACACTTAGCTCGAGGCTGAGCCGCAATAACTTGAATAGCTTGAAGTCCTTAACTGGAGCAAGTTTGATTGTTTTTCAAATACAATCGACAACGTTTTTAACACTAACTCGGCAACACTGATTCAGTGAAATTCGTAGATTGCTACACACTTAGCGGGCGCCTGAGGCGCAATAACTTGAGTAGCTTGAAGTTCTTAACTGGATCAAGTTTGATTGTTTTTTTCAATACAATCCACAACGCTTTTAACACTAAATTGGCAACACTGATTTAGTGGAATTCAAAGACTGCTACACACTTAGCACGCGGCTGAGCCGCAATAACTTGAACGGCTTGAAGTCCTTAACTGGAGCAAGTTTGATTGTTTTTCAAATACAATCCACAACGTTTTTAACACAAAATTTTAAACACTGATTCAGTGAAATTCATAGACTCGAGCTAGCTACTAGCTTAACACAAACTCAATTTCTTACACAAATCTGTCGAAAATAGGAAGAATTTTAAATACGATCCACTTTTTTTTACTTTCAGACGTGGATTTAGAGAATTG